>OX592709.1:1357512-2715025 GCA_951361185.1 Ochropacha duplaris | reverse complement strand
TTAAGTATTTCTCAGAATCCGTACCATTCGCAATTTCTATGTTTAAAATTTGACCGTTGATTCTATGTTTAAAATTTGATACGCGGAAGCATGTCAAGCCAAAGTTCAAGCTGGCGAAGACAAGGCAAGACAGATGGCGAGCAGCACCGTGTGTGTGCGACAAATATTATACGAACTATTTGGAGCCACTTTTAACCACCTCATAACTCAAAAACTATTTCACAAAAACATGTCAAATTTGGCTCATATGTGTTTTACAGGACACAAAGATGGTTCGCTTTGTCAACAGAATCCTGGATTTGTATGCTCTATGACGCATCTTTTGCAGAACTTCTTGACCGCTCTATACCCTCGGAGGGTGACTGGGGTATCCTGGATGTTCAGCTGTGTTAATCCTCGGCAGTAGTAGGCCACTGCTTCAAGACCATCGTCTCCTATCAGTTCACATCCTCTCAAAGCTAGTTTCTTGAGGTTGGGACAGCATCGAGCTAGGATCTGAAAATATTTTTTAGATTAGAACTGTATCTATAGGTTTTTTATGATCAAGTTACTTATGACATATACCTACTACTTTTAAATAGATAGCTAGCTGTACCCTGCGGTTTCACCCACGTCCCGAGGAAACCCTTTAGGGTTTGAATTTACAAAAATATTTTCTTGGCGGATACTTATTCTCTATCTACCAACCAAATTTCAAGTAAATTAGCGTTTATATTGTTTGAAATTTCGTGATCATTAATCAATGAGTGGTATTTCCCTTTTTATGGATTACACCCAGACTCAGGACATACAGACATGTTCATGCACGCACGAAGCACTTAAGCACCCAGTACCTATCGGTGTGTTCCGACGGCTGCACTTGAGAGCCAGTTCCCATTTAGGCTTTTGTGCTTACCACCTTCGGCCACATCATCACTTACCACCTTCGGCCACATCATCACTTACCACGATGAGATTGCGGTCAAACAAAAGCTTATCCAAAAGTAAAAAATGCACCAAATATATGTTATGGGTCATTCAAATATTAACAAATGCCATACCGAAGAAAAAACAAATATATTATACTGTATATTCTATAACAATATTAATGCGATGATAGCTCAGTGATAGTGACGTCGGACACCACAGCGAAGGTCGTGGGTTCGAATCCTACAATGGGCTTGAGCTTTCGCTGAAGGAAAACATCGTGAGGAAACCATAGCACGGTGGTAGGGTACTTTGTAGTACTCGACTGACTGGCTACCACCCTCAAGTAAAAAATCTGTCGCTAAGCACCTGTTGGTGTATGTACGGTAGTCACTTACCACCAGGTGACCCGACACCTTCGTTGTCACTTGTAGTATAAAAAGAATATATACCTGCAGCCCAGCCTCGGATACATCAGTGGCTCCTAAGTCTAATGCCCTCAGTCTTGAACAACCCCTGCCAATAGCTTCTACTCCATCATCACCGAGTGCACCACATCCTCGCGCGTTCAGGTAACGAAGCTTGTAGCAGCGTCGAGCAAGGGTTCGGACGCCGGAGTCGGAAACCTGGTGATGAATTCAACGTTACCTTAGGGCTGTATAATAAAGTATGAGAGTGGTATTTTACCTATACCTATTCAAGAAAAAATATCTAACACTATCAGTTCGCCGCGGTTTCACCCGCGTTCCCTCGGGATCTTATCTTATCCCGGGATAAAATGTAGCTTTTATTCATCAAGAATAATGTAGCTTTCTAATGGTGAAAGAATTTTTCAAATCGGTCCAGTAGTTTCAGAGCCTATTCAATGCAAACAAACAAAAAATCTTTCCACTTTATAATTTTAGTATAGACTAACCAGTGCATAAATTATCTAAAAATACTTGAAAATTGCGAATACGTTGTAAAATTGATCATGTTTATGATTTTTTTATAATTTAACAACAAAGAGTACTTATGTTGATGCCCTATATTTATGACGTCACATGCCAGTATTTCAAACATAGATAATATCTCCAAGTAATTATCGTTTTGACATTTAATGAAAAGACGCTGATTTGATGTCAGTCAACTTCCCTATCCTCGCTTTTACGGAAGTTGATGTTATTACTTCCATGGAATATGAATCAATAAATCTGTCCAAAACGACAATTTTTTATTGTAAAGGGGAGATCGCAAAATTAGATTAGTGTTGAATCCTATACCTATTCGTAACTATAGCTTTAAGTCTATTTTCAAATATCACTGTCTATACTTGAGCTTGAGTAGGTACCTCAATACTTTCTATAATATAGCCAAAGAAAATACTAAAGGAATTAATAGCCTTAGGCTCCGTATCTATACGAACCAATCAAAATTCTATGTAAGTGGAGCTATCAAACGAACCAATCAGAATTCGACATCTTCCTACGAAAACTTTTAGAGATTGCTATTCAAAAAGTTGCTTCATCAAAACTCGCTTATATCTAAGTTGGTTCACTTAACTCTATTCGACTTAACAACTATTTCTCGGATGAATCATTAGAAATACATAATAATACCACAGCGTAAAAAACAAATGGTTTTGCCTTTGACTCAAGCAACTGGGGTTTAGTTAGACTGTGTTCTGCACAGGGAGATTCCGCATCCGCACATCAGAACTCAGATGCTCGTGATGCCAAGGACTTTGTACCGTTCTTATGACAATTGCCGTAGGTAGAGGCAGTAGACTCGCACTAAGTTTAGTTGAGCAGTTGCTCAGCTGATCTTGTGTACCTACACTTCATCCTTTTCCCATCCTCTATGTATACATGTATCAACTTTTTGGTGTGATTGAGTAATAAACATCCATCCAAGCTTTCACATTTATAATATTAGTGGGATTAGTGAGATTTGTCTTACCTGTGTACACTTAGCGACAGAAAGGTATCGCAGCGCAGGCCCCAACTTAGCAAGCTCATAGAGGCCAAAATCCGTTACTCCGGTACAGTCGGACACACTCAGCTCTTTGAGTGCGCAGTAAGATGGGATCCACCGGACACCTGCGTCTAAAACAATTAAAATACATCAATCTCATTGATTTCGAGAAGCAACTATCGGTGAGTTTTAGCAGTTGCACTTGAGGCCTTCAATGCATTGTAATAAGGTTGACAATACATTGGCAATCCCCCTGGTATTGTTGTCTGTAGACGACGTCACTTACCAGCAGGTGAATGCCTGGCCATCCAAAAGGGAAACGCTGCCAGCCTGCTAGGATCCTTGCCAATTGGCAGCAGCGGCAGCCTCGAGGAAGTTTTTTATACATATAGGTATAGTCTATAATTTTGTACCTACATTTGTTGTAAATAAATTCCAGACTTAAAAGAAATCATGTTTGCCAACAAAATGTTTATGCGGCATCAATAATTAATTAATTCATACACTCAAACCAACCGCAAATAACCACGGTACGGTTAGAAACATAAGAATGCTAAACACATCAAATTTATAATACTCGTAACTATAGTCTGAAAACCAAAGTCCACAAAACCATACAATTATTAAACATTAATATTTTGTAAACGGTATTTTTTAAATTTTAATATGTTCACCTACTTATGTTGCTGACTGTACACACACTGTGTCACGTGACCTAGACGTGAAGTAGGGCTAAATTGATGAATGGATGGATCCATGCAAGAGCTAGTACTATAGCTATACCTAAGTACTTATTTGCGTGTGAAGCCCACTTACGAATCCATGATTGATTGATGCTTTTTGAGTCTGTGATTCAATTTTGTTCAACGGTATGTAAAAAGGGCTTCTTTTTAGGGTTCCGTACCCAAAGGGTAAAAACGGGACCCATTACTATGACTTCGCTGTCTGTCCGTCCGTCTGTCTGTCACCAGGCTGTATCTCAAGAACCACGATAGCTAGACAGTTGAAATTTTTACAGATGATGTATTTCTGTTGCCGCTGTAACAACAAATACTAAAAACAGAATAAAATTTATATTTAAGGGGGGCTCCCATGCAACAAACGTGATTTTTTTGCCATTGTTACGGAACCCTTCGTGCGCGAGTCCGACTCGCACTTGGCCGGTTTTTTAAATTAGAGTTCTTCTGAAATTTCCTGAATCCGACATGGTAATAATAAGTTAACAGTTGACACAGATTAAATTTAAAGTGTCAGCTTGTATTGCACGTTACGAATAAATAAATAAGTCTGCACGCTACCAAACAAACACGCGATTTCAAAATTTTTTGAGAATTTTTCAGACTGTAATCTAGGCTACTTTTGTCCCGGTAACGTGGATGATGCCGGGGGACAGCTAGTTCATAATCTACCAAAGCAATGTAAACTTAGTTGTCAAAATCACAAATAAAGTAAACAATCAACATTCTATTCTGCGTAAGAAAATAGCTGCAAAAGACGCCCGCCCGAGTGATGTACACGAACGTTTTGATCAAAATAGAGATGTATTGTTTACACACGTACAAACATATCAGGTTCTATGACTGAAGATCCATAGGTAAACGAGATATTTCTAGAATTTACATAAAATATCGATTAGACGTTAAATCATTGCTCGAATTTAATTTTTACATGCTTTGAATAACTTTAGTATGCCGGGTTGTCAGCTAATTAATTCGGTAATTTTATTTCCTCTATTGTAGTACAGGCAAAGGATTTAAGCCATACAGCCTCAAATTCAAAATTCATTTATTAACTGACAATGAGCGCGTGCGGTGGTAGAGTTTGGGCTAAAATCCCTAATGTAAAATGTTCCCTAATTTAAATGTATCCTTAAAAACTCCCTCTCATACTTCACAATTCTTCTCTAAGTCCTTCACTGTGGAAGCTGTCCGTCTATGGAACTCTCTCCCTCTTACCATTAGACAAGCTCAAAACATTGTTTCCTTTAAGTCTCTACTAATTTCACACTTTCACTCTCTTTGAACTTTGTCTTCATTTCTCTTCTTTCTCTTTGTTTCTTTGTTAGGTAATATGTCATATTTATTAGTTTATTATTATAGAATATTTATTAGTTTATAAATTATATATTGTATATAAGATGTATTAGAATGTAGGTGTATTGGAATGTATTAGTATTTATAATTATTATCATATGTATGTTTACGTGTTTCAAAATATTGTATTTTTTGTTTGCCTTATTAAATATATCCTATTACCCTAGGTTGCCTGGAAGAGATCGCTTCAGCGATAAGCCGCTAAAATTGTTTTTCACTTTTATTAATTTGTCTTTTGTGAATGTAACACGTGTCCTTTTTATGTGTAAACAATAAAGAATATTTGTATTGTATTGTAGTCTTTTGTAGGGTATCTTACTTAAATAAAAGGGTCTTGAAAAAGTATTATTGAAGCGACTTTAATTACAGTTATTTAAATACGTTTGGTTACAGACTAGTTAGTAATTTTATTTGTATTTCAGTTGTTATGTGTGAGAAGGGAGTAAAACCTCAAAGGCTTACGAAAGCCAGTAATAGAAGCCAACATACTATAATCGATTTACAAAAGTAAGGCGAGTAACCCAGTAAGAGTGAAGCCAAGTTAAACTTACCAGTAACTAGAGTACACCTCCTTAAGTAGAGATACTGTAACATAGGACAGGTATGAAGCAGAGCACACAATCCTGCGTCAGTCACAGACCCGCAGTCAGTCAAGTCTATGTACTCTACTGGAGGTCTGCGAGACGCGAGTCGTGTTTCTAGCCACGCCCATTCTGGCCAATCCACGTTTGGGCAACCTGGAATAAAATAAGATTACTTTTGATAAAATCGATGAGAGAACATCTGCTTTTTAGGGTTCCGTACACAAAGTGTCAAAACGGAAACCCTATTACTAAGACTCTACTGTCCGTCTGTCTGTCTGTTTGTCTGTCACCAGGCTGTATCTCATGAACCGTGATAGCTAGACAGTTGAAATTTTCACAGATGATGGTTTTCTGTTACCGCTATAACAATAAATATTAAAAAAAACTACAAAATTTGTACGGAACCCTCGGTGCGCGAGTCCTACGCGCACTTGACAGTTTTTTTAGTATCCTCGCCGACTTCGGCAGTGTTACTTGAATGAGAGTCAGACTCTATTCTAGACCCTTTAAAGGTCAACAACACGTTGGCAATCGTCTTAGTAATGATAATGTCGGTTAACTACACTAACGTAAATGTCGAAATTGAAAAAAAACATACGGATAATTTTAATAATAAATAGGTAAGGAAAACTAATTAACTAATTTTAATAATAAATAGGTATTGAAATTGATTATAATGTAAATACGAGATAGATAATCAAAGCAAACAATAATATTCATTGTCTATTTCTTAATAATAGGTAAAATAATACTTCAGTAGCAGGAGCTTAATAAATATTGATTACTTTGTATAACTTCAGTTCAAAGTTTCCAACAAGTTCTATTAATATTTCCAGATGGTTCTATAACTTTCGTAAGTAATAATACAAGCTAAGCATATTAATTTGAAAGACTAAATATTTATTGAATGTGATTATTAACTCCATTGAACCGAAGTTTCTGCCCTGAGGTGACTTAAGGGTAACTAAAACAAAACCTTGTTTTGTTTATTTTATCTATATTGGAAACTAATAAGAAAGTCAATATGTCTTGTTAGTCAAAGTCAAAACCATTTATTCAGTTTAAGCCTTAGGAGGGCACTTATGAAGGTCGGGTTACAGAAGTTACACAGGTTCGGAAGTCAGCCTTCAACTGAGAAGAACCGGCGAGAAACTCAGCAAGGTTACATTTTTTTAAATATTTTTGGACTTTATTGGCTTTCTTTAATTTGGCAACAGACAAAAACGGGTAAGTAAACAACATTTCCAAGTATTCCAAACTCAAACTCAAAACTAATATAAGTTTAAGGCCTAAATGAACGTTAAACGGAATTAACTGAACTGATTCTAAGAATTATTTCTGCAATGAGAACCTACATTACCCCTGTCTAATATATATATATATTTTTTTTATTCTGGATAAGCTTGTGTTTGACTACAATCTCACTATGGTAAGTGATGATGTGGCCGAAGGTGGTAAGCACACAAAGCCTAGATGGGAACTGGCTCTCAAGTGCAACTGCCGGAACACACCAATAGGTGCTTGGTGACAGATTTTCAACTTGAGGGTGGTAGCCAGCCAGTCGGGTACTACAAAGTACCCTACCACCGTGCTATGGTTTCCTCACGATGTTTTCCTTCACCGAAAGCTCAAACTCATTGTAGCATTCGAACCCACGACCTTCGCCGTGGTATCCGACGTCACTTACCACTGAGCTATCATCGCCTTATACTATATTTTACTTTAATACCCTCAGGAATGTGAGTGAAACCGCGACGTGGACTAGTATTCTATAAAATTGCATAGAGAAGAGTTCCCTCTTTGTATATCTTAAGACAACGTACCTGTAAGGTCAATATGCCTCAAATCTACGAGGTCGGTGATGAGGGGTGCCATCGCCCGCGCATCCATGCTGCTCGACCCCGTCACAGCCAAGTGCGTGAGGTTCCTGAATGTTGCCGATAACAGTTGAGCACTTGCCACTGTCACCTGGAATACAAGGGTTATGTGAGAAGGTGAGTTTTAGATAATTTGGCGTTTTATGGTGCAAGTCCGAGATGGACCGCAAACTGCAACCATTTAGGTGGTGAGGAGCGAGGTGTTAGACTACTCCAATGAAAAGGGAAGATCTTCTGCCAGGCTAGGTCATCGTGCCTGGGGACTGCGGTCCAACTGTAGATGTTGGAAGCTTGTTGGTATATATGCAGATTGCTTGGAAAACTTCCATAGCGTGATGTACATTATTTGAGCGCCATCTATCTAGGAGTCGTGTCAACTATATCTATTTGTAGATAGATGTCGCTACATCAACCACAAGTGATGCTATATACTATGAAAGCGCGGCAACATTGCAGCCTGCGACTGCGGCACGCTCAGTATCAAGTAGTGACGCAAACAGTATGCGGTCTGTGGTCCATCTCGGACTTGCACCTTTTGGCAAGACACCTCGGTTTATTCAAAAGTTTAATAGTTTTGCTAGCAACGAATGGAAAGATTATGGAAAGAGACGGCTAGTAATTATTTCAATTTAAGTTAGAAACTAATGAATTCGGTTGGTCTATAAAACTGAAGGTTATCGCTGATGACAAGCAAAAGTTTTTAAACAGATTTGAATAATAATTTGCGAGTCCAGTGAAATGTCGGTCGATTTCGAAAGGCTTAGAATAATTCTTGCTGACAAGATTTATTGTTGGTTCTGATGAGCAAACTTTGGAATCGTCAGGGTTAAGTTCATTACTTATTTCAACGTTAAATAAAGTTCCCTAACTTAGCTTTTCAATTTTGCCTACCAGATTTTTCTTAGTTTTGTTTATTGGGAAAGCGGAATAATTTCCGACAGGAAACAAGCAGCAGTATTACTCGAACTAAATTTAAGTTCAGTTAGCTGTGAATCTTGTTTGAAGGAAATTGTCTCAAAAGAAAAACTTCACTAGATTGAAGTTGGTCCCATGGTAAAGGTTATTTATGAATGACAATCCCAAAAGATAGACTTCTAAAAATTACATCTCAGTATAATTATAATAATAAAAACTATAGTTTATTTACCTATTATCATCCCTGTGGTCGGGTATCTATTCGACCAATTTATAGTTAAATAATTATAATAATAAAAACTATAGTTTATTTACCTATTATCATCCCTGTGGTCGGGTATCTATTCGACCAATTTATAGTTAAATAATTATAATAATAAAAACTATAGTTTATTTACCTATTATCATCCCTGTGGTCGGGTATCTATTCGACCAATTTATAGTTAAATAATTCGACATATAATACATATTTATCAGTAATTTAGGGTATTTCTAATATGAAAATGTATCTAATTGTACTTATGAAAATGTAAATAAATTAATAAAAGATCTACGTACTTATGAAAATGTAAATAAATTAATAAAAGATCTACTGCTGAAAAAAAAATTCCTTGAGTTTCTTCTCACTTTAAGTGTATTCCGAACCGGTGGTAGAGTCAATTGTAACGTTCATAAGTGCCTTACCAGGGCCTAAACTGAATAAATGAGTTTTTGATTTTGATTGAATGAAACTCACAGCGCAATTCTTCGATCGCCACTCCCGTACAGAGTTAACGCACGGGCCAGCTCTGGCTCCAGCACATCTAGCTGCTATCTCCAGAGGTCCAGCGGCTCTGACCCGCCTCCACACCTCGGGTCGTGTGGTCAGCCTAGAGATCAATCGCGCCCATCTTCGGCATACTCTCGACATTCGACAGAGATCTGATACCTGGAAGAAAGTTTTTTTTTTATTCTGGATAAGCTTGTGTTCGACCACAATCTCACCATGGTAAGTGATGATGTGACCGAAGATGGTAAGCACACAAAGACTAGATGGGAATTGGCTTGAGAGCCAATTCCAGCTGTCGGAACACACCGATAGGCGCTTGGCGACAGATTTTCAACTTGAGGGTGGTAGCCATCCAGTCGAGTACTACAAAGTAACCACCGAGCTATGGTTTCCGTACGATGTTTTCCTTCACCGAAAGCTCAAGCTCATTGTAGGATTCGAACCCACGACCTTCGCCGCGGTTATCTGACGTCACTACCACTGAGCTATCATTGCCTAAAATATTTTATTTGAAACAATCTAAATTAAACTATCTGACCTGACAGACCTTGTCCTGCCCAAAAGATTAAAAAAACTAAAACCCGTTCATTCAAACATACACAAAGAATTTCATCAAAAGCCGTCTAGCCGTTTAGAAGAGTTCAGTGACAAACACATAGAAGAATTTATATGAACTCGTATTAAAGATGACATAAAAGGTTCCGAAAGTGTAACATCGATGGAGGAAATATTTTTAACAGTCAGTATTTTTAATAAATCAGCGGATGGATGACGCGCCGAAAAAATATTGTATTTCTAATTTAATTTAACCCATACATTAAGTGACATATTGGTTCAAACATTGTCTCTTACATTAATATTTGAGCATACATTTAGAAAGGAGCTATTATAGTCAGGTCGTATGATACTGACACTGGAACAAAATATATCCATGCATACTAATCATGAAAGCACTTTTAGCTTAACTAAAATTTACTAAAATTAATTGACAAGCCCCTTTATACGATTTTTCGGGAGGATGACTTGGAATCACCTTAGATGTAGTGGCATTGACTAATAATAATAAATACCTACCTACTTTAGTTTTAGTCTAGAGACAGCATGATTTAGCAAATACCCAAAAAAAGAAAAACAAACTTCCCATTAACGCCGAAACCAGGTCATTGGTCCGTTTCGTTGGGATGTTTTTTTTTTTACTTTTGGATAAGCTTGTGTTTGACCGCCATCTCACCATGTGGCCGAAGGTGGTAAGCACACAAAGCTATCGATAGGTGCTTGACGACAACAAAGTACCCTACCATCGTGCAGAATGTATAAAAAAATACAAAACTGACCTCAAGATGAGACAGAATGTTCAGCCACAGCGCGTCACTGAGGGTATTATCTCTTCGTCTCCTCGGAGGTCCGCAGTCAGCGAGGGTGTGGTAGCCCTGGTCGAGGGACAGCTCGCTCAGGTCGGCGGCGAGGGAGAGAGCCGGCTCGGGAGGCGGAGGTGGTCGTCGTCGAGCACCGCCGCACACTCCTGGGCCGGAGCAGCTCCCGCTCGACATGGTGTGGCCCTGGAAATGTATTATGGAGAATAAATATAATGTGTATTGTAGACTATCATTCCGATCCGTGGCTTTATCTGCTATCACTTATTTTAGCTTGGTATTTTTTGTTTTAGTTTACTATGTAGGTAACTAATGCGGGTTATAATTTTTTATGTATTTTTGTATTACTTTAAGAATAAAATTGTTAAACATTTGAAAAAAAAAGCCAATATAGTCAGATGGTCCAAAAATATTTAAAAAATGTAACCTTGTTGAGTTTCTTGCCGGTTCTTCTCAGTTGAAGGCTGACTTCCGAACCGGTGGTAACTTCTGTAATTCGACCTTCATAAGTGCCCGTCTAGGGCCTAAACTGAATAAATGGTTTTGACTTTGACTTTGACTTTACCCTCTCAGGGGATGAATTAACAAAGAAACCCTTTTTTATTTGATACCCACAAGAATCTGTGTGCAAAATTTGAAGTTTAGCCTATGCGTAGACATTTAGTCAGCCTTTTTATATGACGCAGTTAAATCGGCGTAAATTACAAGATAAAAATTGATGTACCTACCTACTTAATTAGTTGCCGCTGTTATTGTTTTTACAACAGCTTAAAATGAGGACTGTTCCGTATAATTTTAGACATCTTATAAACATACGACAAGCACATAAATATTTATCAATTATCAATTAATACGAATATAGAAAGAAATAGTATGTTTTGTTCCTACAGATACTTATATGTACATTTTCTATATTATCTATCTATGCCAAGTCAAAAATTATGGCCGTAAAGTACACTTACTGATCATTATTATACCTATACGGGCTTATACCGCAACCAAATCTAAAATCAATGTATTTCTAACGTTACATAGTATCCGAAATAGTGTCCGATTACATTCATCGCGCAAATCCCGTTAGTAATTTACAAAGTAATGATAAAATTAAGTAAATTTGCTTTGAGTATTTAATAATAAACAGTAGGTGCATTAATGTCTAAACGAATATTATAAAGCAGTAGAATTTGACTTTACGTATTTTAAGTTAGAGAGACTACCGTAGCCTATAGCCTTTGGTGGGATTGCCAATGTGTTGTAAAACGGCCGGATTACACCATCAGGAACTAATATAAGTTATATTATGTAGATTTTCAACTCAACTATTTTCCGCCACTGTGCGATGGTTTCGAAATGATATTTTTCCTACGCCAAAAGCTGGCGGTATCCGACGCCACTCCTGAGCTATTTTGTATTTTACACGCGCTAATCTCTGGAAATACCGAGGGTTCCGTACAAATTTTGTTTTTTTTTTTAAATATTTTATTTATTTTTTAGTATTTGTTGTTATAGCGGCAACAGAAATACATCATCTGTGAAAATTTCAACTGTCTAGCTATCACGGTTCATGAGATACAGGCAGACAGTAGAGTCTTAGTAATAGGGTTTCAGTTCTTACCCCTTGGATACGGAACTCTAATAACTTTTCTATTTCAGAACTACGGTCTATGAAGACTCATACTATGAGATTTCTGAAAAGTAGATGAAACCACAGTCGAGAACTATAACATATATTATGGACAAGCCGCAATACCATCATTACTTTATTCTTATATCGGCTCGAGTACTAGTTGACCTTATATTGCAATTGGGGCGCATGCCTTCACAATGGCGACGTAAATCAAACAAATGTCATTGCTAACCATTTGCTAACGTATGTTGTGCATGTACCTACCTACCTACATCTATTATAGACGAACACCCTTATTTACTGATCTATCTATAGTTAATTTTACCTGTCTTTGCTTGTTTAATAAACAATTTATGTGATCTCACATACAATTAGGGTAACAACCAAAGTTCTAGTAGCGTAAAATATCCGCCGCGGAACTCCAATCAGCAAAAAATATTTTTGACATCTATACTAATATTATAAAGAGATAAAGTTTGTGAGGTTGTAGGGGGTAAACTACTGAACCGATTTTGAAAATTCTTTTACCAATAGAAAGCCACGTTATTTGTGATATAGGTTATATTTTTATCCCGGGATAAGATCCCACGGGAACGCGGGTAAAACCGCGGGAGACAGCTAGTTTTAGATAATTCTAAAAATCTACTTTTTAAAGAATCCTAATACAATATCATCTTCATTGATGATGCCCTGTTCCCAATTATTTGTGGTCGGCGCAATGTAGGTTACTTTTCTTCCATTCGGCCATATCTGCCAGATCGGCATTCACTCTTTGTTACTGTTATCTCATATTTTCTTTTAGTCACATGTTTTTTATCCTGCATTACATAAGAAATACCTATAATGGGTACATATATGTTTATAATCGTTTGTCTAACAAAAAACAATATGGTATCTACCACATGCCAGGAGCAAGTTCTGTCTAGACATTCATTGACTCGTATAGAAAAAATTAATGACAACAAAAAGCTTGTACAACTCGTAGGAATAATAAAACATTTACTAGCTACCAGTTGTTCATTAAGTTACTTTATTAAATTTAATTCAATTATTTGTTGGAGTGGGCAGATATAATTATCGACACTGAAAAAAAGCCCTGTTCTATTTTTTTTGGTGGTTGAACGTCAAATCATATTCGACTGTATGTATCTTTTTTTTATTCTTTTTATGTTCACCGATTTCTCCGACAGTTGTCAACCGTTTTTCAAATTCTTTTTGAACGAAAGATTATACTCCTGAGGTGGTTCCATTGTCACCAAGTCAGGATCTGCTGATGGGATCCCAGAGAAATCGAAAGCAGCCCTCAAATTTTATACCTAAGCAATTTTTTTTAAAATAGATTTGTATTTTTTATAGCTATAGGTAATCATTATAAATTGAGTGATATATAATTGAAATCAAACCAATTTGATTGAAAACAACTCTCAACAAATAAATACAATGCCTTACTTACATACCTATATTTTTATTATAAAGTCTTTAAATAAATATAAATAGTAACTATAATACGTTGTTATCAACCTAACGAGGTCAATTTGGTAGTTAAATTAGGCATATTATTTTTAATAAGGTTGTGTTTGACCTCAATCTCTCCCTGGGAAGTGATGATTTGCCGTTAGATAACACAAGCTTTCCTTCACCCAAAGCTCAAGCTCATTTTAGAATTTGAACCCACGACCATCGCCGCGGTATCCGACGTCACTACCATTGAGTTATAATTGATTTGAATGAAGATTTCGCTTGCCTAACATTTAGGTATATATAATATCTCCATTTCAAATATTTAGTTAAAACGACAATAAGCCACAAAGCAATTTAATCCAATCTGTTTCAACAATTTAACCACATTTTATCGCAAAGGGATCGTCCATTTTAATCACGTGAGTTTAAAGGGAGGAAGGGGTTCTGATAAAATCACAAAATATCACAAGGGGGAGGAATTATCGTTAAAAGCGCGATTTCTAAACCAAAAATTAATCAATAACTGTATTTAAAGTTTTTTTTAAGAACCATAAAATACACGTAATTTTGGATAGGGTTGAATTAAAACCTCCCCAGGGTATGAGGGGGTAAAAAAGTTTCTTAAAAACACCACGTGCTTTATGGAGGACCCCAAACGCAGTGATTGAATACCAATTACAATATAATTCGGCCAAACTGCCGCCAACACGAACACGTTGCACGTCCTTAATTAAAGTTAGCGCTTACAGATTGTAATATCCTATTGGGAACGCTTAGTCACAGTACATGTAATAACTGGGACAGTAAGTCACCTTCATAAGAATAATGCGTGAGTGAGGATATTCCTATACAAAATGAATATGAATCACATAAGTATGCTCCGGCAGTTAGACTTGAGAGCTAGTTGCCAAAAGGTTGACAACTCATTGGCAATATTAGGCCCCTGATATTGGCAATATCAATTGACGACGGTAGTCATTTACCATTAGGTGATCCGCTCATTTGACAGACTACTGACATAAAATAATCCAAAACTTATTTCTAAAATATTTGATACCATATGCAACATAATATGGTGACCAATTTACGCTTGACCTTGACAAATAAATAATTAAATACTCTTTTGAGCGCAACAAGGGCTGTTTTCCTCTGTTTCACAAGTTACAAAAATAGCATAACACAACATTAGTTACTGCAATAATATAAACCCACAGTATAAACCTCAACCAATAATGACACGTAAAATAAATCTGCCAGCTGTCAAATTCAAAGTTCCGGGTCCGAAGCTCGCCGATTTACCCGCGTTTCAGCAAAAATACTCATCGAGACCTCGTGGGACTAGCAGGCAGGGATTATTCAAAGAGCCTGCTGATAACTTTGCCGATCGGCGGCCTTGATGATATTTTCTGTATATTGAATTGAATTACTGTAATATGTAGATACCTACTGCAATAGCGTTCATAGTTTGGCAACCAAACCAGTTTGGAGAAATTTGTTGATGCGTGATCCGCGGCTATCCGCACTATAGTGGAGATTTTGTATGCAATAAGTATACCTATAGTACCTATATTGGTTGTTATATGAAATGAAATGAAATGAAATGAAATGAAATGAAATTGTTTATTCATCCAAATAGGCCTTCACAGGCACTTATGAATAGTCAGACTCTAAATGCTCGGTTCGGAAGGTTGTTTTTGCTGAGAAGAGCCGGCAATAAATTAACTATATATAGTTAACTATAGTATCATACATTATTTTTTTTTATGTCATAAGTGACAACGAGGCAGGCGGGTCACCTGATGGTAAGTGACAACCGTCGCCTATAGACATTGGCAATACCAGGGGATTGCTAATGTGTTGTACACCTTATTAAGGCGAACTGGCTCTCAAGTGCAATTGCCGGAACACACCAACAGGTGCTTGGCGACAGATTTTCAACTTGAGGGTGGTAGCCAGCCAGTCGAGTACTACTAAGTACCCTACCACCGTGCTGTGGTTTCCTCACGATGTTTTCCTTCACCGAAAGCTCAAGCTCATTGTAAGGATTCGAACCCACGACCTTCGCCGCGGTATCCGACGTCACTTACCACTGAGCTATCATCGCCTTAAAAATTTTGAACTACTATAAGGTTTTCAAAATTCCATTATGCGTTTTGATTAAGGCGATGTTAGCTTAGTGGTAGATATAGAGGCGAAGGTCATGGGTTCTGTTGGATAGGTACCGCGAAAAGGGAAGATTTTCCACCGGGCTAGGTATCAATGCTCGGCTCGGGGACTGCAGTCCAACGTTTCTTGATGAGAACCCGTATATGTATAGGCAAAGTGCAGAGGAAACTTTGTTAGCGCGATGTAGGAATTTCTGTGTCATATTTAATTACGTCCATTTGTTGTGATGACGCGCTTCTATTAGGTACTTTTCGCTGACTCGACTCACATGTAGCGCTGTTACTATAGCCGCTACAGGTTCGAATTTTACTTTTTATTCGCTTTCGGTGAAGGAAAACATCGTGAGGAAACCACAGCACGGTGGTAGGGTACTTTGTAGTACTCGACTCTGGTTAGCCTCAAGTCGAAAACCTGTCGCCAAACACCTAATGATGTGTTCTGGCAGTTACACTTGAGAGCCAGTTGACTTCAAGGCATTGTGATAAGGTGTAGAATACATTGGCATTCCCGCTGGTATTGCTAATGTCTATAGGCGATAGTATTCACTTACCATCAGGTAAACCGTCGGCCTGGATGTCACTCACTTGCGGTATAAAAATAGCTCTTGATTGTAAAGGGTTACCGTACCCAATAGATATATAGGTACTTGGAACACACATCAATCGCATGTTCCTGACCCTGCAAAAATCCCTTATACACCCTTCTTGAAGTACGCCATGCTGACTAAGCAGGGAAAACCTGGGTTGGAATTACCATAACCCGAGAATGTTACAATGTAATAAAAATAGCTGAATAGCTGGTCAAATGAGAGTCATATTCCCTTTCTACTGAAGTCTCAAATTTTTTGATGTAGTACCTACAAGCTAGAGTTCGAGGTCAGTAGATTATAATGAGCTTAATATAAACATATAAAAATTTGCTTAGTAAAAAGGTCACATTTTCGATATATTTCTGATTTTTATGTACATATTGTTTTTTTTTCGTTATTAAAAATCTCGAAAATGGTGATTCTTTTACTAGGTCATTTTTGTATATTTGGTAGGTGACCCGCCCAAATATCTCGTTAAGTTTGTCGTACTACTTGTATATTTAAGTATACGAGTAGACCTAGTAGTATATCAGTTGTCTGATTTTCATTACACAAGCATATCAGCATCTATCTATTTATCTTTGCGCCAAAACTCACTCAAACTCATGAAACTAATTGGTAGCAAACTTACGAACACAAACATTCGCTTTTATAATATTAGCCAGGATAGGTAGGAAGTATGATTTGAAATAGCATAAGCTCTGTGATATATTTTATAGGTCATACCAATGTTTATTAGATAATATATCAATATAGCAGCGGAATAGAGTCTTATTTTATGTGGCATCTCAATGTAAAATGTCTCGAGAAACATCTACGTAAAATAAACTTTATTATATTAGTTACTGCTGTGGTTTCACTTGCGTTTCCGAGGGATCTTATCTCTTCCTGGGATAAAAAGTATCATATATCCTTCTCCGAGATCCCATCTATCTCTATAGCAAAGTTAATTATTGGTTCAGTAGTTTAGGCGTGAAAAAGAAACAGACAGGGTTACTTTTATAATTGACCGAGTGAGCGAAACGTCTCTCTACGTTTCAGCTACAAGCTAGGGCAAATGCTGTCAGTTTGTCCGGCAGAGTCGGCTGTTCTCCTCTACAGGACGTATTCACAACCGACCTCAACTCTTCAGTTTATGGTTCTTTTTTTTTTCAAAATGGCGGAGCTATGGAGAAAATGTTAAAAATTTCACACACTTTCACGAGGTCTAGAGCTCTTAGAGCCACTAACTATTATTAGTATGTATATCCTACTATATTATAAATGCGAAAGAATGTTTGGATGTGTGTGAAGATGAGTAGATGTTTGTTACTATTTCACGCAAAAACTACTGTATGGATTTTAATGAATCTTGGCACCCAGGTAGATCATATACTGGAATAACATATAGGATACTTTTTATCCCGGGAACATATAAGATCGGGTGAAACCGTGGGGAGGAAAACTAGTCTAGTTATAAATAAGGTAATGCTACATATAATACACCATACACGTACTATATATAATTTAATGCAAACAACAGGAAATCTTTACAAAATAAAGCATCAAGAACTTCACTAATAAGCTGTCAACATACATTATCATCATGAGAACATAAATATGTGACTTCGATGTAAAAACTAGACCTGAATTATTCCATACATGCATGCATTATGGCGTGTCGGAGTGCCACTGACCAACTACCATAAATACTAACGACTAACGAACTAGAAGACCTTCGACTGTTGCACAGTTAAAAATAAATACGTCAGAGTTGACACCCACGCATTTTATAACATCTTTAACTGTAGTGTAGAGTATTTCCACAAGTATTTTTGGTCAAGCTTCCCATATTATAACATCCCAATTCCATCCGCGATTGTGCTAAGTATATTTTTTTATGTCAATAGGTTGACAAACAGGCAGACGGCTGAATCGTTGAAATTATGTGTAACTTCTAAACATTCTAATTTTTTTTTTGTCTTTTACATACGGATTAATTATATTGTTTTAATAGTAATTTATTTTTCGCAAATAACTTTAATTAATGTATTGTACCTATGACCTATCCAAACTGTCAATTTCAAATAAAAGTATATTCTATTGTAAACTAAATTAGAAATAGATAAATAATATTCATACACTACATAAGCAGAGCTTGTACCTAACTATGGAAACCAGAACTGCTTACTACATACACAACATTTATTTTTGTTGTAGATCAGATACATACTTAAATAGATACCTACATACACCCAGACTCCGGACAAACAAACATGCATACAAATGTCTGACCTGGATGGGAATCAAACCCACGACCTGTACCGTGAAAGATATTGTATTTAAACAACCACAACAACTGGCCTCATCGACTATTTTACCGTAAGCGACATTGATATCTTTAAATATTTATATACTGTTTAATAGAACGAGATGTGAATATTGAGTGCGATCTAGTGGAGTCTGCACTGCAATTTCGTCTCGGTAGCTGACTGATGTACTGGCGATGGCGGCGCCAACATTCACTGACTATACCCACGTTTTGCCCTTGACGTTCCCAAACTTGCTTATCACGATTGTCAGACAGGCATTTTATGTTGAATTAATTAAATGTTACGAATACCTAATAATTATAATAACAGGTATTTCTTTACAACAAATGTACAACTATAATATATAAAAAACTTCTTCGAGGCTGCCGCTGCTGCCGATCGACAAGGTTCCCAGAAGGCTGGCAGCGTTTCCTCTTTGGATGGCCAAGCTGATGCGTTGGCGGAAAAAGCTCCCCGCCTGCCGGTCACCCGACGCCTCGATTAATTTTTTACCTAATTGATTTTGAATTTGATTATTAATTAAAGTATTTATTTTTCAGCAGACTATGTTAAGTTTAATTTCCTCTCGTTCCAGAGAGATCTCATTTTTTCCAGGAATAAAATGTATCTTATGTTTTATTCCAGGATATGGTCTACCTATGCGCCAAGTTTCATTGAAATCCTTTCAGTAGTTTCTGTATGAAAGAGTTACAAACTACACTTCCAAACAACTTTCACATTTAAAATAGATAGTATTTAATATTCATATAGGTACATATATGTACACAAAACCAGAATCAGCGAACTAAAACGTATGCCATGGCGAAGGTTTTTTTTTCAATTCAAATCGTACATTGAACTTGAGATATCTCGTTGAGCCCTCAAGTTGGGAATCAATGACTAAGCACATTCGGTATGTGACAGGTACTTCACTACGTTTGTCCTTACCACTTTCTACCACAATGTTACCTTGGGGAAATTGTGGTCAAACGAGATCTGATTTTTTTAAGTCATTACTAATTGTTGACAAAGCTTGGGCATTGTCTAAGCCGATGTACCCTTTACCTACCTTTGTATTTCGAACAACCTATAAAATTATACAATTTTCCCCCCTTCTCCCACTAAACGTTTATACCGTAAGTGTCTGTAACATTATTTCACAAAATTAAAGCCTCTTTAAAGGGCTCTGTTTGTGAGAGAATCCGTACAAAGGGAAATATATCAAAGCCCAAGTTTAATAATAATATTGCTTAATACTACAATAGTCTTTGAACATGCAGAACAACAATAATTATTACTAAGTTTCGCACCATAATTTCACCCGCGTTTCAGGAAAAAAAATAACCTAACTCAATCTCCAGCCTATAAACTATCTCTATGCAAAAATCGCGTTAATTCTGCTGCGTGAAAATGTTAGTAGGATAGTAGGATGTAGTTCAGCATAACCGACTGAACACGCCACCTCAAAATATCTACGATGTATAGTATAAGGACGGCTGAGTGTTAGTGACGTCGGATATCGCGGCAAGGGTCGTGGGTTCGAATCCTACGATGAACTTGAGCTTTCGGTGAAGGAAAACATCGTGAGGAAACCATACCACGATGGTACTTTCTACCCGACTGACTACCCTCCAGTTGAAAATCTGTCGAGACTCTCTTCTTCTCTGACTTGAGAGCCATTTCCCATCTAGGCTTTGTGTGCTTACCCCTTCGGCCACATCACTTACCATTGTGAGATTGTGGTCAAACACAAGCTTATACAGAATAAAAAATAAAAAAAGTAGGCTGGCATTACTCTGACGAAGCGCAGTCATCTATCAAAGCGCGAACTGGGACGCCAAAATTAACTTCCCATGACATTTCTCAGTTATAAAACATTCTACATAATGGACATGACAACCAATTATCTATGCAATTGTACTTCTATTAATGCGAAATGCAATTCATTGAAATTGCCATAAATTCCTCTGAGGCCGACATCGGCACTTAAACCAAATAGATCAATATATCAACGTCCCACGTTAACGACAATACGAGAGCATATCTTTTGACAACCCTGACATGCCGTTGCCATTATATGATGCACTGATAGGCTGCGTTCTTGTTTTAAAACTAAAGTTAGGGTTGACAGTAGCAAATATTTTTTGGGTGTTCCTCTTACTAAATATATCGTATGGGCTATATGAATGCAAGCGAACTTAATTTTAAATTAAAAAACTTGAGAGGTGTCAAGGGACACCCGGATGGAACGAAGTCATATAAGTCGAGAGAGTATAAAAAAAAACATTTCTATTTATATATATATATAAATAGAAATGAAAATATCTAGCTTGCTTTCTATAAGAGAGAGAGAGAGAGAGAGACAGACAGAGAAACATGCGCACGCCGCACAGCATACAATAGCATACTATAGCAAACAAAAAGTGTCGTGACAACTTTTCGTAAGATTTTTTTCCGTCTAGCCCCCTTTCACAACGCGCGTTCCAAAAAAAAACAATTAAAATTTTGTCAGTACAACCCATCTGCAAGATAGATACAGCAAGTATTGTGCAAAAGACAGACTTATTATTACTATTTATTAAATTATTTTGTAAACAACATTTGGAAAGCAAGTTAAGTTTGGGTATTCTGATATGCTAAGCATTCGAAAGCTGAATGTTTGGGAGTAGCGCTCGCTCTTGCAGGACATTAAATATAGTAGATCTAAGTTTATTTTAAAAATAATTAATGTCGAGTTTGTTGTAAACGGTGCAGGAGTCTAACAATGCATATGTTCCCTGTAAAGGCCTATCTGAATGAATAAACCTCTCATTCATACAATCGATGAATAATGCAAGACATTTACAAAATCTCATGCCTCAAACATCGCAAATTTAACGTCAAAATAGATAACTTGAAT
This sequence comes from Ochropacha duplaris, assembly GCA_951361185.1. NCBI lineage: Eukaryota > Metazoa > Arthropoda > Insecta > Lepidoptera > Drepanidae > Ochropacha > Ochropacha duplaris. The sequence continues at coordinate 2,693,522 of OX592709.1, read as the reverse complement.
ATTATTTCCGTGTCAAAGTAATAAACAACAAAATATTATAACAATATCCACGTTTCCCGTATATTGTGGTCCGCTGGCACCGCAGCTGTGATGTATTGTTGAAATACTCCGCGGCGACACTTCGGCGCCTATATCAATGCCTAAGCTTTTACATGCATTTACTTGCAGCCTCAAACTTGGCGATAAATCATAAACTATAAATAATATTTATAGTCAACGACCGTACCGTTACTGTTACCGTAACTGATGAGCCATGGGAGACTCTTTATGTTCCGAAGTGGATGTTGGATCATATACCCACTTGATTTTTATTACCCCAATAGTGGCAAACAAGCGCCTGATGGTGAGCGGTTACCATTGCCTAGCGACATCATCAGTCAGTCTCTAAAAACAAACTCTAAATCAACAGAAATAACACATTGTTTCATTCGCAATGCGTATAAAAAAACAGAAGACTGTTAATAAACCTTTTTCAAGGTTAAATCTGATTGCAACAAGTTACGTAATTGGTCTGCTGGGGTATCATTCCCGTAGCTGACCGGGCGTAATGCAGTACCCTAATTTCAGAAGTAGAACAACAACCTCATCTCAGCGACTAGAATTACAAGGAAAGGGATAATTATATACGCATCAGCAAATGATATTAAACTAGAAAACGTATATTTCAGTCTCTGATATTCTGGAGCAGAAAGAAATTCACTTTCATAATCAAATTACTGGTCGGACATAGACGCTTCCTCGGCCACAGCAAAGGTCCATGATTCGATTCCCACCCAGTGCAAGATTTTGTCTCTAGTAAATGGTATGTTAGCTAGTTAATAGTTTATTTGTTATACAAGAGTGTAAAGTTGCTTTTTAACCACGTGCTCAATTTTGATGACCGAGCAAGCGAAGGATTCAAAAATTAGAATCCTAAGCATAAGCAAGGGAATGACTAATTAAAAAAAAGTACCTACACCAAGAAGGTTCCGAGTCTAAGTTTTTAACAAATTAAAAAAGGATATATGACAAATTCGGCACCATGGAGGGAGAAGTAAATAGGTTTAATGATGTTTTGAATTCACAAACTTAGTGCACACGATGTTCTATTTACTTTATATATCCTCTAGCGGATAAAAACGGCTTTCACACTCAGATATCGAAGAGCAAAAATACTCTTTCCGAGATGGAGGGATGAAAAGGATATTTAAGCCTGATCTAGCATAATGAGTGTAATCCTTTTTAGCTCCCTGCACATCGTCTTCACGAAGCATAAAGCAAGTCCGTTACTTGCCGATTTAATGGCCCAATGAAAACTTTAGAAGGCAGCCCACTCGCCCTTGTATTGCGAACGCCATAAACTCGATTGTGATCATATCTAATTTCGATGTAACATGAGCCGAGCTCTAAAAGGAGCTTAGTTTATATGACATGACATTCTTGCCCCAATTACGTAGTTATTGCTGTTTTAAACTTATTAATATCTGCAATAATGCCGATAAGATTACATGATTGCGTACAACGTTACTGTATGTACTATAAAAGGTAGTCCTTACTGCAAGTTGTAGATATTCGAAAAAACATATACTTATAAGAAAATTGCACCAAAATTGTCTCTCTACATTAATCCCACTAATACTCGTATTATAAATTTGAAAGTTTGCATGTTTGTGAATTTAGATGTTTGTTGCTCAATCACGCAAAAACGGCTGAACGGATTTTGACAAAACTTGGCACACGGGTAGATCGTACCCTAGAATAAAACATCGGATACTGTAAACCCGAAAAAATATATAAGATCCCTCGGGAATAGAGGTGAAACCGCGGGGGACAGCTAGTGTTAAATAAAAGAAGGCATCAACTTGCCATGAATAAAAAAAACATAAAGAATACATACATATATATTGGTAATGCTTTATTGTCGGGCGGTTGGCGTAACTGTCACACTACAGGTCGTGGGTTCGATTCCTACCTAGTTCAGACATTTGTGTGAACATGTCTGTTTGTTCTATGTTTGGATGTAATTATCTATTTAAGTATGTATCTTTAAGAATAATCGTAGTTTATCAGGTATCTGGTTTCCTACAAGCTTTGCTTAGTTTGGAATCAGTTGGCCGTAATTGAAGTATATCCCAAGATATTTATTTATTATTAAAGCACTTCGATGTGTGATGATTACAGGATTAATATGGAATTTGAAATTATATTTAATTTTATGAGCGATTTGGCCTTGGCTGCAGCATCAAGTAAGCCCGTAGCGCTTAGGTAGAACCTGTGGATAGAACCTATATTAAAGCCTGAGCTTTGTCTATTATGACTAAATAGATCTTCTACGAAAAGATAGATTTAATGAGACGGTAGAATCATAATCTCCAAATGCTAAAGCGGTAGTAAAACGAGTTCTAATAGAAACCTAAGAACGAATACAGGCTAATTAACATGCACAACTTAAACTAATTGAACGTATTAAATATACATTAATATATTAGTAGGATTACTTGAAGTAATTAAGGTGTAGTGACTAGAGCTGGTTTCCAAGCGAGAGGTAACACTTTCTCATATGAAAGTGCGGTGTGAATGAGAATTTTACAGGAAAATCTATTCAATTTATAAAAGTACCTACTAGTTTTCGGCCCGCGGTTTCACCCACGTTCTCGAATGATCTTTCGGTTCGTTTCCCGGTTTAAAAAGTAGCCTATGTTTATGACTAATATCAAACATACAAGCTTAAAAATTGCCATGCTGGGTTTCTTGCCCTGAACCGGTAGTAGTCAATTCTAACGTTCATAAGTGCCTTACTAGGGTCTAAACTGAATAAATAAGATTTATTTTGATTTCAATGCTTGGAAGAAAATTTTGCGTAAAGTTACCTATTTTAACTCGCAAAGTAAAAGACAGGCTAATGAAATAGATACCCGATCCAACCCTAAAATGCTCATTAACAATTTCAATGCAAGGTGTAAAAGTCGGGGTATCAAATACCAACGATCGTTAGGATGTTCAAAGTGCTCTTTCAACACTTATCCAAGTCTTACTGGTATCTTGCCTCGTCCATATTTGCAATTTTAAACGTTTAGCCATATAAACTGTCGATAGTAATGAATATAGTATTTTTTAATACTAAGAATTGACTTTATTTTTACGACGATACAATTTATACAAAATAATTAAGGCAACAATACATTAATTCTTTGTATTCTCAGTTTGTAGTAAAGTAAAAAATACAAACAAACCACACATATTATATACCTATAGGTATATAAAATAGATTAAATCTTTAACTTATATAGGTACTTAACTATTTCATCTGTCATCATTAAACATTCTAAACATATTTAAGAATCCAATAAGTATTAAAATAAGTCAGTAATATATTCAAATCATAATAATCACCAGATATAGTCGTATTTCAACTAAAACCTTTTACACCAGCAACATAAAATGTCGATCGTCGCACATAAAATATGTGAGTGTCAACCGTTGAATTTTTACATACAGCTCGATATTCATGGTGCAATTATAATCAATTTCCATGCAAATATCTTCACAGCAGAGTCGATGGTCTGCGTGTAGTTAAATGCGTTTGCATATTTTTACATCAAATACTTGTTTGCATGTTATATAATTGAATTTATCTGGGTGGTGTAAAATACCCCGATAGCCAACGACGGGTTAAATAATATAAGCTTTTCAATGTTTCACTTAAAAACTCAATATTACGTACGTGTATATTTATTTAGTTATTCGCACTACGAAATTATTGCTGATTTCTGTATAAAAGTAATTATACCTTGAAACTAAAGGATTTGTTCGCCTCATAAATTTTAAAACCTGTCAGAGGATTGATATGTTATTATGGTACCCTGAAAATAATTATGAGTACACAGTAATACCTCGTCTTTCGCTACCCCAACTTATACTATAGAACCCGGTGTTACGCGATTTTCAAATCACTTTGATTCGTCTTTTGTTTGAGCGCCTCACAGCTCTATTTACTATATCCCTTTTAAGTGCGGGGTATAACTGCATATTAATACACAGAATATTCAATTTAATATACATGTATGTAGGTCATAATATACAAAATATATACCATACCATCTATTATTCACAACACATATATATGAAAATATATCAGGTCTAATCGCCCACAGACTACAAACAATTTTTTTATAAGGCCAGTCAGCATTTACGGGTACTTGGAGACAACCAAAGAGTATAGTAACTATACCAAATGGAGACAACTCTCGCCCATCAAAATGTTGATACCTGCCCGACGTCACAGTCCTCTGACCACGATCAATGCAACTTGACTTGTCAACAACTGGTCATAGATCACGATCAATGCAACTTGACTTGTCAACAACTGGTCATAGTTTTCATCTTTTATATTCAAATCGAAGATGCGATTTAATTCAAACAATTGTTCAATTCAATACCCTGGCATTAAGATAGGTACTTAGCTGGAAGTCTTACAGAACATATCATGTATTTTCACGGTTAATAACAATATTCATAGTTCGGTTGCAATAAACTCGGTGTACATACCCATAGGCTTGTACGCAAAAAAGGTAAATCGTGATAGACCTTAATCGTTCGTATGTGAGCTCTAAAATAACGCATATGGTTTTGCAAATTGTTTTGGTATATTGAGCTCCTTTATTTTACTTTAAGACAAACAGATCAATATATAGCTTCTTAATTAGCACAAAATGATAAAGAATCAACAAGTAGATAAATGTTCTAAGATTTAACACACGGCCATTTAATCCCGACCGAACTAAGCATAGCTTATACAATAGAAAGTAGATAACTGATATACAAAGTAAACTACCTTTTTAATTACATACTTATAAAGTTAATTTAAACGTACAGTCGGAATAAACAAACATGTTCATGTACACAAACGTTTGTCCTATAGTCTGTTCCATATGTATTGGCAATAAAGGTCATTGACTGTCCTTTACCATGTTTACCTTCCCGAAACCTGCACCATGATAATCAAGCGATAGCAGTTTTGCGACAAGTTTTTATGGCGAGGGTAAAGGACAGTCAATGACCTTTATTGCCAATTCATATGGAACGGACTATAAGTGAGAATCGAGACTACGATCTGTGGCCATGATAACTAGTCGGTCATTTAACCATCAACATGTTACAATATCTATAAATCAAATCAAATCAAACTATATAGTATAGTTAAGTATATTTTACTGCCATTTTGTAAAACATCTAAACTGAACACGCAACTAAACAAGCGACACTATTGTCTACCGAATTCAGAAATGTGCTGTGATTCGTAACGTTACTATAATTTAATACTTTTGAACACACCTTTTTGTATTTAACAGGTCAGCATCATTTTAGCGGCCCGATCTACTATTTTCCTGCGGCATAACCGCCATTAAATTACAAGTAAAAATATTTTTTTTTATATTGGCTTGACTTTTATGTTGCCAGAAGCAAGTAGGCTGTGTCCAGTTAATGTTCTCTTATTACTACTCTACATGTCGGGAATAGGGTATCGCTATCTCATTTCACAGTTTCATCAAGTAGTTCTGTCTTATTCCTTCCATTATGTTACTATCGGTATATTGCATCGCTGTTCTGATGCCAAACAAAAAATAGGTGATTGAGGGTGGTAGCCAGCCAGTCGAGTACTACAAAGTACCATACCACCGTGCTATGGTTTCCTCACGATGTTTTCTTTCACCGAAAGCTCAAATTCATTGTATCGAACTAGTTCGAACCTATGACGTCGGATATCACAGCGAAGGTTGTGGGCTACCATTGTCAAGTTGATAGTCTGTCACCCACCGAGCATCTATCTAGGAGTTTCCCGGCAGTTGCACTTGAGAGCCTTCTGTTTGTGTGCTTACCACCTTCGGGCATATTATCACTTAGCATGGTGAGATAGCGGTCAAACACAAGCTTAGCCAAGAGTAAAATAACCAATATAAGAATCTTGCAGTAAAATTAGTTACTAATTAACAATAATAATAAACGCCTAAATAATGTATACGTACTAGCCCATAAAGCTCTCTGAGTGTCTACATTAATTAACCGTTAACCTAGACCACGGAAGTAATTAAATAATTACAGAGTCATCGACCAATAGCGCAGCAACATAAATGTACCCAAAATGGTATGGCACCACTGCGGGGCGCAAACTCCCTGTAAAGTGAAGCACTAAATTAAACAAGAATGAGTGTCGTGACCCCAGAATCGCATTGCCTGAGAAAAGCCGCGTCGCGTAGATACAACACAAAGCATTGATTGTTCTTTGGATATAATATATTTCTTTTACTCTAGCTTGTTTATTATGTTATCTTTACTAGGTGTCCTCCGCGGTTTCACTCGCGTTACTAAGGGAGCCCTTTAGGTGTAATTTTTTTTTTATGTCACAAAAAAAAATGATGTTAAGTGATCCCCACCGCCCATGCATACCCGCAACACCCAAGGGATCACAGGTACGTTGCCGGCCTTTTAAATGGAAATACGCTCTTTTCTTGAAGGTCCCTAAGTCGTACCCGTTCGGAAACACCGCCGCTGGAAGTCGATTCCACAGATCTATATTTTCAAAAATGCTTTCTTAGTTGATATTTATTCCCTAGGAATCTACCTGCCATATTTCAAGTTTACAGCATTAATACTTTCTGAGTTTACGTGATTAATCAGTGAGTTGGTATTTCGCTTTTATATACATAGGTAATCGATCATAGATTACAAGAATATTTATTTAGTACTTATTTTTCATTACGGAACTGATTTGCCGTTATCAACATAGACTCCATTTCAAGTGATTTCATAAAATACAAATTAAATATTGAAGTTATCGTAGATGTCATATCCACATGCTTGTAACAGTAAAAACGCGTAGTGTTAACTAAAACACGTTTATTTTTTTCCTGAATTTATAATGTCACATTAGAATGCACTTTTGTATAATGCAAATAAAAAATTCTCTATCATTTTCAATCATATTATGTATTATGTATATGAAAAGCCTAAATCAATATAAATTATTACAATGGCAGTAATGGTCTATTCGCAATGAAGTACTATTTGTATATGCAGTACTAGAAAGTAAAAAATAAACCGATATCAGTGGGGCTATTACGTAGCTTTGTTGCAATCATTTTCGTATATAGTTTTACCGTGTCTATTCGCGCTTAGAATATTATCGAAATATAATTTTGACTAACCTCGACGTTTCGATCAAGTTGCATTGATCGTGGTCAGGAGTGGTCGCGAATAGACCCGGTATAACTATCTACGAAAATGAATTTAGTTCGCGAAAGTTTTAAAAGTACCTTTGTTGCAATCAGTTTCATATTGAAACTACCTATATAGTTTCCTTCTAAGCTTACTAATAAATAACAAAGGATTTTGCATTAGCTTATTTGTTTACATGAAAAAAAGGTTCTTTAGTTATTAATTGAACGATTTGTAATTAAATAAAAAATCTTTTAACGAGAGATAATACTTATTTAAATAAAGCTAATCATTTTAAGGAATATAATTAAGACGCATTCAATTATTTTTAACAACTGTGAGATCACTGGTCGAATTTAAATAATTAGTTCCTGCGGAATGTTGCAATCCCAAGTATTATTAGTATTAAATGTTTTAGCACCATTTTGATATCTCTGTAAGTCGATCGACAATCTCCAGTAATGAGACTCGAAAAATATGCGGTGATAAAATTTGAACCATAAAATTAAAATGGCTACTTTGTGTGCAAATCTCTTTGGACAGTTCCTATCTGTATTAAGGCCGGTTTATACTTAACGTAGCGATACGGGTTTTATGTTTTTTTTTAATGATGTAATTTGGTTTTGCGCTTTAATGGTGTTATAAAAAGATAATTTAATTTTCTAATTCTAATTGTAATCTTAAGCAATATATTGTTACGTTTATACTGTTAACTTATTTTATTTATTCACTTTTTCACCATGTTTAAAATCGAGAACATCTCAATCGATCAATAGCTACTTCTCAATTATTTTTTCTTTGGATAAGCTTGTGTTTGACTGCAATCTCATCATGGTAGTGATGATGTGGCCGAAGGTGGTAAGCACACAAAGCCTAGAAGACAGACATTCAACTTGAGGGTGGTAGCCAGCCAGTCGAGTACTATAAAGTTATGGTTATGTTATAGTTTCCTCACGTTCCATTCCTTTCACTGAAAGCTCAAGCTCATTGTAGGCTTCAATCTCACGACCTTCGTTATCCGACGTCACTACCACGGAGTTATCATTGCCTTAAAAGATTTATTAAAATATTAAGAATTTCTTTACTGTTTTACACGCTTAAACCAAATGTTAGTAATCTTTATGTAGGAAAAAATAACGACAATAATTTATCGCATCCCGCACCTGTTCCTGAGTCGTGCCACCATAGTATAAATGAACCTTAACACAGAGTTCCTTCACCTATCGGGTTCCGTAAATCGCTTGTGGACATTTTTATACATCCACTTTTTTTAATTTAGCGTCTAAACTCTCTTGTATCATTTAGAACATAGTCACACGACACAAGTGACTGGCACCTTCCTGAGAAGGTAAATGTAACTGATCAGTCAACAGTCAACAGTCAACAGTTATGGTTAATTGTTGACACTGCGTTTAAGATTCTTTGTAGAAGACATTTTCATTTGCGACTTTTGGCTGTAAAACAATAAAAACATAAAAACTTTTTTTTTTCATAAAGAATGTCAAATAAGCAGATACATATACTTGTTTGCCCACTGGTTGAAGGTCAACCATAATTTTTTTTGAAAAAAAAAGTACTTATCAGTTTCTATTTTTTTATGGATAACACTCGTTAATAGCTACTAAAAAAAATCGTTTGACAAACAGAGCAGAAAAAGGGTACAAAGTAATAACTTTAAAAAAAAGAATACTTTTTTATAAAAAAAAATTATGACAACAAAATATTTCCTCGAGTATACAACACCTTTTTGTAAGGCCCACATCGCACCACATTATTGAATCGAAGAGCAAAAATAAAAATACTCAAGAGACACGTTGATTGCTTCAAGAACTATTCAGACACCAATCCAATCAATGTATAGTGGAACATCAGGTTTTTTTCAATTTATTATCACTAAATTCATTTAAAACGAATTCCTTTGCTTTACCTACATACTCTTATACCTATACAAGTAATATGCAGTCGAATTTGAATAAAATGGAACAGTAAGTATATAGAGCCTCACATATTTACTGTTAAAAACTAATACTCGTGAAATTTTGTGAGCAGGTTCGATAATTATATAGATTTTTTGTCGATTCCGTTTTTGGAATTTTTCATGTCGTAAAAAACCGATAAATATCACAATTCTTTCGCGAGGTCTACAGCTCTCTCAGCCACTAGTTTTATTTTTGTACTAAACATGGAACACGTGAAATTTACCATGAATTATAGCAAAGCATATAGATTCATATCGTCGCTATGATAAATGATCTAGAACTTGTTATATTACTTTTTGTCTGACTTAACATCTTAGTCACTTCATGTATTTTTTGTGACTTTAAAGTGTACAATATAAATGTTGTAAGCCGGTTGGAAAAATCCTGAAGCACTGGCTTAGCGTGTGAACTGCGTTACTTTGTAGCAGTATAAATGTGAAAATGAGAGCCAAGTTTAATATTAACAAACAATATGCGTGGTGTCGACTGCGTCGTCAAAAGATCGATAACTTTATTTAAAGTTCAAGGAATGACTTAATAAACCGATTTCAAAATTGAAACTGATTGCAACAAGTTACGTAATTGATACGCAGAAGACGTTGCTTAGCTATGCTTCTGTTTGTTGACTAACCTTATATAATAAAATTATTTGTTGTTTACACTCACACATAACCTAGAATTACCTTTAAATATTTATAGTGAATACGTGTTTTCTGGGCAAGCCTGTTACGTCCTCAGCATAATTATCATAAGTAAATTTTACTTAAAAAATTTACACAAGAATGAAAACTTTCATAAATAATTTACACCATATAGGTAGATATATATTTAAAATAAAAAAGTTATTAATGAATGCTTCCTAAGCGAAGTCAGTCCAATTAATGTACATCATTAGAGATAGCACGGATTAACTAATGCACCAATTTATAAAATGAATATCATTTGACGTGATTCGGAAGCCGGACATCAACTATATCAATCGGACAAGCAGTTAAAGGCTTGTCCGATTTAATCTAGTCGAACGACAAGTTAAACTGACCGAATTCTCAAGCTTTCATTTGTATAATAAAAAAAAAGTAAAAAAGCTTTTTATAACTTTTTTTATTATCTTTATTTAAGGAGCTTTTTTGTTTAGCGAATATGTCGCTCCGTAACACAGCAAAAAACGACACATCAAATAATTAGGTATGATAGAAAATTAAAATTAAAAATGTATGCCTTTTGCGGTCGAGACCGTATGGGTCCGTGGGGGTCTGAAGCTCGTCGTTTCACAAGTATTTTATCTAAAAAATTAATCGAGGCCTCAGGTGACCGGCGGGCGGGGAGCTTTTTCCGCCAACGCATCAGCCTGGCCATCCAAAGAGGAAACTCTGCCAGCCTGCTAGGAACCTTGCCGATCGACAGCAGCTGCAGCCTCGAAGAAGTATTTTTATATTATAGTTTGTATAATTATACCTGTACATTCGTTGTCAATATATTTATATAGTAACAAAAACTTTAAATTAATGTTGCTATAATATTATAAACAATATCACATGAAGCCACATAATAAGAAAGATAAATTGTGTAGACAATTATTAAAATTCGTACTTAGTTGTGGTTGTAAATGCGAAGGTATTTGTGTGTGTTTGTTACCACTCAGCTCTGAAGTAAATAGGATCTCATAGGATTTGGATTATACTTGGTACAAAAGTGATCATATCCTGGATAAACAATTAGGATACATTTTATCCCAGGAAACATAAAATCCATCGGTAACGCGGGAGAATTATTTATAACCTATATGTTTATGAATTTCGCTTCTTTTATTTGAATTATGTTGCATTGTTTTATCTTTTTTTTATATATTAGTGAATTTAGTACTAATTAAAATTATACAGTGGCCATTTTAATAGAACTGACAGTTTGTTCAACTACAAAATAAAAGTTATTTCCAAGAGATTACGTTCCTATATAACTCGTGATAATTGGCACTTGGAATCAGAAATAATTTTCACCTGTGACAACACGTAGTTAAATGTTGCCAGATCATTAATTTAGTTAGAAGCCACGTGGGTTGAGAGTTGAGGTGTAGGCTAACTAATAAGCAGTTAAATGCCAGTAAAATTCCTCGCTAATCTTTAAACCATGCGTCATCGGGTAACCATAGATAAATACGAAACACTTAATACAATAGGTGATCATTTAATAACTGTGCATCACTATCCCATAAAAAAGGTTATATCTTGTTGAAGATATAGTAAGAAATATCTTGATACTAGTTTTTCCCCCCACGGTTTCATCCGCGTTTCCGCGGGATCTTTTCTTTTCCCAGGATAAAAAGTATCCTATGTTTTATTCCAGTATATGATCTACCTGTGTGCCAAGTTTCATCAAAATCCATTCAATGGTTTTTGTATTATTGTGGAACTAAAATCCAAATATACAAACATTCACATTTATAATAATTTAGTAGGAAGTAGTATAAAATTCCCGTGTCACTATGTTGGTCCGCGATAAACTCCGAAACTACTTAACCGATCTTGATGAAACTTAGCACACAAACAGATTATTTATCCAGGAATAAGATATAGGATACTTTTTATCCCGGGAAAAGATAAGATTCAACGGGAGCGCGGGGAATACCGCGAGGGACAGCTAGTAGCATTACGAAATAAAATAGACGGACCTGTTGGCGTAGTTCGTAAGAACACTACTTATCACGCCACGTGGGTTCGATTCCCGCCCAGGACTTACATATTTGTGAACGTCTATTTCAGAACGTATTTTTTTTAATAAGTAAAAAAGTTGTATGCATATAATATGTATATGTAGTAGGTATATCAGCTGTCTGGTGTCTATAGTACAAGCTCTGTTTAGTTTGGGATTAGATGGTGACTAATATGTCCCAGGACATTTATTTACAAAAAACCTTTTACTTCTGTAACTCACTTTTATAGTATAAAATACTAAATGCTTCAATTCCATTTTTGCGAAGGATATAGCCACTTAACTGTAAAGACTCTATCCTAAAAATACTCGTGAAACGAAGGTAAGGTTGCAAGTTCATGTTTATTCTTCGGTGTACCTACCGACACCGTTTATTAACCGTTAGACAAAATGTATAATGCATTTGGTACTGTATTCCTGTTAACTCCTTTAAATAAACTAACAATGAACTATTGTAAAACGGATTCACGACGAGTATAATGTATCCAGACACCGAGTACCTAACTATCTTACCTAGTACTTTATCTTTTTTTTTTATGTCACAAGTGACAACGAGGCAGGTGGGTCACCTGATGGTAAGTGACTACCGTCACCTATAGACATAGCAATACCAGGTGGACTGCCAACGTGTTGTACACCATATTACAATGCCTTAAGGGCAAGGGCTATACAAATACTAACTGTCGTCTGCGATTTCAAACGCGTTCCCGGGGAACTTATCTTTAAAAAAGGATAAAAGTATCCTATGTTTTGTTCCAGGATATGATATACCTGTGTGCCAAATTTAATCAAAATGCACGAATGAGTAAAAAAACATAATTTACATCGAAATATAATTTCACATTCGTAATATTAGTAAATAGATTTAAAGATTCTAACTTCAGTGGCTTAGACCAGGAGTCGGCAAACCGCGGCTCTTTGAGGGGTCAGTTGCGGCTCTTCAAGTTCCTCTCAAAATATTTTTTTTGGGTGCATATGAGATCAAATATTTCTTACAAGAAAAATTTTATAATTGTCTTTATTTCGAACCCAAACACAGTTTACTACATTTTTACATTGAAAATCCTAAAACAGAAAACTGTGGCTCTTTGAGCTTCCGAGAATTCGATATTTTTCTGTTTGTCTAAAAAGTTTGCCGAACCCTGTCTTAGACTGTACATTATTAATAGGTCAATCAACCAACAATTCCTTTTATGTTTTATATCTAAAGCAAAACCCTGTAAATCATTACGCTGTGACATATTTATACGCACGGAAAATTTAATATCAATATTGCTTTCACCTTGCATCATATCGATTCATCTATCCGAGCTATCGGAATAATTCGATATTCGTGACGTGTACGTACCGTATCTGATGGAACCAGCAACGTTCGGATAAATCAAGATCGCTAATCAGTACAATGAGATCAAAACCTTCGGCGTTCCCACGAAATTGAAGCCGTGATTTGCGAAATAATAGGGAAGCGGGCTATCCATTTTTATATTTGTTTTCTTGAATACATTTATCGGGAATTGTGAACGGATGGTCAAACGTGCAAAGACGACCCGAGTGTTGTGTGTTGCATATATTACTTTTAAACGAGGTTCACAACGACCTGATTATAGCTCAGTGGTCGAAGGCGAAAGCCAAGACATATTCGGAGTGAATATGGACCATTAAGAATAACTTAAAGCGATACAACTATGGAAAAACTTTAATAAACACCAATTACCAGGTTCTGAAAGCATATTGCTAGGCTGGCCACATTTGCCACAGAGATGACTCTAGATAGGGCAAGAAAGTGCTTGAATGGAGACTCAGAACGGGACGGAGACATGTTGGCAGACAACCAGCAAGACGGACCGATGGTCAAGGTGGTAGGGAAAGACTGGACGAGGAAGGCCCAAAACCGTGAGAAGTGGAGTGCACTAGAAGAGACCTTCACTCAGCATTGGTTTGAAGTGGGTTGAAGAAAAAAGCATAATTATTGTCGATTACATTCTGTAATCAATTAGCGGAACTCACAAGATCTTACCACTAGGTATATAGGTAAGATTTGATCCACCGCCAAACAACGATCACACATTTCATTCAGAAAACCTCACGCACCTTGGCATAAAAGTAACTCAATGTGCTCATAAAATTGCAGTTCTAAAGCCAAGCGTGCCATCATGGAGACGTGATAAGAATTATGATAACTGCAACGGTATACTATATCAGTCTTTCATCAAATCAGTTTCTGCATATAGGTACCCGACCCGAGGTATAAAATTTTAAGAACATTGTATCGTTGTGTTAGGACTTTGGTCTCGAGCACACAAAGCCTAGATGGGAGCTAATTCTCAAGTGCAGCTGTCGGAACACACCGATAGATGGTTGGTGACAGATTTTCAACTTGAGTGGCGGCTACCAGCCACTATCGAGTACTACAAAGTATTCTCCCACCGTGCTGTGGTTTCCTCACGATGTTTTCCTTCACCGAAAGCTCGAGCTCATTGTAGGATTCGCACCCACCCACGACCTTCGCCGCGATATACGACGTCACTACACCACTGAACTATCACCGCCTTGCGGTTTCACCCGCGTACCCGTAGAGGTTGAATTTTCAAAATTCCTTGGCGGCTCGGCTACCTGGCAAAAATTTACTATGAGACCTTTCAGGTAGTTTCTGAGTTTAGCGTAATCAACATACAAACGTTTAAACTCTTCAGCTTTATAGTATATCATTGTCAAAGTGAGTACTAAGTACCCTACTAAAACAATACCTAATACAAGTAAGCCAAAATAACCTTCAAGTTGAAATGTATTGACACTTGTAAATGCTGATATAAGTTATCACACGATCCGGGTCACAGCTAGAACAATAGCGCCAATTTGTTCTAATAAGATACTACATCAAGTATTGTTAGTGTAAGATGGATTACCACACGAATTTAGCATTTGGTTGGTATTCGATCTTTGTTTAGGTGACAAATACTTGTAGTGTGAGATGTCAGGGGTGTCGAAGTGCTTTTGTTAATACTTAATATCGGCCCAGAAAAGGCGGTGAGGATGCTAACCTAACCAGACTCGATAAAGTGAGAAACGAGCACATCAGAGGAAGTTTCAAGATTGCGCCTATAGCAGAAATACTCACCGAGAGCCGCCTACGATAGTTCGGTCATGTCATGGGACGCCCCGTAGACCATGTCGTAAAACAGGCCTTAGCACTGCCAAATAATAAGAAATGTAGAGCCCACTAGCCACCTAGTGGTCCATGGTAGTCAAGGACTTAGAGCTTGCCCAAACAAATGTTTCGACAACCCAGAACAGACTGTCCTTGCGCCGCAGAACGAGGAGAGCCGACCCCAAATAATGGGAAATGGCTAGGTTTGGTTTCTAATCGGTATGAAGATTACACTTGCATACATTCTCGAACTGAATATGACTATGCTATCGCCCTACCTATAGAAAGAAAAAAAGGAAATAGTTAATTTTCCTTTTGAGTAAACACACAAATTAAAACTAGATATAACCAAACTATGATTAACGATTAATAAATAAATATCTGACGTATGCGTCGCGAGATGAGGTGAATGCTCAGATATTCTGCCATATCCATACGAGAGTGCATCACGGACCAATTCATTGTGATTTAATATTTAATACCAGACATTTTTTTTTATTCTATACATACCTATTTTTCCAACATTAAAAATGCATGTATGTAGATAGAATTTCTGTAGTTTGCGGGGCTCTTAACTTAATAAACAACCGCTTCAACCGTATTATAAACAAGTTATACAGAAATATGACGTTCAAAGTAGGTACATAAGAACGAAACATAAGCAGATGAAGACGACGAAGAATTATTTCTTTGTTGAAACGTCTTTCACTTGAAATCTTTATAATTATGTACCTGTAAATTTTGCGGTTTTTATACTGTGATACAAGTATCGGTACAAATTTTGTACGTAAGTATCACACCACTATTTCTATGAAAACCGCATAAGCGTACGGAAATTTTGCATCGACGCCTCACGGAGCTTCTCGTGCGAAGCAGTATGGGAAGCGCCTAAGGGCTCTATCACACTACCCGGCAAACCAGAGCGGCTAACGGAGATGCATTATATGTAAGGCCCAATACACACAGGAGACATCATGACTTAGATTAGACGTTGACATGATACGGACTTTATCAATGCGCCCAGACCGCGCCCTATCGGCTCTTTGCATTGCGCCATTTATTAACATGCAATGGACGAGTAGACTTGCTTCCGTATCTCGTCTGAGTACGATCTCCGCGTCCCGTGTACATAGAGCCTTAGCATCGCAGAATCGCGTGCAAAAACAAAAGAGTACACACTATTGTACAGAGTGTCAAATACTTCCGAGGTTTTGCTTTTACGCGAGACGCTTCATCGGCAAAAGCTACCTAACCTACTTACATTTATAACGTCCTTGCTTACAGAACTCAGACCTCTGTGGTTACCAGAACTGAACTGAATTGTTTTTATGTCAATGGACGTAAGAATGCTAAGTATATTTATTAAGTTACGAACAGAACGTGAATTTTTTTTTTAAATAATGTGTATTTAGTAATTTAATGAATTGGCTTACTCTATTGAATTGGGAAATTCCTGTAACAGATGGTACAGGAATTTTCCAGATGGTAGGAAGTATTTTGAGTGCAACATAAACATATTTAAAATTCTTCTATGGCTATAAATACTAGCATGGTAAAATTGACAAGCTGTAAAGTGCTCCAATACAAGTTTTACTTGATCGCAGATAATTGTGCACAAGCAATTACTGAAGATAAACATGTAAATACTAGAGTTCAGAATATACCCAGTTCACATAATCCGCGGAATCGCTGGTGCCTCAGCTATGCGCATTTCTACTTTCTATGACTATCAGTTGCATTTCCAGCAAACTCACACAATTACTCTAGTTTTCAACACTTCATAGAAACTAAATACCTAATAGAAACCCCTTTAATTAAATCAAGAAACTTGCAGATAACCGAGTATACCAATACAATTAATTAAATCATTTTCTGCAGAATTAAAACTCAAGATAACATGGATTTAATAATCAAAGATATGTCTTATAAGAGATAAAAATGTACCTGAAATTAAAGACATTGCGATAAATAAAACTAAATTATTCAATTTGCGAATCTTTTTCTTTAACAAATCGATACATTAATTATTAAGAATTATAGGTATAATCCATCTGTGCCCACCCACGCTTTTACTCGAGATTTTATATCGATGTCAATAATTGGACTATTTAAAAAAGAAACAAATGCGACTGGCAGTTCCTGAATTGAAGGCGTTGAAAAAGAATGCTATAACCTCTTCAGCTTATCCTACTTAATATTATAAATGTGAAAGTTTGGATGGATGGATGTATGTTTGTTACTAATTTACGCCAGGACGGCTGAATGGATCTGTATGAAATTTGGCATGGAGATAGATTATAGTCTGGAATAGCACATAGGCTATTCATTTTTATTCTGGGAAAAGATAAGATCTCTCGGGAACGCGAGTGAAACCGCGCGAAACAGCTAGTAATGATATAAATTAAATTCTAGTATCATGTCGTGCAAAAGTGTTATAATTTATTGCTATTGTACTCTAAAACGGGTCACATCCAACGATATTTTTCTAATGACACTTAATTGGACATGGCGTATTTTAAACATAGATATCTCTATCAATTTATGTCCCGTGTTATCAAGTTAGAAGTAGAACTTGTAACTACATCAATTTAATGTAAATTAACTGCTTTCTAGTACTAGTCTAGTACAGTCTCGCACACAACTGGTGGCACTTATAAGAGAAGACTTGACGATAAAAGTAGGTCGTCAATGTATGTTCAAATGGTCACGAATGTATATGTTACTGAAATTCGGGGAATTTATATTTTTATAAACGTGTATCATGCCAAGGTAAGACATTATCAAAACCAGGGGGATTGCCAATGTGTTGTACACCTTATTACAATGTCTTAAAGGTAACTGATTCTCAAATGCAAATGCCGGAACACACCAACAGATGCTTGGCGACATATTTTCAACTTGAGGGTGGTAGCCAGCCAGTCGAGTACTACAAAGTACCACCGGGCTGTGGTGTCCTCACGGTGTTTTCATTCACCGAAAGCTCAAGCTTTCCTTCGCCACGGTATCCGACGTCATTTTCACTGAGCTATCATCGCTTTAAAGCGGTGTTTATCCTGTTGATAGCTGTCTTTATCCTGGGACATTGTTCACCCACACTTAGTGGTCCCAAACTAAGCAGAGCTTGTATTATGGAAACCAGATAACTTAGTAGGTACTAAGAATTGTGGCGTGATAGAACCACGCTAAACGCCTTTTTTTTTGGGGAGGAAGGTAGAAGTCTGAGTTACCATAGACAGACACCCTTACGCGGACTGTTCGGCGCTTAGAGCTCTCAACCGAGAACTAAATTACCCAATTATCTTATAGTTCGGTCACACTATGGTATATGATGACTTATCATGGTAAAAAAAACATAGATAATAAAAAACTGCGCCATGTTAAATCCAAGTTCCCTTTAGCAATGATTACAAATTTTATAATCCTAAAATGCATAGACCACAGGCACACCTAAAAATGTTATTATAATTATAAATTCAGGTGGTGTTACCATTCTATTAACTGGGTTGGGCTACGCCTTGTTTCGTAAACGATACGCCAACTCTTGGTAGCCAAGTGTACGTACATGGCCAATATTTGTTAACATTTCACTTTTCAACGTATAAGATTTGTACAATACTTAAATCTTGTTTATTAGGAGCTTATGAACTGGTGTACATTTTTTTTGTTTACAAACTAAACATTTTTTTAGCATATTAATATTTTATTTACAACAAATGTACAACTATAATATATAAAAACCTTCTTCGAGGCTGCCGCTGCTGCCGATCGGCAAGGTTCCCAGAAGGCTGGCAGCGTTTCCTCTTTGGATGGCCAAGCTAATGCGTTGGCGGAAAAAGCTCCCCGCCCGCCGGTCACCCGAGGCCTCGATTAATTAACTAATATTATTTAATATTTAATATCTCCAACAAAAAAGTTAGGAAAGGTCCTAAAATATTTAGTCCTATCATTGTGTTTTCATAAATATTGTCGCCAATAAAATTGATCACGAATATTTCCCTTAACTAATTTTCTATTCTTTTTCAACTTGTTTGTAGTATAGAGATGTAGAGATATCAAAATTATTTTAATTTGCATACAACGAATCAGCAACACTGCGAAAGATCAAACATATTGAAAAGCTATTAAAGCTAAGCAAAGTTTACGTCTCAAGCATAGTTATAAAAAATATGAGCTAGTCTTAATAGTCGCATCGCATATGATGTGTAACATTTGACATCTCACCTTGGTAATATAATACCATACAAGTACCAACATCACGGAAAATCTGACCATCTGACTGCCAACTCTACTGTATGTAAAATTACACACTTCCGTCCCTTTTGACGAAATCACTCCAACAGATTGCAGGAAAGCAAGGGGAAAGATGTTACACATCAAAAATATTCTATAACAAGGAATTTAGGATATATTGGGTCAAAGGTTGGATGTTGCTTGGCACGTTGGTCAAATATTTCACAAGCCAACATTTGTAATAGAAATAGAAGGAAATATTTACTAATTGGTCTTTGGTCTAAATTGTCACCAAGTGTACAACCGGTAAACAATTTAACTCTTATAGCACAACTTTATCATTGCACATTTCGTGCCATATAAAGAATGCGTAGATTGTTTATCGTTCGCCTTTTACAAATGTTGTTTAAGTTACAATATTTTAGTTACACATTGTTTTTTAACGCGAGATTGGAATCTACGATTGTCTACTTTCTATGTCTGGTGTTTATTTGTGCCCATTTCTGTAAATTGGAATGCAGTATCTACATTTGCAATTTCAATAGGAATTTATACCTACTCCTCTTGCCATTACAAATTAAAACGAGGAAGAATTTTTTAAATGCTTGCTTGATGGTAAGTTATAGGTACCTAATGATTACAATTCTTCTAGTACATACCTACGTACTAGTAGTTCTTATAGTACAACATACAGGGTGTCCGGTAAATAGTACGACAAATTTAAGGGGGAGATAGGTGGGTGGGTCACCTACATTGTTGAAAAAGAATATTATATATTAGGTCACCATTTTCGAAATATTTCGATATTTCTGACTTTTATGTAGGTATTGATTTCTGAATTTTAGATATTAAATATCTCGAAAATGGTGACACTTTTACTTAAATCATGTTGACATTTTCAGTCAAAGACAGTAATGGCTTTATTCATAATAAAATCGACGGTATTTAGTAAGAGCTTAGCAGATTCTAAATTAAAATTCTCTATAGAATTTTTTTATTAAGAATCTGCTAAGCAGTTGCTAAAGATCGTCGATTTAATTATGAATATGGCCATAAGTCTTTAACTGAAAATTTCAATATGCATCCGAAAACATCTGTAGTAAAGAGAGATTATTACATACATAACATTTATATGTATAGAATAGTATGCATAACATCAACCGATGAATCTTGAGAGTCGCTCATGCTATAATTTATGTGAAACATTACCGTCGTCGAAGAATTTATCAAAACGAGAATGCAGGAAGTGGCCCAATCTTTATGGCACCTACGGTTAATTTACCTTCTTTAATATCCAAAAATATTGAAAGAAAAACGATCGTGCCGATTTTCTTGTTTACAAACTAAACTATGTATATCTCTTTCTAACACAAAATGATAGAAATAATCATGTAGGTATCTAATTATTTGAATTATTTGTTTACAACGTAAATAATTTATTATCCCATTGGAATAGACTAATATTAATTAAATTTGACAAGACTCTTCTTTTCTCCTTGTTAGAAATAGATTAAATTCGTTTAGTTTGAGAACAAGAATCGACACTATTGCCTACCTGTATTGAGATTTAAATGTCTCTTTTTGACAATAAGGTCTCTTTTGCGTAGCTTTTTACCTCGTTTTGACATAAGAAGTGAAATATTTTGAAGACATTTATAAAAGTGCTTAATCGTCATGTAAAAATGACAGTTATAATGGGACAAGTTTTTGTTAAGGCTTCGCAAAATTTATTCCTTTGACTATTGTAGGCCGGTTCTCTGATCAGAGTGTTGTTGATGTTAAACCCCTTGGCTCGTAATGGAATGGTCGTCTCACTGCATTTTTTTTTATTCTGGATAAGCTTTTAGTTTGGCCACAATCTCACCATGGTAAGTGATGATGCCGAAGGTGGTAAGCACACAAAGCCTAGATGGGAATTGGCTCTCAAGTGCAGCAGCCGAAACACACCGATAGGTGCTTGGCGATAGATTTTCAACTTGGTAGCCAGCCAGCCAGCCATTTTCAACTTGAGGGTGGTAGCCAGCCAGTCGGGTACTACAAAGTACCCTACCACTGTGCTATGGTTTCCTCGCGATGTTTTCTTCA
The DNA here is from genome assembly GCA_951361185.1 of Ochropacha duplaris. Lineage (NCBI taxonomy): Eukaryota > Metazoa > Arthropoda > Insecta > Lepidoptera > Drepanidae > Ochropacha > Ochropacha duplaris. The sequence continues at coordinate 2,672,177 of OX592709.1, read as the reverse complement.
CCGAAAGCTCAAGTCCATTGTAGGAATCGAACCCACGACCTTCGCCGCGGTATCCGACGTCACTACCACTGAGCTATCATCGCCTATCACTGCATATAAAATCAAAGAATCATGATTTGAATAACTCTATAGGATTAATTTAATTAAAAGGTAGTCAAGCTAACTTAAATGTCACTTTGAGGTTATATTCTTTAATTGTTGGATGTATTTCTGAAGCACGCCGTAGACCTGTATATTTTTGTATATTTGAGTATACACTAGCTAGATCTACCTGTGAGTAAATCATTATTTTTATTATAATTTTACATTAACTTGAGCATCATTATTTCTCATAATTTTATCAACCGTTCAAAAACCCTTGAAAATACTTGTTATCAAAATATACCAAGCTCATCATGCCTCAATAAAATTTGCATTTGCATATTTAAAACTAACAAACCAATATTTTTTGTCAGTAGGAATGTGTAACTTAACTCTAACTTAGCACTCACCTAAACGTACTCTCCCTTTTTCCTCACAGATTTCACGTAACAAATGGTCTCCCACATCTTCAAATCAATCGCAATCCTTCCATCACATAATATCAACTTAATCACACAGAATCACAACACATTGTCACTTAACACGAATTTAATTAAAACTTTTGTAACTTAACAGTAACTTTACACGTATTAACTTGGCGTTTGGAACACACACTGCACAAGGAAGCTAAAACTGTATCGCAATACGATTCGGAATGCTTTAATTGGATAGTTTTAATAAATATGTCAAAATAATTTGACGCGATGCTGCAAGGGTCCTATAAAGCGTTTGATGACCCTTAACGTGGATATACAACTGAATGCAAAACGCGGAGTTTCTCTGCGCCCGCGCCGGTCGGTATGCGGCTGCTAATGTGTGTGTGCGTGTGAGTATAGGGGGACGAGCACACAGACGTATACACAGGCTGCACGGTTTTTGTCGATGTCCACGGGGCAAGTAAGCTTAACGGTATAGTATTGCAGCTCTCTAAGATATTTAATGACATTTATTCTACTCGAGAAGTAATTTTTAACAGATATTTTTTTTGCCGCTTATTTCTGTTCTATACTCTAACATTCTGATTTACAACATCAATAACATAACATAACATTCTGAATTATACATACTCGTTTAAACAAATTAAAAGATCCAAAAGAAACATTTTTCAAATAACAAAATGTAATTGTTGAGAGTTTTACATTTCCAAACTACAATGCTTTTGGTCTCAGGTGAAGTTTTTCTGAAAGCTGCTGGTCGATGTCCCGCTAGTAAGACTCAAGCTCCACTCTTCCCTCTCTTTTCAATCACTGCTTTTTCTTACAAAAGAATGAGACAGAATTAGTTCATGTGCTTCGATACAAGTTTGCAGAACTTGAAGTGTCTTTACTGCGGTATTATTGACGAAGAGAATTACGGTCGTTTGGGTAACAACCGACTTATTTCGAAAGTTCTTCGATAATACTGCTTCGTGTGGTGAGAAATGTACATTTTAAAAGTCGCATAAGCGATATTACCATTCATAGGTTTACATGGATACTAGGGTGATTGGTCGGTGTGTAACTCCACTCATCAAATTCTATCACTCAGGGTTTTCGATACTCTGGCTGTTATAACATTATAAATATGGAAGTCAATAAGAAAACTAAGGTTTTATACTATGGCCTACTTATTATAAGTAAGTTATATCTACTTATTTATTCATCCGCATCTCTTAAAAAGAATCCAATTTTCATAGTGAATACTTTTTATTTTATTTATGAACCAACAAACATACATCCGTATACATACAAAAATATAACAACCCCTAATAGAAACAATACATTAGCATACAATTTAAACTTGGTAACATATTATAGTATGTTACCAAGTTATGTTACCGTGGGGGTCTGAAGCTCGTCGTTTCGCAAATATTTTATGTAAAAACTTAATCGACGCCTCGGGTGACCGGCGGGCGTGGAGCTTTTTCCGCCAACGCATCAGCTTGGGCATCCAAAGAGGAAACGCTGCCAGCCTTCTGGGAACCTTGCCGATCGGCAGCAGCGGCAGCCTCGAAGAAGTTTTTTATATATTATAGTTGTACATTTGTTTGTATATTTTGTACATTTGTTGTAAATAAAATTATTCGTTTCTCTATATAGGATGTTAGGAACATCTAATACAACTTCTAACTTTAAAATTTTACACAGAACATAAATGATAGACCTACATACTTTTTATGTATAACTGACAGCGCATTACTCAATTTCGTCTGATGGAAAGCGACAATGGGGTCGAAAATGAAGCACGCTCAGTGATATCTATTTACTAGCCAAAAAGACAACTACTCTACTCTGACTGTAGCCAGAAAACCAACATTGCATAGTTTATTAGTATAAATATCTCAGTAATTATATACTAGTGGCCAAAATAAAGTAGTCACTTAATATAATAGTAGACATCAGACCAATATGAGGCTGTCCCACAGAAAGGCTGTAATTTGTTAAAGCGATGATTTAAATAAAAACACTTGCGTAACATTATATACCTAACTGTTTTTTACATATTTTAATACAACCTCGATCGACCATTTTAGATATTAAATACTTTTAATGTATTCGCCTCAGGTTTTTGACTCGCTTGCGGTCTAAGGAGATAGTAGATTAACCGATTTCACGATACTTTTGCTTTAAATAACTTATTTTGTGTGTAGGTAGCCTAATAATATTTTTGATTATCTTATAATGTCCTTATAGAATCACCATGTAACCGAAAATTACAGTAAAACCTAGGAATAATTAGTCCAGCTCTTATCTGTATATTTAAAAAGCAATCGTTACTGACTGACTGATCTATCAACACACAGCTCAAACCACTGAACGGATTGCGCTGAAAGGTACGCAGATTACAGCTGTCCTCCGCGATTTCACCCGCGTTCCTGAGGGATCTTATCCTTTCCCGGGATAAAAAGTATTCTATGTGTTATTCCAGGATATGATCTACCTGTGTGCCAAGTTTCATCAAAATCCGTTCAGCTGTTCTTGCGTGAAAGAGTAACAAACATCCATCCATCCAAACTTTCACATTTGTAATATAAGTGGGATGACGTAGATATCCGCTAAGATTTTCCAAAAGGGGATGAAACGGGGGTTCAAAATTTTTATGAAGAAGCTAGTCATATAATAAATACACGTGTCTTCAAAATTCCTTTTTCAAATCATTAAATTACAGTAAGGTGTCCTAAAACAATCCCAAACGACAATATTCCCGCTGCAAATGAATAAATGTATGTATTTACTCAACATTTAGAGTGGCTTGCAATTTAAAAAGTATCCTCTGAAACTTTCGATGAATAATAATAAAATTGTATTATATGGGACATTCCTCGGCGTACTCGCGTCTCCCTCTCGCGTGGTAAAGCTGGATGGATAGAAAGAGATAGCAGGAACGAAGGAAGCACTCTCTTATCGTTCATTCCCGGAATAACTTTCCCATAGATTGTGAAGGCAGAAGGGTTTATGGTTTTGGAATGCAAAAAGTATGTCTCGTGCATTTTATACAAGTTCGTCATAATGACGGGACGGTTAAAGGCTACAGTTTTGATCATTATTAACTCACTACGAATATGTCATAATAATGTAATACCGTTGCATAAGTATCTTACACTTAACTAGCTTAATAGCTTTCCTCAATAAATGGGCTATCCAACAATGAAATAATTTTTCAAATCAAACCAGTAGTTCCTGAGATTAGCGCGTTCAAACAAACAACGTCTTTTTTTATACCACAAGTCAGGCGGGTCATCTGATGGTATGTGACTACCGTCGCCAATAGACATTAGCAATACCAGGGGCCATTGCGTTGTACATATTACGATGCCCTAAAGGCAACTGGCTCTCAAGTGCAACTGCCGGAACACACCAACATTTGCTTGGTGACAGTAATTTATTCAAATTTCACATCACAGGTACCTAAAGTTACAAGAAAGTTCAGGTATATGCCTGTTTCCGTCTATTTTTTTATTTTTTTGCACAAGTGACAACGAGGCAGCCGGGTCACCTGATGGTAAGTGACAACCGTCGCCTATAGACATTGGCAATACCAGGGGATTGCTAATGTGTTGTACACTTTATTAAGGCGAACTGGCTCCCAAGTGCAATTGCCAAAACACACCAACAGGTGCTTGGCGACAGATTTTCAACTTGAGGGTGGTAGCCAGCCAGTCGAGTACTACATAGTACCCTACCACCGTGCTGTGGTTTCCTCACGATGTTTTCCTTCACCGAAAGCTCAAGCTCATTGTAAGGATTCGAACCCACGACCTTCGCCGCGGTATCCGACGTCACTTACCACTGAGTTATCATCGTCTAGTCTAGGGCTTAGACTCTAGGCCATAAAAACTGGCCAATTCGATTTGACGTAACTACCACTGAACTATCATAGCTTCTAATTTCGGGCAATAAAATCGCGCCAAGCATACAGTCGGCTAGTTCCCGCTCTAGGTACTAGAATTATTAGTTGATAAGCACTTAAGTTAGTTGGAACTAGTTCTCTAGTGCAATTTTACCATGGTGATATAGCGGCCAATGTTAATTATAAAACAAAAAAATTGGGCGCAAACGTTTCTTTTTTTGTATTTATATTATTTACGACGGGCCGGTTGGCGTGGTTGGTTAACACACTGCCTATCACGCCGCAGCTCGTGGGTTCGATTCCCATCCAGGACACACATTTGTGTGCATGAACATGTCTGTTTGTCCTGAGTCTGGGTGTAATTATCTATTTATGTATGTATTTACAAAAAAAAAGTATTATATGTAGTATATCAGTCATCTGGTTTCCATAGTACAAGCTCTGCTTAGTTTGGGATCAGATAGCCGTGTGTGAAAAATGTCCGAGGATATTTATTTATTATTTAATATTATATTATATTTATATATTTTACAACTATGTATGTATATAATACATTTGTTTGTGTGTAAAGTGCGATTTTTAAATATTTCGTTACTCAGAATTTATTTCCTAAATAATGAATGAGAATAGGTACTTGTGATCGCTTTGACTATCTTCTATTCTATTATAAAGAGGAAAGATTTGTATGTAACAATTAACTCAAAAACTACTGGGCTGATTTCAAAAATTCTTTCACCATTTGAATGCTACATTATTCCAGATTAACGTAGGGTATATTTTTATCCCGGGATAAGATAAGATCCCACGGGAATGCGGGTGAAACTGCGGAGGACAGCTAGTTATTGATAAAAAGTGATACTGTCAGTTTACTCCAGCTAATTAAAAATCTGGCTTAAGGATTGTTACTCTATCATGTCCAAAAGATCATACCGTGAATTTTATATACTTTTTTATATATTCTAAACAAAAATAAAGTTAGGTAGGTAAATCCACGGTCTGAAAACTAGCAACACCATGAAATTGGATGTGAATATATATATCGATATTAGATTTTAGTCAAAATATCAAAACTGTTTAAGACTTGCAGGTACATGATTATTATACAAGTGCATCTATGTAGTATAATATCAGAATGTAAACTATCAGATCAATTTGTTCACATCAACTTAGTTTGAATTTCAAATGCGCTGGATGTATGAATGATGTTCCGATATTTATATTTAATGGCGACTATAAATATGAACACATTTACTATTCCACGAAGGAAATAAATAACAATGGGAATCGGAATGCAAACAAAGACTTTTGTTATTCACAATCGAATACGATTAAAGTTGATTGATATAGATACGTTAAGACGATGAGAGAGAGAGATGTTTTAGAACAAAAGTCTTAATAAACGAATATTTCAAAGACTAGCTTTCCTTTCCGCCCCGCAGCTTCACCCACGATCCCCTATTTTACCCACTTAGGGGATGAACTTAGCCTAATTTGAATCTAGTCTTATTTGAACTCTAAACTTATACCTAAATTGTGCATGCCCTCATGAGGCACTTATGAACATTAAAATTGACTCTACCAACCGGTTCGAAATACACTTACACTGAAAAGACTGGCAAAAAACTTTGTCTACATCACAAAGGCACTTTTAAGAAAATTTCAGCTTTCTAGGCCTAAGGGTTTCAGCTAGGCATTTAATTTAGTCAATGATAACTTTTTTGACGTCAAACCTCGCTCTTGCAGGCTAACGCCTAATGTAATAAAATTAATTTTGAAAACAGTAATTGCTGAGTTTTTGCCACCTCAGAAAAAGCAACCTTCAAACCGTACGAGTCCAATAAGCTGTGTGGTTATTATTTAATTAGTAGCACGCCTTCGGTACTAAAATGGTTTTACCAATAGACTTTAAATGTGCAGGAGTGATCTTATTAAGCGAGACGCAAATGTATGAAAAACATTTTCTTTTTGATTTTATTGATGGACTCATATAAAAATTCTATACCCAACGTTGATTTTTAAAATATGCCGTTTCAACCTATTTAATATAGGTACATCCGAACTAAAATATTTCATAATAAGTTTATTGTAAATCTAACGCTATCACAGTCTGAAAGTGTTTATATTATACTGGATTATTTACATCCGCACCGCAGACCTACATAGTTAAACAAAGAAGCGCAAGCGAAGATAGGAAGTAAATCGATCTGCATATAAGTGTAGTGAGGGATTTAAAGAGTCAATAATAATGGATACAACCTTCCGCTTCTAATCAAAGGGCAAGTCGAAGTCACTGACTACTTTATAGCCGTAGAATATAAATAGGTCTATTGTTACCATTTGTAATCAGTAGCCGATTTAGGATCTTGGGTTTGACCCGCCGAGGGTAGGTTAGATAAACACTAAAAAACTAAATTGAACTTAAGGCACTGTAAAAACTTGTAAGAAATAATATTTTCATATATTATTTACAAAAAATGTACAGAATAAGTATAAAATCTATATACTTCCTCGAGGCTGCCCCTGCTGCCGATCGGCAAGGTTCTTAGTAGGCTGGCAGCGTTTTCTAGAAATAATTATATTTGCTTAAAAGTTTAATAAGAATAATAATCAAGTTTAATTTATTTGTCACGGGAGGACTCAGATTTTTTGGGGGAGGGGCTTGAGCCCCTTAGCCCTTTTTTTAAATTCTGGATAAGCTTTTGTTTGACCGCAATCTCACCAAGGTAAGTGATGATGTGGCCGAAGGTGGTAAGCAAAGCCTAGATGGGAACTGGCTCTCAAGTGCAGCTGTCGGAACACACCGATAGGTGCTTGGCGACAGATTTTCAACTTGAGGGTGGTAGCCAGCCAGTCGGGTACTACAAAGTACCCTACCACCGTGCTATGGTTTCCTCACGATGTTTTCCTTCACCGAAAGCTCAAACCCATTGTAGGATTCGAACCCACGACCTTCGCTGTGGTATCCTAGGTCACTACCACTGAGCTATCATCGCTATAATGAGCTAGTTTTCATAAACATATTTTGTGTCTGACACCTTCAGCAACATAATCACTTATCTCATCTTACTGCTATTATAAATGTGAAAGTTTATTGGATATGAAGGTGCTTGTTACTCGTTCACACAAAAACTACTAAACGGATTTTGATAAAACTTTCCTGGAATAAAACATAGGAATTCGATACTCGCGTACAATGTTTTCTGCAATACCTATTTCACTGAATACTAGTAAAATCGTAAATTAAAATTTTATAATAAGTCTCGTAGTTTTCTCAAAATCTTAATTATTTTCGTCAACAATCACACAAATTTAAAGTAACCAACCACGTACTTGTACGGTACTTTGCTTTCAATTCTGTTCATTAAATGGACAGGACACAATGTCGGTACGTGACGTCACGCAGCGGCTCACCGACCAATCGAGGTCTAATTAAAAAATTCCCCTTTACTTCGATTATCTGCTTCATATGTTGCAGGACGCATGAATTACGGGACTTTTTAATGATTGGAATACTCTAATCATAAAATCTTTTTTTTTATTCTGAATAAGCTTATGTTTCACACAATCTCACCTTGGTTAGTGATGCTGTGAACGAAGGTGGTAAACACATAAAGACTAGATGGGAACTGACTCCCAAGTGCAGCTGCCGGAACACACCGATAGGTGCTTGGCGACAGATTTTAATTTTGAGGGTGGTAGCCAGCCAATCGGGTACTAGAAAGCAAACGTGCAAATCACATAATTTCATGTGTATAATTTATAATAGGTACGGGTGTCCGGTAAATAGTATGACAAAAAAACGGATTTTCACAATTTTCGAGATAATTTAAATTCTGATTTTAAATAAGAAAGAAAGAAAATCAAGAAATATCTCGATAATGATGACACTTTTACTGAGGTCATTTTTGTATATTTGGTAGGTTACCTGCCCATATATCTCCCCGTTAAATTTGTCACACTATTTACCCGACGCCCCGTATATAAAACTGACTCATCAACGCCCAGCCTCAATCCTTGGACCTAGAAAACTGACTTTTTCATAGGCGTTGTTTTTAAGACGTTGACGAGAATAAGGCTGGATTTTTCAAAATTCAACCCTTAAAGGTGTAAAAAAGGGGTATATGGATAAAACCGCAGGGTGGAAAGGATAAAACATTTCGATAATGTGAAACTTGACATTTTTAAGAAACGCCACGAGTTGTACATCCTAGATAGTATATGTTTTTAACGAGAATATAATACAATCTAGTCATATAATAACTATATTATATGATCAGATTTTATATACATATACCCACGCACATTAACACATACAAATATCTAATTTCGATCAATACTAATTCCTTTGAGTACCCATCGCACGCGTTGATGTCTTTTATACGGCACGTGTTGAAATGGACGTTAAACACAAATTATGTTTTTTTTTAAGAAAACATATAGAATACAGCATGCTCCGTAAAGTGTTATTAGTAATTCAAAATATTGCATATTTTAAAGCGATAATAGCTCAGAGGTAGTGACGTCGGATATCGCGGCGAAGGTCGTGGAAAAACACAGCACGATGGTAGGGTAATTTGCTAGCTACCAAGTTAAAAGTCTAATCACCAAGCACCTAAAAGCGTGTTCCTACAGCTGCACTTGAGAGCCAGTTGCCTTTCAGGCATTATAATAAGGTGTACAACACATTGGCAATCCCGCTGGTATTGCTAATGTCTATGGGCGGTATTCGATTACCATCAGGTGACCTGCTTAGTTGTCACTTATGGTATAAAAAAACGCCTCAATTTCAGAAATTTAGTCTTCAATTTCAAACGAAATCACTTGAAAGAAAATGAAAGTTTAGTGCTAAATAATCTCACTAGATATAAGTAGAGCCATCGAAAGCTTTTACTTTCGTTCCTGTAAGCTCTAAGCTCTAACAATAACAAGTAAAAAAGCCAGCTTCGTTGAGCTTTTGTCTTATGCAATTGTTTAGTTGCATAACCCCAACCGGTCTGCAGTAGGTAGCTACTCGTGTAACAATGCAATAAATACATGATACACACTGTCAGATAGATCCTTTTATTTATTCTGCTTTTTGCCCGTGACTACATTTCACCCCTATTACCAATTAAGGGTCGATTTAAGTAAAATGTGCCCTATTTCTTGGTAAAATTGGAATAGCAAGCAAACAGAAAGACAAAGTTTCTTTCGCATGTATAATTTTAGTATAACTATAGTGCCTGTGTTGTTATCACTAAGTTTCGTCTTCTTTTTTCTGTTATATTGTATTTTTGTTTAATTGTGTACACAATAAAGAGTATTTATTATTACTATACAGGGTGTCCAGTAAGCAGTATGACAAACTTAAGGGGGAGATAGGTGGGTAGGTCACCTACCAAATATACAAAAATGAGATCTAAAATAATCTAATAAAAATGACCTTAGTAAAAGTGTCACCATTTTCGAGATATTTCGATTTTTGAATTTTAGATATTAAATATCTCGAAAATGGTGAAACTTTTACTAAGGTCATTTTTGTATATTTGCTAGGTGACCCGCCCTCCTATCTCCCCCTTAAGTTTGTCATACTACTTCCGGACATCCTGTATGTTCGAAGTTGTTCCTGTATTGAAGGAAATAAACCTTAGCTAACCTATCTCAATCAACGATCCGTACAATTGTTGATATCCTGCTTGTCTGTGCAATCGGTAAATCATTTCTTTACTTCTAATGGTAGACTTCATTATATTTGCCTATCTAACGTTTATTGTAAATTGTTTTTTAAGATTATTTTCAGTGTATTTTAGCCCTGTAAGAAGATATATCTGTAAGAATAAGATTTATAAGAAGAGGTGAATGAATTGTTAATCATTCACCTCTTCTTATATCTTATAGATCTTATTGTATTTATTTACCAATTTTTATTTTCATTTTTAACTTTATCTTTGAAGTCGAAATAAATGCAAAATTATGCTTCTTCAGACATCAACTCTTCTCGCATAAATACTTCAGACAAGCATGCACACATTCAAATTAGCAAGATAGATTGATAGCAGTAAAATGACGTTCAATAAGTCAAAGTCAAAACCATTTATTCAGTTTAGGCCCTAGAAGGAGACTTATAAAGGTCGAATTACAGAAGTTACCACCGGTTCGGAAATCAGCCTTCAACTGAGAAGAACCGGCAAGAAACTGGACAAGGTTACATTTTTTTAATATTTTTGGATCATCTGACTATAGTGGCCTTGTTTTTTCAAATGTTTAATTATTTTATACTTAAACTAATACAAAAATACATAAAGAATTATAACCCGCACTAGTTACATAGTAAACTAAAACAAAAAAGTTTTCCACAAGCGTCCCTAAATTAAAACTAGAGGCTTCACAAGAAAATTATGTTTTCTTAAATAAATTCTTATCACTATCGGTCCCATCACCTAGTTACTTATGGATAGTAATAAATCAAACAAATTCACGAGTAATATCAAAATGTTTCAATAATACCTACCTACTCATACCAAACTCCCGTGTGTATAGCTGGATATATGTAGTTATGTCTAGTTATAGTTATAGTAAGTATTAGATATTGTATGTCTAGTTCAGGGATTACCAATTAGTTTTATTTAGGGTTCGTTTTTTTAAAATAACTAAGCCATCGACGCCCCCTCCCCTCTATCATCACTTGTATTTAAACTCAAATATTAATGGATGTATTTACAATTTATTTACTACAAATGTACAAAATATACAAAGTATAATATATATAAAAAAAAACTTCCTCGAGGATCCCCGCTGCTGCCGATCGGCAAGCAGGCTGGCAGCGTTTCCTCTTTGAATAGCCAGGCTGATACGGAAAAAGCTCCCCGCCCACCGGTCTCCCGTGGCCTCGATTTTTTTTTTTGATAAAATACTTGTGAAACGACGAGCTTCAGACCCCCCCGGACCCATGTATTCAAATATTTAATTTAAGAAGATTAAGTTTATTTAAGGTCCGCACCAAATAAGTCAGGGGTCCAGATCGGAACCGCGGTCCGATTTGGTGACCCCTGGTCTAGTTTAATACAAGAATAAGGCGCCATGCAATGACCCACTGAGGCGAGTTATTTATAATGAACCTGGCTGAATGAATAGCAAGCATTGTTTCACTAAATAACATTACTGTCTCCGATTTGTAGTGTATAGAACGCTTTATTTCCATTATGCTACCTTGCCTTTATAAATCCTACTAAACATAAATATGATAGGGTACCAGACGTCAGGAATTTTCCTGACATGTCAGGAATTTTGGCCATTTGTCAGGAATGCGGTCGGGATACGAAAAGGTCAGGAATTTTTATGTATTTTTTTTGATGTACTGTTTTTTATTTACAGTAATATAAGACTGATTTGTCTTGACCCCCAGTTCTGCACTTCTTTTGAGCAACTACTGTAAATTATGAACTATACAGGCTGTAATCGTTAAGTGTGTCCAGGCGATTATTTCTTAACTATTACTGATATCCAAAAAAAAATAACTGATATCGAAAGTACGTTACCTAATCAGTAAAATGACATCAATATATTTTTTTAAACAAACTAGAAGTATCCAAAATTTTGACATTAAACGCTCCCATACATTTAGTATGGGATTAGTAGCAAACTAAAACCTTTCTACTAATCTCGTACCTACTAAATGTTTAATGTCAAAATTTTGGATACTTCTCGTTTGATTAAAAAAAACTTATTGATGTCATTTTAATGATTAGGTAACGTACTTTCGATATCAGTTTAAAGTTTTTTGATATCTGTAATAGTTACGGAATAATCGCCTGGACACACTTAACGATTACACCCTGTATATTTTATCTGTATTTCACATTTATAATATTAGTAGGATTGACACGTTGATATGAATTCACAAACTAAACTAACGTTTCCGCAAGATTTTTCATCCTATTTTTACCGATAATCTCTTGATCGTATATGGGACAGTCGTCCCAAAACTACATATAGAAAATATGAATTTCAGAAATCGCAATTCAGGGAAAACAATAATTGATACTTCTAGTGGTGTCATATTTTAAATTAAGTATATCTCCGAAACTAATTATCTGATTTTGAAAATTCTTTCACTTAGGTATAGAAAGTTACGCTATCCCGTGCTTTAGTCTACTTTTCATCTCAAAAACGCGGGGGAAACCGCAGGGCAGAAGCAAGTAATAAATACATTATTATCAACAACAACTAAATGAAAAATGAAAATGAATTTATTTCAGCAAAATACACAGTAAATAAAATACAAAAGATTAGGCATAACATTGACAGATTACACAGAAAAAAATGCATAATGCTGGAGGTTTTTTCTAGCAAAATGTGCTAATGACTTTCACACTAGGCAAAGCCAATGCGAAAGCCAAATAATACATGGAGTATTTACTTAAAAGAAAAACTTAACAGCAATTTTTAGAGTTCAACATTCGACAAGTTTCTTAGTAAAATTCTTGTGCAAGTGTAATTAAACCAACAAACATTCTTAAAAAATGCGCGTTGTTTGAAAAAAAATAATTATCCTTAAGGAGACAACAGAGTGATTTAGTTTAAAAGCATGTAATTGTTACATTCACAATTAGTAGGGTAGCAAATTAGTCTCTTAGAAACTGAACGCCGTGTGTGGCAGCCCCACATCACGACTCGTACTCAAAATCGACGTATCGACTATTTGTTTGATAACATGACCATTACGGGGTTTATAGGAATATTTATGAGGTTATTAACGTGTCGCCATCCTCTGTAACTCCTCGCGCCTTAACAAACTAACTTGCTCCAGAATCATCGTCACATCAGCCGATAAACGTCCACTGCTGGACATAGGCCTCCGCCAAAGTTTTCCACATCGATCGATCCTGAGCTGCTCGCATTCTGCTCCAGAATTAAAGAAAAAAAGGAAGAAACAGAATCATTTATTCTGAACAACACACAAACATCAAACAATGAGATTTTTTAAATAATTTAAGCTTTTTCTTATATAGGTATCTATCTATACAAATTATTACGTACTACGTACTAACACCAGCAATGAACACCATCCAACTAAAACTTCCCACCACAAAAGACCATAAAAGGATAACTCGCATCACACATGATTGATGACCACTCGAACTACCAACACACATAATAATACCATTAAACTTAATTAAAATAAACTTTAACCCCTTGATATAACGACCTCATCGAGCGATGACTTATGTTTGCTGCTCTGTATGGGGCTCCTCAGGAATGCTTTTCGGTTTTGACGTGTCCCCTTGATAGATATGAAGATAATGCTTTTGTACGCAACCCGAACTTGTAAGGCAGTTTAATTTATAACCAAACACTTGTAATATTTATAGTTGTACATAATAAAACTGTTACTTGACATAGAGCTTATAAAAAAAAGGTTTTGGTTGACCGACTAAGAATTTACCTTGCGCAGGCGGTGGTTTATGGCGTACATATGTGAGTTAGCAGTAACATCAGACATAAAACATAGGTAAGTGACTACCGTCGCCTATAGACATTAGCAATATCAGGGAGATGGCCAATATTCTGCCTACGTTTATTAAATGCCTTATAGACTTGTGTGTGAAGTGTAACTGCTGACACACACTATAGGGGCTTTCCGACAGATGTTCAGCCAGTCGAGTACTGCACCATGCAAACGTTGGACGTAGTGACGTTGGATACCGCGGCGAAGGTCGTGGGTTCGAATCCTACAATGAGCTTGAGCTTTCGGTGAAGGAAAACATCGTGAGGAAATCATAGCTAGGTGGTAGGGTACTTTGTAGTGGCTGGTCTCCCTCTCACCCTCAAGTTGAAAATCTGTCGCCAAGCACCTATCGGTGTGTTCCGATAGCTGCACTTGAGAGCCAGTTCCCATCTAGGCTTTGTGCTTGGGCCACATCACATTGGGCCACATCATCACTTACCATGGTGAGATTGCGGCCAAACACAATCTTATCCAGATTTAAAAAAAATGCTTTCTATGTCACTACCCAGCTTTCATCACTTTAAATAACGATTAACTTAGTCACAGATGACAAACAAAATAATACAAAACTTCTTTGTACGAAAAACAGTTCGCTTAGTTTATGGTTAGAACTGACGGTCTTAAGGCTTTTATAAATGCGTAAACGCAACTCAAAGTGTTACAAAAAGGTGCGCGAGTTCAAATACCATGTCCATCCCGAACGGATCGTTAAATACACTATTACATAGAAAGGTTCTACTATAAGGTCAAGTTGGAATGCAATAGTATAATAGGTAATTAAATTGAATTTACTCGCAGATTTTTCTGTATACGAAGAATTTTCTAACAGAACACTTAAGTGTTAAATTAATGAATCTATTATCTACTATAGGTTGTTAAACTGTCAGTATTATAAGCTTGAGCATTACTGAATAGATTTCTTGTTATGCATTATCCTTTCATTTGCTAGGTCCGATTTTTTATTGTAAGATAAGTTACATTTCTGGCTGTTTACTTGTAATTGGTACTGGATTTTTATGGATTTATAAAAGGGAACACATTTTCGAGGTTTACCCAGCAACTGAAAAAGCTCATGATAAATTTTATTTTAACTTTGAAAAGAGGCTGAGATATTGGAATCCTGAAATGGATGTTCTTAGTATAGCTAGTGAATCTCAATAAAAACTTGCCGCTGTGTTTCGATGCTATTAAATATTTTTTTGCCAGGTATCTTTGCGGGCCTACGCAGAGCATCGCACCGAACCACGGTTTCGTCACAATCACAAGATGAATGGTTGACAGCACATAAAGTACGAACAAGCATTGATTTTTATATACTATACTAAAGTTTGTGAGGTTGTAGGGGGTAATCTCTGGATCTACTGAACCGATTTTGAAAATTCCTTTACTAATAGAAAGCCACTTTATTTGTGAGTGTCATAGGTCTATATTTTTATCTCGGGAAAAGATAAGATCCCACGGGAACGCGGGTGAAACCGCGGGGGACAGCTAGAGAGATATAGTCGCCTATAGAATCTGCTGGTACTATAAAAGTTGCGTAAAGGTTACTTTTGGTAGTACAATCTGCAACACTGTTGCGACGCAGGACGCAACGCACTGCGCTTGCGCTCGTCGATGTGGACATGACTGATCACCGCAGCGATGCGGGTGCGCACCGCATTACTAGGGTTGTCCATAAAAGGTAGTAGCTCCGAGATTTTTGTGAGATAAGTTTTTGGAAATCATACCTACAGTTATTCCAACTGTGCTCGTCCAACCCCTAAATCGAGCAGTAAAGACCATTGCTCATTCATGAGTGTTAAACGGATCTACGATGTAGAGCAATAAATCTATAGTATCTTAATATTTTGATAGAATAATCCGACAATTACGATCGGTCACTGGCAATGCATGTGCAACTCACAAAATTCCATCATACTATTTAGAAGATACCTACATGAAATTATCTTAAAAAGTATTCTTTAATCTAAAAAAGTTACAGCGAAATTTTATGATAAAAATTTCAGTATCTGTAGGTATATGAGGTTGACAACCCTAATAGCAGCTACCCAATAAGAACATAGTGTCACGATAAGACCAACAACTTTGCCTGGATCGGATAAGTTCCTGTGGCATATATTTTAAGTGTTCCTAAGAATAAGGCATTATATAAAACAGGTAACTAACAACGATGTTGTACCAACTTATAAGTAGGTACCTACATAGGAACAATTGCACTGGGTGATCACCGTTACCCCTATGTTAGTGTAATGGGAGTCGAATCTGTTTTTTTTTAAACTTTTGTAATTTCCAAAGTTGATTGCCAAAGTGACTGAAATTGATCTCTAATGATAGTTCGATAAGTAAATCATGTTTAAAGGCGGTTGCAATAAATACTTTACTATTAATTAAAAATTTATTTGAGTTCTCGCTTAAGTGACTCCCGTTACCCCCTTTTCCTCTACACCGAGACAGACAAACAGACATGTTCATAAACACAGTCTATGCTGTGTGGGGTGGCATCGTGAAAGATGTTTGTCATACTATGTTATGTAGCCATTTTAATTTATGTTTTAAATCATTTCATTAACAAACTAAGAAATCTGATTAAAGACCAATAAATAATAGTTTAATTGATAAATCAGTTCCGAGAGAGACGCGCGCGCCATATTGTGGATCATAACCATAATATAACTATAAACTCAATGAATTATAACCAAGCTGACTTGTAGCTCAATCTTATATAAACTGCACACTGCATTTTTTTATAAGTACCAACGCATTTCCTTTTTAAAGATTCTTATGTAGGTGTATGGTAGGTGACAATACACAACATTATATCTACATATTATATAAAAAAAGACAATCTACAATAGCTCATTTCTCATGATTTCATTTGAATTTAATCTTAAAAGCTCACCAACGATGGACAAAACCTTAATTAAGCAAGTCAAAATATTCTGTGATAATACTAATATCCTGTTCTAATACGGTCAATTTTGTTTTAAAACCTAATATAAAATTAGAAAGACTACCTTACTTGCCTGCTTCCCAATTCCCACAAAGCAATCTACAGATTACGAAATTGGAACGTAAGAGCAGACTATATCTGGTCGCGTAACACATGAATTCCTCAGCAGAAGGCACCCCGCGGCGCGTGCGCACCGTACGACGCCAACTGTCACCTTGAAAGTGGATAAAGCAATAAATACATCGATAAACAACTGCCCAAGTGCCCACCAGAAAACAAACCGGGCAATTGAAATAAATAACGCAATCATTTATTAAGTTATGACTCTTCGCCAGTATTGTCCGTGCGCGTCGTTTTATATTGATACTCTTTTTAGTAATGACTTATGACATCCGGCTCGAAGGACCATATTATGCATAGACGTGCGTGCAAGATAGTTCTGTTTCATAAGTTCTGATACATTTATAGGTTAATTAATTATTCAAGTAATGCATGTGTGAATTTTTTCGTATTCTTTTATGAATAGGTACCTTTAGATGGATTCTAGCTGTACCAACTGTGCATATCTATTTCGTTTATATAGACGATACGTAGACAAGATCACTGTTGTAACCTACCTTAGGTTACCTACCTACCTACCTGCTTTGTCCAACATTTAATAAAGGTATTTAACGTTTATTTAGTCTACATTAGGTATTTAATTGTAGGAAAACAAAACAACGTACCATATTTTTCCTAAACATTAGTGGCTGATATGCTCTAAGCCTTAGAGCATTATCAGCATAATAAAGCCTTTATTGATACCTTAGTTAGAGTCTAAGGTATCAATAAAGGGATTTTTATGCCACAATTTTGAGAAAATAAGATAATAACATCGTCATTACGCCATCTATCACGGCATCCATTAATAAACAGAAACACGATGATTACTTACATTGTAAACAACAGTTATACCGGCGTATGGTTGCGGTATCAAAATGAATCATTAATTAGAACCTGGAAAGAGCAATTAATGTTCCCTTGTTAATTTAAAGCTCAATATAAGCATGGGACTATTATGTTTCGATATTCGTAACCGTTATGCAACAAAGAGCGGAACTTACAAGGGTTATCGGACGATCTGCCGCATGCCGGTTCTAGGTTAGCATACTCGTACGAGCAATAAGTAGGTGAGTACTTTATGCAATGGCGGTCGTTCTACCTAAGATCATAGTGTGGGTTAGAGATCGAGTGAACTCCGGTTCCAAAGTTTTTCATTGAAGAGCAAAATATCGTGTTACCTTTGTCCGAGTCAAAAACATGAGAAGCCCCTCGTAAGTCTGTCTCGTTGGAATCTACTTATCTATACAATACAAAAATTACCTGAGTAAAACTGTCACCGTTTTTTATTTTTCGATATTTCTGTATTTATATATAACTAGATTCCTCGGGAACGCCGGTGAAATCTTATCTTTTCCCGGGATAAAATGTACCCTATGTTTTATTCCAGGATATGAACTAACTGTGTGCTAAGTTTCATCAAAATCCGTTCAACGTTTTTGCGTGAAAGTGTAACAAACATCTTCACATGCATCTTCACACACATCCAAACATACTTTCACAGGATGGTATTTTATTTAAAATATCTCGAAAATGGTCGCAGGCAAAAGCCAGTGAATCAAAAATGTAAACCCTCGTCACAGAGACTTCCAACGTCTGTTAGTCCACCTAATCAGAGATCCTGGCTTTCTATACAGGTGACCTGTAAATAGTACGAGAAAAGTAACGTACCAAATATACAAAAATGATTTTCGAGATATTTAAAATCAAAAATTAAAAAATCTGACTTATCGAAATATCTCGAAAATGGTGACACTTTTACTGCGGTAATTTTTGTATTTATTGTCGTAGGTACTACTTACCGCACATCCTGTATACCTACGTAAGGTAAGGACTAAGGAATAAATGACACACTTAAAGACAAAACATCTATTATAATTATCTACAGATTTATTTAACAGTCTTAACAGAAATTATAAACTAGGTAGGTACATTAAATCTAGAGAGGGAACCATCGTTGCGCCCCATCTAACCGTATCACTTCACCATTCAACATGGGGTTTTCCACTATACTAGTGACGAGTTGAGCGAATTCTTCCGGCTTGCCAAGCCGTGATGGAAAAGGTGTCATACGCTTTACGAACTCCAACATTTTCTCTGGTAAGTATGATACTAAGGGGGTATCGAATACTCCTGAAAATTTAAACAACTTTAGTATACAGGTGTCCCATAAATAACACGCCAAAGTGAAACTGGAGCTAGATTGGCTTCAGGTCAATCAGATAACATTAACATGACCTTAGTAAAAGTTTTCTGGTTTTTGAGATACCGCCACTTTTATGTTTTTAAAATAAGCTTAGAGTTATTTGGCGACAAAAGACGCCTGCACCATTTATTAAGTATTATTTTTTAATTGCAGTATTTCCCAAGTCGCTCGACTTAAATGACAAAAAGTGGAATTTTGAAACATTTGGCAAAAAAAAACTACGAATGTTATACTATTTTCGAAATAACATTAAATAGGCTAGTTTTTAAGATCAATTTGCTGATTCAGTCCACAACATTTTTTTTTCACAGTAATTAGTCAAACTTTAGTTAAGATTTTCGCATTGACTTAAAATGAAACAACTTAGTTATTTTTTGAGCATAACGTACTAGTTCAAAAAACAAACAAAAAAACACTATAAGTCAGAAGTTATTTATAGCCAAAACAGTTCCCGCAGGATAAAAAGTATCCTATGTGTTATTCCAGGATATGATCTACCTGTGTGCCAAGTTTCATCAAAATCCGTTCAGCCATTTTTGCGTGAAAGAGTAACAAACTTCCATCCATCCATCCAAACTTTCACATTTATAATATTAGTGGGATTAAGTTCATACCTGGCGCAATAGTAACAACCCTTATTCCTCTCGAAGCCAAATCCCTGGCAATTGGCAGCGTCATGCCAATAATAGCTGCAGTGGACGCCGCATACGCCGCCTGTCCTATATCGCCTTCATAAGCTATAGTTGATGCAGTGTTCACAATTACACCTCTCTCACCATTGTTATTAGGCTCATTTTTACCTATCACTCCAGCGGCAAGTCGAATTACATTGAATGTTCCTATAGTGTTTACCTGATGGTAGAACAAAATAAATATTTTTATATGGATTGGCTTTGTAAAAGATGTGTCTACACAATTCCATGAAGGGCTACTTTTCAAGTTATTACTTTTTTTTTGTCACCTGATGTTAAGTGAATACTATCACCTATAAACATTAGCAATACCATTACAATTGCAAATGTGTTGTTGACCTTTTTTTTTCTTTCTTTAATTTCTTAAAAGCATCTACCACTCAAGTGGAACTGCCGGAATGAACACCAACAGATTTTCAACTTGAGGGTGGTAGCCAGCTAGTCGAGTACTACAAAATACCCTACTACTGTGCTGTGATGGTTTCTTCACTATGTTTTCTTTCACCAAAAGCTCAAGCTCATAGTAGGATTGGAACAAACAACTTTAGCTGCTGTAACCATCTTCACTACCATTGAGCTATCATCATTTTTTGCTATGGGTGCTTACTAACTTCACAAACAATAGATTAGCTTCTAAAGGTCAAACTCAAGCCACATTACAAGATTACAGATGTTGATAGATACATACAGTACAGCAATTTGACTCAGGCAAATGGAGGCTTTCAAGAAGAATAATTTCAGTAGATGGAATTATTAACTGTTTTTATGACAGATTTTCATCAAAATAGGCGAGTACTACTAAGGAATTACCACTGTAATATGGTTTCCTCACAAAGTTTTCTACCACATTACCCAACCCAAAATCTCTGTTTCAATGTTTGTCACCAAAACCACTGACCAATTATAATCTTAACTTTAAATAACTCACATTTATACATTTATGGAAACCATCCAATTCACAAGGTTTGTCTTTATTAAAATTGTATATTTGATATGTGTGTGACTGTCCAGCACAGTTTACTAATGTATCCAGACGTCCAAACTGTTCTTTGGCCAGGTCTAATGCTTTAATTACATCACCTTCAGAAGTTATCTAAAAAAGAGATATTCCTAATATTTATACTGCAGACTAGACAAAATAGGATTAGGATGTTATGTTTGTTTCTCTATCACACAAAAATTACTGAACAGATTTTGGTGAAATTTTGGCATACAGGTAGTTCCTGGAATTAAACATAGGATCCTTTTTATCCTGGGAAAAGATAAGATCCGGAAAAGATAATGGGGCAGCTAGTTCAAGATAAAACTTTTGAACAATTTTAGCCAAGTAACTTTGAATTCCACTCAGAATTCTTAGCAGTTTCAAAGATATTAGTGAAAATAAATACTTAGAAATAGTTATGCAAGAGCATTTTTTCTTATAAACTGAGTATCTCTCAAACTAGCAGGAATAGAAATGTAAATGCAATTTTATACAGCCATCATTAAAACTCAAAAAATACATACACAGCCCGCTGATACCACTGCATTTTCACCAAGATTTTTAGCCACTTCTTTAGCCCTCGTTCCTTGAATATCTAGGATGACGACCTTCCCACCATTATTTATTAGCCTTTCCGCTGTCGCCTTCCCCAATCCCGAGGCCCCACCGGTCACCAAACTAACCATTCCCTGAAACGAAAGGTTATGGCTACAGGTTCTTGTCTGTACGAGTTTCCCTGAAATACAGATATGTTTTATATTCACCGGTGTACAATACCTTAAACATTTCTACTGTGTTATGTTTTTTGTGCCAGAAAAGTGTTATTAAACTATTTCATTAGCTTCCATAACCTAAAAACATGAGAGTTCAAGCAAGACTGTCAAATGTCAATGTCAACTAGAGATGGGTAACTAGCCGAAATTTCAATATCTTAGCTAGCCAGCTATTTGTGGTGCAATAACCAGTTTGATACCCGGCTATTTCAGCTATTGGGTAAATGTGTCTACTGGTAATGTGAAAATATAACGTGACTATAACAAAACAGAAGAATATTTAAAATAAAGAAATGGCTTAAAGGTCTAGATACCAAGCCAAAAACCTTTAAAAAAGAAAAAGAAAATATTGATTTATGGTAAAGATGATGGCGTAGTCGTCACAAATAGTCACAATACTTTTAAAAAATCATTTTGGAAGGCAGCTTGTCCGTTGGATATAGATATTTGAAACTAATATAATAAAATATATAAACAATAAAGCTTGTTGGTTCTGGGGCCATTTTGAACGATGTCCTTTTATTGCCTTTTGTACATAGCTTTGTGAATAAAACTTTAAGAAATAACTAGTATTACCCAACACAATTTGAGACAGTTTTGAGAGAACTTTTGCTTGGGATTGTTTATCTTTAGTTATTAGATATCAATTGTCACTATCCAATAGTCTAGGATAACCGTAACTAAGTAGTAACGCTCAAAGAGTATAGTAACTATACCAAAAGGAAGTAACGTTCAAACCCTGTTGCCAGCAAGTATTCAGTTTCATACTAGCCGCGGCGGTAATAAACTTAGATGATATGTTTTTATATTCTGTTTACCTATTTTATACTTCACTGAAATGACTTATCGTACGTACGTATTATAAAATTTACTAACTATAATAAAAAAAATGACGAACATCTATACATTAATCGAACGCCATCTTTGAATATAAATAATCGACTTCCTTATAGAAAGTCAAAACTATCCAAATTCAATAAAATAAGTTTAGATTAAATAACATAATTTAAAAAAAATATTACTTGTTACACTTCCTAGAAAAGAAAATATGCATTTCCTTTTTCGTAATATTAAATAATAATAATAAACTAAAATTAAAAGAATAATAGAAAATTGAAAAATATCAATTTACTGATTCAACGCCATCTCTTTTTACTGCTATGAATTAATAACCTGTCTATCGACTAGACTAGACTTTTACAAAAAAAACTATAGATGTCGTGGTACCCCAGTTGACGTAATGGATGTATCTCTAGGACAACCGTTAGTAACGCTCAAACCCTGCTGGATGCAATTATTTAGTATCATACCAGCCGCGGCGGTAATAACCTTAGATGATATGTTTTTATATTTTGTTTACTTATTTTATACTTCACTGAAATGACTTATCGTACGTATTATAAAATTTACTAATTATAATAAAAAGACTGTCGAATATCTGTATATTGATTTAACGCCATCTATGATCTATGAATATATTTAAACGACTTATTTATAGTGACTCAAAACTAGCCAAATTCATCAAAATAAGTTTAGATTAAATAACATAATTTAAAAAAAAAACTTTTTACACTTCCTAGAAAAGAATATATGCATTTCCTTTTTCGTAATGATAATAAAAACTAAAAATAAAAAGAATGATAGAAAATTGTTAAATATCCATTTACTGATTTGGCGCCATCTCTTTCAACTGCTGTGAATTAATAACCTGTCTATCGACAAGACTAGGATCTTATGGAGCGCATATTTTATTTTTACGTCAGCTGTTTTTTATTTTACAAATAATCTACAGATGTCGTGGTAATCCATTTGGCGTAATGAATTTATCTCTAATGATAGTTTGTTTTGTCGTACAATTCTAAGCTTAATCACGAGTGCTATTAAGATTTAAATCGTATGGGTGATCATTCAAATTCACCCTTCTTTTCTTCTTCTCTAAGGAAGAGAAGAAGGCTGATAATTCAAATACCACGTTTTAAAGAAACTAGAAACAGCGTTCAATTTGCACTCGCATTTCACTTAGTCTAATTTTATAACCACGAGTACTTTTTATGTAAAATTTATTCAATTGTAAAAGAAATAACAATTTCATTCTTCGTATCATAAATGTTAATACATTTATGATTTTACTATAATTAATAGAAAACTGATTTATCTATCTATTTGGTTTAGCTTTTGATATCATGGGTTTAGCGTTATCTCTATCTACGGATATTCATTAA
The DNA here is from genome assembly GCA_951361185.1 of Ochropacha duplaris. Taxonomy (NCBI): domain Eukaryota; kingdom Metazoa; phylum Arthropoda; class Insecta; order Lepidoptera; family Drepanidae; genus Ochropacha; species Ochropacha duplaris. The sequence continues at coordinate 2,648,356 of OX592709.1, read as the reverse complement.
GAAAATTTCGAAAATCTGTTTGTCTTACAATTCTAAACTTAACCGACTACACGATTAAGTTCAAAATCGTTAATAGCAGTGAGCGCGGTGACAGCGCGCTCCCGCGTTGTTGGTTGGTTGGTTACTGGTTGGTTAGTTAGTTTGGATACTACGGCTACTACGGCTACGAGTAGCCACAACTGTTCATTCAACTAGTTGGTTAGTTAGTTAGTCGGCTGCCGGCGGCTGGCGTGGTTGTTCGCTACAGCGCGTTACGTCATAAACGTATAGGTTATTCGAAGCCGTAGCCATTCGATAGCCAACAGCCGAGTATATTTTTGACGGATATCGTAGCCGTGGGTATTTGATCAGTAGCGGGTATTTGGCTAGTTATTAGAATAACTACCCATCTCTAATGTCAACACTCCTCACCCAACATTAGGCCGGCAATACACGGTTAATTTTTCCATATTATAGTCGAATTTCGATACACCTTCGATAGACGGCTGTCAATCTTACCACTTGAGTAAGTTTAAATCTGTCTTATTAAACAATGTAAAATTCCCCGAACAAAACAAGACGCAGGCAAAAGCAATATAAAAAAAGTATGGCAACCACATACAGAGTACTATATAATTTATGGCAACACTTATGTTTTCTTCCTGTAATGGGCGATAATGTTTATTGCACTGGTTTTTAATTATATTCACGAATTATAACTGGTTTGCTATCTTTTTTGTGATCCGAAAAGTGTGAGGCGTCATGGCGAAGGTGGAACAACCAATGTTCATTCTGCCCAAGAAGCGCAATGGGAAAAAACAAAACTCAGCTGCCGGCCATGTCGATCACATAATTACCGTCCAGGTAAAATGACGCTTTTAATTTTTATTTACAACTCTTTGAGAGCATTAAAGCACTCATAATGAGAGTGAAAGTCGTAAACATTATTTTCACTTTAATAAAATACTCGCCCACTCGTATTCAGTGTTAACGTCACTATTATGGATACACAATGTATAAACCTAACTACTCATAGAAATATAGTCTCAAAAACTATTTACTTTTTCACAGGGAGTAGCTGACAACGAAATCCCCGTTAAATACATAAACGGGCTATCACCAGTCACTGAACATGTTGCTAATGGAATAATACACTCAACAATGGAAGGCCTAAAATCCAATATGAAAATCAACCTGCCTATCATTAATGATGTTAATGATGAAGATTTAAATGATGATATTGATTCTCAGAAGTTCCAGAAGAATGGCTACCAAGCTCTGCCTGCCATAAATACTAGCCGTGAGATCATAGACCTGTCACCAATCTATGAAAACTCTTCAGACGCTTGCTCCAGCCAAGGTGACTTGAGAGAGATCAATGAAAATGATTTGCAAAAAAGTTGCAGAGTTCTTAATTCAGATCTTAATGAAAGCTCCTCTGCAACACCTAATAGTCTATCTCAGACTCAATCAGAAAACAGTTTTGAAATGGGTGGTCTTACAGACAGCCTTAAAAACAGTGCTAAAAGGAAAAAACGAGTTAACATTGTCCCTGGAATTATTGAATTCGAAAATACAGATACTGAAATAACAACCCTGAGGATTGAGTCTGAAGGTTCCATCTCACCTGAGTGCTCATTGACAGACAACTCTAGAGACGGGTACTTGACTATGACAGGCACAATTAAAAGGGGCAAGAAAAAGGGTCAAAATGTTGATGTAAAGCTGAACATATCGAGGGAGGAACTTGAGATCATTGAAGCTGCTATTGTAGCTGAAGAATATAATAAGATGGACATATCAAAATGCTCACTATACAATGGTCCACATATTTTTATCTTTACCCTTATTTGTATACCATTTGTGACTTGTATATCTGCTTTGTACTCATTTTACATGGGTACTTTGGCTTGGTATAATATCTTTACTCATGTTACGGAAGACTTGAATTGTATAAAGAAAGTCTTGTTATCTCCAATTGTAATTTTGTCATATCCATTCTTGATTGTGATTTTTACAATCGGTGTTGGCTTATATGCTGGTATAGTCCAGTTGACTTTCAGTGGAGCCAACTGGTGGAAGGATGTTTGCGATTTTGAGAAAGGTTTTTATGGATGGCTTTGTAATACTTTGGGGATGTCCGAATGCAGTCCATATGAAGTGGTTATTTTGATGGATGTAAAACCATCTTAAATGTATACCCATAGCTGTTAGAATTAAGACACTGCCATGTTTAGTTTAAGAATGTCTATTTATATTAACGGATGAGTATTAGCCAAGATGGTTTTGGCATGGGACTTAAATGAATGTAACGGAATGGGAACAAAGAGAAAGTATTGGAATTTGTTGGTATACATTTTAGAAAAGTATATACATACTTATTGGTATTTTATAGTGTATGTATCAGATCTTCCTTTGCTCAATTTCTTCCTATGTAACATTCCATGTGAAATAATATTATCATGCAATTTTTTCTAGTCATTGTGTAACTGCTATTTTAGTCAAATATATTATATAAGTGATTGTAATCTCTATATAGTATTAGAAGGTAATTTTTTACATATCTTTTAAGTTAGTGGTAGGTCAAATTAGATAAGTCCTATGATAATAAGACTTGTTCTGATCTTGAAGCATATTCACCTTATTTGCTAAGAAAACTCATCAGTAGCACACAGTATTGATATCTGATATATTAATCTTAATACTTTGAAATGAAATGTTTATTCATCTAGATAGCCTCACAGACACTTATGAATTGTCCAACTAATTAATAATATGGATGGTGGCTTTTGCTGAGAAGAGCTGGAGCCTGGGGCTGGATCAAGAGCCTTCAATGTCAAGAAAATAAAAAAAAATGATTATGCTTAACAAAATTTATTGATTTATAATTTTAATGCTTCATCAGTCTTCAGCATTTACAATCTTTTTGCATTAAAACTAAGTAACATCTAGATTTTTTATAGATATATGTTATATCAATATTATATAATGTTAAGACTGATGTATACTAGTCACTATTGTGGTATCCATTTTTTATGCAATAAAACATTTTACAACACACCTGTTTTTAACTAAAACATTATCTACATCTGAATTACAATGATAAAATAAATAGCTAATCCATAACTACTATTATATTATATCTCATGATGTATCTTTAGCTTGGTTTTGTTCATTTTTCTGTTCTTTATGTTTGAATTCTACATCTAAACGCTCTTTAGCTCTAACGATTTTAGATTGTAAATAAAAGGAACCACCTTTGGATTTTTCGTTTGCATTGAATAAATGTTCGTAACTTTTCTGAATTTTCTCTGCATCTAATTTATCTAAATTTAAAATTTGCATTGCTTCTTCTAATGTGAGTCCTGTGGAGGCATTGGCTGCAGCTCTTCTGGTACCTTCTGGTCCGCCACCAGCTCTCTTTGCTGCTTCTTGCGATGCCGCTATTTCTTGTTTCAGGGCTCTAGTAAATGCTCTCCCGACCACTTGTGCACCCAGGACTATGATTTGTGCAATGTATTTAGCCATTTTTAATAAAAAAATATATTATTTCAAATGACATTACGATATTGATATTTAAGCGATTGCGATTTTTTAGGTTAAAATGCGTTCAATTTTAGTTCAATCAAAGAATTAAGCTTGAATGAAGGCTGAAAATTGCGAGTGAGTGAACGCATTATTTACTCTATTCTATGCTGCCAGTAAAAAAAAAAAAAATTTTTGACCGGCGGGCGGGGAGCTTTTTCCGCCAACGCATTAGCTTGGCCATCCAAAGAGGAAACGCTGCCAGCGGGAACCTTGCCGACCGGCAGCAGCGGCAGCCTCGAAGAAGTTTTTTATATATTATAGTTGTACATTTGTTTGTATATTTTGTACATTTGTTGTAAATAAAATTATAATCTTTATTAAAGAAAATATTTATTCAGCATGCAAAATTAGCTAGCTACATATCAGTAATCTGTGTGCAAAATTCACCTTTACTCGATTGAGAAACAGTCTTAAATTGAACAACAAATTAACAAATTGTAGAGGTCGCTCTTATCGAGTAAACATTAATTTTTTTTGCTAGTCTAAAATATATCTTAATGGATCCCGTTTTGGCTGATATTCGATTAATGATACATATTTTACGATTTCGCGCGTTTGTTTGACAGTTTATAAAAAACATAACCTGTTTGCGGATGAACGAGTAAATGATATGATATTTGGTTATTTTGTATAATTTCACGTTGTTTTCTTTGTTATTCCGTTACATAATTATCAAAGATAGTTGTAGTGATAAATTTCAGCAATGGTAAGTACTGTTATTTACATCAATTAGACGATAAATTCGCATTTCGGTTACAAATCTCGGTTTGCTTACTGATGGTTTCGGTCCATAATGTCAACGAAAGCAACACTTTACAATACAAGATTTTGGGCAACGATTGTTAGCAACGCGTGCGTGCTCAATGCTCATACGCCTGGTGGTATTGAAAGCGTCTGTAGCCTACGGTAACCGATTTCCATCAAGCGGGCCGTATGCTTGCTACTATAGGAACTAACCGCATTGAAATTCAATCGAAACGAGTTACCACTCACCTACCTATTGCACTCATGAACTTCACAGAGCTCACCAGCCCCCGACACTCCTGAAAGAGATGGAGCTCGTTCCAGAATGACGTCACCAGCCCGTGACTATGAAATGTTTGAAGATGAGGGGGCGATCCTCGGTGATAATCCTGAGGAAGAAGAGGATGATGGAGAGGAACTGTTCAATGATAATATGGAGGCGTGAGTAGACCATGAAAATGTATACAGAGTGATTTTTCAAGTGGGTTATGGCCAAATACTTAACTAAAGGAATTGATTTAGCCAAAGAATATGGCAATGCCGGCAGCATCCTGGGCAGGCTAACAACCAACTGACAGCAATTCTCCTTTTTATGTGTAATCACATGTGTTTTAGTTTATTTTGTAAATACATAATATTACATTTGGCTTGTTAGTCTTAAAATTCCATTCAGTAGTTTTTGACATTATCACAAACATACAGACAGACATATGTAGCGGGGGACATAATAATATGTTAGATTTTTCCACCCTGAACAAACCCATAATCATAATATCTCATTATCTATAGTGACTACCGTCCTATGCCAGCATTGGATCGCTACGACAATGAAGACCTGGATGAGGAAGACTATGATCCTATGTCAATGCAAGACCGAGTGGCCGCTGAGCAAGAACTACGGAGACGAGATAGGGATGAGGGTAGAGTGCGGAGAGATGACCGGGACTTACTGTATGGTGAGTTTTTACATATTATCACCCCTACTGATCTTATTAGGCCTTATAATATTACACTTTCAATCAAAAACAGCCTTTCTAAGAAATAATCAGAATACAACGCGCCGCGGATCCCTCCAATTATATCTTATATTGCAGAAACAATGTAGATAGGAGGGAGTGCTACTGACGCGAGGGAGTGCTACTGACGCGTATGTGAGTGAGTGCATTATAAATCTTATTGTTTACACTCACATACGCGTCAAGTAGCACTAGGGAGTATGGATTGACGCTTATACGCGTATTTAGCACTAAAAGTGTTAAAAGATAATTTAAAACAGAAATATATGGTCGTAGTAGCTTCTCTCTGCACTTGCATCCCCCTGACGAAGTGTAATATAATTGAAAATGTTTTTAAATGTATTTTTGAAAATGTTAATTTAAGAATGATCCACTGCCGAAAATAAAATTCCTTGCTGAGTTTCTTGCCAGAGTGGTAGAGTTCACAAGTTCCTTAACAGAGCCTAACCTGAATAAAGGAGTTTTGAATTTGAACTTATTATTTTTTACAGATGAGTCTGATGAAGAAAGTACAGACGCCCCCCGTGCTAAACGTCGTCGTGCCGCAGAGAAAGCAGCCATGGGCACCGAAGAACAAGTGGAGGAAGGTATAGAGAGTATTGAGAACCTTGAGGATACTAAAGGCTATACCACTAAAGAGTGGGTCTCTATGTTGGGGCCGAGAACTGAGATTGCCAACAGGTAAGTTATCTTTGTTTTACTAATTGCTGTCCTCCGCGGTTTCACCCGCGTTCATTAAAAATTACATGGGTAAGAAAGTTTTACCCAACTGCGGGTTCAATCAAATGGAGAAGAGAGAGTGAGAATTGTGATTATGGTCAATGGAAGATGCTAGAAGAGATCTTTGCTGTTCAAACTTTTATCTTGGCGAACCCCTGTTTAATTTACCTGTCGACGGTAATTTATTTTTATCCTAACTCCTACGATTTAATTGGCCCTAGCGTTTTGCGAACCACACTTTGAGTAGCTCTCCCGTAGAGAATTGTAAAATGTAATGCAACAATCAGAGCAAACCCAATGTACACATTAAAAAAATACTAATTAAAGGCGGAAACAAACAAGAGTAGCATAAACACATTTTTTATTTTTTTATTTTTCATATTTATTGGTAAAATCATAAAAATAAACGAAGAAGAACAATTCATTAAACTGCAAAAGTCATCTGCGAACTACCTTTCAACACTACGAGATGTAGACACATCAGCTTCCAAGCTGCTCCTTTATAAATAAAACTAACATTCCGCCCCGCGGTTCCACCTTATATCCCGTTTCTTCATACAATCTTTGGACCCCAATTTTATCCTTTCTTAACGTATACCTACGTCATAATAACTATCTGCGTACCGAATTTCAGCGCAATCCGTTCAGTGGTCAGATCAGTCAGTCAGTCAGTAAAGATTGCCTTTTATGTATAACAGATAAATAAATAAAAGTGATTGATATCAAGGTTCAAGAACTTCCTGCGGACGTATTCAAACAGCAAGGGTCAGTTTGTGTACAAGGAGCGCATCCGACGCATGTGCGAACACAACCAGGCCTCCTTCCATGTAGAGTTCGACGTGCTCGCGCGCAGGGAACAGGTGCTCGCCTACTTCCTGCCCGAAGCACCCTTCCAGATGCTGCTCATATTTGATGAGGTACCATTATATTATATACATTTGTAGCGGCTATTGTAACACTAACTATACTTGGATTTTTTATTAGGTGGACTGATTTGACAGTTGTCGTAAGAAATATTTCTTAACTCAGAAATTATTTCTTAAAAGAATATTTATTTTTTATATTTATTTTTATTTATTTCTCCTCATTAATACACTATATACAAACAATAAGACCAAAAAATATAGTTAAGAGAGGAGCTGATGTCTATTATAGGTGTGAACCTGTATTACAGATCACCAGGTCCGCCCCCACGGAAGCTAACTTAGTACATAGGTAGTTTGAGATTACATAAAATGTTCACTTATTATACAATTTAAATACAAAAGTTCCTAATTAAGTTGTGTGTTGGTGTGTGTGTGTATGTGTGTGTGTGTGTGTGTAAGCTACGCCAGTAGTAATTTGAGAATGAATGAGAATACCAGTGATCACTGATATTAGATTTACTTTTATTGATAAAAAGTGATATGGTCAAACCATGAAACAGTAATTTTAACCATATTGCGCTCGTAACTGTCAGTTTAGTCCAGCTAATTAAAAATCAGACTATATATAGTGTACAAAACATCTAAAAACACTCCAAAATAGCGAACACGTTGTAAAATTGCGCCTTTCTTTATATATGATTTTTAATTGACAATTGAACAACAAAGAGTAGGTCTTTTGATGGTGTATAATTGAATGAATTTATATTAGATGATTGATAATAGGTTAGAAATGTCCCTTATATTCTGTATTGTTGTGCCAGTCATCATGATTTGATTATGTAAAACAAGTCAAAGTCAAAACCATTTATTCAGTTTAGGCCCTAGAAGGGCACTTATGAAGGTCGAATTACAGATGTTACCACCGGTTCGGAGATGAACCAGCAAGAAACTCACCAAGGTTACATTTTCTAAAATATTTTTGGACCATCTGACTATATTGGCTTTTTTTTTTCAAATGTTCAACAATTTTACTCTTAAACTAATACAAAAATACATAAAAAAAATTATAATCCGCATTAGTTACCGTCCATTTGTAAACTATTAAAAAATTTCTCTTACAGGTAGCAAAAGACATAGTTCTACAGATATTCCCGAGCTACGAGCGCGTCACATCAGAAATCCACGTCCGAATCTCGGATCTGCCTCTCATAGAAGAGCTGCGTACGTTCAGAAAGCTACATTTGAACCAGCTGGTTAGAACTGTTGGGGTTATTACAGCTACCACGGGTGTGCTACCGCAGTTGTCGGTTGTGAAATACGATTGTAACCGATGCGGGTATATATTAGGCCCGTTTGTACAGTCACAGAATGCTGAGGTGAAGCCGGGATCGTGCCCGGAATGTCAAAGTTCAGGTCCATTTATGGTGAGTTTAAAAATAACTATTTTCTACTTAGTACTTAAGCTTGTGAATTTTGTAGACTAGAACAACAAATATTTTAAGGCGATGATAGCTCAGTGGTTGTGACGTCGGATACCGCAGCTAAGGTCGTAGGTTCGATCTGCTATGAACTTGAGCTTTCGGTGAAGGAAACCATAGTACTCTGATACTTTGGAATGACCAACTCAAGTTGAAAATCTGTCTCCAAGCATCTATCGATGTGTTGCGGCAGCTGCGTTCCCATCAAAATTTATATTAACAAAAAGGCCACCAAAACGCTAAGAGACGCCATGGTGCTTAGGTCTCGTGATATCATGACGTCACCTGCTCGTAAACAAACTTTTAGTCGTCAAAATATCGTAACGTAATACTAGATCTTTCATAACTTTACTGGCAGCAGGCTTTTTAGTAGGTGACGTCACACTCCAGAATCGGCCAGTACCCAGCGTTTTCAATCACGTGGTCAAACATGATTTTTTTTTAATTTTATTTATGGTTTCTTATAAACATCATACATATTTTCAAATATTACGATGGCTAAATTGGTTTAGAAAAATGTTTACTGTTAAGCTAACAACAGTTTTATCTATCTTTAATGATAGTCAAATACCCTATTGTTCTATTTTTCCCTCGTTTGTCTTCACACACACCTAAACAACTCATTAAAGCTTAAATAACTTATTACACAGGTCAATATGGAACAAACGGTGTACAGAAACTACCAAAAGGTGACGATACAAGAATCCCCCGGAAGGATACCAGCCGGGCGGATCCCGCGCAGCAAAGATTGCATATTGCTGTCTGATCTATGCGATAGATGCAAGCCTGGCGATGAAGTGGATCTGACCGGGATCTATACTAATAACTATGATGGATCACTTAATACTGAACAGGTATTTGTTATGTGTATTCATAAATTTTATTTTCTAAATTAATATTTATTGTATTACTAGCTGTTCCGCGCGGTTTCACCCGCGTTCCCGAGGGATCTTATCTTTTCCCGGGATAAAAAGTAGCCTATTTGCTATTCCAGACTATAATCTATCTCCATGCCAAATTTCATCCAGATCCATTCAGCTGTTCGGTTGTAAATGAGTAACAAACATACATCCATCCATCCATCCAAACTTTCAAATTTATAATATTAGTAGGATTAGTAGGATGACGGGCCCGTTGGCGTGGTTGGTTAACACACTACCGGTCGTGGGTTCGATTCCCATTCAGGACTACATTTGTGTGCATGAACATGTCTGTTTGTCCTGAGTCTGGGGGTAATTATCTATTTATTTATATATTTACAAAGAAAAAATTGTAAGTATATATAGTACCAGCTGTCTCACGCCGTTTCACCCGCGATCCCGAGGGATCCTACCCCTCCCCGGGATAAAAAGTATCTTATGTGTTATTCCAGGATATGATCTGCCTGTGTGCCATGTTTCATCAAAATCCGTTCAGCCGTTTTTGCGTGAAAGAGTAACAAACATCCATCCATCCAAACTTTCACATTTATAATATTAGTGGGGTAGTGGGATATCAGTCATCTGGTTTCCATATTGCAAGCTCTGCTTAGTTTGGGATCAGATAGCCGTGTGTGAAAAAGATCCAGAATATTGTATGTATTTACAGGGCTTCCCGGTATTCGCAACAGTGATAATAGCTAACTACATAGTAGTGAAGGACTGCAAGCACATAGTGGAGTCTCTGACGGACGAAGATGTGGCGAACATCGTCAAGTTGTCCAAGGACCCCCGCATCGGGGACAGGATCGTGCAGAGCATAGCGCCCTCTATATTCGGATATGATTATATCAAGAGGGGACTCGCTCTGGCGCTATTTGGTGGCGAATCTAAGAATCCTGGTAAGTCCCACACACAACTACAATAAGGTAAATTTCGCTACCAACGACAAGGTTAGATAATCGAGCGGTCCCGAAACCAGAAGACCCCGTTTCGAGTCTAGACGATTTTTTTTCCCTTTTTTTTCAAGTTCCTTCTTTTGTGAGAAAAACGATAAAAATTTTACCAAAAAAAAAAAGAGCAAGGCTCCGTCATCCAGGTACCTACTGTTAATAAAAACTCGTCGTTTGATACGTTAAAACAATATTGGTTATTTTTTTATCAGGTGAGAAGCACAAAGTAAGGGGTGATATCAATGTACTTATTTGCGGTGATCCGGGGACGGCCAAGTCTCAATTCCTGAAATATACAGAAAAGGTTATATTTTAAACTTATTTACAATACATTTTTGTTCTTATACCACTATTGATAACCAGGCCTGCTTGTGGTAAGTGCTGATGATACTAGCTGATGGTAAGTGAATACCGTCGCTTATAGACATTGGCAACACCAGTGAAGTTGCCAATGTAATGACGACCTTTTAACAATGCCATAAAAGCAACTGGCTCTCAAATGCAAATGCCGGAACACACCAACATGTACTTGGCGACAGATTTTCAACTTGAGGGTGGTAGTTAGCCAGTCGAGTACTACAAAGTACCCTACCACCGTGCTGTGATTACCTCACGATGTTTTCCTTCACCGGAAGCTCAAGCTCATAGAATTCGAACCCACGACCTTCGCCGCAGTAACCTACGTCACTACCACTGAGCTATCATCGCTTAAACATAACAGTGTAAATGAGATTACCAGCCTATGTATTAAAAAAGCCAATAAAGTCAGATGGTCCAAAAATATTTAAAAAATGTAACCTTGGTGAATTTCTTGCCGGTTCTTCTCAGTTAAAGTCTGACTTCCGAACCGTAGGTAACTTCTGTAATTCGACCTTCATAAGTGCCCTTCTAGGGCCTCAACTGAATAAATGGTTTTGACTTTGACTTATGTAAGTACCGTAGTAATATTGTAACTTTATCAACAGATAGCGCCTCGAGCGGTGTTCACGACTGGTCAAGGAGCCAGCGCAGTCGGTCTTACTGCTTACGTGAGAAAAAATCCAACAACTAGGTACTTTTTTTTTGTTTTGGCTTGGTATCTAAACCTTTAAGCCATTTCTTTATTTTGAATATTCTTCTTTTATGTTATTGTTACGTTATATTGTCACATTCACTGTAATGTCTAGTCCTCAAAGAAAAGAGGGACTATTGTAAAAAAGAACCGGGGAGTTTCTTTCGCCGCTTCTTCTCCTGACAGGTCTTTATTTGGAAATGGTGGTAACAATAGCATTTAAAAGATAGCGTTCAATAATTTTTCCTTAAGTGTCCCAAAATTAAATGAATAAAACATTTTGATTTGATTTGACTCGTCCATACAAGTCCGGCCAGGTTTTAGCGAAATTGGTGGCTGTTCCACTAAAACTTTTCACGGACCTTTTGGAACAAACTTATGGCCTAAATAAAAATGCAACGTAGCTGCTAGCTCTTAGACTATATGGCTTACTTTAGTTTAAGTTTCACCACACTGGCACTTATAAACTGACCTCTCATCGCCTTATTTTTTCTTGTGAAGGGACTGGACCCTAGAAGCCGGTGCTTTAGTGCTAGCAGACCGCGGCGTGTGTCTCATCGACGAATTCGACAAGATGAACGACCAGGATCGAACCTCCATACACGAAGCTATGGAGCAGCAGTCCATCTCCATATCCAAGGCCGGGATTGTCACTTCACTGCACGCTAGGTAGGTTTTTTTAAACTTTTGTATAAGCTTGTGTTTAACCGCAATCTCACCATGGTAAGTGATGATGTGGCTGGCTCTCAAGTGCAGCTGTCGGAACACACCGATAGGTGCTTGGCGACAGATTTTCAGCTTGAGGGTGGTAGCCAGACAGTTGGGTACTACAAAGTACCTTACCACCGTGCTATGGTTTCCTCACGATGTTTTCCTTCACCGAAAGAAAAAAATGAATGGGAATCGAACCTACGACCTGCAGCGTGATAGGTAGTGTGTTAACCTACCACGCCAAGCAGTCCCGTCAATAGAATAGAAGAAAGGAATAGATAATGCGAGTTTTTGTACGATTATCCGATCCGCGATTAATCTGTTGACGCGCGCAATTTTCAAAATTCGCGCGCAATGTCATTGTCCCGATTGTCCCAACTGAGAACCATGTGGTGCGAACTTTGAATCCCCTAATTTCCCGAGAAAGAACTAACAGGTTAAAATGTAACATTTACTTCGCATGTATGATCAAATTAATATATTGTCAACTAGCTGTCCCCCGCGGTTTCACCCGCGTTCCCAAGAGATCTTATCGTTTCCCGAGATAAAACGTAGCTTATGTGCTATTCCAGACTATAATAGCTAATCCAGCCATCCATCCAGCCAGTCATTCATCCATCCATCCAGTCATCCAGCCAGCCATTCATCCATCCATCCATCCAGCCTAACCACCCACCAATCCATCCAGCCAGCCATCCATCCATCCATCCATCCATCCAGCCAGCCATCCATCCATCCATCTATCCATCCATCCATCCATCCAAACTTTCACATTTATAATATTAGTGTGATTATTTGCAGGTGTTCAGTGATAGCGGCGTCCAATCCGATAGGCGGACGCTACGACGCGTCCCTCACATTCTCTGAGAACGTTAACTTGTCTGAGCCTATATTGTCGAGATTCGACGTACTTTGTGTCGTGCGAGACGAAGCTGATCCCATGCAAGATGCGCATTTAGCTAGGTAACTATACATATAATATTGTAAAGTTAACATTGGTGAAAGAAAATGTTTTTTATTCAAATAAGCCTTTACAAGCACTTAAGAATAGTCTAGACTCTAATGCTCGGTTCGGAAGGTTGCTTTTGCTGAGAAGAGCCGGCAATAAACTGGTCTAGCAAAACAATTAAAATTTCTAGATTCTACCAGATACCTTTTATATGGAACTTAGCTTCATTAACCTTCAACGGCCTTTGGAAAACAAAATCTACTCGTTGTTTAAACCTGTCAAGTGCGAGTCGGATTCGCGCAGTTTTTTTTTTAATTATTTTATTCTGTTTTTAGTATTTGTTGTTATAGCTCCAACATAAATAGACGGACAGTAGAGTCTTAAACATAAATTTTCACCGATTACACTAGCTGTCCACCGCGTTTCACCCGCCTTCCCAAGGTATATTATCTTTTAACGGGATAAAAAAAAGAAGCATTATCCTACCCCAAGGGTGGGCAATATTTTTATTAAATGAACTCATTGCAGTATTTTTAGTCGTCACTTTTAATAATTTAATGTTATTCTTATTAAATATGCGTCATCTAGACTCTAACGCACTGTTCTGAAGGTTGCTTTTGCTAAATAAACTCAGCAATTACTCTTCAAAAAAGCCGTGAAAAGGTAACAGACAGGCAGACAGAGTTAGTTTGTTATTTTAATGTATGCGCAGGTTCGTGGTGAGTTCCCACATCAGACATCACCCGACGCAGCGAGGCGCCGCGCTAGAAGACAACAACGCGCCCGACCCTGAGTTCGTTCTGCCACAGGACTTGCTCAAGAAATACATCGTCTATTCCAGAGAGAACATACGACCTAAGTTGCAGGTATACATCTATTTTTAGGGTTCCGTACCTCCTTCCGTACCAAAATCAAAACTCATTTATTCAGTTTAGGCCCTGGTAAGGCACTTATGATACAATTGACTCTACCACCGGTTCGGAATACACTAAAACTGAGAAGACTCCGGCAAGAAACTCACAAGGGCTTAAAACGGAAACTCTATTACTAAGACTCAAGCTTATACAAAGTAAAAAAAAGACTTTTGATGTGATTTATTTTCAGAATATGGATCAAGACAAAGTGGCGAAGATGTACAGTCAGTTGAGGCAGGAATCTCTAGCTACAGGCAGCTTACCTATCACCGTCAGACATATTGAATCTGGTAAGGAAAATGTTTCACTTATCCTACTATTATATACAAGATATGTACTCACAGGAATTTATATGAAACTGATCATAATGTGAAACTTGGTATGTTTGTAAGTTTGGATGTTTGTTGCTCAATCATTCAAAAACGGCTGAACGGATTTTGATGAAACTTGGCACACAGGTAGATCATGTCTTAGAATAAAACATAAGATATATTTTATGCCGGTAAAAGATAAGATCCCTGCGAACGCGAGTGAAACCGCGAGGCACCACTAATTGCCTTTAAGACATTCACAAAAAGGTCAATGACACATTGTCAGTCCCCCTGAATTTGCTAATGTCACTTATATTTATTCCAGGATATGATTTACCTGTGTGTCAAGTTTCATTTAAATCCGTTAAGCCGCTTTTGCGTGATTGAGGAACAAACATTCAAACTCACAAACATACAAACTTTTACATTTATAATATTAGTAGGATGTTTGTGATGCAATCACAGGCATTTATTTATATGAAATTTGATAGATCATAATCTAGAATAAGGCAGTTTTTTTTTTTTATCCCAAACTAACCTAAGATCCCACAGGAATCTGGGGCGACACCAGTAGTCACTTACCATCAGATGACCTTGCTTGTCAGACTTGTAAAAAATAAGAATACTAACTAAATATTCCAATTGTTTGTCAGTAATTCGAATGAGCGAAGCCCACGCCCGAATGCACCTCCGTGGGCAGGTGAACGAGGAAGATGTGAACATGGCCATCCGCACCATGCTGGAAAGCTTTGTCGACACACAGAAGTACAGCGTCATGCGAGCTATGAGACAGGTATGTGTATTATTTTTAGGGTTCCGTACCTCAATAGGTAAAAAAAGTAACCCTTATAAGATCACTCTCTTGTCCGTCTGTCCATGTGTCACCACCGATTATCTCAGGAACGGGTGGACCTATCAAGTTGAAATTTATACCAGATACTGAGGTCTATTTTATTTGCAATTTCTGAGGTCATTAGACCAAAGAATAATGCCTATTTTGGGCCCACCCATGAATAATATAATAAAATATAAACAAATTATGTAATAACTAACTAGCGTTTCTCCATTTTTCATCGTCTTTCTTTCAAGACCCCCGTTTCATCCTCATGTGTTGATAGATCAGTCAGTCAGTAACGATTGCCTTTTATATATACAGATTTGGTTTTAAAATAATGCATTTTTATGTCATATTAATAAGTGTGCCAAGTATTTTTTTTTATTTTAACAATTAATTTAGAATCTAATGATAATGCAGTTCGTGAATAGAAAAAGTTACCACAGCAGTAATGTAATTTTTGGTAATTCAGACTTGTAAATTTACTATTTACAAATCTTTTACAATATACTTGACTTGCTTATATACTTAATTCAATTGTTATCTTATTGTTTAAGTGGGACAGCAGTCCCATCTGATATCCAACAAGTTAAATTTACTATAAACTTTTTTTTTTGTGTAGGTTCGCGTTTGCTCCCTATCTGACTTGATGAATTTAAATCATTAAACACATAACTAACCTCGCTTTTCCTATTACAGACATTCCAGAAATACTTGTCATACAAAAAGGACCACAGTGAGCTCCTGTACTATATCCTACGACAACTAACTATGGACCAACTGGCCTATATGAGAGGTCTACACAACCATTCGCAGGCAACCATCGAGATATCTGAGAGAGATCTCACCGAGCGAGCCAGACAGATTAATATTTCAGATCTGAAACCGTTCTATGATAGCAGAATATTTAAAATGAATAATTTCAGCTATGATCAGAAAAGAAAAGTGATTATACATACGTTGCCTGAAACTCCTAGTGCCTCTACCTAAATGAAAATATTCATGATTTTGATCAGTTCAATAGTCCGTATTTTCAAAGATAAAAACTGTGTTCTTAGAATAAATATTGAAGAACCATTTGATTCCATTGTTATTTGCTCAAAATGTATTTTTCAAATGAGATTATGAGCGAAATTATGATGTTTCTATTTTTAAAAGCCTTCTCATATAATTTACACATATTGTTCAAGACGAGAATCGCGATTCCTGTTTTTTTTTATAAAGGTAGTTTGGGGACGACCGTCCCATCCGCGAGAGTGTAGTTCAGTAAATTAGTATTAGTACTAATATGCTGATATCGAAGGTATGTAATTTGATGATTAACATTCTTTAGCCTTTAAGTTCGATTTGTTTGTTTTTTTTTTAAGCGAAACCCACCTTAGTATATAAGTAAAACTAAGAAAAATATCACAGCTTATATTATTATATTATTTCAAGTTTTGATTCATGTTGAACATGTAATGGTAAATAAGTCTCTGGCAGAATGTTCATTTGATTATAACTAAACTTTAAAAAAAGTGCCTCTAGTTTGATAAGTACAAATTGTTAGTTTGTTTGTGTTTTATACTAAGTGAACTTTACATCAGAATGTAATAATTGTGCCTATTTTTGATAATGTTAACTATTATATTATAACAATGTGATCTAAATAATTATGTCGATAATCAATCACAAATAAAAACATTGTATTGTATTTAGATGTTTATTTCATTGTCTATATTTCAAGTATCTACCGGTGTGTTCCGAAAGCTGCATTTGAGAGTCAGTTCCCTTCTAGGCTTTGTGTGCTTACCATTATCGACCGCATCATCACTTACCATGGTGAGATTGCGGTCAAACACAAGCGTATCCTAAAGAAAAAAAAAATTGTAGCATTTTCACTTCGAAAAATCTACCAAGGGCATGTAGGACCAATGTATATCATACCTACATTTACCTAATTTAAACATTTGTTTTCGATCGCAAAGTTGAAAATAGCTCAGGAATTTTAAGGACTCAATGGACAGATTTGCTCGGGATCTTTAAGACTGGACATAATAGTTTTCCTCTTAAATTCAAACATTTCTCTAGCGCTTTCAGATTCTTCATGCATACATTAAAAAAAATCTTATTAACACATCAATTTGTTCATAACTACCTAATTTGTATTCGACCGACATCTGCAAGCAAGCTTGGGGCATACAGACGAATACACATTACCAAAAACTATAAGTATTCCCTGAATAACTTCTAAACTCAAAAACTTTATCCAACTACCTACTTGTCTTACCGTTTTTAAGACCAGAAACAAAAAATTAAAAAAATCTGGCTGTTCTATTTATCATTGTATGTAACCTGTGAAGAACTTAGTGATTATCCTCTTTGGCCTGTACAGACCATAAGTACTCAAAGGTTTAACTGCCAACAAACTGTGCAGGCCTTAACATTGAAAAAGATCTTGTGACAGACAGACACATAGCCATAGTGTTAGTCCCATTGGCACATTGTGTGTGAATCCCCTAAAAACAACTTTATTCAAACTCAAAACTCATTTATTCAGTTTAGGCCCTGGTAAGGCACTTATGAACGTTACAATTGACTCTACCACCGGTTCGGAATACACTTAAACTGAGAAGACTCCGGCAAGAAACTCAGCACTCTTTACTACCTACTTATAGCATTATCCATCTGTGTGCTGTAAGATTAGGAACGTCAACTCATACAAACAATAAAACAATTTTTTGCATAGTTCCATCAAAATTGTATTTCATTTTATATCAAACATCTTAAGACAATAACTAATTAATTGAAAATCATTCATGAAACTTGAAGGGACATTTATTTTCACTATACAATCTTACAAAAACATGTTAAGTTACACCTATTACGCTGTCTAATTAATATTCTAAGACTATCTACCTTAAAATACATCAAGCTCATTTACAAAGCAAAATGAGATACAAATAAGTCATAGGAGTAATATTAAAACATCTAAGATTATACCTAATGCGTCACAGAAACAATCATGTAAATATATCCCTACAAATTTCGCCAATAAATCATTCTATAAAATACCTCCTTACTAACAAACAACATGTTTTATTCACAGCACTATGTACTAGAAAATAAATGATATTACAATTTAATTGTTTATCAGCAATCGGGAACATACAATCACAAGTTTTAAACATTTGAAAGCTTAAATATTAATTATGATAAAGCTTTGCCTGCAGGTTCAATAATCTTTGCATATGAATAGAAAAATAAAATAACTCTTGCACAAACATCATTCACATGTCCAAAGAGGTCCGTTTTAATGACCAGCATTAAAAATATTGATTCAGCAGGGTTACCTACCTTTACCTTAGTGGCTTAGACAATTCTCTTAAGTCATGTCACATTCACTCTCCTTATGTCCATTACAGTAAAGTCTAAACTATAAGACAGATTTTATCATTGTCTAGCCAATCTTCGATTAGAAACAAAAAAGAAACCTAAAGCTACACTACCAGTTTAACAGAAAATTGTAAAAAGCAAAAGTAGAAACTCAAAAATATATAAGAAATTAAATAGACATATAAGGAAAATGAAATTATAATGGTTGCAATAATATTAATGCTAGCTTAAGTTGACTAGGGCAAAGACAAAATCTCAGTTCATGTTGCATAGGACATAGATAAATGATGAACTACTTAACAGTCGCTGCAGGAGCCTGATCCAGATCCGCTACTTTCACTGTCACTGTCTGAGTCACTGCTGCTCATCTCGCTATCTGTGTTCGAGTTTTCAGATGATGAGCCCGATGAACTTTCTGAAGAGCTCTTGTCCGAGCAGTCAGAACAGTCAGAGTTCTGTCGTTTCTTTTTGGTGGGTATCTTGCAACTACCATCACTGTAAATAAAAATACAAATTTAATAATAATAATATAATAAGTTAAGTAGCCAGCTTAATAATAATCAATTGGAAAATTATAAATTTATGTGTCACTAGGATATTTTTATTAGTACAGAAATTTGATGAAATACTATTTTAAAAAATGAGAAAAAATATGAATAAGCTATTATCATAATGTAGTTATGAAGTATGTTAATTAATTTCAAGGATGCATTTGGATTCAATGAAACAATGATTATGCACTTTAAAAATTATACATCTACCTACATTTTGAATAAATCTAATAAATATTTTAAAATTTCTAGAAGAATGTACAAACTGCTGTTGCATTGCATGGCTTTTAGTATAGTCGAGAGGTATTTATTTTCAATGATTTCCTCACTTCACGGGCAACAAAATATGAGTGATGTTGTTGGCTAAGCCAAAAATACAATGGTAGAGCTTAAATGACACAATGTGAGCAAATTATCATAAAATGAGGGTAGTAGGAACTATCAAATGGTCAAAGAAAAACTGTTACCTGCACTGTCCCTGCTCCTTAGCCTTTAGGTTCTTCTTCAAGAGCTGGGTGCGAGATGGACGGACCAGAATCTTGCGCTTTCCCTTACATTCGTAACTCCAGTGACCATACTCCAAACATTTCTGACAGCGTATACCCTGAGGGAAAGCTGCTGCCAAAGCCGCATGCCTGCACAAAAACATAAATTATACACAATTCAAAGGAAAAATCAATAAAATAATCAGCAAAATCGATTTATCCTACTTTTTCTTCGCGGCTTGATGTCTGTTGTAGGTTCCCAAAGTCATGATGAATCTATCGAAATCAAATCGAACAAACGAAACAGGAACTTTTGGTGGGTAGATGCCGAATTTATTTCACTTTTTTTAAACGCTTGTTATCTCAGAAGTTTCTCGAGAGCAAATGATTCGCTTTGAGAAAATATTTTGATAAATAAATTTACCAAGCGTGGACAGAAAAAATCTGTCAAATAAATTTTTCAAACACAAACAAAGATACGTACAGATGATAAAATCAAATTGTCAGTCTATAAATGTAGTGGTTATATTCTCTTTGCAGTCAATCAATGGTTCAATATTTTTTTACTATCAATAGACTTCAAAATAAAAATCGACTAAATTATACTATGAATGAATTGAAGACTTGTCATTAGCCAATAATAAAATGCCCTTTGCCTGCCTTGTCCACCTCAAGTTTACCTGCTATAGAAACACGGTCGCCAACATAGGAAAAGTTGTATTTTGTTAAAAACTCTAAAAAAAAAAGTACTAAAACAATGGTTAATAATGTAATCCTACTAGACCTACCAATATTATAAATGTGAATGTTTGTATGTACGGATGTTTGTTGCTCAATCACCCAAAAACGGCTAAACGGATTTTGATGAAACTTGGCACACAGGTACATCATATCCTGGAATGTTTTAACATAGGATACTTTATATCTCGGGATAAGATAAGATCCCTTGGGAACGCAGGTGAAACTACGGGGCGTAAAACTAGTATTATTATAATTTCAATTCCATATTTAACATTTAGAAGTATAAGTTTGCCATATGTCATTAGCCGCGTCTACACCGACCGAGCGCCGCTTTAAGTTTTAAAATGCTGATTTTAAAACTTCCATATTTTTGTCGTATTGATTACGATTTTGGTATAATTTTTTGATCCAGAGTTTTCGTTATTGTCGTCTTTTTTTATTCCATCGTATTTGGAGGGACACTGAATGCGCAAACTGGCTCGCCTTGGATCGCGAGCCCCGTGTGTAACTTTCAAAAATTTTGCAACAATTCGCGTAATTGACTCGCTGGATTAAAATGACTCTTAGGTTAAAACGTCGCGGTCCGAGCGGAGCGAGCACCAATTCTTAATCTTAGGCTGGACTCTTATAATAATAGCTTTTCTTTGTCACTCTCTGTTGGTTGAATTTTGTAAAAAATCTCCCTTTACATTTCATAAAAGGCAAAGAGTATGTAATCACTACGTTTTAATAAAAGGTTGCATTTCCAAAAAAATTTAGTGCTTGTCTACATCATAAAAGCAAGTCTTGTCTTGGTCTTGTCTCATGTACAAAAATAAGAGCTTATTCTTTGTAAGTTTGACGGGTGTCAATCTGTATTTATAAGTATTTTTTTTATCTATTCAATGTAATTTTTAAAGATTTACATACTTCCGTCACCCAAATAATCACCATTGTATAATTGAAAATTCGTGTCAAAAATAATTTAAATCACTCACTACGTGACTTAAGTTAAGAGTTGGCAACCCTTATGGTATGTTGGTGCCAAGAAATATGTATACTAAATGGATAGGTAATTCTAAATACCTATTTGAAGCAAATACCTATCAATTGCGAAAAAGAGAAAGATAACAACTACGTTGGGACAATCTCTCTTTCTTTCATTCAGGGTAAGCAGGGTTAGAAAGATATTTCGAGTTACCTATCCATTGCCTTGGTGATAGGTTTCAAGAATTAAAAGGTACTCTGTGGTTTACTTTCCTCCATTCAACTCAAGTTTCCTTCCTCTATGGTTTCTTTCAGTCAGCTGTGTGCGTTTGTATTTTTTTTATTTTGTAATATTTTTCGAAAGTTTCGTAATAAAAATAGACAGCCGGTGAACGGTTTGAGATGTCCGTAAATAATTTTGCAATAATAAAATGTCGGACTGGTATTGGCGGGTAATAGCTCTGAAGGCGTTTTTTGCACTTACGGGGCTTGTTTGTTACTTACGTGCAGACGATGTTGTGCAAAAACTACCGTTTTGTAATCCACATAAAATAAACGATGGACCTGTTTTTAACGAGTAAGTTAATTTATTATGGAAAATTGGTAAAATTACAGCAGTTTTTCGGACTTTTAAAAGTTGAATTAATTTTTGAAATGCATGGATCCCTTTTTGAAAACAAACAAGTTCTGACTACAAAGAAATCAAATCGAAGCTTTACTCACAACATTCGAGACACATTCCAATATCCTATACATAATTAGTTATCTACTTTATAAACAATACTGTAGAACAAACATGACTCTTTTCAAGTTTGAACAAGTCCAGAAATAACTGTATTGGTACTGGTAAAGTAAGTTCATACATATAAAACAAGTCCAAACAAGAAAGCCATATTTACATTTCCATTCCAGTACACATAGAAGTACATATTATACATATAGACACTGAGTTACTTATTCATCTTGCATCTGAAGTAAAATTAATTTTGAAGTCTCAAACAGAAATCTGCAATTCCAATTACAGTGACCTTGATTGCTTATCAGTCTCTTTTATTTATAGAACTTTTACATTTAGTTTATCAAAATTATTTGCAATACAAAAATAATGTAAATTATTGAATAATATGTGGGAATCTATGTGAAGAGGGTCCAGTAGTCCCCACTAGTGTGGTCAATGACCAATAGAATCATCCAGACAAGATTCTGTATTTAGAATAGTCAATAGGTTTAACACATTCAATGCTAAGCGTGGAGTCGATTATAATTTATTGTATACATGAGTCAAGTAGCATTTGGGATTATAAGGGATTAAGGCTTATATGCATATTTAGCATATATATTTTTAACATCCACTCAAATTTTAAACTGAAAAAGCTAGTTCTGTGATTTTAAAATTTGTAGCCAAAAGTATCACTCAACAAAAAAAGTTGTTCTAGATTAGAATTAACACAGTTTCAACATTATCATAATTTTTATGATATCATTAAATACAGATCAGTACAGTGTTAAAAAAATCACAAAACTGTAAATCTCAGAAACTAAATGCTATCACTGGACCCTTTTTGGATTCTCACATATTTCTATATGATTCATGACTTCATGTAGATGCAGGTTGATTACATACCAGAATATAAACCCCTAAGTGCTGCTATTCAGGAATATAACTGTTACAAGTTAGTGCTCACTGCAATTATTAAGTGTGTTTTGTTTCTTAGTAGACCTACATTACATCAAAGTTGTGTTTTATATTGATGGGAATGTGTGCTGCCTTCCTTACATTACAGACCTTTATGACACATATCTGTACTTAATGTATTTTTGTTGTACAGCAAAATTTAATAGAGAAACTGAATAAATAACCTATAATTTTATGTGAAGTTATGTCAGACTGGTAATATTTTATTGTCTTTTGGTTAACAAAAAAATTTTACTATCCTGATGTCATACTATTTTTGATTTCCTTCTAAACATAATTTATGTATTTTATCTATTCTAATATCATAAAGATAAAAGATTTGATTGTTTATTTGCATTGAATAGATTTTAAAACTACTGGACCGATTTGAAAAATTCTTTCACCATTAAAAAGCTACATTATCCGTGATGATGAAGATAGGCAATATAATTTTTTTATCTTAACATTTTTACAGCCTTGTGCTAGTAAGCACATTGGATGGAAAGCTGACTGCATTTTCCACACAAAATGGCATTAAAGCCTGGCATTTGGAAACACAACCATTGCTATCATCAAATCTTCATCATGTTGAGGTGCCTACTTGTTTTTTTAATTCTAAACAGTATTTAACCGCATTAGTAATTTTGACTTAAAAATATTGAACTCTAACCAATGTATAAAACATCTAAAAAAACTTTAAAATGTCGAACATGTTGTAGAATTCATCTTTCTGATGATTTTAAAATTCCAATCTAACCACAAAAAGTATATCTTTTAAAGTGAGAAAATATGACGTCACAAGTTCATATTTCATACAAAACTCCATATTGTTTTGACATTTAATAGAAAGAAGCTAATTTGATATGTCAGTTTATTTTTTGGCATAGGCATGTTTTCAAAACCTGTTCTTTTTATCACAGCTCACAGCAGGAGGCAAATGGGTGCGCCTGGTACCATCCCTTCGTGGAACGTTGTACAGTCTCAGTGGAGACACCATTGAACCACTTCCGTTTGATGCAGACCAACTGCTTTCATCATCATTCAAGTACTCTGATGACCTCGTTATAGCTGGTATGTGTTTCTTGTGTATTCTCAAACTGAAAAGATACTTATTATTTTTGTACTCTTTGTATTTATTAGGTTTCTGTTAAAATGTTATAAATATATATATTTTTTATTCTGGATAAGTTTGTGTTTGAACATAATCTCACCATGGTAAGTGATGATGTGGCCGAAGGTAAGCACACAAAGCCTAGATGGGAACTGGCTCTCAAGTGCAGCTGTAGGAACACACCGATAGGTGCTTGGCGACGGAATTTCAACTTGAAGGTGGTAGCCAGCCAGTTGGGTACTACAAGGTACCCTACCACTGTGCTATGGTTTCCGCACTATGTTTTCCTTCACCGAAAGCTCAAGCTCATTCTAGGATTCGAACCCACGACCTTCGCCGCGGTATCCGACGTCACTACCACTGCTATCATCACCTTAAAATCTGAATATCTTTTAATTCTTATATTTCAAAATGAAATCTTAGATCCAATGTTGTTTGTGGAATGATATGTCACTCAATTAGGTATGCCATTGCAGATCTGAATTGCTCAGTTATATAAAAATCAACAGCTGAATCATCATACAAATATCATAGTTTTTTCCCCATAGGAGAATGAGATAATGTCTCTATATCCAGTTAATAAACTACAATATGATGATAACCGTTAGCCACTTTAATATTTACTTTATTATTATCTAATGAAAGCTTATCTG
Source organism: Ochropacha duplaris (assembly GCA_951361185.1). Lineage (NCBI taxonomy): Eukaryota > Metazoa > Arthropoda > Insecta > Lepidoptera > Drepanidae > Ochropacha > Ochropacha duplaris. The sequence continues at coordinate 2,623,767 of OX592709.1, read as the reverse complement.
ATATTCATTTATGAAGATAAATATTCATATTAGCTGACCCCGCCATAATCCAGGATATGATCTATCTGTGTGCCAAGTTTAATCAAAATTGTTACTAGCTGTCCCCCGCGGTTTCACCCGCGTTCCCGTGGGCTCCGCATTCCCTTGGGATCTAGCGGTATGGTGTCACGAGAATTTTATATATTAGAAGAAGATAGATATAAAAAAAGTCCACTAGAGATAAACCGATTGCCTTGTTGAGTTTCTTGCCGGAGTCTTCTCAGTTTAAGTGTATTCCGAACCGGTGGTAGAGTCAAGTCAATACGGATTATATTTTTTTTTTTATTTACTATATGGGTGCTTTTTTAATGTGGGAATGAAAATTCGATATTTAACTTATATTTTAATAGGTACATTCCAATATAAAGTTCACATTATTATTTATCGCTCAAGTACATAAATAGATAAGAAGATAAAACTTGTTAAAAATGTACACCAATAATGAAGCGGTACCCTGATTACGTGCAATAATGAATCATGTTTATTTACGTACTTATATTATACATAACACGTCCGCCAATCAATTATTGTTACGTCACAGTTAATAGCTATACGGTTGGTCAATTTAAGGATTATCTGAAACTGTATTGTTACGTTTGTTAGCTCAATTGTTGCTACAATTGTTTAAGGACCAATGCAAAGGCGTTATTATATACGTATTTAGTTACGTTCATTCATGATAGATTTGTTGAATATCAAATTAAAGAAAACTAATATTTTATTAGTTATTCAAGTAATATTCGCTCAAAATGTGTGTTACCAACAAAACCATACATATTATAGTGTTTTACCATTTGGCTTGATAGATACATTGGAAATAACAAGTAACGATAAACTGTCAATTCAGTAGGTATACATGAAAGGTCAGAATTATTTATTTATATGAATGAATTGCCTTCCTTGCTAGACGTATTGTACATACACAATAACAATGTAAATGTAATCTAATGTTTACGTACAGTATATGTATAATGCAATTATATAGCATTGTTAGATGCCTTCTTATGAGTCCTAAATAAAACGCCTTACGCACCAAAAACGACCGTGAAAAAGCTTGAATTACGTGGCCTTGGCGGGACGTACATCAAAATTGATGGTGCGTAAGACCTTTTTCATCGTGCATCGTGCATGACCTTGGCAGGACGTACAGCGGTTTTGAATGAGGCCTTTTATTTATTTATTTCTCTCGTAGGTGCTCGAGAAACCCTCTGGCTTGGCTTGGACGTAAATACAGGTCATGTTATATACGAGTGTGGATCTGGCGGATGTAACAGCGAGCAGCAAACGGCGGGCGAAGGCCGCGACGTGCTAGTGTTGCGGCGGCACTCCAGCACGGTACGGGCTTTAGATCCGCGCACTGGGAATGAGAAGTGAGTTTAGATTATAATTGTCATTATCATGGTTTTTAGATGGGAAACCGCTGAACAGGTGTTTGTAAGACTTTCTGAGGTCATTTTTAAGAATGTTAATTTAGTATTTTCAGTTGTAATTGTGTTCAAGCTATTTTATTGATTGAAAACTGATTTTAAATATGACACTAATATCCCCTCATTTCAAAGTAGAAAACAAAGTTTATGGAAAAAAAGAAACATTTGTCACAAAAAAGTCCCAACTTTGCATATCGCTGGTAGTTGATAAACCAGCGCTGGTCTTCCTTCGGTTAGATACGAGTCTTAAGATACTTTTGGTATCTCTGCAAAACCCACTTTGGGTTTGTTATGGTATTTTTTTAATACAGTAACAACTATGTAATGACGACATTTAATAATAACTAATAATTTGTACAAATATAATTAAAATAATTTTCCAATATTTTGTTAGTTTGATGTATGTAGGTATAGTATTAATTTGATGTAACAAGTACGGACTACTCACGAGCATACCTGCCAGCTGCGACATTTAAAATTTGCATGCCAACACTGGCAGAATATGTGAATCACTCGTTTAATTTCCATCTTATGTTACCATATTCTCGCAAATAAAAATCTTTATCTATAAAATAGGTATTTTTGCGATTTCAGCCTTGTTCCCATTATAAAAGTTCAAATGTATAATCTGAAAATATATATAGCATTAAAATAATGTGTGGGTAGATGGAACTTCAGCGTGGCGGAACACCAGGTGGCGCTCAGTCGTCGCGAGTGTGTGGGCGGCGGCGGTCGTGGGCCCGCGCACGCGCCGCCGCTCGCAGTCGCCGTCGCGCTACCGGAGGGGATGGTCGCGCTGCGGGCGCCGGGGGACACCACCTTGTTGTGGCAACAGAAGGTCATTAACTTTTAATCAAAAAGTCCTATACCTAAGCACGATTATTTCAAGTCTGATAAGCCTGGTGGCTCACTTATCGTAAGTGACTACCGACGCCTATTTTTAAACGACTTCAAAAAAGGTGGAGATTCTATATTCGACTGTATGTGTCTTTGTTTAATCCCACTCAAACTTAAAATATCTTTACAAGTATTTTTAACCGTGGTAAATGATGATTTGGCACAAATGCCTGTTTTGAATGGGAATCGAACCCACGACCTGTGGTGTGATCTAACCACTGGCCAGTATCCTTAACCAGAATTTTGTATTGAGTAAAATAATAACAATAGCGACACATTTAAAATAATATGAATCACTCTCAATCTCGTGTCGCTTCAGGCCTTTACATTCAATCAGTTAACTCACCATATATAATTGTATTATACGCTTCTATTATGTTCACTTTAACTATATAGGTACTTTGTCAAGATATACATATATTATTTTTAGTATATACAACACATGAAAGTAGTTTGTTTTGAATCAGTAACAGAATTGATTGTGTTTTTAAACTATGTTATGTTTTCCCCAAAATTAGCAATACCTTTTTTTACATCTATACTAATATTATAAAGAGGTAAATTTTGTGAGGTTGTAGGGGTAATCTCTGGATCTACTGAACCGAATTTGAAAATTATTTTACCAATAGAAAGCCACGTTATTTGTAAGTTTGGAAAATATAAGATCCCCCGGTAACCCGGGTGAAACCCCGGGAGACAGCTAGTCTCTAATAAAAATATTTTTGGGAGCATTTTTTATAAAACAAAAATAACCTTGCACGATCTAGCACAGTAATTTATGTTAAAATAACTATTAGAAAACATCATAATATAGTAAAAATGTTGGTGCAAATGTAACAAGGAAAATTACTTATAAACGATACAAATATAACATACACATCCAGAACACTTTGACAATAATATACTAAGCTGAAGAGTTTACATGATTTTATGTTGATTACGCTAAACTCAGAAACTACCTGGAAGGTCTGATAATCAATTTTTGCCGGGTCGCCGAGCCGCTAAGGAGTTTTGAAAATTCATACTCTTCGGGAACGCGGGTGAAACCGAAAATTGGAAAATTAATTAATTGAATTAAAACACATTTATCGAGGAAGTCTATATAACATAACTATGACCATCAATTTAATTTAACCTAAATTGCATATATATTGAGCATCAAGGAAAAATGTTGCAAAAACGGTGAATATTTATACCTTTTGAGAGCTTCCGTTGCGTGCGGTGCTTAAGATGCGATAGATGAAACTTGGCACACAAATAGTTTATATCCAAAAATATGGATACTTATCCAGGGAAAAGATAAAATCCCAGGAACGCAGGTGAAATAATATAAAGACTTGAATGAAGAATGTTTTTTGTTGAACAGTTAGAAGCCCCGGTAGCAGGCATGTGGCGAGTTCAAGGTGGTTTACTTCAAAACATCGACGTGCTCTGGGAGGCCACTCAATCTCTCGCCGAAGGTACCATACATCAGCCGCCTTCGCTTTACATCGGAGTTCATGACAAACAGGTGATCATTAACATTTATTATCCTTTATAAGCACTATATTACGATAGAAAATTTCCTGACGAATTTTAACCTATTGTTTATTTATTTACAACATCTTAAAAGCTAACAGAAGCATCCAAAACGCTTAAAAGATTAGGTGGCTGCCACACGCATCATACTTGTGAACATCAGGCTGCTTGTGGGGGCTGGCCTGTTTGAGTTTGTTACTAAGTCAGTCATAATTAAATTCTATAGATAAATATTGTCAGAGAGAGTAGATATATAATTATTTAATGTAATAGGTGTAAGTTGTTTTCGAAAAGTAATTGCTGAGTTTATTGCCGGCTCCACCTTCCGACCCGAGCATTTAGAGTCTGACTATTCATAAGTGCCTGTGATGTGCCTATTTGGATGAATAAATATTTCATTTCATTTCAAACCTGTCAAATACATACCCTATTTTGTACGGCCATTAAAACTGCAGTCAATTTTCCAGCTATACATCCAAGAAAGTCAGTTGTATGCTCAGCGGCTTGAATCAGCGGTGGTAGCGAAGCCAGCGCCTTGGAAACTTGTCAGCGCAAGACCTCTGATCGCACCTGATACTGCGCTGTCGGTGCCGCGACCGGACTCTAACACACTCTCCCTGATCACTCTATATGGCAACACCGGACAGATCGGTGAGTTGGCTCTTGTATGTGATAGTAGAATGTTCTGTTACCTTTTTACGCCTAAACCGCTGTGTGTTTTATGAATTTTGGTATAGAGATAGATGGAACCTTGGAGAACGATTCAGGCAATTTTTTATCACAGGAAAAGATAAGATCCCTCAGGAACACGGGTGAAACCGCGGGGGGCAGCTAGTAGTTTTTTTTTTCTTTATTTGGCACAACAAACAATTGTACTTAAAAATATTCTTAAATAGTAATAAAGATATCGAGGTTCTAATAGTACAATCAGCCCCGTTGTCCACGACTTGAAAACTTGTTTTGCAAACGATACATTAAGTTACACCGCATAGATAGCGCCGAAAGTTTAAATCATACAATTGAGTTTGAGTTTTCCGTGAAAGAAAACATGGTGAGGAAACCACACCATGGTGGTAGAGTAATTTGTAGTTGTACTGTTTGGTTACCACCCTCAAGTTGAGTTGTCGCCAAGAACCTGTTGGTGTGTTTCGGCATTTGCACTTGAGAGCCTGTTGCCTTCGAGGCATTGTAAAGGGACGACATACTCAAATGAAAAGAATTGATCGTCAACCAATTTTTGTATGATCAGTTTTTTTTTAATTCTGTATAAGCTTGTGTTTGACCACAATCTCACCATAGTAAGTGATGATGTGACTGAAACTGGTAAGCACACAAAGCCTAGATGAGAACTGACTTTCAAGTGCAGCTATCGGAACGAACCGATCAGTCCTTGGCCGTCATCGGTCCTTGGTAGCCAGCCAGTGCTATGGTTTCCTCAAGATGTTATCCTTCACCGGAAGCTCAAGCTCATTGCTCATCGTAGGATTCGAACCCACGACCTTCGCCGCGGTATCCGACGTCATTATCACTGAGATTGTTCTGTAATGTGACGTTTATAATTAATATTTTCTTGCAGGTGACCATGGTTTCTTCCTGTACCTTCAGGAAACGTGTGACCAAGCGGTGCAGGTGACCGAGGACGCACTAGACGCGGATGCGCCCAACACTAGCACTAGTGATGACCAGCCGGAACATCACCACATACACGTGCATGTGTATTCACTGTGGTCAGTCATCACCTTTCATCATCACACCCCATATACTCAAAACAAACAATCTATGTCTTTATACTTACACTAGCTGTTCCCCGCGGTTTCACCCGCGATCCCGAGGGATCTTCTTTTCCCGGGATAAAATGTAGCCCATGTGCTATTCCAGACTATAATCTATCTCTGTGCCAAATTTCATCCAGATCCGTTCAGCCGTTCTGACGTGATTGAGTAACAAACATCCATCCATACTTACACATTTATAATATTAGTGGGATAGTATTAAAAGTAGCTATCCGCGTCTGTCTGTTTGTTTATCCGCTAACTCCTAAACCACGCAAAGGATTTGAATATCTTAGAAGTGATTACAGTTTAAAATTATTAATCGATATCGCCGAGTATAATATAATCTATACTAAATAAAGAGGAAGATTTGATTGTTTGTTTGTTTGCATTGAATAGGCTATGAAACTACTGGACCGATTTGAAAAATTCTTTCACCATTAGAAAGCTATATTATCCCTGATGAACATAGGCTATATTTTTTCCCGGAAAAGATAAGATTAGTCGAAAACGCGGGTGAAACCGCGCGAGACAGCTAGTATTCTTTAAAACCCAAAATCATTATTTCTCAGGTTCTGGTGGAAGGAAGTTCTTCTAATTGCAATAAGTTCCGCGCTACTAATGAACCTAATGATCTGGCCACGGTTCTTCGCTCCAAAAATGAGAGCATCCACTCCATTACCCATAAACCAAGAGTACATAGTAGTGGAGAGACACTACGAGCGACCTCCATCGAACATTCCAGAATATTCTGGAAGATACGAGAATGATTTCACGCCGTTGAGGTGTTTGGGGCGAGGTGGCTTCGGTGTTGTGTTCGAAGCTAAAAACAATATCGATCATTGTTCTTATGCGGTTAAAAGGATTACACTGCCGAGGAGGTTAGTAGAAATAATTGAGTTTTATTAGTTTTTTTGCTTGCGTCTATTATATCAGTCGGTTTTTACCCGCGACGGTAGGTATATGCGTTTGGGGTGAGTGGATGTTTGTTTGTGGAAATCAATGTTGCCATTTATTAGTTTTACCTTGCATTTAATATTTTTAATATAAATGTAAATTTGATTTAGTTTTTGATGAAAGGTTATTATAATTTTTGACGAAAGGTTATTATAATTTTTGACGAAGGGTTATTTAAATTTTTGACGAAAGGTTATTCTAATTTTGACGAAAGGTTATTATAATTTTGATAGATTATATTTGCTTGTAAACACTTCATAATTTCAAAATAACTGGACTATTCAATATTTTTAAGGCATTTGTAACATGTTGTTCCACGATTTGAACTGGCAATCAATGTATTTTCACAAATTTATGTATGAACTAGATTGCCGCCCCACGGTTTCACCCGCGATCCCGTTCTTTCATACAGACTTTGGACCCCCTTAGGGGGTGAATTTTGGTAAATCTTTTCTTAGCGTACACCTACGTCATAATAACTATCTGCGTGCCGACTTTCAGCGCAATCCGTTGAGTGGTTTGAGCTGTGTGTTGATAGATCAGTCAGTCAGTAACGGTTGCCTTTTGTATATACAGATAAAATGTGTGTACGCCTGTTTGTTTGTAGGGAGTCTAAACGTGAGCGAGTGCTCCGCGAGGTGCGTGCTCTGGCCAAGTTGGAGCACGAGCACATCGTGCGGTACTTCAACGCGTGGGTGGAACAGCCGCCGCCGCTGTGGCAGCAGCAACGAGACGCCATGTGGATCAGGTACCACATACAACCTGGGGGAATCTTTGATATCTAATAATTAAAGATACACAATCAGCTACAAAAAAAGCCCTTGCCGAATGTCTACCCACTCGAATATTTGGGTGGTCTTTTAATCTAGTAGCATTCGAACGCTCCGACGGTAAACATGCCGCAGTGCTCCTTTAAGATATATTTTGGCTAGCAGGTATGAGTCTTGGGATTGTTTATCTTTAGTTATTAGATATCAATGGGGAGAATCCCCTAAAATAGCTAAATAACTAAAACAAATATCCTACTCCTTAAGGAACACTTATTGAACGTCATTTTTGTTGCTATCGTTACCACCGATTCCAAATAAAAACCTGTCAGGAGAAGAAATGGCGAAACAAAGCCCGGTTTATTTTATGCAATAGGCTTAAGGCGATGATAGCTCAGTGTTAGTGACGTCGGATACCGCGGTGAAGGTCGTGGGTTAGAATCCTACAATGACCTTGAGCTTTCGGTAAACTAAAACATCGCGAGGAAACAATAGTACCGTGTTAGGGTATTTTGTAGTACTCGACTGGCTGGCTACCACCCTACCACCAAGTTGAAAATCTGTCGCCAAGCATATGTTGGTGTGTTCCGGCAATTGCACTTGAGAGCCAGTTCCCATCTAAGCTTTGTGTGTTTACCACCTTTATCCACATCATCACTTACCATGGTGAGATTGTGGTCAAACATAAGCGTATCCAGAACTTCCCTTACCATTTCAAGGCTTCAATCTTCAACAATTCTTAATCCAATGTTATTAACATTATTCGTTAGGGAACTAGACGGCGTGTCCGTGGCTATGTCGGACGAGTATTCGGCGACGTCGCCAGCACCTCGTTCCCCCAACTCCCCCCACAAACACAAACATAGACACAGAGATGGCAGCGTCAAATTAGACCTGCAGAAGTATGACAACTGTATCGACGCACTCGACTACGATAACAAGTTTGATGAGCCTAAAAGACTAAGGTATTTATTTATACGTTTATTTAACAATTTCAGACGATTTTCGACTTTATTGCTAGTGGTATAAAGGTTGATATATTTTAGATGAATATATTTTTTGTTACTCAATTTCTTTTCATTCAATAAATATCCTCGGAAATTTTTCACATACGGTGGTAGGGTACTAGTACCCGACTGGCTGGCTACCACCCTCAAGTTGAAAATCGGTCGCCAAGCACCTATCGGTGTATTCCGACAGCTGCACTTGAGAGCCAGCTCCCATTTAGGCTTTGTGTGCTTACTTAAAATTATCATAAACTTTTTCACTTTTCACGACCTTCGTCCACGTCATCACTTACCATGGTGAGATTGCGGTCAAACAAGCTTATCCAGAATAAAAAAATTAATAACTATGGTAGATATTGGTAATTAATAACAATAAAGAAACATGAACAGATTTTGTAAGCATTTTCCTTATGCTTACCTAAGCATGGGGGGGGTACCGATAGGTGCTTGGCGACAGATTTTCAACTTGAGGGTGGTAGCCAGCCAGTCGGGTACTACAAAGTACCCTACCACCGTGCAAAAACATTCCCTGTTAAATATGAAGGTCTTAAACATTCCTTGAAAAATATGAAGATCAACACTTTATAATTTTATTTTTAGATCGTTAAGCTGCAACGATTCCTTCAGCATCATATTCGACGAAGACGCATCTAAACATCCTCAACTAACATCACACACATCCACGCACCATTCTCACTCTCAAGCTCACCACTCGAGTGACGTCACACACTCAAAACACAGCTCTTTAGCTAAACCCACAACCGATGACGATTCCTTTATTGTGTTCGAGAATTCTAAAGGCTCAGAAGGATTGTCGGAGGCAAGACAGAATTCTTCCTTCGATAAGAGATTAGAGAGAGTTAAAGAGTGTGAAAGCTATAAGACTGAGAGCTCCGGTGTGAAGAAGAAAAAGGTGAGATTTTTTTTTTCTATAATAAGTAACTAGATCCATTTCTGTGTAAATTCATTTGAATTTAAAAAAGCCAACATAGTTACATGGTCTAATATTTAAAAATGTTACTGAGTTTCTTGCCGGTTCCTCTCAGTTGTTCTGATTTCCGAACCGGTGGTAACTTCTGTTATTCGAACTTCATAAGTGCCCTGAGGCCAAAACTTTATTAATTGTTTTTTTTTTAAATACATTAATAGATAATTACACCCAGACTCAATATAATTACAAATAGGCATGTTCAATTATTCATGTATACAGTCTGTCCTTGACGGGAATTAAACCCACGTCTTGTGGCGTGAGGTAGCGTGTCTAACCGTGTCTAGCGTTTCTTGCCGGTGTCTTCTCAGTTTAAGTGCCTTACCAGGGCCTATACTGAATAAATTAGTCTAGATTTTGAACCACATCTTTTTCCCGGTACAGAAAGGTCATACCCGGCACTGGTCGCTCGACCTGTGCGTCCGGAGCGAGCGGACGGACCGGACGGACGTTCCGGACGCGGGCGGTAAGCAGATGTACCTCTACATTCAGATGCAGCTGTGTCGAGCGGACAGCTTGCACGATTGGTTGCGACAGAATCGCTCGTGTGAAGCTAGGGGCAATCGGGTGAGTTACCAACTTTTTACTGGGGTTGCCAACTTTTTATTGGTTTGCCAAGTTTTTACTTGGGTTGCCTTGTTTTTACTGGGGTTACCAACTTTTTACTTGGGTTGCCAACTTTTTACTTGGGTTGCCAAGTTTTTACTGGGGTTACCAACTTTTTACTTGGATTGCCAAGTTTTTACTTGGGTTACCATGTTTTTACTTGGGTTACCAACTTTTTACTTGGATTGCCAAGTTTTTACTTGGGTTACCATGTTTTTACTTGGGTTACCAACTTTTTACTTGGATTGCCAAGTTTTTACTTGGGTTACCATGTTTTTACTTGGGTTACCAACTTTTTTTAGATAAATAACGTACTTAAAAAAAAAAATTGGATGCTTTTAGCTCACGCTAACGAATTTTCATATGAGTGTTTCGTTTTACGCAACACAGTAAAGATTGGAAACACATGCTTTGTATGCATCAGTATAGAAAGCTTAGAAGGAAAATGGCTCTCAAGTGCAACTTCAGTTCCCATCTAGGCTTTGTGTGCTTACCACCTTCGGCCACATCATCACTTACCATGGTGAGATTGTGGTTAAACACAAGCTTATCCAGAATTTAAAAAAAAACTGGCACACACAGATAAGTGCTTGGCGACCGACTTTCAACTTGTGGGTGCTAGCCAGTCAGTTGGGTACTACAAAGTACCCTACCACCGTGCTATGGTTTCCTAACGATGTTTCAAAGCTCAATCTCATTGAACCCACGACCTTCGCAGTATCCGACCACTGAGATATCATCGTTTTGTTGGCAATAAAGTGGAGTATATGTGTATATGTATGTATGTGTGTGTATGTATGTATGTGTGTGTATGTATGTGTATGTATGGATGTGTATGTATATGCTTATAACGCGTACTTTTTCTCTTATCTTATTATATTCATTTTTGTTTTTCATTAATAGGTTAATACGACCACATGTTTAGTAAGCTGAGGAAATTAAATAACGGGGTTGACTACACATTTAGTTAAAATTATAAGTATCTTATATTGTAAACTTGTGTATTTAATGTGTAGTTGTTTGTTATCGCTAATAAATAAATAAGTAGGCAGGTCTGCTTGAGTTTGTTATTCACTTAGTCAGTCATAATTAAATTCTATTTATTATTAATTTGCCGCCTTAACATGCATATATTTTTAGTGAGACTAGATAAATAAATAATGATTAAATGTAATAGGTGTAAGTTGTTTTTGAAAAGAGTAATTGATGAGTTTATTGCCGGCTCTTCTCAGCAAAAGCAACCTTCCGAACCAAGCATTAGAGTCTAAACTATTCATAAGTGCTATTTGAATAAAAACATTTTCATTTTCAATAAATTCCAGGTAACAAGTCTCTTTAGCGAAATAGTATCAGCAGTAGAATACGTTCACTTGGCTGGTCTAATTCACAGAGACTTGAAACCCAGTAATATACTATTCGCTCCGGACGGGAGGGTAAAGGTGGGGGATTTTGGCCTTGTGACCGCCATGAACGACGCTTCCCAAGACACCTCCACCGAGGAAACTAATATTGATGCGCACCACAGACATACTTACAGAGTTGGTGAGTTTTACACCTTATTTACTATAGCGTAGAGTCGCTTTTTGGAGGTGTGTAATGTTCTTTATTTCCTTGTAATATTGAATTATTTTTTTATATTTTATTAGATAATTAAAAAGATCGTTTTACGTAGATGACCGGTAAGTAGTACGACAAACTTAAGGGGGAGATAGGAGCGAGTCACCTATCAAATATACAATAACAACCTTAGTAAAATTGTTGCCATTTTCGAGATACATATTTAATATCTAAAATTAAAAAATCGATACATCAAAATCTGAAATATCTCGAAAATGGTGATCTTTTTACTGAGCAATATTTTGTATATTTAGTAGATGACCCGCCCTCCCTCCCTTAAGTTTGTCGTTCGTACTACATACATACCTGTAAACCGGAGATAGGTTAGCTGGTCACCTACCAAATACACTAAAATGACCTTTGTAAAAGTGTCACCATTATCTAAAATTATTCTCTAAAACGAGATATATAATATAACACCTATATTCTGTTCAATTTCCTCACAGGCACCCACCTATACATGTCTCCGGAACAACTACTCGGCAAGCCTTACAGTTACAAAGTGGACATATACTCGCTAGGGTTGATACTGTTCGAGTTGTTGCAACCGTTCGGCACGGAGGCCGAGCGGGTGGCATCCCTAACGCGACTAAGGGAAGGACATTACCCCCAACACTTTAATGAAAAATATGCTAATGAGGTAAGTAAATACAGTAATTACTTCAAATAACGTTTATTCAGCACATTATAAATATTGCATACAGTTTTTGTGTAGTCTCACAAATATCCATCTTAGCCAGTTGCCTTTAAGGCGTTGTAATAAGGTGTACAATACATTGGCAATACCCCTGGTATTGCTAATGTCTATAGGCGACGGTGTTTATATACCATTTGATGACCCGCCTGACATATCATATAAAAAAAACTTAAATTACGATTAAATGCATCTTTATTACGAGAGATAATTATGCATAGACAGTTTTTAGCAAATAAATTGATATTTTTATAAAAAGTATAAAAACTTGCAGCAGACGTTGTTTTATGAAAAAAATATAGAAAGCTTGCAGATAATACCAGACTTAAGCTTAGACATAGGTCTTTTCACAATACTCGATTAAATCTAGTAAAATTTGTTTAAGCAATTTGGACGATTTTTCTCCTGATAATCTATCTATATTAAAAAAAATATATTAGTGTGTTTCTCCTTTATGCGTTCCTAAACCATTCAACCGGAAACTTAGGTCCAAAGAAAAAAAAATACCAGACACTTTTTTCTTTATGTGACATTGCAACACATGTTAGTATTTAATAAAACATTGTTTTATATATATATATATATATATATTTGTATTTCTTAATATTATATGTTTTATAGACGGAAGTATTAAAGCTGATGCTAAGCTCGGATCCATCGCAGCGGCCTACAGCCAGCGGCGTCCGCGCTCGAGCACCATTGTTCCAACACACTGACGAAAAATACCATTTCACATTACCAACCATGGCTGCCGCTTAAAAAAATTAACTATAATTTAATAGGAAGTATTAAGCAGAATAATTCATTATAAGAAGTATTTTGTGTCATTTAGAAATATTTAAGAATGTCATAGAAAAAATTTACTATTTTTTATCTACCTTAATAGTAATTGTTGTATAGAGTTTATTTAGCAGGGAATTGGTATACAGATGAAACAAAATATTACCATAAGGAAATAATTTTAATTTTACTTTGACAACATTACCTACTTAACTCTGTTTTTCAGAATGGTGAAGTGTAATTAATTTGTCTGCTTGCTTTTAATTATTTATGTGAAACTGCCCTGCAATACATACCTTCACTACCATTAGTATTTCTTATATTAATCTAGATTTATGCGATTTTAATGCAAGTAAAAATGTCATTTGAACAGAAAGCTAATTTAAACCAAATTTAATGTTAAAATTCTAGAATTTATCACTGTTTTATACTTTAAACTAGGTCTAGTTTATATTCGACCTTCCTCCTATCTCTAGTCTGTCTAAGACTACGAGACTAAGGGATGGGATGATGAAATAGTCGAAATAGCAGGCCCATCCGTACAGCAAAAGAAAGGACTATGTGGAAATCTTTAAGGAGGCTTTTGTCGCGAGACAAACTGTGATTGTATAACGACCGTATGCCGATTAGTTTATTTTCCCTTAAATTTAATTTTTGTTAAGGCATACTTTTTACTTAGACTTAAGGCTTTTTTTATTATATTCGATTTTAAAGCTAAAAAAGACTCATAATGAATCTATATCTAGATGCACCTTTATTTGATTAAAATGCGGTAAAGATGAAATCAAAATTTTGTAGCTCTAGTGTTTCAGCAGTCGTAAAATAGCCTTTATAGCATTAAGATTAAGGGTTTTTACCATTGTTTGTGTTATTGTATCCAGTGATTATTTTCCTTGCATTATTTCTCTTGTGTAATAAAGCGAATATGTGACGTTATTTGATTTTGACTTGACGAAAATGCTCTGACAGTAAACAAATCAGATAATAACCTTTTGATGGCAGTTAAAGGAAAAGTTACCTTATTTTGACACAATCTAATAAATCTTTATAAATAAATGTTATTGTAAAGCGATAAGGTGCATTTTAAACGTCAAAAGGTTTTCTTTTTTGTTGCACTGTAAGGAATTCTGACACAATTCTGAAATTAAATATTACAGACGATATATTCGTTAATTTAATATTTTTTTTAAGTTTAATGTATTAATCATTTTCAAGAAAAAGTTACGCAACGTTTGTTTCGGGTATTTATCTCGAGACGGTGTTGGACTAAAGTAATATCGTGACAATTATCCGCGGAAGTCCCATCATAGTATAACAGTCATAATAACTTTTTTTTTTAAAAAAGATTGTTCATCCTACTCTAAGTATTTAAGCAATACTATTGTTAAGATATGAATGTATAGAATTATGGAAATATTAAGACTGGGCGTGGGTATTGAATGAATGTTATTTTTGATAAAATATATTGAATGTTGTCATCTTCGCTGATACGGAAGCTAAAGGATTTTTGAATTGTATTCTTCATGAAATTTAATATAAATACATGCATTGTGTCCGGTAAGCAGGAACTACCAAATATACAAAAATGACCTTCGTAAAAGTCTCATCATTTTCGAGATATTTAGTAGTCGTTTCTTATTAAAAAATGTTATTACTCAGTGGAACAGTTCCTTACAGATAGATTGCCGAGGGATGATTCAATCGCGCGATCAGTACCTACATGACACTACCATATTATTATAACTCGGATCAAAATTATTTGATATTGTCAATGTTATTATTCTGTTATTTGATTTATTTTTTATTATATTGTATGACCACTTTTATAAGATTAATTGTGTTTGATTGATTAAATGTCATTGTATTTTGAATTTAATGTTGTGAATGTTAATTTATATTATTATTAGGCCTAACTCTAAATTGCAAACACCCCTACAGGGTACATGTAGTCTATATTTAATATAATATGTAAACATGAATGCAATAAACATGAATAAATAAATAGTATCTAAAATTCAGAAATGTCGCAATACATATCTCGAAAATGGTAAACTGTTAATTGACGTAATTTTTTTGTATATTTGGTAGGTGACTATCTCCCCCTTAAGTTTGTCGAGCTACTTACCGGACACCCTGTATATCAACCTCTTTTTTATGTTTAAGCTTTTATTTATATGAAATAAAATAATAAATACGGCTTGTTTATCATTAGCAAATGTTAATTATATAAGCTTTTAAAAGACTAAAGCACTGGTTAGGATGTTGGCAATTTGTTAAGATTATTATCAATTTATCATGGAATGTTAAAATATTAGTCAATTAGTATAGAGAAAATACAGTGGGTAAGTTAGTATTTAAGCCACTATTTTTAATAAGACTCTGTTGTCCGTCTGTCTTTCACCAGGCTGTATCTCATGAACCGTGTCTCATGAAGCTAGACAGTTGCAATTTTCACAGATGATGTAATTCTGTAGCCGCTATAACAACAAATACAAAAAAAATAGTATTTGTTGTTATGGTAAAAATACAGATGGACCACATCATAGAGCTATAAGGTTAATTTTCATGTAACTCTGACAACTGTCACAGGTATATTTTGATTTTAGATTTTGATTATAGGTAGTCTACTGTATCTTCTTTATACTAAGCGTTTGATGCGAGTAACTTTATGTATCGCATTCCTACGTACATTTAGTAAATAATAATTAATGTATTAAAATAGGTAAATACAATAAAATATGTGAAATTAATACTCGTTTCTTTTGTTTCTATGAATTCAGGGATTTTTATGTTGGAAAATAAATTAAATGTAAATGAAAAATAAACTTTAATTTTAAATTAGTAGTTCATCACGAAATTAACAGTTTCATATACAATATAATCCAATCACATGTTTAATACTTAAATAGAGTTAATACTAAGTATTTTACATTCTATTACACAGGTCAGAAGGTTCTTTTTCAAATTAAAATCAATTTTATCTTTGTTTATACTGATTTAAAGACGTCATACACTCGAAACCTAGAAATATTAAAAATACTTAAATACATTTTAAATGAGTTGATAGTTATCTTTTTAACATTGGGTGCATATCACATCGAAAAATATGTTTGAATTATATTCAAATACTTTCAGTAGGTTCTGTCGTCAGTGTAACACACCAATTAAGATAAGAACAAATAAGGGTACTCCCTACGGGATGTAGCGGCAACTACCGTCAAACTACAATAATTAAATAGTTCTGGAAACTCTCCTTTGTTTTTTAGGGTTCCGAACCCAAAGGGTAAAAACGGGACCCTATTACTAAGACTTCGCTGTCTGTCCGTCTGTCTGTTACCAGGCTGTATCTCAAGATAGATATATCAAGAGAGATAGTGGTCAAACGCGATACCTATATTTAATATAAAAAAATAAAATAAAATATAAGAACCGCGATAGCTAGACAGTTGAAATTTTCACAAATTATGTATTTCTGTTGCCGCTATAACAACAAATACTAAAAACAAAATAAAAATTTAAGGGGGGCTCCCATACAACAAACGCTATTTTTTTTTGCCCTTTTTTGCTCGATATCAATAATGGCAACAGGTAGGCACTTGAAATATTCACAAAATACTCAGTTGTATTTTTACTTTAATAATAAAAATAAAATAAATATTTAAGGGGGGCTCCTATACAACAAACGTGTTTTTTTTACCTTTTTTACGGAACCCTTCGTGCGCGAGTCCGACTCGCACTTGGCCGGTTTTTTTATTCTTAAGCTTGTGTTTGACCACAATCGAATAGTCGAGTACTACAAAGTACCCTACCACCGTGCTATGGTTTCCCCACAATGTTTTCCTTCACCGAAAGCTCAAGCTCATCGACGGTAATGTGAAAATAATGAAATCTTATTGATTGATACGCAAAATCTCTTCAACTAATCTGCAAAGTTACAATGTTTGTCTGTTTTGCATATTTCAATTTGTATTTCAACAAAGCAGCAATTTACTAGCATTAGGACCGAGTTACACGTGACATCTGGGTATAACTATTCGCTTAACCTAGTTATATATCTATGTTAGTTTAATATTGGTCAGAAGTCAACAGTTATCATTACAACAAATACATTTAGTGTACAAATATCACAATATCAAGGTTAATAGATACCAACTCGCTTAGATAGATCGTGATCTACATTATGTCAAGTGTCTCGCGTAATACACACATTTGCTGATCGCCAATCGATGTTTCAGCAGTGATAAGTCAACACGTTTAGTCGCTTTTTTTATGTTAGTCTTAAATATATCAAAGAATAAAAATTATGTCTGACCGAACATTGACTTTGGTCAAAATGAGCCAAAGTTTTGGCCGAATTCCATCAAGCTTCAAATTGAAAATATTTTTGCAAGTTTTTTGAAGAGTGAGCAAAAAAACTCTTCACTTTTGTCCCTGGGAAATCTACGAGACCAAAAATACTGTGGACATCTAATAAAAAAAAACATTCACTTTACAGCCGAATAATCGACTTCGGCCAGAAATCTCTAATAGAAATGAAACAACTATTACTTTGTCAGAGAATTTAGGAACCTATATAAATCGGAAATTTATCAAAGCTAAGTCAATTACTGGTAGTTACTGGGAAGTTTCTGATAGTGACTGGGAAGGTGGAAGGAAACAGACCGAGAGGCCGGAGCCCCAGGCGGTGGCCAGACCAGATATCGCCGGAGCTGGAGATGCCGGTTAGTGCTGCAATGCACCAAGCAACGGAATGAAACCGATGGAGACAGCTGGTTCACAAAGTCAGAAGGAGCCACGATCCTCAGCAGTGAGGGAAGCGACTAGGAGAGAGAAGTCAGTTTCTAAAACAAAGCCCAATTTTCGTCCACGTAATTCTTAAGAGCAACTAGAATTGCTTAGCGACGGAGAGCTAGCGAATATATGGAAAGCGACATCTAATACTAAAATCTGGACACTGGTTCGCAAATGCAGCTACCGGATACATAAGTAGCTTAAGCAGATAACATGGGCTAAATAGCAGTTGAATATAACGTTATTAAAAATAAATATTATAGTTATTTATACCCACGCAATGTGATAAATATAACAAATAAAGCTTGGTCCGAAGCTGAAGATTGCGATATTGGTGCATATAATATTAAATACATATTTATATAGACAATGAGATAAAATGTTAATACAGTTAAATAATTTCAATACGATTTTCTGATATTCTAAATAATAACTTGCGAGATATTTATTTTATCACGATTTTTTTAATGTAAGTTTTTATATAATGCTTATTCACGAACATTTCCAAAATAATAAATCTCTTATAGATATTATAATACCCAGTTAATTCTAATTTAATTCATACAATAACTTATACATAGGTATATCACTGCATTAGTCAACAAATAGAACATAATTCTGCTATTTACAATGATTATTGTCAACTTTTATTAAAACTGTGACTGGTATTATTGTTTTGTAAGAAACTTGGTGTCTTACCTTCTTTAACTACCCTTAAAGCTTGAAGCACTCTTGCTGTATCCAACTCCTTTTCCGAAGCCTTTTCGTTATCCAAACAAATTTCTGTCATTCGAGCGTTAAACTGCTCTATTACCTTCACTCTATAATCTATGGACGACGCTACAGGATTGGCCGTTAACCATAGATACTCCAAAAATGGTAATTTGCATATATTTTGAACTTCTTCAACGTCTTCAATGAGATTGCAACTTAAATCGAGACTTTCCAAAGAATATAATCGCGAGAAGGCTTGTAAAGTTGACACTTTGTTCTGTGATAAATCAATTTTGACTATGTTACCAATTTTGGCGTGCCAGCTCTCACGTGCGGTAAAACTATTCATAGATAAGTTAAGTATTCGTAATTCGTGCAGACTTGAAATGTCGCACAATTCTGTGAGTCGGTTTGAGGATAGGCTGAGGTGCTGCAGTCTTGGTACCAATTTGATGGCCCAGTCGACGTTTGTTATGTTGTTACTCGCAAAGTTTATCAGAGATAGTTTCTTCCATTTCTGTTGGAAAAACATAGGTTTAGTATATACCTAGATCCTACAATTTTGTTAGAAAAGGAAGACTTGTTGTATTTAATTAAAAATATACATTCATAATGAATATAAGTTTAATTTGAAAAGAGTATCTCCTATTTTTAATTAAAACCTCACATTCATAATGAATCTAAGCTTGTTTTGAAATGAGTATTTTCTAAATTTACTGTCGACTCTTCTCCGAAATCCATCTTGCGTTACAGTCAGACTATTGCTTAGGGGTCAATCTTTAAACAATACAAAAACATCGTAAAAACCAAAATGTCACCAAACAAGATGTCGGCAAAAAAAAGTAAAGGCAAAAGTATAAATTTTCCTGTAGTGACTAGTATGGTAAAACCAGATTTAATTTTATTGTAGGTACATATTAAAACGATAAACTCAGACGTCGAGTTGAAACATTACGCGAAACACGTGGCTTAAGGTCACTCGGCCTACTGATAAAATGAGTGGCTTTGTTTATAGATTACCAATTACTGTATCATTATAGTTTACTCTATCAAAATTGAATAAACAAAATTATATATTGTACCGGCATAATATCCTTATACCTACAGGTGTCCCATAAATAACACGCCAGAGTGACACTGGAGCTAGATTGGCTTCAGGTCAATCAGATAACATCAAGTTTTTTTTTCATTTAAGTCGTGCTGCTTGGGAAATACTACAGTTAAAAAATAATACTTAATAAATGGTGCAGGCGGCTTTTGTCGCCAAATTACTCATAGAGATTTTTTTTAAAAGCTTTAAAGTGGTAATATCTCGAAAACCAGAAAACTTTTACTCAGGTCATGTTGATATTATCTGATAGACTTGAAGCCAATCTAGCTCCAGTGTCAATCTGGCGTGTTTTTTTTTGGGGACTCCGAACGAAGTCCCCCGCCGCGTCTGTCTGTCTGTATGATCGCGATAAACTCTAAACTGAGCGGATTTTTATACGGTTTTCACCGTTTCAAAGTTTTGGTGTATAATTAATTTAGATTTTGTATCGACATCACTTATTATATTTAAAAGAGAAAAGTTTTCCCCGTTTCTTCTCCTGACAGGTCTTTATTTGGAAATGGTGGTAACAGTAACAATAGCATTAAAAATAGCAATAAGACGTTCAATAGGGTTCCTTAAGTGTCCCAAAATTGAATAAAACATTTTGAGTTTGAGACTACCAGCCATGACTTCACACCATATGGTAAGATAGTAATCAAGAAACATGAATGACGTCACCATTACCTATTTGTTACGTCACTACAATCGCCACATACAAACAAGTTTCCTTATAACTTTGAATGTCTCTTGTTTATACAGTTTATGATGAGAAATAACATACTGAGACTGACACCGTCATATTTATATTCATTCAAAATGTTTATCAAGATGGCGGCCCTGCCAAAAGAGTCACTGAGTTGTACTGTTTTTGCGTGCTATTTCCACATCACATTTTTTTTTATTCTGGATAAGCTTGTGTTTGACCACAATCTCACCTTGGTAAGTGATGATGTGGCCGAATATGGTAAGCACACAAAGCCTAGACGGGAACTGACTCTCAAAGCAGCTTGGCGACAGATTTTCGACATTAGGGTGGTATACAGCCAGTCGGTACCCGACTACAAAGTACCCTAGCACCGTGCTATGGTTTCCCCCTTCGATCAACAATACCTATATCTATGGTTTCCCCACGATGTTTTCCTTTACCGAAAGCTCAAGCTCATTGTAGGATACGAATCTACGACCTTCGCCAGGGTACCCGATGTCACTACCACTGAGCTATCATCGCCTTAATAAGGAAACGAGGACACAGTAAGGAAAAGACGCAAAAAGAAGTCAATAAATTGTACATGAGAAACTTATGTACAAACAGATTATTATAGATTTCGTTCAATATAAAAAAAAAACATTATTTTCCTTGGCACCAGACTGTCATCTTTAACAACACTAAAATAAGATTGAACTTTAAATGACATAAGTTTGTTATCTTACCATCGCTTCACCAACACTGGATGGATCCTTATGCAGAATATCAACAAGTAGGAACTCGTTTAGTGAGACAACACTGGCTATCAGAACTGATAGACTTACAAGTGTGTCGCGGAGACCACCTGTAATTGTTGGAAACACTTGAGATATGAGTATGAAGTGTTTCTCTAAGAGTGAGATTAGATAGATATGGTGTCTTGTTTTCAATGTCAGAAAGGTTATTGCACTTAGTACAGGGATGTCCTAAATAAATCATTTTAAATTCTCTTTTTCTATTCGACTAGAAATGTGTTGGACAGTGATATAATCCCACTAATATTATAAATGTTAAAGTTTAGATAGATATGGATGTTTGTTCCTCAATCACGCTAGAAGGGCTGAACGGATCTCGATGAAATTTAGCACAGAGATAGATTATAGTCTGGAATAGCACATAGGCACTTTTTTATTTGTAGGCTATATTTTTATCCTGGGAAAAGATAAGATCCCATGGGAACGCGGGTGAAACCGCGGCGGACAGCTAGTTATGAATAATTCTAACATAATTATGAATAGATTAAAGATAAGTATTTATATACAATGCTAAATCTGTTTTTACGTGTTTTAAATTTAACATCCATTAAATTTTGGTATTATTTGCTGCTTAGTAAAGAATCATTTTTTCTGTCCATAATACATTTTTTACATGTCAATTTACAAGTTAAATCAATTTAGTTAATATTGATAGTTATAAAAATTATAGAAACACTTACCAACACTCTGTATACAGCCCATTGGCACACCAAGTATTTTCAAGTCTACCAAAGACTTAAAAGGCACCAGATCAAACTTGAGCTCGTTTGGCACTATATTACTTGTTCCCAGTTTCTCGTAGCTGCCTTCAATGTTCAGTGAGCGGAGTTGTGAACAGAAATCTAAGATGTGACTGAAGTCATACATCTGATCTTGCTTTTCTGTTACTGGACACGCCATTTTGAGCCTTTCACTTATTGCATACAACTAAAATTTATGAAAATTAGTTTGTCATTACATGGATTTTTACTAACTATGAAAATAATGGTGAAAAAAGTACCTAATGCCTATGTATAAATAAGTTTAGACTGAATAATACAACCAAAATGTAACCAAGGATCATAATATAAGGTGGCACTAACAATAGGTCTTGTTATATTAAAATTAAGAGATGAAACTCTCATAAATATTAAATCACTTCTGGTCAATTTCAGTTGTATTGCTTCATGTTATTATTATTTAACAATAAAGATAACCTCTAACATAAAAAATTGGCTTTTTTTTAACATACTGAATATATTGATCATATTTGACTAATTTTGTCAGATGTTTAGCAGTGTAGTGTAAACCAAGCAAATATAGATATAATTGCATTTGCAATATTTCTATAGACAATTTTTCAGATAAATTTATTCAAAATTTATTTTATTGAAATAATAAAATAAATTTTGAATAAATTGAAAATGATTTTTACACAGACAATTATTTTATTGAGTTTTAGGCAATTGAAGTCTTATGGCCAGCAGTGGACATATTTGGGCTCTCTTCTTCTATGACTCGGACACAACAAAATAAAAAAAAATGTTTACAGTTATGTGTAAAGTTTAGCTATTTTTGTTTTCAACAAAAAAATGAAATATATTTCCTTAGTGTTGTTCTTACCTCCAAAGGCGAAAATTTATACGAATTCTCAATCTCCAACAATTTATCACCCTCCAGAAACAATGTCATAGCCATGTCTTGTAGCATAAACAGAATATCATATACATGGAAGTCCAAAAAGTGAGCAAACTCATAAGGCATAGTCAGCCTTAGATAATTGAAAACATTTTTAAGGTATTCATTTAGAGCCTCCCTTCTTTGCTCGATAAACTTCGGTGTCTTATTCCTGATGACTTTTTTTGGAGGGAGAAGCTCCTTCGCCACTCCACGGTCTGAGACCAGTTTGTCGTGGAGCTCCACAAAGTCACTGTACCGATGCAGCACGTTCCAATGCACAGGCCCTACTTTAACAGTTATTTTATAATACGTAACATTTTCCTTTGTACTAGCTTCGTCGACACTCACTGAGCTATCATTTCGATAGTTTACGAAAGACGACATATTTGTCGTATGATAAATCTTCTATTCACTACTACTGTAATGAGATCTTTAATTATTTATAACTTCTTTCTTCTGCATTCCCCCATTTAGTCGCACGACTCGCACGAGCAAAAAATAAGTAAGTTTCGATAAAACATTTTTCTGAGTAGGTACTCTGTATGTCAAATTGACACATTGAATTGACACTGTCAGTTTTTGACAGCTGATATATATGGGTGCGTTCATGACATTATCGCTGCCAAGAAATATATATACTACCTGGATAGGTAACTCTCAATACCTAGTTGAAGCAAATACCTATCAATTGCGAAAAAGAGAAAAATAACAACTACTTTGGGACAACTTCTCTTTCTTTCATTCAGGGTAAGTAAGTAGGGTAAGAAAGAGAGATTGTCCCAACTTGATAGGTATTTGCTTCAAGTAGGTATTGAGAGTTACCTATCCAAGTAGTATCATATTTCTTGGACACACCGCTTTGACAGCAAACATGACATTGATGACACTCGGAACGTGATGACACCATTGACATGACAATAGTAAAATATAAAAAAAATAAGTTTCAGTTTCATTCGGCTTCAGGTTTTCAGTCATTCAATTCATTTCATTCATTTTTGCCATTGACTGAATTTGACTGATCTTTCAACATAATGCGTGCGTTATAAAAAATCTACCGTAAATGCATTTGTAATGGAACTGCGAAATTGTAAAACTGCATAGAAGCTTGTTATGTGTTGAACGAAAAGAAAATCTCAAGGAAAAATGTTGAGCAGATTTTCCGACGTGCTCCAAACTGCAGCGGACGTAGTAAGCACCTTTGAATATACCTAGTTACCATAACAATAAACTGTAGTTATCGTTCATGGGTAGATCTGATAAACATGTAAAATGTTTGTTTTCAGCTAGCACCACCGGCCACGCGTTTGGAGGATTTTGAGTACCACTGGAAAACGATATTAAATTTCTATCAGAACTATGACGATACGAGTAAAGTGCACATCGAGGATACTAGATTACCACACCATTTGCACCAGATGTTACAGGTAAAATAAATGATAAAAATTTACTAGTTTCAGATTTATTCCTTTGTATTCTATCCAACTACCTATCTGTATGCCAAATTTGAACTTTCTAGGTCACCTGGAACTGGCTAGTTTTGATCTATAGGTCAGTAATAAATATGTCGATTTTTTTACGTTAATATCTAAATAACCTTTTGAGGTGTGCTTATGAAATTTGGAGCACATATTGTTCTCGCAAGTCTTAATACATGAGCCAAATTTGACATGTTTATGTGAAATAGTTTTTGAGTTGTGAGGTGGTCAAAAGGGGCTCCAAATAGTTCGTGTAAATATACACACGGTGCACATCTGTCAGCTTGAACTTTGGCTTGCCACACTCCCGCGTTTCTAGATAAATAGTACAATCAGGCATAGTTCATTGGAAATGTATCTCTATTTATTAGTATACAAGAATGTGTTTTGTTGACTAATTAAAATAGGTACACATGTACATACTATCTAGATGTAATTTAAATGATAGTAATTTAAAAATAAATAATTTTAGTTGTCTTGCAAAAAATGCATTGCTGTACAAAATAATTTTTAGCCTGCATCATACCAATAATCACAGAGTTAATTATTTGTGTTGTTATCTAACTTTATTACTATATTATTGCTTTTTAAAGTTTAACTACTATCATCTACATAGATAAGTAATTGTTTAGTAAACTTCTAGATTATGCAAATGAGAGAAGATAGATAGTGAAAGTTTTTTTAATTTATATTCACCTTCATGATTCCAATTATATATTCTCAAACACATCTCACAGTATTGCCATTGGTATGAATATAATTTGTATTTACAATTTGACAATTGACGGGATCCAGAATGTTGTGATAATATGCAGATATGTATAAAATATAATGTTTGCAATATAAAGTGTTTTTCTAACTTGTTGTAGCTAATATTTATTTAAAGTTTTCATTAATGATGCTCATTTAGAAGATAATTTGACTATTAATGTTACATTGGTTAAATGTTAATATATGCACACATGTATACATGCATGCTACAAATACAGTAACATTGACACAATAATTTACAAAGATGTATGTCTATGATTTACAAAGTAAAATCTAATCATTCATAAAAAAATAATTAATTGATTGCTTTCTGTAAATGAATTAATATGCCTAAACTGCTGGGTTTAAATCAGATCAAATCCAAAATATCTATTAAGTGAACTCATTTTTTTTTCATCATATAACATTTGAATAAAAAAAATTCGCGAGCCAACTATTAAAAGACCTTATGCACGCACCATCCATCCCGCCAAGGCCATGCACGATGAAAAAGGCCCTAACCACCATCCATGTTGCTGTATGTCCCACAAAGCCACATCTGTAGCCTGTTCACAGTAGCTTTTCATTATGCATCATGCATGCCCTTGGCGCGACGTACAGCAAGATGGATGGTGCGTAAGGCGTTTAAGAAAGTTTTAATTTTCCACTCAGATTCCTTTTATAACATAGATATCTACTAAGAGCTATTAAAATTAAATGCCATAGAGGCAAGACAGAATTACTCTCTTTAAAATCTGTTGCAGATTTATAATATTAAAGTTCTAGTGTCCAATATACCTTACTATTATTATATTTGAAATAATTAATCATTAATTTACTGTATTCAGAAAAAATATTAATGTAGATATCAATCAACCTTGAACATGCAATTCAATTAACAATTTTAATGGTGTTCTTATCTTGAGTTATTTAAATATTGGTGCTAATATTCGTTCTAAATACTATTTTAATAAATCAATTATAACTGATAATGAGATAAAGTTGATAATCTAAGCTTTTAACTATTCACTTAACTTTTTGTTTATACAGCACTAGCCGCCTTGACTTTGATCAGGTTGAACTATTTTAAGTTTTTACATTGTCTGGTCCTGAAAATAAAAAGAATCTATAACCTGATTGTAGTGGCACCTACCGGGTCAAAATTATTCTAGTGTTGGATAGCCCATTTATCAAAGAAGGCTATAGGTATAGACTATATAAAAATCACGCTATGTTGCGAAAATCTCACGGGAACACGCGTGAAACCACGGGGGACAGCTAGTTAAATAAATATATTTATTGTTCAACCAAATTACATAATCATAATGTATGAGCTGAGTGTCAGAAGACAGTTCCCATAGTTGAAAATATTTGGTTAAATGTACTGTACGCACAGTGCCTACCTATAAATATTTATCTGTATTATTAAAAATAGTTATGAATATATTTTTGACTAGTTAATAGTAGAAGAGGAGAAAGAACAACAAGGTGGGACTGTGGGCCCGTGCTTGGAAGCGATCGTGCAGCGGTCGGTATGCTTGCTGGATGCGCTGACGGCGCTGGCGGCGGCAGACCGGCCGCCCGGCGCGCGCTCGCTCGCACTCTCCACTGGGACCGCACTCTTGCGCAGGACGAGGCAACCTTGCGTCAATAGTGCACATGTTTATAGGCCATTGCAGGTTTGTATTATTTTCATTGTAATAATAATTATAAAGCGTTTTATTTATTTATTAGACCAACAAGACACACACTATACATTCAAAAATACCGGTACAACATTAAGAATAAATAGTGCCCCAATTAGAGGTGACGACCACAATTAATATAAAACGAAAATTAACTAAAATAAAATAAATATTTTATTCCATAGCTCTTATTTTACATTTCAAATGATAGCAGTTTTTTTTTATGCGAGTTATTTAGTGTTAGGTTAGTTGTTGTTTTTAGAAGTCTCTTGTTATAAGTAAAGGCTTCCTATTTTTTTTCCATAATTTTCCTTTTTTTCTTTTGGACATCCAGTTTTTCCCTGCAATCTCTATAAATTACTTATTCTTTTACTTTTAGGATAAGCTTGTGTTTGACCGCAATCTCACCATGGTAAGTGATGATGTGGCCGAAGGTGGTAAGCACACAAAGCCTAGACGGGAACTAGCTCTGTCGGAACACACCAACAGGTGCTTGGCGACAGATTTTCAACTTGAGGGTGGTAGCCAGCCAGTCGGATACTACAAAGTAACCTACCACCGTGCTGTGGTTTCCTCACCATGTTTTCCTTCACCGAAAGCTCAAGCTCATTGTAGATTCGAAGCCACGACCTGCGGTATCCGACGTCACGACCACTGAGCTATCATCGCCTTGCCACTGGATTTAATTTATTTATGGATAATTCAATGGCAACCTATCAACAGCGCATGCTAATACAATGCAACGAGAATCCAGCATCACCGACAGAGAAAGACGAAGTGGAACTTCTTCTTACGATATGCGGGCTTGTACGCAAAGAGCCAGGCCTGGCCAACATATTCACTACACCATTCGTAGAAGACAAATCCACATTACTTAGCATACCCGAGGACATACAAAAGCTAATACCAATTAGAAGTAAAATTCAAACACCGAAAAAGAATCCTCTTTTCGAAGTAGACCTACCTCCGAATCCGTTAACGAATGTGTCTATAATCCGGTCGAATGGGAGAGAAGATAATTGCAATGCGACGTCAAGTTCGGTGGGTGATGACAATGCGTCGTATAAGAGCCAGAAGACTGTGTACGATGATAATGATAAGTTTCTGCTGATTGATTTGTTGCTGTCGTACTTGACTAGTGCTGTAAGTATTTTTTTAACTAATATTTTTTTAAATATAATATAGGCACTAGATTCCACTTGTTTCATACGGAATTTAGTCTATAGCACTCAGCAATAAAGTATCTTTCTAATAGTGAATGAATTGACAAAATCGGTTCAGTAGTTTCAGAGATTACCAAAACATACAAACAGGTTGTGCTTTATATTATTACTAGCTGTCCTCCGCGGTTTCACTCGCGTTCCCGTGGGATCTTAGCCTTTCCCGGGATAAAAAGTATCCTATGTGTTATTCCAAGATATGATCTACCTGTGTGCCAAATTTCATCAAAATCCGTTCAGCCGTTTTTGCGTGAAAGTGTAACAAACATCCACCCATCCAAACTTACATTTATAATATTAGTGGGATTCATAACACCTTTGGAATTCTAATTAATTCAATTATGTTTCTAAAAGTGAACCTTCTTATTCTAATCTTATAAACAACTTGCTTATGCCCAACTGTGATGAACTATTGAAACTGATCAAAATTCTAAAGCTAATTACAAATGCTTCCATTCCAGGATAACCAAGTAGTTCTAAGAGCATGCGAAGGCATCATGATAGTGTCGTCCCTTCCTGAAGACGATATCGCTAACCTAGTGACGAGCTGCAGCCCCGCCTGCGAGACCATTGTCGATATTCTAGCCGCCAAGTACAAGTGCGTGCCGGCCAATATCGACCCCAGCGATGTCGATCATTTGAACATCACTTGGGCGTGAGTATAGAGAGTGAGATAATAAATGTTAGATGTATATATATTATCTAATAATTATTAATTGGAGATTGTATTTTTTTTTGTCATAATCAATTATTTTTCAAAAATTCAAAATCGCTATTTCGGTTTTGGTCCCATTAGTAAAAAAATATGTGCGGTTGGGGTACCCCCGTCAGGGAAGAAGTTCCTCACTTTTTTTGCAATCTGTATCATATAATACTAAAAATATAGAAGGCAAATAATTGACTAAAAAGTACCAGGCAATCGGAACATAGAAGGAGTACTCTTCGTATAATATGTGACTCATGAGTATACACACACCGTAGCGACGACCGACAAAGTAATCTAAGATCTTGTATACCACATAACGTTTTTTTCTTACGTGACGATTTATGCCAGTTCACCTAATTTCGTTCCGCATGTCTAACCAACCCTACTTAGATAGAAACATGACATGTATGGATGTATCCACTCTACTGGGCCATATATTTAATCCAAACTAATATTATTTCTTTGCCAATTTGATTAGATTTAAAATAAAATCCACTGCAGAATACATGTCTTGCTGAGTTTTTTGCCGGAGTCTTCTCAGTTTAAGTGTATTCTGAACCGGTGGTAGAGTCAATTCTAATTTTCATAAGTCCCTTATCAGGGCCAAAACTGAATATTTATTGTGTTTAACTATTATTGTACTAAATATTGTGTTTAGTTTTATTATTGTTTGAGGCTTTTTTTATTTATTTATTTTAGGGATAACAAACAACCATACAATATATTTTACAACATATGTTACAAAAGTATTACTTAATGCATGATCAACAGCATTATCCACATATTACTGTATCAAAGTCAAGGTTGCCAAGAACAAAGTATTAAAGATACATGTTTTTTTTTTAAATACATAGATAGTAAATGAGAGCATTTACCTACATCTTTCATCATTTGGAATGCTAAATAAGGTCTTAAAATAGTAAATAATATAATAGTTAAGACTTTTGAATTTGTTTAAATTTTTTTCAGATATGTAGCACAGGATTTCGGTGACAAATCGTACAGCAAATTTCATGGATACAGAGAGCTCACTAGTTTTTTCTCCTGGTTGGACTACTGTGATACTTTAATGAAGGTAAAAACACACATCCGATAAATCAACATTCAGCAGTCTTTCGCTATTATAACGCAAAGCAGTTTCAAAATTCTTCTATTGCCTAAAGAACGCCAATAATCTAAATTGAGAAAACTTTTCTTGTATAATTAGATGTCTTGATATGGATTAAAACTTATTATTAACTAATAAATACCTTGACATTGGCAAGTGTGTTAAAAGACGATTGCCAGCAAGACTAATAATAATATGATATCTCTTAGGAATGCCACCCAACAATAGCGGGGCACCTATCGCGAACATTCCGTCAGAACTTTCTGGAAGGTGTAGCGGAGGGCGGCGTGTCGGACGTGCACCACGCGCTCGTGGTGACCGCCATCCTCGCCAAGTGCCTCAAGGTCGTCGACTCGCCTGATCTTATTAACGGTCAGTCTACTACACACTACACTATATCAATAGCGTGTCTCGAACATTCCGTCAGAACTTTCTGGAAGGTGTAGCGGAGGGCAGCGTGTCGGACGTGCACCACGCGCTGTGCGCTACGAGGCTATCACTGCAGAAATACCTCTATAAAATCACTCCTTTAAACTTCAAAGATCCTTGTACGCAGCATAACGATTTTTTCTTACGTGACGATTTCTGCTAGTTCACTCTACTGTAAGGTGTTTAAAAGAACTTAGTACTTATTAAATATTGACAAGTTATGTATACTTAGTAATTAACAATGTTGTAGAATTCTCTAACTGGCTGGTGGGCGACGGTGAAGCGTCGGAATGGCCGCTGCTGCACACGCTCATCTCCAACTGTCTCACAGACAACCACCACCTTACCTTGGAAACCGTACGGTTCTTTGAAGTAAGCTATTGTTATTATTCATTTTATATTAATGAGGAACAAACAGTTTAGAAATTTGTGTAAGAACAATAAGTATACACACACACACACACACACAATTAAATGCTCATATACCATTGTTGACAGACCATAAAAATATAATTAATGGGGGGCCTGAAGATCTAAAATACAGGCCTTGGCTTAGTTTAGACTCCAGAACTCCCACTAATTATAATTTATTATCAACCTTCTTGTCAACTGTACTTTTACTTAATTTAATTTGTGGAGATGAAATATAATATATTATTTATTATGTGTACATCCTTTCGCTGGTGTTGTAGTGATGTATATGTCGATATGAAGCACCACAACAGAAAAAGAATGTACACTGGCAATGTCAGGGATTTGAAAAATTGTGGGGTGCAACTTCATCAACAATTTTAAAACCTCTATGATTCCAGACGATAATAGAGAAGGGCACAGAGCACAGTATCCATAGACTAGTGTTGTCGCGCGTCAGTTCCCGCGGATACCTGTCGGCTGTCACTCCGCCGGCCATAGACGACGACGACCGAGACAGACTCAACGATCTATCCATCTGGAGGGAGAGGGAGAGAAACAGGTGGACTAATTAACACGTAGTTACCTTTAAGGACCTATGTAGAATTTTCTTGATATTTAGGAATGTCATAGAAAATTGAACCTTATCACTTTTCAATGAGGTTCATCTACTAAATCAATGTGATAATGGACAAAGAATAAATAATGTAAGCATATAAAAATAATTGACTTTAAATAACTGTGGGGTGGAATAGGTGATCGCAGCGGCAACCGTATAAAAATTACTTTAATGTAATAATATGATTATATTTTGAGGCGATGATACCTCAGTGAGTGACGTTGGATACCGCAGCGAAGGTCGTAGGTTGAGCTTTCGTTGAAGGAAAACATCGTGAGGAAACCATAGCACGATATTAGGGTACTTTGTAGTACCTGACTGGCTGGCTACCACCCTCAAGTTGAAAGTCTGTCGCCAAACACCTATTAATGTGTTCCGAGAGCTGCACTTGAGAGCCAGTTCCCATCTAAGCTTTGTGTGCTTACCACCTTCGGCCACATCACTCACCATGGTGAGATTGTGGTCAAACACAAGCTTATCCAAATCAAATCGAATCAAAATCTCATTTATTCAGTTTAGGCCCTGGTAAGGCACTTATGAACGTTACAATTGACTCTACCATCCAATAGTAAAAAAATGTGGTAAAATAGGTGATCTCGGTGGAAACCTTGAAAATGGACTTTAATAACATGAACATAAACTTGATTTTCAACAGGGAAGCTATGAAGCAGCTACAACACGAAGATCATGTCAACGAACAAATAACAGATATTCTATCACACGAGGGGGTCGACGCCAAGCACCAGGGGGAGACAGGGGAAAACATTCACAGGGTTATTAACAGGTTGGTTATTTATCCTATTATTCTCTTACTAGACTCTGCCTCGCGGTTTTATCTGCGTTCCCTGTGATATGATCTATCTATGCGCAAAATTTTATCGTAATACCAATATATTAGGATTAATTACTGATAATAATTAAATGAGTTACGAATTCTTTAGTTCATAACTTGCAATATGTAAAGTTATTTTTACTTAACTCTTAAGTCTGAAACAAAAAAAAAAACAAATTACTCGTAATTTTGGTGACTAGTTATTGCGGTAATACCATAGAGTTTTACCGCAAAATCATGATTTTATGTATTTCGGTCAAATATAACGTAGTTACTATTACAATTGTTTTTTTTTACGGTTTAAAAGAACTATTTTCACGTTTTTGTATACCTTCTACAAATAATGTATCTCCTAAAACCATAAAATTGTAATACGCCATTAATACGAGTTGCCAACCTTCGTTACACTTAGAGACAGTTTTCAACAATATTTAATCAATACTCAATCTTATAAAACCAAAATAAGGTGCAAAACCGATTGCGATACTGTCTCAGCTATTCAATAATTTTCTTACATCGGATATTTTAAATACTCTGAAAATGTCAGTGCACATGCATTGTTTTACTAGTAGCTTAAATAAAATAAATTATGATTAAAGGTGACTGGTTAATTATAAATTAATGTTTATTAATAATAAAACGCTTGCTAATGTTAATAAGAGCTTAAATTACATTTTAGGCGGCTTGAGCGGCTCAAAACGCGCTTAGAAGAAATAATAGCAGATGACAACTCACATGCTTCCACGCCTCTCCCAGTGCCATAAACTATTAATTTAAGATCATTTCGTATGTGTTTTTATCAGGATTTTTGGCCATTGGTGCTATTAATTTGACGCAAAACGTAATTAATTAATAATATATATGAATTATGAGATTTAAAAAAATGTGACAGGTATTTGAAATTTTATATCTTTCTCATAAAACAAAGTGAAAGTCAAAACTTTGTTGATAAATTGAGTTTATCGATTATATCGATCTATAAGAGATAAAACTGCAAAAAATTCACCACCATCACTAGCACATTGAGTGATGAAATAATTATATCATACTAGTTTTCCGCCCCGCGATTTCACTCGCTTTCCCGAGGGATCTTATCTATTCCCGGGATAAAAAGTATCCTATGTTTTTCCAGGATATGATCTACTTGTGTGCCAAGTTTCATCAAAATCCGTTGAGCCGTTTTTGCGTGATTAAGCAACAAACAAACTTTTTCATTTATAATATTAGTATGATGATGCCATGATACTATCACCAAAATACAATAAATCGCATACATCTTTTTGTACTGAAAACACTAATATTTTTATGCGTTTAGGTGGCGGTTTACGTTTCGCGTTTTATCTCTTATTAGATGCAATCATTGTATTATATGCGTTCTGGATAATTAGTACTTGAAAAGTCTGAATTATAAATGTTGTGTTTATCAGAATGATACACTGTACATACAATATTTAAAGCCATAAAACTACATTAATTCCTATGTATTTAGTTTGTAAATATTTGCATTATGAAATTAAGTAAATAATTTTTATATTTACCTCAATATAGCTCACAAAATATTGCCAGTACAATGACCACTTAATATTTTACAAGGCATTTGGTTTAATAATTATATTTTTATT
This sequence comes from Ochropacha duplaris, assembly GCA_951361185.1. Lineage (NCBI taxonomy): Eukaryota > Metazoa > Arthropoda > Insecta > Lepidoptera > Drepanidae > Ochropacha > Ochropacha duplaris. Next base: position 2,590,084 of record OX592709.1, on the reverse strand, counting down.
TTAAGTTACTTATCTGAGCTTATTCGTTATAAATATAGCGAAGCAAAATAATCTGTAAATAATTTTATTTTGTATATAAATATTTAGCTGGAAGCAGATAATAAAAACATATACATATGTATAAATATAACTTACAGGAACCGGCCTAAAATATGTAACGCTGCTAATTAAAGATGTCATGTTTTCAAAACCAATATCTGAAATTTTGTTATTTTTTAACTTTTCTCATAACCTACAAAATTATGTAATGTTTTTTTTTTTCAGAGTTGATTCTATATTTGAAGTTTTTATACATAACCGGTCTCTTTCTAACGTCTAATGTAACCAAAAATGGCTGAGCTATCTTAAACCTAAAATTTATTTTAAATAATGTAAATGACCATAGCCATCGTATTAGGTATTATGTAGGTTTTGAAAACTAGATATGTTATTGTTAATTTAAATTAACAACCTTTCTTCCCGCATACAAAATAACTCTTAATAGGGTAGTATCCTAAAAAAATCTATTTAGTCCGCCAGTTAGATTACCAAAAAATATTGGACACGTATTTTTTATTTTGTTCCGTAAACGAAAAATGACGAGGATACAGTGCGTTGAAATTTCGCGTGACGTCACGCCGTGGTACAAAATTTATCACGAAGTGACGTCACGCCGTGGTACAAAATTTATCCCGAAGTGACGTCACAAGCCCCACTCCTATACTTTGATGCGCTATAACTTTGTAAATTTTTGTTGATTTGATAAAGAAAAAAAATATAGGTCCAATATTTTTTGATAATCTTACCGACGGACTAATTAGAATTAATTTTTATTGACACTACCCTATTACCATTACTAAAACCATTTAATTGTGATAATTGAAATCTGAAAGCACCGGGCGATCTGTGATTTTGAGTTTTAGTATTTAATTGAGATTATTTTTGTACAAAGTGTTTTATAGTATTAAAGTGTTGAAGTGACGTGGTAGTTTTATTTCCCCGATGTTGTTTCAGTTTCCTGTTACTCCTGCCGCGAGCTATACTGTCCGATCCGGTGGGCGCGGACTACGAGCATTATATACACGACGCACATACACATTATCAGGTAGCCATGTTGAACAGTTTACTGTAGCGCTCGCTAGTTGTTCTTATCTTATATATTTATATATACACGGTGTCCGGCAAGTAGTCCGGCAAATATACAAAAATGAGCTCAATAAAAAGATCACAGTTTTTGACAGATTTCGATTTCTTTATGTATTGATTTTCGAAAACGAGTGTCCAAAAGAATAAAAACTCTTTGTAAATGACTAGTTTTCCACTCCGCGGTTTCACCCGCGTTCCCGAGGAAATGAAAATAAAATATAGCACTCTGATAATGTAGTTGTCTATGGGTGAAAGAATGATTAAAAACGGTTAAGTATTTTTCTAGTTTAATCAATACAATAAATGTAATCTTTTCTCTTTATAATATTAGTTTAGAAACTGGCATAACCAGTGACAATGGTTTGATCATTAAATATTCAGCTTTCAGAAACTAGCTTTAAGACTTGTAGACAACGTTAAATCTTATGTCTGAGCAAAAATACAGCTCACAAATTTCAGACTACATATATTACATTATTAGATAGATTTTCCATTAGATATAGTTTAACATCGCTGCAATTAAAACATTTCAGCTCTGGCTAGATATAACATCAACATTTCACTGGCCGACCGACAACTGGATAGATAACACTGCCAGTTCGACGCACAGTTACGACAGTAGACCCGAAGCAGATATACACTTGGACGAAGTGTACGACCACAAAAGCGACAAACACTTAAAAAGTAACAAACACTTCGAAAGTGACAAACACTTTGAAAGTGACAAGTGTCACTTGTCACAGAAACTCGTGACAGGGAGCAGAGAAACCACTTCGATTATTGACGACGAGTTTAATGAAGGGCCGTTCTTTAGAATGCTATTTAAATTGTTGGTCAATATGCCATGTCAACCGTATCAAGTGAATTTGCATCTTACGTCGATCATCTCAAAGTTGGCTTTGATGCCGCACCCGAATTTACATGAGTATTTGTTGAACCCAATGTTGCCAACTGCGAAGAAAACCCAAACGTTGTTTAAGTCGTTGCAAGAAGTGGCGCGGAAGTTGACGTTGGAAATACCTAGGTTGAGGAATTACAAGAAGTTGATTGAAAACACGAGACTGCAGCTGATGAGTGAAGATCCAAGTTATGATGAAAGGTATTCAATTATTTTCATGATAATCTTTCCATAGTATATTATGAAGTCGCTTCCGCTGTCTGTTCGCTTATATCTTTTAAACTACTCAACGGATTTTAATGCAGTTTTCAGCAATAGATCGAGTGATTCAAGAGGAAGGTTTATATGTATAATACATGTCTTCACTGTTAACTTAATTTATTGTTTACAACAGCGGTGACCATAACCCACTGGTAGAAAGTCTGATAGTCCTAGAAGAGTTTTGCAAGGAGTTAGCAGCCATCGCGTTCGTCAAGTACCAGCATTCAACACACATAAGGTAATCGAACTTGCAGCTTCCATATGTTAGCATTGGTTTTAGACCAGCATTTATTATAGAAAATAAGGTTTATTCATTTCATTTCAATAAAGAATTGTCTGATAGTGTAGATAGAAGGCTACGCAAGAAAATAATGAATTACTAAAATTGTATTTTGCATTGAGGAAAAATCAAATTAATATTATATTCATTGAGAAATTTAAAGTTCATACAAAGAAAACTTTCATGTAATGATTTAATTTTTAATAAAATAAATATACATTAGCAAGGTGTAAAGATAAATTTATTAGGTTTGTTCAGTTTTTTTTTTCTACACATCTAAATTGTTTCTTTAGTAAAATTTGGTATAAAAATGTCAAGGTAACAGTGGAGTATTTTATACCTAAGGAGGCAAACCAGCAAATGCTGCCTGATTGTAAGCGGTTACCCTATACACGCTTGCAAAATGTTACCCTATACAAGCGTATCACTCGCGGGTTGCATACCCTAATAGCTTTTTTTCGATCTATCATCTCCCAGTAATTTTAAAGTATGTGACGTTATTTGGGTACGTTTCATAAGTAAGGCCCAAAATTGTTTATTTATCAACAGTAATTTTGTATTTTTACGTCTTTGTCAGTGTTATCGAATATGTTACTTGTTTAAGTTTTCAATTGAATTTATTCATTAATTTATTTTTAGTTATTTTATTTTATAACTTGCTTAGTTTGTTAGTAAATTAGCAGTTGTAAGACTGAGAGAATGTATTATGTAAATATGAGTCGTGTATAGCCAGGGGAAAGATTGGGAGGATTCTTATTATTTATCTACAGAATACCTTTGAATCATTGATTTATTTATTATAGCGTATTCTTCAAATATCTAGATAGAACTCTTAGAATTTTATTATCACTGTATATTTTTCATTTGTCAAAATGTAGATCTCACAAATAGTATTTCATGTGTATTAGTTAAATAATGTATTATTTATTTAAACATGTTAAATCGTAACTATAGGTTTACTATTTAACTCAGTTGATCTCATAAATTAAATAAATTGAGTCATTATTCAGAATGTAACCCAATTCAATTCAATCAGCCTCACCCGCAATACATATTATATACCTGGGATCTTCTCAGTTAAATGGTACACCTATACTTACCATCAGTCTATAAAAATGTATAAAACTAAGATTTTTAATTAATTTATTTTATTACAAAGGCTTAGCTGTGTAGTTATGGCTAAAGCTTTGTTTGATACTAGTCCGATATGATCAAATCCAGTGTTTGGTAACTAGATGGCGCTGTTACAATAAAATAAAGGTGGCAACACGCTTGACATTTCAACTTGTCAGGCTGACACAGCCGAATGGCGATCCACGAAGACCTTTTCCCAAGAAATATGTATACTACCTGGATAGGAAGCTCTCCATACCTACCTACCTTGGGACAATCTCTCTTTCTAACCCTACTTACCCTGAATGAAAGAAAGAGAAGTTGTCCCAATGTAGTTATTATCTTACTCTTTTTCGCAATTGATAGGTATTTGCTTCAAGTAGGTTGGTATGGAGAGCTTCCTATCCAGGTAGTATACATAATTCTTGCCTTTTACTAATCCCTTACAGTGAAAGTACATCTTTTTGCTAGTGTTGCTGCATATATAGACATATCTATAGCACCGAAAGGATGCAGGCTTGCACTGTAAGGGATTAGGAAAAGAGTAAGGCGCGTCTTCGTGGATGGCAGTATCTATAGCGAGCTATAATTGAACGACACGTGCCATGAGCCGATCTAATCAAAGTTGGTGTTTTCAAGGGATGTCCGCTATTATCTGCGTGACCTTTCTGTCAGGTCTTTCTTGGGAAAGTAGGTGTTTCAAAGTCCGCACCACATGGATCTCGAATGGGACAATGACTTGTAAATTGCGCGCGAATTTAGAAATTTTGAAAATTGCGTGCTAGTCGAGCGTTAGTTTGACAGGTTGACGGGCCGGTTGGCGTGGTTGGTTAACACACTGCCTATCACGCCGCAGGTCGTGGGTTCGATTCCCATCCACGACAGACATTTGTGTGCATGAACATGTCTGTTTGTCCTGAGTCTGGGTGTAATTATCTATTTAAGTATGTATTTACAAAAAAAAAGTAGTATATGTAGTATATCAGTCATCTGGTTTCCATAGTACAAGCTCTGCTTAGTTTGGGATCAGATAGCCGTGTGTGAAAAATGTCCGAGGATATTTATTTATTATTTATTTATAATGTCGCGAGTCAACAGACAAACCAGGGGATTGTGTTTTTAATAACGTTATTTAATAATGAAATTATTGATGCTGTCACGGGATCTTGGTAGATCGCGTTTTTCGGTGACTACCCCTAGCCGATAGTCGGCGGCTCCACATTTTGTATAAAATATGTGTCGAAATTATTAAATGGGTATTGGACTATATTTAGAATTACTACCTTACTTAAATTAATTCAACATAACAATCTTATAGCAATGTCACGCAGTCAGGTCCGACGTATTGTTAAAAGTGTGGCCACCTTACTTCTAACTTTTTAGTAGTGAATTTTGTTATGCACAACACTGTTTTGTTTTTATTTAATAATCAAGCTGTTAAAATATATAATGTCGCCTATGAATTTGCCTGTTGAAATAAAATATATTTGAGAAGCAAATTTCATTTTTACTGTTTACATGTAACCAATTTACACCAGTTGTGTTAATGCGATCTCAGGATAGTGATATTTTAAACTAGGATTTTTCCGTGATCCAAGCTACGCCTCTGCCAATGCTAATCAAAATCATAACATTAGCCCTTTTGTGTCGTATATAGAATAAATAAAACACAAAACTAAAATGCAATGGTGATTATATTTTTCTCCAAAAATTAAATAATAATGCATATAAACATGAAATAACCAAACAAAAGTTTTAAAAGTATGTACAACGTGGAGCTCACTAGCAACATTTAACAATTTACAGGAAAAAAGACCTTACGAGCGATTTACATTAAACGTTTAGTATGCAAATTGCTCGAAGGTATTTGAGTAGGTATAAAGTAAAAAGTAAATAGAAAAAAACACTAATAAGAATTGCCTATTACACTAAAATAAAACATTATTAAAAACAGCCAAGTTATTGACTAAAATTATATATGTACATAGATTGACACTACAAGAAATTCCCTTTAAATTGTTAAATATTTTTATATTACACATACACTTACACAATCTCTCACTCACACCTCGCACTTATTGGATATACGAATAACAATATTTAGACTACTTGATCATAATGTATGAAACTTCGAATCGTGTGTATATTGTACAAATTATTCAGAAATAAGATTGTACTATTTACTTTTAGAGTGACTAGCACATGCCCGCGGTATTCCCCACGTTACTTAACCAATATAAACTAGCAGATATACTAACGATATTGGTTTTTATATTAAGGGCTTAGGGTTCAACATAAAGGTAGGTTTATACATCATTGATATCTAATAACTAAAGATAAACAATCCCAAGGAAAAGTTCTCTCAAAACTGTCTCAAATTGTGTTGGGTAATGCTAGTTAATTTTTTGAAGTTGTATTCACAAAGCTATGTACAAAAGGCAATAAAATTTTACGATTCATACCTGCTAGCCAAAAAATATCTTAAACGAGCACTGGGGCATGTTTACCGTCGGAGCGTTCGAATGCTACTAGATTAAAAGAGTACCCAAATGTTCGAGTGGGAACTCATATCTTTAGTTATTAGATATCAAAGTTATACATATAATAAAAAAAACATCTTCACTATAATAATGATCTTAACATCTTTAAAAAACTTGGTAACGGATGTATGACGTCATTCATTAAAAGGCGCTAGGCACTTTATCACGAAATATTAAAATCGGACTCCACGATATTTCTATCTCTATTTCTATACAGATGTGGTTGTTATTTAAATGACACTTTTAACTTGTAACCATACAATGATATTTCCGATTCTTGTAAGTATGGAACCATATTATTCCAATGATAGATTCAATACACTGGTTTTCACGAAGAGATTCTTATAAGAACTACATATAAAATGTGCCTCTTTCTTAAATTGATAAAATTAAATATTAATTTTATTTTTGGTCTTGTATACTTATAAATGTTAACTCAATAATTATGGTTCTACTCTTACGAAAATCATAGTTAAAGTACAGTCACATGGATAATGTAAAATTATCAACAAAAATTGTATAAATTGGATGAAATTAAATTTTTATTAGAATTGCTAATCTGAGATGCGGGTTAAGGCGGAAGTAAGACTCGATTAGCATTTGTTGTTTCGAAGACTCAAGTAATGTTTTAGACAAATTTATGGGCATATACCATATCCTGCATTTTGACAGAACATTAACATTTTTAGCACATTATATTTTTATATTACAATAATTACTAGGTAGATTGATATTTTTCTTTTTAAATAAACATAAATAAAATCACTATCTTTTAGTACAAAAAAAACACTGTGAATTGAATGATAGATTGGCAAGTATTCAATCAATATAAACATTCGTAAGTTACGGAAATTAAAAAATATACAATTACATATTAAAATAAATAAGTTACATATCTGTAAATGGTGCAACAATAATCTGGAACTAAAGTTATGATATCAAAAAGTTATGAATACATAAATAATAATAAAGAAGTTTTGTCAATAAGTGACCTTCACAAGTGCCCTTCCAAGGCCTAAACTGAATAAATGGTTTTGACTTTGAATAAATAAAGCCTTTAATATACTTAAGAGACAGCAGTATACTAGCGAAAGCGAAGGATATGGATATAAGTACAATTCTCTTTTCCATGTATTGTTTTATGTCAACGGACGTAAGAATCTATGGACATAAGTGACAAAACAATGCAGTTTAGGTAAAGTTGAACTGCAGTAAGAGTTAGTGGATCAAAAACAATTGAAATGACTATTTAAAATTAAGACTACCAATGCACCATTTACAGCTAATTAAAAGAATAATTAAAATTAACATCTCAGAGAAGCGAATTCGACTAGTTTGGTCCAACAACGACCGATGAACCTGCTACTGCTGAAGTCAGAAATCGGTACTTTACTATATCTAATATCCTAACATAAATGGAAAAACCTCAGGCAGGCTTATTTTTCACTGCAAAAGTGATATCATAATAAAATATAATGTTTAAAATAATATGTACTGATAAAGGCTGTTACAGTTACATATATTTTATGGCCAAGGTTTCAAATAAAAGTTAATTTTCTAGAACGTAATGTGTCACTGAAAAAAATAGTTGTAAGTATGATTGAATCCAACTTCAGCAGTAAGTAAATATATTAAAAATGATCTAATCTACATTATACATACATAAATATACATACAATTGTGTTTACTATTAATTTATTTATATCAGCATCAATGTGGAACTATCACCATTTTCGAAGGTCTGGAAAAAAGAAGATTACGTCGTAAGTAATTTTTTAATTGTGTCAAAGTTTTCAAGCAATTCAGGCCCTATTCGTCTATGAATTTCATAAACAGTGCAGAATTCTGCCTTGATAAAACTAAATGAAGAAATAAATACAAGTCTTTGTTTTACATGCATGTAAAATTTAATTGAATGAATAATATGTAGTAATTTTAATATTTAATAAAATGTAAGTTGTGAAATTGGGAATAAATAGCTATATAATTTTTATAATATTTTTTAAATAGGGTAACTACATACTTTCTAATAATGTTTAGATGTCTAGACGTCTGTAATGGGCCTAAATAATACTTTACAAATACTTAAAACATGGTTTTCTATAGTTCCTCCATAAGGTAAATCACGTTCAATAATCTCACTAATATTATAAATGTGAAAGTTTGGATGGTCCATCCATGTTTGTTACTCATTTACGCCAGAACGGCTGAACGGATCTGGATGAAATTTGGCATAGTGATAGATTATAGGCTGGAATAGCAAATAGGCTACTTTTTAGGGGGACAGCTAGTTATACATATATTGTCGTTTATAGTTACCTAATGTATCGATAAGGCAGGTCTACCACCACGAGAAGAATGGCGACTTGTGCTGGAAGCGTTGTTGGAAGGAGTCGAAGAAACGAGACGAAGTTGTACCACTCTTTGACCTGCACAATATTAAAAATGTATTTTAGCGAAAACAATCTAATCCATAACCTAGTCCATAGTGAGTAGTTGAAATCGATTGGAAAACAGAGGAGAAAAGGGGTAAAAAGTTTTTCCTATACTTTTTTTTTACTTTAGTACGAGTATAAGCTTGTATTTGACCGCAATCTCACCATGGTAAGTGATAAAGCCGAAGGTAAGACACAATGCTAGATGGAACTGGCTCTAAAGTGGCTCTTGGCGTGGTAGGTAGGGTACTACAAAGTACCCTACCACCGTGCTAGTTTTCTCACGATGTTTTCCGCGCTGCGGTATCAAAATATAATCTAAGTCAATGTCAAAACCATTTATTCAGTTTAAGCTCTAGAAGGGCGCTTATGAAGGTCGAATTACAGACGTTACCACCGGTTCGGAAGTCAGCCATCATCTGAGAAGAACCGGCAAGAAACTTAGCAAGGTTATATTTTTAAATATTTTTGGACCATCTGACTATATTGGCTTCATTTTTCAAATGTTTAACAATTTTATACTAATACAAAAATCATAGATTTAGTATAGGTCCTCGCGCCGCTCTATTAATCTATGACAAAAATACGTAAAAATTATAACCCGCATTAGTTTTAAAAAATTCCTTTTCACTACTCTCAAGGATGCGGTCTAGACCCAATAGAGTTCTGAAGACATTGGCGGGTTAATTTGATGCGCCTATGTTGAAACATTTTGTATCTGTTCTTGTTTAATTTATATATAATTTCTGAATTTTAATTACCTACTAACATAGACCTTAAGAAATTGTAATACTAACAAGTGGGCCTAGTTGTCTGAATAAAACATTTTTCAACACACTTGCTCATAAAGTGGCTCTAATTTCACCGCAATTAGGCACATAATGACACATATAATCAAACTGTGACTTTTTCATTACTATTATTCACAAAGTGAGTTATAATAGTAGATAGTATCATAAGGGAGCAAAATAATATTTTTACGGCGAGGTCGCTTTTTTGAATCCAGAGCGAAGTGAGGGATTCTAGAGTAGAATCCTGAAAGAACCTACTAGGTATTATCTATCAAATTATTTTTTAGTATTATTTTCTTCACAAGTGTGTTGAAAAACGTCGTATGATACTCGTGTGTATTGATGACTACCGTCCTCGGGTCTCAATTGCGCCTCAGCGGTAATGACCAACTTTACACACTTGTACCATAATGTACTATTATTATTATTAGTTACCTTACTAATCATTAACATTAGACAAGTGTACCTTTCAACGATGACTGCTGGCATCTGCACTAACTGCACGGGACTCTTATTGTCTTTCAGTGCTTGCGTGAGGTTCAACACCTGGCCGCGCATCACTGACATCTGCCGCTCAAACAGACCCTTGTCGAACCCTTTGTCTTGCTGGAAGTACACAAACAACATTTAACTTGATTATTTAATTATACAGGGTGTCCGGTAAGTAGTACGACAAACTTAAGGGGGAGATAGGTGAGTGGGTCACCTACCAACATATATAAATACTAGCTGTTCCGCGCGGTTTCACCCGCGTTCCCGAGGGATCTTACCTTTTCCCGGGATAAAAAGTAGCTTATGTGCTATTCCAGACTATAATCTATCTCTATGCCAAATTTCATCCAGATCCGTTCAGACGTTCTGGCGTAAATGAGTAACAAACATCCAAACTCAAGATTAGTAAGATGACCTTATATTTTCCCGGGATAAATAGTATCCTATATATTATTCCAGTATATGATCTATCTGTGTGCCAAGTTTCATTAAAATCCGTACAGTAGTTTTTGCGTGAAAGAGTAACAAACATCTACACGTCTTCGCACACATCCAAACATACTTTCGCATTTATAATATTAGTAGGATAGGATTGCGTTAATGTTATTAAAAATCACATGTTTTTTAAAGAGAAAATTACATTATACACAAGAAATAAGCGAAAAAATAATTTTCAAAAATATTTTTCTTGATAATCACTTACTTTGAATAATATGTGTAATTCATCACAAAGCTCTTGTACGAAGTTCATATCCGACAGCAGAGGAAGTACCAGCTCCCTGTGACAAACATGTTATTATATATTTAAGGGTCATTTTATGATTACGTATGATATGATAATAATGATTTTCAAGTAGATATACGTGTATGTTAATTATCTTACCACTTCAAATTAGTAATAAACCTTGTTTCAAAATCGCATTCATTTGAACTGGCTGAAAAGCAACACACTACAAAAATCTGCTTTGAAAAAAAAATTGTATTTACTAAGAAATAAATGATATTCAATTAAAATATAGTTTTAATACTTTGTTAGGTTAATAAACAGTTTCCTTTAATATCAGTAGTAACCTAAAATAACCTTTTAAAATAAGGAAACTGAAACCTTTCTACTAATCCCATACTAAATGTATGGTAGCGTTTAATGTCAAAATTTTTGATACTTCTAGTTTGATTTAAAAAAAAAATTGATGTAATTTTACTGATTAGGTAACGTACTTTCGATATCAGTTTAAAGTTTTTGGATATCTGTAATAGTTACGAAATAATTGCCTGGACACACTTAACGATTACACCCTGTATACTAGACTTTCTAATATTTCATGTCGTGAAATAGCCCTTTCATACACCTTTTTAGCCCTTCAGGGGTTCAATTAAAAAAAAAACTTTTCTTAGCAGATACCTACTCGCTATGAGGAATCTATCTGCCAATATTCAAGTTTGTAGCATTTATACTTTCTGAGATTTCGTGATTAATCAGTGAGTGGTATTTCACGTTTATACAATATGGATTACTTACTAGCTATCCTCCGCGGTTTCACCCGCGTTCCCGAGGGATCTTATTCTTTCCCGGGATCAAAAAATGTATCCTATGTTTTATTCCAGAATATGATCTACCAGTGTGCCAAGTTTAATCAAAATTCGTTCAGCCATTTTTGTAACAAACATCTATCCATCCAACTAAACTTTCACATTTATCATATTAGTGGGATAAACTAATGAATTCTCAAGCCATGACAGCCGCACGAAGTGACGTTCTCGACGACTAGTGTCGAGCCACATAGCTAAAAACACTTAAATACATGCTAAATGGATTGCGTCTTCGTTTCTTTTAATATTAGAAGGTAATGAACAAACGCTAGTGTACATACTTGGTGTCGTGCGAGAAGGGTCTCTTGGCGTGTGGCAGCCACGCCCAGTGGTAGGGGTAGGCGCGCCACGAGTCTGGGTGCTTGAAGGGGAACGCCAGACCGTTGTCGATGGCCGCGATACGTACCTCCGGCCCCCCTGACCATTCCTGCCAACACAACAAACATACATTAAAACTGAAGAAAATGTATGCGTCTGAAAGACTTTGTATCTGTCAGGAATATACAATATTTAAAAAAAAAACTTTTTGGCGGGATCTTGAGAAGTGACGTAATGTTTTCGTTTTATTTTCATTAAATTCGTGTAATTTGAGTTTTATTGAATAATAAAGATCAATCTAAGTGCACAAGTGACTTTTCAGGTTGTTCCAAAAAGTCCGTGAAAAGTTTTAGTGGAACAGCCGCCAATTTCACTAAAACCTGACCGGACTTGTACGGACGAGGACTCGACTTTATAGTGAATGTGACAATATAACGTGACTATAACATAAAATAAGAATATTGTGAAGAAAATGTATGCGACTGAAAGACTTTGTATCTATTGTCATGACCTGAAGGATTAATAAAAAAAATACAATAAACTTTTCGGCGGGAACTTGCGAAGTGTCGTTGGATTTTCGTTTTATTTTGAGGATGATGAGCAAGAGTAATTTAGAAATTTAGAATAAATGTTTTTTTTTTTTATAACGGGACCACGGGGCGGGAATTAATGTATGAGTAAGGTAACGTACCGACGGGTCGGTCATGTCGATGTCCCCGGCCGCGTGGTCTGGCGCGTCGTACTTGATGAGCCAGTTGTCGTTTCCGCGGTCAGTGTTGCGGATTATGTAGTCCAACACCACCAGCCGCTCGAATTGTAACTGGAACCTTAACAACACACAATACATACATATACCACTCACACTCATCTGATGGTAAGTGACTATCTGATGGCACGGTGGTAGGGTACTTTTTAGTACCCGACTGGCTGGCTACCACCCTCAAGTTGAAAATCTGTCACCTATCGGTGTGTTCCGACAGCTGTACTTGAGAGCCAATTTCCCTCAAGGCTTTGTGTGCTTACCACCTTCGGTCACATCATCACTTACCATGGTGAGATTGCGGTCAAACACAAGCTTAACCAAAAAAAAAATGGTTGTCTGTAAAGTCGGTTTACGAGCGATAATTTTACGTCATAAGTTATGAAAAATTTTTTTTTTTTTAAATACATACTTTAATAGATAATTACACCCCGACACAGGACAAACAGACATGTAGCACACAAATGTCTGTCCTGGATGTGAATCGAACCCACGACCAGAAGGTAGTGTGTTACCGGCCCGTCAATTCAATAGGGATGGTGACTGACATATCAAATCAGCTTCTTTTTATTAAATGTCAAAACGATGAGTTATTATGGAGTTTTGTATGAAATACATACTTGTGACGTCATAAATTTGCACCATCAAAAAATTGGCGTTATATTAGTAATTACAAATCATAGAAAGGCGGAATTTTACAACGTGTTCGCTATTTTCGAGTATTTCTGTTTTTTTTTATTCTAGATAAGCTTGTGTTTGGCCACAATCTCACCAAGGTAAGTGATGATGTGGCCGAAGGTGGTAAGCACACAAAGCCTAGATGGGAACTGGCTCTCAACTGCAGCTGTCGGAACTCTCGGAACACACCGATAGGTGCTTGGCGACAGATTTTCAACTTGAGGGTGGTAGCCAGCCAGTCGGGTACTACAAAGTACCCTACCACCGCGCAAAACTAGTTAGTGTTAGGTATTTTAGAAACTAGTTAGTTAGGTATTTTAGAAACTAGTTAGTGTTAGGTATTTTAGAAACTAGTTAGTTAGGTATTTTAGAAACTAGTTAGTGTTAGGTATTTTAGAAACTAGTTAGTGTTAGGTATTTTAGAAACTAGTTAGTTAGGTATTTTAGAAACTAGTTAGTGTTAGGTATTTTATAAACTAGTTAGTTAGGTATTTTAGAAACTAGTTAGTGTTAGGTATTTTAGAAACTAGTTAGTGTTAGGTATTTTAGAAACTAGTTAGTTAGGTATTTTAGAAACTAGTTAGTGTTAGGTATTTTAGAAACTAGTTAGTGTTAGGTATTTTAGAAACTAGTTAGTTAGGTATTTTAGAATCTAGTTAGTGTTAGGAATTTTAGAAACTAGTTAGTTAGGTATTTTAGAAACTAGTTAGTGTTAGGTATTTTAGAAACTAGTTAGTTAGGTATTTTAGAAACTAGTTAGTGTTAGGTATTTTAGAAACTAGTTAGTGTTAGGTATTTTAGAAACTAGTTAGTTAGGTATTTTTTTCATGAATATAGGCATCATCCCTATTACCATAATTTTGTATATCATTATTGAAACGATTAGGCTATCGTGCATCTCTATCGCTTGTATCGCGCTCTCGCTCGCTCGCGGAACGTTAGGTTTTTTTCGTGCGTGCAGCCCATCATCAAGTCGAAAATAAAACAAAATAAACTGACTTGTTCATGACTTGGTGGTGCGGCGTGTCTTGCTCGAAGCGTCGCAGCCAGTAGTCCGCGTCCTTATACCCTTCCACGAACAACTGGAACGAGCCCATCTGGAAACAAACACATTCATCTCTTATATCCACCACACTCTACACATATAGAAGGGAAGTGAGCTTGAATGCTATGACCATATCTGTCCTGTACTTAATGTTTAAATTTTTTAGCTTGTTTGTTGACAAATAAAATTTATTTTCAATTTTTCTTTCTTTATTGATAGCTCAGTCATAAATATCACTATAAGCTTATAAAAAAATTATATACATAAATCGAACCCATCTGTCATGTGGGTTAGATTTAATTAACCCCCACATTGACTTGCCAATCTTAAGATTTTATACAAGATAGCCCACAAACTATCTGTATGTAAAAACACGTGATTTAAATTAATTAGGCTGTTAGTAAATACATGACGAACAGACGAAACTTAAGGATTCCCTGTGAATACAAATGATTTAAACTAGTGAACGCCCACTGGTAAAAAATCTACCATAAAACATTTAAGAAATTTATTGGTGCATTTTTAACCGACTTCAAAAAAAGGAGGAGGTTCTCAATTCGACTGTATTTTTTTTATTCATAACACAAAAGCTGCTAAAAGAACAAACGTTGACAAATAGAAAAGAAAGCAAAACGTATTAATACAATGATTATTGAAATAGGATCTAAATACATAGTATGTTTACCTTGGGTGGTAGTCCCATCCTGTTGAACCGCAGGTTGGGGAACTGCTCGGTGATGGCACGCTTGAGCCGCGACCGCTCGCGGTCTATCCGCAGGTAGTTAAATGTTTCTGACACTAACTTTACTACCTGAAACAAACAAACATTACTTTTGATTTTTTGTATGGATAATCACAAAAAAGTCTTTACTGATTAGTAACATGGGCTATATTTTACAAGCTTTATATTAACTTGCAATGTATGTATGTTTTTCCGGGGTGAATCTTGCAACTCAATTTTGAAGCAGAATCTTTAACCGATTGAGCTGAAATATTGTATACACGTTTAGTTTGGATGAAAATGCATGGTCAGCTGTGTGACGTCATTCTAAATCCAACATGGCGGAACACCTAAGATAGCGGACTATTATTTTTGAATGCAATCCTACAATATGGGTATCAAATGAAAGGGCTTGCTGAGAATTACTCGAAAAATAAAATGACGTCACTCTAAATCCAAAGCTTGTTTTTAAAAAAGTTTTTTTACTTATAATTATTTTAATATCCTCGGAACGCGGGTGAAACCGTGGGGAGGAAAATAACTAGATCATACGCCGAAAGCTCAAACATTTAACGACCTTGAAGAATAAAATATAGATAAGGAATGTATTTATAAAAATCTCTGTACACAAGGACGCAGCGATGCTGTGCGTAATAATATTATCGTGAACGAACGCAGACAATAGGTCAATGAAGGTTCAATGAAGCAACGAGTAATAACTTATAAAGAGTCTTTAATGTCAATATTATATTACGAAGCGCAAACAGGTATTCAAACGTAGAACGAACTAATTCGAATCATTCATAATCTATTACTAGCTGTCCCCCGTGGTTTCACCCGTATTTCCGAGAAATCTTTTCCCCGGATAGAAAGTATCCTATCCCCTACCAGGATATAGTCTACGTATTTGCCAAGTTTCATGAAGATCGGTTTAGGAGTTCGTCGGGGACAAACAACGTGATACAAAAATATTATATAAGTATTAAGATGAAAGTAACTTATCAACAATATTCTATTAATGAACGGGCTTGTATGTAACTATAGAATATTTATAACTGTTATATATATTTCTTCTATGATGTATTGATGTCCTAATGATTTAGAATAAATAACCCCAGTCACGCGCGAGAGTACGTCATTAAAATACAAAAGAAAATGTAGTACAACATTCAAAGGTAATTCGAAACTTGACCTAAAGACCTTAATGTCGTTGAAAACCGCAACATAACTGGATCTGTATTATTTACGCACGAATTACTTACGCACTAATAGATAGACTTAGATTTTATTACACCGCGTATACATTTCTGTTTTATTTTACTCTATGGCCGAGTGAAAGCTCTTTCCCGGTTATTTCTTCATTCAAGAGTAGTTTAGACGATCAAAGAGATTAAATAACTTATTACTGGACGTTTTAGCAGTATATAATACTAGCTGTCCCCCGGGGTTTCGCCCGTTTTCCCGTGGGATCTTATCTTTTACCGGGATAAAAAGTAGCCTATGTTATTCCAGATTATAATCTATCTCCATGCCAAATTTCATCCAGATCCATTCAGCCGTTCTGGCGTAAATGAGTAACAAACATACATCCATCCATCCATCCAAACTTTCAATATTAGTAAGATAAGTAGGATTAGTGGGATAAATAGCGAAATACTACTCACTGATTAATCAGGCAGAAAGGAATCCGCTAAGAATATATTTTAGAAAATTCAATCGATCGTTCAAATGAATTAATTTGTATATACATGTTGCGTAATAAAATTGCATGTCTAGCAGGTTTAAAAAAATCTTGTCATAAATATTAATTAGAAGAATCATTTATTATTTTATTTATACAAGGCTTAACGAGGTATTTGGATGCAATCAGTCTTCGTGTAAGCTATATGAATCCTAGAGGAAAAAAACATGCTGCATTATTTATGTAGTTATCCTGTCAGCAGGTAACCAACTTGATAGTTAAACAATACATCTGTATATATAAAATCTGTAAATATCAACACCCAGCTCAAACCACTTAACGGATTGCGCTGAAATTCGGCACGCAGATAGTTATTATGACGTAGGTATACGCTAAGAAGGGATTTTCCAAAATTCACCCCCTAAGGGAATGAAACGGGGGTCCAAAGTTTGTATGGTGAAACGGGATCGCGGATGAAACCGCGGGGTGGAATGCCAGTTTTAATTAGGTATATACTCGGTAGATAGGTCCTTAATAATAGTGATTTGTTTTGCATGTTATAATGTTTTTTTTAATGCGTGTTGTTATTTGTTATTGTTGTAATTTAATTCATTTGAAATTTTCGAACTGTATTAAATATAGGTATAATGATGTAATTTATTTATTAAGGAATTATTTATTATTATTTTTTATCATGCACAATAGTCGGGTAAAAGCAGAAAATGAAACTTACTTTGGTTTTGGGTACAATCTTAAGACCTATCTTGGAGTCGACGAGGCTGGCGCCCGCCTCGGACAGGTACCCCTGGTTGGGGATTAGGCACGACCGTCCGAAGCAGCACGGACAGCATAGCTTGTGCATCCACTTCGTCCATTTTGGGTTCAATCGTCCGTAAGGTTCCTCATCTTTTGGTTTGAATACTCCTATTATTTTCTGAAATAAATCATGAATATTACATACTAGCTGTCACCCCGCGGTTTCACTCGCGTCCCCGGTGGATCTTATCTTTTCCCGGGATAAAAAGTAGCCTATGTGCTATTCCAGACTATAATCTATCTCTGTGTCAAATTTCATCCAGATCCGGTCAGCCGTTCTGGCGTGATTTAGTAACAAACATCCATCCATCCAAACTTTCACATTTATAATATTAGTGAGATTATTATGTAGTGTGTTTCAGCTCCGTAACAGCTTAACGGGTTTTCTAATCATTTGAAGTTAGTCCAGGTCCTAGAATAGAACTGTTTTTATACACCCAAAAGTTAAATGTATCTGTCACTCCAAAAGAAGATATAAAACTCAAAGTACCTTCATCCCCGCGACAGACTTTAATGTATGCTCTTTTTGTTACAAATCTGCAAAGGTGTACCTTATCTACAAGTAGAGAAGATATTCACAGATTTGATCACTTGATCACCGAGAGCAATTTAGGATAATTCCGGGTTCACTCGCCCGAGGAAGAATTTCTGATTGCAACATGATTGTTAATTTATGAAGGCCATTGTACTAACTTTCCAATAGACTGCAGATTTTTTACAACAATATTTCAACTATTTTTATCGCACGGGTAGAATAGCTTCATATACGCCTATATTCTTTTTTTCTGTCGTAGTATCGTATTAGGATATATGTATAACTCTATTAGTTCACGCGGCGCCAGCAAAGCTCCCAATCAGCAAGATTTGTTCCGAAATCTTCAAAAATCATCGTCATATTTCAGCCATTATATGTACCCAACCATAATTAATTACACACCAATACCTTCATCATGAATCAATCCATCAATTAGTGAAAACCGTATGAAAATACGTTCAGTAGTTACATAAATACAGACAGACAGATGCGGCGGGGTATATACTTTATAATAATTAAGGATGAAGGAATGCTAATTCACTCACCCCTCCAGGGTTCTTGACGAAGTATGATCCGCTCGAGCCCTGGTATATCCTCTCGGGGTAGATGCCGTTGTCGATGGCGACCTCCGCTTGCCATACCAGCTCGCTGAACTGTGGGTCATCTGGTGACAAAACAATTAATACTCCATTTCATAAAGAAGGTTTATGTAAGGTCGGCAACGCGCTCGTGACGCCTCTGATGTTACAAGCGTCCATAGGCTACGGTAACCGCTTACCATCAGGTGGGCTGTAAGCTTGTTTGCCACCTAGTGGTATAAAAAAAATACATTGCAACAAAAACAATCATCATATCAGCCGGAAGACGTCCACTGCTGGACAAAGGCCTCCCCTAAGGATCTCCACGATGACCGGTCTTGCGCTACTCTCTACTGCTACTACAATATTGCTGCAAAAATTGTTTTAGTCCAAAGTTCTATTATATGTATAAAACGAAAAACTTATTAGTTAAGGGGCGTTCATTAATTACGTGAGGCGTTTTTAGGGATTCTCCGACCCCATTTCCCCCTCTGGTGCAATGTCGTGAGATATGGCTCAACCCCCTCATTCATCTCACGTCACATTTTTGGTTTGAAAGTGCGATGGATTCATTCTAAAAAAAATTGCTCAATACTTTTATTTAAGACTACCTAGTATTTTTACTAACCAACATTCTCACAATTATAATATGTTTCTTGCGTAAAAAAAATGCGTAATATTCGCCGAGACGCTATCTCCAAAGTAAGATTAGATGAGATTCGGCTCGACCCCTAAACGCCTAACGTAATTAATGGACGCTCCCTTAACTACAAACCCGCGGTTACACCTGCGTTCCCTTGACAAAAAAATATCAATAACACACAATAACTTTTTATCTTCATTGGCAATAGTTACGAGCGGCACGCGATATCATAAAGTAACTTATGGTAGGGGAGGCAATGATGCTAAATTTGTAGTTACTCGAGCGTCTTTGGGACCTACTGGAATTTGAAGATTAGGTGGAATAAAGAAAAAAAGGTTATGTGATATTTTCCCCTTCAGCGGTGGGGGAAGCGTCTACAGGGTTTCAAAAATGTAAAAAAAAACAGTCACCAAGAAATACTCGAGCGCGTCAGATATTAATAGGGTAGTCGCGCCACGTCTGTCTGATAACGGAAATATAATAATCTGCCGTTTTGCGTGGTGGGGGTGGCCGTACGAAGGGGTCGAAAATATTTAAAAAAAAAATTTACTCGAGCGCGTCAGACATTGATAAGGGATGTTAAGTGAACCCTCCAGTAGCTCCTATTTTAAAGACTGACGATTTGGACGCGACCATCAGTCAGGGCCGATTTTTGAAAATGCAAAAAAAAATCGTGACCTTGATTTACTCGAGCGCGTCAGATTTTTATACAGGCGGTTCTTCTTGATGGCCTTGTTGTACTGACCCATAATCTGACAATTATGTTGAGGGATTTCCTTAATCTGACGGTTTGAAAAAAAAATATATATAAAAAATATCGAAATCTCGAAAATGGTTCAAGATATCGAAAAAATGTTTGCACAAAAGTTGTAAAGAATTTAATTTTCTACAATATTTATTATGAATACATATACCAAAAAACCCATAGGAAACGAGATATTTGCAATAAATCATTTTTTGCCTTTGACCTTGAAAAATCAGTAGTCGCGGGCACCCTATGATAAGTAGCTTTTGAGTTAAGTTTTAGGGTATCAAAATAAAGGTCTATACAAGTTAATAGGTGACTATCTCTCATTCTGAGGTGAAACTCATAATATTCCTGGACTATACACTTAATAATGATTTTAGCTACTTCGGCTTGTGCAAATCGGCAGATTAAGATATTTCCGTGAATCGTGACTAATTTCCTTCAAAATAAAAATAAAACTAATCGCGCTCGAGAAAATCCAGGTGACGTTTTTTTTTTGCAACTTTGCGCGTCTCTAATTTTCTTTCGTCACGCCCAATTTGTCAGATTATTGAAATGTACACTATTTTGCATGTAACTAACTTACCTTACCTTAATCTGACGCGCTCGAGTATTTCAAACCATCGATTTTTTTTTACTAATCTGACGGGCTACCCTAGGCGTTCGACACTACATAGAGGGCTCAGATTTGGTGAGAGTACTTCACAAGGTGCAAGGTTGCCCCCTTATGTTAATCTGCCGCGCTCGAGTAAATCCCGAAATCCCCTATTCGCCTCCCCTACCATTATTTCAATCTCTTTGAAAACATAAGCTAAAGGTTAATAGGAATATCGAGATAGTTGTTTTCTTATTTTTTAATGCACACTGATTTATTATTATTAATTAGGTCAAGATAATAATTAAATATTGCATACAGTGAGACCGGTGTCATGATGAGTAATGATTACCTTTAGGTTCCAACAGATTATTGCTATCTACTTATTGTGTGATAGAACAATCAATGCTTATCATATCTGGGATAAAGAATAACTAAACATTAAATATACTCAACTCGATACAGGGTGCCGATATGAAAGAGTATGTGGGTGTAGCTGAATGAGTATTGACTGCGTAAAACGGTATATAATATTATACTTGTAAAAGTTTTACGATCCGATGTAATGGCATTAGTATTAATCAAAAGTGCTGTGCTGTCGATATGTCTATATGTCTATATCGATCTGTAAGTGTGTTGTGTGCGTATGCAGAGACAGGTCAGGCAGGTCAGGCAGGTCAGGCAGGTCAGGCAGGTCAGGCAGAGCAGGCAGGGTAGACAACACATAAATAATATGCTGAGACGCAGACACATTCGCGCAGGTTGACATACATAGTACGGGAGGTAGCGTTGCATTTTAGATAGTTGCACGTCGATCGATTGCCATCTATTTCATTAAATTTCGAATGACTAATAAGTGAACTAAGCGTCAGTTCACTCACCCGCAGTGGGTGTAAGATTGGAAGGTTACGGAAGTTGTAAAAAAAAAGTAATGGTAAATATATTATTTATTTGAGCATAACTTTTGTATTTGTAACGCTGCCTCTCGGACTAGCACGCGTCGCGCAGCCGCGTAGAAATCTGCAGGGTTGCCAACATGACAACATTTTCTGCCGCCTGTGTCACCTGTCTGCCAGCATACCTACGGATAGGCTAAATGTCGATATGCAGCACTACAGTACTAGCGGAAGGATGCACACTTGCACTTAGGGATTAGGAAAAGGAGTGGGGCGTGTCTTCGTGGATGTACTATATAATTCTATACTCTTGTAACCTTAGCGTTCGCTAGCAACTTGGGATGGTTGGTTTTGGGCTTACTGGATTACTTTTGTATTAGTATTACTCGGCTAAATAAATCGGTTCAAATGCCTGGTTTGCATCAATTCACAGAGTACGAAATCTCAAGTATATCTAAAGCTACAAACTTGAAAATTGTCAGGTAGATTTCTCATTGAGAGTAGGTACGTATCCACGAAAGGATTTTTGAAAATTCCATCCCCAAGGAATCGCGGGTGTAACCGCGGCGAACAACTAGTTATCACTAATAAGTATGTATTTAAAATATCCTACAATGAGCATAATAAAATTGTTGATATGTATCTATTGCCAACGTTATTGTCCCATTTATCATTATTAGTATTATTAGGTTTAATTGTCATTATTTTTAAAAATGTTTTTTTCATTAATTATTAAGTTTCGTCTAGTTAAAATTTTTATTTTTAATATGTTATGTGGTATCCGCACCGTGACGTCACCTGCTGGCTCCAACGGAAGATCAGCGCAGGTTTAACAACCCGCAAAATGCTGAGTTGGGGCCAATTTGTAACATTGTTCGTCAATAGTTTAATTAATAACTTTTTTTTATATGTTATATGCTACAAATAAATAATATTTCATAGTTTGGAATCTGATGGACATTTGTGCCTCATTTAATCCTGCAGGTGATAAAATTGCCATACTGTATAAAAGAAAAAAATATTACCTTCGCAGTAACTAGTTTACATTGGTACATAGAGAAATAAACATAGTGGTAGGGGAGGCGAATAGGGGATTTCGGGATTTACTCGAGCGCGCCAGATTAACATAAGGGGGGCAACCTTGCACCTTGTGAAGTACTCTCACCAAATCTGAGCCCTCTATATAGTGTCGAACGTCAAGGGTAGCCCGTCAGATTAGTAAAAAAAAATCGATGGTTTGAAATACTCGAGCACGTCAGATTAAGGTAAGGTAAGTTAGTTACATGCAAAATAGTATACATTTCAATAATCTGACAATTTGGGCGTGACGAAAGAAAATTGGAGACTCGCAAAGTTGCAAAAAAAAAACGACACCTGGATTTTCTCGAGCGCGATTAGTTTTTTTTTTATTTTGAAGGAAATTAGTCACGAATCACGGAAATATCTTAATCTGCCGATTTGCACAAGTCGAAGTAGCTAAAATCATTATTAAGTGTATAGTTCAGAAATATTATGAGTTTCACCTCAGAATGAGAGATAGTCAGCTATTAACTTGTATAAACCTTTATTTTGACACCCTAAAACTTGTCTCAAAAGCTACTTATCTTAGGGTGCCCGCGACTACTGATTTTTCAAGGTCAAAGGTCAAAAAATCATTTATTGCAAATATCTCGTTTCCTATGGGTTTTTTGGTACGGCCACCAAAACGGCAGATTATTATTTTTCCGTTATCAGACAGACGTGGCGCGACTACCCTATTAATATCTGACGCGCTCGAGTATTTCTTGGTGACTGTTTTTTTTTACATTTTTGAAACCCTGTAGACGCTCGCCCCACCGCTGAAGGGGAAAATATCACATAACCTTTTTTTCTTTATTCCACCTAATCTTCAAATTCCAGTAGGTCCCAAAGACGAGTAACTACAAATTTAGCATCATTGCCTCCCCTGCTATAGCATTTATTATTCTATTAATGTAATAAATGAAGGCAGCGATGAATGTAAAGATGTGCCAATACACAACAGTCACACGTATAGGGGCGTAAACTGGTGTAGGTACATATAACATATATCATCTAATTATAAAGCTGAAGAGTTTGTTTGTTTGTGGCAGGACCGCCGTCAAAATCTCCTCTCATCCCGGTTGAGAATGCCCTAAGCGCTCGCTGAATACTCCGTAAAAGGGTGTAACTGATGTCTAGTCTACTACCTTCTTGTCCGTAAAATATCTCTACCGTATCATATAACTAATAATAAAAATAGTTATACGCATTAAAATGTATTTTAATAGACAGTTATAATTACCATACCCCCTTATAAAATACTTTCTTTCTGCCAGGCGCTTTCACCCGCGATGTGAATTAGGGGTTTAAAAAAACCGGTGCTTGGTGGCCTCCATTATGAAAGGAATCTGTATACAAAAAGTTACTAACGCCAGTGCTTTAAAGGTCAGTCAGTAAGTTTCTCCGTTTTAGGGTTCCGTACCTCAAAATGAAAAAAAAAACGGAAACCTCGTAGGATCACTTTGTTGTCCGTATGTCTATCTGTCAAGACCTTTTTTTCTCAAGAACGCGTGGAGGTAATATCAAGTTGAAATTAATATAAAAAATACTGAAGTCTGCAATCCCTAGGAGCAGTGAAAAAACTATCTTCTAACTAAGTTAATGCAATCAAAAGATACGGCTGTTTATGCTCCGTTTGTGCCGCATGTTTTGACTCGCAAGGGAATCAAAAGCTACAGGGTACTTCCCATTGAGCTAGAACCATGAAATTTGGCAAGAAGCAATATTATGTAGTACAAGTAAAGGAGAAAATCTGAAAACCATACATTTGTTGCTACATTAGAAAAAAAACATCATTATTGAAAAATACTGAAAAAATATTCAGACTCGATTCCTGTGATGAACAAACTATTTACACACCTACAAGTTTGTACGGAACCAACCCTCGGCGCGCGAGTCCGACTCGCACTTGATCAGTCTTTTTAATATAATATATGTATTGATTTAATCTAAAATAAAATATGAAATAATTAAGTACATACTTGTTGATTTACCTTGAACTAATGTTGATAAGCCAATTTGCATACAAACTTGTTTGGTTTAATCTTTGATTACACTATTTTATAATGTAGGTGCTTAGTTTAGTATCAGGTTGCTATGTGTGAGTAATTTCTGGGTTCCTGGCAAGCATGTAACTATACTTTACCAACAGAATTTTCTTTAATGTAACATTTAGCAAACTGACCTCAAACAAGCAAAACTCATTGAAATCTGATCACATTTTCCTAGAAGAGATTTAATGCCAACAAACAAACTAACAATTTATTTATCTCTAATATATAAAATTCTCGTGTCACAGTTTTTGGTACCATACTCCTCCGAAACAGCTTGAGCGATTTTGATGAAATTTTATATGTATATTCAGTAGATTTGAGAATAGGTTGATATCTATTTTATATACCACTAGATCCCACAGGGATGCGGATCCCACGGGAACGCGGGTGAAACCGCGGGGGACACCTAGTTAACAATTAACATATATATTTTTATCTAGAAGAGGATATATTCTGAACTGTGCCTTTACAAGTAGTCTAGTCAAATTAAATGTAAAATTGCAATAATTAAAAGACAGAAATATATCAACAGTTGAAAGGTAATTGAGTATTAAGGGACAAAAAATTCAAAAGGGAATTGACTAAGTTATTATTAGATAAATGTTATTAGGATATTGATGAATTTTATATTTAATTATCTATAATTTCTATTTCCTTTTTTTTTACATACTTTTGATTTCATGATTTTATTATAATACTATTTTAATTTTCTATGCCTATTTTGTATGCGTTTCTTGGCAAAACATAGCGCACACATTACTTATTTAAGATCTTTTTACCTATGTTTCACAAAATAAATGTTTCTATTCTAAAAAGGAAACTTTTTAGGTGAGCGTTTAAAGTTTGAAATTGCAGTAAAAGGGACATAAATAACTTTTTTATTTATTGTCATATCATGGTAATGGAAAGACGAGATTGTGAAGCCATGGGAGTAAGCACATTTGTAAAAGCAGATTTTCTTATATAGGTTTTTATTTATTGTCATATCATGGTAATGGAAAGACGAGATTGTGAAGCCATGGGAGTAAGCACATTTGTAAAAGCAGATTTTCTTATATAGGTTTTTATTTATTGTCATATCATGGTAATGGAAAGACGAGATTGTGAAGCCATGGGAGTAAGCACATTTGTAAAAGCAGATTTTCTTATATAGGTTTTTATTTATTGTCATATCATGGTAATGGAAAGACGAGATTGTGAAGCCATGGGAGTAAGCACATTTGTAAAAGCAGATTTTCTTATATAGGATGGCATTCAAAACTCATTTTCAACCAAAATGTTGCTTATGCTCTTATTACCATTTAACCGTCCATACGAGATTACCATATGAGATCTCAATACAAATCAAATTTCATTTACTTATATATTATCTACATGATTTAGAATACTTCACATTATCCATGTTTAAAAGTGCCTATCTCAGGAAATTCTAGTCGTAATTGCAATTTTCTTATTATATTAGTTACTTTGTTTATTGAGGAGAGTAATGAACTATAGTATAACATTGCAAGTAGCCATAGGACAGCGAGTAACCAATCAAATAAACAAGATTGTGTTTGTTTTTCTAAATCAATGATTTGTTGGCAGGGTAGAGGACTAATTTTATCACAGGAATATGCCAGAAGCTTATTAACTAGCTTTCCGCCCCGCGGTTTCACCCGCATACCCCTTTTTTACCCATTTAGAGATTGAATTTCAAAAAATCCTATCTTTGAATCTTTGGACCCCCATTTCATCCCCTTGGGAGGTGAATTTTGGAAAATCCTTTCTTAATGGATGCCTACACTGTATAAGGTATCTATGTGCAAAATTTCAAGTCTCTAGGTTCAGCGGTTTTGGGCTGTGTGTTGATATCTCAGTCAGTCAGTCAGGTCTTTGAATTTTATATATATAGATTATATCTAATGCATGCTTCTCTAAGAATGGGGTAGGTTAAATAATGACGGAAGCTTATGTTGAAGTAGCAATAGTTACATAGAATTACAAAAAAATTATGTTAATGTATGGATGTATGCCAAATGTAGTGATAACGGTGTCACAACTTGTGTGACATATTAACATTGGTTTGAAGTATGTTGTGTGTTTAATGTAGAATTTTAACATAAAATACTGCAACTATACTGTGGAATAAGAATGCCCCAGGACCGGGATCAATGAAGTCACTGACATCCATATGGATATGGCAAAATTAAAATGATGCCTAAAAAGTAACATTTCAATATGCACTAAAGTACAAAGGATAAACTGCCTTCTAATAAAATAAATTATTACTTTTTAAAACCGACAGTCAAAGTATTTTTACTACCATATGGCTTATCTGATAAAACAGTTACTGTGGACCAAATTATCTTATTTAAGGATAACAATGTAACAACACTTTTGAACAATTATTAAAATACTTACTGCACTCAAAAGGCCCTACCATTTTTAATTAATCAACTAAAAACATCAACTGAAAATCTTTTCAACAGACGTTCCACTTGGCTGAAAATTTCAGTCTGTAGCTAAATTCACACAACAAAAAGTGTGTCTTAATTTCTTTTGAACAAAGATAAGAATGAAGTTAGTACAATCAATGAAGAAAATGCGCATTTCAGCAAAATATTGCGCGAATTTATTTGTGTTTAGGAGTACAACACGTGCATATGTAAATACAAGAGAACAGCTGAAATGATTGTATCATTAGTAATTTGTAGAAGCCATACAATATACAAGGTGGAAGTCGAACAAGTGTTTCAACAAATATAAGTAAGGATCATCCATCGCCATATGTTTATTGCATTTATATATCGTCTTGTATACCTAATTAGGCAGAAACATGAGTCAGTTAGATGTAAGAGTTAAGCTTACCAGGAAAGTGATTGAATGACTCTTCGAAGTCGCCGCGGCCGCCGAGCAGCGGCTGCGACTCCCTGTTCACCCCTGGAGAATCCAGGTTGCCCTCGAACCCGACCTCTGGCACTAAACAAATCTCTTCGGAACTACTCGACAAAGACAGCACACCGTCATCGGGCGTTACAATCGTAGTGTTTGGTTTGTCGAAATCGAGATTCAACAGAGTCTCTTCCGTACTCATGAGTAATGTTAAACAGTAAATCTCTACCGAGCCTCATTTATTTCGTATAAATCCCTTTGTTTCACAATCATTTAACACAAACACTTGACTTCGTTTCGCAGTCGTCCACCAGAGACTATAGATTGTTTCAATGCGATGACAGTTTGAAAAATCACATCTTAGCATAGACAACTTTTTTTTTCACGATAATTGTGTTTTGCAAGTTTAAATACCGGTTATTAGCATAATTTTTAGTCGATTAATTTAAAAATATATCTTTTAGAACATATTTTATTTACAGATTTAGTATCAAGCTCAAGCAGAGACATTCAAAGAATACATTTATTTAAATAGAAAGGTACATGTGACCATGTTTAACAAAAAAAGAAAAGATGATTGATTTTTATTGTCATTGTGTACGGGATAACCTTTGAGTCAAAGCTTTGAGTATGGGTTAACCCTCAACATCCGGTAGATGCGAAGACACAAACTTGTCACAAAATATTATGGTGCTGATTCTATTGTTTACAAATTAATGAACAAAGAATGAAGATTAATTTACTTGATTAGAAAATTCTAACGTACTAGGTAATTAATCTAATAATATAAAATCTAAATAAAAAAGTCGTTGTCAGTAGGCAACGTACCCAGAATGCTGGCAGCATTGCCACGTTGGATGGCAATGCTGATATATGAAGTATATTATTATGCATATTTTTTCTGTTGTCCCTACAAGCAATGTCATAGCAAAGTTTCATAAATGATTGACAGAGCCTCAGAATTCAGGTGGTTTTGCTATTATTGTACGGAACTCTTCTTATGCGAATCAAGTCTCTCTTGGCCTGTTTTTTTTTGTCCACGAAAAACGTATGAATATTTAGGTGCGAAACTGCGTATATTCCTGTATCAGATATAGATCAGGACAGACCTGTTCCTATACACAAACATGTTATCAAATGATTTACTCAAGTCACAGATTACCTAATAACTTTAATCACGATTCCAGGAAATCCATTTTAAGTTTAGGGACGACCATCCCTCCCATTCCCGAACCAAGGGGTTAATAAGCCCTACGAGCTTAAGTTCCAGGCGCGGATCCACAGGGGGACCAATGGGTGCAATTACCCTCCCTGAGTTACGACCAATTCTTCAAATTATTGAAATCGTCATAGAGATATCACTAATACTTCGTAAACGGGAAAATCTAAAAAGGAGTCCCGTTTACAATGAATCGTTATTAAATCACTCATCACTCACCGAGATTTTCTGTAAAATCAAGCATGTGAAATGAGCTAAGATTGCCCCTCCCTAAACCTATTAATAAATTGTATTTATTATGTCTTATAATATAAAAAACATATGATTATTTTTTTAAATTCCAAGGAACCCGCCTCGAACCCGCTGATTAACTTCTTCATACCCATTTCATTAATTTATTAGTAGGTACCTACGTATTTTAGATTAACACGCAGCTAAACACACTCTCATACGTTCATTTTAGAGTAAAATTAAAATTGTAGCTGTGAGCATGTTTGTATATATTTATTTAGCTTAAAAATAACAGTCCTCAAAACTACTACGAGGAATCTACACATTATATTAGAAAAAATAAATAATTTATCCAATCATGTCTGTCAACTCTCATTTTTGAAAGATCCATCGAATCCTTGTGAATCAGAGAATCCACTGAATTCTTTATCAAAATATCCATTGTCTGAAAAACCTTCCTTCCCAATTATTCCTTTTTCGCGATCATGATGGAAACTACCTTTTTTGAAACCTGCACCAGCACCTATTTTATATCCAATGCCTTTAGCGCCGACTTTATTTATAGCACCTTTCGTTTCATCATCTTCATAAAACACTTTGTCCTTCTTATATTCATCCTTGTGATGCACTCGGTGGAAGCCTCTTGTTTTTGTACCTTTCCTGTATTTTCTATTTTCTTTTCCATCTACACCAACAGCTTCTCCGGCAATACCTTCGGCTAATGCATAAATTCTTTTATCATCATAGTTGCCCTGATCATGTATTCCAGCGTTTTTGAAAAACTTCTTCAAATCTTCAATACTCTGTTTGCCTTTCAATCCTTTATTGGTTGTGTTCTTTTTTTTTAATCCAGACGTCTTCACAGTAGTTTTGGCACTGCCGTTTCCGCTGTCTGCTGACTCTCCATCGGCTTCGTCTAGAAGTTTCGAATAGTCGTCCAAATCTTCTTCCTCGACCTCGTAAGCGAGATTGGAGAGGTCAGTGTCGAGATTGTCAAATTCTAGTGAGCCTAGACCGGCAGGCGATGATTCAACCCAATAAATAATGGCCAATGACAACACGAAACATAATTTCTTTTGCATAGTGTTCTAATTTTTTGTCCACTCTTGCGCAATCGAAGTAGGTTGCGACACTGACATACATGGCATCCGTTGTGCTTATATAGCCTTTGTTGGAATTGGTAGACAAGGATGATGTTTTTTCTCAGAGATGAGTGGTTCAGCGGTCGTTGATGGTTCCACTTGATTGAAGTTATAATCGGTGTAACGACTTGGATCGGTCAAGGTTCCGTGGTATGTTTACGTGAACTGTTCTGAGATTATTTAATAATTTAGCCTTTGTTCTGTAGCATTTTTTGTAGTTTATTGATTCTTATTATTAAGCTCCATATTATGTTTATATTATTATAGGTATGTATGTTCTTTATTAACCAAATCCGATATGCAATAAGATCTTTCTGGGACCTTTAAATAATTATTAAATAATGTATATCTATTTTACCTATCTCATCCTTAAGTTTGTCGTACTCCTCACCGGATCATATCCTACATAGAATTCTGCATAGATATACGAGTTCTAAAGAAAAAACAAGTCCCGGAGCATTAACTCCCAACACGGCAAAATATTTTCTCTTTTAGATGAGTCTATAACTTTGCTCTTCCATAAATTACTTTTCAGATTATGTAATTTGGGTGTACCTATTTGTATAATACATAAGATGTACGCTGAAACGTAAGTTCAGCTGCCATTCTCTACGGTAGCTACCTACTTATATTTTGAATACCTACGGGGGATGTAATATCTAAGTTACTAACTAATGACATGCTCAGTGGCGTAGCTACCGTAGAGGTAGGCGGTGCAATGCACCGGGGCCCCCAAGCTTGTGGGGCCCCTCAGCCTCCATGAAAAACGCCTGTTTTCAACTTAGCTGTAGTTACTCCTTATAACATTAGCTACCAGCCAGAGAAAGTTCCGTTAGCCGTTTCGGAAAAGACACATCGATTTGATTTAATTGTATAGATAGGGCCCCAATTTCATTTTTGCCCCAGGGCCCATGGTTTCTTAGCTACGCCACTGGAAATGCGAGTTCTTTACACCTAATCTTTCTTTAGCTTAAGAAATGAAAATATTTTAAATTAAAAATAGCCTTATACTTTGTATTCAATTAACAAAATAGAATGTTAATAACCACTTTATACTTACATAAACTATAATAGGTAGGTAAATATTTGAATTAGAAAAAAGTCGAACGACCACAAAGGTTGCGTTGGTTCTAGTAATGTAGTCTTGCTGGATCAATCGGGTTCTAATCCTATGAACTTAGCTTTCATCGAATGAAAAAGTAGTAGGTAGCAAAAGAACTATGAATCGACTTTTATAGGTAGGTACATTTTATATAATCATGTTGATAAATCGCCATACTGGTATTCGGCTACGGCACTTAGACAGTAAAAAATATCCTAAAGGAATTAGGCTAGCTAGGTCATCTCTGTATTCAATTAAATAAATTAAAAAAATTACCTGCTTAATTAATTTCGGATTCAGTATTTTAAATACGATTTGATGCCTGCAAAATTAATTTTCTCCAAGGCTGAAAAATACCAATTAGCCGTCATAAATAAAAGAGTTTCTACAATCTTACTGCATCTTGCTTGCAGCGCTAGACGCTGGCTAAACTACTATGAAATTATTGAAATTTTAAATATTAAATTAATTATGTAATTTTTATTTTGTGTGCTAGGTATAACGTAGGTATTATTAAAGCTTGGAAAATTTATTGAATTTACAATCATAAACTAGGTTTTCATTAATCTGAATAATAAAAAGTTGAATAGTTAATAAATTATTGAGTTAAAATTACCTATGTTCATGATAAAACCTTGGGTATCGCGGGTGAAAATGCGAAGCAGCTAGTTTCTATTATAAATTTCACCATTCCATGTAATATTAATTTATCCTACTAGGTTTTATTTAAATGAATACGGTGTCTATAATTTAAAATTGCATTTATTACTTTGCGTTATAAAAATATTTACAGCATCATTAATCAATATCAAACATAACAAAAGAGTAGCAATTAAATAGTTAACACATATTTACATTATCACAATTGGTACTATAATAATCTATTCGTGATCATCATGGTCATCATCGTCATCACCATCATCACCGTATGCGTATTCCTTCTTGTATCCGCTTCCGCCTTTTTTACCGTAGTCCTCTTCGTGGTTATAATGGCTGTCAAGTCCTTTCTCAGCAGAATGACCCTTATGATCAGCGTCAATTGATCCTTTGGATTGGAAACCCTCCTTTCCGAAACCTCCCTTGTTGTTAGCGGAGTCGTGGCTTCCTCCTGCCTTGTGACCGCCCACTTTAGCCCCATGATGCTTGTTCTCATATCCATATTTCTTAAAATGTCCATTGTTATCAGCAACGTCATAGAAGTCATGATCCTTCTTGAATTCGTCCTTATTGAACACCTTGTGGTAGCCAGTGACTTCTTCACCCTTGCTGAAATGTTTCTTGTGTCCATGATCGCCCCCCTTGTAACTTTCCCCAGATGCGTATTGTTTGCCGTGAGCATCAGCTTCATCATGGTGTCCCTTCTTCTTACCCTCAGCTTCACTGTAGTAACCTTCTCCGTGTTCCTTTCCATAACTTCCAGCTTCTCCTTTAGCTATATGGCCTTTGGAATTGAACCCTTTGCTGCCCTTTTCGCCATGCGCCGCGTGATGTCCTTCCCCATATTCACTGCCAGCTCCTTTTTCGAAGTGTCCATGTCCAAGACCGCCTTCATCACCGCCATTGATATACTCTTGAGATTCGTCGCTGTCATCTTCGTCGTCATCAGCGTCTTCATCAATGATAGCTTTAGCAGCGACGTACGGTAGAGGTGCAGGTTCGAGGTCGTATGCCTCGATAGCTCCGAACTTTAAAGGTTGAGCGATCGGGATAGGGGCAGCAAAAGCGATGGGTTGCTTGTAACCATGTGCTCCCACTTGGATGAGGGTGGCCGGGGAGTTGTTGTCACTCCTGTAAATGTAGCTGGTTGCTGCGGGTGTTGCGTACCCGATCTGTACGGCTGCCACTGTTGTCAGAGCAAATAGAATACCTAAAGCCTTGTTCGCCATCTTGAGATGTGTACCGGACTGCTACCTGTGCTGTAATAATTTAATAACCCTGTTGCCCAATATTTATATTGAGATAGAGACAAAAGGACCGTGAGTGTGTTTACCGCCTTTCTTGTAGCCATGTAACAAATTGCTTATCAGACGAGGTTAGAGGTGACAAAGACATTGGTAATGAAAAACTGCTATTGCACAATACTTTACGCGGGCACGCTGACCGCACCGTAAATAGGCGTGAAATGCTTTTTTTCCTCGATAAGCCTACTATGAGATGGTTAACACCAGTCAAGTAACTAACTAAGGGTAAGATTTACTAACATAGTAAATATAAAAATCACGTTAGGTGATACATGAAATAATAAAAAAGTTTTTTTTTACTAAAATAAAAACCGACTTCAAAAATCCCTATATCTAAGTTCTAAATAATTCAAAATTTTAATAAATCAAATCTTGGTCAATTAACCAATATAACCTAACCTACCTTTAACCAATAACAAAATTCATAAACTTTTGGGGTCGGTGCCAAGTCAAGTCTCTGATCTGGGCAAAAAAATTCTTAACTTTATACCCGACTGCTGGCGAAGCCACGAAAAGAGGGTTATGTGTTTGCCCGGTATATATGTAAGTATGTATGTAAGTCCGTCCCTAAGTACCCTCGTAACTACTAAACGGCTGAACCGATTTTAATGATTGATATGACGCGAGTGTCACTAAAGATATGATAGTAATCAAAGTACAATATGACGACGACCAGACGGATTGTGAAAAATCATTGTATATGTAGGTATCATTGGATTGGTCTTTGAAAATCATTAGGTTTCTTTAATAATTTTTCATTTTGAACGACCATTTATGATCTATAACTGGTTGGTTATCAACCATTCTCTGAAATTTTAAATACCTAGGTAGGTACAATATACAATATGTAGGTATAATGCAGTTGTTATTCCTAAATTAATAAAATCCAAATAATAATAAATCTGTAAAGTTCTCAAACATTCATGTACCTAATAAGTCTTATTAACATGTAAAAATAATACTT
Source organism: Ochropacha duplaris (assembly GCA_951361185.1). Classification (NCBI taxonomy): domain Eukaryota; kingdom Metazoa; phylum Arthropoda; class Insecta; order Lepidoptera; family Drepanidae; genus Ochropacha; species Ochropacha duplaris. The sequence goes on along the minus strand of OX592709.1, from coordinate 2,555,939 downwards.
ATTACAGTATAATTCAATATAGTTCTTAAAATCGAATGACAAACCTAGCATTTAACTTTTTGAACTTTAGTTATCAGAGGCCCTAAAATTCTTAAAAAAAATATAAACATCCGAATTGAGAAGGAGGCTCCTTTTTTGGAGTCGGAAATCTGAAGTCATCATATAGGTGTGATTGTTTTAATTTTACTCTATTCCACAAAGCAATGTCCATTTTCTCCAATTCAGTGATGCTACCGCTAGATACGAGCGCATCCATATCAGAAGATAGATTGTTTTATTCGTGATTATACTGCACTGCAATATGCTGTTCCTAAGACAATATACGACATGCTTTTGCCTTCCTAACTAATCCCCAGACGCAAAGACGCTTAAATTAAAATATTCTACTTATATTAAACGTAAAGGGACAATATCTAGATATTATTTTTGTCCTTTTTAGAAGTTTTTTTTTGTGTCGGGCTTTAAAAAGCAATATTTATGTAATTTACGAAGTCGATTAGTTTTTACAACCGTTAGTGTACACACTTGGTATAATATCTACTCAAAATAAACTCGTTTTGGAAAAGTATATTTATACTTTTTTTTTAAAGAAATTAATCGCCCTCAATTAAACTACTTTCCTAGGTTTCTACTAAACTAGTACTGAAATACTATCTTCGCATTGATATGTAAAGTTTTAGTTTCATCTCCTTTTCTTCACACGCTTCTCGAGAGATGTTATGTTGTGTCGGTATAAAAGCATCTTTATTATGTAGTCGTCCTGATTATAATCTATCTTTGTGGCTATCTAAATTAGTTCAGCCATCACGGCATGATTGAAAAACAACCACACAAACTTTGACGTTAATAATATTTGTAGAGTAAATTTAAATCTATACAAAAGTAGAAGTCCTGACTGATCTATCAACGCCCAGCCTAAACCCTTAGACCTAAAAAGCTAATTTTTTCCCAGGTGTTGTTTTTAAAACTTGGCCGAGGAATAAGAACGGATTTTTCGAAATTCAACCTTTAAGGGGGTGAAAAAGGGGTTGAAAGTTTGTATGGAAGTCCGCGATTTTTTTAAGCTAGAACCATGAAACTTCGTTTTTACGCTAACAATTAAAAATAAAGAAATACGTATATAAGCGTTTTTTTTAAATTCCACCCCTGAGGGGTGAAACGCGGGTTGAATGTTTGTATGGCAGTCCGCCATTTTTGAAGCTCGAAGCATGAAACTGTGTTTTTAAGCTATAAATTTTACTAAAACTCCACCTCTGAAGGGGTAAAACGGGTGTTCAAAGTTGGTATGAAAAATGAGAAGGCCTGACTCACTGACTCATCAACGCCCAGTCTACCCCTTGGACCTAAAAGCTGATTTTCTTCACAGGTATTGTTTTTAAGATGTAGACGAAGAATAAGATAGGATTTTTCGAAATTCAATCTCCAAATGTATAAAAAAGGGAAACCGCGGGGCGGAAAGCTAGTTTTATTATAATTCAATAGCGTATTCGTAATACTGTTCATTTTAAGGTATTTATAGATCCTTTATTTGTTTGTTGAATATGTCGACATCGATTATTAAATCACATATAAAAATACTTACTATTATAATTTGATTTGTTACATCGAATACCTCTACCTAAATTTACGACTGATGAGTATTGATAATATTTGAATCCCCAAAAATCCTCGTGGTTATTTTTAAAACATAAGAAAGGAAATTTGGAATAGAATCGTCATACATTCTACTTAAAAGGAAATGGACAACATCAAGAAAAAAACAACATCTATTTAGGGGTAGGTATGGCTTATCTTTATATGTCTAAAAATATACGTATTTACAAAAATAATTACCAAAAAGTCAACAAAACTATAACAACCAACTTTAACACGACCGCGTCAATGTTTGATCTCGTAGCCAAAGCTCTTGCCGTTGAATTTTCCGTCCTTAGTGCCAAATTTTCCGGCACTGTGGTGGGTATGTTCTTCACTTTCTTCTCCGGAGATTGCAGAAACTTTTTCATCTCCGGACTGTTCTTCAATGTAACCACCTTTTCCGAAATCACCCTTGTTATGCCCTGATTCGTGTGAACCTCCCTTTTTGAGGACTTCGGCGTCTGATCCATGATCAGCGTGTCCATCTGCGTACTTGTGGAATCCGCCTTTATTCGCTGCTCCATCGTAAAAATCGTGATCTTTCTTATATTCGTTTTTGTCGTAGATTTTACGAAATCCGTCGGCCTCTTCTCCTTTACTGTGGCCAGCTTTATGTGCATGGTCTCCACCTTTATATCCATGTCCCTTGGCGTAGTCTTTCCCATATGCGTCGCCATTGTCATATTTTTTGCCATGACCTCCCTTTGATGATGCTGAGAAGCTCTCGTATTTCTCTGTATGATAATCACCGGCACCTCCTTTCCCGAAATGATGTTTGGTTGCGAATCCCTTTTGTTCTTTTTCGCCATGCCCTTGGTGTTCTTTTAAGCCGAATTCACTTCCTCTTCCATGCTCATGATAATGCCCATCATCGAAGTGTCCTATACTTTTCAAATATTCAGCAAAATCTTTGTTGTAGTCCCCAAAATCCGCAGCGTAACCACCGAATGTCTTACCTTCATAATCATCATCCGCTATCCCGTCGATATGACCTTCTTCTTTATCTTCCTCTTGTTTTTCTACAACAGGGATGACGTGAGATGCTGCTTTCTTGTCATCCTCTTCATTGGCGTGGAAAGGGCCATGCGATACAGGCAAAGGTGCTGTGTATGCCTCAGGTCGTTCGTACAATTTAGATAACTGTTCCATGATCTCACTTTCACCCATTTTGACAACGCTCGCTGGACCGTCGCTTTGTTTCTTATAGATGTACCCTGTAGCCGCGGGTTGAAGGTCAGACCCTGTAGTTCGAACCATGACCGTCCTCTCGACAGTTTCCCTCATCTTCATGCCGGAGCATAAGGCTATTAATGATAAAAGAGTGGCGATTATTCGCGCCATGTTTACAGCGTAAGATTCTAACAGCAATGACGACAAAGGTCAAGAGTAGCACTTATATAGTGAACATAATACTGCATAGAACGTTGACATTCATAAAATTAAATGGGTCGATTCGAGAGCGCTCTCTAGATTGGCTAATGGTCTTCTGTGTCAATGATAACTAAAAACCCTGTATTAATTTATACGGTGCATAGCTACGCGTTCGACTCGACGCGTTGGTAGGTATAAATAACTCTTTAGTTAGAGACTAACACACCTGCCTTTTGCAATAAAACACGAAACAATATTTCTACGAGACTTAAATCACAGGAACGCTGGGCAGAGTAATTTATAAAAAGATTTGGAAAAATGATTTATTTTTATCTTTGGTATAAAATTTACACATTACACTAAAAGTTTAGCGAAGCAATTAAAACAGTTTTATAGAGTACAAATTATTGTTGAGATAAAGATTTACAAGGTGTATTATCAATATAATATCTTTATTTACACTTTGGATGCAAAACAATAGATAGGTGTATGAATTGTACCTATGACAAAATAATAACTTAATATCTCCGCAAGTTTGTCAATTTATCCACTTTTATTTTATAGGCGTTGGAACTACTTTGAGTCTTCACATTTTTAAAAACAGATTCACTAGAATTGTTACCGGAGTTTTATTTTTATTGTTCTATACATATCGGGCTTCCTCCATCGACTTCTCTAGATGAAACCTATCTTGATGAGTTAAGGAATCTGGGATGATTCGATAGAATAGCGAATAGGTTCTATCACGAGGATCCATGCTTCCAGATCTCGCCTGTCCCATCTTAAAATTGCGCCTATAATCTTTTTTCATACTCTTTTCTTTGCCTATGAATTTTTTCATATTACTATAAATACTGTTGTGTGTGAATAGATCGCCTTGTATGTTGGTGATTTCTCTCTTTCTATAATCAAATTTGTCATAACTCTTATCTGATAATTTACTTGGGTCGTCAAGAATTCGGGATTTGAATAGAGAATCGCGTATATTGTATTTATCTGAGCTATGTTGTCTATTATCTAAGGCAACGATAGGATTTTCCTTAGCTCTGTGAATCGATAGTGCAGCTGGCTGTCGATTATTATTCATTTTGACAAATCTTTGTTTGTCTGTTGCCATTTGAGTTTTACGCATGTTGACTTCTTTCGTTTCTTGTAGACCGCTTTTTCTTACTGGTCCTCCTGTTCTTGGTTGCAATTGGTGCTGCAAGCTAAGACTGTTAGATGTATCCTTCAGGTTTAGTGGCGGAGAATTGAAAGCTTGATGATTTTTCATGTCTTTAGCACTTCTACGTGTATTGTCATGATAGCCCCCAGTATTTTCTTCCTGAATACTCCTTCGCTCCCACTGAATTTCTTGATCATTTATCTTTCGTGAGTCTTGAGGAAAGTTTTTCATATCTTCATTAAGTGTAGGTTTGTTATATCTTGACACTGTCTTCATTACTTTCAAGTGCGAGTCCACATATTTATCTTTAACATTACTGAGTCTATATCCAGATGTGCCAGCTTCGTACCCTGCGCTGGGGTTGTCGTCATAAATGTAATGCATTAAAACTGGGGTGGCAAAGTTGAAATAAAGCAAGGCATTGAGTATTTTAAGTAGTATTCTCATCTTGATCGCTCAGAGACTAACCGATGACAGCAATAGATGTTGTTCTTATAAATTCTCGCACACTCGTTTTGCATCATGTTTGTTTCCATTCTAGAAAGAAAACAAATAAACAAATTCAATCATTTGACTCGTCAAACGATAACGCATGTCTATCTAGGGTTGTCATTTTACAACAGGTGCTTAACTATTTAACATAAATGTAATGAAGTGATTTTTCTACAATTTTTCCTATCCTTTATTTAAGCTGGTTCAAAATATTTTAAATCAGGTATATCCAGGGGGTACGGCGTTATGCCGCATATCCCGGGAAAATTATTAAGTTTCAAAATCTACTGTACTGAAGGCATAATAATTTTTTAAAATTATATACGGTTGTGTTTTACTACTACCTAGAATAGTTTGTGATTATTTTCTCTACTGGATTTCAAATACTACCGGAAAACACCGGTATGCTTGGCGACAGATTTTCAACTTGATTAATAGGATTCCTTCTGTTTTTTCCCACAGAACCCTATAATCTAATAGACGATGGTTTGCGATAAAAACATTTAAATTAAATTGATGTAGGTATTTATGTATTATTATGAATATGTTTATTACGCTGACCGAACCCTATTTGCTATAAAAGCATTGAAATTGTTATCAAAATAACATCTATTAGTCAGTCCACATTCCCATTGAGCAATACATTGTCTGGCGTGCTATGTGGATGAACATTTAAAAACATTTCATTGTTTACATTATGGATTGGATCAATAGTCATTTCGCTAGTCGACGCCCTGACGAGCCGAGAACAGCAGCATGACAATGAGACCGCTGGTATTCCTGATTGTATCAATTGTGACATCTCATGGACGCCTCATAGAAAGAAGCACTGAAAAAATTCCAAACATTGATATTAAAACTGCGCAACCCAATCAACCAATAAGACTCGCCAGAGGAGTCTTTGATGAAGACACTTTAGCCTTCTCAAGAGAATACACCGGTCAAAGCGATGAATTCCCGCAATCGTTTACCAAACAAGCGAAGCATTTCTTACCTAGTCCAGAGCAGCCGAAATTAGTCAACATCTCACGTTTAACACGGGATTCCAACGAGAGAGGTAATAAATCTTCTCCAAAAATGACTACAGTTTCTTCTGTAATTTCGGTAAAACAGAATAATACGCTAGTTAAAAAAACTATAGCCAAATATAACGAAGCAGATGACGACGAGGATTTTGAAACGCGGATGAACAAATCTCCAACAACGTTCGTAGATTCTGGCGACCATGAGGATGAAGATTTTAATTTAGATGATTATGATTTTGATATAAATCACGACGAGTTTGCAAGTAGAGGAAAGCCTCTAGAACCTAGAACGAAGAACAAAGAACAAATAGCACATCATTTACCAGTATCAGCATTAAAACCTTTACCTACAATTGAGACACAAAGTAAATTGGAGATACCACAAAACTACGAAATCATTAAGAATAAAAAAGAACGATCAGCCAAACTTAGAACGAGAAGTGTGACACTTAAAATGAAGGAAGATGATTATACCTATGACGAAGTTACTACAACCAGAAGTAAAAACAAAGAAAGTAAAAATGACGGTGATGATTATGGAGAAGAAAACGAAGAGATAAAAGAATACGAGCAGAAATCTATAAGATCTGCTAGATCAGCTTGGAATGGGAGTTCATTAGTGGATAAGATCGGCGAGAAAACGACGACAATTATATCCAAAGTACTGAGTGTTTTACCAATGTTTCCTCAACTACCACATACAATAGGTACTCCGAAAGGTGTAACAGGCAAGCAAACCACTTCTGTTGACAATAATATAGCACAATTCAATTTTATTTCCTGAATTAATCTAATTTTTGATCTAATTTACATTTCTGTTTGTTACATTTTTGTTGAATGAGTACATTATTCATACAAACTAAATTGTATTAATCTAAGGGGATTTGTGAAAAAAAAAATATAATAAATACTTATTATTTAAAATTTATGTTTTCTTGCAAATTGCTACACCCTAATTAACCCCTAATTAAACACATTAGTAAACATTTTTTTTACGAAACTCTGAAAGCATTAGCTATGAGTAAGTATTTTAATTTTACTCAGTTTAAAAAACAAAAAAAAAATTATTTAATACCTATCTATGTATTTGCAAAGTCGTTGCGTCTATCGAACCACCATCGTTCCATGGTTATTTTTTTTTTCGATTACCTAATTTGAGGTTGGTGCCAATTAAGCTAGACCTCTAAATTGTATGAGCGCCGATACAACTCAGAGGACTATCTTAATTGGTGGCAACTATGTATGTATAACACCCTTTAATTTTCAACTTTATTTAATTTTTTGGAATTTTTCCTTTATTTGTGCTGTAAGACCTTGCTTTTTGCCTAATTTCGTGATTCTACGGGAACTACCATATAGGTTTTCCTATAGGGTACTTCCGGTTGACCTAGAATTGACAATTTTGGTTAAAAGCAAGGTCTCTTACAGCACAAGTAAAGGGAAAATTGCGAAATATAAAAAAAGTTGAAAATTAAGGTAAATTTTTGTACTGACAAGTTTTCGCGAAAATCTAAATTTGCCCACATCTTTTTATGGTGTTGACTCAGGACCTTGATTTTTATACACCTAATAGGGACTATAGACCTCAGTATCTGGTATAAATTTCAACTAGCTAAGTCCACCCGTTCCTGAGATAATCGATGGTGACACACGGACAGACGGACAGACAGACGGACAGACGGACAAGAAAGTGATCTTATAAGGGTTCCTTTTTTTACCTTTTAAGGTACGGAACCCTACCGAGTACATAAAATAATATCAACTGAGTTTTATTTGTCTCACAGGCAGGACATTATTTATTAATGAATGATAAGTAGGCGAACATGTAATTCATAAAAAATAATATTAGATCATAATTACTTTTACGCATGAATGGATATGCCATAGTTCGTTGATCCAGTGAAAAATCAACAAACTACCATTCACTACAGTACACTAACAGACGTATAGACCAATAGATGGTGTAGGAGAAAAATCCATGCCTCATACTCGTACATCGTATCGTATCGCAGGAAATAATAACATCAACAATAATATTTTTAAAATTGTATTCGAATGTTGTGTAGGTATTGTAACATCCCCCAATAATTCACATGAATGAAGTATATTTTCAGTTTACCGTTACTTGTAATTCGACGTATATCCGTCAGGAGCTGATAGGGGGGGCAATAATGCAACAAATTGAACCCCCGAAAAAGTTGATGTAGTTTTTTTTTATTTGGAATTGAATATAAAGTTTTGGGTAAATATCGCTAAACCCTAAAAATTCAAAAATCTCGAAAACTATTTTTCGGCCACATCATTAATGTAGTTTCGATCTCTTACATCCTTTATCATTTAATTTATCACATACAAAAAGTCAAAAAACTTAGTTAATAAATTATAATAATCAACAACTTATTAAGAGGTACATAACTTAAAGGACAATTCTGCATTGCGTTGCAAATATACCACAATAAAAAAATCAAACGAACTATGTAGAGAATCATCTAGAGATCATATTCTATACATATTCATCAATATTGTTGAATTCAAAACTGTAAAAAAATGCCGTAAGATATGCCTATTAATCACTCAATGATCAGTATAATCAGCGTTATTGCTTTCAGCGGCCTTTTTTGCTACATCTCTATATTTGCTATAGTGATTTTCCAACCCTTTATCCATGGTGTGTCCTTTGTGATTATTATTGAATAGTTTATTTTCTGTATTTCCAGCTTTAGCGTATGTTTTACCATCGTTACCTAAAGCAGCCACCGCATGCGATTGTAAGATTGCTTCTGATCCTCCACGATGCGTATTGGAACTACCTTTTTCTTCAGAATGAGCTTTATTATTTGTATTATCAAAGAATTCATTATCTTCTTGATATTCATCTTTATGGTAAACTCTGTGAAAACCTTTCTTCTTTTCACCTTTATCTTGGTTTCTTTTTAAGACATATTTAGAATCTGTTTTATAATCTTCATTTCCAAATTTGTTAGCGAAGCTATCTATAAAATCTTTGAATCCCTTATATTTTTGATTGGTCTGTTCGTATCTCGTGTTGTGATTTTCTTTTTGTTCGTTTCCTTTCTCGTGGTTATCGTATTCGTTATATTTGTTATGGCCTTTTTCATTCACTGATTCCCCACGTGCTGCTTTGGTAGAGTCTATTTTATATTTATTGATATCGACGAAATCCTTTGATGGAGAAACCTTCATTGTTAAGCGATTATTATGTATATCATCATCGTATTCTTTTTCTTCGGAATGATGATCAAAATCATCTCCCCAATCGAATCCCTTGAAGACAAGAGGATCATCTATGTTATTCTTATCGAAATATTCATTTAGTACAAAAGAGAAAAATGGACCGTTCCCGACCATAGGATTATCGGTAGATGCTTCTTGGTAGTATCTAGGAGTGAGCATTTGAGCATGATACTCGACAGGAAAGTGTTCTTCAACACTTTCATGAACAGGTTTTATTGCATCAACTGCGAATCGTTTATCTTTTGCCTTTTCTATTTGAGAGTCAACCTTCATAACTTCATATTCATAAGGGCTGTGATAAAAATAAGGCCACTCTAGGTTTGAACTTCGTGAACTAGTTCTAAGGTCATCGTCATCGATATTAAATTCAGTTTGTGATGGAGGAACGTAGTGCATTACAGATTTCATTTTTTCGTAAAATGCATCAGTTTTCAATTTTGATGGTAGGTACTTTGATTCGTATTTTGAATTCGCTATAGCATAATCTATATCATAGTTCCTTACAGGAGCTTCTGTAAAGGTCATCATTGGTTGTTTCGGATTTAGCATATGGTCCTTCGATGAAGACGTAGGTACTTTGTAACTACTAACTGCATCCAATAAAGTATCACTAAACTTTGTCACAGGTCCACCATTGAAATAGGATGATGTGTGATCACTTGCACTGTTATCAAACGATACGTATTCTGCGGGATCGCTATTCACTCGACTGTATACGTATCCAGTTTCCGTCGGAGCCGTGTTTGATCTTGATTTCCTGGTCATGTACATGCTATGTTGCATCGATCTCATTTCTGAGACTGCTCGCGTCGTTAAACAAAAAAGTATTATTAGTTTCATGTTATTTGTATTCTTCGTTAACGTGTTTCTAGATACTGGCTGCAATATTAACTGGAAGTGGGCGTTTCTAATCTCGTTTATATTAATTGTTTATTATTTCCCATTGCAGTAGTATCATTGTTTTACTGACAATGGCATAGAGGCCGGGTCAATACATATTGAGAAATATCCGAGCGTTTATTAATGTTAAAGACGTGACTAATGTAAACTCCGTATTGTTTGATTTGCAAGATAATTCAGTACCAACCAGGTCTCTTGTAGTTAAAAAAAATGTTAATAGCTGAAAGAAAAATTAATAGGTAGTACTTACGTATCTAATTGTTACAATGACTGAATTTAACTAAGTATTTTAATGTATTGTACGCCTTTCAGGATTCCTTTGCTTAGGAATCCAACTAGCTACTCTATGTATTATATGGGTGAGATAGAACACATTCCTGACATTCCCGATATTCCCGAAATTTACGAATTATTTAGCCTCTGTAGATTTTTAAGCGAATTTAATTTCATGTTACAGCTTGTTATCCTAATGTAATTATTGAGAATGTCGGTTGTTCTGCCCCACCGGATATAAATGTATGAGAACAGAGCCTACAATAGGGACGTTACACTCCAATAAGCACAAACAATACCTAAATTCTAGTCGAGTGCAAGCGACCTTGGGTCGCGCGCGGTGTTTGGGTGTTTCTTGTGTATTACTTACTAACGGGTCTATTACGTTAAGTTTGTACCATATTCATTTCAAACCAGGTTTCTGAATACTTTTTTACGTTTTCTGGTAACTGCATAATGCAAGCATAACCATTTTCGATAGATATTATAATCGAATCTATACCTATTTAAAAAAAGCGAAATACCACTCACTGATTAATAATCACGAAATCTCAGAAAGTAATACATGCTACAAACTTGTTTTTTTTTTATTAATATTCTTCGTACCTACCCGACGAAGAATTTTTGAAAAATCTACCCCTAAAGGATTCCCTCGGGAACGCGGGTGAAATCGTGGGGGACAAAACCATTTATTCAGTTTAGGTCCTCGGATGGCACTTTATGAAGGTTACAGAAGTTACCGCCGGTTCGGTTGTCCGGTCCGAACATTGTAGTTTTATTCAACTACCTACATATTTATAAAATAAAAAAACCGGCCAAGTGCGAGTCGGACTCGCGCACGAAGGGTTCCGTAAAAAAGGCCAACCAAATCACGTTTGTTGTATGGGGGCCTTAAATATTTATTTTATTTTTAGTATTTGTATAGCGGCAACAGAAATACATAATTTGTGAAAAATTTTCGGACAGGCGGACAGACAGCGAAGTCTTAGTAATAGGGTCCAATTTTTCCCCTTTGGGTACGGAACCCTAAAAAGAAACAAGCGATATAGCAATGCGTCATCACATCAGCCGCTGTAGGTACCAAGTTTGTAATTCTAGAATAGTCACTAAATCAAGTCTATTAGCAACTTTGATAACATTATGTACTAGTTGGCATACTAACATATGTAAGGCGATGATAGCTCAGTGGTAGTGACGTCAAATACCGCGACGAAGGTCGTGGGTTCGAATCCTACAATGAGCTTGAGCTTTCGGTGAAGGAAAACATCGCGAGGAAACCATACCACGGTAGTAGGGTACTTTGTAGTACCCGACTGGCTGGCTCCACCACCCTCAAGTTGAAAATCTGTCGCCAAGCACCTATCGGTGTGTTCCGAGAGTTCCGACAGCTGCAGTTGAGAGCCAGTTCTCATCTAGGCTTTGTGTGCTTACCACCTTCGGCCACATCATCACTTACCATGGTGAGATTGTGGTCAAACACAAGCATATCCAGAATAAAAAAAATATTAACAGCATGAATGTTGCAATAAAGTTATATGAACGTATATAAATGACTTGTCAGTTGGTAAGAGTTACGAAGGATTTACGCTATTAAAGTTGTAAAAAGAATATGCAATCCTATAACTTGTTGATCGAAGAGTTATAGGATTGCATATTCTTTTTACAACTTTAATAGCGTCAATCCTTATAACTTGAACTAATGTAGGAAAATTCTTTAAAATAATAACTTTGTTTTTTTAAGTGTCTGAGACATACTTACTATCAAATACAAACTTATATATAAGTATATAAACATAGTGAACTAGAACTTGCCACTGTATGTGTTATGGAATTGAACCCTACATATTGAGCGTGGACCAACACAATGTAATAGGTGTAAGTTGTTTTTGAAAAGAGTAATTGCTGAGTTTATTGCCGGCTCTTCTCAGCAAAAGCAACCTTCCAAACCGAGCATTTAGAGTCTGACTATTCATTAGGTGCCTGTGAAGGCCTATTTGGATGAATAAATATTTGATTTCATTTCATAAAACTTTTAAAGACCACAGTTATGTTGCACAGTTTGCACTAAATTGTTTCGTGTAATATCGTAATATGGCGAAAATGAAACCAACAAATCAATCAATCGTAGGTATATTTTTATTGCATTCGTAGATATTCAAAACAATTTAGAATATTCACAGTTCACGTTACAAAAATATATAGTTATTTACTAAAATATTTTGTACATTATATTTAAGCCTCGGCTAGTGGAAACACAAATATATATGTTCAACATTTTGAGCGTGTCTGTACAAAATTAAAAAGTCATGTCCAAATAGACTTTACATTTTATCGAGTTTTCAGTTTAAATAAACAATTACCGTATTAAAATCGTATTTTTATTCTTGAACTATAGTTAGGTGATAGTCATAGGTACCTACTGTTTTAAAACGAACTCAGGTTTACTTTTATTATACAGTTATTTATAATTCACCTGCAGTGTTTAAAGGGGTGGAAGTAAGGTCATAGCCCACTTATACAACTCCGCTCCCACCCGACAAATAAAATATCATTCATGTATGGGTTTCAGGTTGTGCCCTTTAGATATAGTTTATATTGGCAACATAAATTAACAAACAGCTCGCTGTCAGCGAGCTTACCGCCATCAGACTGTTCGGTAGTTGACTTTTAATTTAGGGCGGTGTTGGAGCAGAGTCGTGTAAGTGGGCTATGACCTTAACTCATCAATATGTCAAGTATGCATATATATTATTTATTAAATAATTAAATAAAGGGATAAGGGTATAATAAATAAAAATAAAATGTATCAGAATATTCTATTTATTTTCTGTCAATAATTGTGTGTGGACGGTTTTATATGAAAATAATAAAGTTGTATGTTGCGTGCATATTTTTCACAATATTGATAAACAATTAAAATTATGTTCATATAAAAATACATATTAATATTCATGCCAGTGTACGGATACATATTAAATAACAAAATAACATAAAGTTATATTACAAGTTGATTAACACCTCAACTGTCCGGATTCGTATTAGGAAGAAACAGTTTGTCAACTGTTGCGGACAATAACATTACTGTCGGCTAAAGCTGACATTTGTATTTTTTTAAATCTGACAGCTGTCATATGTATCAAGCTGTATTTTATGAACTATAGAAGGCAACTGGCTCCCAGGTGCAATCGTCGAAACGCAATGATAGGTACGCACCTAGCGAGAGATTTTTGCATCCAAGAGAGTACTATAAAGTACTCTACCTTACAATAACAAATATCTATTTATATTTTAGTAAAACTTGTCTAGTTTCAGCGCTAAATATAGCGCTATTCATAATTCTGTTTTTGTATTCGATTATTTCCAAGGATTTGATAGCAAATCATCGAATAGTAAATTGGTATCGGTTCTCATATCAGATCTTTGGCTGTATATATATAATTATTATTTTATTGTTCATCTCAACAAAACTAGGTAATGTCATTGGTAACCATTATTAAATTGTGACATAGTTTACTTTTCGAAATAAGAGATCAATTATAGAATAATGTAAAGTATCTTTGTAATAAGATTTTACGAAAAATCTTAGCTGCAATAGCTTCGATACTTCAATAATTTAGGTTGCGTAAAAAATGCTCTATTTTTATGTAAAATTGCATTTTAACTCAATTTGTATGGTTTATCTATCATTTTATATTTAGTGATAGTCATTTTTGGGTAAAAAATAGGGAGTTCCGGTACCATAATATTCCGTTTTATTTAAGGGCTAACCCAGCAGCCATTTTTTATGAAATACATAATTATGCACAAGTTTCATTCGGATAAATAAAAATCAAATAATACATAAAAAAATGCAAATCTATATGTTACTACAAAACGACAAAAGACACTGGATTATGTCTATGTATTTAAATAGTTTTGTATATGTAGCAGTTTTTAGTCTCCATTCGTTTTAAACGCAATCACGTTTCTTCAAGTTCAAATAGAAGAAAAAAAAAATAACTGAGCATGATAAATTTCTCTTCATCAAACTTGAAATAGCACATACCATCTGTAATCCCAAGTGATATTTTTTTACTATGAATTATTGTTACAAATAGTACATTTAAATTCAATTTCTTGTACAAATTGCACAAAAAAAGCTATATAAATGACTCCACCATCATAAGAACTTCTTCACATTATATAAATAGTTATTTTAGCTATTCATATTATTATTCGTATAATTTAACTAATAATTACGCTAAGAGGTTTTCTATATCTCTACTCGTGCCAGACTAGACATGAAGGCACAAAACTCACAACTAATAAGCATAATTTAACTTTTAACTAATACATAGAGTAACTTTTAAATAATACACGTACATGAATAATGAATATAAACCTACTGTTTTTCTAGTTTGGCTACTATTTCTAATACCGTATAATTGTAGTGTTTCTTCAAATGGTTTGCAAATATATAGCCTTAAATTAAGGCATATATAAAATTTAAACAAAATGATTTCCCCCTCGATGTTTTATATTTCGTATAGGTAAGCCATAAAGCCATCATTATTATCATATTTCATTTACAATTAAAAATAGGACAGTTAACTTTAAAATGATTTAATTTGAGTATATTTCTTCACTCAATTATTCTCATAAAAACATATAATAAGTAATATTTGGTATTGAAGATGTTATAAAAATAATACAGTTAAGATATTATATCACTTTGCTTACAATAAATAGATACATTTAAACAATATGAGAAACATGAGAAGTTTTTTTTTTATTAAAGGCAGACAAATCATTCGTCGAACCAAGAGACATTAAAAAAAAAACTTAAACAAAACGAATTAAACTAAAGCGTACATCGAACCTTAAACCTTACAGCACGTATGGATAAAAATCAAAACCTCTTGAGCGATCTATTCGTCTAATATTTCGTTTAAAAAAATATCTATAGTCTAAAACTAATGTAACATTACGTAAAACGAATATCTTCTTACTATTTGAGAGCAGGTTAGCTTAATATAATATTATGTGCCTGGAGTTTCCCAACCAGAGACAGTGAAGGCGCATCTGGAATTAAAGAAGATGATCAAGAAATAAACACAATATTCCTGTACTAACTCGGCTCAGCAAAGTTAGATACTCTTTCAAATGGCAGGCGGGTCACCTGATGGTAAGTGACTATGATCACCTATTAGACATTAGCAATACCAGCGGGATTGCCAATGTGTTGTACACCTTATTACAATGCGTTAAAGGCAACTGGCTCTCAAGTGCAATTGCCAGAACGCACCAACAGGTGCTTGGCGACAGATTTTCAACTTGAAATTTCAACTGGGTGGTAGCCAGCCAGTCGAGTACTACAAAGTACCCTACCACCGTGCTGTGGTTTCCTCACAATGTTTTCCTTCACCGACCTCACTTACCACTGAGCTATCATCGCCTAACTATAGCTGGTTGATATTTAAAAGCTACTGTTACCTCACGTGTCTGCGACCGACTGGTTGGCGAGCGAGCCGTCCCACGCCGCCTCTTTGTGCATTGCCGCTTGCCGTTTCTTTTCTGAAACATTCAGTTATTTTGCTATTAAAATAAATATTTATATGCGATATTATTGACTTTAGGACTTAGGAAGTAACTTTGGTATTGAATCGGAACAGCGCCTCTAGTGGAATTCTTCTGATACTCAATGCCGCATGAAAGGAACAATACTTGGTGGCCCGCTACGTTAACCAGTTAACTCCTTACATTTTTGCCATGTGTCAAGTATCATCTCAAATATTATTTGGAACAAAGATCCTTAACGCAGCTTGCGGTAGGAGTTGAGTGATAGAAATCGTCACATAAAGCGTTATGCCCCTCCATGTCTCTCTCTCTGTATATAAGAAGGCGGCGCGCCAGGACGGTGTAGAAGTCCATCCCACTTTTATGTCCCCTCGACGACGCCCTGAGCCGAGGTTCGTGCCCCAACAAGGGCACCCTCAGCGGTCAGTCGTCTAAAACTGAGCCCTAAGCGCTGAACAGTCCGCGTAAGGGTGTCTATGGTTCCTCAGACCTCCACCTTTAAGTCCTCCTCAAAAAACAAAACAGGCCTTGTGGTATTTATGTAGTGGTACTGGTACTGGGCGAGGTGGCTCGCCAGGGCCGTAAACGTCTGTGAGTTGTGTGTATGTATGTATGTATGTAGTGGTACCTCTAGCTATAGTGATGAGTCGTCGTTCCTCGGCCCTCTCCTGGCTGGCCGTGCTCAGCCTCACGCCCAGCGCGCCCGACACGAGGCGGCGCGCCAGGGCCGTGCACGTCTCCGGACGCTGTCTGAAATGTTACATCACAATGCATGTATACATGTACATTCAACAATGTATATTGATGGGCCTTTAGTGTGAGCTGTACTATATGTCTTAAAAACGGTCCTATGAAACAAGAAACAGCAGCTCCTTTTTATGTGTTACTAGCTGTCCACGGCGTTCTCGAGGATCTTATCTTTTTTCGGGATAAAAAATTTCCAGGATAGGATCACGTTACACATCATGTTACACGTCATGTTAAATCAAAATTAATTTTACCAAGTAGTTTTTTGCGTACATAGTTTCAAATTTATAATCATCACCATCATCATATCGACCATTAGACGTCCACAGCTGGACAAAGGCCTCTCAAGGATCTCCACAATGACCGGTCTTGCGCTGCTCGCATCCAGTGGCTTCCCGCGACCCTCACAAGATTGTCGGTCCATCGTTGGAGGCCTGCCCATGCGTGTTCCGGTTCTTGGTCACTCAAGAACCTTTCTGGTCCATCGGCCGTCGGTTCTACGAGCTATGTGCCCAGCCCATTGCCACTTCAGTTTGGCAATTCTTCAGTCCATTTCGCCATTCCTGATTCGATCTCGCAGGTAAACTCCGAGTAATCCAGGAAATACTTAAAAATCAGAAATGTCAAGATACCGAGCGCTCGAAGAGTCTTTTAAATTGAAGTATAAAAATATGATCCTTTTTGACCTACATACCTACACATAATAGGAACTCAGTTAGTAACTTTAAGACGATATTTTAGTACAATGAAATTCACACGATTAACAATTAAAAAACTATAAAGATAACCATGGAAAAGTAATTCTTATTATGTTACCTATAAGGCTGCAAGAATTCTGCACATTTCTTCGCTTTGTTCCTACTTTCGAGGGTGGCTGCGTGCAGTGGCCGGCATCTCAACAGGGGGCGCTGCGTTGTCAACACTTCTGAAGCTGAAATAGAAAATTATCATTTGTATTATCTATTTAAGTATGTATTTAAATAAAATATTTAAATATAACGTAGTACACAATGATTATATCGGTTATAATAACACGCAAATATTGTTAGTGAGACTAATAATTTTATGTAATAATTATATCTAAGTTTATGATACAGAAATTATAGTGTTATTTTTCGAATTCTCATCAAAATCAACCTAACGAACCGGTATTAGAGCCAGGCAGCCGAGGGATCTTATCGTATCCTGATTTACGCCTTATAATCAGCTATCTGCTAGTGAACGTCCCGATTATATCGGTCTAGCCGTTTCGGAGATTAGCCAGAACCGACAGACAGACAAAAATAAAAAAAAGTGTACCTAACGTATATTAGTTTTATACGCATTTAATAAAAAAAAGCTGTTATTTTGACATTACAAACACTTTAAATAATTCAATAAAAAAAAACATTTTCCATGGTATTTTTTTTGCCATTTAGCAAATAATTGTTACCAAAGTAAAAATGAATATTAGTCATGCTCCACCGTATCTAGTCATAATGAAGTAGGTTGCTGACCCCCCAGCATGTTTGCTAGTATATTTTTACCTACAAATATTTGGTTAGTTAGACAAACGTTGGCTGGCGGCCAATCCCCAATTTTTCAAGGGTATTAATGTTTACGAGACCTAAAAACGCGAATATTAATGTGTGCACATGTCTAATAAAAAGTTATGGAATCGCGACTCAAACGGTTATTGTAGCAGTTGGATTAAATGTTGCAATGTGTTTAAAAAGAGCTATTTATTTAACGACTATGGATAACTATTATTATGCGGGTCTATTATAACTGAAGTTTAATATTAACTAGCTAACCTCGCGGTTTCACCCGTCCCTATTTGTATCGGATTTTGTTCACAATTTCATGGGTTGAATTTTTGAATCCTAATTCTTTTTTTTTGTCCGTCCGTCCAATTTGGAGATGAGCCGGAACTAACATTTTTCAGTTTTAATTAGAATGGTAAAGATATTACCTGCACCAGAAAGCCAAATGCTTAAAAGTACCATATAAACCTGTATTTATTTCGGGATCCTAAAGAGCATAGACAAATACTTGCGAGCCACCATTGACCTTATTCTA
Source organism: Ochropacha duplaris (assembly GCA_951361185.1). Classification (NCBI taxonomy): domain Eukaryota; kingdom Metazoa; phylum Arthropoda; class Insecta; order Lepidoptera; family Drepanidae; genus Ochropacha; species Ochropacha duplaris. Next base: position 2,537,462 of record OX592709.1, on the reverse strand, counting down.
TGCTAATAATGTCTATGCCTAAGAATCGCGTGCGCACAGGCCCTAACAACCTACTTTCAGCCGCACAGCCTCGACGAAGCGGTTCAATAACCCACGTGACGTAACACCCGCTGCGGGCAAGTAGAACGACGCCCGCGCCTGCGCCACATCCAACCAAGTCTACTAATTACCAATCAGTTTAAAAGAATAACTACATTACAATTGGATTTAATTCAATAGTACGGAATGATAAGCGGTGCCGTATTAGGGCAAAGGGGCAAATTTCATTAAGGATCGCTTAGGATAGTAGGAGGGCAATCTGCAAGGTTAATTCAAGCACGTTAGGTACCTTAGGCCGTATCTAATTGTGATTTTTATAAAATTGATTCTTACTGCACTTAATAATGAAAATAAATCTTAATACGATCTGAAAAATGGTTAACCATATATTCGGTCGTATTTGCATGTCATTAACATAAAGTCAGCATTTTATTGACCTCCCACCCTCATTACATCTTTTACGTATTACCAAATAACACCAATATAATAAACATAGCGCTACCCAAATACATAAACAGTTAACCGGCTGGGTTGTTGCATTGCAATCAGGTTGAAATTTTGAACCGAATTGGTATGAGGAAGTTCATTCAACTGTTAAACCTGAATATGACGTAACAAAAGCCAGCCTTGCGTCCATTGTTGCATATAAAAGCTATTTAATGGGGTTTTCCAAGACTTTGTGTGAACACACAAAGAAAAGTGAGGTTTACCTTCGCTTTTTAAGAGACTACACAATGACAAAGATTAAATAGCCCCACTTAGATTCAGTCTCGCCCCTTAATAGCGGCTTGAGTTGCCGACAGTAATCCGACTGCCCCCAATTCAAGTGGAAACCATTGTAATTTGCAGAGTTTTGTGTTACAACCTCGGTGAAACCCTGAGCCGAATTTTATGCCCCATTCGGGAGCGCCCTCAGCGTCGTCTAAAGTCTTTGCATTCCCGTTAAGAGCAATCTGATCTGAGGCCATCTTGTCAGTTAAAAACAATATAAAAAATACAGCTTTACAATATCAGGCAATACACTTAGAATGCATATTACTCACTTTTTCAGTATAATCCATACAATATTTTTTTTCGGATAGGAAGAAAGAAGGTGTCACTTTTAGACGATATCATGCGAGTCATGGACGACATTGGTTTTATAATCAGTATAGTGCAAGTTCATAAGTATTTAAGTTATTTACGGCAACATATTAAGTAAACATTAACTTGAAAATTGCAAACACCATTTATTCAGTTTAGGCCCCAGAAGGGCACTTATGAAGGTTGAATTACAGAAGTTACCACCGGTTCGGAAGTCAGCCTTCAACTGAGAAGAACCGGCAAGAAACTCACCTAGGTTTTTTAAATATTTTTGGACCATCTGACTATATTGGCTTTTTTTTCAAATGTTTAACATTTTTACTATTTCAATCATCTATAAAATATGCAATTATCTCATTAAGTCGAGTAGGAAGTAGCTCAATAGGCAATTGTATTATCGCAGATGTTTCTAGCAAAACAGACTGCTATGAAGATAATTGCACGCTAAGAATTTCATGTAACATCGGTTCAATGATTTCCGAGTAAACACTGCTTTCACAGATAGTTTCAACTAGAACTGGGTTGGGTATGTGATCTCGTTTTTTAGAAAACTACGTCATGACATGAGTAAAGTTTCTTATAAATACTGTAAGCTTTAGGCCCCAAATTTTATGCTCTCGAAATCTCTGTACGCTGAGAATACGAATCAGCTATCACACTACTTTCTATTTGTTCACGTACACTCTTCAGTTTTCATGCTATTGCTTTTACTGACAATACTCTACGTTATTATTTATTAACGTATTCTCTATCATCTGCCTGCCCTGTTTCAAATTATTTGGGGTCAGCGCAATGACAGAAAATATGTACATCTTTTCTTACTGATATCATCTCTCACACAATCCATCCATCTCCTATTGGGTCTTCCTCTAACCGTTTATCCATCCACTTTCATATTCACAACTTTTTTGGATACATGACTACCATCCCTCCTCATTACATGCCCATACCACGACAAACAACTTCCTCTCAACTTTTCAGTCACTGGTGCCACTTTCAAACTTCCTCTTACGTACTCATTCCTGATCTTATCCATCCTTGTCACTCCACACATTAAAATGATAAACGTACAATATAATCATATAATCAGTATCTATAAATGCGATATACCACTCACAAATTAATCACGAAATCTCAGAAAGTATAAATGCTACAAACTTGAAATTAAGGAAACTAAGAAATGATTATTGAAACGCTGGTGGAACCGCGGGTGACAACTAGTAATCTATAAAGTTTAATTTATTTAATATTTAAAAATAATAAACAGTAAGACAATTTATGGATACATTCTGCATAAAACATTTCACGTACGACCCAGATTTGGTACGAGGATAGCCTACTGAACTAGCCATCTGCTACTACTATGATGTGAATATATGTATAAAAATTAAGCGTTGTTTTTACATAATTTCTAATCCATAAACCGTTAAGCAATAGTCCGTTGAATACGATTCAAGTTCAAGGCGGCAATGGACAGGGTACTGAATATAAAAATTCTGAGCCAAAAATGAGGACGCGCTAACGAAATTGAAAGTGGTGCGCAGTCTAAAATTCCAAACAAATCATAAACGTTGGAATTTCTGATAGGTTTAACGAAACGTGATTGTTGTATAATATACGATTCGTAAGATAAATTGATGATTAATGATTCTATTGTTTGAACTTTAAATAAACTGATTATGAGTTATTTTAAAATAAATTGTACTTTCATATATTCGAAACAGATATAAAGAACACTAGAGTTAACATTATTAATATTAACGAATTCGAAACGACATGTTTCAATTTAGAACGTCATTAGGACTGGAGCAATACTGATCTATTGAGGGTGCTCTTCGAGCGTATTTGTAAAATCGCATCACACATGAAGTATCGCATTTGTTGTGTAAAACACAAACCTTGAATTGCATTAATTCGCGACCTCTCATCTCTTACACCGACACTACGTGACTTGCTAATTGCAGTTGCAACACTGTAGCCGGTAGTCGACAGCGCCGCTCTTGATCTAGATCCGAACTTTACAATTTACATAACGTTACGCCAAAATCGATTGTAACAAAACAGCTGCAGTTTCTGAATCCGCCGGGTTTGATGCAAGCGGTTACTCAACAAGAACCGAACTCGGACTTTTTAGGGATTTGTCACCTTTGTTAATACTTTTTTATTTTACTTTGTTTTGTTTTTTGAATCGGTTATGGTTGCATCAATTACATCAACCCAAGTCCGGCTCTGTTTCGACTTGGTACAGACTTTTTCTCCGGCAATTAATATTATTTCATATTTAATAAACGTAATTAACTAGAATGTTTGTTTATGGGCCGATAAGATTATGAATTCTAGAATGTTATGGTATAAAATATTAACGGGGGCGTGGCACTTTACGTAACGTGAATTATCATATAGCTACATTAAATTATATGATCACCAAATTTCTCAATATCAATTTACAACATCATATACTTCAAAAGCTTCACATAATTTATTGTTACAATAAACAATACTATGGTTATGCCTTAGCTTGTTAAGTCGAAACAACGAAAAATATAGGTAATGATAGTCTTAAATCATTCAGAGAGTTGTCTATTCAATGTTTAGTTAAGCAAATTATGATGCCAGTCTGATTATCTATCGGGTGGATTTATTCCAACACATTTGCATCTCTCACATAATGTATGTACCTATATATATATCTGAATAGAAATAAATAGAAAAAATGTGCCAATTCATCAAAGAACCAAATTAATAAATTATTAATGCATATAAGTAATATATGAGAGCTGGAGACTAACGACAAAATCAACCGACCATTTGCTACATTTTTAGGGTACCCCTCGGCCCTCGAATGGGATGTTCGTCCCAAAACTCCAGGAATCCATTGTAATGATTATTGTAAGCTCCCCGGAAGCATGGATGATCCTTGAGGAAAAACTAGTTAAAGGCACGCCATATTACAATATTCAGCTATTACTAACAACTTCATTTGAAGCGGCATTCAGTTAAAAGACGGTAATTTCCCAAATGGTGTGTTATGCTTAAAAGAACTTTACTTAAAATTGCAGACAAACAAAATAGCATGGTAATTACGTCAATTAGCAAGTAATAATATAATTTGTTACGCTGACTTTGCGTCACACACTAATAACATTGATAAAGCCTTTATTACATTAACTTATGTAAGTAAATTATATGTATCTTGTTTTAATGCAAACTCGATTACCGACTTGATATTTGTACATCAAATTATGAATATTAATAAGTTAATATTTACAAAAATAATTGGCACGTAAAAAAATATTTATGAAAAATTACCAAATATTTTTTCCCTCTGAGTTTTGTTAGTTGGGTAATATTATAAAGAGGAAAGATTTGTTTGTTTATTTGCATTGAATAGGCTCCGAAACTACTGGACCGATTTCGAAAATTCTTTCACCGTTGGAAAGCTGCACTATCTCTGATGAACTTAGGCTATATTTTATCCCGGGATAAGATAAGATCCCACGGGAACGCGGGTGAAACCGCGCGGAACAGCTATTACGAATATAGACGTACAAAAAATTGAGTGTCATTCAACCTGCATACCTGATATTAAGGCCCGCTAGTAGAACTAATTACAGTTTTAATTAAGCTCATTATTTTTGACTATTTGTGTATATCTTTTTAATTACTTCTGCTGCTAAGCTTTTTGCTCAGCAGATAAATTATTTTATTAGGTTTTGATAAATTATTTCTTTTCATGTTACGTATGGGGACGATCATTTGGTTTTAATGTTTAATGATAGAGGCTTTTTTATAGCAACAGATATTCTGTGGCAACTAACTACCGATTTGTCGATTTCTCATAAAAGTAGGTAAAATTTTGGGTAAGGTACCCATATTTTCTCGTTAATTTTAATAAAATTATTATACAATTACACAATAAAATTAACAAACCGATAAAAGAGAACATCAGTGTATTTTTCTACTATAAAAAAACACTATTTATTCCATAGATATTTAATAAAAAAATAACGAGGTAGTGTAAAGGTTGCCACCAACTGTTATTGCGGTTTATTAACCACAAACCTTGTAATTAACCAGGTAGGTATTATGTTTATGTTATGCATTGTTTTATGATACAAGATTATGATGAATATGATACACTAAATAAGTTATTAAAATGTTACGAATATTTCCATGTAAGTAACTGAAGTTGCAAGGCTCAATTGTAAATGCAAACTCATATTAAGAAACCTAGGTGCAAACCCATTTCTACCCAAATTATGAAAATTCTGACTATTCATAAGTGCCTGTGAAGGCCTATTTGGATGAATAAACATTTCATTTCAGTCTGGGATCAAATAGCCGTGTATGAAAAATAACGGAGGTTATTTAGGTATTTATTAGTAACTAGCTGTGCCCGAGGGATCTTATCCTTTCCTGGGATTAAAAATATCCTGTGTTATTCCAGGATATGATCTACCTGTGTGCCAAGTTTCATCAAAATCCGTTCAGTCGGGTTTGCGTGAAAGAGTAACAAACATCCATCCAAACTTTCACATTTATAATATTACTAGCTGTTCCGCGTGGATTCACCCGCGTTCCCGAGGGATCTGCTATAATGGCCTATGTGCTATTCCAGACTATAATCTATCTCCGTGCCAAATTTCATCCAGATCCATTAAGCCGTTCTGGCGTAAATGAGTAACAAACATACATCCATCCAAACTTTCACATTTATAATATTAGTAGGATAGTGGGATTGAAACAAGAAAAACTTACCAATTTTGGCGCTGCTGAAGACAATCAACGCATGCGTATCATCCACCCACTTAATCTCGAACCCGGTGTCTTTATATTCACTGAACACCGACAGCAGATCGTTCGTCTTAAACTCATTTGGAAAGTCATACACTTCCACAACATGCCCAAACGTTTCATCATACGGACCATTGAACAACGCCTGACCCTTCGTCTGGTACTGATCGTAGCTATTCTTAGCTTTACTAATATGCACTTTACCAACTGTATTAGTAAGTTCTTCAAGCAACGATGGATCTAAACACTCCCCGCTTTCATCAAACACTGCATCCCAGTCATTTTCCTCGCGTTTTAAAGATACTTTAGCTTCCAATTTAGCTTTAGGCTTTTTAGGCGTCGGCTCTTTCTCTCCAATAATCGATTCAGGTTCATTTTTATCTTTCTTTTGATCCTCAATAGGATCTGATATGACTAGCACGTCAGAATGGAAGCTCTGTTTGATTATCCGCTTGCTACTCCTATTGATCTCCTGCGACGCTCGTTTCAACTCATTCTTTTCGACATCCTCGTCTTTATTGTATAAATAATCGTTATCAATAATATTGCTTTGATTGGACTCGTTCACGGCCATATTTTCGTCGGACTCATTTGATCTCCAGTCGCTGCTATCGGCCGTGTACTCACTATAGTAACCGGGGCTGTAAAATCCTAGTTGGCCGTTAGCGAAATAATCTCCTATATAAAAATTTTCGCCTACTTCTACTTCGTTATAACTATTATCACTATATGATATTGCACTATCACTATTTGGCACTTGGAAGCCTGAAGGCACGGATTCGTTTGTATCACTCGGTGCGGCTTGTTCTATGCTGGGGGCTGTGTGAGATGTTTGATTCCTGAGGTGCGGCGGTGTGTATACGTTGCAGAAGTTCTTGTCTATAGATCGTCGCGGGGTGCCATGAGCGGACTTGTCTATTGGGGCTGGTGACTTGGGGCACTTAACTCCTTCTGCGCTTTGGCTGGTCTGCCTATGGTTGGTCTCTGGCTTGATCTCCTCCGGTGTGTTGCTGTCAGCTGTCCGCAGAGCTCTTGGCACGTATACCGCGCGGTCTGGACGCCGAGGTTTCGTTGAACCAGATCTGTTAACAAATGACACTCTCAATTATGATAATATCTTAAATATTATTGTGATAACAACTAATCGATTACCGAAACAGATTCCTCCTAAGCGATTTTATATACAGAAATAATTTAATCAGACCTCAAGTTTAAACCACAAGAGAATATTGTTAGAACCTGAATACCGTTGCGATATTCAACCTTCATAATTGATGTTCCACTCATAATAACAAGTAGCAGTCATTAGCCATACAAAGGTCATTCAAAAATCCAATGTCATAAAATTAAACACTTTAACAACGTGTGAAATGGTTTACAATAGCCTGTGACAAATCGTCTTTTCGAAACGTAAAGGCCGTCGTACACAATACAACATGGCCAATCACCCCATAGAGTTACCAAAAGCATCAAGAGCTATTACTGAGTCGCGTAACATCGCAAGTGGGGCAAGGCCAAGCGACTGTCCAACATTCTGGCCCCCTCTCATGGCACACTTTCGATGTTTTCGGCACCGTGCACCGACTCGCGACTAGTTTGTGTAATTGGCCGTTCATGTTGTTGATCTATAGTCACGTCTAGACTGGTTATATTGCACCATCGGTACTTGATCATTATGATGACATCTTTTTTAATGTGGACGATTATTGATACTTTATTGTTGGAACTGTGTTGAAACGTGTGTTGATAGAAACGTTATAAGCGCAGATTTTTTATGTATCGGATAGCTTCGAAGGAATGCTTTTAGGATTTTTTTTTCTCCCTTTTGATATGGACTATAACACAGAAACGAGCCAAATTTTGTGCCGCATCGCCTTCAGGGCCGTCGTCTAAAACACATTTTTATCTATGTGTATCTATTTCTGCATTTAGTTACGTATTTTTTACGAGCATTTTACAAACATTGGCGTGAGACAGAAGCATATGGCAGAAAATATCAATATAGCACCGCCATAAAACATAATGTTCGTGACTGTCACTAATTCAAATTATTTGTATGTTTGATCAATTTCATACAAGTTATATCACACATTGCAACATTTGACTTTAATGAAGTGAAGGGGCAAATGTCAAGTATTTAGTAAGTCTAAATATAACTATAATAGAAAGATTAACTGATGCCGAAAGAAAATCCTCTGAAACAATACGAAGATATTAAAGATTAAGAAACAGTGTAACTAGATTATTGCAGCATATGCAGTTAATGCACACTTGAGTATGATGTAAGTTGTAAGAAGATACTTGGCTTAGCGTTTGAGACGTGAGATGATTAATGATTTTAAAAGTAGATAAAGCACACGTAGACGAACCTCATACTTTTGTCAATGTAGTATCATATGTATGTGCAATAAATGATGTTCTATGGAATATACAGTTTTGGGACGTAGCAACTCATAAGGCATTATTGGTAGTAGTAACAAAATCGATATGTTACCGGCCAAACCCGATTTCAGGACAAACCAGATTTGCCTAGGCTAAACTAGTTCTTCCTATACGCGGTCGCTTCATCTTTGTTCACTAAAAATCTTAGAATTGATAAACCTTAAAAACAATAGCGCTTCACGATCGGCGTACACTTTTAACCTAATCAAGCCATGTCGATTTTGAATAAAAAGAGACAATGATCGGTCGCTGTCGAGTGTTAGCCTAGGCAAAACTAGTTTGTCCTGAAATTGGGTCTGGCCGGTAACGGATATATGAAATTCGTACGTGGGTTTCTTATACAATTTGCAGTAGTATAGTAATTGAAATAATTACCAAGACAACCTTGAAAACACAGCCTATGCAAGTAGAGAGATTGGACTACCTTGTTGAAGAGATTTTATCATCATGGCCACCCCGATTGACATTTAAATTAAAGAAATTGCAAACCACAATACGAATAAGAAAGGGCAGAGAGGGCTACGAACTACAAACTAGGAAATGTCATACCGAGACTATAGGTCAATTGATATTTATTCTTGATCTTACTTCACGTTAAATTAAATCTTACTGATATGTGAACCTAAGGACTTTAATGGCAGGCACTTTTGAATAGTTAAGACCCTAATAACAGTTCCGAAGGTTGATTTTCCTGAAAAGAGCTGACTATAAACGCACTTAGATTTGACGGTATGTGGGTGTATTGGCGCCAAAAATAAAATCATAATTTTGAGTGGCATGCTAACAGCGGACCAGCCTAGCGTCCCAAATGGTAGTGAACTTCGTTGAATTTGGCTACCATTTTCTTCATTACCATTTTTTTATACATTAGCCCCTAGGGTCGGCTATTAAACCATTCTTGGTAAGTCGTTATCGCTTAAGCCAGAGGTTTTGAGTTTTATGGGGAGGACAGAAAGGTGGAGGTCTGAAGGACCATACACACCCTTACGCGGACTGTACGGCGAGCGCTTAGGGCTCTCAACCGTGATTGCAAATCTTAGACGACTGACCGCTGAGGGCGCCCCAGTTGGGGCACGAACCTCGGCTTAGGGCGTCGTCGGGGGTCACAAAAGTTGGGATCGGGCTTCGCAAGAGGTTTTGAGTACGATTCCAAAGTCAATGCCATTAAGAGAAGGCGTTCGTCGGGCCCAAAATCGGTGATGAGTTCAAATTACGGTAACTCGCTTAGTTTTCATTTTGGAACGCAGTGTTGAAAAGTGGATTTGTATAAATGGTTATTTATACATATACTACCTACTAAAGCCCTTACACCTAAAAAGATAATCATATCATTAAAATAGTGAAATCCATAATAACGAAAAATCATTTAAGTTATAGCTAGGTTTATTACGTTAATCCAATACATTTTAACCGTCAAATTATGGTTTAACTAATTTTGGAGGATTATCTTACTGATAAGACAAACTACTTTACAGTTTATAATAGATACGACAAATAATGTTGTACAGTGACTTGGTTTCTTCATCGAAGATTAGGAATATTGACAATAAACTTGAGAGAGAAATTTGGCAGGGCCATTCTTACAATGATTTTGCCGGGTAGGGAACTTTGTAGTACTTGACTGGCTGGCTACCACCATCAAGTTGACAATCTGTCACCAAGCACCTATTGGTGTGTTCCGGCAGTTGCATTACAGAGCCAGTTGCCTTTAAGGAATTGTAAAAATATCGAGAATACATTGGAAATCCCCCCTGGCATTGCTAATGTCTATAGGAGAGCGGTAGTCACATACCTTAGTGACTTGTAAAAAAAAAGAATATCGCCAATACAAACTAAATGTGTGCGTTAACAGTGGTAATGATATGATCTAGTTACCAATTACGCGACCATATTTTAATGTGGGAAGATTTTGTATCACTTACGTCATAATTAAATTATAGATATTTAATCAGTTGTACGATTGTACCTTTTCCTTATCTGACTTTATTTTTCATACAATTAACATCTGTATTGGTAAATTAACCATTAATGTCGTCAAGGACTCAACAACATGATGTCAAAGAAGAATTCCTTAACATGATTCATATTATATTTAATTAAATATATACTTACCTATTATATGAAAATATACATATTATGTACAAATCAACTATATCTTGACTATATTTGAAACCATAAATAAAGGGCAATAAACAGATATATAAAGAGGTAATAAATGTATTTAAATGATTAGCCTATTAGATTGTGTAATCGTATTGTAATTAGGTGCTTGAGTACTTTTTGCTAGCTGTTTACGTGTTATATGGCTTGACCCTAAGTCTCACTCAATAAATTCCATATTTGCACATCCTTATTGATCGGTAAGGGTCATCTACATCGCCAGATCCTATATAAGGTATTTTACCTCAAATGAATGCTAGTTTGAATACTAGGTGGACCTTGAGAGCCAGTTCCCATCTAGGCTTTGTGTGCTTACCACCTTCGGCCACATCATCACTTACCATAGTGAGATTGTAGTCAAACACAAGCCTATCCAGAATAATAATGATAAAAAAAAACTTATCGTGACATAAATAAATCTGTACTTTTCCATGTATCTTGACAGTTACATTAAAAATAACCCTTTGATTAAGAATTGCTCTATGGATGTAATTTAATTAAAACTATATAATCCAACAAACGTAACTTACAAACAATCACCTTCAGAACACACCAAGGCCGACATACGGCCCTAAAACACACAAATCACAACGCAATTTCAACTCTATTGCAATAACAAATAATCACACACTGCACGTACACTGTTTCACATGTGATAAGATAAAGTGGTATGACGACCGTGCGAGTCGGAGTGCAATGATCAAATGAGGTAGGAAGTGTTTTGATACCGACCTGATCTTTTCCTGAGGCTGAGCGCGACGCTGCGCTTGCGACTTGCAACCTCCCACCGTCGAGTCTGCGAACAAAGTTACATAAAGTCACCATATCTTTTAACAACAACATAGGACATATTTTTGTTTACCTTCACTTGTTCACTTGTTTTTTTTTTAAACTGAAAGATTTTTTCAGGATATAATCAATATTATACTTGTAAAACAATGCAAGCTGTTTTATTTTGCTAATTTCATCATGACAAGTTGTTTTTTTTAAACACTTCCAGCAAAAGATAAAAAATTGATAACATGATTTGTACACCCAGACTTGGACACACCTACAGTTTCAATCATGTTAAAAATATCACAGCACTATATATTTTATCAATAGTATGGCATCATACTACAAGCTCTGCTTAGTTAGCCGTGTGTGAAAAATGTCCGAGGATAATTATTATTATTATTATCATATGAGTAACAAAAAGTCGTGCGATTTTGGACAACATAATCCATTGGTGATTGGGTAGTCTGCCGAATCGGAACATCCTAATTTGTGAGGCAGTCGATTGCTAAATGACGTATATCGTTCCTACCAATCGACAATACCTATTCGTATGTCTGAATATTTAATACATTTTTCACTAGCAATTTCACCTGTGTGTGTGTGACTTGAATATCGTTTTTTTTTTTACCTTTCTCAGTCCGTGCGATATTTCTTACATGTTACGATTGCAAAAAACATTTTTCAGCCAGTCACCTTTATACTAGGTATTGCTCTATGCCTAACTCTTTTTCCTATCGAACCAGAAAGTTTGTGGTCTTATGACGTCACACAATCCTCATTCTACTACGACCTAATCGGTAAAGGAATGATACACAAATTTAAGAAATATCCTCTGCAAAAAATTACCTTGCTTAGTTTCTTGCCGGAGTCTTCTCAGTTTAAGTGTATTCCGAACCGGTGGTAGAGTCAATTGTAAATGTCCATAAGTGCCTTACTAAGGCCTAAACTGAATAAATGTTTTGATTTTGATTATGTCTGAAGAGTCAGGTGGCCAAAAATGTGCAAAATACAGTAAAACAAATTTTTGAATAAACAGGAATATCCAAGAAAACGTACGTAAAATGCGGGCACCAGTATTACATGAATGCAGTGAGCGTTGTTCCCATGGCACAGCTAGTGATTACAAGCTGTATACAATCACGTTTTTGTGTTTTGTTATTGCATTAGACGGATTACGGAGTACCTGGTCTACTTGTTTACTACCTTATGTATTAAACATTGTGTTGCGAACTTGCGATAAGCCGGTGTTGCTCTGTGTACCAATATTTGGAACGCACTAAGTTGTGTTGTTTTTAGGGTGTTTTGAGGGTCTCAGAACATTGGTTTTAACAGTTTTTTTTAATCTGTTTTTTTTTATACCACTAGGTGGCAAACAAGCTTACGGCCCACCTGATGGTAAGCGGTTACCGTAGCCTATGGACGCTTGCAACACCAGAGGCGTCACGAGCGCGTTGCCGACCTTGCATAAACCTTCTTACTCCTCTTTTGAAGAACCCCATGTAGTCCTCTACATTCTGACAAGCATGCAGGCTCACGTTAAGTAAATACCGTCGCTTATGGTGTTGCCTGGGACACCGATAGGTGCTTAGCGACAGGTTTCAATGAACTAGATTCTAAGATTTAGAAGATTTTAAATACGAACATTCACAAAATCACTCTGGAGACGCTTCTAATTATTCCCATCAAATCAATAAGACTCATTACTGTGACTATATTAATGCTTTCGCGGTTTCACCCACGTTCCCGTATTATTTTCGATGATGTTATATAGCCTTTCTCGAAAAATGGGATATCCAACACTAAAATATTTTTTCAATTTAAGTAGTTCCTGAGATTAGCGCGTACAAACAAACTCTTCAGCATTATAATATTATAGTATAGATTGACAGTGGAGATGATCAGGTAATCAATTTGAAAACTCTATCTATTTTCAATTTATATAAAACCTTACAGCATCAAACATATGCAATTAGATACCACTAAGCTACGGTAAAAGAAAGTTACACAAACCGTAGATACTATAAATTTATCAGGCAAAACTTATTACATGAAAACGGGTATGTATAGCGTGCAATCCAACCTATAAAGTCACATATCGGTTCCGTAGTCAAGACTTGTAACTCGGGCATTCTTTCCGTATACGGCCGAGATATATCTATCCGAGTAGATAGTCGCTTCATGAAAGTCCTTCCGAGTATATGTTTAAAGCGGTAAATATCCCGCAAAATTGATCATCAAAATAAAAATCTCATTTATTCAGTTTAGGCCCTGGTAAGGCACTTATGAACGTTACAATTGACTCTACCACCGGTTCGGAATACACTTAAACTGAGAAGATTCCGGCAAGAAACTCAGCTCACATCAAAAACAGTACTTAGTTACGAAGTTACCATTTTTATGCAGTTATGAAAACATTTTAAATGGCCCAAGCTATTCAGGTACGCAATAATCAATCGTCGATTTACAAACCCTGCTAAAATTGTTATACCTATAGTAAAAAAAACCGGTCAAGTGCGCGTCGGACTCGCGCACCGAGGGTTCCGTACAATTTTTGTAGTTTTAAATTATTTTTTAGTATTTATTGTTATAGCGGCAACAGAAATACATCATCTGTGAAAATTTCAATTGTTTAGCTATCACGGTTCATGAGATACAGCCTGGTGAAAGATAGACGGACAGCAGAGTCTTAGTAAACGGAAAGCCTATTGTTCCACAAGGAAGATTCACGTAACATTGTCATTCATCCTCAATGTTTCGACAATTTTAGTGAATAAAACTGAAATCCATTTTCGCAAACATTTCTTACACAGTATTCAGATAATAATTGCTACCGACAAGCACTTGACAAATAACTCCTCAATACATAATATATTGTATTTTTATTAAAGATCGTAAAATATTAACTTGCTATAAACTTGAGCAAGATATAAGGGAAATAGGAGGCCGCTATACTTCTAAAACGTGTTTTGTAGCAGAAAAGGCTCAACATTGAGCGAGCAGTCAGGAATTTTCGGCTCGGAGAAATGGCCTAAGAAAGGTTTACCTATGTATGAACAGTATAGAAATTATGTCATTTTATATTTTGTTATCTTATTTGTATGCCTTTTTTGCTTTTAATTGTTAAAATAGTGGGTTAGAGTTAGACTATTAAATAGTCTAACTCTAACCCACTATTTTTGTCTACTATGCATTCTGAAGAGCTCTCACAAAACAACGATGTCTAAAAATGACAAATTTAATAGAAATGTGTGCCTTTTTTTACCAAACAATATTGGGATTTCATAGGATCTGCTGTAAATTCGAGAAATTAATTATATTGAGCAGTGTATTAGTCAACAAAATCTTTAGAACATCTCATGATGCCAACATGCGCAATACATAACATACCACCCACGCCGAATGATTCAGCCGAAATAACGACTTAATAAGTAAGTCGACACTGTCGAAATTGGAAAAAATAGACACCCGATGTCAAGGCTACTAATCGTATCGATGACTTCCGCCCCGAGGTTTCACCAGACTTTTTGAGAACAGAAATACTATAGCACAGGGTAATGTAGCTTCATATGATTGAAACAATTTTCAAAATGGTATCATTCCTTACGGACATTACCTCCTCCTACATCCAAAGTTTACCATATTAACAGCAGAATAGCAAAACAGAAGATCAAACAACCTTATGGTAAGTGATGCGGGCAAAGGTGGTAAGCAAACAAAGCTTAAACTGGTGGTACAGCTACCGAAACACCAATTATCAACGTGTGCACCAGCGGGTACCACAAACTGCCCTGCTCAAACGATCTTCGCCACAAGGAAGCCAGTAGGTACCCGAGACTGTAGGGCGCGAGTAACTTTAAGCTCCCTGGCGTCGATTCTCAAAGCGAATACAAGGCGTGCCACTTTCACTTTTGCCGCGTGCCACATTCAGCGGCCCCGCGATCATTCCACTTAGCCGTTGCGTTAGCTTGCATCATTTATGGATTATGTCATTGGTATTTTGTTCGCCGGTAATTTTGTTTACTTTTGCGCTATGGCATTGTGAAGGACGAAGCATTGAATGCAGATTACTAGTCCTGTTAACTTCATTAATATCTCATCACTGGCAAACTGACAACACAGATTTTTCTAGCTTAGGAGCCAGAAGACCCATATACTTGTGTAATCTAGCCAACCCATAGTTTTTTGTTGTTGTTATATCTATGTTTTCTTTCATGTGTGGCAAATAAATAAATATTATTATTATTATCTTGGTGACCTGTTTAAGGTTATGCGATGAGATGTTCTATTCATTAGAATTCATTAATATTTAATATAGCTGTTCCCCGCGGTTTCACCCGCGTTCCCGTGGGATCTTATCTTTCCCCGGGACAAAATGTAGCCTATGTTCATGAGGGATAATGTAACTTTTAATGGTGAAAGAATTTTTAAAATCGGTTAAGTAGTTTCATTGCAAACAAACAATCAAATCTTTCCACTAAACTATTAGTATAGAGACTATACTTATATAGACGGGAAGGTTTAACACTAACTATCACAGCACAGGTCGTGGATTCGATTCCCATCCAGTAAAGATAATTGCAAGAACATGTCTGTTTGTCGTGTCTGTGGGTGAAATCTGGACTCCATTAAACTCTGCTTAATTTGGGATCAAATGGCAGGGTGTAAAGAATGTCCCAGGTGATTTATTTGCATAAAGAATGTCATAAAAACGTCGATTTATTTTTGTAAATGTAACTCATGTGTCGTTTGAAACAGTACCTTTAATTATATTTCACGTAACTGCTTCAAACCACTTTATTTTTGACCACACATTTTTGCCTCAATAATTTTCTGATTATGTTTTAGTGTTTTATAGTCTTACATATTATATTTGAAAGTGAGCCAATTTCAATAAAAAAATCTTATAGTTCAGGATAAATGCACCACATTTTTTTTAAATGTAAATTTGGGTTGATAAGGTCGTTCAATGCAATACCTGCAGAATCCTAAAGGTAGGTAGGTACCTACATAAATCTTTCAATAAAAATATTTTGGACATAATAAAAGGTTTAAAGGATAGAAATTACAGAGGTAAACTATAACCGGGGATGGACAAAGGATACTTTTAATTGACTGCGTTACAGTTAGGTACAAGTATTTAAACGCCACAATAAAAAAGACTCCTTTCGGAATTGATTAGTCCGGTGCCCTGCTCGGAATCTAAATATTACAGAACTAGCTGTCCTCTGCGGTTTCACCCGCGCTCCCGTGGGATTTTATTTCTCGGGATAAAAATATAGCCTATGTTAGACATGGATAATGTAGCTTTCTAATGGTGAAAGAATTTTAAAAATCGGTCCAGTAGTTAACGAGTTAAATGGTAACAAACAAACAAAAAATTAAATCTTTCCTCTTCATTTATAATAGTTTAGATTACAGACAAGGCGCGCCTCCGTATACTCGCACGGATATTCGCGCTTTTTCAAAGTATAATCTAAACTTTGCGCATTTTTGTGATCTTACTTAAGGTCTATCAAAACTCCCTCCCACCCCCTTGTAAGAAAAAATAAGACATGGTCGACCCAGCTCCCCCTAAATCGTCTTACGTATTAAATGAATGGCGCCTAACTGGAGCTAAATTCAATAAAAATCATTACCATTTCTATACACCCCAAATGATGCTTTAAATTCGTGTAAAATTATTTCTCCATAAAATCTAAAGGAGTGTTTAATAATAAATCAATGATAATTATTAGTACGAGTATGAATCTATCGTCAACAAATGATGAATCTATATAGGAAAGTTCGACTTCAACAAGAATCGGTTTGCTACAAGAAACGATATAAAAAACGCGGTAACTAGCCTTTTTGCCACGCGACTTTGCATGACAGGCAAACGTAACGTGTGGGCTGTGAGCTTCCTTATGTATGACGCATTATCGTAACTGAGTTACGGGAATTGGGGCCTCTGAATGCGCAAAATTGATAATTTGCACGAATTAACACCGTTTTTTTTATAAATATGTAGATGTTTTAGCAAAATATAAATTACTCAGATTTTACTTCGATGTCTACTGCATTCCCAGGAAAAAAACAAGTACTGTAAAAATTTCTCTTTCCTGCCCTGCCAGTAACCACAAATAGGCAATTCGTGTGGCCGCCGCCGCGCCTAGGGTGATTTATATCAAACTAGCTGTTCCGCGCGGTTTCACCCGCGTTCCCGTGGGATCTTATCTTATCCCGGGATAAAATATAGCCTATGTTCATCAGGAATAGTGTAGCTTTAAAACGGTGAAAGAATTTTTGAAATTGGTCCAGTAGTTTCTCAATGCAAACAAACAAACAAATCTTTCCTCTTTATAATATTAGTATAGATTTGCACAAAAAATATGTAATTAAATTATATTAACCTGTCAGTTATTTCTTGGGACAGTCGGGGTTTCAGAGTCCGCACCACTTGGTTCTCAAATGGGACAATCTGGACAATGACATTTTCTTGAATATTGCGCGCGAATTTTGAAATTTTTAAAACTGCGCGCGAGCGGACGAGTTGTTTGACAGTTTAATGTCGCGAGTCAACATATTAAGAAAACTTACCGGCATTAGATATGGAGACATCTTCGCGTTCAGCCTGTGACAGTCCCATGGCTGGACGCGCACAAGCCTCATCACTGCAAAAGTTGGTGACACGTTAAGCTTGATTGATAAATTACTAATTTCATAGTAAAAGGGAGATTCCTAGACTATAGACGCCCCTGCGTCTATTACGAAAAACGGCAGCCGCACACGAAAGGCGATGATAGCACAGTGGCAGTGACGTCGGATACCGCGGCGAAGGTCGTGGGTTCGAATCCTACAATGAGCTTGAACTTTCAGTGAAGGAAAACATCGTGAGGAAACCATAGCACGGTGGTAGGGTACTTTATAGTACCCGACTGGCACCTATCGGTGTGTTCCGCCAGCTGCACTTGAGAGCCATTTCCCATTTAGGCTTTGTGTGCTTACCACTTTCGGCCACATCATCACTAACCATGGTGAGATTACGGTCAAACACAAGCTTATCACGAAGCCTTATTGCCTAAAAACTAACATTTTTAAATGCCATTGAACAAAATTTTAAATGTCAACCTATATCAATTATATTTGGCTGTAGATCTTCCTAAAAGAAAATAAATAAAAAAAAGAATGATATATAATTCTGGTAACTATTTTCTAGTAGTTATAAAAGGTCAGTAAACATTGGTAATCACCCAGGGATTTAGGGATTTTACGTCCATAATAGGTGGCAGTAGCTTAATTCCATCAGGTGACAAGCCTTGTCCGAGTTCTGATATAAAAAAAAACCCAGTAAACCAACCTCAATAACTTCTCCCTGAAGCACACAACGGTTCGTCGTTCGTCGCTGACTCCTATAGAGAAGGTGCCAAGCTCTGGTGACAACTGCTCTACACACCGGTGGATGAGAAACCTCCGGTAGTTGCTCACTGGTGGGAACACCAGTACACTGTAATTTAGTTACTATTTAATGCTACATATATAGTGTTGTTTGTGTAGCAAAGCACTTACTGTTATTGGACATAAGAGGCCAGTTTCCCTTCTACATTTTTGTGTGCTTAAAACCTTTGCAGGGCCAGATTTAGAGGTGTGGAGGCCCTGGGACAACAAAGGCATGGAGACCCCTAATCTTACTAATATTATAAATGTGAAAGTTTTGGTGGATGTATTTTTGTTTGTTACTCATTTACGCCAGGACGGCTAAAAGGATCTGGATAAAATTTGGCATAGAGATAGATTATAGTCTGGAATAGCACATAGGCTACTTTTTATCCCGGGAAAAGATAAGATCCCTCGGAACGAGTGAAACCAGCTAGTTATTTTCAAAAAAGGGCAATTAATATTTTTCTTGCAAGTTTTTTGCGAGATTAGTCTTTTTCTATTATTTGTGACTTTGATGTCTGATATTTAGTATTTTTAAATAAGTACTTTTTATGTGGGGGCTCTCTATTGTGGAGGCCCCGGGCAGTTGCCCTTCCTTAAATCCGGCCCTGCACCTTTGGTCAGATCTTCACTAAGCGGTAGTGTTATTGCAAAGCTATAATATATTATGTATTATCCTACATTTAAAATACCTAGTAAAATTATAAAAACACATTTCTCTAAATTCAATATGGATTCATTTTATAATTTGATTCTTCTTGTTTTTTTTTAATTAGCTTCTAACTGATTAGAAGTAACAATCTAAACTAATATTATAAAGGGGAACGATTTGATTTTGTGTTTGTTTCTTTGTTACAATTTAACTCAAAAACAACTCAACTGATTTTAAAAATTCTTTCACCATTAGAAAGCTACATTATCCCTGAGTAAAATAGGCTATATTAATATCCTGGGATAAGATCAGATTCCACGGGAGCGAGGGGGAATCGCAGAGGACAGCTAGTAGAATATAAAAAAAATCTCCACACATTTTGAGGAACATTCATTTTGATGACAAATATAACAAATTTAATTAAATTTAAGGAATACTATTTTTTTATTAAGTCTTGGGCCATCCAACGCATACGCTAGTCAAGGGGTAAATTGAGAATCCCATAGGATTGAATTATGGATCTGTTGCCTACATCACAAAAGTAAAGTTATTGTACATGCTGTATAAAATTAATTTTACGTGACTTTTATTTATATCTGCACAACCGGGATTTTATAAATAGAGTCCCCACGCTACGCTCGATGGAATATAAATGATGCGATATAAAATTTTGCGATGCCTGTGAAAAGAAATCATCCGTAATGCTGCGTGCCGACACGAAGCAACGAAATGCACATTAACGGAAATACTGAATCGACTCGTATACTGTAATTTTATCAAATGAATATTTATTAGCGTTCAAGGTGTCATCTCGTTTCGCATGATTTGATTTGCGAGTTTTGCGACCTACGTTCGAGCTGGTAACCTTGAAAATAACAACCAACAAATATGCACTACAATGAAGCTTACATATTATTCGAAAGAATTGCTAAGTAAACACGCGTGGAAAAGCAACAAAGCCGACGAAAATCTTTCAATAACATAAATGATAATAATTGTTTACCTGTCAACTTTTCCGTCGGCTAAAAAACATCTCAGGTCGTCGTTGACATCCTCGACAAAGTTGTCGTCGGCAAGGTTCAGGAACCTTTCGACCGTTTTGGCACCCAGTTTGACGGTGAACAGTTTATTTTAAATAAATAAAAAATATCTTTATTCACGTGCCAAACGGGAAACTATCGGCCGTCCATTTTCATTTTTTCAAACACACACAACTAAATATGTATGAAATAAAATAGATAGAATAAAACAAACACACACACAAATACAACGGCTCGGCTGCGGCCTTTTTTTTTATGGTTTTTGGCTTGGTATTTAAGCCATATAGCTGCAGTGTGTGTGATTCCACTATCAGTGTTGTGAAAACCGGTACCTTAGAGAGAAGCATAGACTATGAAAATATACTTTAATCGACTAAAAAAAAAAAGTAACGTGGATGGATAAAATTCTTCCGACAAACTTTAATTTTCCTAAGAACTATTATATTTTGAGTAGGACATCTAACTTCTTCTAAACTAACAATAAAATATGATACTTAATTGGCGTCCACTAATAACGTATTTAAATGATTATCGACAAATACTGGAAGATTAAAGTTCTTCAGATTTAGAGGTGGTCCTCGAACTTTGAGTATTATGATTTAATAATCAAAGTCCTCGAAAGACCAACCAATTTTGCCATGGCCGCATAAGCAGCCATAGGATCTGAGCCAATGAAAAAACGAGAATTTATTATCAATATAGGCGCTGGCTGTCGACGGATAATCTGCCAAGTGTGGCGGTGGTTTACTAACGGATTTACCACGACGGAACTTCTGCGTCGGAATATCAGTCAAGTGTGATAGGAAAGAGACGATAAGAATTTGACACAAGTATAAATGAAACTACAATTAATAATTTACTGTCTTTATTAATCATTAAAATCCATACTTATACTAATTTACTAATTAATATTATAATTATAAAATATTGTAAATGCGAAAGTGTGTCTGTCTGTCTGTCTGTTACCTCTTCACGCTTAAACCGCCGAACCGATTTAGATGAAATTCGGATAGGGATTGTTGGAGTCCCGGGAAAAAACATAGGATAGTTTTATCCTAGAAATCACCCTTTAAGGGGGTGAAAAGGGCGTGGAAGTTTGTATGAGAAAAACCTATTGATGCATTGACTCCATTTCATTTTCATTTCACCATCATTAGGAAATCTACAACAGTATTAAAATGATTATCGATAACCATTTTTACATCACTTTATTTGTTAGCATTATAAGAGGACCAAAGAGGACCATTTGACATTTTGCTTGTGACACGTTCAAAAATAATAAAAACAAACAGCCATGTTTTGTTTCATTCCCACATTACGATATGCTAATTGACATAAATGAATAAACTGTATAGTACTCGGTTTTTATTTTAGCCCGGCTTCCATGCTAATTATTGTTCCGAGCCTTCACTGTTATTTGGTGTTTTGTTCGTCTTCCATAAAATGTACTAAATATGATGACTGAAAACTTAACGCTTTTTTCATATCTTGATATAGTTTGTATGTTATAAGTTTAAATACCTATCCGATTCAGAATTCTAATGTCAGCGATCTTAATTCAAAATACATTTTAGTTCAATCAACAACGCAAAAAATAACCGGTACCTTTTTTATACACGCCCATCGGAACCCAAACTATAAACCAGTTTGCATTATCTGATGTAATCCCAAACTCAGGACATACATAATATTCACTATAATTTCTGACTTTTCGACTTC
Source organism: Ochropacha duplaris (assembly GCA_951361185.1). Lineage (NCBI taxonomy): Eukaryota > Metazoa > Arthropoda > Insecta > Lepidoptera > Drepanidae > Ochropacha > Ochropacha duplaris. The sequence continues at coordinate 2,515,340 of OX592709.1, read as the reverse complement.
GATTCCTACCGATGGAATCGATCCCACGACCTGAAAACCCTATAACAGCGACCATTGAATTTATTATCTCGACAAACGTTTAATCACCATACAATAAGGACAAACATGATATTGTTTATAAAATAAAAAATCTCAACATCCAATTTATTATATCAATATATTTCACTTATGTCAATTAAATATTTTTATTTATTATTCACTAAATTAAACTCATTTAATTACTTCGTACGAACATAAACCATCAACCTCTTCTATTATCCATTCGAATGGATTTAAAATAATGTGAGAATACCCTTGTTTTAAATTGTAACAAAATAAAAACTAAAATCAACAAATGAATTAAACGTAAAACCTAAAAAATATTCCTACAGCTGATATAAATTTACCTAATACATTAATTTTGATAAGATTCTAACTGGATGGTACTTTTCTTTATCTACAATTTTATTCAGTAGCTTCTGATACAAACCAAATATTTTTTTTTAAATGAGATTTTTGATTATTTAAAATCAAACATAAGGGACGAAAGAAAAAAGACTAAATAAACGACAATACATATATAAATACCATAGAATCTTGCTAGGGCTGGTAACCATTAATCTATTATAAGGTCTCTTTTTCATGCCTTCTTATGGCCCTATTTACTTTCGAATCGTTGTAAGTTGGATGAACTTTAAAATCACAAAACGATGGTACACTAGCATTATTACAAAATTACATATATTAAACATAGACATAAAGTTCAATATCAAACGTAAAGAACATTGAAATATGGTTGCGTTTCGATTCAAGGACTGACACACTTTGCTTGAGATCAAAGCATTCAAACAATATATCATCAAATATGCTTCAATTCAATAGAAACGCAACCTAATAGTTAGGACTCATATTTGTTTATATAAAATCTATATTAGTTTACAAATCAATTTTAGGTCTATACTGCAATCTGAGTGGGGGATCTCGGAATCTCCAGCGTGTTACATACACAAACTTGAGAGTGTGGTCCTTTCCTAGTAATTCATCATTGCATAGTATATCAATCTGAAAATAAATTAAAAGGTAATAAATCATTGAAGTTAAGGTATCTATGAAAATTGAGTATAGTATAGCTATTTTTAATAAGAAGCCAAGAACAAAAAATAACTAAGCAACAAATTTTACTAAAGGGATATTTAAGTTTTTTTTAATTCCACTAGTGACAACCAGGCAGGCGGGTCACCTGATGGTAAGTGACTTCCGTTGCCTATAGACATTAGCAATACCAGCGGGATTGCCAATGTGTTGAACACTTTATTACAATGCCTTAAAGGCAACTGGCTCTTAAGTGCAACTGTCGGAACACACCTACATGTGCTTGGCGACAGATTTTCAACTTGAGGGTGGTAGCCAGTCAGTTGAGTACTACAAAGTACCCTACCACCATGCTATGGTTTCACAATATTTTCCTTCACCGAAAGCTCAAGCTCATTGTAGGATTCAAACCATCAACCTTCACTGTGGTACCCAATGTCACTACCACTAAGCCATCATTGCACCAAAAAAAATCTAATTCATATTTTTTTTAATTCTGATTGCAGTCAATCTATTGCAACTCTTATGTATGAAAAATTACTTACTTCTCTATATTTCTCTATACCATTGAGTACTTTCTTGGCTACAAATTTTTTGAGGTGTGTAATAGTTGCCTGTGCAGAACATCTTATGAAGCTGCGCTTAAGTGTGCGCAGGGACGTTGAGATGCACTCCAGGCATACATTCACCTGAAATAGCAATTGGAATACATTTTAGTTGCAATTTTCTATGAGAAAATTTTATGCAACATGTTTGGTTATAATTTCTTTTACCGCCAGTGTCCAATACTTACAGTACTTGAGTAAAGACAAAACATCTTATATTTTAATAAGGCATATGGCTAGCAGTTTATATAAATAAAATAGTATTTTACTGCACTCTTACTGTTTTCTCTATGTAATTTATGAAGTTTTTGACATTTTGAGCTGTGATTATGTACTCTTTAATAAATACTAGTTTTCTGCCCCATGGTTTCAGCCATATTTCCGAGGGATTTTATCTTATCCTAGGATAAAAAAGTATCCTCTGTTCTATTCCAGGATCTGTATATCCATTCAGTCATTTTTGCATGATTGAGCAAAAAGCATCCAAACTTTCACTTTTATAATATTAGTTGGAGTAGGATATTTTTCACACAAATATACAAGAGTACCTGTTCATCTTTCCTGTGAGAATCAGTGTTGTCAGGTTGCTCTGGCTCATCACCTGCACCGGGCTTGTCTGCCGCCAGTGCAGCATCTTTGGGACATGGCAGCCCTCTGGCTCTGTAGAAGTCTCGCTCACGTTTCAGTTCATCTGTAAATTTTAGTATATTCACATATATTATTACGTTTAAATTAAATATTAATGTAATAAGTTCTTCTATAAATATTTTGTAGAATATTAAAAAAACATTTCTATTCTAATCTATGACTAGAAAATAGTCAATGGGAGCAAACACTCTATGTAACGTAATGTCACTTCACAAGTTCCCACCAAAAAGTCAGACAGAACCGTGTAGCCATGATCACAGGTTGAACAACCTACCTCTACAAGTGTGCAGTTTTTGAGATCTAGTTCCCTTAGGCATATACAAAGCCTAGACTTGCCATTCATGGCCACATTATCAATAACCAATGTGTGATTTAAAATACTAGCCTATGCATATTCAAATATAAATTATAATTCTAAAAGAAATTGTGTTATACTCACTGTCCTGCAAATCAGGAACGAGTTTATAAACAATATCTTGCATTGTACGATCGAAGCTGATATACTGTAGTGGGTGAGACTGGTGTATCACTATATTGCATGTTGGGCATGTATTATTCTCCTCTAAATGTTTCACTAGGCAGCTTTTACAAACTGAAAAACAGATCATGTTTTTGAGGTTATACCACAAAGAAAAGCTTATTCTAATAATGCTCATTGCATGTAAAATATGTCTTTAGATCAAAAATATATTGATTACAATTGTAATTAGGACAAAGAGTGTTATAATCCATCAGCAGCAAAAAAAATCGAATTGTAGAGTCATGATTGAAAGTTTTATATCTTCGGGTATCCCAATCAAGGAGAGGAAAGAGGCTGCGGAAATAATTAAGATATGATATATTTAGTTCAAAGACATGAATAATAAACTAAAAGAATAGAAATACTAACACGTATGAAGGCATTCAGTGACAGTGGTAGCGTCGATAAAATATCCACGGCATATCTTGCAAGTAATGTGACTATTTAATGTTTTCAGCTTTATTCTCCTTTCCATTGTCATCCTAAAACTAAGACTGTACTAAAAACATTAGATAAATTAACTTAAAACTAATTGAAAAACAAAATAAATTAGAACATAAATGCTATGACCACAATACGTCAACTCAACACTTGAAGTACGTTTCGTTTCATTTTAATATTGCAATTTGCAGTATATTTAATCATAATAAATTAATGTACATTTCTAGACTCTAAAAAATATACTTTGAAGTAATCTTAAAATTTTCAAACGATACTCAATAGAAACGATGAAAACATGATTCAAATAACAAAAAAATACTCTTTAGCTTTAAAAACAGACACGAAAGAGTAATTGATCGAAATTAGATGGATTATCGAAACGTTTCACTTGATAGTGTTGTACTACAACCATATTATGTATCTGTATTATAATCGACTAAAAGTATTAGTAACAAAACTACTAATTATTTCGTTTACAAGGTATTTATATACTACGTAACCCTTTGATTATAAAACCAGCCTAATGCTCTAAGACGTAACCTTTACTTTCTTAATAATAAGTTAAGTTTTTTTATATAATATCATGCTTTCACCTCGTATGCTTAATACAGATTGGTGTACCTTACATCGCATAGCTCAGATGTTTCCCTGATTTAGGGTACCTATATTTAATTAACATTGAATGGACTTGCGTTTGGCCACTGACCATATTTTACGTCACGCCCGTACATAGAGCATTAAGCCATTTGGCTGGCTTAATGCTCTAAGATTAAACCACTCCCCCCGATGTTATATGAAAAAAATGTATAAGAAAATTTTAAAGAAGGAAATTGTGATAATGCAATAACATTTAGTTCAGTTTGCATGAAATCTGTTATAGAAATATTGTTTCAATCTTCGTAAAAAAATTGGTGAATAAAACCGTCATTTTTATAGGCGTTTTATTTTAAATATGATACCTCAATGGTAGTGATGGAAAACATCGTGAGGAAACCATAGGACGGTGGTAAGGTACTTTGTAGTACCCGACTGGTTGGCTACCACCCTCAAGTTGAAAATCTGTCGCCAAGCACCTGTTGGTGTGTTCCTGAGAGCCAGTTGTAATAAGGTGTACAACACATTGGCAATCCCCCTGGTATTGCTAATGTCTATAGGTGACATTGGTCACTCACCATCAGGTGACCCGCTTGCCTCGTTGTCACTGATTGTATATTAAAAAAACGCGCGCGAAGTCGAGGAGTGTACCGCGTGGTACCTAGCTAGTCCTTCTAATTAGAAGTTTGATGTTGAGATGTTTGTTCCTCAATCACGCAAAAACGGCTGACCGGTTTTGATGAAACTTGGCACACAGGTAGATCATGTGAAGAAGTCTAGAATGAAACATAGGATACTTATTATCCCGGGATGATTATCCCAAAAAAAATGAAATAAATAGCCTCCAGACTCATTGTTCATTTTTAATATTTTTGTATTTTCATACATTACTTACCATAGCTAGTCAAATTGTTTGAAACAATGCCCATATCATGAAATTTGAAGGTGATGTTGTGGTTCTTAATGCGAGTGGGTTATCATCAAGTCCAAGGAGTGTACAAAATTAAAAATTATTTCGAACAATGTGATAGTAACGATTGGTTATATTTGTCCAGCGTCTCCAAAATGCTTGTGCCCGCTTTTGTTTTGACATTCCATTAAGAGCTCATGTGACACCTTATTTAAATGAGCACAATATTCTTAAAATTAAACATCGACAAAAATTAGACTTGGCTTGTCTTGTATTCGGTGTTCTTAAATATCAATCACCCACTTATCTTTATGAAAAGTTGTCCTGGGTGTCGAACCGAAGATCCTTTGGGTCTCGACAGTGCGCAATGCAACTCGCAATACCAAGACATCACACAGCCGCCTTCAGAGGCAGTTTCCGTTACGCTGCTTCAAAATGTTGGAACAACATTCCACCGCCGATAAGGAACCAGCAAAACATTCATGGGTTTAGAGTTAATATGAAAATATAATATTTTTGCACATCAGATATGTCAGGAAACTCATCGAAACGATACAAGTGCTATTTAGGAAGTATAGGTGCAACGAATGTCATTATTATTATAATTTTCTTATATTATTATTATCTTTTGTATCACTCACAGTATCACAGTATCCTACAATGAGCATAATAAAATTGTTGATATGTAGGTATCTATTGCCAGCGTTATTGTTCCATTTATCATTATTAATAGTTTAATTGTCATTATTTTTGAAATTGTTTTTTTCATTAATTATTAAGTTTCGTGTAGTTTAAATTTTGTTTTTAATATGTGGTATCCACACCGTGACGTCACCTGCTGGCTCCAACGGAAGATCAGCGCAGGTTTAACAACCCGCAAAATGCTGAGTTGGGGCCAATTTGTAACATTGTTCGTCAATACTTTAATTAATACCTTTTTTTTATATGTTATATGCTACAAATAAATAATATTTCATTTCATATTTCATAATAATTTGTATGAAAATACAAAAATTTATAATATTTTTTTATTAAAAACCGGCCAATTGCGAGTCGAACTCGCGCACGAAGGGTTCCGTAAAAAAGGCAAAAAAAATCACGTTTGTTGTATGGGAGCCCCCCTTAAATATATTTTCTTTTTATGTCACTAGTGACAACGAGGCAGGCGGGTCACCTGATGGTAAGTGACTACCGTCGCCTATACACATTAGCAATATTCCAGGGGGACTGCCAACGTGTTGTACACCTTATTACAATGCCTTAAGGGCAAGGGCAACTGGCTCTCAAGTGTAACTGCCGGAACACACCAACAGGTGCTTGGCGACAGATTTTCAACTTGAGGGTGGTAGCCAGCCAGTCGAGTACCACATAGTACCCTACCACCGTGCTGTGGTTTCCTCACGATGTTTTCCTTCACCGAAAGCTTGTAGGATTCGAACCCACGACCTTTGCCGCGTTATTCGACGTCACTTACCACTGAGCTATCATCGCCAAGTAAAGTAAAAATACAACTGAGTATTTTGTGAATATTTCAAGTGCCATTATTGATATCGAGCAAAAAGGGCAAAAAAATAGCGTTTGTTGTATGGGAGCCCCCCATAAATATTTATTTTACTTTGTTTTTTGTATTTGTTATTATAGCGGCAACAAAAATACATAATGTGTGAAAATTTCAACTGTCTAGCTATCGCGGTTCTTGAGATACAGCCTGGTGACAGACAGACGGACGGACAGCGAAGTCTTAGTAATAGGGTCCCGTTTTTACCCTTTGGGTACGGAACCCTAAAAAGGAGCACTTTCTCTTAGTTTGCCATGTGTTCATTACTTCTGAGAATTTGATCCTTGTTAGCAACATTATCGGATGGTGTAATAACACAGGTTGTGTATTTTTCGGGTTCAATTCCTGGCTTGGCCAAATATTTTTTCGAAAATCTAATGATGCAGTTTTAGTTTTTATCAAAATCGGGCCGAGACACCTTTCAGAGTTTTCAGCTATTCCCTTTAGTTTAGGATTTGGCCATCCACGCCCACTTGAAAAAATCACCTGTATAGATAGGATACGAGTTAATAATTTATTATGTTTGATAATACTATGTTCATAACAGTATCAACACTAATATATACCAACTATGACAGAAATGAATTGCAGACAACCATAATTTAATTGTTATATAAAAATAAACAATCCATAAATGTATTTTGTAATTTATGTATAATAGTTTAAATAAAATTAAAAAGACACATTTTAGTCAAAAAATATTGTGATAGTTGCACTTTCCATTATATTATATTAGACTATGAGGTAGTTTACCAATCCTCTAAAGTCAAAATATTAACTATAAAAAAACGAAACACAATACAGCACAGCACATCACTAAGATCCTTCACATTTGACAGCTTCATGAACAATAGGCGCCAACTTTTGAATGTCATTATCTAGAATACCTAACATACTTTCACTATTATCGCGGACTATTATCTTATAATGGTCAGATGAAGGCACTGGAACGTTTGGTTTTGCGTGTTCTCTCCTAAAATGTCTGCCAAGGTGGCTTGATTGTGTGAATTTTTTGCCACATATTCTACATTCGTATTTTTTCTCTCCCGTATGGACAACTCTATGTTGTTTTAATGCAGATGAAGTGTAGAATGTTTTACCACATTCACAGTGATAGTCGCGCTGACCTTTGTGCCTCTTTAGATGCACGTTGTAGGCGCTGCAAGTGACGAAACCACGTAAGCATTCTTTGCAATTGTACCTGAAAATTTATAATGTACTATTTATATTAAATCACGTTTTGGGTTCTCATTTACAAAAGGTAGGCTTGTGTTTGGTAAGTGATGATGTGACCGAAAGTGGTGAGCACACAAAGCTTAGAAGGAAACTGGCTCTCAAGTGCAACTGCCGATAGGTGCTTGGCAACAGATTTTCAACATGAGGGTGGTAGCCAGCCAGTTGAGTACTACAAAGTACCCTACTACCGTGCCATGGTTTCCTCACGATGTTTTCCTTCACAAAGCTCAAGCCTCATAACCTCCAGAGGCGTCACGAGCGCGTTGCAGACCTTGCATAAACCTTCTTACTCCTCTTTTGAAGAACCTCATGCTGTAGTCTCTAGGACCCGAGTCTAACTACATGATGCCGATCGACTACCGAGGCAATTATTATACTGGCCAATAAAACCAAGGTAACTAACCTGATTTCTTTATTATGTATTCTAACGTGAATGGAGAGATTTCCAGATGTAGCGAAGGTTTTGGTGCAAAGATGACACGAGTATGGTTTCTCACCGTTGTGAATACGAAGATGTATTTTCAGTTCCGCTTTTATGGGGAAACCTGTGAATTGTAAAGCAATTAGCTAACCCGTACAAATATTGAGTTATTGTATAAAAAAAAACAGAAAACTACCCCTTTTTAAAATGGTCTTATATATGTCTTTTTTTAAACTTATTTTCGTATTACAATCTGTCATCCAACTTCCTACTATCTCTATATATAAAAGGCAATCGTTACTGACTGACTGATCTATCAACACACAGTTCAAACCACTGAACGGATTGCTTATTAATTTTAGCCAATATACTCAACTTCTGTAGTTCGAACTACACAAGTGCCCTTAACAAATAAATGGTTTTGACTTTGTACAGTGATATAGATACTGTTATCCACGAAGACGCGCCCTTGACCAATAAAGGTCATATCCCACTTACACGACTCTGCTCCAACACAGCCCTAAACTAAAAGTCAACTACCGAGCTGTCTGATGGCGGTAAGCTCGCTGAATTATATTTAATTTGTCGCGTGAGAGCGGAGTTATATAAGTGGGCTATGACCTTAATGCGCCTCACTCTATTTCCTAATCCCTTACTATGCAAGTGTACATCATTTCGCTAGTGTTGTTCGTCTGACGAGGGTAAGCGCACACAAGTGCAGAATATTACCTTTTCCACATTCCTGACAGAGGTAAGGCTTTTCACCTTTATGCCGCTTCATGTGTATTGACAGCTGAGCACTTTGGACAAAGTTTTTGAAACAAATATCACAGCTGAATTTTTTCTCACCTGGAAATATGAAGAAGAATAGGTAACCTAAAGCTTAGATTAAAGGTGAACTCACACTTATCCGAGCCGAACGCGTCGAACGAACCGAACGAAACGAATTTTACAATTGTTTATATGGAATTCTAAGAAACCTCGCACACTTAACCGTGCCGAATCGGACGAGTCACCGGAAGAATTCTGAAGGTTTTCGTTTTGTTCGGCGCGGTCCATGCGTTCGGCTCGGATAAGTGTGCGTTCACCTTAATAATAATAGGTCATCGCACCGCTCTGACGTAGATGCCGCGATCCCTTTCCATGACAGTTCCGAAAATGCAGCAACTCAATATTTTAGTGTGTATTTGCAAGGATGCTAGTGTGCGTGAAAAATTGTGTCGCGACAACTGAATGGTGTTATTTCTTGCAACGAGACTGGGCTCGGTTCGGCTCGGGTACGCTTCGGGTTTGGTTTAGGCGTAGTATTTGTTGCCGCATTTTTCAAGTATGACGGCGGCTATCATTAATCTATGACCTAAAGGTTCTGTTACAGTTTATCAATAGACTTATGTTACATTAAAAAAAAACTGTTAGGCGCTTCTGAGCCAGCCAAGTAGGTACTCAAAATCTTGGTTTGAAATAGGCTCTCGATATGATTCTCTCAGAAAGTTTTATTTTGGATAAGCTTGTGTTTGACCACAATCTCACCATGGTAAGTGATTTGTGGCCGAAGCTGGTAAGCACACAAAGCCTAGATGGGAACTGGCTCTCAAGTGCAGCTGTCGGAAGACACAGATAGGTGCGTGGCGAAAGATTTTCAAATTGAGGGTAGTAGGCACAAAGTACCCTACCACCGTGGTCACCATGCTATGGTTTCCTAACAATGTTTTCCTTCACTGAAAGCTCAAGCTCATTGTAGGAACCTGAAGCTCGTTGAAGTAAGAATGAAATGAGAGCATCAATATCTGTACATACCGGTATGGATTCGTATATGATTGACAAGTCCATTCCGTCTGCGAAACTGCTTGGGGCAATACTCGCAATGGTACGGAGTCTCACCACTGTGGACCCTTTTATGTTGAAACAGTGCACTGTGGCCCCTGAAATTCAAATTCAAAGTCAAAACCATTTATTCAGTTTAGGCCCTAGAAGGGCACTTATGAAGGTCGAATTACAGAAGTTACCACCGGTTCGGAAGTCAGCCTTCCTGCCAGAAATTAAATTATTCATTACTAGCTGTCCCGAAGGCGGGTTACCGTCGCCTATATACATTGGCAATACCAGGGGGATTGCCAATGCGTTGTACACCTTATTACAATACCATAAATGCATGAAAGTTCTTATCTTTTCACAGGATTAAAAGTATCATATGTTTTATTCCTAGTATCCTACTAATATTATATGTGAAAGTATGTTTGGATGCATGTACGTGAAGATGTTTGTTACACTTTCACACAAAAACGGCTGAATGGATTTTGATGAAACTTGGCACACAGGTAGTTCATATCCTGGAATAAAACATAGGATACTCTTTATCTCGGAAAAAGATAAGATCCCTCTGGAACGCCGGTGAAACCGGAAAACTAGTCTAAAATAAATATTTACCTGAATGTCGCAGGACATTGACCGCATTTAAAGGGTCGCAATTCCGTATGACATATCTTATGCGCTTTCAAATTACTTTTAGTGCTAAGGAATTTGCCACAAATGTCGCATTGGTGAGGCAGCTTGCTTTCTGGCAGTTGTGGTGTTTCGCCATTCAAATACACTGGAATTGAACGATTTGATTAAGAGGTGTTTTGCTGATGGTAAGTGAATACCGTCGCCTTATAGCAGGAATTGCCAATGTGTTATAAATTTTATTTCAATGCCTTAAAAGCAGGCTCTCAAGTGTAACTGCCGGAACACACCAACAGGTGCTTGGCCACAGATTTTCAACTTGAGGGTGGTAGCCAGCCAGTCGAGTACTGCAAAGTACTACCATGCTACAATTCTAACCCAAGACCCTATGTTGTAGCTACCTACACTAGAATATAAGGTTACGAGTTCGAATCCTACAATGTGAGGAAACGATAGCACGGTGCTAGGGTAGTAGCCGTTTAGCTGACTAATACCAAGTAGCTGACGTTTTTTTTAAATACAATAAGTACCTTTTTTCTTTCTTCCTCTCTTCTTGGGAATCTTTTCTATTCTGCCTTCAGAAACTGCAAATAAATTTTAAATTTTGTATTCCTGAAAGCTCATATGAATTTTTCTACAGTGTAAACTGCCTCGAAAACTTTTAATACTGTTTTTAATTTTTTTTGTTTGATTCAGTAGTCACTGAATGTTTATATTATTTATTCAAATACATACAACAAATAATCGTTTTTACAACAGTTTGAGAGACATACTATCTCATATCTATGAACAAAATGTAGACACGCTACACACACTCAAAACAAAGTACACATGCTCGCTACACGCACTCAAAATAAAGTATACATGCTCGCTACACGCACTCAAAATAAAGTACACATGCTCGCTACATGCACTCAAAATAAAGTAGACATGCTTGCTACACGCACTCAAAATAAAGCAGACATGCTCGCTACACGCACTCAAAATAAAGCAGACATGCTCGCTACACGCACTCAAAATAAAGTAGACATGCTCGCTACACGCACTCAAGATAAAGTAGACATGCTCGCTACACGCACTCAAAATAAAGTAGACATGCTCGCTACACGCACTCAAAATAAAGTAAACATGCTCGCTACACGCACTCAAAATAAAGAAGACATGCTCGCTACACGCACTCAAAATAAAGTAAACATGCTCGCTACACATACTCAAAATAAAGTAGACATGCTCGCTACACACACTCAAAATAAAGAAGACATGCTCGCTACACGTACTCAAAATAAAGTAGACATGCTCACAACACGCACTCAAAATAAAGTAGACATGCAAGTATGGTAGGCAAGTATGCAAATAAAATGTAAAACATGATCACCTGTTTTCCTCACTTCAGTTTTTATATGAACAAGGATGTTATCTTCATCCACATTCCATTTAACATCTTCTTCTTTACAACTTACATCTAAAACAAAATAACAATTGCTTGTAAACTCAAGATCCTTGAGACAAGCATATTTTTATATGTACTAATACTAGCATCCAAACTCTATGTCCTTACTTGTATATTATAAAAGAAAGTCCCCCGCCACATCTATCTGTCTGTATATTCGTGATAAACTAAAAAACTACTGAATGGATTCTCATACGGTTTTCATGATGGACGGAGTGATTCATGACGAAGTTTTTGGTGCATACTTAATTCATTAAGGTTTTATGTATATTGGTTAAGTCCGGTTAAAATATGACGATGATTGTTGAAGATGTCGGAACAAATTAGGCCGACTAGCAGCGTAGTACGACAAACTTAAGGGGGAGATAGGGTCAGCTACCAAATATACAAAAATGACGAATAATAGTGTCGCCATTATATTGTAGGGATAATTTTATAACACTATATCAGTTTGACCTTTGGCAAAGGCCTCTCTTTATGTAATAGGCCACAAACTGCCTAATATAACTAATACAAATTTTATAAGCCATTATATGTATTTTGATTTAAAAAATATTTATTACTGATTACCAAAACCTTATGATGGATTCAGGTATGCCACTTTAGTGGTTTATAAAAAATGAATGCACCATACCTTCATTTTTCTTTCTTATTCTTATTTCATCAAGCAAAATGTTGTCATCATCGGCATCCCAGGGGCTATCATTGGCATCTTCAATGGAGTTTGGTTCTGAAATACAATTTATGACAATGTGTTACATTAAAATTATTTTAAAGGACTAATAACAAAAGATTAAGATTTCCTTTGGCTAAGGGATAAGATGGTTTTATATTTCCAGGAATTTGAAACCATCAGAAAGTAATAGATATATTTAAATCTGGGTTGCTCAATAAGGGATTTGCCTGTTATTAACTACTAGCTGTCCCTTGTGGTTTCGCCCACATTCCTCAGAGATCTTATGTTTTTCTGGGATAAAAAGAGAGATTACCCCCTACAACCTCACAAACTGGGAAACTTTACCTCTTTATAATATTAGTATAGATTAGTAGACTACCCTGATGGTTTCACCCACATTCCCTGGAAGCTGGAATATTTGTCAAAAATAATTTAGCTTTGTTCACGAAAGTCAGTGACGTTTTTGATAAAATACAAAGGGATCCTAACAGGCTAATCCTGCCCATGATACCCAAGACCACCTTGTTTACGAAAAATAGTTATTATATGTGCATTAAAATATTTAACTCGCTACCAAGGAGCCTTACTGACTTACCCACAAAAACTTTTAAAACAAGATTGCAAAATTGGCTTATGGATAAATGTTTTTATTCCATAAATGACTAGCTCATAATTAAAAAGTAATAGTAATGATTTAATGACATCATTTAATTTATATTGTAATTTGATAGTTGACATTTAATCTTGATTTTTATTTATTTTTTCTGTATTATTCGGAGCACATAGGTAATAGTAACTGTAGGACATGTTTTATTAATGATACTGTAAATTTAAAATATTATGTAGCTAAAAGCATTCACGGATGCTTTGCTTATAAATTTTGCATGCCAGTTCTTGGCTGAATATGAATGTACTTTTTCTTTATTTTGTTTCTTTTCACCATATTCTTGCAATTAAAATATATTATTATTATTACCAAGGGAAACCTTTAGGGTTGAATTTTAAAAAGCCATTGTTAGTGGTTAGTAGTTCAATTTTGTACCATTTACACTTTCTGAGATTTCATTGTTAATCAGTGAGTGGTGTCATTTTTATGATATATACATACATACATATATTTATTATCCAAGGATATTAGGTACCTATATTTATTTAAGTTATATTTCTTGACAATGAACACTAACACATACATTTATATCTAGCTTGTTACCTTTATGGGAATAAATATATATAGAAATAATCACATTCCAACATTTCTATTCCATATTTCTTAACTAAAACAAGATATCTGGCTGGATGCTACTAACAGGTTTCTGTGTCACCCTACACAAAATAAAATTTGCCAAAGAGTCATACAATTTCAACTGTTATCTAGGACAGGCATTATACATAAATAGCATACTATATTTCAATTAACCTTACCAATTTTAATTTCCTCCTTATTCTCATCTTTAGGAATATCATTTATTAACTCCAAGAGATCTAGTTTACCACTGTCTGCTTTTGTTTCATTCAGTTGCTCAGACTTCAATTTATTTGTAAATTCATCCTCAATTTCTAAATTGTATGTGTCTATGTTTGGTTTTGTAGTTTCCAAAGTTTCCTTGAATTTCTTTAATTTAATCTCACTTTCTTCACATTGTAGATTGAAAGTGTAAGTTCGCTTTAATTGACGACTACATTCCTTGCAGATTAGACGAGGAAAACCATCTTCTTCATAAGGCTATTTAGACAACAAACGATTTAGTATTACCTATAGGAAGTGGAGTTTGTAAAAAGTTTTATTTAAATTTAATACACCTACCTTAATTTTAGTACAAGTAGACAGCATTTCAGAGTACAGGGTATTTCTTTTCAAGTAGAAACTGGTAAAGATATCATAAGTTTGTTTGTTTGATTCAAGACAAATTCTACAAATTTGGGTGAAATCCATGGTAAAAATAATTTGAAGGCAGGTTGTTATCAAAGATGTTCCAGTTTTGGTCAAGGAATAATTTATTAATAGAAAACGTAGTGTTTTTATCCGCTTTGGTACGTTATTCAAGAAAAATAAAGCAATTTAATTATTGTATATAGCAAATAATTATTTTTTGGTCCATCTATCTATGTATCTATCTATCTGTCATTTATTTTTTAATGATTGACAAGTTTGACAACACATTCTTTAAAAGGTTTTTGGCTTGGTATCTAGACCTTTAAGCCTTTTCTTTATTTTAAATATTCTCCTTTTATGTCATAGTCATATTATATTCAGGGCTATTGCGTATCTCTTGATACAATCAAATTATCATTGAAGTCACTTGCAACCGAATAAAATGGCGGATTTGCGATTGCGTAAGTCCATTTTGACAGCAGTGATTGTATCACAAATGCCATTGCAACCTCAACCATTTTAGGTATAACGATTTCTATCGATAAACGTAAAATGCGATCACGTAACTCGACTTCAATCTAAATGACAGCTTGGTATTTCAAGAACTTCAATTGTTCATTGAAAGAAGTCTTACGTTGTTTCATCAAGCAATAAAGGTTGTTTTTTATTGAGTTTATGTTGATTAACCATTCATAATCAGTGATTTGAAAGTTAAATTGTTATGAACATCAATTAATCCTAAGTTACTTGGCGATTACGTATAGCTTACATTTAAATCAATTATTGATAAACTATCTTATTTTAGTTCATAATGTCACGAGCATTTTTACTCGCCTATGCGGAGGAGGAACGACGTAAAAACCAGTTAAAGATTATGAGGCGTGTGATGAGAGATTCCAGTAACCCAATGTCGCTGCCCAATAAGGAATTCATGGTGATGTTTAGGCTTAGTAAAGATGCCTTTGATGAACTATGTCGGGAAGTCATTCCAAAACTTCCAGCCGGCAGACGATCTACTGCCATTCGCGATGAACTCAAAGTATGTTCCGAACTCAGTAGTCTGCAGATTATGTCTTTATTTCATAGTTAAAGTATGAATATTTCATTGTATTTTATGGTCCATTTGTAAATGTTTCTTATTTACTTACTTAGGTACTAGCAGCTTTGGCTTTCTATAGTCATGGGTCATACCAACGTGGGGTAGGTGCTTCCTACCTCCACAACATGTCTCAATCCAGTCTCTCTACTTGCCTAGATGAAGTCACCAATACATTGAATTCCCAGGAAATTCTAAACCAATTTATAAAATTTCCATCACACACAGAGAGAAGGGAATCTGTAATGGCAGAGTAAGTAGCACAAATAACTTTTTATGTTATTATAGGTTTAACATATAATTTATCCTTAAACTTTGTAAGTAGGTTGTGCCAGTTCTTATTCTGGAGATAGAAGTAGTTAGATTATTTTAACCGGGAAAATGCAGAATTATGAATCTGCAGGTTGAACTAGTTGAGTGATTGCCAGATTAGTGTGTTTTCAGCATTCATAATATCACAGATTGTGGACTTGATTCCTACAGGAAAGCTGATATATGTGTGCATGAACTTGTCTGTTTGTCAATCTATATAGTACACTGGGTTATTAGTAAAACACTAACAACCTCTTAGGACTATATTAGGTACTAAAATCATAAAACAACAACTTTTTTCTATAACTTTTAGTAATTCATCATACTAAAATAAAATATTTCAGTGTTAGATAGAACAATGAAATCTTGAAGGTTTGATTTTAGTAAATAATGTTTTGTAAAAATACTAGAACCAAAAATTGCTATTTATGATGATAAATACATACCTACAGTGTTAGATAGAACAATGGAATCTTGAAGGTTTGTTTTTAGTAAATATAATTATGTCTTGTAAAAAGTCTAGAACAAAAATTGCTATTTATGATGTTAGTAATACAGTTCTGAAAGGTTGTTACCAATAACCCTATGTTATACTTATATAATTATATTTAAAAAAGTAGTATGCAGTAGGTATATCAGTATAGCACAATCATATTATTTTAAATTTCAGTTTTATGGATAAGCATGGAATTCCTGGGATTATCGGGTGCATTGATGGTACTCATGTTGCCATAGTCAGACCGGTTGAGCATGAAGAGGCGTTTTTTAATAGGAAAGGTTACCACTCTCTGAATGTTTTAGCTGTAAGTGTTTAAACCCCTTGGCTTGCATCTGTTAATACAAGTAAAAATAATAAAACATCAAGTCAATAGGTATAATAAAAATAATTTATTTTCTTCCAGATTTGTGACTTACACTTAAATATTACATATTTAGATGCCTCATATGGTGGTGCTGCTCATGATAGTTTTATTTGGGCTCAAAGCCCAATTAAAACTCATTTAGAGAATCTCATCTCACAAGGAGAGAGATGCTGGCTCTTAGGTATGTTAGCATAAAAATTAAGTTACGTTCAAATCCATTAGCGTGATCCTTTTGCGTGAATGAGCATCAAACATCTTTGCAATTAGTTTCAGTAAAAAGTCTTGTTGCAATCAGTTTCAATCATAACTATCTTGTTGCAATCAATTTCAATTATAACAAACTTGTTAATTAATATTGAAATTGATTGCAACAAGATACTTATATTGAAACTGATTCCACGCAATTAACCCGTTATCGTTGATGCTATAATATATGGGAAAGGTTTTTATCAAGATGTTTGTAGCTCATTCACGCAAAATTGGCGAATGGATTTGAATGAAAATTGGCACGGAGGTAGATCATCGACGCATTCATTACGTAACTTGTTTCAAGATTGAAACTGATTGCAACAAGATACTTATTATTGAAACTGATTGCAACAAGATACCTAATTGACCCGCTGTTTCATGCTATTATGATAATAATGAATTTAGCAATTATAATATTGATATGGATACATATTTCATTGCTTATAGGAGATTCGGGATTTGCACAAAGGCCATATATGATGACCCCAATTCTCCGGGCAGCAGAAGGATCCCCAGAAGAGCACTACACAAATCTACATTGTAGCGCCCGCAATGTCGTAGAAAGGTGTTTTGGGGTTCTGAAAGCACGTTGGCGGTGTTTGTTGGCACATCGCGTGCTTCACTATCACCCAACTAAGGCTGGGAAAATAGTCAATGCATGTGCTGTGCTACACAACTTAGCTAATGCGCACAACGTGCCGGTACCCCAACTCTCTGATGCTGATCAAGATGCAATCAGACGAAGTCAGCATAATTTTGAATTTGGTGGCAATGCTCAATCGGATACAAGAAGTATTCTTGTACAAAGACTGTGGGCAGGAAGAGGGATTTTTTGATAAAAAAAAAACAGTTTCAGTAATTAGTTAATTTTACTGCTAATAATATCTTGTTAAAAATTCAGTATATTTTGTAGGTACTATAATTACAATGTAACTAGTGTGGGTTGTATCTTTTTATATACTAGTTAAAGTACAAATTTGTTAACCATTTGAATAAAAAAAGCCAAGATGGTCCAAAAATATTTTAAAAATGTAACCTTGCTGGGTTTCTTGCTGGTTCTTCTCAGTTTTTGTCTGACTTCCGAACCGGTGGTAACTTCTGTAATTCTATCTTCATATTTTTTTTATTCAGCCAGCCAGTCTGATACTACAGAGTACCCTACCACCGTGCTATGGTTTCCTCACGATGTTTTCCTTCACCGAAAGCTCAAGCTCTTGAATTGCCCTCCTAGGGCCTAAACTGAATAAATGGTTTTGACGTTCAACCCAAAATTGTCTCCTGCTGAAAATAGGCCTCCCCATAATATTTACACAACTACTGTGGCGGGTTAAAATGTCTGTTAAGATTGTGCAACAGCTCCAAAATTTGTTGATGGGTGGCTGCCAACTGCTGCACGTGAGCTGACAACCCGACCACAGCGTCCGCCAAACGTTCCTCAGCTGCGATGCGCCTCTCTTCAATTTCATACGCCCAGCGCGGAACATTATCATCATGATCTGAAAAAAGAAAACCTTTATTGACAAAGGATACCGCAGCTGTGAAAAATTGTAATACATGACTGGAAATTTAATATTCAGACTACACACCTAATGAATAAATTTGGATTAAAATACAAAATCTTGTACAAAGCTGTTTTTTTTATACACCTACAGACAATGCGGGTCATATGATAGTAAGTGACTACCGTCGCCTGTACACATTACCAATACCAGAGGGATTGCCAATGTTTTGTACACCTTCTTACAATACCTTAAAGGCAACTGGCTCTCAACTGCAATTGCCGGAACATGCCAACAGGTGATTAGCGAAATATTTTCAACTTAAGGGTGGTAATCAGCTAGTCGAGTGCTACAAAGTACCCTACCACCATGCTGTAGCCATCCTTCATTGTTAGTTGGAAAGTATAATAATAGATTACACTCACTAGTTCGACTCTGTCTTCGGCCACGCATGGGATTGCGAACTCTGGGCGTTGAATTAGAAAGCTGATGAGCGCCGGGGCTGCGGGTTTCGGATTGTTCTGGAAAATCTGGAACTATAAATTGTTAGCTTAATATGAAGGAATATAAAAAAAAAACTAGAAACCAACTGAATAATGATGTGCAATTAACAGTTACCTTGCAGTGTTTCCTCGCCAGTTACATAAGTGTGATCCTGTATATGTGTATTTGAAACTGAAAAAATAATATAATCAATCAAATAAAAGCTTAATATACCTACCTAATGACACTAAGAATGTGTAAAGTGTGTTTATAAAACATTAGTTAGGTACTTACTAGACCCAGAAACATTGACCTCATAAGGAACCACATATTCAAATGGTTCCTCCAATACTTGTGTACCTGAAACACATGTGAAGTTTAATGATTAAACAACATTATATACAAAGTAGCCTTTGTGTGTAGCTAAATTATCCTATGGTTTTTCCAGGATATGATCTAACTGTGTGCTAAGTTTCATTCAAATTCATTCAGTAGTTTTAGGGTGAAAGAGTATCAAACATCATCCAGCTTCATATCTTAACAACTTTTCACATTTTTAATCGTAAATTAAGATTAAAATCAAAAATACTTAAATTAAATATAATAAACCTTTTAAACTGCCTTTCTAGTGAAAGCCATGAGGTGATACCATGTTACATATATATAACATGGTATATCACCTTATGGTACATTTTAATAGGCTTTTGAGGTGTAAAAGCTATGCAATTCTGAATGTAACCTATCTCTGGACAAATTTAATCATAATCCATTCAGCTATACATTTTAAAATGATTTCAGTAACAAACATATCCACACATAGTGGGATAGTAAAATGGTTAAATAAAATAAATATTAACCAAAACTTACTTGTGCATGACACAGCAGGAGCTAGTTGTGCATCAGACTGAACAGCAGGTTGCAAAGGCATCTGATTCTGATCAGAAAGCTGTGAAAGACATAAGAATTGATTAAAATTGAAAGTCACCAAAAGGTAACTGTCTCTATTTCTTTGTAACTCATGAAAACCATTTTAATAATATACATACTTTAAATAAAATAAGTATTAAAATAAAAATAAAAATATGGAAAGCACTAACATTCATGGGAATTTGCACATTTGGATTTCCCTCAACCTCAGCCACCTTCCCAATCAAACATACAATTCTTTGTTCAATGTCTGTGAGTGGACATATTTTGTTAGGTCCACCCCCAGTACCTACTCTGTTCCTCCTGTTGTCTGCAGCCTTTGCTTTGGTGCGACACTTCAGTAAATGCCAATACTTGGTGATGAAGATTATATAAAAAAAAACATAACATGCACATCTCCAAAAAATTTATCACATTCAAAGCAAAAAAAAAAAGAGTAATGCTGCTGAGATGAAAGGTTATTTTATTAGTAAAACATAATTATCCTATGTATCAAACTTGTACTCATAATATTAAACAAATATTTTTAATCTAAATTATCTCTAATTTATGTGAGTATAGGAACACAGTTAGAAATGAATTACGATAGAGCCATACCAACAAAACATGCAAAAAATTACATTCAGAAAGATAGGTACTCACTCGCCTCCATTTGTCGCCTGTTTTAGTTGTCCCTTCGCCGAGACAATTGAGTGTTTTGGCCAACTCATCCCAGGCCTTTAGGGAGTCTTGGTGGCCATGTGGACCATTCCTATGTTTATTAAGGGCCACGGAACAATTTTGCTCCGCGAACTCAATTAATAATTCCATTTGGCGGTGTGATATCATCCTCGAGGGTGCCATAGCTTTAAAACAAATTAACATTAGAAAAAGCAGAAATTCCACCATGAATAAATACGAAAGCTCACGAATGAGCTTAAGGGCTATTGTCACTTCAATGAATTATACTTACTTTCAATTTCAAAGAAAATTAAAGAAATAGGTAGGTACAATTACTTGGACATACAGTTACAGTTACAGTACATTCACTAGACGCAACGCAACTAACTAAACTGTACCTAGATAACCAATAACTACCTATAGCGTAACTTTACTGAAATATTGCAATACGAATCCACTGATGAGGACTGAAGTATACTTCTATCGATAATTTGCGATTGCGTAACTTAGGTTGCAGTGATCCTCATCGATAACTTGCGGAGTGAAGTTGCTGCAAGTCATAAGCTTATCCGACCAATTTACAAAAGTACTTTTCATGTATGAAATTTCTCAAAACGAAATGCATTTTATAATCAACCGTATAATATATGAATTTATGTGATTGCAATCGTCATTTTTATATACTTAGGAACCTACCTATAGTTATTTGTTTTTATTGAAGTCAAATTGTATTTGCTAGTAATTTCACGCATTTTTGTTGGCTTTAAAATAGCTTTAGTACCTAATTGCGAAAGTAATAATATATATATTTTTTTATAATACACGTCTCACAATTTTAATAGTTCTATTGTTTTTGGGACATTCCTCATCCACGTTCCTTCATAACAACATAACATTAACTTCGAACTAAAACAACATTGGTCATCGATATACTTATAATAAACGACGTAATCGCATACCTATATCTATATTAACTTTCAAATCACTGATTATGAATGGATAATCAATATAAACTCAATAAAAAACAACCTTTATTGCTTGATGAAACAACGCAAGACTTGTTTCAATGAACAATTGAAGTTCTTGAAATACCAAGCTGTCATTTAGATTGAAGTCGAGTTACGTGATCGCATTTTACGTTTATCGATAGAAATCGTTATACCTAAAATGGTTGAGGTTGCAATGGCATTTGTGATACAATCACTGCTGTCAAAATGGACTTACGCAATCGCAAATCCGCCATTTTATTCGGTTTCAAGTGACTTCAATGATAATTTGATTGTATCAAAAGATACGCAATAGCCCTTCTAAGTATATAAAAATTACGATTGCAATAACATAAATTCATATATTATACGGTTGATTATAAAATGCATTTCGTTACTTTTAAATTGGTCGGAAAAGCTTATGACTTGCAGCAACTTCACTCCGCAAGTTGTCGATGAGGATCACTGCAACCTAAGATACGCAATCGCAAATTATCGATAGAAGTATATTTCAGTCCTCATCAGTGGATTCGTATTGCAATGTTTCAGTAAAGTTACGCAATCGGGCCCATTGTCACATTCATCCGGAGGTCAGCCTGTTTGTCAACCTAATGACAAAAATCTAAATGGTAAGTTATGTTCGTTATATTATCACATTCACTGTCTCGTCTCGTCCTCGTCCGTGCAAGCTCGGACAGGTTTTAAAGAAATTAGCGGCTGTTCCAACTTCCACTATTTTTCACGAACTTTTTGGGACAACCTGAAAATTCACGATAACACGTTTTCGTTTCTTTTCATTTCACTTGTGCACTTGGATTTATTTGTATTGGACAAAAAACCATCAGTATTTTTCAATAAAACTTAAAATAGGTACTGAATATAATGAATATAAACCGAAAACGCAACGTCACTTCACAAGTTCCCGCCAAAAATTCAATCTTGCTTGACGCTCTTTGACGCTGGCTGGCTGAAATGTTTTAGTGGCCAATGAATATTTTTAGTGGATCAGCCGCCAATTTCACTAAAACCTGACCGGACTTGTACGGACGAGGACTTGATTTTACAGTGAATGTGATAATATTACGTAACTTACTTTGATTATTAAACCAGCCAATACTCAAAGGTAACTAACCATAAAAGAAGAATATTTATAATAAAATAAAGAAATGAGTTAAAGGTCTAGATACCAAGCCAAAAACCTTTAAAAGTAAAAAAAGAATAGCACACTTGGCCCAAGCAAGCACAACGCTATTTTTCTATTTATTACATGAAAAAAAAAAACAAAATGTCGGCAAGGCAAGTGAAGTTCTCGCTAGGAAACTTTATTTTACTGGAATAATTTCTTTGTAGATAGATTTACTTTTTAACATTGGCTTGAGAACAGCTAAAAACTTTTAGCATAATGTCTGCATTACAAAAAAGTATTTTGAAAAACAAACTACCGCCTAGATGTCCAAGAACATCGGGCGTCTCGAAGTGAGTGTGTGACTTAAATTTTGTATGACTTATTTTGTATATACAATTATTGTTTTTGAAGGGTTTTATAGGAGTTTAATTATATGGTATCTCTTTACTGGATTCGACCTATGAAATGATTTTCTGATTATTATTTTCCGCTAAAAATATACCCATATGTATAGCGTCTCAAGCGTCGTGTTTTTTTCAACCACAGGTGGTTTTTATTTTTTCGTAAAAGACAAATCAGCGACCGAATGTACATCTGTACAGTACAATTCTAGAGTGTAAGATTACCATATCATAATTTATCCTTAACGAATCGGAGATATATGGAATTATAAAACAATAGAATTGAACAAAAATGATGCGACACAGCGTTCGCTGCCGCTTGGTTGTCGCCACTTCGGTGGATGGGTAGCCTCAGGTATACCTGTTATGTGGCCTCACTTTTTTTTATTACTTTATTTATTTACAGCATCATAATATGCTACATTATTTACTAAAGGTATACTATCTATACTAATATTATAAAGAGGAAAGATGATTGTAATGAATCTCAAAAACTACTGGACCGATTAAAAAAAATCATTCACCATTATCCCATGGAAACACAGGTGAAACCATGGGGGACAGCTAGTTTCATATAAATTGAGTGTAAATACCAGATAATGTGGAGCCAGAAGATCATTTTAGCTCTTTTTCTTTTAATATTGCTTCTGCTGCTGAAGTTCTTCTCACTCTCAATCATACCCAAATCCAGCTTCTCTCTTACCATAATCTTTATTCAGGCTTGCACCTTTTGGAGCTGGCCGCAGAAAAGATTACACACCCGTATCTTGGAAAGAGTACTTTGAGAAGTATGTTGATGTGGAGACTGATGATGGAGTGTTCCGAGTATACTTGTCAGCGGAGCCTGACATACCAGATCGTCCGAGGATTGTGACATTACATGGTGGTGGATATTCTGCATTGAGTTGGGCTTTGTTTACTGTGAGTGTATGACTGTTTTGGTTTCAGTCCAAAATGTATCTTACTAATATTATAAATGTGAAAGTTTGGATGTTTGTTACTCATTTACGCCAGAATGGCTGAAGGGATCTGGATGAAATTTGGCATAGAGATAGATTATAGTCTGGAATAGCACATAGGCTACTTTTTATCCTGAGAAAAGTTAAGATCCCTTGGGAACACGGGTGAAACCACGCGGAACAGCTAGTATAATTATATTTCTTTGTGGTACCTTTACTTCTTTATTTAAATAATTTATTTATACATAGAGTTATGATTCAGTTATGAATGACACAAAATGCAAAAATATTGTCTTATAACTATTAAAGATTAAGAATAATAAGTAAACTTTTGGACTGACTTCTCATTATAGATAATAATATAATTATATATCACAAAACGATCCAATCATACAATTGTGCTTATATAAATAATATCCCTGACCTGTTTAATGGTAGTTTCAGGTGGTTTAAGAGTGAATTCCATAAAAATTGTTTATAAAATTCCTACATTTTTGTATATTATGTTGTTTTTATGTATATTATGTCCATAAGTAATTGAGTAGCTGTGAAATATGTTATTAGTCAAAGTTGTGTGCAGTTGTTATTGGGTGACAGGTTTATGTTATATTTTGCTTCAATTTGTTTGTTTAAGTGTAATCTGTTATCTGTTACTGTACCTTTCAATATAAATAAAAAAATTAAATATATTGTAACTTGTTTTAGGAAGAAATAACGAACATGATCCATTGTCAGGTTATTTCCATGGACATAAGAGGCCATGGAGAGACAAAAGCTAAAAATCCTGATGATTTAAGTGCAGACACATTAGTAAAGTAAGTTATTTAATTTTATCATACTTATATGATACTGGTGAATTCTGGTAGAGATGTAAACAAGTTAATTTAAAAGCATGTAATGTAATGTAACTATTGATACATAATTACATACATTCACACCAATAATTGAGTCTATATTGGTTCTTTTTATTAAACACTGGGACCATTCATAAATGATGTCTCATGAAATTCATGATTTTTTGCCTCCCCGGCCTTGTTACATTTGTGACATTCCCCACTTCCTAGTGTTACTTCACATTTTTTGTAATTTTACATCTAGAAATTATTAATTAAATGAAAACTGCTGTTCGATTTTTTTTTTTTTAAATATCACAAAAATCGATTAATTATATTAAAAACTTTACACAAACATACAAACTTAATCATGTTACTCCATGGAATTTGAAAGCCATTCCTTTAAATATTAAATTTTGAAATGTGACGTCACATAACTTAGAACCCCTCTCCTTGTCCTACAATGTCACATTTCGTTGACTATTTCATTTCTAAGGCGATGATACCTCAGTGGTAGTGACGTCGGAATACCGTGGCGAAGGTCGTGGGTTCGAATCCTACAATGAGCTTGAGCTTTCGGTGAAGGAAAACATCGTGAGGAAACCATAGCACGGTGGTAGGGGACTTTGTGGTACCCGACTGGCTGGATACCACCCTCAAGTTAATCTGTCGCCAAGCACCTATCGGTGTATTCCGACAGCTGCACTTGAGAGCCAGTTCCCATCTAGGCTTTGTGTGCTTACCACCTTCGGCCACATCATCACTTACCATGGTGAGATTGTGGTCAAACAAGCTTATCCAGAATAAAAAAAACCCCCTTTACGTGTGACGTTATTTATGGAAGGCCCCCAACCGATATAAATAGATGCTGCAATATAATAATAATGACATTATCCGCAGGGATGTTGAACAAGTGATACATAAGATATTTGGTGGTGAACTGTCGCAGTTATTGCTGGTCGGACACTCAATGGGAGGTGCTATAGCTGTCAGAGCTGCACACTTACCTTCATTACAACAGTGTTTGCAGGGGATTGCTGTTATTGATGTTGTTGAAGGTATTATTTTTTTAAATTATAGACGGCTTATGTTTAATTACAATGTGTTGCTTGAAGGTGAACAGCCTAGGAGGATTTTTTCAAGTACAGCTGTAGGTTGTAGCCAGTTAAGTAGGTACTAAAAATAGTTCTACTACCTATGGCATACATACTTATAATAATATCTAGTGTTCGCCCACTGTTAAAATTCAACAAAAAATTTTTTAGGAAAAATTCGAACTGTTTTCTTTTTTTTTACTAATTACACTAAAGCTTGTCAATATACCTACTAAACAAAATAATATAAAAGAAAATTGTTTGAGTAACTGTGGAGAGAAAGGGGTACAAGATTTTTCTTCACACATAATGATGATTATTTGCACTAAAATTCTAACATAACAATGTATTCCTTCACTGCCCATGACCTTTATTATGGCATCTGATTAATGTAGCACTCTATCTCTATAATTAGATTGTCAATTAAAGCCAGTCTAGCCAAGCTGGTCTGAATTGGCTGTCATTCAGATGTACCCTTCACGGGTAAATCAAGTAAATCAATGTGCAAGCCAAGATAAAATAAAAATAAAATTTCCAGTAAAAAAAAATTATGATACAAAATAATATAATGGTATAAAAAAAGAAACCACTATTATAAAAGTATGATGCATAGTGTTTTATAAAAAGTAACATTATCTTTGGAATGATATTCTTAAAAAAAAAAAATTGAAAATCGGTTCACAATTGGCGGAGAAATCAGAGAACATACATAAAAATACATACAGTCGAACATATAACCTCCTCCTTTTTTGAAGTCGTTTAATAAGTAAAATTAATTTATATTTACGAATATATTCATGTTTTAGGCACAGCAATGGATGCACTAGCAAGCATGCAAAGCTTCCTTCGAGGTAGACCAACACACTTCAAAAACATTGAGCATGCAATAGAGTGGTGGTAAGTATTATAACTTATCTTTTATACTGTCAATTATCCGGCTCGTGAGGACCAAGCTGAGAACTGAATAATTTTAATTTCAATGAAACAAGTTGTGTTAGTTTTCATTGAAACAAGAATTTAAAGTTATACATAGTTCAGTTGATTTTTAGTTACTTTTAGTGCCACTTAACTATTGTTCCCAAAGATGTGAAGATGTGGCTGCTTAAATCTGCAGGTATCGGTTTTTTGATAAAACTCAAAATAGATTACGGCAGGCAAAATTTAGCTAAATTGCAACTAAATTACCATTAATTAAATATATTGCAATTAATTTTTGAATAATGTTTTTCTTTTTCAGCGTCAGAAGTGGACAAGTTAGGAACGTGGATTCTGCAAAAGTATCAATGCCAAGTCAAATTGTCAAGTAAGTGTCAATTGTACTAGTAAACCAATTAATGGTTTGTTGTGCTCCATTTGCCTTTTAAGTTTGTATTCGTGAACTCGACTCTTCTTCGGAAGGTGCATTATACTATGGTAGTAAGCTGGGAACCATGCGTTTCTTTCTAAGCTTTTGCACTTATCATGTCATACCACATTATCTTTACTCTGGTTTGTTGTGTGAATTCATTTTTCGATTGCCTATCAAATCCTTAATTCCTTATAAATGCTTCCTTAAAAAGTAACTCTGTCTGCCTGTCGCGCTTTCACGCCAAAAATACTGAACCGATTTAAATGAAATTTGATGCACAGATAGTCTAGAGCCTGAAAAAGGACATAAGGGCGTAGTATTATAAATGTGAAAGTTTGGATGGATGGATGTTTGTTACTCTTTTACGCAAAAACGGCTGAACGGATTTTGATGAAACTTGGCACACAGGTAGATCATATCTTGGAATAACGCATAGGATACTTTTTATCCCGGGAAAGGATAAGATTCCTCGGGAACGCGGCTGAAACCACGGGGTCAGCTAGTTCTTACATAAATAGATGAGAAGCTAGGCGATCGATCATTGCTAAGGACAGATAAAGCAGCGGGCAAATCGTTGTTGCATTGTGTGTTTGAGAAACTAAATTGATATTTCGGTTGACGGGCCGGTTAGCGTGGTTAGTTAACACACTCACTACCTATCACGCCGCAGGTCGTGGGTGCGATTGACATTGAACATGTCTGTTTGTCCTGAGTATGGGTGTAATTATCTATTTAAGTATGTATTTACAAAAAAATGTAGTATATCAGTCATCTGGTTTCCATATTACAAGCTCTGCTTAGTTTGGGATCGCCCTGTGTGAAAAATGTTCCAGGATATTTATTTATGTAAATCAAAATTTTATCGAAATCGAAGCCTTTTTCGAAAACGCGAACATCCCATTAAAAACATAGTAAACAACAGTGTAGATACGGGTCTGCTAGCCATAAACGAGGTGGATACATACACGGCGAGCGGCGACGCGTCTCCTTCGCCCGCGCGCCATCGCTCCTTACCCGACCGCATCGTCGAGGAGGGGTCCGACTCGGAGCACGAGGTCGAGTCCGACGATGAGCTCGGACCCGACGGTGACGTCATGGACGGGGAGTTTGTAAGGCCCAGCGCCGTTGGAGACGGCGGTACTATGCGGTAAGATTGTGTTAACATTCATCCTAATATGGAATTGGTGATGATTATGCTGTTTACTAATGAATATAAATAGCTGTGCGGATTAATTATGGCATTAGAAATGGCGGCTCATTGAGCTACTACGGTATAAACAATAACGATAATTATTTTTCGCTATATTTCGGGGGCAGATAAAACTTTTAATTCCCATCTGTCCCCATTTATAAGGTCGGGGGAAGATGACACGTAAAAAATCCCATCTGGGGACCCCGTTTGGGAACAGACACTTTAATTAAAAATATTTCTGTCCCCATTTATAAGTTTGGGGACAGATAACACGGAAATTCCCATTCGGGGACAACATAATAATAATTATTATTATGCTAGTTTTAGGTGTTATTTGCCAATATTTAGAACCGTTGTTAGACTAAATTTAAAATACTATACAAGATAATTTTTAATTAAGAACGAGAAGTAAATCGCTTCGACGCCATTTATAATACCATTCTTTATCCACGCGACCAGTATATCTCTTTCTTGCAAACATTATTGAAAAGGGATAGAAAATATATAATGACATCAGATTACTCTATGCCAGTGTCAGATACTGGACTAATTTGACAGGACAAAATTTCTTATCTTTTTATTTATTTATTAGAAAGAATAACTTTGTAAACAACATAATCACCTCAGTTGTATGCATTCGATCTATATAGCGCGTGCTAAAGCTGCGAAGCGTTAGCTAGTGTATTCAATTACTTAACACATAATGCTATTTAAGTAAAACACTGCTGACCACTTTATTTGTGAGAACATATGACGTCACAAGCTACTATTTCATACAAAACTCCTAAAGTATTGTTAAAAGATAAAGAAGCCGATTCGATATGTCAATTAACATCCCTATTGTCGACATATCTTGGTATTCATCCTCATTTAAGGCGATGATAGCTCAGTGGTAGTGACGTCGGATAACGCAGCGAAGGTCGTGGGTTCGAATCCTACAATGAAGCTTTCGGTGAAGGAAAACATCGTGAAGAAACCACAGCACGGTGGTAAGGTACTTTGTAGTACTCTACTGGCTGGCTACCACCCTCAAGTTGAGAGCCAGTTTGCCTTTAAGGCATTGTAATAAGGGTGTACAACACATTGGCGATCCCCTTGGTATTGCTAATGTCTATAGGCGACGGTTGTCACTTACCATCAGGTGACCCGCATGCCTCGTCGCCACTTGTGATATAAAAAAAATTGACAATAAAAAATCTGTAGCTAATTCAGTAATACAAAGAACTATCCGCCACTTATTTTGATTCGCACCGATTCTATAAACTTTTTTCCAAATTTTCAACGATAACACAAAGCGTCCACGAACGTGATAGATATCACTTCAGGTACAAATGGCGTATAGACTTATCGAAGACTGAGCAGTACTGGTCGGGCTGGTTCAAGGGATTGTCGGCCTCCTTTCTCTCGGTACAAGCGCCGAGGTTACTGCTGCTCGCATCGATCGATGGACTAGATCGTGAACTCACTGTTGGACAAATGCAGGGTATGTACATCATTAAGGCGATGATAGCTCAGTGGTTTTGTAGTCGGATACCGTGGCGATGGTCGTGGGTTCGAATGGTAATGAGTTTGAGCTTTCGGTGAAGGAAATCATCGTGAGGAAACCACAGCATGGTAGTAGGATACTTTGTGTAGTACTCGACTGGCTCGCTACCACCCTCAAGATGAATATGTCGCTAAGCATCTGTTGGTGTGTTCCGGCAATTGCACTTGAGAGCCAGTTGGCTTTAAGGCATTTGTAATAAGATGTGCAGCAAATTGACTTGGCGACAGTAGTCACTTACCATCAGGTTACCTGCCTCGTAACTTGTGGTGTAAAATAAAACTATTTTAATGTCGCTTTAAGCAACATTTTTGTGGCCTAAGATTTGTGGGTGTTGTTTTTTTCTCTTATATTAATAGTTTTTTTTATTAAGGTAAATTCCAAATGCAAGTACTCGCAAGATGCGGCCATGCGGTCCATGAAGACACACCAGAAGAGGTGAGACATTCAATACGTAACTTTATTTTCATATATCGGAAAACATACTATTCAATAACAGCATATTTCATCCAGTTATCATCTAAAAGTAAACTCTATGTGCAGTGTTTAAGTTATAATGTTTAATGACAGGTGGCGCGTGTGATAGCCGCCTTCGCTCTAAGGAATCGTATTACAACAATGACGGAGAAAGGGGAACATATGAATCTTATTACAGGACCGCCTGGTTGTTGAATAGGTACTATTATAGATTCTGTTACCGTGCCGGTCTTGTAAGTAGAAATAAAATTGATTCTTCCTCTTTGATATCTAATAACTAAAGATACACAATCAGCGACACACAATGACCTTACCGAATGAGTCTACTCGAACTTTTGGGTACTCTTTTAATCTAGTAGCATTCGAACGCTCCGACGGTAAACATGCCTCAGTGCTCGTTTAAGATATATATGTACCTGGATGACCTAGCCTTGCTCGTTTTTTTTTTGGTAAAATTTTAGTTTTTCTCACAAAAAAAGGAACAATAAAAAATAGGGAAAAAATTTATCACCTGGACTCGAACCGGGTTCTTCTGGTTTTGGGACCGCTCGATTTCCCTCTGAGCTATTATAACCTTAGATTAATATGAAATTTACCTTCGTATTTTATTGATATTGTAGCAGTTTTTCATTGCCTGAAAACACGGATAATACGACGTTTTCTAAAAATGAAACCTAGCTAGATTGATTTATCGATAAACCCCCTGCATAGTAAATTTCATGAAAATTGTTGGAGCCGTTTCCGAGATTCAGATTATATATTTATATACAAGAATTGCTCGTTTAAAGGTATTAGATTTTGGCTAGCAGGTATGAGTCGTAAAATTTTATTGCCTTTTGTACATAGCTTTGTGAATACAACTTAAATTAACTAGTATTACCCAACACAATTTGAGACAGTTTTGAGAGAACTTTTGCTTGGGATTGTTTATCTTTAGTTATTAGATATCAATGTTCTTCCTACGC
Organism: Ochropacha duplaris; assembly: GCA_951361185.1. Taxonomy (NCBI): domain Eukaryota; kingdom Metazoa; phylum Arthropoda; class Insecta; order Lepidoptera; family Drepanidae; genus Ochropacha; species Ochropacha duplaris. Next base: position 2,483,882 of record OX592709.1, on the reverse strand, counting down.
ATTAGTTTTTTGAGCTGAGTTCGGTGATGTGAATCAACCTTTAATTTTGTACTTAGAGTCCGACCATTGTATGGCCCAAGCTAACTTAAAATTATATTTTTATGTATATTATGAGTAAAGAAAGCCTTATAAAGTATTACATTTTCGTGTTAGTTTCACCTTGATCTCTGTTCGGATGATAGATTTATTTATTCATGTAATATTATTGTATGGATAGTACCATCTACGAAGACGCGTTCTCTCTTTTTCCTAATCCTTTACAGTGCAAGAATCCTTTCGCTAGTGTTGTAGGGCTGTCGGTATGTCTACTACAACACTATGTAACGGATTAGGAAAAAGGGTGGGGCTATCTATAACATCTACGCTGAAAACAATAGGATACCTTCAAGGGTACAATGAATATGCATGATTGTTTTGGGTGTTTTTAGTAAATCGATTATCATAAAAGCAAGCTCATTATTGATAAAAAGTAACAAAAAAACATTGGTGACAAAATGATCCCAATATGCTTCGGTTGTGTTAGTAGATAAAATATTAAGTCTAAGGTTCAACGCATACGATTTTACTCAGTGGTTTTGTAGTCGGATACCGTGGCGATGGTCGTGGGTTCGAATGGTAATGAGTTTGAGCTTTCGGTGAAGGAAATCATCGTGAGGAAACCACAGCATGGTAGTAGGATACTTTGTGTAGTACTCGACTGGCTCGCTACCACCCTCAAGATGAATATGTCGCTAAGCATCTGTTGGTGTGTTCCGGCAATTGCACTTGAGAGCCAGTTGGCTTTAAGGCATTTGTAATAAGATGTGCAGCAAATTGACTTGGCGACAGTAGTCACTTACCATCAGGTTACCTGCCTCGTAACTTGTGGTGTAAAATAAAACTATTTTAATGTCGCTTTAAGCAACATTTTTGTGGCCTAAGATTTGTGGGTGTTGTTTTTTTCTCTTATATTAATAGTTTTTTTTATTAAGGTAAATTCCAAATGCAAAAGATAAAAAGTAACAAAAAAACATTGGTGACAAAATGATCCCAATATGCTTCGGTTGTGTTAGTAGATAAAATATTAAGTCTAAGGTTCAACGCATACGATTTTGTCCTCGCCTTGTAAGTGTTGACCCAATATAGCTTGGCGTGTAAATAATGTTAAGAAATGGTCGGACTTAACCTTACCATGTGTATTTTTAACGTATCAGATTAAGTGACATTTCTATGTTTATTTATAAGAACGTTTTCTAAAATGTGTCTCAAATTCCTTTTATTTTAATGTGATCCCCACGTTCTGTCACTAATTTCTTACTTGCATTGTGATAAACGAAAATATTTATTTATGTTTTGAGTCCCGTGTGAACGGGATATGAATTTAAATAGTTGAAATTGCATTTATCGAATTTAAATACTAGACCAATGAAATATGGTATATTTTCCTATAATACAACCTATTCTAAGTTTTCATTCTGTATTCTGATTTCTTGTTCGAAATCACACGGCATTTTATATATGTATAACAATATTACTTTTTGGCCAATTATTTTTGATTTATGCTTTAAAAATGTCGTGTGTTTTCTCAACTATAATTCACTACTAATTATATTCTCTGTCGATACATCGATGACTGTATAAATGTACAGAATTGTTTCATCAGAAAACTAAATAAATACTATTTCATGCTATAAACCTTGTGAATGTGTTAATTTACCTGAATTTATTTATTTATTGATACATACTTATTCATTTTGCAAAATTCTAAGTTAGCCTAAATTACTATACGCACACAGAAAAAATGCTCATTCTTGATCCTGGACGTCTAGAAACATATTTTATAGTATCTTTCTAGGATTTGTGTGCTTACCACCTTCGGCCACATCATCACTTACCACGGTGAGATCGCGGTCCAAAGTAAAAAAAAAGTGAAAAACTACTCAAAAACTCATTTTTAATTTTGCAAATCACGTTTCATGCTTTTTGAACTTTCAGTACGAGGCACCCAGTATTGAAAGATCAAAAAGTGGCGTAGTATTTCTCGAGTCAACAAGATAGGTACTCCACTAGTTTTCGCAGTCCAAACTTGTATATGAAATGAAATTGTTTGTTCATCCAAATAGGCCTTCACAGGCACTTATGAATAGTCAGACTCTAATGCTCGGTTCGGAAGGTTGCTTTTGCTGAGAAGAGTCTGCAATAAATTCAGCATTCAACTATATCAATAGTGTGTCCCAAGTCTAATATTTCCTCATAGAGAAACAACTACTTTTGTGGGTAGTGTTTACCTCCTCCTTATTTAATATACTCGTATATACAAGGTCGGTAACGCGCTCGTGACGCCTCTGGTGTTGCAAGCGTCTAGGGTGCGGTAACCATTTACCATCAGGTGGGCCGTAAGCTTGTTTGCCACCTAGTGGTATAAAAAAAATAAAAAACAATATCTGGAATCTTACTAAGCTTAAAAAGGTTCGGGTCGTGTTTGTGTTTTTAGTTTTGTTGTATTGTAATTGTCTCTAAATGGCTGTCACCTACACACATCTTTAAGCGAGTTGATAGGGTCTGAAAGATTACTCAAAATGTCTAAGAGCCATAGAATTTTGCGTCTTCTGTCTGTGCCATAATACAGAAGGAGCAAACGTATGGCCAAAAACTGTATTTAGTGTAGGTAATAGATGCTTGAATGTCTTGGTTTATTTCGTCTGTTTTGTTTTCTACCTGTGTGAGCGAGATTAAGGTTTTTAAATTATTAATTCGTTGCTCTGCAAATAATCTGGTTTACTTTCATTTCGATATGCACATTCGAATGTACGAGTTCAAAAAAGGGTATCCAAGCATTGTCTTTACTATTGTGTCAAAAGAATACATAGATAAAAATCTTTTGTGTTCGGGTTTGTAATTTGACGCCAGTATCAGTGTATTGAAGATGTTTTTTCCTCACAAACAGTCGGTCAATAAGGTTAAATTTTTGCAGTGGTTTGATTTCAAGTCACGTTTGATACGAACATTTGGCCGCACGACAAATGTTGGCTATTGACTTAAAATAACCATCATTCGTTTAAGACAAATGTACGTGTCCAGCTTAAGACTTTCTAGTTTTGTGGGGTTTCGCCTTCTCATTCAATAAAACTCCTTTCCAATGTGATAATAGTGGACTGTATTTCTTTCTTCTTATTTGGTATTTTACAACTGGTGACGTATGTTACTATGCTAATACTTAAAAGTACGATTACAATATTCCAGCTGAATGTAGCACGTAGATCAGGATGAATTCGAGGAGTGATTATACAAAACAAACATGCCTTCTTATGTGGAATTCTACACCTCGCAAACGTGTAGGTACTACATATTACAGTAAGCTCAACTGCGCTGTGATTGGTTGATCGACTTGTTTACAATTAAAAGATACTTAATTTCTACGTCATCGATATACATTCATGACGTCATTTTGGTTAGGAAATAACTAATTTAGGTACATAACATCTATTTTACATGATTCTATGTGTTTCTAAACAGTAATTCGACTGAATTCACATAGTTTGACTGAGCTACGTTCTGGTATACATTATTTACTAAAAATACATGTTTTATATACAATACGACTTAGCTACCTATTTAGTTATTTGCTTGCAATTATTCTCGTGTGGTTTACGATAGTACATAACGTATCCACTTGATGTATATAGGGAAAATAAGCATATTTCAAGTTTTATAATAAAATGTCGTCAGCGACGTGATATGAGAATAGCGATTCATACCATATCTGTAAATAGACCTCATCAGGTACTTGTACATAACAAATATATAAGGAATTAGCCAGGAAATAGCAAATAAATATCAAAATATTCGACATCGACGCAAGGCATTACCTTATCGAGAGCCGTTTCATGGTTTTTAGCATAATTCCTTTTATTTACTTTGCTTATTTACTACATAACTTCCTATATGCAATTATACTACGCTGTGGTTGGCAACGGTATACGTTTTCGCCACTTAATACCACGTAATACAAGTAAGTATAGCCAAATTCATCTTACTTTAATTCACCTCATAATTCTATGCGATACTGGTAGGTTCGCATAGCAGACTTTATTTACTTTATTTTTAATACATACCATTTTGTTTTGCAGAGGCCAGTTTACGGCTTGCAACAGTATGTGATTTCGCTACTAAAGGAAAAATAACATAACATTCAAATTTCTTTATTGAACTGTCCCATTGTCCGTAACAAGTTTAATAGCATTTAAAAAAATATAAGGTCGAATTGAGAAACTCCTCTTTTTTTGAAGTCGTTAACAAATAAGTAGTAGGTCTCATGGGTATTTTTGGATTTAAGTTCTTTTATGCGGCTTACAGTAGAGGATACGGGAAATACGCAATTTAATAATCAATTATACAACTTCAAATATAGTTATATATTTAAGTATATCGATTTCTGTAACCTTTTCAAAGCAGTGCATTCCGTCATTATTTTGGTCATCGGCTCTTAACATTTCTTCTGTGGGTTCGAAATCGATAAAGTTTCCGCTTTTGCTACGTTATATTGCATCGCATGATTGAATTGAGTCTGTTCCGAGTCTTTGACTTTGTTAAGGTTGATCTTACTAAATATTCTTTCGCAATATCCTTTCTTGGTACCTAAGGTTGATCTTACTAAATACTCTGTGTTAGCATGTGAAAGCACGAGCCAATCCAATGAAAATTGGGCTATAATGCGTGGGTTTGTCAGATCACTCTATTTACTAAGTTTAACACAAAATAAATCTACTTCCTACTACAAGGAGAAGTTGGTTCCATTGATCATCCAGAATTTGCAAAACCTATCATCTACGTCGACGACTTGGGAAATTGGTAGGATTGTGAAGGGTTATCTTTATTTCTTGGCTCATCGCATTCTTTGGACCCAACAAGAATATTTTCACCAGAAGTGCTTTGTCGTAACCATCCCTTTTTAGGCCAAGATCATACAATTTAAAAATACTTTGGAATATGACAGGTTTAAACAAATAAAAAAAAAACACGTAATTATCAGTAATTTAAAAATATTTATTATTACTTATTTTATTATACTTCATTAGGTCAGGAAAAGAACCCTGTTCAATACATTCATTAAAAATATACGATAAAATAGATGCAATTACTGTTATTATTGATTATAAAATCTTCACTGACAATCCCCATAAGTCTTCTGTATTTTTTAAATTAAGGCTATTAAATAATTTTAAAATATAGAAGTGACGTGACTAAATTTAAAACTAGGAAAAGATTTTTGAATATGTTGCCCAAGCAGTGCTTCAGCCACGCCGGGACACGATTTAAGGCCTTTAGTTGTTTGCTTTCAATGTTAAGTATTACTAATGAATTTAATCTTTTTTCTGTCATGGTTGAGCAAAGATAAGTTTTCACTCTCTTTAGTCAGGAAAACTCCGCTCACCACTGTTATTGCCGACTGCCGTCGATACGCACACTCTTAAGGCTATATCAACGTTTGGGTAAATTGTTTCAAGTTCTTTATTTCTTAGATCTTCCAAGATCGCTTTAGTTGTTCGGAGCACTTCTTCGTCTCGAGCTATCATTGTTAAATGAGAACGTAGATGGATACATTCATCAACAAAGCATAGCTCCGCCCGATTGATTATCTTTTACTCTGGCCAACACAAATTCCTGTGATTTCAGAGTTTCAAATGCACTAATAATTTTATTTTTAATTCGTCTCTAGACTCACTTTCCCGCTCGTACACTATTCCTTTGATTTCACCCCATAAAAAAAGTCCAGGGGTGTTAGATTGGGCGACCTCGCCGGCCATGGTACGGGCCCACCGCGACTTATCCATCGCTCGCCGAAAGTTTCGGTCAGATAAGCACGAACATCACGTTGGTAGTGTGCCGGAGCCCCGTGAGCTGATAATATATATATATATTTTTTTTCATCTTTATTTAAGGAGCTTTTTCGCTTAGCGAATATGCCGCTCCGTAGCACAACAAAAATCAACACACAAAAACAAATCCATTGAAAAATAACAACTTTAGAGCGTGCGTTCAAAGCTAAAATTGTTTTTAATTTGAAGAACTTTATTTATTGTCTCATTAAGAATTACATCGATTCACTTACTGAGAAAACATTTTTACATTAAAGAGACGTACCTAATGAGCGTAAAAACTATAGTCAATGTCAACGTGAATTGTATGTACCTCAACGAGCAACCACGGATTTAAGATGCGCGAGCGTAGTTGCATGCTGGATGTGACTTTGATACCTCACAGGCACTTCCTGTTGTTGCTCTTCAACAACCTCTCGCAACAGCTGTTGGTAGTTATTTGCGGTTAGCCTTCCTTCTATGAAATACAGACCAAGAATTCTGTCATTTAAAATTCCAGCCCACACATTCACAGAGAACCTATGCTGGAACGCGTCACGACGTGTTACGCCAGGATTGTGCCCACGGCGACACCACCAATGTTCGAAAGTGGTATGGATGCTGACCCGAACTGTTTAATAGTTTCCATACATAATATTGGCTAACACCAAAGCGTCGCGCCGCTTGTCGTGTGCTAGCTTGTGTTGTGGATTCTTTTGAAAAACCTCATTTGTCGATACAAAGACACCGTGTAAACAGGCGCTCTTTCGCGCGTTTGTGCGTGTGCTGGAACGTGTAATGAAGAAACGTCTAATAGGTTCTGCGTGGTTCTTAATAAGAGTCCGTGAAGGTATTGGGTCAATTGGGTACCGCTGATGGAACAGTTCCCTTGTTTCCTAAGAGATAAGGTATCCTAGGCAATTAACGCCCACTTAATTTCAAATCGATATATTATTTAATGAAACAATTGAATTAAAAAACTGTTCAGAAACATAATTTCATTGACAAAAAATAAATACAGAAAACTAACACTCAAGTGCTAGAAGTCGTATAAAATTATGCAACCAAAGAATTTTTCAATACCCTGTCATGGGCGTTATTGAGCATACAGTTTATAGTAACGCCCATATATTACTTTACGAATTTATTGAATAAACATAAATATTTCGACTTAGAGCCGTATAAAACCAAAAAGTATATTATATTGTTTTTTTTAGAAAGCATTATAATTGTCATAAATGAACTACAAATACTACAATATTTAAATTTTGTAACACATCTCGTACTTTCTACGTAATCATCTTTAACAAAAATATCTCACTTCTAACATGTTTAATAACTATAGAAAATCAACATATAAAGGATTTTTCACAATAATATAAATTATTATGAAATGCTTATTGGGCGCTATTAAACGCAGATGGTTAATGACGCCCCAGAACAGTGCGTCAATTAACGCCCTGAAATTAAGTACAAAGCTTAAACATTAATAGGAAATCAGTAATCAACTAATTATATTCTAAGAACTATTCAGATCACCTATCAGTAATCAGTCCTACAGTCCTTTGGAATTTTAATACTTTTTATATTTATTCACAATTTGAACAAATGCAGTCTTTGTCATGTTTCGAGAGGCCCACACACTGCTCATGGTACCACTTCATGTAAAATTTACATTGTCTCATATCCAATTTTGTATTTTCATGACATGCAAAGCAGTGCCATTCTTCTGTATCGTCTTTTTTTTCATTGATCCTCTTTTTATTTTGTTGTTTCTTATCTTTTGTTTTTATTACTTTATTTTTTAATTTAATATTCGTGGCGTGATGCACGCCGCGCCGCGTCTGCGCGTTCCTATTGGTTTATTCTATGTGTGCGTGAAGTGTAACATAGCTCGCGCGACAATATCTCCGATTATTAGCATTCGGGCGTTATTACACATTGGGCGTTAAATGCCATACTTACCTTATAATCTGGATCTTTTCAAGGTCGGAGTGAATAGGTATCATCTAAGTTTGCGTGCTTCATCTTCGGCCACATCGTCGCTTACCAACAGACGATGTTAAGCACATGGTAGGTGACTTCCGCATGTCCGGAATTACCCAGTAAAACTTTTTACTATATTTTTTTTTATAAAGCACCATAAATACCTTATAGAGGAAAATGTCCAGGCGTGCGGAGATTGGAAAATGTGAACTCCCATGACAGCACGTGCTCTTCGTGACGCCAACACAGCACGTTGCTAAGAAAATAAGAATTTGATTAGTATTTAATCGAAATAAATCACGCCGGGAACATCGCAGTTACATACGCGGAACATAGCCGTATGTACGTCATGTGCATGTAAGCAAGTTTGAGGCAAGCAAACTAAAACGTGTCAACATTTGTTTACCAAGCCCTCTGTCGTCATGACAGCTGATTTCATAGATAATACACTATATAGGTACTGCTGAGATCAGCGTTTTCGTCAAATTACGCGCGAAATTTAAAATTTAAATGCATTTTTATGGCACTTATCGATTGAATAAAATTTTTGAGTTTTTTTTAGTGGCTTATTAGGAGAATTTAATTGAGACACTTTTCAAAAATGGGTGTAATACCCTATTCTGAAAAATTATTGTAAAATCGATCACACTGGCTTATTAAACCCAATAGCTCGAGCAATGCTTGTTGAAGTAGGCTGTCTTAAAGATATTTCAGGGTGTCGCTTTCGGAAGCTGCGGAGCCATTTTTTGCCTGCAATTTTGTGGAGCGTTTTTTCGAGAAGAGTAAAATACTCATTAATTATTCTTAGGTATTCGATAGGTTGCGGCTTTTTTATTGACAAATTATGTCGATGTCTACGTTCTTACCCCAGCGCCGAACTTACCCCAACGCACCTTATGTTCCCCATAATAAGACCGGACCTGCTTAATTTGGTAAGTTCCCAGTGCAAAAAGAATCTCTGATATTGTCATCACTGGGGACTCTTCTAAAAGTGTTACACCTGCATCAATACTCTGGAAATGTGCTCTTCGTCTATTCATGTTATTTTCTATTTCATATTCCGTTAATGTATTAGGTACATTTCATTTTTGCTTAGCCCGGTCTAAAATAGCACTTGCAATATGGCCGATCAGTGATAAGTACATGAAATGCATTTATTATAGCCCCTGCAATTCTAAAGTCCATCATTAGATGGGTAGCGGCATTATAACTAAAATCATTTCTTACTAGTTTAAAATCCCTTTTAAAACGTCCATTCACCACCTCCACTACCCACCCATCTACACATGGTTACATGCCTTGATTTATTTGCCTTTAATTTCGGTAACATCGTCTCACCAGTTTCAAGGGAACAAACTGGTGAACAAACTATATAATTTAGTGATGTTAACATTTCTATAGAATCCCTAAAATAAATACACCACCTCTAAAATACTGCCTCAATTAGCTGCTTTCATTTCTAAATAATTGTTTCATTATTACTGCATCAGACACAGGTGCAGCATATCTAATGTATGATCATCTGTGGTTACTATCAAAAATGGTTTAATTAAATTGCGATATTTATGTAGACTGTATGATTTTTTTTTTAAATAAATAATTTGATGATTTTTGCAAATACCTTTGTCCCATCACAGATCTCAATAGCTTTTTGCCTGCCACCTTCACCACCAAACAGTCCATTGGGAATAGTAAGGTTGTGATTTACAATATCTTGCCTTGGTAAATGTGCAACTCTCAAGTATAACGGCAGAAATTTTTCATGTAATGCCTCTCTTGTCTTTCTTAACTGAATGGAGACATTTGATTCAGACATTCCAAATAATTCAGCCAGTCTCGAATTTGGATCCCCTGTTCGTAATTTCACAAGAAAGATACCTAATGCACTTTCATATTTTTTTATATTTTCACGCAAGATACTGTCGGTTCTATCATTGTTGTTAACTGTGGTTTATTAAGACCTGACCAATAATGACATAATTCATCAGACATTGTTTCTATGTTCTCAAAATCTGTCGAAAGAGTTTGTTCCTTTTCTAAAGCAAGATCTTCTATTTCAACATTAGAAAAGTTATGTCCATAATGTTGGTCCTCTAAACGACCCAAATCACAAATGCCTAAACGCTCACTGCAGATTATTGCATTTTTTGCCAAATACAGCTTATGCATTTTCAGTAGTTTTGTACAAAACACGTATTTGATGTATTACCAGCTCGTCTATAATTAGGCAATCTTGTAAGAGGCTGCAATAGAGTAGGTACATTTCCACTTCTGGTATTTCTGCGAGCTACCATACAACATGCATAATGTCTCTATAACTCTACTATTACGTTCAATTTAAAAAGAAAATGGAAATTAAGAAATGCAGACTGTAATACACTGTCATGAAGTATCGGGAACATGGAAATATTTTTGAAAGTAATAAATAAGAAAACACTGGTTGTCTTTCAATAACATCAATATGTTGGCAATCAGTCTCCTGTGTGGCTGATGATGTGCCTTGACGCTCTTGTTATCTTTGTAGATTCCTACGACCTGCCAGCCAACAGGCATAGCAGACTCTATTTCCAAGTTGAATCTAGAATGAAAACGTTGATTAGTTCTTTGAATCTTAATTAGTAATTACTTAATTACAGTCCTATTTATATAAAACAATGGCTTTTTAATATAATACTTTTTAAATACTTATTAAAATTCGTCTTTGATGGCAGATAAATTGCACGAAATTAAGAACAGTTTGTCGGGATTTTCAGATAAAATTGTATTTAATGTTTCCTTAGACTGTGTATTCGGTGTGTGTTTAATATTCGGTGTATTTTTGAGCTTTTGAAATCGCTTCCATTAGCCTTTCTTTACGAACAATAAGCGATTCCAAGGATGATTCGTTAAGATTCGCAGAATCATTTGCGTAGGTAAACAATTTGGTTATATTGCCAATTTGTTTGTCCTCTAGCAGAGATGAGCCGTTTTGATTATATTCGTGCGAAGATAAAATTCAAAATAAATCCAAAAAACTTTAGATAAGATCTAGAAATCTGCACAGATAAGCATCTGATGCTAAAATTGAACTGATCGTAAAAGGAACAAACAATAAAATGGATTCCTAAAGAAAACACCAATAATTAAAATAAATACCAAAGCGGAAATCCGCAATTACCATTACCAATAATTAAAATTTACAATAAAGGTATTCTACATTTTGTAGCGCTCTACAATCTACAAACTTTTAGTCGAATATTTTTATATTGATTATCAAAATAAGTAGTTGTACATTCGGCTTAAAATAACAATGTTACAAACATCATAAAAATAAAACAATGTCTTCCTTTTCACACGCACATATAATATGACGACTCCTATATCGCGTTCCAATGTTCTGAACTTCGATATTTCCATAAAAATTCTCCAAAAATAGTAAAAATAATGAATTAATTTTTCTTTCTTCAATGAAGAACTTGACGACAGGCTCGTAGGGAAGAAAAGTACGTAGCACAAAGACGGCTGACACCAAAGCAATGCTCGTATCAAATTACGCACTTCCACACGTTAGCACCTTAACCTCAAACTTGAGAGGCCTTTCTGCTTCGTTATAGCACGAAGCACAGGAACAACTGCACTGAACGACTTTAAATGGATATATAAATTGTCCTTCCAGCACAAATTATGCACCAAGTTAACCACCAAGTTAACCACTTTGCGCCGAACAAAAAAATTGAGTCACTGTGGAATTAGTTAATTATAAAATAAATAAAGTAATTATTGGTAGTTTAATTAAAGATTTTACATATTTCATTTATGGATTTTTATTTATGAAAAACACCTATTTACTACTGATTGTCGCAAATTATGCAGGCCACATCCGAAGGATATAAAAAAAATCAAAACGTGATTTAAAATTAATTTAACGTATAAAAATTACAATAAACTATGCTATACTTAAAATGTAGTGAATTCGGACGAAGTTGGTACCGAATTGGGGTTTGTTGTACGGCTTGCTCGGGCCGCCCGATGGAGGAATGTCGCGGCATCAGCATTTTCGGGTCTCGTGAGAACCGCGGCGACTCAGCCTTGTGCAATATACCGACGATTATTAAGGCTATGTGTACATTACCTTAGTATTAGGGTCTGTACACATAACACGCACCAAAAACCCATTACTGTTATGGTTTTCAGTTATTTGAGAAACATGATCATTATCAGTATCAATGTCGTTACAATCCCAGCTCAATGGACACAAGTCGTCTGCACATATTATTATTATTATAGCCTTTTTATTTTCCTTAATAAATATTACATTTAATTAATAATTACATTTTACAATCATCACATAAAAAAATATATTTATCTATCAATTTATAAACTATACGCAATTATATATTACACTTATAAACTATAAGCCATAGTACCTCCGGGTCGTCCTGGTCTTTTATAAGATCAACAGTTTCATAATAATCCGTGCGAGTTTATTAGTGAAAAGTGTAAAAATATAAAATAAATAGGTAAACGTTATTGTGCAAAAGTTTCGTTTTTTAAAATTAAACTAGTGAGTCACTCTAACAGAACACATAGGTAACCTATTAGACTTGAAGCCTTTAGGTAGGTCCCAAGCTTCAAATTTGAGAGAATTCTTGTCGACAGTAAAGCAGCAATTAGCCACAACAAAGAACCATGAGCCAAATGTAAAATATTGGAATTCCATTCTGTTATGTATTTTAACCCGAAAAATGGATGCATTCACGGCGCGGGCCTACAAGCTTGAGCGAAATCAAACGGCGGATCCTTCGTTGGAAGATTCTTGATCGCTCCGAATAAGGTTCTCGGATATGCCTTGTCAGACACCCATCTGGCATGTACAGCGGTTCCTTTAAAAACAATACATGGAGGAAAAACCTTGCCATCTGCAGATATACACGCCAACACACTAGTCGATTCTCGGCCAGAGCCACCTGTAACACGGGAAAGAGCCGTCTCTTTCTCACCAATGGCTCTTTGTTTTGAAGGATCGCGATGAAAGCCACTTTCATCAGTATTAAAAATATATCTAGGCTTGTCTGCCAGGTTGTTATTTGTTACTTCAGTGATAAGCTCGTCGTATGTGATGTTATCCTCGTCTTTTCCAAATTTATTGAATACATCCACGCCTTTTTCACCAATGACATGTAGAAATAAAGCTACTTTTCTGCCATCATTCTCTTCATCCAAGCCAGATGCACGTAAATAACATTTAAATGACTGCACCCATTTTTTCCATTGTTGAGCCAAGTTACCATCCATCACCATCGACTGCAGACTGGACATTTCAGAAAGTTTCTTGGGCTTTTGATTTTCATCAGACATGACGCCGTATTTTCACACGAAAATTTCACAATCACAACGACTCATGGTGCTATGACTATACAACACATAGATTACGAACCCAATTCTGACACAATGTTTTGGTCGGTGTATTAAATAAATGATATTACTGGACTTCAATTGGTTTTATTATCAGTATGTTCTAAAGTACATATTACATCTATCATAGGACGCCATCTTATTGACTAGTGAGTGTTACCAACTCATAACAGTATTTTTTATTGATTTACGTAATAATTTTCACAAACTAATAAGCAGGGAGCAGATGGGCCCAGGGTCGCCCCATAACCTGATGGATTGAGAGCCAAAAAATAGAGATAAATACTTTGATGTAAAGAGATTTATTTCGAGTCGTATGACACAGACAGATCGGCACTACAGAACAAACATTATAGAAGATATAGTGTGGCCATATACAAACTACAAAGTGTACACCCCATTTAGTGTTGTCACAGTATGAAAGTAGTTTATATCCAACAGTCAGATTAAATCAAATTATAATGTCATAAGTATTATTTCCACCTTTATTTAAATAATCATCAAAATCTGAATTACAAAATTCTTTCCCGTAATCACTCCTGAAGGCTTTTCTATTAATTTGATTTTCTGCCATTGCCTTAAATTGTTTAAAATATTTAAATGCTTCATTTTTGTGCTTCAAAAATATATAAAGGTCATCCGGCTAAAGTCATCAAATAATAGAAAGTAGGACGAACCTCCCAGTGATGTCTCGTCCATCGGTCCGCAAACTTCACTGTGTATCACTTTTAACAATCCAGTACTTCTTGTACCTTTATTTGTTAAATGTATCCGACATTGCTTGACTTCTCAACAAGTCCTGAAAGACAATTTACTTATATTGACTTTATAATTAAAAAAATCTTCTACTGCATTCATGGTTTTAATTATACAATCGCTATTCACATGCGCTGCAGGAAATAGCATTCTGTATTTTTACTCACACACGTCTCAGCTCTTCCAACATCAGCTAACAATGACAAAGACCGCTCAGCAGGCACATAATTACAGCTACAAGTATGGTTGTTACAGTGACTCAAATCTATCATTAATAAATGTGATATAATAATAATAATAAATTTTATTTTCATTCTCCGTACAAACCAGTATAATAACTCAGACAATAGACATGATTTTCGAATTTTAAAGTGGTTTTCAAACTCAAACTCAAAAATGTTTTATTCAATTTTGGGACACTTAAAGAACACTTATTGAACGTCATCTTATTGCTATTTTTTTTATTTTTTTTTATACCACAAGTGACAACGAAGCTGACGGGTCACCTGGTGGTAAGTGACTACCGTCGCCTATAGACATTAGCAATACCAAGGGGATTGCCAATGTGTTGTACACCTTATTACAATGCCTTAAAGGCAACTGGCTCTCAAGTGCAACTGCCGGAACATAACGATAGGTGCTTGGCGACAGATTTTCAACTTGAGGGTGGTAGCCAGCCAGTCGGGTACTACAAAGTACCCTACCACCGTGCTATGGTTTCCTCACGATGTTTTCCTTCACCGAAAGCTCAAGCTCATTGTAGGATTCGAACCCACGACCATCGCCGCGGTATCCGACGTCACTTACCACTGAGCTATCATCGCCTTGAATTTTGAATGCTATTGTTACCACCATTTCCAAATAAAGATTATTTAATATGGTTTTTTTAAATAATATATCGATGGCCGATCTTACATGGAATATTCCTGGAAGTGTAAATATTGTGCATGGGGCTCAATTGTTTCCCATAATTTATTTAGATCATAAAATAAATTCAGGATCTCAAGCGCTTCCTGCGTTGTTAACTTCGTTTGGTTACGTTTTAATGGTTGACTGTCCTGATAGTGACTTGGCTTCATCTTCACAACGATTGTCGTCGTTGTCTGCGTTCGCTCTGCATGATTTAAATGCTGCGTTGCAAAAGTTTTAGGAGTTGGAGGAGATTCCATCAAAAATATTTTTGAGTCCTGAAGAAACAGAATGTGAAAACTCCTTTATCACTTCCGTATCACGTAATGATGTGGGTCGTTACAGTGTTGCTTTGCCATTTTGTACAGATCCACATAAGTTGGGTAATTCTAGGAATACTTTCCTAGAATTACCCAACTTAAAACTTTTTTAACTTCCTTTCCAATAACAGTAGCAGTAGCTCATGTTATTGGAAAGGAAGTTAAAAAAGGTGCCCGGACTTCGGGAGAATTACTGTTATTAATGAGTATATAGAGAAAGGTTATCTTTCTGAACTAATTGATTCTGATGTCAATGATGATGGCTATTACATCCCTCATCAGGTGGTCGTTCGTATGGATAAGCCCATGCCTCGTATTCGAGTTTTTAACACATGCAAACGTCCAGTCTCGATATAAGCTTAAAAGGATTTTTTTGATTCTTCCATAATTTCTTAGGTTTAGAACAATTAGTTCCATAATTAGAATAATTTAAATGAAGATTTTGAAATAATTTTCATTTTTTATTATATCTTTGAGCTGTTTGATTTAATATACGTTGTTTTTTTTGTTGATTTATAGTAAATACCTCTTAGACCTTTACCCACAAATGCTTTATGCAAAATACTCAAAGGTTTCTTTTTGTTGAACGATAAAGCTACTACATTACACCTCATTTGATACTCGTATTTTTGACTAAAATTTATTATTTTACCACCTATACTAACTTTGCCACTATACTGTGAGACCTTCCTACAGAGTTGCTATCAACATCGTACTGCAAGCTTCGTGCATGTGCAGCTAATTGTGATAAAATCAATTTAATCCGCTGCCAGATAGAATTCGTAAAAATCACCCTTGCTTCTTTTTCAACTATGCCTAATTTCTGGCAAAAATATTTTTTGCATGATGTATGCTTTCCAAACGCATGTTCTGCAGCAAGCATTATATCAACATGAAGTTGGTTCACATTGTATGTGTTCTTATGCTTTGCAATTTCTTGTAGAACAACCTTTCGCATGGATAAAATCCTTTTATTAGTTACCAGCTTTCGGAACCTCATGAGGAATTTTGTATCGGTTGTGAGACCATGAAGCTTGTTGCAGAAATTTATCAACAAGTGGTTCCTGCATTAAATTTTTTCCACAGTAATATTGTTGCATGGTCTCGCTTCTAGAATCTTTGAGTACGTGTTAGCGTCTCCATCTGATATGAGTATGTATATCAATGCTGCTTTTGAAGTCTTATACAATTATTGGAGATTCTATTCCCGTAGAAAAGCCTGAAAAATAAACAGGATATCACCTCATGTTTATGTGACACTTCGTTTTTAATCATACTGGTTTTAAGTTAAATCCTACTAATACGAGTATAAATGAGAATGTTTGTGTTTGTATCTTTGTTGCTCTATCACACAAAAACGGATGAACGGATTTTGATGAGACTTGGAAGATAGGTAGATCATATCCTTGAAATAAAACATAGCTTACTTTTTATCCCAGGAAAAGATAAGATCCCTCGGTAACGTGGGTTGGAAATCATATCTTGCAACCGCGGGATGGAAATCTAGTACTACTAAAATGTAGGGGCATATGCTTTACCTGTGGACATTTTCCAGAACGTGAAACAAAAGTATTTTTAAAAATAAACCCATTATTAAAAAACGGCTTCATTACTAGTTAACTCTAAAAAATAATAATCAGTCTTTGTTGGAATAATAAAAATGTACTTTACCGATAAAGTAACAACACTACATTTGTAACACAGCACTAGCTGTGATGTTCTATAGTCTCTCTTTCTCTGTCCTTGTTTTTGGAATCTCTCAAATAAAACAACACGTTATAAAAGTGCTCTTTAATTTTAATAAAATACATCAGGTTATGGGCCCAGGTCAACTGATTTCTTCTAAAAGTATATTAATAAAAGTAATAAATAAAAAAAATACAGTTAAATTTTGAAAGTAGTAGTTCCGTATATCCTAAAATACACGCCGTCTTGCCCACACTCATCATCAGCAAAATGTCTTCTAATAATACGTTGGCACTGATTGAAAAACTGACTGGAAGAGATAATTATCCAACGTGGAAATTTGTCGTCCAAACTTATCTTGAACACGAAGATTTATGGCATTGTGTCATATCAGTAGAAAAAGTGGATGTCAAACAGGATACGAAAGCTAAGTCTAAAATTATTTTATTAGTTCATCGCATCAACCACGTTAGAAACTAGCCAAATATCGAAGACTATGTAAACAAAATTAAACTAAAAAACATTGATTTTAATGTAAACGATGAATGGCTAGGTTCCTTATTACTAGCTGGTTTACCCGAGGTCTATCAACCTATGATTATGGCCCTTGAAAGCTCTAGGATGGCAATAATGGTTTTGGTGTTATGAATGCAATTCTGTTGTTTTTCACTGTTTCCTCTGCATCTCAATGTCAATCTTAATTCTGTTAAACTTATTTCTTTGGCATTCTTTATAGTGACCCCAAACGAAAAAGTCAATGGGGTTAAGATCTGGGGACGGTACCTGCCCCGCAAAAACCGTGATCAATCCAAATTTCAATTAATCTTTTTTAGAACAAGACCTAAATGGATTATTAGAAGATGTCAAATCAAATCAATTCAAAAACTCATTTATTCAGTTTAAGCCCTGGTAAGGTACTTATGAACGTTACAATTGACTCTACCACCGGTTCTGAATACACTTAAACTGAGAAGGCTCCAGTAAGATACTCAGCAAAGCATTTTTTTTCAGCAGTGGATCTTTTTTTTTATTTACATTTTCAAAAGTACATTTAGATACATTTTCAAATATTTCTACTTTGTAGATTTAGAACTGCGCAGAAACATGACATTTAAAAAAGACGGTGCACCTTGCCACTTGTCGATTATTTAAATTAAAGATTGGTTGAAATGTGGATTGGTCACGGTTGCGTGGCCAGCAGGGTCCTCAGACGTTTTCGTTTGGGGTTACAATAAAGAATGAGTGTACGCCAAAGAAATAAGAAATTTAACACAATTAAGATCGACATTGAGATATGCAGAGGAAACAGTGAAAAACAACAGAATGGCATTCATAAGACCAAAAGAGAACTTCTTTAGAAGATGTAGAGTCTCAATAGAACAGTAATAATGAAATTTTAAAAAAATGTGACATAAGACACACTACACCACAATTATTAAGTTTTAATATCTTTTCCATTCACCCATTAAAATTTTAAATTTCGACTTTGTGTTGTTCTGATCAAATTTTGAGTCGGAAGCTGTGAGGATAGCTCAATGAAATTTACAGGATACATAGCTGATAAAATGGACAAGTTTTTAAAATTGGTTTGAAAGAAAAAAGTCATGTAACTTTTATTATTAAAATGTCCTCAAACATTTTAGATAAAATCTGAATTTCCACTTTCTTGCAAATTCGTTTTTTTTAAAGCTTAATGGTCACAATTTTAGTAACAAACGTTTATGCATCTACTAGGTCTATTATTCAGGTAATTAAGAAAAAAACCTCAGACCTGTATCTCAACTACTCGCGTGACTGCGACTAAAAATGTATTGAAAATCGGAATTGGGTAAAAAAAATTAAAAGAAGTTATAACTCGTAAACTACGAAAAATCGCGGAACATACATTGAGTGATACGGGTACCTCTAAAGGTGCTCTACCTCTGGGCTTCCGCTTGACACTACTTTCTGGGACACCCTGTATATAATCCACATTGATTGTTTTTTTTTTTTATATTCGATAGGCTTGTGTTTGACCACAATCTCACCATGGTAAGTGATGATGTGGCCGAAGATGGTAAGCACACAAAGCCTAGATGGGAACTGGCTCTCAAGTGCAGCTGTCGGAACACACCGATAGGTGTTTAGCGACAGATTTTCAACTTGAAGGTAGCCAGCTAGTCGGGTACTACAAAGTACCCTACCACCGTGCTATGGTTTCCTCACGATGTTTTCCTTCACTGAAAGCTCAAGCTCATTGTAGGATTCGAACCCACGACCTTCGCCGCGGTATTCGATGTCACTTATCTCTGAGCTATCATCGCCTTTGATCTGCAAATTCAGTTGTGTGGCTAGTTGTTGCAACCTTCTCGTTCTCAACTCCGTGAGCAATGGAACAGACATGTGAACAGAAATATTTTCACTGTATAATATGTTTTAACTAAATTAGCACAACTTTTATGTTTTCTTCTTTTGGTAATCTTACCGAAATTAGAGGCAGTAACCATATTTTTCCGTAACTCGACCCAATCACTAGAATCTCTTTGCAGACTGTTTTTTTTTTGGGTTTTGTCATTTGTTAAAATAATAAAATTTTCAAAAAACTTCTTTAGCTTTATTAAACTCATCTTTTGTCATGTCAGTGTTAGAACCATATTCATTTTGGGTTTGCTTGCCAATTAAATTCTGTAATCTATTTTTTTTAAATGGGTGTTTTTTATTCCATATCTTTTTTAGATTTCGTCTTTCTTCCATCTTTTTCAAAGTGTCTTCGAGCTTTTTCCTAGATGTTTCTTCTGCAACGTGGACCTCGGAAATTTATTATTATAAAACATAACAGCTGCAGCACACCTTCCTTGATACGATCGTCGTGTAGAAATTTTTTTTCTCTTCCCACTGTCTTCGCCACAACGCTGTTAAATCTTTCAACCGTATTAGTATCTACATCTTCAGCTAGACTTGTAGATTTGGAAGCAACACTTCCAATAATTACTTTTAGCCGAAACCAAACAGTTGAATTGGTTTGCTCCCGAGTCACGTTTCTATGAGGGAAGACAGGCAGGTTCTTTATATCTGAAACATTTAATTTAGCCATCCGCAGGTGCCGTAAATAGGTATTGTTCTCATTTTTATTATAAGATATGTATAATAAATCAATGATCAATGTTGCCATTCGTTAAAAATAGTTTACGGATGCATTCAAATTTAGAATATAGGTATTTTAGTCATTGAAATATTATTTGTGTCCATAGGTAAAGCCGTCCATAGGTACAACACTTGACCCTAACAAAAACATTATGTATTTACCTACATGTATAATTTTTATAACAAATATGCTCCTTAGCAGTTATATTTTCTTTTGGCTTGCGCACAAATTCAGCAGTTAAAGACAGCCATAAATAAGATTTTATTCTTCGTCATTTTTCCTAATATGGCTGCTGCTCCTGAAATCCACCTGGTGATGATATTACGATATTTTAATTGTATTGTCGTAATAAATGATAAAACAAAAATAAGTGAGATTTTACTAATGTACCTAAAGCAAATACTGGCTCGACATACTCTGCTACGACGTCATGGCCGTCGATAACCATATTAATCCATACTTCTGCGAGAACTTATCTAGCCTTCTGAAAGTAATTTTTTTCAAGATCATGATCTTTTGATCTCCCTTGTTCATCCGAATGAACATGCGGAAGTATGAGTCCAGATAATTCCCGGCTTAAAGGCGCCATTCTTCTCTCGACGCGGTTGAACGCGCTTCTACCAGGTGCATTCGTAAAGATGAATATTGCATCTAAATCATGCTTGACAAAGTGGTGTATGGCATGGGAAATAACCTTTGGATATATCAGGTTTTCGTCGGGTCCTCCATTTGATAATCAAAACAACTGGTTTCAGGCGTCCTTCCCGGCGGTCATCGCGGCGCGCGGCGACTTCGTTCGTTGCCTGGCAACGGCGGGTCTAGGTCACACTACACGCCGCTTTTCGGTTTAGAAATCGCGCGTTTGACGAAAAAATAAATACACGATATCTTACTACACCCCTCTCCACCTTGTGATATTTCTTGTTTTTGCCGAACCCCTCCTACACTTTCGAACCTCAGTAATTAATGGACGGAAAATAAATCATGCCAAGGGGTTAGTACGTACGTACATATTACGGCGCGTACACATAGAACATCCGTTTTACAGGATCCTTTTTAACTGATCCGTCGCTACTGGAGGTAATATTCACACAGCATTTACAGGACCGATTTTAACACATCCGACGCTACTGGAGGTAATATTCACACAGCATTTACAGGACCGATTTTAACAGATCCGACGCTACTGGACTTTCGTTCTTCAGTGTATCGCCTACTTTCTACGAGAATGGACGTTGTCGTGTTGTATTGGTACTATCGTCGTCTGCGGCGGAGGAAGCCCCGGCGTTATTGGATACATCCACTATTAAGGCAAAGATTTTGTCGTGGTGCTGTTGTGCGTCAGCTGAAAGAAGACGAATCTAATTTTTTTACTTATTTCCGAATGACGACGTCTACTTTTGATGACCTTCTTAAACGATTAGAAAAGGATTTAAAAAAGAAAGACACAAACTGGAGGAAAAGCTTGTGCCCTGAAGTAAAACTAGCGATATTTTTAAGGTAAGAACTTTAATTTTTGTTATTATCAATTAAAATTTAAAATGACAAAAAGGTTTACAAAAATGAAGATTTATTTCAAAACATAGACAGATCTGGCAAGTCTGACTCCTGGCTGAATGTAGATTCTACTGATGGCGAACCTTCTACTGATGGTGTAGAGTCAAGATGATGTGGCCTACTAAAATAACCTTGGGTGTGGTAGTGAGGAGTGCTAGAACTTTGTGAATATGGAGGCCACTCGTAGTTTGACTGACCATATCGAGGGTATAGTGCTCAAACCCAATAAGTACGAAATTGACACTTTTGAGATATTCAATATTTAAGTTTTAAGGACAAAAATACCTATGTTATTCAAATAATGTCGTTATAATGAGTATTTGTGGTAAAAGTGGATACGTTGAATTAGTATAAAACAGTATTTTTGAGTTTCTGAGGTAGTCCATTTTGTCATAATAAAAATATAAATAACAAAGGGCACCGACTTATTGGGTTTTAGATCTAGAGAAATTAAACATATTATGTACTTTAATAGAAAGTAAAGATATTGAAAATAATAGTTCCCACTTACATACAAAAACTAATCACTACAAACGAAAAACGAGATTTATTCAACTATTGCAAGGTGGTAAACGTTTTCAATAAGGTAAAAATGGCTATGATGGTGGATGAAGACAAACACAGAAATAGTCTGTGCATCAACCCACGACCAACGAACCTGCGACAATTATCGGCTACTTCCCATTTGGTAAACTTCCCATTTCGTAAACCTCAAACTGTACCTACTAAAAAGTTGCGTTTGGTAAACATTATACATTTCATACATTTAGTCCCATTTCGAAAACATTTCAATATTTTTTTGTGTTATATCCCATTTGGTAAACTTTCAGATGAAATGGGTACTATCTTTTTATGTTAATGTACATTAACATAAAAAAATACATACGAAATCAACTACTTATAAAATATAAAAATAAACAGTCACAGATTTGGTACAATAACATAAAAAATACATGCAAAATCAACTTTTAAATATAAAAACAAATAATAATCACAGATTTGGTACAATAACATAAAAAATACATGCAAAATCAACTTTTAAATATAAAAACAAATAATAATCACAGATTTGGTACATTAACATTAAAAATTACACACAAAATCAACTATAAAATATAATCACAGATTTGGAATATTAACATAAAAAATTTACTACCTACACTACAAAGTTAAAAATCAATAAATAAATTATAAAGTGATACAAGCAATTCTT
This sequence comes from Ochropacha duplaris, assembly GCA_951361185.1. Lineage (NCBI taxonomy): Eukaryota > Metazoa > Arthropoda > Insecta > Lepidoptera > Drepanidae > Ochropacha > Ochropacha duplaris. The sequence goes on along the minus strand of OX592709.1, from coordinate 2,461,100 downwards.
GATAATTCGTTCAAACAATTTTCCAATGATATTTTTCCACTTTTGTAATCGCCGAGAATATTGTTAATTCGTATATCATTTTGGATAGATTTTTTTCTTCGTTTTGATATACTTTCTCCATTATTATAAAAGCTGTAAAAAATTGTTATGATTAATTAAAGTAATAATGTATAATTTTTATCATATGTGTCGCCTAAAAATACAGGTCATTGAAACAAAAATATGTACCTTTTCAGAAGATTTTCATAATGTTTAATATTGCCTGATATCGTTTCGAAAAATAAAAGAATTGATGGCCTTTTTCCAATTTCACTATTGAAACTCCAATTCCAAGATTCCATGAGGTTTGTAGTGCGGTGTCTTTGTGCGTAGCAGCACCAAATATTCATCATATCTTCATTTTCCAACCACTGATCCACAAAGTAATCATTGAATTCAGTTATAGCTTTTTCTTCAAAACTGTAACAGAATTAATTCGTTGAAGATTATGATACGAAAAACCATATATTACCTAGTTTCTAACGCATAAAAATGGCTGTAGAAAATGGCGGTAGAAGAAATATCCAGAACTAAACGCGATCATTTCAATACTGCAAAATTAATTTACCTTTGACTCATAACGTATAGCCATCCATCGTTTATGTCTTCTTTTGGTAAATGTGCCAGAGCCATACATAGTTTGACGTGATAGTGAGATTCTTCATGTTGTAATAAGCCAAGAGATTTTGCCTTTCTTAATAGCGCTCTGCCAAAGTGAACAAAACACCCCTTAACAATTATGTTTGGAAATGTCTTTTTAATTGCATTTATTGGAGCTTTTTCGAAATCCAAGGTAATAATATCGGCTGTCCACTCTGGTAAATGAAATTTTAGTTTGTAAAACAGTCTTTCATATGTAGTTTCTTCTTTGTTTGTCAACACTGCATAAAAAAATGGTACAATATTTGTCCCAGTTTCTGTACTTCCTATGTCTCCGTGTACAACGTATAGTTGAAGAAACGGCTTTGCACAACATTTGAACGTTCCGTCCGCAAAGTAGTGACGGACGTCATTTAAATGTGCAATTGCACTCTTTGAACCAAACACAATCATTCTATTTTCACCGTCAATCTCATCAAACAATAAATTGTCTTTAAAACGGTCAGGAATCACGATTTCTGTAGAGTTAGAGTGCTGAGATTTTGTGATTCCTAGTTGTCTATTTCTGTGTCTATACAAACTGCTTTTAACTTTGTCAAAATTTGGTAATTCTTTAATAATTTCATAACCATTATCTTTCAGCTTTTTAGTACATTTCCTGTATGTAGCTGGAATCGGCTTCAGATCTTCACATATAGTTTGTTTACATTTTTCGATGGCTACTTTCACTTCATTTTTTTCAAAATTCGGAATACAAGAACTGCAGTGAGCATTTTCTCTTAATACATGGCTTCGATTTGAATTCAAAGTTACACTTGCTGAACATCCATCTTTTCTATTAACACAGCGCCACCAACTTGAGTCCTTATTATTTTTCTGTTTATAATATTGATGCCCAGCGCGTAATAAAATTTCACCGCCTCGTGTACTATTAATAATTTTTAAATTCACTGCACCACTAGAAGATCCCTCACCCGACATTGCAACGACCTTGCACTATGCATAAAACGAGTGAACTGATAAGTTAAACCCGGTAATAGATATAATTTACGTATACTTACTTATGTCTATCTCATTCACACCTTTTGTTTAAAACGATGGTAAGGACAATAAATCCCTACCTGAGAACCCGCTCGGTGCTTCTTTTGCGGGAAAAGCACGTGGTATTTTTAGTAGCATCGTGGTATTTTTACAGACTTTAATACGTTTTTTTTACTTCTTCTTGATCAGCCATTCTTTTTGATGGTCGAGATACTATCTCAAGACTGAAGCATTTAAAAATATATACATCTCTAATTTAATACTAATTTGACACTGACTGTACCGTACAAAAATAACAATACTAACAAAGTTTACCAAATGGGATTAAATGTATGAAGTAACGAAATGTTTACCAAACGCAACTTTTTAGTAGGTACAGTTTGAGGTTTACGAAATGGGAAGTTTACCAAATGGGAAGTAGCCCAATTATCGTATATACCCAAATACAGTCTACCCAGTACCAATAATGTATATGGTTCCAGGACGTGGGAGTACCTGTTGCCTAAAATTTTAAATGAGCTACCAGAGGAAATTAGACTCAAATACATCGAGACGGATAGTTATAGGGGAAAGATAAAAGAATACTTCTTAAAAATATCTTAAAAATTGAATATATTTACTTAAAATTTAAATTTTCATCACTTGAATTCTCATGCTTCTAAGCTAAATTGTTAAAATTTGCAAAATTAAACATAAGTTACTTTTGTGTTATAAATCTATATACCTACCTAATTTAATATTAATATAGTTGTGAGCGACGACCGCCTACACAGATAAGCCCACGAGGCTTCCGTGCAGGCTCTTTAGTTTGTAATTATTTATTTTTTTGTAATTTTTAATATGGATAATAAATAATAATAAATAAATGGTTTATTTAAAGAATCACAAAAAAAAAACAAGATAATTCACTCTTCGTCACTTTCGAAAGCTGTAGGTTTGGTGTACGTCTTCATACCACGTATCCATGGATGAAGTTCCTCTGGTATGATAAGTTTTTCGCACATATTGAGGAGATCCTTTTTTCGTTTGGTAATTGAACATTAACTGAAGGCGGGTTTGAATTTCTTTTAGCTCTAGTTTTTGGTGTATTAACGGCCATTTTACAGACATCAATGCTACGAAAGTTCTCGGACATGTCATAATTAAAATATATTTTTAAGTCTCCTTTAACATATTTAATCCTTTTTATTTTAAGCCAGTTAACCGTTTCCTTTAAGTTATCTTTATTTTTGTTTCTAATTATTGCAGCGCTAAGATTTTTTAAGTCTAACATGTCATTAAATTTAAATTCTCTCACTTTATAATTATCAATCTCTATTGTTTCCTTCACATCCTCTTTCGTAATAGTTTTGGCCCTCTTCTTTCTAGCTGCTTTAAAAACGTTTTTCCACTCACTTACGCTACTTATTGTTTTATTTTTAGACGCTGATTCAATAGCAGCGTGCATGGAATCCACTTCCATGTGAGTGTGGCCACTTTCTAAGAATTTCTGTTCGATTATATCTAAATGATCGATTTTTTGAACTGTCCAGAGCAGAAGTGCTGAGATGTACTGATTCCTGTTTTGTCCGCTACAGGTGTCAGAAAAAATACTTATTTCTTTGATGGATTGGGGTAATTCTTTCGATAAAAAGTAATAGAGGCACGTACCTATTTCAGAACTCCCTTTTTTACCATTTAGTTCGCTCCAACAGAGACAGTATGCATTATTTGGAAATTTTGCTTCGTAAATAGTAAAATTATACAATACTAACTTCCTCATATAGTATAATATACTTTCCCCTCCACTTGGTATTTGCAACACAGCTTGTAAATCCATAGTAATAGACATAAATGAGTCATCTGTATTAGCCCGAATTTTGTCAGCATCTTTTTCTGCTTGACATATTTTACGCTGTAAATGCTCCCGATACTCTTCTTCCAAATTTTCTTTCGAGTCAGCTTTTTCGTATTTTGAACAAATGTTACATAAGTCTTTTTTTGGATGAAAAAATCTCAAATTAAATTTATCATTAAATATTTCACGGTACTTAAATGCTGAAACTGCTACCCTTTCGGATTCTCTGCAAATGTCCTGATACAATCTATACATATTATTAATAGATTTTACGTCTGGAGCCAAATATTTCTTTTTGCTATCTTTACGACAGTAATGGGACTCCATCACAGGAAAAGATTCAATATGTTGTTGGACAAATGCAACGTCTTCAGGGCTTGTTTTATTAGGTGGTTCTTTTTTGCCGCGTTGATCATCGCTATTGTAAACCCCGAAAGAATCAGCTTTAATCACAGCATCAGTTATAACATCCACACTAATACATAAAGTTGCTTTGAAAAAATTGAGGCAGACTTGAATTTGTTCGTTGTTCTTTCTGAAAAAGTATTTTTTGCTGACTGTGCGATCCTTTTTATTTGATGTTTTCTGTAGTTTCCTAGTTTTTACAGGCTGAATCTTTAGGCATGAGAGAATAAAATTTTTTTGTGATACGAAGTTCATATTGTAATAATTACGACACAAAACGTTTCGTTCGTCAGGAGAAAACTTTTGAGTACATTTAAATATGCATTTATCACATTGAATGGGTTTTGGCACTTTGGCCGATCTAGCAACACCTTTTGTAATGTAAGATAATCCCTCGGCTTTTCTCGCCTTACTAATGTTTCGTTTCCACTCTCTTGGTTGAGCTCTTTTTCGTCTCGTTATGGGTTTGACGGATAACCAAACTCTATCCAAAAGATTTTCAAGAATCAACGTAACGAATTCTTTGCCTGTATCGTTTTGACATTCCTCAGGAATTATCACAATACAGTCAGAACCACTATCGTTTTGAATATTTTCATCTGAATCTGGCACGTAAGTAGGATCTTTATCTGAAAAGTCGCTGCCAAATAGGTTTTCTTTCTCACTTGATTCATCTGACGCATAACAACAAATTATCTGACTTGTAGACGCAATTGCCTCAGGAGATTGACCTGCGTAAATAATAAAAAAAATTAAAAATGCTATTATAGTATTGATAACACAGAACTCAAAAGTTAATTGTACCTATTAATACAGACAATCGTGTCACCTAAACGCCGCCCACTGCAGGACATAGGCCTCTCCAAAGGATCGCCACAATGCCCTGTCTAGCGCCGCCCACATACTACACGGATAAAGTAAGATAGAATTGGAAAAAATATAAGTACCGGTATTCATGAAATTATCCTCGAGAAGATCCTTCATCTTTAAAACAGTATCCATTTGTGTAAGGTTCAGATCTGATGAACTATTCGAAATTACATCAACATCGTTTGGTGACATCAAAGGCACAGCTATATCTAAAATCAATTTAATGAGTATAATCAACACAAAATATCGAACAGTTATAGTAGATAAAGTAATAACATCATTTGAGAAGTACATAGCTACGTACCATGAGTATCGTGTACATTACTGGCTGGATCTAGATTCTTCAAATTAGCGCTGCCTTTTTCCAAATTGGAATTTGTACCATCTAAAAACAAAATAACATTAATTATAAATTGTAATGTTTGTGTTGTGTAATTATTCTGTAAAAATGTAAGTAAATAACAACTTACTTACACCTAATTATTTAATAAAAATAACAAATAAGTCGGAGAATACATGGTATGAAACTTCACATAAAACTTACCACAAGCATCTTGTAAAGTACTTGCAGGATTTCGATTTTCCAAAGGCAGTTCCACTTTCATGATACCATCATCGGAAATATCTAAAACCAACATTAAGTTCTATAATAATAAATAATTATAAGAGAAAAATAAGTTAGTGAAAAAAAAAACAGATAAAAACATTATTTTATTACTGTAGAATCCGTTTTAAAAACAGTAAAAGTTGTTAGTGGTAAAACCGCATAATTCGGAAGTCCGCCGACAGTGCACCGTGTTTGATAATAGAAATTCGTGAACCGCGAGTGATTATTATGCTCTCCCGCTCACTCACAGCGCATCGAATGAAACAGCGGCGCAATTCGCTCGACGCCGCGCGCCGCGCCGGTCTCGTTACTTTGGCTGGTATGACTTACCAAATTAATAATTATATTTATAACACAAATAATTAGTTATAGTAGACTGATTGCCTTGCAACTATAGCTAAAGTGCTTAATCAAAGTTTAGTATAAGAATTGAACGATACAACTTGGTTAGGTTACTTTCATTCTTCATTCAAAAATATCTATAAAGTGAGAATTTACCTGATATCAACGGCTTAATGCAAGCTAGTTGCACTAATTTTCTTCCTCGATCACCCATCGTAGCATTAGCGTAGTAAATATTAGAGTATTATCGCACTAAATAGAAGAATTTCGATAACAATACGCGCGGACGACGCGACGACGCGTGCGCTTTGCAAATGCGCCTCGCAAACTGACAACAGTACCTAATGCTAGAAGTTCGTAGGTCAAATTGATTTATTGGGTTCTTCTTCGAACAAAGTGTGAAGAAAGTTAGTTGACGAAGAGAGCTAATACCATATAACTAAACATAACTTGTTACTTTTGAAACATAATCGAACAGTAAAACCCGACAAATACATTTGTTTTGATTTAACTTTTGGTTTTGTTTGTTTTTTTATCTACGTATTTAAAGATAAAACCCGATAAATACAAATAGTGCTTATTGCCTCTAAACCGTTGGATAATTTTAATTAAAATTATTGAACACTCAATACCAATAATAAGCTTTATGTGGTATAAGCGTGAAATAAAAATATTATGTAACAAGATAACACGCTTTATAGGGTATCAGTTTTTAAGTCTTGGCTAAACGTGGTGACTTTATTGGGTTATTACCTTAAGTTATTTTCTTTCTACTGCGAATTCCACTTATTGGATTAGACCACTGGAAAGAGCGTCAAAAATGCTTTAAAATGTACTAATAAAACGATTTTTTATTTTTCGACACTTATTGGGTTTGAACACTATACCCTCGATATCTTCTACTTTTAATATTTTGTAAAAGGTTTATCACTCCAGACTGAAATTCTAAAATTTGATCGCCATTAAGTGAAGCCAGTTGCGGCAAAATACCTTTGAAGAACGATAAATTGGGATCTTCAAACTCATTTTTACTTTTTTTTAACTGATCATTCATGTATTCAATCATTTTGGCGTCTACTTCATTCACATTTCTTTTGATTGCCTTGCGTTGCGGCGGGGCTAAATTTTGTCTTTCCTTTTGTCTGTCACTACCACTTTGTTCCGTAATCTGATCAGGTTCATCTTCGTTGTCTTTATTACTTTCTACTGTTTCCGTGATGTTGTCATTAGCAGGGACGTTCTCGTGTGTATCACCTGGGGTGACAACTTTTTTCAAAAATAACATTTGATTGTGATATTTGTAAGGCTTGGTATTTGAGGCAGCAGCTCCAGATTTCTTCAATTTCTTTTTCTCACTCAATGTTCGTATCCAGGCATCTCTAGTCGAATTCCATTTTTTTATAACATATTTTCCTGAAGCAAGTAAATAATAATATAAGATGGTTGTCAATAGCTTAGTAAGTGAAAGGCGAATAAGAAGGTAGAATAGACTTGTCAGTAATTAATTACCATATTGGTCAGTGGATAAGTCAAATTGACAGTGCAAGAACTAATCGGTCAGTAAATAATGGGAAGCAAAAAAGTATTACTAATGTTTAAATCAATTTATTTTAATTAGGTAATTTTATAATTTAGTTCAGTTCAGTTTAATTTTATTTTATTTATGTACTATATATATAAGTATGAGTTTTGATTTACGACTTTGCTAAAAACTCTCATAAAAATTTCGACTTTCCATACAAAATTTGTTGGTCACTATAATATTTTATAGTTTTATAATAAAACAAGACTTATTCATCAAGCCATCTTTAATAGTCTGACCATAGAGAAGTACCTCTACGAAACATAGACATATACATAATCAGTAATAGACAAAATTAACTAAAACTAAACCCTTACAGTCACTAACGTTACTTTGTATGGGAAGTCAATATATGTGTAATAATATAGTAATTGATTAATTTATTTTTTTTAGGTATGCAGCGTCTGGGTGTACATTTCAAGAACTTTATTACGTCTTTCGTGTCGGTGTGTCAACTATAAGCAACATTATTAAGGAAGTTACACGATGCATATGGAACAACTTGAATGACGAGTTTATGCGACTTCCTACAACAGTGAGTGAATGGGAGCATATATCAAATGGATTCGACACAAAAGCAAATTTTCCCCACTGTTTAGGAGCAGTGGACGGTAAACACATCAGACTTCGAAAACCAGCAAAAAGTGGCTCAATGTACCTAAATTACAAAGACTTTTTTTCCATCATATTATTAGCGATCGTAGACTCTGACTATCGTTTTCTATATGTTAGTATTGGGTCGTATGGAAAAGAATGCGATTCATCAATATTCAAGGAGTCGACATTTTGGAAAATGATGCTAGATGGCAGTTTACAAATACCAGAACCTTGCCCATTAATAACAGGCTCAGAAACGAGAGTTCCCTACGTCATAATCGGCGATGAAGGTTTCGGTTTACACGAAAATTTAATGAGGCCATTTAGCGGGACGCATTTAGACGTAAATAAGCGAATATATAACTATCGTTTGACCAGAGCTAGACGATACGTTGAATGTGCATTTGGTATTCTTGCTAATAAGTGGAGAGTATTCCACCGGCCTCTAGACGTCAACAAAACAACAGCTATATGGATAGTTAAGGCATGTACCGTTCTACACAACTTTGTAAGGGAAAAAGAGGGCTTAAAGGATGGCAACACATCCGAATCTGAAGCATTTCATTTCAATAGCCTACCTGATGATGAAACGCTACGAGGTGGTCGAACTGCAAATTCAGTTCGAACGGAATTCGAAAACTATTTCGTGTCCGAATCTGGGTCAGTTTCTTGGCAGAATGAAGCTATTTAAAATAAAAAACAATGTCTCCATTACAATATAAAATAAATACTTACCAAATTCTTGTCTTTCTTTTTGTTCCATAGCTTCAAAATCCTCCTTTAAAATACCGCATATTTCGCGCCAAGCTGCGGTTTTTGCAATTTATCTTTATAAATCTCCAGTGTTTTGTCCCAAAGAACTGGTCTACTTTCAACACAATTTATCAAAACTTCTTGCTCAACATATTTTTCAAACGCCTTGCTTGCCATGATTATGATAGCACTGGACACGTGCACTACTCTAGGAATGAAACCGGCAAATGGCGGCTGTGTGTAGCACATCGCACCCCGCGCACCCCCGTGCAAAGCCTCGTGCGGTTTCAATCCGATAAAACGGATTAGTATAGTATTACTGGATCCGGAATACTGTGTGAACTGGCTCATACAACTACATACGCTAATAACATATACGTTTAAACGGACCTGTAAAACGGATTGCTGCTTATTTTGTCGGATCAGTATTTTTTACTGGATCCGGAATACTGTATTCTGTATGAACTCGCTCATACAACTATATACGCTAATAACATATACGTTTAAACGGACCTGTAAAACGGATGTTCTATGTGTACGCGCCCTTACGTAGCTTTGTGATAGTGAGTGATTTGATTTTTGTTGTGCAAAAATTGCATACACTATCTTCTACGTCGTTTTAATTTTTGAATCTGAAACACTAGAGGGCGCAAAGAACGCGTATCGTATATCAGGTAGTGTTGTGATCATTTTGGTCCTTCGAGCCGGATAGGGTTGTGCCCACGTAAGGGAAGGGAGCACTGAAAGTGTTGATGAGCAGCGCTTCAGTTTGTGCATCCACTGTCTTCACGTCGTGGTGGGAACGCTGCTCAGTGTATGTTCCCGCCTCCATCTTAGCAGCCCCCTTCTACTACTGCTGCACACATACGCTTTATAGCGCTGCCGTAACTCAGGTTGGTACTGGATATGGCCAAATCAATTATCGTTATTAGAATGACCAGAACAAAAAAAACACTACTATGACGTGTCTCTTCCTGTTGTGGTCACAATTTGAACATCCCACCAGGGGGACCCGTTCCATCTGGTCTATGTTCATTTGCTTGTTCGGTTTCCGATATGAGTGCTTAAGTCGTCTATCTAATAGAGGAAACTTATGAAATCGATGAATATCACAAGTGGTTGTCCAGAAGAGGGTGAGCGTCCGTACGCACTTGTCTGCTTCTTTCTACGCCCATTATATGCTTCAGAATCCTTATCCTGCGCTGTAGTCTCATCCCCCTGGGTATCTTTATGACCAGGCCACGTTCTAGTTGTGATACTGTACACTGTTGATTCATGAATTTTAGAAACCAATACTTTTTGTTAACGTTCTGAGGAATACTTGTCTCGTTCTCTGGAGATATATCTAAAGGTGTGACGGTCCTTTTCACTACCTTCCTTCTGTCACGTTCCGACTTAGGCACAAGACCCAATAATCTGTAGAAGTCCTCTACGGGAGGAAGCTCGTCCTCAGGGCTAGTCTCCTGTATGGTGGCCCATTTGTCAGGATCAGACCACTCTATTACGCCTCCGCCTCCTGCTGATATTGGTGTGGCAAGCCATAGGTCCAAGTCACCACTGACGGGGTGTGTCATGCGTATGTTGTTCTTGATATATTTCTTGATCTTGTTAGTGAGGGTGACAGGGGTCAGACAATGAGGCAACATACGTGAGTAAAGAGTGAGCCAGTTCTTCGACACCTCCTGCGCGTTGGACAGTTAAGACATGGATAGTATTGTGCCCACAATAGATGTTATGCGCCAGCCAGATAATAAACCACCCCTATACTCCCAAGAACGATCGTTCCAGCGGATGACCAATTTGTTGATTGACTCTATTTCTGCAGTGGCAGCTGCGCGTGTTTCATCGTCTATTGACCCCATACACTGCACTATATGCGTAACCATTTCCTTAGATACGCTATGGTCAAAACGCTCAGCATCAGCGCAACCGTACCAGGGATATCTCGTTGTCTGGAATTGGCCCAACCATACGGGGTTGACCACGGGGGAGTCTCCGGGTAATGACCCCCAACGGTATGCCAAATAAGACTGACGCAGGTATGAGGCCATGGGTGTTGTTATTATTTCCCGTGTTTTTTTCTCTTCTTCCTTGAGGGCCACCACACATATATCAGGCTCCTTACACGCCTCTTCGTAACATACGTTCTCCTTTATACGCCCGTTCGCGTCCAACATTCTGCCAAAGGCCCATGCCCATTTGCTACGGTAGTCCTCTCCCCTGAATGTGGTGCGCTTCGCTCCACCACTAGTCCCCCACCTCATTGGATCATTGCAGTACTGTTTAAATGTCAAAAATTGGTCACCGTTAGTATTGTGAGGCCATACTTTGAAGATGTCATCTATGTAAGGCTTTAAGAGATCTAAGTTCCCGTGGTTTTCACCAGAAACCCAATTACTAATGTCTTCCCAGACAGACTCCTTTGTCCAGGGTGATTTGGACCCTAAGGTCTCCAGATGCATGAACAGCATATATGCGGGTTCTTTTAAAAAAACTTTGGGAAATGCCCACTTGGATATCTGGTTGAGTGATTTTCGGGTATAATCATCCTTGACTCCAAAATGTACCTCGGTGGGGGCATGCGAGTGATGCTGGATGTAGTTTCGTTGTATTCGGTGAAAAAGCCCAAGAAGGGTACGGGCTACTTTGTACTGACCAGAGGCCCTGCAGAGGTTGTATGTTAACAGTAGTCCAGCTCCGAATGAAGTGTCCGATAATGGGAAGCCAGCTCGATTTTCTAACCGGAAGCGAACCAGAGAGTCCAGCTTATCGACGTTGGGTTTGAACGGCCCCTGTACCTTTAAGGCAAGCAGCAATTCATCGTCGACAGTTACACTATACAGGGTCGCTCCCCTGTCGAAGAGTCGTCCTCTCATTACAGGATTTGAGTCTCGGAATCCGGAGGTCCTCACTGAGTGCCAAGTGCCGGGAGAGTCGTCGGGAGCCTCCTGTTCTTTTATTTCTGAATGGCCGGTGGAGTGTATGTCAGCGAGCTCCCTTAAGTCTGACTCCTCTATCAAGGTTTTGCGTTTGGGCCATTCTCGTGTATAATTTATGTCGGAATTAGGCTCTAAGGGGATGGTGCTCCCAGCATTGAATTTCTGGGAGAGGCCTGCTTTTCTAGTGGGGCTGTTGGCGGCTCCCTCAGCCCTTCGATCGCTACTGGACCCGATGCAGTGTTCAAGGTCTGGACTGGGCCTGTGCCGTGCTGCACTCTCAATTCGACCGTCGGAGATTCTCTCTGCTCTCCAGCTGCCACGGAGTTGACCGCCCTGTATGAAATATGCCCTAAAAGACATGTTAGGCGGGTCTGGGTATTCGGTCGGGGATACGGCCCAGAGCGTCGACACCATGTCTGAGGTGTAGTTGGCTAACACCAACACTGAGCCAACTTTGGCCACGTCACGATAGTGGTGTCTCATTGAAAGACAAAGGACGTTAGAGACAAAGCCGTTGTCTAAGGGCGCCGGTCCGTTACGTCCTATTGTTTGGATGGCCCAGTTGTCAAGAGATATGGGCACAAAGCTATCGGCGGCGTGTGGAATAAGACGCCGCATTCGAGGAATACGCCGGAAAGAGTTACCAGTCGATGCATACCACGGGCTAACTGGTTACTATAATCTACCTCGGTGTACTGAGTAGAATATTCTTCGGTCACGTTACCATGCGTACTCTTTATAGCTATGAACGTTGGGACATTAAACTTTGCGGCCCATTGTAGTAGAGCGAAATACGGCAGGCACACGCTTAAGGCCCACTCTGCTCTTATTATGTCCAAACCGTAATAGCGTACAATGTCCTCTTTCACTGTCACTCCGGGTCTGGTATTGTCCGCGAACGTGGAGACAGTGGCCATAGGTATCACGTGGTTGGCCGTGGTCGAAGACAGCTTGTTGTTCGCGGAGCGTACAGAGACAGAGTTCATATCCTGGAGGCCGGACCACATCCACCGATCCAGATCGTTCTTAATCAAATACAGTGTGGTTGATAACGCGAGGGCCGACGCTTGCAACACGACCATAGACTGAAGGCCGGCTGGGGTTCTAATCTCAAAGCGGTAGTCGTTCTTCTCGATCATGCCGATAGCGGCGAGCACGCGGTATACAGAATGTGCGGCGTACCTGGTATTGCGGTCTCGGCTTCTTCACTTTTTTGTCGGTCCAGTATGACTTGTAGGCCACCACACGGTTACCCTCGATTACTGCTTCGTTTGTTATGTCGGTCTGACTGTGACTGTACTGCAGCAAAGGAGACACAGCCGCCCAGTTATAGCCGCAGACCAGGCCAGTGTACACATCTGGACGAGTATTTATAGCACCTGCGTTGATGTTTGAGGATGTGTGGCGCGGGTTGTCAGCCGAGAAATTGTGAGGACCTAGGGTCCATGCCCCGTTCAAGGGATCTGCGTAACGGTGTGCTCCGTTGGGGGCCACTTCTAAAGTTGATGAACATGATACATACCTTGAAACACATTGGCCGAGGTCAAAGATGGACCACGACTGGGTCGCCGTCCCCTTACCTTCTGAGGTGGCACATGCGCCTTGGCTACTGGAATACTTACTCTGTTACGTAGACACGTCCGTATGGGCAGGCAGGCTCAGTTATAGTACCTCAACCCAACATCTGGCAGAGGCAGCACACCAGACCACACACTTTACGCAAATACCATACATGGACCACAACCAAAAACTTGAGGGTGGTAGCCAGCCAGACGGGTACTACAAAGTACCCTACCACCGTGCTATGGTCTCATCACGATGTTTTCCTTCACCTAAAGCTCAAGTGTAGGATTCGAACCCACTACCTTCGCCACGGTATTCCGACGTCACTACCACTGAACTATCATCGCCTTGAATTAGTTAATCGTGCTTTTGCTATTTAATTGTCTCAGGGCTTATTTTTAATAATGTAATTAGCCTACCTACAAACATGTATTGTTTTATTCACTTGCTTGGCTACTGCGTCTGAATGAACAGTTTATCTACAAGTAACCAAAGGAGATGTTTCATTTTTGGACTGCGCATTGTACACATATTAGAAATAAGCTAAATAATTATTCTAACCGATAAAAAATATCTAATTTTATTTTTCTTGTCGATAAACGCTGTACAAAAATATTTTTTATTACTACCAAATATTTCACAGGGCAACTTAGACCGCCATATTGCTTAACGCAAGAATTATGTATACTACCTGGATAGAAGTTCTCCATACCTACTTGAAGCAAATACCTATCAATTGCGAAAAAGAGAAAGATAACAAATACGTTGGGACAATCTCTCTTTCTAATTGTTCCCAATGTAGTTGTTATCTTACTCTTTTTGACGTGACGTTCACTTCGCAAGTTCCCGCCAAAAACACCCGTATCATCGAATATTTATTTAATAGGGTCAAACAAGACTTAGTTCCGTGGTCTTGTTAAAAAAAAATAAGGGTAGCTGTTGTAGGGATGAGACATTCAACATAAAATAATGATTATTAAATAATCGATTATTTTATTATGTATTTTATACTTAGAGCATTTTAAACGATTAAAAAGTAATCGATGTGGATAATTAAACATAATCGATTTTATTTAATAATAATTTGTTCTTTATGATCTTGAGATATCACATCAAACGTCTGAAATATCCCTAGTTGTAACTTCATTAATTAGGTAATCGACAGTATTAATCAACAGTCAGTAGGTAATATTGATCAACATTAATTATACAAAAAAATCTATATCAAGGGTGAAGAAATAACAGCTTTGGTAAGTGTAAAAAACGTATTGTTTAATCTCTCCTCGCAGCATAGCAGTAAAAAATCAATAGAGAAAATAAAAAGAGAATTCAGTTAATCGATTATTTTAACTCTATTATAAAAATATATTTAGTTGATTTTTTTATTGATTATCTTTTACATCTCTCTCCAGGTAGATGTGACCAAGAATTATGTATTCGCAATTAATAGGTATCTGCTTCAAGTAGGTATTTAGAGTTACCTATCCATTTAGAATACATAATTCTTGGATGTGACAGACAGCACGAAACTCGAAAGCCACAACTTTTGCTGGCATTATTCATTGTTTTTAACGTGAATAACTTGCTTGTATTTTGATGCGCTTGAGTTCTTGATTGCTCAATAATTAAATGTTTCTTGAGTATTTGAATTCGGGCTTTGTGTCCAGCATGATGTACAAAACAGATTCGACTTTCACATAATAATAACTTCATGCAATTTCTTCTCAGAATCAATCATTTGAAGATTCTAATTCAGTAACTTGGTAGTATAGTATTTATTATAAAAGTAAAACTGGGTGGTTGTATGGATAAGTCAATAAATCAATTGTACCTATTTTCAGTCAATCTATTTATCTATCTAGTAATATATTCTCTTTGTTTTATTTAATGTCAGTTTGACAGATTGACGTAAATGTAGTAGTGGTTGCCATTAAAAAAACATGCAATGAAATTGCCATTAAAAATATTGAAACACGCCTTGTACATGAAAACAACGTAAAATTATTAAAAATAAGTATTTTTCTCATGTTTGATTTATTTTTCCAATACTTTTAGTCATGTGTACAATGTGCAGTCCAAGAGTCCATACAAATCTGAAACATCTCCTTTATTTTATTTCAAATCAAAATTACCTGAAGGAATTCACCGTCTCCTACACAATGTGCTCAAGGGGAATGCCGTAGGGTTATTATTTGCACTTCCGTGTGCTCTTATATTAAAGAATAGTTCAAAACGAGCCTGGCTAAACTTATAACAAGGCAAATAAATAAGATACTTTTTTCTAGAACCAAGTTTTTGTATAAACCTATTGCGCTGTCTATGCAAACAATGATGCCTATAAAACCAGATTTTCTTGACTGAACAATTATTTGGAAACATGTTGATAAATTCAAAATGTAATCTTTGAAGAGTGCTTTTTTGGTTCCATACTGTTTCAATTTTTTCGAATTAATATGTTAAACAAGTCGTTGATTAATTTTACAAATAAAATTGTACCAAAAGCATCTTTGAAATAATGATGATACCTTTCTGTGCAAGATTCTAAGGCTTTAGCAACACCAGTGCTAAAAAGTTGGGTTGCCAGTTTATCTTTAGTCTTTTCTCGATTAAAATTTAAATTTATCTGTCTATCCGTTAGTTAGTTTCCTTTTTGTAATTGTTACCTTTTTTGTAATTTATTTAGTTCTACTAAAAATCGTCATTCTGTATATCGTATGGCCTTGCTAATCACATAATATCTTATTAAACTCAAAGCATCCCTTATCAATTTCACCATATGGCAGACGTCTAAAAACACAAACTGTTCGTCAGAACAAGGATGCTTAAAAGACGTTTTAATACGGCCGACGCCAAAAGAACAGCCAAGATTTTTTGCCATGATTAAAGTCGATGGACAATGCACACCCATCCGTCCTTAGTTATCCTTAGTCCTCTGCTTATGGACAGACATTTTCAGAAATTTCTAAGTCTAATAAGGGTTTTTTTTATTAGTTAACATTCTTCATTATAAATAGTTATATTATATTTAAAATTCCTATTTCTAAAATAAAACTAAAAAGCTAAACTAAACTAATTACAAATAAAAAATTTGCCCCAAATCGCTGCCCGATGGAAGCGTGTCAAGAAGACTGGCAGCATTGCCGCGCTGAATGGCAATACCAATTCTTTGGGCAAAGTACATGCCAGCCTTCTTGTCACGAGAGGCCTCAATAAGGCGATGGGAGATCTCTTTGAATAAGAAATGAGCATCTGAAAATATGTTAGTCCTTTGTAGATTAGCATATTTACGACGTTTGAGGTACTCCTGTTTTGCAGCAGCAGCGCCGGCGGTTACAGACGTGTCTGGAAGGTGAGATGGCGCGAGGGTGTCGATGCATGTAGCGTCCCACACCAAGGGCCTACCCAACTTCCAGGGCACCAATGACATACCGTCCGTTCTCTTGCCGTCGTCGCGAACCAAGCCGTTTGGTTCCAAAACGGCAGGTACACCAACGGTAACAAGAGCCCGACGGATCAAGTCATTGAGTGCCGCATGTCGTGAAAACCTCCCGGCACTCCTACAACACGATAGGCCATGGTGACCTAGCTCACTCACCTGGGGCAGCGATGTGGGGCATTACATATAGCACCCAAACGAAGGCAAGCGCATAACCTAAATGTAGAGTTATCTAATAACGTGCCCGTATTGGTTGATGGAAGCGCATTTAGCCAATGTCCGGACTCCCATTTCGCAACAGCCACTTTAAATTTGACCAAAATCAATCGAAGACGTCTCACCGTATCCATTATACCAGCAATTCTCCCGATGATGAAAACACAAACGATTTAGTTGAAGAAGGCCGTCCTCGGAAAAAAAAAAAAAAAAAAAAGGCTATGATACCGTTGATACGGAAACAAAAAACGAGTAGCCGTCTCGTCCCAGTGTCGTACGGGACGTCGTGATTTAGAAATCGACACCCAAAGAAAAAAAAACCAAAGTCCAAATCCATTTCGCTACAAGAAAGTTATTCTTTAAATAATTCAATATCCTCGCAGAAATCGTTACATGATACTCTGCCAAAATCCACTGAATCGTCGGAGCAAAACAAAAAAGTTTTAATAGTTTGGGTGAGATCCAGTTGCTCTATCCGTATAATTATTTTTTTTATTTTCCGGATTTCTAATGCCCAACACAATTCTGTTTCGTAGCACTTCGTCAATCATATTGGTGCTCCCCAAGTTTTAATTAATTTTCTTAATTCCAGTATATAGGTATCAATGTCTTCGCCCTCTGATTGTGATCTTTTGTTGAATACATATCGGCTATAGATTACGTTGGGTTTTTTCTTTAATTTTTCTTCAAGCATCTCAAATATCTTTGCCTCACTTTTCATATCTTTATCATCTAGGCCGAAGTGCAGGTATTTTTTCATGGCAGCATAACCTATAGCATTGATAAGAAGTGTAGGTTTTTGTTCTTCCTAAATACTGTGGCTGTGGCATAATATATCCACGTGGTCTTGAAAATATCGAATGCTTCTCCTGCATCTGCCGATTCTACATAAAGAGGCCCAGGCCATGGAACTTTTATACGCGTTTTTCGGAAGCCCCTTGCATTTGCAATTGTGTTTGCATTAGCTTGAGAATTTCACATTTGGCGTGCAACAACTACACCGACGATACAAATGTTTAAAGTTCTTGAACTTGATCCTTTTCGAGCCTGTGTGTTGATGTTCATAACTTATTTCTGACACCATGTTAATAAAATACTATTATAGTTCTTTACAATACATAAATCACACATTCCCTATCCCTAGTTTTCCCAAAGACAATCAATAGCCGTGCCATGCACCACAGATTATACAAGTAATTACAGCACAGAACGTTAATGTTATGGATAGGACGTATTCGAGATTTATCATATCTTTTCTTTTGGAGTTGTTGGGAAGTTTTTATGAGCGAATCCATCTCATCTCGAATAGAATCTATTCCGGATTCTTCCAATCTGTCAGTGATACCGTCATCAATTGAAGCTACTAATCTACTATCACTAGACCCTTAGGGCGGACCCCAAACAATGCTTCTGCAGGGGTTCTATTAATACCTTTATTGAATGCATTATTGGTACCCCACTGAACAGCAGGTAGGTGGTCGTCCCACTTGCTTTCAGCAGTTCCTATGCATTTGGCCGTTAATGCATCAACAATTACTCCATTATATCTTTCCACCTGCCCGTTGGCTCTAGGTGTAGCCACTGCATTAAGAACATGTCGTTACCTTTTTCAAATACAAAAACTTTTAAATGATTCTCTGGTAAAAGATGATCCCCTATCTGAAATTATTTTACGTGGTACCCCAAAAATACCCATGTACTCCTGTAAAACTAATACTTTAAGTAAACTTTGTTTTTTTACTGTTTAAAAAAAAACTTGTGAATCCATCAATTAGTACCAGAATATACGTGTTACCCTTGCTACTTCGTACAAATGGCCCAACATGATCTAAATGTATGGTGTCAAACGGTTTATTAGTCTTCTCTATCGGGGAACATAACCAGGATTTTTTTCCTGAAGAGCCTTACAATAAGCACACTCTAAGCTAGATGAAACGTATTTTCTTATAAACCGCCCCATTTTAGGGCAAAAGTTCAGTTTTAATAAACATGATCAATCCAAAGGACTTAGGACTGGGGTCAGTAGATCTGAAATCTCCAAAAATCAAAGACGTAAACAAATTGTTGAAACACACTTTGGTGCAAACTGGAGAAGTTACCCTGTGTTGTCATTCTATATCTCTATACAAATTAATACCAAATGTGGTAGCAGAAAATACCGTTGAAAATGAAGAGGACGAAATTGATGCGTGTTTAGAACAAAACTATATCCTAGGTGGTTTGATGATATAATATAATTATTTGTATAATTTTGTCAATCGTTTTTTTTCACTATACTATTAAAAGTATTAAAAAACAAATAAAAAATAAAAGTATTTTTACCGGGACCTTTTAAAGTATCAAGATGGTTTAAGTCAACGTATACTTTAATTGCAAAAATAGCATTATCCAGGTTTGTCAGATTCAAAAACAGCAAAGTTTATGCATCAGTTACAAAAACAACAAAGTCCATCACTTTATTGTCATTTTAAACGTGGTAGAACGTTCTAGAGGCCCAAATCAATTACAAATAATATTTAAAGTAATCAAGCTATAAAATAACCTAAAAACATACTTGTCACAAAAGTCTTCAAAAAATCTATCAATAATTTATTGATCCTGACTTTGCTGGTTTTGAGTATATTAGTCTAATATACTAAATTACTAATTTCAGGTACCTTGAAATTAACTCAAAGAGAAAAAAGGCTGATTAAGCAATGAGGATTTTTGATACTTTTTCTGTCACCAGACGGCGCTTCGTATGCGTCAGGTCCAAACAGCTGTCAGATAGTACATATTCTTACCGAAAGTATATTTTTTTTATTGAAATTCATCGTATTTGGAAGTGTTATTGAATCTATTATGGATTACGGCCAGAGAAAGGTCTGAAGATTGAGTTCAAAAAGAGAGGCGCAGAAGTCACTGGTACTAAGAAAAAGCTCATTGAAAGGGAACATAATCTACTTGCATTTTTTTCCACAATTTGATTGTATTTTTTAAACTACTAAATTGAAGTTATTTGTGTTTTAGTGAGTTGTTGTTGATTTTTTTCACAGTTATTAGTCAAATTTTAGATAAGGTTTTCGCATTGACTTAAAATGAAACAACATAGTTATTTTTTGAGCATAGCGTACTAGTTTCAAATTTCAAAAAAGTACCTACACATATATTTTTCAAAGGTCAAGTTCATTCTGAAAATATAAAATCTAACAACAAGCAACTATTAGGTATTACCAAAGTTGTCATTTATTTATATGTTGATGTTGATGAAAAAATAATAAATGTTAATAAAAAATTTAATACAAAATATTGTCAAAGATAGCAAAAAATATGTACGATTGATAATATATTTTATAGTCTACTAGTGGGCCCGGCAGACGTCCTGCCATGAAATGAAAATAAAAAGAAACTTGCAACCATCAGTTTTAAACAATATTTGCGCAAACTGTCACACAACCGGCACTTATGTCAAACGCCCTGTTTATATTAGCGGTCTTATTCATAATGAAACACTTATCGAAGGTATAAACCTATATTAGTTAAAACGTCTTTTAAGCTTATCAAACGTTCGATAAAAATCCTTATTCATAATCGTTTGATAAACCTCCGATAACTAAAATGTCCTTATTGAACACAATGTTGCAATTTCGTAGAAAAATAGTGAAATGTGAATGGTAGGAAAATGGTTTCATGAGTATTTATTTAAAAATCGGTACAAATTAAAAAAAAATGCATCTTGAATCTTGTGTCAAATATTTTGATCGCGTCAAAAAGCTATTTAATAATAATAATAAATCGTTCTTGTACAATTATAATGAAATATTGTGTTACTGTACTAATGAATATGAATCCAAAAAAGACAGAGATGTGAAAATGGGCTAGAGGACCACCAGTTGTAGAAGCAATACCTATAGTAAGTTTATTTCAAATATTTTAAGTATGGATGTAGTAGTGTAATACTGGAATCAAATGATCTTTGTTTTTAGGATGATTTTGAAAAAGAAAACCAAAGTAACAATGTTCAAGAAGTATGTTATTGTAAAAGTCATTGGTTCTTTATCTAAACATTTATATATATATTCAGTTAATATTAATGTGGACATTGTAGAGGCACCACCACCTCCAATGTCTTCAGGTTTGCAATTGCTGGGTTCAAAACCTAGAAAAATAAAGAATAAGGTGTATAAAAATATTCCAATAACCAGAAAAAACATGTTGTAATATTAGAATGTTTATATAATATTGTATTGTTTCAGATCCACATGTCAAACATTAAAGTTATTTCACCTGCAGAACAAGTTGCTGCTCGTGAAATTGAATGCAGGACAGAACTGCATATGATGCAAGTAGAAAATGAAAATTTGAAGTTGGAGGAGGAATTATTAATGAATGAATAAAAAAATACTATATTATGAAAAAAAAAAAGAATAAATTATATTATTGATTATCTTATTTTGTATTATTTAATCATTTACCTGCAAGTAGGGAGAACTTTATTCACTAGAGTGCCTTGCAATAAAAACTTGCAAGATTGCAGCATTTCTACCTCGCCTATGGTTAGAGTCCATGTTAATGGTCTGTTCCAGTAGCTCTCCTGTAGTGGGCTCATTGTCCTCCATCACATATGTCTCGCTATGTGCAATTGCAATATTGTCCAAAACTGCAAGAGCTACGACAGTAGTTTTAACATTGCCAATTTTTTTAAGGGTGGCATATACGGCTAGTAACATAACATGATTTTCAATCACCACAATACTTTCCAGGGTTTGTCAAGCTTGCATATTTAAGAAAATTTACGTACTTATTTTACAATAAAAACGTTTGATGTATTAGATGTCATTGCAAACTTCAATAATCAGCTGACCGAAATCGGCCATTTTTTTGCTAATATAGGTTTATCGAAGGTTTATAGTAGGGTCCTAGGTAGTTTATATCAATGTCACTTTATCGGAGACTTAAGGAACGTTTTAGCGCTATTGAACCATTATGAATAACACTTTTTGACAATCTATTTTTAGCGAGCTTTTAAACCTCCGATAAGTCATTATGAATAAGACCGTAGGTCTTTACCGATGAAATTGCCGTTTTGTATGAAAAAATTTAAATCAATTTACGAGTAGTCTGTAGGCGCAAGGTCTGGTGAGTCGGGCGGATGACGGAGAGCTTCCAACCCCAGTTCTTGCAACTTGGAGACCGTCTGCTGTGCAGTATGAGGTCGCGCGTTGTCGTGCAGGAGCAGCGGAGACGAGCGATTGACCAATGCTGGTTGGAAATGTGCCAGCTTCTCCATCATTGTGTTCACTTCTTCACAGTACACATCTGGAGTAATGCTCACCCCGTTTGGTAAGAAGCTGTGATGAATCACACCGGCGCTACACCACCAAACAGTGACCATCACTTTTCTAGGGGTAAGTGTTCGTTTAGGGCATTGTTTAGGTGCTGAACCAGGATCCAACCAACTTGTTGAGCGCTTGCGGTTATCAAACAGAATCCATTTTTCATCGCAGGTAACAATGCGGTTCAAAATTCCTACATTTGTGTGTCTGTTGAGCAGTGCAAGGCACGTCTCGACGCGTACTTCGCGCTGGCGATCATTGAGTTCGTGGGGCACCCATTTGTCAAGCTTTTTTACCTTGCCAATTTGACGCAAATGGACCAACATTGTTTTGACGCTAACGTCGAAAGCTGCTGCTAATTCAGCCGTAGATTGTGTATCATCAGCTTCCACAATCGCCTTTAATTCGTCATTGTCGACCAAAGTCTTCGGACGACCGCGAGGTTCATTTTTCAGGCCGAAATTTCCAGAACGGAAGCGAGCAAACCAATAAAAGGTGGTGCGTTGGTTTGTAGTGTTAGCTCCGTAAACGTCGTTGATGTTGCGTGCCGCTTGTGCCGTTTGCTGCCACGACGGTACTCATATTCCATAATACTCGAATTTTTAACGTATCCATGATGACGAAAAAGATTGAAATGCGATGAAAATGTAACACTAATCAATAAACAAATGACTGCTTTTGGAAAAAAATAAACATGTTTTTAAAATAAAATTAATTTGAAATTAGAATTCTTAGTCAAACAAAAAATTATTTTGATTTGAAATGGCCAGTACTGCAGAACGGCAATTTCATAGGTAAAGACCTATTATTAAGGTTAGAAAAGTTAATATAGTCGTTAAGTTTTCTTAAAATTTCTAAGTTTCTGAGCAATTTTCTTATTTTTTCAATGTGAGAACCTTCTGCTTACAATAACAAACACAACAAAAAAAGAATTACCGAAATTGGTCCAGCCGTTCACGCGTCATGCCGTGACCAAGGGAAATAGGGATTCATTTTTAGGGTTCCGTACACAAAGGGTAAAAACGGGACCCTATTACTAAGACTTCGCTGTATGTCCGTCTGTCTGTTAGCAGGCTGTATCTCAAGAACCGCAATAGCTTGCCTTCGTGCGCGAGTCCGACTCGCACTTGGCCGCTTTTTATATTTATAGATATATATATATATATATATATGAGATTTTAAGATTCTATGTGATAAAATATATTATAATTATATTATTTATGTTTGTTAAGGAGTATTCTGTATGCTATCTGTGATGATTACTAATAATACTCGTAGTTAATTACTGATTATATTATGACTGTTAGTTATACTTTTAGATGGTAAGTTGATATTGAAATTGTTACAGTGTACAGTACCTGCTATAGGTCTTGGATTATATCATAATAACAGTGGTGGTTATTAGACATAAAATTAAAAGTCGTGCTATTGTCCACTGGTGGATAACGAGAAGACATTTAAAAACACTGTGTCACTGTACCCCAGTGGTGGCCATTAAGAGGGGGGGGGGGGGGTTGCGAGGGATGCGATTAGTGTTTTAAAAGAAACAATTAAACGAATTGAGCTTTATTTTTTGTACTCGTATAATTCAAACAAGAATGTGCGCAAACCACAAGGGCCGCGACAATTTGGGTTCAAAATAAATTTGAAACGATGTTAAAGTACATAATGACTGGCAACAGATTCTCCGAAATAAAGAACAACATAAGCAGGACTTACCAATGTTTAGGTCGTCATATCCTGCAGGGCGTTGATCTTATTCTTGTTACCAGCCGGTTAAGTTTTACGCCAAAGAATTCTTAAATGTACACGCAGGTGAGATGAAAATAATTTATATGTATTTTTCGGTGCTTTTATCTGTGTCGATTTTTTCTTAGAATCACGTTTCTCCTTGTTTTGGCTGTCACTGAATGACATTTAAATGTTTCCTTTTATTTTTTCTACATGAGTGAAGTTGGTCAATTCATTTACACACCGTGCAGAAATAGGCTACTTAGGTCACGGAAAAGCGTGCGTAAAGTGCGGGTTTAGGTCACACTGTGCTATAAAAAATATTACATATTGTATCGTTGTCCCCCAGTGGTGGTCAAATGGGTGGTGGCCAACGGGAATATACCTCGCGCACAGACATAATCAGGGTGACAACTAAAGTTTATCATTATAAAAAAGTACAAAATATTCTCAAGTTTTTCTAATACTAAATCCTTGGGTAGCTGGTAATCGTCCGCCGTGAAGTGGCTTTTACAAACGAGGCTATTTTTCGTTGGAGTAAATTAATCTCTGCGAATGGCTACAAGCCACTGTTTTAATCGGCTTTTATCATTTGTAGGAAACTTATGCCCTCCTGTTTTATTTGCATTTTAGAAAACAATCTTCCTTTTGTAACTTTTATAAGAATAAATAAACATGTTTATTATTTACCAAATGAGGTAGATCATTGATATATACTAAAAATAGGAATGGACCAAGAATTGAACCCTGTGGAACGCCCATAGTTACGGGGCGGGGCACGATGGAGATGTTTTCCCATGTATATCAACTGTTTGTAATCTCTTGCACAGATATGATGATATAAGGTTTAGGGCTAGGTCTCTTATACCATAATGATCTAACTTCCTGATCAATGTTTCATTATGTACACAATCAAAAGCCTTGGATAGGTCACAGAAAACACCTAGCGCATTCTGTGAGTTCTCCCACGCTTTAAAAACTTTCTTGATTACCTGCATCGGTTGTCGAGCGACCTCTAGTGATAATTCCTAAAATACGGTTTCGTGTTTTCCTGACTATATTTCCCGCTTTGGAAAATAATCTTTCGGATGGAGCAGAAGTGGCTTTCACAGAGAGATGCTTAAGAGCCAATTCAGTTAGCTGAGGAAAAGTCCCTTCAAAGCTCTTCCAGATATGGAGAGGATCTACCATAAGATCCGATAGCGGTGCCGCAACGTATAGGTCCAATTCGGTATTTTTGACCATTGACTGGTTAGATAAAAAAAATTAAACTACTTATTGCAATTAAAATACATAAAAAAGATAATAATAATTCTTGGGGATTCTAAAATCTTGTATTAAGATTGTTGACCACCAAAAAGTCATACAGCGTTTTTAAATATAAAGTACATGCATATGGTTTTATTTAATCTAGGCAGAAGAGTCTGGCATCACATACTTGTCCTCCACAAAGTATCTTTTGAGTACATTTTTGCCAAGGCCATTATTTTTTCATGAAATGAAATCCGCTCCCGAATTATCATCATTTTCAGTATTACAGTTTAAACTTTTCTTGGTATAATTTATTGTTTTTGATAAGGATAAAGGGTCATCATCTAAATGTTTTATTTTTATCTAGTATCCAAAAACGTTGCACCCGAAACAAGGTGCATTTTTTGGATATTTTTGAATCTTTTATTATTTCCGATTGCAAGGAATGTTTCAATTGTTTTGCCAAATCACTTGTTGGCGCAACTGTGTCTAACAGTTTTTTAATCTTTCCTAAATTAACACCCACGATTGTAAAGCCAGCATATAGAATTTATATTTAACGTGATTAATATGCTGCACTTGCTCTCAGCAACACTATGGCCGCCGTAGTTAAAATGATGGCCGGCTGTGATGTGCCAAATAAAGCAGAAATAATGGAAACAGCTGAAGTAATTGAGGAGCTATACCAATTATTTGACTGTACTAACGGACCAGCGTCACCGCATGATGTTAAAAACGTCATTCGTGAAAATGTCACCAAGAAAACGAATCATATTGAGTTATGGAACCATTATTTAAAAATTATGGAAACAGTCCAATTTTTAAATAAAGACCTTTAAAAATGTACGATGTGTCAAAGGTTTTAAAATATTTTTAAAATCGCATATCATTCC
Organism: Ochropacha duplaris; assembly: GCA_951361185.1. Taxonomy (NCBI): domain Eukaryota; kingdom Metazoa; phylum Arthropoda; class Insecta; order Lepidoptera; family Drepanidae; genus Ochropacha; species Ochropacha duplaris. The sequence goes on along the minus strand of OX592709.1, from coordinate 2,435,083 downwards.
GGAATAAAGAACTAATAGGCTATTCTGATTCAGATTTTGCTTCAGATATTGAAGATAGAACATAGAAAATCTAATACTGGCTACATATTTCTGATGAATGGTGGACCTGTTACTTGGGCTAGCCGAAAGCAAAACACTGTGGCATTATCAACCACAGAATCCGAATATATGGCTGCAAGTGAAGCTGCCAAAGAAATTGTATGGCTTAGACAGCTATTAATAGATATTGATGAACCACAATCGGTGGTGTCTTTGTATATTGATAATCAAAGTGCTATTAAACTCATTCATAATCCTACTTATCATAAAAGGACAAAGATACGTAAGAGAAAAAGTAGAACAAAATGTCATTAGCATTAAATATGTAGAAAGCTCAAATCAAATTGCAGACGTTTTAACAAAGGCTTTACCTTCTGGAAAATTTACTCATAATAGGGATCAAGTATTAAATTTAAACTGAGTTGTTTAAATATATATATATATATATATATAGTTGTTTTGTTTTTGTTATAAAATTAAGGGTGATTATAAAGAAATCTTACTCAGTATCTATTTGTTTTAACCTGAAGTCAATATGTAACAACACCAAGTATTGCTTGTGCCACTGTTTCCAGAAACATTGAAAAAATTTAGTTCCAAAAGGATAATTTATTAATGGATACATCGGTTAATTTAAATGTCACAGGATGAGCCAGATAATCTTTACGGTAATCTTTTTAATTTTATAAAAACAGAATTTGATAAGGTCTTTAAATCTAAAACCTTTAATGTAAATAATAATATTAAGTTTGGCGACTGGGCAACAGTGGATATCTACAGAAGTAGAGCTAAGCTGTACGAGCTGTATGGCATGAAAAAATATAATAATAGTATTGATTTCATTGAGTATGTAAAAAAATATTCAAAAACTTTCAAAAAAGTTTGTGCATCCGCTAAGTCCATGTACTTAAGAAATAAAATTAGCCAATCAAACAATAAAGTAAAAACTACGTGGAACATTATCAACTCTGAACGGGGAAAGTTACAGAACAATAATAAGCGTATCGAATTAAATATCAATAATAACATTATAAGTGAAGATAATCAAATTGCCCACGCATTTAATTTATTTTTTTCTAACATACCGCTAGATACAACCAGCTCCTTAAATTCCTCACCAATGGATGCCGAATTAATATTAAAAAGTAATGCGCCCGAGTGCCATGAATTATTCAAGTTTAGACGTATTACATAGTCAAAACGTTTAAAAATCTAAAAATCAAACGCACAGGTGATATATGGGATATATCCGTAATCGTTTTGCAAGGTATCGTGGATAGTATCGCTCCGCATTTAGCTTTAATTTTTAACAGATGCGTAGATTTTGGTCAATTTCCGGATTTAATGAAACATAGCAAAGTTATACCTTTGTTCAAAACGGGAGATCCTAATGATCCTAGTAATTATAGGCCAGTTTCGATCTTGCCAGCGCTGAATAAAATATTTGAAAAGATAATTTTAACACAATTACTGGCTCACTTTAATTTGAATAAAGTTTTACATAATGAGCAGTATGGTTTTACCAAGGGTCGTTCAACAATTGATGCCGGGGTAGCGCTATTAAAAAATATTTTTAACGCCTGGGAGAAGTCACAGAATATTATTGGAGTCTTCTGTGATTTATCTAAGGCTTTTGATTGTGTTTAGAAAGTTGAAAGTGATCAATCACCAGACACTCATACGAAAACTAACCTTTTATGGAGTTAAGGGTGTAGCACTTAATTTGATGAAATCATATCTTGAGGATAGAACTCAAAGTGTAGATGTCAATAGGGTTAAATCATCTGGTTCTCCTGTGCGCATGGGTGTGCCGCAGGGCTCTATTTTAGGTCCTTTACTATTTTTGGTTTATATAAATGACCTTCCTTTTTTTGTTAAAAATACCTGTGGAGTTGTACTGTTTGCTGACGATACCTCACTGATTTTTAGTGTTGATAGACTGAAATACAATTATGACGACGTAAACGGTGCATTAACCCAGGTATTAAATTGGTTTACTGTAAATAATCTAGTCTTAAATGCAAAGAAAACTAAATGTGCAAAAATTAGACTGTAACTTAATGATAAATAATGAATCTCTCAGTCTTGTTGAGTCAACAGTGTTCTTAGGTATTACTTTAGACTCAAAACTTCAATGAGGCACCCACATATCAAGTCTTGCGAGGAAGCTTAGCTCGGCTGCTTTTGCAGTTAGAAAAATTAGACAGCTTACAGATGTAGATACAGCTCGATTGTTTATTTTAGCTATTTTCATAGTGTTATGTCCTATGGCATTTTGCTTTGGGGCAAAGCCGCTGATATCGAAACTATTTTTATTTTACAAAAACAAGCAGTGCGAGCTATTTATAATTTGAGCTCTCGAGCTTCTCTCAGAGATAAGTTTAAACAAATTAGTATTCTCACAGTGGCTTCACAGTATATTTATGCAAACATATTATTTGTACATCAAAATATTAGTAATTTTGTAAAAAAATGTGACATGCACTCAATCAATACTAGAAATAAGCACAAACTTGTGACCTCAGCTTATAGACTCCATAATGTGCAGGACACATTTTTAGGACTGGGTGCACGCTTCTATAATAAGATACCACCTACACTGTTAAATTTGCCTATACATAAATTTAAGGAACGTGTTAAGAATGTTTTAATACAGAAGGCGTACTACCATATTAACGAATATTTAAATGACGACAAGGCTTGGGTGTAGCGCTCGCTCTTGCAGGACATACATTTATGTAATAATTCTAAGATTGTTTTGAAAAGAGTAATTGTTGAGTTTATTGCCGGCTCTTCTCAGCAAAAGCAACCTTCCGAACCGTGCACTAGAGTCATAGAGTCATTAGAATCTGACAATTCATAAGCGCCTGTGAAGGCCTATTTGGATGAATAAACATTTAATTTCATTTCATTTCAATACTAATTTCTGGCCAGCATGTAAGAATATTTTATGTTCCCTTTCAATGATTGCATGAGTAACTGAAGAGCGCTTTGGTAATATGATGGGATGCCTTTGATCATAAGAAAGCTTAGATTGCTGTTACCTACCACCTACCCGTAATATACCCATACCATCAATGAATGGATTCAAACCTTTTAAATTGGACTTAATGGGTTTTGCAAGCAATAAAGGGTTAATTAATTTCATCGGAAAATAAATGTTTTTGTTCATACCTAATTATTATTTTTAATGCAAAGTCCAATTCTTTAGGTGAAAACACACTATACTTTATTCTGTGTTCAGATTTTACTTTACAATTATTAATAAATCTATAAATGTATGCTAATATTCTTTGACATTTATTTATATCTGAATATTTTGAGAAAATATCTAATTTTTCCTTGTTTTGACACACTGTGTTTGAAACTTTTATTTCAGGAATATCAGTTGGTAAGTTAATGTTACTAATATGTTTATAATTAACATTACTTAAAAAATGTGGTCCATGCCACCACAACTGCAATAAATGAGGTTCAATGCCTCTTGACAAACAATCTGCAGGGTTTTCACTGGTGTTTACATACAACCAAACAAATCCTTCAGTTGTTTCTGATATCTTTTTTACCCTATTTGATATATAAACACTTCAACTTTACAGGATTTGTTTTAAGCCAGCTTGGCTTAAACGTACTATCTGATAATCTACATACATATAGACCTTAATATTAAACCTTGATTTCAAAGAGTTATAAATCTTTTTAGCCAATATAGCTAAAAGCTAAATAGGGGCAAATCTAGAATAGCTGAAATATAATTATTTTTCTTTTGTTAACAATTTTAATGCCTCACAATAATTTTCAGCTGTTAAGTTTAAATGTTTAACTATAGCTAAAGCTTCGCCGTCAAGAAATGACTTTAAATAATAAAATTTTTCACACTTATTAAGTGTAGTGTCTTTATCAATGACACTAGTAAAAAGATTAATTAAATCATAATAATCGCCAACCTGTCCATCAAATTTTTTGACCTGGACTTTGGACCGGACTTTTTGATCTGGACTGGTAATCCTTGAAATCCTGATGTCCTTGGCAATGTTTCCACGTTGGAACCTTCCAGCTTGTCTGGAGTTTTACTGCGAATCACTTCATTTATAATGCTCAATATAGTGATGTATTTTTCCTCGACGTCGCTAAACGCTTCCTTGTCGGCAGGTTCGTATAATTGTATCTCCACACATAACCTGGAGTATTCGCGGAACGTTTCCATAAGCCTCTCCTTACGGACAATAAGAGAGTCCAGGGATGATTCTATAAGATTTGCTGGATCATTTGCGTATGTCGACAATTTTTTTATTGTGCCCTTTGTTTGTCCCCTTGCAGCGATGAGCCGTTTTAGCTCGTCAAATGGTGCCATGATAAGATAAATGAGACTCAAAAAAACTGTTACATTTGTACTCATCACAGCGTTTGGGTGAATGTGAGAACCAATTATAAGTTTTTCTAATGAGAAACTTTATATTTCGTGGCAATGTTTGTTCTGAAGCAGGTGATACTGCCAATTGCAATGAGTGGCAAACACATCTGACAAGTATTAAATTAGGTAAGCCACATTCCGTTTTTAATAAATTGTGTACGCCATTATTCATTCCAGTTATGACAGGGTCATTATGCACCTCAATTCCAATTAATTCCTTATTATTAGAAGCTAGCATATCCATTTTAATCTGGATTTTAATGATCCTGGCACCATCTTAATCGCGATTTGAAAATTCGTTTACCAGACGAAGGTTTACCGTACCAAGACCATATAATAAACTTTTCCCTAGCCCTCCTGTGAGCCTCGCTGACATGTTTATTCCATCCTATAACTACATTCTTTTTTATACGTCTACTGCCTTCCCGACCCACAACAGATGATTCACATAGGGCTGCCACAATATCCTTGTACATTTTATCAATAACAACTTTATGGTTCAAGTCTGTACAAACATGATTACAACAATGGTGAAACTCTTGCGGGAAGTCTATGAGCTTCAAGCGTTTATGACATTCATTATTATACATTTGTACTTGAGTGAAATTTCGCTCACCCCACATAATCTTATTTACACGTAAATTAGAAGGACATCTCTTAGGTATTACATATATATGGGCAGTCCACCCACCCGGGTTTAAACCCACCTGTGTTTAAACCGGGTGTTTTGGGATAAACACCCGATTTCCACCCAAATTTCGGGTGTAAATGATTTTTATACAAAAATGACATTTAGTTTTTAATTATTGTTCTTTTATTGAATTATACATAATTAGGGAAATAAAATAATGCAAGAATTTTTTATTTCTGGTACTAATCAAAAACAAATGACCTACTTAACATTCAATCACTATCGGATTCTTCATTATCATTGTTACAAACGACAAAATGTAAAGGCTGTCTGGCTTCCCCTGACGTTGAAGGTGTAGGTTCGTTGTAGTCCTCCAATATTATCGGGTCTATAGAACTCTCTATTCCGGTTTCATTTTCATCATAGCTCTCATTAAGTTGGTCTATAAAACTCTCTATTATGTTTTCGTTTTCATTTTCTTCATCTAACTGAATGTTCTCATTATTAAGTTTATGTTTAAGCAACGACCATATAGCCCATAGACGCCTAATGCTTGATTTAACGCATCAAAACAATTCTGTCAACTAGCTGAGGTATGAGGAAGCGGGGTACTGCGTTCTGATTGGCCCTTCCAAGGTCATTACGTATCACTAGGGATGGGACAGGTTTAAATAAAACACGAAGGTATCGATATTTTTTTTGATAATAATTGTACTTTATAAAATGTTTAATGGGCTTTTTCACCTTCCCATTTATTAATATTATTTTAACATGTAATTACTTAAACATAAAATGTAAAAAATAAAAACAACATACGAGTATCAAAATTCTTTCCGTATTTATTTAAAAAGATATCATACAGTCATACTTTTTTCGGAAGTTGGTAATAGTTAAACAAATGTCTTAATTAATAAAACAAAACTAAATTTTGTAAGTCAAACAATGATTTATACAATAAGATAATGGCCTATAGTGTTCCCACTGCTGGGACAGACGCCTCCTCTCCGTGAGAGGGAAATTTTCTGTGTGGATTAAACACACCTAATTTTTGGACAGTCAAAAACACCATACTAATCATTTTTGAAATGTATTAACTTTGTATATATCCTCCTAACAGTATGTTTATGATGAGCAGACTTTGTAAGAAAAGCTAGTCGTGTGGAAATATATTTGTGCATAACACTCATTGACAAATCCACTACATGATTAGTTACTTCAGAGTGGAATTGATGATTACTTATATTAGGAAATAGTTCCTCGCCAATGAAACTGCTTAAAGTTTTATTGACCAGGATGTCGGTTTTGCGTATTTGGTTTTTTGGAATTTTCTGAAGGTATGCTTTTATGGTTATTTCAGAACGACGACATATTTTGACCACAGTTGGTGAAGGATATATCAAGCCACCTTTGTCTCTGTAAGCTATTAGACTACTTTGGTCCTGATTCAAGGAAACTAAAGCTCCAATACATGTCTTGCATTTTATTTGTTTGACTAACGAACTCGACACAAACCCCGCAATGTACTCTACTGCCCTTTCAGCAAAAAGCGACAAAGTAATCCTTTCAAGTGCTCGATTTAAGTCATCACGACTTTCAGTGTCATCGATGTCAACATCTTGCTTGTCATCCAACGTTGTCGTCAAGTTGATTCTACCCAATGCTGATGAACAGTTCAAGATGGAGATATGTTCCAAAGGAACACAGTTGCCAGTGGAGACATCCATTAACTCCGTGTGTATTAGTATTTTTTTATATATCGCTTCGAATAATCGCGGAGTTGGGTTGTCATTACTACCGCCGTGTGAACGTATATTGGCAAAAAACAGTTCTATGTGATCTTGGGAAATCTTATTAAAAGGTATATACTTGATTGAAGCATTATTTTTATCTATTATGTCATGAAACATTCCGATAACACTGTGGATTGCGACACAAAACCCTATGAATCCTGTGTAACGTGGAGAGTTAACAAGTTTTACGGTTCTGGTGTCATTTAATTTCACAGTTAAGGTAAAAATATACTTTTTACATGCCTCTAGTCTCTTTAAAATATTGGATGAGTTATCTTTGTTAAGAGCTCGTTTAAAGCCGTAGCCATGAACTTTCGAGTCCAATATGTCAAATAAGTCATTGATCGTTAATAACATTTCAACAGTAGCATCTACGTCTTGAAATTCTTGAAGTTTCAGTTCCGATTTGCAAAATTTCAAAGCCGTTGCCACGCTACGGCTAAACAACTGGGCAGCTAGTTTAACTTTCATCACGTTCTGTTTAAATTCAATGTGGGAAAGTCTTAATTTGTTTGCTAAATGAAACTGTTCCCTTTCCTGGATGTGGTGGAGTAAATTAATGTAGTCCCACTTTATGGAACCCCCCTCACCATTTTTAAATTCCCTATAATATTCAAATGCATTCCTAACTAATTTTAACATATGTACTGGGTCTAAGAATATAAAAACGTGGTTATTAGTTATTGGATGGGGAAAAAAACTTTTCATATTTTGTTCCAATAAACTACAGCCTAGTAATTTTACCATGGCAATGTTCGTCGGACATCCATCAAATGTTACGGCTTTAATAGTGACACTGTTATCATGACATAAAGAAATGGCCTGTAGCACGAGATTACGCTTTTGTTCAGCATTAGTGCCGTTTGTAAGAAAGTACCCTATAGGTACCTTGAATCGTTTGTTTAGCCCAACAACAAGCAATACCAATGCTTCAGTACATTCACTGGAGCAATCTGTTTGAATTTCTCCGCCAAAGTCCACATATCCAAAAGTGCGTTGTGTCGAGGGAACGTATTCAACTTTGGATTTTATCTTAATCTCATCAAACACTAAAGTGGCGATTAATTCACCTTCGCATTGGGCAGCTTTGTTTTTTAGAGCGATAAAAGCTTCTTTGGTATAGCCCGGTCTACCATCTACGGTTTGGTACCATTTGCTTAGTGTCTTGATAGATGGAAGACATGTTTGGAATGTTTTCCTTACATATTTGTATGCCTTAGCGGAATAGAAATTTAATGTAAGGGCAAAAGTTCTAAGTTCGGTGAATATTTTTTCCTAATCGTAATTCCTTTTTTATTCGATTTCATTACTTGTCTTTTAACTAATCCCCTATTAGTTACCCCAATTTTACTCAGTAAATCTGCATTACATGAATTTATTAATTTTTGATTTTCGAGCTCTTTTAATATGTTTTTAAGGGAAACCAGTCTTTTACGCATGTATCGTGTTTTTTCTCTTAAGTTTTTTATAGTTTTATTTTTTTGCAATATCTTGTCAGATAACTCGATAATTCTTCTGCACAAGCGTTTTTTGACGGGTGTCGCATAGTCTGACGGACTTCCAGGAAAACGTTTATTTTTTTTCGGTGTTGAAGTAAATGATGGCGATTTCAAGGATTTTCGTTTGGCACTTGTTTTGAGGTACCGAGTGGGGACACTGGGGACTTCGTTTTGTATAATTTTGGTGCGCTAGAAGCAGATACTACAGGTAGATCTTTTATTTTTACAATCACTTCAGGCCTTGACGTGCTGGGCATCGGGACACCTGAGTCAACCGCGTTACTCTGAAAATGTAATAGAACTTTTGTCTAACTTCTTTGGTTTCTATCAACCTTCTAGGTACAGGGATTAAAGTAATTAAACGGTAATACTCACCAAAAGAGGCAAATACATTGTTGGTACTGCCGAACTTACTAGCCGGCGACGGTTTTTCATAGCCATAAAACAATCTTCAGTAAAATGCCGTGAACATATTACACTATGTGTTGATGGGAACCAGTTCTCTCGCTTGGTTGCAATAATCCATTTATTTTTAAAATCAGGATCTTGTGGGTACCTAAAATCAATGACCGTTTCACAATTAACTTAATGTTTCCATTGTATGTGTAATCAAAAAAACTTTTTTACAAAAAAAAAAACAACCGACTTTAATTTTTCGCTTTTTAGTGGGTCAGTCTGTAATTTATCTAAGTTACAATAGCCTAATGTCAACTGCTCATCACCTTTTACAAAACATTGCTTTTCCCGATACAAGGACCTTAATTGTTGAGGAGTTCTCCCAGTAAGGAACTAAGAGAACTGGAACTGGTCTCTTTATCATGGTACCACCCTTGGGAAATCTCCTTTCCAATACAAAAATAATCATCAAAATCGGTTCATAAACGACGAAGTTATCCGCGAACACACATAAAAAAGTCGAATTGAGAAACTTCCTTTTTCTGAAGTCGGTTAAAAAGATTTTCAAATTTCGTTTAGATAGTATAGGTTTTTGCTTTCTCGATAACTTTGGTCATATGATTTGGTGCATCACTATTATTCGTTAGGTATGTTTACCAAATAATAGAGGAAAAGAGATAGCTAAAAAAATACTTTCAGAAGAAAGGGACGCAAACATGAAAGACATCAACGAGAGACCTAGCACCTTTCGTCCACCTACAAGTTTGACCAGTGTAGGATGAACTCCGATAAATAATAACGGAACATAAATCTAATCTAATAATGAATATATAACTATTTACTTACCGATGAAATGTTATGCCATCTTTTCGGAAACTCGAAGTCTGGCTGTTGTTACCACACCAACGTATTGTGCAAGGGGCCATTATATTATTTTGAACAATTTTTAATCGTCTAACGCGGAAATGTTTACAGCTCACAGAAGTGGTCGAAACTGAATCGAAATTGTTGAGTGGCGACCTATATCAGATCTATAAGTCTGATGTGTTGACAGACATCGGTCGCCTGTTATTAGGCGTCTATGGGCTATATGGTCGTTGTGTTTAAGATTCCAGTTGTAACAAATATATGAAATTTTTGGGGCTCTTTCCGTTGAAAGTCGATTTCTTTTCTTATTATGTCTATATATTATGTCTATCTATGTATATCCTTGAATACTGAAAGAACGCTCGGTTGCTGCTGATGTACACGGAGCTGACAGGATGCGTACCGCTACTTTGCTTAGCTCAGTCGAACTACAAATTCCTTTCCACCACACAATGGGCTCAATGCTACGCACTGAATTCCATATAAATTGTCTAGCCCAAAAGTTTTCTTTAGCTTTGTAACAAGCCAGTTCGGCCATTATATTATGTAAACTTAGTTGCTGGCCTAAATCATGGATAAACTCCATAGCCTGAAGTTCTTCATTTTGAGTAAGTTCAACACCCTGAGCTGAAGGATCCAGCATATACGCTGCCCAATGAATTGGTCTAATGGACATTTTGCACCTATCAGCGACTGATGTCAGAATTTGCTGTTTATCTTCTTCGTTCAACATTGAAGTATGAGGCAATGCGAAACGTATTTTAGCCAGTATATCTTTAAACGTAATGTATATTTTGTGGATACCAAACTGATCTCCCTCCAAGTTAAATATGCTTTCAGTAATAGGTTCTAGAATACTTATACATTCATCGGTCTTCCTCCAGAAATCGTCATATAAAATTAGATTTTTAATATCCCTTGCAATCAGCACATCTTCACTAACAGCCATTCTTTGCAAGGCTACCTTGTTTGTTTTTAAACTTTTTAACGAAATAACGTGACTTCCCCATCTAGTAACACAAGGTAGATTTAATGTTCGTGCAGAATCCTGGTTTTGACTCAATTTTGTCAGTAGCGAATTTAGTCGTTGGCTCTTTTTAACAGTTTTTATTAGATTTAAGGCTTCCATTACAAGAATTTTAATGTCTTTTACCTTTAAGCAATCTTGGCATAACAAGTTTAAAACATGCGCACAGCAACCGAGAGGAACAACATGTGGATATTTAACTTTAATTAATCCAAATGCTTTTTGAATATTTCTGGCGTTGTCACCAATGAGGACAAGAAACTTATTTACCCCATATACTCTCATTACTTTCTCAATTTCTTGACTTAGGTATTCACTAGTGTGTGCATTAGTTTCCGTGTTCAAGCTTTTTATATATGCAGGTTGCGGTTTTGATATCAAAAAGTTTATTATTCCTTCATTTCTCAGGTTACTCTAGCCGTCACACTGAAGATGCAAGTAATTGCAAGCGTTTAGTTCCTCATCTAACTCTACACGCATCTCTTTATAAACTTTTTCTAAGTATTTCGTTGATAGAACTTTACGTGAAGACATTTTGAAATTTGGTTGCAATTTTTCGAAAACTTGTATCCATAATGGATGTTCCACTATCGATAATGGCGTCCCTGATACAAATATAGCTTTCGCAAATTGTGTTGTTGTAAGGTCAATCTCATCGGCGTCAATTTTTTATTGACGCCGATGAGATTGACGATTGAAATTTGCTTTTTATACTAGATTTTAGCCACTTGTAAAATTCAAATATTTTGCTATTTTTTTTATGGAGTTTGTGGATAATAATAAAAAATGTAAATCAATTGTTGATTGAGCGCAATCTCAGCTGTTTTGTATGATTAAAAATCATTTTAATTCTAGCAATTTGTGTTGACATTTAAAAAAATAATTAAAATTAAATACTGAAACCGGTCACATAAATTACAACAATTGAAGTGAATAGTCATTCAAAACAAGCTAGGATTTCTGGAAATTAACAATTGATATAATTTTGTTATCATTTGGAGCTGCCAATTGTGGCTAAATGGCAACACTGATTTCGGGGATTTATCTAGCAGAATGAACGAATGAATGTCATTCGTTCGATGTAGAAAAACGGCTAGAGCTAGATAGTTTCGAAGTTAAGCGTTAAAGGAATACGATCAAAGTGCTAAGCGTAAAATTTGTTGTTAAGCAGAATGGAAGGAAACCAAAGTGATGATAAAAATGTTGCATTAAAGCAGATGATGCAAACAAAACTACGTGAGTATTATAAATAAATTAGATACATACTTATAATTTCTCTGCAACATTATGTAGGTATTATAGCCCATCTAATTTCATTTTTATTATGTAATCGTAGGAGAGAAAAAGAACAGACTTTGCTATCGGAACCGGTCGCCAAACATTTTAGATAGTGAGACACAATGTTTAGATGATTTACCGTCACCAACAAAGCTACATAGACCAAGTTCTCCATCTATTCTTTCTGTCCCCACGGGTATAAAAAGAATGAAAGAATTAAAAGATAACGCAGTGAAGAAGTCTAATTGTTCAGAATGTGCTTTATATGGAGAGGGAGAAGACAAACGAAATGAGCTCTTCGGAAAACTAGTGGCGGAGGAATTTAAGTATATTAAGCCATGTGTGCGCACGAAATGCTATGAACAAATCTTAAAGTATTTACAGGAAGCTAAGGAGTATCATGTAAATCAACTTACAAATGAAGAATATGAGAACTAACACGCTTACGCTCGAGTCTTCAACGCTAATTAAACACTACAACATAAAATAAGCTATCCAAAAGTTGAAATAATAGAAAATGTGATTTTTTAAATTTCGTTTTTATCTCCTACCATTTTATTTTACCCTCCCTGATCTAACTAATGGTGCCTACAAAGAAATGAAATGAATGAAAATCACTTTTAAAACATATTTTTTAACATAACTAATTTAATTTCATCAAATCAAATAAACACCCAATTTTCTGGGTGTTTATGGGTGCTTGCGGGTGTTTATCGGGTTTTTATCAAAGCACCGGGTTTAAACCCGGTGGATTGCCCATCTATAGTATTACAACATCTAAGTGTAACTTACTCTATTACTAACGGGAAGTGATCGGACCACATTACATCATATTGTACGTATACCCTCTCAACAGTTTGTATAGCCGCCTTGGTAACCACACAATGGTCTAGCCACCTATTCGACCCATGAGCTTGACTAATAAAAGTGTAGGTATTAGACAATACACCCAGTAGTTCAATGTCAATACAAGACCATTCCTGTTCACTGCAAAACCTTAACAATTCATCATAGAAACGCTCCATAGGGTGTGCGTTAAAATCCCCCAGAATGTAAACACACTCTGCGCTATAACTATCTATAATAGCACTCACCGCACTGAGGACGTCCGTGAAATCCGTTAAGTTCATAGACACGTCGGTAGGCATATAAAGCTAAACACTAATACAAACTTTTCATGTAGCTTTATCTGAATAGCACTGATACGCGGGTTCGCACATTTAATAAGAGTAACATTCGTATAGAGACTCCGTCGCCATAGTAACGCAACACCACTGTGAGGCCGTCCTCTCAGCATGCCAACCGAAGTATCCACCGCGGACGTTCCTGTGCAGTTAAAATGGTCACTTATGGAGTTCAAGAATGAAATCTCATCTGGTAACAACCACGTTTCTTGAAGGGCTATTATATCACAGGATTTACACAAATCTCGTATACTATCAGTAGTAGTGTGAGATTGGGGTTTCTGGATCACAGATCCATCAACACCCAATCTCACCATCTATTCAATCAATCAACTAACCATTCAATCAATCTCAACCATCTATTCAATCAATTTCAACCATCTACTCAATATCAATCTCAACCATCTATTCAATTAATATTGCATGTAATATCTAAAAAATTGGCAACCTAGCTCGATTTGAACCTACAGCCTATGATAGTAGGTAGGAGCCACTGAACCACCATGCGTACACTATTTATTGATTCAAATTGGAGACCTTATATGAATGAATAGATGATTGTAAATAGCGGTCTATTTACAATCATCTATTCATTCATATAATACAGCATCAGGTTGTTCTTTAAATGAGTTATCTACCTACCAGTGAAATTTATGTGGTACGTATTTTAAATATGTACCTATTACAAGCGCATAATTATGAGTATCTATTCGGTATTGTCACTTTCACTGTAAAGTCTAGTCCTCGTCCGTACAAGTCCGGTCTAATTTTAGTGAAATTGGTGGCTATTCCACTAAAACATTTCATGGACTTTTTGGGACAACCTGGAAAGTCACGATACACGCTTTCATTTCATTTCACTTCACTTGTGCACTTAGATTGATCTTTATTGGACAAAACACCACCGAAATTATTCAATAAAACTCAAAATACACGAATTCAATGAAAATAAAACGAAAACACAACGTCACTTCGCAAGTTCCCGCCAAAAAGTCATCTATTCGGTTCCGCACAAAGAAATTTAAATATAGATACAAGTTTAAAGTCTTTGGTTCCGCACTTTATATAGAACGTATAGGATCTATAGGATTATAGTTTATATAGAATAAGAGCTTGGTATCTGTGATAGTAGCCAGAGTTATATGAAAATGAACATTATGTCTTTGCAATACAGTTCATCTGTCTAATCTATGATTCCATATAATGTCGATTCAGATGAACTTTATTGCAATGATATATGGTTCATTATTCTCATATCACTCTGGCTACCTGTCACAGGTATCAAACTATATTTAATGAATGGTTATGGTTTGAGATGATTTTTATGAGGTAAGTACAAAAACTAGTTTTTTTTAATTATTTTATAACAAATTTATTTTCATAATAAATTAAGATAGACATGAATAGGATAAAATATGTACACATGTTACAGTTAATATCTTTAAATCTATACTCTTGGTTCGATATCATCCTGAATTTTACTTATTAATTCCTTCGTGCTGTTATATATTTCATCAAACAGTAAGGTCTTTGCAACATGCTGAACACACACTTCTGCTTCACAATTACATATTGACTGTTCAGATTTTGGGAAATTGTCCGCATCGAATATTTCTATTCGAATGATTTTCGTTCCTCGGACGACTGGTTTCTTGATGTATTGAAAAACAGTATTTTCTGTTTTTGATCTCTTAAGACCAGTCTTCTGTCCAGATTTTTGACTAGCAGGTTTATCCATTCGTACAAAATTAAAAATATCTTCAGTATCCTGAAAAGCAATAGAGGAGCTTTATTGAAAAGACTGAATACTTAATATGATTAGAAAACATTTAAGTAAATCAGATTAATAATAAAATAAGTATATATTAATAAGTTTGAAACTTACCGACATTGCACACTGATCACACACGCGATCAGATGAAAAAAAATAAATGAATTTTGCGGTTAATTCAACCTATATATATATAATTTACTTCATATTCCATAAGGTTCAAATCAGTACGTTTTTAAATATATTATTATTCCTAGACGTAAATGGTAAGGTGAAATTGAAACTTCAGACACCAGGTCGCCTAATAGTGTATTGTTTACTACAAATCATTATTTAGAGAATAAATGCTACAATGCATTTGTTCATTGTATTGCTTTTCATACATTGAATAGTTATATTTTGCCAAGCAAAGTCATCATATGTAAGTTGTATGAATACGAGCATCACTCCTGCAATGTAAGCGATTACCTATTTATGGAGAGCGATCGTTTTATCAATATCGCACTTTCTTTATACTATTGCCACACCGGTTTCGTTTACAGTTAGCCCATTGTCACTTTGTAAATAGTTCAAATGATGCGATCGATAAATTGCAAAAAAGATTTCCGGATGTTTTTTCTGACAAACTTGGTACTTTCAATAAATATCAAGTTAAGCTGCGTTTAAAAGATGACGCCAAACCAATTTTTTTTAAAGCTCGTCCTATCGCTTTTGCTTTGCGAGAAAAAGTAGATAAGGAGATTGACCGGCTAACAAACTTAGGAGTATTACAACGGGTCGATCATTTAGAATACGCGTCACCCGTAGTGCCAGTGCTTAAGCGCAATGGCAGCGTTAGGCTGTGCGCAGACTACTCAGTTTCTATAAATAAACAGTTGGTTGTAGAACAATACCCGTTACCTACCGTTCAAGAATTGTTCTCAAAGCTGCACGGCGGGCAGCAATTCTCGAAGTTAGTCCTATCTATGGCCTACAATCAATTTGTGTTAGATGAGGAGTCGCAGATGATCACATGTATTAACACGCATCGTGGTTTATTCAAGTACACGCGTATGGTTTTTGGTTTGACGAGCGCACCATCTATTTTCCAACGTGCGATGGAAAACTTACTGTAGGGCTTGGATGGTGTCCTTTGCCTACTTGATGATGTCTTAATTACAGCGGATGAGCCACATCTACACTTACAAAGGTTAACTGCAGTGTTACAGAGGTTACAGGATGCGGGTTTGACCTTGCAGAAGGAGAAATGTGAATTTTTCAAAAATGAAATCTATTATTTAGGCTACGTGATTAATAAAAATGGACTCAAGAAATCACCAGAAAAAGTTAGGGCAATCAAGGATTCACCAGTCCCAACAGACGTGAGTAAACTACAAGCATTCTTGGGCTTGGTAAATTATTACCGAAACTTTGTTCATGGAGCGTCTCATATTCTTAGTCCTTTATATAATTTATTGAAAAAAGGAGTTAAATGGGTCTGGACAGATGTGCATCAAAATGCATTTATGGAAATAAAAAAACATTTAACTTCCGACAAGGTTTTAGCGCACTTCAGTCCAAATGCAAAGTTAATCCTGACAGTAGACGCATCACCTCATGGATTGGGTGCAATCTTATCACAAATAGATAAGGACGGGTGCGAACGCCCTATATCGTTCGCGTCTCGCACACTAAACGCAGCTGAGAAACGTTATTCACAGATACAAAAGGAGGCCACAGCTATAATTTTCGGAGTTCGACGTTACCATCAATACCTATATGGACGATCGGATCCTTTTGTTCTACGTACCGATCACAAACCTTTAATCTCGATTTTCGGACCATATAAAGGTATTCCAGAAGTATCAGCGAACCGATTACAAAGGTATGCGATGTTCCTTAATGCATATAACTATAATATAGAATACGTGCGTAGTGAAAATAATAGTGCGGATTATTTGTCACGCGCCAGTCTTAGCACAGAAACTGAACATATTAGTCAGTCGCGCACAAGTCACGAACGCGGTAGTAGCGTCCACGCAGCCGCGGCCGCCACTCCTATAGATCGCGCTACGTATGTTAATTTTATCATAGAAGCTAATTTGCCGGTTACGTTAGAGGTGTTGCGCAGAGAAACAAATCGAGATGATACTTTAAAGAAAGTTATCGATTTCATAATGAATGGTTGGCCAAGGAAAATGTCAGATTATAGAATTAAACCATTCCATCAATGTAAAACTCAGTTGTCTTACGAAAATGGTTGCGTTATGAGGGGTCATAAGGTGGTTTTACCTGAAAGTTTGCAGACTAAGATAATAAATGAGTTACATTCGTCACATTTAGGCATTGTGAAAACAAAATCTGAAGCGCGTTCCCGATTTTGGTTTCCGGGAATAGAAAAGGCTTTAGAAAATACGATAAATTCATGTAAGGTGTGCATGCAATTGCGACCATCCCCAACGCGCGCGCCCCTCGTAAATAAAGTCTACCTAAGCGTGCACAAAGTATAGAAAAAACATCAATTATAACGTTAAAAATTGAGATATTGATATAATTCTTTTTGCTATATCATTTAATTTATTGACCCCGTTGCGACTAAATTATAAAAATACAGTGTTGCCATATTCAAAAAAAAATATTTTCATAGATAACTTGTAAAAATTTTTACTTTTTTCAAAATTTCTTCATTATTTTGTATTAGAGCCATCAGTGTTTTTGACACGATCGTGTGCTACACGGCAAGACACGTACTCCGGTACCACCAGCTGAGTTGTCCGATCACCAAAACCTGAAAAAACAAAAATATTAGATTAAATTTACATATAAAATTAGACAAAATTCAAATTTTCTTCCAAATTTTATAAGTAGCATACTCCATATTTCGACGCGATCGAGTGCCCCTTGACGGGACCCGTCTTTTAAGACCACCCACGGCATTCTCCGACCAAAAAATCGCCCTCCCACCCTCCCATTTGTGCTTCGCTAGCTAGGCTTTGTGACCCTGGGAACAAAAATTTTATTTATTTTATTTTAATTTATTACTTTTAGTAGACATAGGGTCTTATTGGGCCCTAGACTTGTTCCGTTTTCGGACCTAAACTATATTTACTCACACCGTTTACCTTTAGACACGATTTGTTGTCACTATTTTAGTGATAATTATAGATATATTGTTTTTAAATTATTTTATCCGAATATACAAAACTGACAAGAGTCTTATTGGGCTACTGACTTGATCCGTATTCGGACATTTACTAAATAAATACGGTGTTAAAATTAACAAATAACAAATTAGTTATACTCGAAATTATATTTTTAAAACTTATACAAACCTTTATTTTAACTTGATTAAAAAGAACAATGTTCGGATTTCGAACTCCCGCAAAAAGTGCTGCGGCTACCTCGGAGCTCCTTGCTCCCCCCCCCCTGAAAAGCTGGAAACTGTAGGCCCCTCCCAGTCCTCGCTGGTCCGAAGGAGTATAGGAGAGTGGGAGTCGGGCATGGTCGAAAAACGACCGAAGTCCCCGACCTCCGCTCCAGTGGTTGCTTCGGTGGGCCCCCCTAAGCCAAAGTCGAAGGCAGCTCCTGTTCAGGAAACCAAAGCAGCCGCTCGCCGAACTTCGACGGAGGCCTTGGGGAGCCCTCCAAAGGGACCAGCCTATTCGTCCAGAGTGGCTGAAGCCAGAGCCTGCCTCAATAAAGCCAAACTAAACCTGGGTAACTCCCGGAACCTAAGAAGCGACATAAAAGCAGCAGTCACCCAGGCTATAGAGAGGCTCTACCAAATTGTAAAAGAGATTGAGGCAGAGAGGAAAAATGGTGAAGAAAAAAGAGACGGAAAAGAAAAGCAGCGAGTCGTAGAGAATGAGAAAAAGGACAAGAATAAGGACGAGAAAAAGTATGACAAAAAGGACGAGAAAAAGGACGAGGAAGTGAATAGGAAAGGAAAGGAAGAGACAGAACGTTTTGAAAGGCTGCTGTCAGAACATGGGAAACTCATAAAAGACAATAACGAAAGGATGGAGGCATTGAAAGCAACAATGGAGAAACAGAGTCAGGCCCTGGAGAGGGTCACATACGCGAATGTGCTAGCCGGAAACACCATCAGGCGTAAACCGGAACAGGCTGCGCTGCACTCGGTTGTGATCACCTCCAGGGATGAAGAGGAGAAGCCAGAAGAGGTCCTGGCCCACGTAAGAAAGGCAATCAATGCAAAAGAAGGATGGGTCAAGATCGAAAGAGTAAGGAAAGCAAAGGATAGCAAGATAATATTAGGTTGCAAGACGAAAGAATTGAGAGAGAAGGTAAAGGAGAAGTTGAAAGGTGCTAGTGACATGCTGGTAGTGGAGGACATCCAAAACAAGGACCCGCTTCTGGTTCTGAAGGGCGTGTTGTCTTACAACAGTGATGAAGACATCATTAAAGGCCTGAGGAACCAGAACCGGGACCTATTTACGGACCTCGTAGAGAAGGACGACCGGCTGGAGGTCCGCTTTCGACGGAAAGCCAGGAACCCTCACGTCGGTCACGTGGTGATGCGGGTGTCCCCCGCAATATGGCAAAGAGCAGTAGATGCTGGAGCAGTGCACGTCGACCTGCAAACAGTCATAGTAGAGGACTACTCTCCACTAGTGCAGTGCTCCATGTGTCTCGGCTATGGGCACGGGCGGCGGTTTTGTAAAGAAACCGTCGTAAAGTGCAGCCATTGTGGGGGACCCCACATGAAGTCGGGATGCGCTAACTGGCTCGCCAGTGTGACCCCATCGTGCAGCAACTGTGTGAGCGCCAAGCTGGACACGACTGACCACAATGCGTTCAGTCGGGAGTGCCCAGTAAGACGCCAATGGGATGCACTGGCCCGGGCCAGTATAGCGTATTGCTGAGGGCAACCAAAATTTGAGCCAGTTCATGAGAAACTGGCCAAATTTCTGGCAGCAATCATGCCTCAGACAGCGGGAAGAACTAGTCATGGGACTTGCAGAATATGTTGGCCAAATATAGTGAACATATACTTCACCAGCATATCTCTCGCGTCCCGGACGCAGCGGTTACCGCTGTCTGAGGTAATAGCAGTGTGTGTGAGAAGTGGAGAGAAGATTGAGCATAGAAAGGTAAAGAAAGATTCGGAAAGCAAAACATAGAATATAGAGAAAGTAGAATAGAGAATAGAGTAAAACTTTAGATTGAGAATGTATAAAGAAAGAAAAGAAAGTAATAAAGTATGGATAGAAGATTGAGCACAGAAAGAAAAAGAAAGATTTGGAGAGTAAGACAGTTAGAAAACTAGACAAAAGGAAGTAAAAATTTAGATTGTATGAATAGACCAGAAATGTAATAGCAATAAAGAGAAACAAAAACAATAAGAGTAGCAAGGGTAGCAAGGAGCAACGATAAATAAATTAAGGAGCAAGAATATAGAAAGACTGTATGTAAAGCAAGAATAAGAACAAAAAAGTCAAATAATAAAATGCAACAAAACATGTATATAGATAAATAGAGTATTGAAGAGAAACCAATCCCACCTACCCAAATCCCTTACCAACCAAATCCCCCAAATAAAAACTAATAAAAATAGAAAGCCGTAAAAATAATAAAGCAGACAAAGACTCTGATAATGTCAGAGGTAGCCGCGGGGCGGGACAAAAAGCTCCCGGACCAAATGAAAAAAAAAAAAAATACTAACTCATCAGCGGTTGTAGAGAAAATGTATGAATTCATTTCGAGTTTTGGGTTGCCACACACTATGATAATGGCACTGCTTTCACGTCGCATGAATTTAAAAATTTTTGCATTTCAAACGGAATCATACATATAACCTCACCTCCATATCACCCCGCAAGCAACGGTCAGGCCGAGAGTTTTGTTAAAATTGTGAAAAAAGGAATCAGATCTTGTATCTTCTCTAGTCGTAGCCAGAAAGATCGTAGGGTCAAATTGCTAAAATATCTTTTTGAGTACCGAAATTCCACGCATTCTGTCACAGGATTCTCGCCAGCACAATTGGTATTCGGACGCAAGCTCAGGACGCGATTAGATTTGCTATCACCACAACCATCGCCTCCCTCACTCACGTCGTTAGACCAAACAGTAAAGTTAAAACAGTGTTTACAGAGTAACTCATATGGAGGTAAAAACAAACAGCATTTTGTGTGCTATATCAAAAAATTCTAAACAATAAGAAGTTTAATTGGTGCCGCGGTACAATCGTTAAAAGAATAGGCCGAGTGACCTACCTTATTAACGACCATATGTCAAATAATATAATTAAGAAACACAAAAATCAGATAGTATTATTTAAGGGATACGACAAGGGAACTCAGCAAAATTGGGAAATCAACCAAGATTGTTCACCAACAACAGAGAGCCCACAGCTTCCTCAGATAGGTATTTCAGAGGGAGGAGGGCAGAGTGCAGAGAGCAGCGGTGAAATACAATCAACATCGGAAACTCCTTCTATGCTTTCCAGACATCCCAATAGACTGTTGCGTAACATCCCAAGAGTGGACTATAAGCATTAGACATTAGTACCTACTAAATTAGATAATAAGTATTTAGTCATATCGGTATTGAGTTGAGTCAATAGGGTGGGGAGATGTAATGTAGGTATGTGAGTATAGCGTAGTAATAACAATAGTGTTAAGTGCTCGGCTGTGTCCGCGCCCCGCTACCCCGCTTCTCTGTTATAATAAATGAGTGTGTTATAAGCAAGCAATCGTTTCACTCGTGCCTCCCGACATAACAAACGTATTAATAAAGACTGGTTAACTGATTAGTACGTCCACACTCAAAGCTAGCAATGAAGCGAATTTTCCCTATAGAGAGGCTGTTGGAAGCCTACTGTATCTCTCAACCAGAACACGACCTGATATTGCTTATGCGGTAGGGTTAGCTAGTCGCAAAGTAGAAAAACCTACTAGGCAGGATGTAGTGCAAATAAAACGAATATTTAAATATTTAAAAGGTACTATTAATGATGGGTTGCTCTACAAAAATACAGGTGATATAAAAGATTTAGACTTGTACTGTGATGCCGACTATGCTGGTGATTGTGATACTCGTAGAAGTACCACAGGGTACATTATCATGTTGGCCGGGTGTCCTGTTGCTTGGTGCTCAAGAAGACAATCTATAATTGCACTTTCATCTACAGAGGCAGAATTTATATCTGCTGCCGAGTGTTGTAAAGACGCAATATTCATAAAATCATTGTTAAAAGAACTTAAAATTAATATTCAGATGCTTCAATTTTATATAGATAATCAGAGTGCTATTCATTTAATAAAAACAGGTATATTTAATAAAAGGTCAAAGCATATAGATGTTAGGTTTTATTACATTCATGAACTATATTTAAACAGTGACTTATGTATAACATACTGTCCTACTGAATTACAACCTGCTGATGTAATGACTAAAGCTTTGAATAAATATAAATTTGTAAAACATAAGAACACTATAATGAATAATATTGAAAAGTTGTCTGATACTTCAGATTTAAAAAAAAAAAAAGATATTTGCCCAATCTTTAATTAAGATTGATAGGTACTTATGAGATCATATTGTATAATATGAGTCTGGTGTTTGTACTATGAAAGTTTTTGTTTATTAAATTTGTTAAGTCTTTGTGGTTTCGTACCGATCCCAAGAGTTAAATCGTAGGGTAAAGCAATGTTTGGTATTTACCTAATTACCTTAATAATATGTGTTAAGTTGATAAAGTACTGTTTTTTTAAATAAGTGCTATTATTGTTTAAAAAGATTACAGTCAGATGTTATTCTGATTGCTTTAATAATTTGTTTGAATTAATACTTAAGCTTATGGAAAGTGTTCCAGTTTGTATGTAACTAAAATATTTGTTAAAAGATTGTTTAGAGATTCAAAAATATTTGTTTGTATAAATGATACCATAGTAAATTAAAAAGCCTTGTGTTTAAAAATTGTAAGATGTAAAGGTTAAAAAAAATTAAAAATTAGGAGAGGGTGTTAAAGTATTGTAATAATATTAGTATAGTTTCTTATTTTTTAATATATAGTGCTGGCAACACTTCCACTCCTTTGGCTCCTACGAACGGACTGTGTATGAGTAAAATCTCTGCTTTAACAATAAAATATAAAGTATTTAAACTGGTGTGTTTCCATTTAAAATCACAACACAGTACAATCGTACCGACATTGGTGGCATATTTATATGACATATATAAATATGCCACCAATGTCGGTACACCAATGTCGGTGTACCAACCTAAACACGACACAATTAGTCGATCGTGGAAAAAAACTGCGCAGCACTATATGGCCGAAGCTGACAAAGAAGAAAAGGATCATGCTTTATCTATTGGTAGCTCAAATGAAGATGGAATAGCAATGATACCTGTGTCGGGTGATGCGTGTTGGTCCAAGCGTTCTTATGGAATTAATTAAAGTGCATCTTTTGGAGTTTGTGTTTTAGGAACGGGGACATATCAAGATCCCAATTAGGAGCTGTATAAGAACTGAGAATTTAAGGCAGGAGTTGACTGACACCATACATTCTGTTGATGGTGGTGTACAAAATCCATCAGAAAAATGGAAAAAGGTTCATTACTTATTTATATTATTCATCTTATGTATCACTTTTAATTATTAATTCATCACTAACCTAACTAATGATTTTTCTATCATACTAATAAAGGTTTGGGCTGACTGGAAATCCAAAACCAAAAGAAAAGCCGTAATCATTAAACAGTCCGCAAGTCGCACTGGTGGAGGTCCAAGCTGTAAACTAGTGCTTACGGTTTGTAAGAGAGGTAGTTTGCCATAATGGGGTTGGCTAGCATCGAGGGGCTGGCTGGAATTGAAGAGCGAAGAATTAATGTTAGTTATTACTTTATATGTTGTTGCTTACTACATATCTAATTTAAATAACAACCTATTATTTTTAAACTTTTGTAAAAATAAAAATCCCCCCGTCCAATAAAACCACATTAAGTTGTTTTATAAAATTACCTCGTGTATTCTAAGCACCGTGTCATGGCGCCACTGCGTCCCGCACTCCGCACGCGCCGATGTATGTAGGTCACGGTCAGTCAGTCAGTTGTCCTCCGGCTGCGCGTGACACGCGCAATCTTCACACCGCGCGAACTCCAACGTGACAGTACAGTGACAATGACGGAACGTTATTCAAGCGTCGAAGTTGTGGTTCGTCTATACGCTATCAGCGGGAATAGCTTACGTCGGGCTGTGGCTATGTTTATTGACATGTTTCCGAGTAGTCCGATTCCGACCCGGGATGTTATGCTCGCTGCCACGCAACGGCTACGGGATTTCGGGCAGTTTAGTGTCCCTCGCCATGGTCAAGGTCGCGGGAGTGTTGGACTTCCAGTAGATTTGCAAGAGCAAATACTCGAGTACTTCGAGAGAGAACCGCGGGTCAGTACGCGAGATGCCGGTCGATATTTGGGCATTGATCACAGTCTGGCGGCTGCTGAAAAGGGAACGACAACATCCGTTTAATTTCCAAAGGGCACAAGACCTGCACCCACCAGACACTGCTGCTCTGGTAGATTTTTGCAGCTGGGTGCTTGAAAACCGCGACGTCAATGTGTTATGGACAGACGAATGTATGTTTACGCGCGTAGGCATTTACAATGTTCACTACGAGCACTGGTGGACACATAGTGAACACAACCCGCAACGAATAAAAAGAGATTCGTTCCAAAACCGGTTTAGCATAAATGTGTGGGCGGGGATTATTGGCGATCACATCCTAGGACCATATTTCATTGAAGGCCACCTGACCAGCACCACCTACCTACAGCTGCTTCGTCACGTTGTCAATTTAACAAAAGATGTATCGGAGCTGTCCATTCTCTTCAGACGGTGGTAAAGATGATTGTGCAAAGCTTTACTACGTTCGAATTGATTGACATCATATTTTTCAACCATTCGAGAAGTAAATTCAGCTACAGATATTACAACACCCTCGTAATCTGCGGATGCCTCAATGCCAGATTCGATAATATCGTTAGCTTATTTGTTTACGCAACCCTAAAGCAGTCGCCGCCGGCTCCTCGCCCCTAATAAGCACCTTATATTTTTTAAGATTATGACTGGAATATTTTAATGAAAGTGAAACAAAATGGGTACGTGCAAAATTAACTAAATAGATTGTAATGCGAACTGTTACGTATCCTTCCCACAATTTAATAAGTAATTATGCTATTGTGATTTAGATGGAAACAATTCAGGTTTATTGTTTAAGCAACACAATGTAAATAGAATATTTATAGCTACGTAACGGTTAACAATGATTGGTTGATATGTAATGATAATAGAAATGTAGACGTACCAGTTCGAAGATGAACCGCTAGACCGAGTGCTGCTAGACTAAAACACCAGAGTGATTTGGAAACAAGACTAACCACGTTAATTGGGCGCCACTGTGGCAGTGGGATGGATCAATGAAACCACTATAAGTATCTGTATGTACTTAAATCTTGTTTCCGCATACACTGAAGGTGGTGGAGCAAGATAGGATACACTGGCCAGATGTTGAGGTTGGGATAGGGTCTTCAGTAGGGACCGATGGAAAGGCCAAATGGAGGTCGCCCCTTATGGAGTTCGTACCATAGGGGCGATCCTCCCATCGGTGGACCTTTGGTTGAAGAGGGCAGTCGGCGCTACGTCGTTCCGGCTCGTTCAGGTACTGACCGGGCATGGGTGCTTCGGTCACTACCTGCACAAAATCGGGAGGGAGCCTGACCCGCGGTGTCATGAGTGCGGCGATCCCGACGACACCGCTCAGCACACCCTTGAGGTGTGCAGTCGTTGGGACGCGGAGCGTGGCCTCATGGCACGCACCATCCAGCGGGTGGACCTCTCGCTCCAGAGCGTTGTCTCTGCGATGCTCAGCAGCGAGAGGTCCTGGGAGGCTGTGGTCGCCTTCTGCGAACACATCATCTCGCAGAAGGAGACCGCGGAGCGGGAGCGCGAGGAAAATCCCCTCGCGCATCCCCTCCGGCGCAGACGGCTCGGGTTGAGAAGGCGGCGGTTTGCCGCCCGAATCAACCCATAGTGGCTGCAGGTGGAGGATGGGAGTCCTCTGCCTGCGGTGAAAAGCCACATAGCGGTCTGGGAGAGGGGCCAAGCGTGCTCGGCCATCTCCCCTTCGGCGCGGGAAGCCCCGGCAATGGCTGGGGCGCCGTCGGTGGGCATCGTGGTCTATACCTTCGCAGGTACCACGGTGTCCAACAAAACCGACAAGAGGGCACGTCCGGGTGGTTTTTAGTGGGTAGCACTCCCTATTTCCTCCTCATTCTGAGGAGGGCGAGGCGATGTGTAGTCCCACATAACCCTCCGCCACTCCCATGTGCGGAGGGTATGCGTAACGCATTTTCCACCTGGTCAACAAAAAAAAAAAAAAAAGAAGGGTCTTCAGTAGGAGACCGTCTTCGTCCAGAAGTTCTGATGTAGTGTTCGCCTTAGTGGGCACCACAGAAGGGATAATGATGAGTACAATGACCCCGTAAGAGGAAAACAGTGATTAAAATTTCACCCAGTATATGTATAGAGGTGAAGTTTGTGACTGTATGTTTGTTTGTGTATAGGGATAGGATATAGGGTATATTTCATTATAGTAGATGGCAGCTTTTATTATACACCTGCAGATCCACTTAGCTTTAATTTTATTGTTATTTTTAATTTCAGAAAAACAAACAAGTCCTGAATTAGACCAAGAAAGCTAAGACGTGAAATTGGGTCCCGAGCATATAAAAATTACTCCGACGTGATGTTAAAGCTTGCCTGCGAAGCAGTTGCATCTAAACAGACATCGTCAAGAGATGCTGAGCGACAGTTTGATATCCCACGACGTACCATAGTTAATGTCGAATTGTCGACGAAATTGGAATAAACATTTAATTTTGAACACAATGTTTCATTCAATTACCTTTTTAACTAACTGTTACTAGCAGCATTAAAAAGAGTGTTGCGATATGTTAAACATACTCTACATTATAAGTGTAATGGTAATAATTTGGAGGGATATTGTGATTCAGATTGGGGAGTTGATTTGAAAGATAGGAGATCTACCACAGGTAATTTGTTTAAATTTCCAAAAAAACAAGCTAGTGTAAGTTTGTCTACAGAATCTGAGTATGTGGCAATCAGTATGGCTGCGTCTGATGCTTGCTGGCTTATAAATCTATTAACTGATTTTAATATTGAGAAAGTTTGTCCTGCTCAGTGATAATCAGAGTGCCAGACATGCTTACAAAAGCTCTAAATAAAAATTTGTTATGTAAATTTGTGAATAGATGTGGGGTGTATGAAAACTGAGTTTGCATCTGTTAGCTTAGCTTATGCATAGTATAGGTATTACCTTGAGGAGGGGTATTGGTACAACTCAATGTAATACTATCAATTAAGTTCGGCAACACTGGTTGCATTCCAATATGTCTAATTGTCTATTGTGTTCTGTTACGTTACGTGGTTGAAATAAAATCACTATTCAGTTTATCAAAAACCTTTTGTTTTATTTATAAATCAATCAATAATGATTGCACATTTAAGAATAAACAGTAATCAGTTCTGTTAACTGTACCCTAAAATCACAAGGTATATTATTATTGCTAAAGATCAGCCTTAATTAATAATAAGTTTTTGGCTATATTAAAGCAACAAAACAATACAAAAAATTTGTCTAAACATACAACTGGGAGAATAAATTGTTAGCCTTAGAATTTCAATTAATGACACAGGTCATATTCAAAAGACTCATCTTTGACCTCTAAATAACTTAATCCTACAAATCGCGTGCATTTCGGATGATACCATCTAATACATCTAATATAAATAAATAAAATAAATAAAAAAGCCTTTTATTTCACACCCAATAATTAAAAACAAATATTAATACACTTAAATGTGGAATTCAAAAAATAAACATCATGCATTATAACATTATTACATTTTAAAGATTTTTAAATTAAATTATTATTATTATTAAATTACTTTGAATTGATTAGTATTTTTATTTTTTATTTAGCGTTAACCCCTCTATTTGAGGGTAAAGGCCTCCTCCAAAGATACCCAGTAGTCTCTATCTGTAGCGTTTTCTTTCCAGAGTTTACCAGCCGTCCCTTCAATGTCGTCAGCCCATCTGCTTCTAGGTCTTCCTCTTTTTCTATTTCCCCGGGGGCCTGGCCATGATGTCAGCCGAGAAGTCCATCTATCATCGCTCATTCTTGCTACGTGGCCCGCCCATCGCCATTTCAATCTCATAGCATAGTTTAGTGCGTCTATTACTCCTGTTGTTTCTCTTATAGTTGAGTTGCGAATTTTTTGAATTTTTCGAATTTTCATCATACTTCTTTCCATGCTCCGTTGGCATGAGTTTATTCTGTTTTTAACATTGCGTGTGAATTTCCACGTTTGGCAAGCGTATGTGAGTGACGGTAGGAGACAGGTATTCATGACGTTTCTCTTAATTTCGATTGGCATTTGACTTTTGAAGATTTCTTTAAGGCTCCAATATTTTTTCCATGACCCTTTTATCCTTCTTTCAATTTCCTCGTCATTACTTTTATTCTCGAAAGAAAGTTGTTTGCCTAGATAAATGTATGAGGTGACGAATTCTATCGAAGTATTATCAACTTTTATTTCATTTTTCATTGAATTTGTCATCACTTTTGTTTTGTTGAAGTTAATTTCTAGGCCTGATCGTCTGCTTGATTGTTGTAGTGTATCTATCATGTGTTCTAGCTCTACGCTGTTCTCAGATAGCAAGACAAGATCATCCGCGAATCTTAAATGATTTATGTACTTTCCATTTATATTTAAGCCCATCGTATTCCAATTTAGTTTATTTATTATGGACTCTAATACTGAAATGAAAATTGTTGGTGAGAGGGGGTCCCCTTGCCTAACACCCCTTTTAATTGGAATGGGGGTTCCAGTTGTCTCTAGCTTTACTCTGCTGGTGCCGTTTTCATATATGTATTTTAATACTTTGATGTATTAAGGCCTGAACGCGCGGGACCCGCTAGCGGTAACACGCACGGGCTTGTTCAGTTAATAACGCTATGTGATACGGACCGCACGCACGCTCGGAGAAAATCATGTCTTTCGATACGGAAAGAGTAATTGTAGAAGTTCAGTGTCGCCCTGCCATATGGGACCAGGCGAATGATCTTTATAAAGACAGAGATGCAAGAACAGCGGCATGGCTTGAAATTGGAAAAGAATTGTTTGAAAATTTCGAAAATTTAAGTGAGGCGGAAAAAAAAACAACAGGTAAGCAATTTTTAGTACTCTATTTTAGGTAAATAGGTACTTACATACTATTTTTTTTCTCAATATATTATGTAATTCTAATCAACCTACGGATAGATGTAGGTATTGATACTTATAACTAGGTTAGGTACTTTAAATTAAGCTAGAATAATATTATTGTGTCGTGTACCAATTCCTATCGTCCTGTTTAGTTCTATTCACTAATATAAGGATGTATAATTAAGTGTGAGAATTGGGTTTGAGGACGTCTCAAAAAATACTGCGATCTTGCCACGACACCTTACCATCTTTAACGAAATAATCAGCAAATTTATCGCGTATCGTATACGCGTCTCTTTGGGTATTCCCAAACCCATAGTCGACGTCACGAATATGGCTTGGTGTCATGATAATATCGTTGACATCATTGACATCTTGTCTAGATCTAATAAAATTATGCAGAATACATATCGCTTTAACAAAACAAATGGCATTCTCTTTTGAAACGTTCAAAGGACGCCATCCACTGTTAAAAAAAAAATTGCCTTGCTGAGTTTCTTGCCGGAGTCTTCTCAGTTTAAGTGTATTCCGAACCGGTGGTAGAGTCAATTGTAACGTTCATGAGTGCCTTACCAGGGCCTAAACTGAATAAATGAGTTTTGAGTTTGAGTTTGAGTTTGACGATGAAGTATTCTAAATTTATTAGCCATGATACCAAAAGTTGATTCAATAAAACGTCGCGCTCTTGTTAATCTGTAATTAAATATTTTTTTCTTATGGTCCAAATTGAGAGCTCGAGCATATGGCCGCATGACATAAGTGGACAACCCAAATGCTTCATCTCCTACAATAACGTACGGCAATGGTATGGTTGCTGCAGTGTTGGTTGACTTATTGTTGTGTAGCACGGGTAACGCTTTAGCAGTAGGAATATCCAATAATTCATCATTCATTTGTTGGAACAAGCGGCTTTGGGTGAAAATTGCAGAATCAGATTCTTTACCCTGTACCCCCACATTTATGTAGGTAAACTCATAATTTGCGTTACACATTGCAAGCAGGACAATGGAATAGTAATGCTTATAATTGTAGTAAAGTGAACCGCTGTGAGGAGGTCTTATAATGCGTATATGTTTCCCGTCTATGGCACCTATACAGTTGGGAAAATTAGCTTGTGTTAAAAAACCTTCTGCTATCTTTTCCCATCGCGCACGTGAAAATCTTGGCATGCAGTCTTCCTTTAACCTTTCATTTATAATTTGACAGACTTCTTTCACTATTTTTCTGATTGTGGTTATTCCTGCCTGATACGCCAGATGTAGATCTACGAAAGTATGTCCGCTTGTCACGTACCTGTAAATAAAATAATCTGTATTGTTACAGTCACAAAATTGCAATCAAGGTGGAAAACTGCAAGGGACACTTATATTAAAGTGAGAGGAAATAAAAGAAAACTTAAATCAGGTTCAGGTGCTAAAGCAGGCAAGAAATACATTTTTTATGATATGTTAACTTTTTTAAATTCGAACGCAAGTAATGAAGCAGATGAATCGATAGAAAATCAGAGTGAAGGTCTAGACTCATCAACAAATGCAATAAATGATAATAGCATCTCAGTACCTAGCACCAGTACCGAAAATTCGAATCTTGAACGTACAATTAGTAATACAGAGTCAGCTTCATCACGAAAACGTAAACACACGTCATCACCAACTCCTTTTGAAAAAGAATTGTTGCAACATGTAAAACAAAACAAGGTTGATAATGATGACGAAGACTTGAATTTTTTTAAATCTTTAATGCCAACCGTCAAAAAATTTAGTACATTCAAGAAATTATTATTTCGAACTAAAGTGTTAGAAGCTTTGATTGACATTGAAAAAGAAACAGTGATTACTCTGGATGATTTACCATCACTTAATATAGGCACAACAGAAACGCAAAATACAATTAGTACGATTGATTTAACATCACTTAATATCAGAACAGAAACGCAAAACACAGATATATTAGAAAATTAATCAGTGTAAAGTATATATAAGAGAATTAAGACTTCGTGAATATGACTGCTGTAGTAACAAATAATTCAAAAGTACTTGTATAATAAATACTACGTATACAGAATGTCTCATTGGTGGTGGATAATACTTTTTCTAGATGAGGTGGCCTACAAAAACACTCCTACGAATGTTAGCTGAAAGTGGATACTTTTTGAGACAAACACATATTTTTTTATCCAAAATGTGTTTGCCTCATTAAATATCCACTTAAACTGAAGAAAATTATCCACTTTCAATGGGACAGCCCGTATAAGTAAAAATGACGTAATTACATTGTGATTCGGTATACTGTGATTTTATATGTGATTCATAAGCAAAAAAATAATTTTATTTAGTACCCTAATAATAGTAAGATGTACGTTTAAAGAACTGTGATTATAAATGTGATTCATTAGCAGATAAATAATGATAATTAGTACCCTAATAATAGTAAGATGTACGAGTAAAGAACTGATTATAAATGTGATTCCTTAGCAAATAAATAATGATAATTAGTACCCTAATAATAGTAAGATGTACGAGTAAAGAACTGTGATTATAAATGTGATTCCTTAGCAAATAAATAATGATAATTAGTACCCTAATAATAGTAAGATGTACGAGTAAAGAACTGTGATTATAAATGTGATTCATTAGCAGATAAATAATGATAATTAGTACCCTAATAATAGTAAGATGTACGAGTAAAGAACTGTGATTATAAATGTGATTCATTAGCAGATAAATAATGATAATTAGTACCCTAATAATAGTAAGATGTACGAGTAAAGAACTGTGATTATAAATGTGATTCATTAGCAGATAAATAATGATAATTAGTACCCTAATAATAGTAAGATGTACGAGTAAAGAACTGTGATTATAAATGTGATTCATTAGCAGATAAATAATGATAATTAGTACCCTAATAATAGTAAGATGTACGAGTAAAGAACTGATTATAAATATGATTCATTAGCAAATAAATAATGATAATTAGTACCCTAATAATAGTAAGATGTACGAGTAAAGAACTGTGATTATAAATATGATTCATGGGCAAAGAAATAATGTTAATTATATTATGTATAAATAAAAATAAAGATGATAAAGAACAAATTAATATTTTTTACTTACCGCAATGTTATTGCCAGCCTTTCCATTGGTGATATGACTGATACAGATTTTACTCTAAGATTTTTGATCCTCAAATACGGTTCCAATTTCGAAAATAATTCGTCATAGACCTGTACCGATGTTGTGTTTATTTAATAAAACAATATAGTATCTTAGATTCACTTTTAATCAGTCAGACATCTTGTACAATAATCTACCATAGACTAATTTATCATAGACTAACTATGTCATTCGGATACAACATCCCTCCCTTTTTATTAACAAACAGAACCCCAATTTTTTAAGTAATAAAATTAATTAATCAACTTATCTATTCTATTTAAATTACACATAATCTTTTAAATGAGAAGGTCTTTTTGTACTCCTTCCAGATCTAGTAGTATATCCATTTGTTACATTTTCTCTTACAGAACTAAAGTTTTCATTTTGAATAGGATCATTCACACTAATATTATTTCTTAAATTATTTTGATTTTCCTGTGTAATATTAGGAGTATAAGTAGGTTCATTAAACAAATCATTTCTCTCCCTATATATTTTTTTTTTTTTTTATTCTGGATAAGCTTGTGTTTGACCACAATCTCACCATGGTAAGTGATGATGTGGACGAAGTTGTTAAGCACACAAAGCCTAGATGTGTCCCTCCTTTGATCAACATTTTCCTGTTTCTAACTATTACATTACCATTTTCATTTTTTATTTTATAAGATCTAGGTCCCTGTCCTTTTTCTAACACTATACCACTTTCATGAGGTTTTCTATTTGTTTCATCCTGTAATTTTATAACATCTCCTTCTTTTAACTCCGGTAAGTACCTAGCAGTTTTATCATAATATTTTTTCTGTTTAATCTGTCTTTGTTTCAATTCTTTTTTATAACTGTCATTCATATAATATTTTCTTTTTACAAAAGGCAATATATTTTTAACATTTCTATTAAAAAGTAATTCAGCTGGTGTTTTATTCTCATTTCCTACAGGTGTATTTCTATATATAAGAAGACCTAATTGTATATCTTTATTTTCATAAATCAGTTTCTTTAAAATTCTTTTTACTGTTTGAATATATCTTTCTGCTAGGCCATTTGCCTGATGATGTTTAGGACTTACCATTTTATGTTCAAAATTCCATACCTGTGAAAACATTTTAAATTCAGAACTAGTAAATTGTGAACCTGTATCTGAGTAAACTATTTCAGGTACACCATTTCGAGCAAAAATCTCTTTTATACTATTAATTGTGCTTTTGGCAGACAAATCATCTAACTCTTTTACTTCTACAAATTTACTGAATGAATCTACAACCAGAATATAAGGTTTACTGTGTAAAAAAAATATGTCTGTAGCTAATATTTGCCACGGACCCTCTGCAATCTCTTTATTGACCATTGGCTCCTTTCTATTATTGTTTTGGAAACTTTTACATGTATCACAATTCTGTATTAAATCTTCTATTTCCTTTGACATATTAGGCCAAAATATTGACTTCCTAGCCAACATCTTACATTTTTCTATACCTAAATGAGCATAGTGAATTTTTTCAAGCACTTCCTTTCTTTTTTCTTTTGGTATAACTATCTGAGTTCCTTTAAATATTAATCCTTCACATTCACTCAATTCATCTCTATAACTATAATATATCTTTGCTTCACAATCTATTAAATTTTTATTCTCTGGCCATCCTTCTCTTATATACTTGCATACACACATTAACTCTTTATCTTTAATAGTTTCTTCCTTTATTTCTTTCATTTTCTGATCTGTGATTTTAAAACTATTCATTATCATACCAACATGAGTCTCAATTTCTAAGTCATATGTTTTTGAAGTATCATTCAAATATGATCTACTTAAGTGATCAGCTACTAATAATTCTTTACCAGGTTTGTATGTCAAGTTAAAACTGTATGGTTGCAAGGCCATTCTTATTTTTTGTAATCTTGCTGGACATTTATTAAGAGGTTTTGAAAAAATTGATACCAACGGTTTATGATCTGTTTCAATCATAAAATTTTGTCCATACAGATATTGATGAAATTTTGTACAACCATAAAGAATAGCTAATCTTTCCTTTTCTATTTGGCTATATAGTTTCTCTGCCTCAGTCATAGCTCTAGACCCATATGCTACTGGTCTACCCTCCTGCATTATTACTGCTCCTAAACCATCCTTTGAAGCATCTACACTTAATACAATGTTTTCGTTCACTGAAAAGTAAGCTAGTACAGGGGGCTCACTAATTAATTTCTTTATTTTATTATAGGCTTGTTGTTGTCGCTCACTCCAAACAAAAGGAACATCTTTTTTAATGAGTTCTCTAAGTGCTGCTGTTATTTCTGACACATTTGGAATAAATTTTGAAATATAGTTAATCATGCCTAAAAATCTTAATAATTCTTTCTGATCTTTTGGTTCTTTCATCTCTATTATTGCCTTAACTCTATCATGATCTACATTTAAACCTTCTGTAGTCAATATGTGTCCTAAGTACTTTACTTGTTTTTGTTTAAAAACACATTTACTTTTGTTAAATTTTACTCCATACTGTTTAGCTCTCTCTAGTACTTTTACTAATAACCTATCATGCTCAATCTCATTTCTGGCATGAATTAAAATATCATCGATATATATTTCTACTCCTTCAATGTCTTTAAATATGTTACTAAATATTTTTTGAAAAACTTCTGGACTAGAGGATAAACCAAAAGGTAACCTATTAAAATGATATCTACCATATGGTGTATTAAACGTTGTAAGTTCTCTAGAGTCTAAACTTAATTTTATCATCCAAAATCCTTTATTGGCATCAAGTGTACTAAAAACACAACTACCATTTAATTTTGAAGTTATCTCATCTAGTGTAGGTATGAGCATTTGTTCTCTCTGTATTTGACTATTCAAATATTGTGGGTCTAAGCATACTCTAAGCTGACCATTTGGCTTCGTGGTCATCACCAAAGAACTAACAAAATCTGTTGGAGTATCTATCTTTGAAATTATTCCTAAGCTTTCTAAATTATTTAACTCGCTCTTTAACCTAGGCATTAACTTAAATGGAACATGTCTACTTGCTTCAATTTTACCTTTCCAACCTTCCTTAAGCTTAATTTTATATTCATAATCTTTAATCTCTCCAATCCCCTCAAATACATCTTTATATCTAGAAATTAACATATATTTTTCTGCTTGAACACTATTAATATTCCTCTCTATTAAATTAAATTTAATTAATGTAGGTAACCCTAATATAGGAATGAAATTACCTTGGCTAACTTGAAAATTAACCACCTGTTTTCCTTTACCAATTTGACACAAAGCATTAATTTGTCCTACAGTGGGTATCTCATGACCATTATAATTCCTAAGTTTCATCTTACATGGTTTCATTATAATGTTATTCATATCCTTGCAAAGATAATGTGGTATAACATTACACTGTGCTCCAGTATCTAGCTTAAATTTGATTGACATGTCTTGATCAATAAATTGTACATTTTGGAACCAGTTTCTATCTACATTTACATTATGCACATTGATATTGCACATATTAAACTCACCCGAGCTGTCACTGTCAATACACTGTCTTGTTTCTTCATATTGTATTGATTTTACCATATTCCCTCTGCATTTCCGTGCAAAGTGTCCTATTTTTCCACATTTGAGACACTTCTTCCCGTATGCGGGACACTTATTCTTTTCATGTTGCAATGCACATCTATCACACTCTTCTCTTTTCTTATAATTTTCTACATGAACTTGTTTCTTATTTGTTTTTGGATTATATGCAGTCTTAGAATATGTTTTCTTCTGATATGTCTTTTCTTTGGAACAACTAGCATGCACATTCATATCATTGATCTGCTTAACTTGTTCTCCTGCTATTTCAGCTGCTTTGCAAATTTGAATTGTTTTCACTAATGTAAGATCACTCTCTCTCAGTAATCTGTCTTTAAGTCTGACATCCAAAATACCTGCTACAATGCGGTCCTTCAGCATCCTATCTTGTAAATTTCCAAAGTTACATTCTTGGCTAAGTTTCTTGAGTTCCGTAAAAAAAGTATCGTAACTTTCACCAGGGTTTTGGTTCCTTGTGAAAAATATGTGTGAAGTGACGCTTTCATTTTTTATAGGTATGAAATAGTCGGTAAACTTCTTCATCACAATGTCGTAGTTCTGGGCATCTTCTTCACTGAGATTGAATGTATTATATATGTCAATACATTGATCACCCATGCAATGTAATAAAAGTGCTACTTGCATTTCCGAACTCTTATTGACAGCACCACTTGCCTTACAGTATATTTCGTAGCGTTGTCGCCACCTCTTGAATTCTTCAGCAGAATTCAGTTTATCTGGGGGTTTTAATCCCGATATTCCCGTTTCAGACATGGTATTCAAATGGCGGTATGGCGTGGCGTGTTTCATAAATTATTATTTCTTTTTTAGATTCTTGCTTAGCCTTACTTTTTATCACGAACTATTTACGTTATCATTAACTTTATCAAATTTTTATCCTGTTTTCAGCGCCATGTTGTGTTTATTTAATAAAACAATATAGTATCTTAGATTCACTTTTAATCAGTCAGACATCTTGTACAATAATCTACCATAGACTAATTTATCATAGACTAACTATGTCATTCGGATACAACAACCGAAACTTTAAAATATTTATAAAATGAGTTTTCATTTTCTCTTAATTTACCGAACTTTACAACAAATTCACCGCATAGCAATCTAGATTCAATATACGAGCTTACTGGTTGTCGTTTTTTTTTTGCTTGTCGTTGTTTTGCTACGTAGTAATATATTAAGTACTCCATCGACACGACTGTATATGCACGACGTTAAAATTGAACTAGCGACACTGCGTAAATAAAACGCCGCGACGGGTACCCGCGACGGGGCCCGTAGCGTTCCCACAGAGCCCACCCGCGTATCCACGCGCGTAGACACGCGACGGTTGCACGTCGCGGGCGCCCGCTTAACGCAGTTTCAGGCCTTAGCCTCTACATTCTGAGAGTTTAGGGCTTCCCATATTGATGAATGGAGTACAGCGTCGAAGGCTTTCTGGTAATCTATAAACCCTATGTAGAGCGGTCGCTGGAATTCCTGGTATTTCTCTATAAGTAGCTCCACAGAATGAATGTGATCGACTGTAGAGTAACCTTTCCGAAAGCCTGATTGTTCTATTGGCTGGTATGAATCGAGTGTAGCGCTAATTCTATTTTTTATAATTGACGAGAAAAGTTTATATAATGACGGCAGAAGGCTGATGGGTCTATAGTTGTTTATATCATTGGGATCGCCCTTTTTATATAACAATATAATGTCTGACTCTGACCACTGCTGAGGTGTAGTAGAGGTGTCTAGTATTTTGTTGAAGAGAATCATCAGCGGTGTGGCTAGGATTGTGTAAGCCTCTTTTATTGCTTCATTAGTTATTTTGTATGGACCCGGACTTTATTCTGATTTGAGGCGCTTAATTTCTCTTATAATTTCAGATCGTTCTATTGGGTTTATTTCTGTGGTGTTTGTTTCATTTTGCAGATGTAGAGCGCTTTCGTTGTCTGTTTTTGGGGCGTCATATAAGGTTTTGTAAAACTTAGTGGCTATGTGGAGTATGTTTCTTCTATTGTGTGTGACTTTATCCGATTCGCTAAGGCCCTCTATCCATGTTCTGTGAGATCTTAGTGCGTTGTATGCTCTTTTTAAGCTCCCTGATGTGTTGAGGTGTCTTTCTATGGTTTGTCTTCGGTAGTCTTTGTAGTCTTGTCGTATATACTTGCTTATAAGTTTGTAGAGGGCACTTAATTCGTTTTTCATTGCTCTTGATTTAGGCTTCATCTTTAATACAATAATATAGCGAATACTAATAAAAAAACCTATAAATAAATAAATGTAAATGAAAAATCTAATTTTTAACTAGCTTTAATCTAAGACATTTACACAAAAAATCAGATTTTTTTCGCTCTTAAGAAAAAAAACCTATAACCTATATTTATCTTCAACAATAATAGAATAGAGGTAGGATGACGAAAAAAAAACCAAAACTACGGGCACTGTTACTTGTCCGTAGTCTTACCAGTAGGACTACGGGCAATGCTAAGTGCCCATGGTCCTACTAATAGAACTACGGGCAAAATAAATTGACCGACTTAGGTTTTTTATTTCCTGTCTTAAAAATAAGTAGTTCACTTTTTTTTGTATTATACCTGAAACCATGAGTCACCGCGTACCTCTCACACACGCCCAGAAGGATATCAAGAGCCCTAATCGATGGGCTCAATAAAACCATATCATCAGCATAGCTTATGTTGTTAACAGTAACTCCATCAATAGAGCAGCCGACACCTGCTTCGCTTAACTCAACTATCAACTGATTAACATAGAGGTTGAAGAGCCTCGGTGAGGTCAGACCACCTGGTCTGACGCCATACTCCAACCTATACTCTGTTGAGTATGATCCCGCCCACTTTACATGATTTATTTGGTTCTGATACCAGAATCTCAACATTGATATAATCTCCTTAGGTGTACTCGTTTCACTCAAAAGCTTATCCCATAAGACGTTGTACGAGACTAAATCAAATGCCTTCGACAAGTCCAGAAAACAAGCATAAACCGGGGTTTTTCTCGTAACATAGTACTGCACGGTATGCTTGAGTCTCAATATTGCAGTTTCAGTGGAAAGTCCAGGTCTAAACCCAAACTGAGCTTCATGCAGGTGTATATATTTATCAAGCTGACGATCAAGCAAACCGTCCAGCACCTTCGCTATCACAGTAGCTAATGAGATCGGTCGATAATTGTTCTTGTCAGAGGCATCTCCCGTTCTGTTTTTTAGAATGGGTACAACGATCGTCTTCATAAGCTTTGGAGGTAGATAATAATAATAATAAAATTATTTATTTTCTCTCACAGCAGCCTATTTAACAATTTACACAATGAAAAGACCTGATTTGTGAGAGACTGGTGCCTGAGTTAGGTTTAAAATAACCT
This sequence comes from Ochropacha duplaris, assembly GCA_951361185.1. Classification (NCBI taxonomy): domain Eukaryota; kingdom Metazoa; phylum Arthropoda; class Insecta; order Lepidoptera; family Drepanidae; genus Ochropacha; species Ochropacha duplaris. Next base: position 2,395,781 of record OX592709.1, on the reverse strand, counting down.
GTATTACAGGTCACCAGTGCCCCACCTCACAGATAGATTACAGATAGCAAATATATCAAAACAGACATCTAACAAAATAGAAATGTAAGAAAAACAAAATAATAATGTGACATGACAACACTACTACCTAATTAAAACAAATTAGCAAAAATAAGAACAAAAACAAAATAATTAAAAATAAAATAAATTAATATTTTTCTGATTATTGAGTGTATGTGTTTGTGTGTGTGTGTGTGTGTGAGAGAGAGTGTGTGTGTGTATGTGTGAAACAGATCATCTAAGTGGGCACAGTAAGTCCTCAGTCTCTTGGTAATTTAATTTTTTTTAACCATTCTGTAACCTTCTTTTTGCAGGATGATTTTGGTAGAGGGTATATGGTCAATATTTTATTTATTTGATTGTAGATGTAGGGGCCGAGGAAGATAAAATAATTCTGTGAGAGGCTTGAGTGCAGGGGTAAAGTACTACAGACGGTGCCTTTTCTGCGTTTGTCTTTGAGTAATTCCGGGTCATAATATAGTTGGGAGTGTTTTCGTAAAACGATCTGAAGAATGAAAGTTTGTCTGACAGTAAGTACATCCCATTTGTTGTAGAGATCCGTTGTTGGGAAGCGATATGGCAATCCCGCGCTTACCTTGAGAATGGCTCGCTGTGCTCTCTCAACATTGATAATATTAGTCTTTGCTGCACCACCCCATGCGATGATGCAGTACTCTATAATAGATTGGCACAGAGTAAAGTAAACCATTCGAATTGTCTCACGATCTGCTACATGCTTAAATGTCCCAAATAAATAAATGAACTTCCGAAGCCTATTTACTAGGATTCCGATGTGAGGTTTGAAACTGAGGAACTGGTCGATCGTAACACCAAGGTATTTTATTTTGTCAGCTCTTTCTAGAGATGGGCAGTGACATACTACGGCGGTTTTGTAACAAGCGTGAGCTGTGATAGAAAGAGACGGCGAGGGAAGGAGATTTGATCTGCAAGCAAAGACGAGGTATTTCGTTTTAGAAACATTTAACGTAAGCAAGTTATCCCTGAGCCACGCACATACTACGTTAAAACCGCCTTGAGCGCTGCAAAAAACCTCTTCCCAGGAAAGCCCGCTAAAGAAAAGTGCGGTATCGTCTGCGAATGTTAAAATTCTTCCATTGTTCAATTGCGCACTACAGAGGGAGTTTATGTATATGAGAAACAGCGTCGGGCCGAGAATGCTACCTTGGGGCACACCATGAGTTACTGTTTGCTCATCACTAATTAGGTTGTCTATCTTTACTCGCTGTTTCCTAAGCTTCAGATAATCCCCAAATAATTTTAGAGGTAGCCCTCTCACTCCAATCCTCTCAAGTTTAAATAGTAGGTGGGAAATAGAGACCGCGTCGAAAGCCTTGGCCAGATCAAGGAATATAGCCAGACACTTTCTTTTTTCGTCAAGATTAGACACTACTAGGTTGGTGAGCTCATGAACAGCATCACGAGTAGATCTTCCTTGACGAAAGCCGTATTGGGATGAAGAAAGAAGATTGTTTTTTTTTTTTTTTTTTTTTATTCTCGATAGGCTTGTGTTTGACCACAATCTCACCATGGTAAGTGATGATGTGGCCGAAGATGGTAAGCACACAAAGCCTACATGGGAACTGGCTCTCAAGTGCAGTTGTCGGAACACACCGATAGGTATTTGGCGACAGATTTTCAACTTGAGGGTGGTAGCCAGCCAGTCGGGTACTACAAAGTACCCTACCACCGTGCTATGGTTTCCTCACGATGTTTTCCTTCACCGAAAGCTCAAGCTCATTGTAAGTTTGATTCTAAAAAATCTATGAGACGTTTGTTCATTAATCTTTCTAGGATCTTGGATAAAGACGGAAGGATTGAAATCGGTCTGTAGTTATTAACGCAGGTCTTATCACCACCTTTATGTATGGGCTTGATTATTGCGATTTTAAACGCACGAGGGAAAACACCAGAGGATAGAGCAAGATTGCAGATGTGCAGTAAAGGACTGGCTAGTATATGAGCATATCTTTTAATTATTTTGCTAGAGATTTTGTCGTACCCTGTAGCACAATCGTCCTTCAGTTCTTTTATTAGACTGATAATTTCAGCCATATCAGCAGGAAGCAAAACGAGTGAATTGACTGGGGTTAGGGATACAGTATCAGCTGCAGTGGGAGGATTATTAATGGGGTGTTGATCATTAATTTTAATATTCTACTGGACAAACTTTACGGAATAGGAATTCGTGGAACCACCCATCAATGGTTTGCATCGTATCTTAAAGATAGGGAACAGTACGTACAAATGGAACACTTTAATCATGAAAAAAAAGAAATAGTGAATATTAGATCAGACAAAAAGATTATAAATGCATCAATTCCCCAAGGCAGTGTTATAGGATGTCTATTATTCCTCATTTACATCAACGACCTTCCGAAGATCATGAAAGAGCCATGTGTACTATTTGCTGACGACATATCCCTTCTCACCTCATGCCAAATTAACGACAACATAAACGAGCAGCTTCACTGCATAATTAGCAAAACAATCAAATGGATGGACGAACATAACCTAGAAATTAACTATAAAAAAACAAAAGTTATAACCTTTCATCCATGTCAAAAATCACCATTAACAGTTAATCTTGTCACAAACAATAATAAACTAGAAACCATTAGCGACTTCACATTATTAGGACTCACTATAGATACGCATGTCAGCTGGAAGACTCACGTCCAAAACATAAAATCCAAAATCTCAAAATTTACCTACGCCTTTCGCGAAATCAAAAAAACGACCGACATACCAACCGCATTAGTTACCTACTACGCTTATGCACACTCGTGGCTGAGCTACGGCGTTATCATGTGGGGATATAGTGTTGATGCACCTACGCTTTTTATCCTACAAAAAAAATTAATTCGAATTCTTACCAATATAGACCAAACAACTAGCTGCAAACCCTTTTTCCAAAAATACAAAATTCTAACCTTGCCATGCCTTTATATCTTGGAAACATGCAAATTTGTCAGAAAATATATGTGTTTCTTCACAAAACGTGGAGAAAATAATACTAACCGAACACAAAGACATAGGAACATGTTAATGCTACCAACATCCCGCATAACTCTACACGCTAAAAGTCCCTACGTGATGTGCATAAAAATATATAATAAATTACCAGATTCACTAAAAGACGAAACCGATACAGCATTTATCAACAAACTAAAACAATTACTAATAAACAAAGCTTATTATACAGTTAATGACTACTTAAATGATGAAAAAGTTATATAAACTAACAAACCACATACATAAAAATAATAATACAAATTGCTTTAATCATAATAATATTATAAAAATAAATACTTACTAATAAAACAAATATTAAAAATCACTCATTTTATATTAAATAAAAATGAAATAATATACTAATAAATATATAAAAATGTAATAATTGTCCTCTCTTCTACCTGTTTATTGTAAGTGTTGCTGTGCCCGACAGGGTCCACAAATTGACTAAACCTAATTTACCACCTAAGGTGTAAAATAATTTTATTGTGGAATGCAAATAAATGAAATGAAATGAAATAAATCATATTGTTACACAAGCCTACTTCCAACCTGGGCAAAGAACCTGTTAACTTCAATAATATTTTGATCAGGGTTTACATCTGTTAGTAAACAAGATGAATGGTCTGTTTTTTTCCTGTGGTTGCTAATATTTGTTATAACATCCCAAAGCTTTCTTTTATTGTTTCTAGCGTTTTCAATCTCTTGTTTCTCATACATTCTTTTGGCTTTTTTTAATAGTGAACAGCAGAAATTTCGGTATCTTTTGTAAGTTGTCCTTAGCACCTCGTTATGGTTTGATGATTGTTTTCCTCTTAGCTGTTTTAAACACCTTGGAGTTCTCCATTATCGCCTTTGAGATGTTATTGACAAGTAGATCCGTGGCTGTATTTACATCACTGCAATCCAAGATTGGTTGAACGAGGAAGTTTAGAATAGCAACATCAAGACCATCATAATTAATGCGAACCCTAGGATTAATTGCGAGCTTGAGACGACTTCCTAACTTCATGCTTAAGGCAACACATTAATGATCGGTGATTGAAGACTCTATAACAAAACAAGAATTATCCACCTTTGTTTTAACCATCATATGGTCTAGACAAGTCATTCCATGGGTTACTAGAGTATGCCCCGGAAGTAGTGAGTGACTTGCCAAAATATTGAGATAATCGATAGAACGTTTGTCCCGTGTGTCGGGTCTAATATCAATGTTTATATCTCCACAAAGGACTACATTTTTGTAACCACTTAGATTAGCCAGAAACCTATCAAGATTATTTGTGAAATTGGTAGTATCATATTTACTAGGAGGGCGGTAGATTCCAATAATACAGGTCTCTGTATTTAGTTTTAATAAAATACAGTTTGCGTCACTGATAGGAGGTTCTTCATATGTGATGTTCAATTGATTTTTATAATATATGACGACGCCTTCATTCTGTGTACTATTAGAGGTTGTGGCTATGTGGTTGAAGCCGTCTAGAACTGGGATACTTTTAGCTGATGGTAGCCAACATTCTGCGAGGACTATAATGTCCCAGTCTATATTTGATCTGACAATAAGGGTAATGAAGTTTTGAATGTTACAGCTAATGCCTCTAATGTTTTGTGAGATGAGATTCAGGGAATTGTGTCCGTGTACGTATGTTTTTAAGTTATCTATATCGCATGAAATTGTAGTAGATACCGTCAGGTTGTCCAGAACCCTGTTAATGGTTTCTATGCTATTTGTATCTAACATAAGATACGCATGAGATATACATAAATTAAACAACAATGCATGTACTCGTGGTAAGTGAACACCTGCATTCTGCAAATGCTCGATGCTGAGATCATCATGCCCTGGTGACTTACCCCGTGTCATATTTTCAATTATTAGCGCAATCTCCTTCACTGAAAAACTGACTACGTCTCTCATTAAATCTTCATCAGCATCGAGCATCCGTTGTACACCTTTCAAAGGAGATTCCACTTTGAAGTGTTGTTTAAACAACTCAGCAATACAGTGGGGCTCACACTGATCCTCTACACTTACAGGTAGACATGACCAGCATCCGTTTCTTAGTATGCTTCCAAAAGCCCTTGAAATCCTTTGCTTTGTGGTGTGTTGCTAAAACATCCATCTTTATTTGGCTTTCATTATCTTGGCACCATTTTAACTTGTTTTTAAACCGCTTTTTGGAGTCACACATAGCATTATAAATCTGACCCGTCCTAGGTTTCCCATGAAGCAACCAAGTTTGAAAACTGAGCCGTGCCTCCTGATGAGCTTCCCTAACATGCATATTCCATCCAACAATGTTCTTATGTCTATTTATTTGTTTGCCAATTTGACACGTAGATAGTGACGCTTTCGTCAAGATATTAACAATGTTATTATAAAGCCCATCGATAACCGTCCTATGGTCTCTACTATAACACAACTTATCTGCACACTGCCTACATTCTGCTGGGAAGTCGATACTTCTCAGTTCAATCGAACATAGCTCACTATATTTCTGTATCTGTTTTGCATTCCTCTCTCCCCATCTAACTTTACTCCCACAAATATTTTTATTGCATAGTACTTTGGGTGACAGTCTTCCTAAATTACAATAAATTACTAATGGAAAATGGTCTGACCAAAATACATCGTAATATACTTGTATATCTGCAATACAACGCCAAGCTGCCTCTGTAGTTACACAGTGATCAAGCCAACGCCTACAGTCTGTATGGATTTCACTTATATAGGTATAGGTGTTTGACAACAACTCCAACTTAATCACGTCGGCACAAAGCCAGCTTCGCTCTCCACAAAAAAATAATAATTCATTATAGAACAATTCCTGAGGGTGCGCATCAAAGTCACCAAGTATAATCGCCGATTCGATATCACTACTTTCAATCACTGCATTTATTTCACTTAACACACTAGTAAATTCCACTAAATTATCAACACAGTCTGTTGGCATGTATACAGAAAAAATCAGTGTAGATCTCTGCTCCACAATAACTCTAATAGCTATTAGTCTTACGCTATTAAATGGGACCACTGTAACAGAAGAGAACACTCCTTTCTTCCATATTAGGGCAACACCTCCATAGGGTCGTCGTCGTCTAATTATGTTCTTTAAAATTTAAACTTTCAATGATACCAAAACCTGCCAGATACAAATAGTATAGCCAAAGAGATTTTATTACAAGTTCATACATACTATAATGCGCAAAGACTTTTTCCCCAACCTAATATTAATTTCAGATGTAGAAGACGACGATGAGAAAAACATAGGCTGTGACAAGTGTATTAGATGGTACCATCCGAAATGCACGCGATTTGTAGGATTAAGTTATTTAGAGGTCAAAGATGACTCTTTTGAATGTGACCTGTGTCATTAATTGAAATTCTAAGGCTAACAATTTATTCTTCCAGTTGTATGTTTAGACAAAATTTTTGTATTGTTTTGTTGCTTTAATATAGCCAAAAACTTATTATTAATTAAGGCTGATCTTTAGCAATAATAATATACCTTGTGATTTTAGGTTACAGATAAAACAAAAGGTTTTTGATAAACTGAATAGTGATTTTATTTCAACCACGTAACGTAACAGAACACAATAGACAATTAGACATATTGGAATGCAACCAGTGTTGCCAAACTTAATTAATAGTATTACATTGAGTTGTACCCTGTACAAACACCCCCCCTCAAGGTAATACCTATACTAAGCTAAGTTAACAGATGCAAACTCAGTTTTCATACACCCCACATCTATTCACAAATTTACATAGCAAATTTTTATTTAGAGCTTTTGTAAGTATGTCTGCAGTCTGATCCTCTGTTTTTATATATTTCAAAACAAATTTACTCTTTTTAATCAACTCTTTAATATAATGGAATCTTATATCTATATGCTTCAATCGCTTAACACTATCACTATTTGCAACCACTATGGCACTCTGATTATCACTGAACAGGACAAACTTTCTCAATATTAAAATCAGTTAATAGATTTATAAGCCAGCAAGCATCAAACGCAGCCATACTGATTGCCAAATACTCAGATTCTGTAGACAAACTTACACTAGCTTGTTTTTTTGGAAATTTAAACAAATAACCTGTGGTAGATCTCCTATCTTTCAAATCAACTCCCCAATCTGCATCACAATATCCCTCCAAATTATTACCATTACATTTATAAATTAACTTATAATGTAGAGTATGTTTAACATATCGCAACACTCTTTTTAATGCTGCTAGTAACATATTATTTGCACATTTTTGATATCTACTCAATAAAGAGACAGTGAAACAAAGATCAGGTCTAGTGCCACATACAGCATACATAAGACACCCTATAATTTGTCTACATAATTTTTCAGTAATTTTTTCTATAGTAGTATTATTATTTTCAAATATTTTTACATTAAGGTTCTGATCTATTGGTGTAAACATGGGCTTACAGTTCTCCATTTTGAATCTTTTTAGTACATTTTCCAAATATTTTCTTTGACTCAGTTTGGTAACACCTGTCTCTGTATTTTGTTTTATAAATATACAACGTGTAACAGAAATGCGTGGTCATATTTAAGGGTGATATTCAGAATCATCAGAATAGTCTATACACAAGTGCCCACATCAAAATATACTATTCTGAGTTTTGGTGTTATTTTGCTTCATCAATTAAATCGATAATATTAAAATCAAAACAAAAGTGTTACATCACTAACAAGTACAATAAACCTACTATGCTTACCTCCTCTAAACTGCTGCGCTCCTGGTATCTAGTACGCAGGCGCACGCTGACGCTCCCGCGTCGCGCCGCGATCCGCAGGTATTCACTCGCACAGTCTCACTTCACGTGACACTTACTTACACATTTTGGTAGGTAGTAGTAGATAGGTATTTATTTGTGACGAAAATTCACTAATTTAATAGGTACAGAGAAACCGATAAATCACCACACGGCACTTCATACGTACTTACTTTCACAATAATTATGTCTTACGACACACACTGAAACAATTGTTTTCACAATCTGATTAATACCTAATTGCACTTTTACTCACTGTCAACACATTATTATGTAAACTACGTACAATTAACTTTACATATTTGAGTACCAACGCGTCATCGGTAGGTATTTGTGCACAAAATAACTAAAGCAGCGGCTCAAAATGTTTCCCGTCTTGTTCAATACACAAATTTACCCGCCGAAACACCGATGTTATGACGTTACGCAGCATTTGTGGGGTAATGGTCGCGAACGCGGCTATGATGCGAGACTGCATTTCTTCGCGTGTATCACATGCATTCGAGTATACCACGCTCTTAACATAACCCCACAAGAAAAAATCAAGCGGAGTCAGGTCCGGTGAACGTGGCGGCCAAGCAATAGGAGCCCCGCGCCCTATCCACTGTTCGTACCGTGAGTCTAGGTACGCGCGCACTGGCCTAGCGAAATGCGCGGGCGCGCCGTCATGCTGGAACGTCATATTGGCGTATAAGGCTACGGGAATGTTCTCGAGCTCTTCCTCTAATGTATCCCTTAAAAACGATAAATAATTTTCACCATTCAGAATGGGCGGTAAAAATACGGGACCAATTATTATTTCACCGACAATGCCAGCCCAAACATTGATGCGCCACTGGTGTTGGAAGCTGGATTCGGTAGACACATGTGGGTTTTCGTGTGTCCACACATACTCATTATGGACATTGCTAATGCCGCTGCGAGTGAACGACGCTTCATCCGTCCATAAAACTCGTAACCCAAAATCCGGCAATGCTGTGACCTGATCCCGGTACCATTCACAGAAGCGAACACGTAACGGGTAATCAGCTGCAGTTAATTGTTGTGTACGCCGGAAATGGTATGGGTGTTGACCATCATCACGAAGCACACGCTACACTTGCATGTGGTTAACACCTAGGGCAGCAGCGGCTCGGCTCGTGCTGGTCCTTGGATCTGCTTCGAAGTGCTCTAAAATCGAGTCTTCAACCACAGTATCCAGTGTAGACGGCCGGCCTTCGCGGCGAAATCCATGAAAAGAACCGCTTTGTTGCAACCGTAAAACCATCTTCCTGAAGCATTCCAGGGAAGGAAGCCGGCGGCGTTCTTCGACGGGTCTACCGTTAATAAACCTCTCGGAGTACAATCGACGAGCCTCCCGAAGGCTGCCATCAGATGCACCAACACAGAGAATCATTTCGTAGTACTCACTATTTGTAAACGACATTTTTTACACGATAATCAAATTGCAATTACACCGATCGACCGAAATCTACAAGGGCTCAATAGCAACTAAAGAAATTAGTTACCTAATTCTTCCAAAATTTGAGCCGCGGCAAACAACAAACGACACTTACACGTGCCGTTCTAAAGGGCCGTACACATTGTACCAATGGATTTTAATAACTTAGTCTAGTACCTACCATTCAACAACCAAGGAATTCGCGCTTATCGGGTGCATTATTATTTTATGGAACATTTTGTAATGAATTTTGCAGCAGTTTAGGACTACGGACCTAAGGACATGACTGTTGTCATGGTTACCGAAAAGTTTGTATGCCAAAATGAAGTGTTCGATTTTTTCGTTACGGTGTGTCAGGCTTTTTCGTTACGAAATTTCTTGATTCGGTCGCCATCAAAGCCCGCGATAAAAGCTATACAATAGCTTAAAAGTTTATTAACAGTTAACAAAAATGTTACTTTTATTTCATCTTTTTCTTTTAAATTTAATTTAAAAAAAAAAACAAAATGACAACATTACCAAAGTAGTACATCCGATAAAGCGAAGATGTTTTCAAGCTAGTATGCACATGCCCTAATTTAGCTAGCTGCCATACTTAAAATCGTATCTGTGTGTGCAAATGAGCATTAGGGTACCGTAGTGCTTGAGATTTTACTTACCTCTTTACAGTCTCTGTTGCCTTAGTATTTTAATTCCTTTCTAAACCAAAAATCGAAGTGGTGTCGTGGGACAACGGATAGGAACGAAGATTTATAATAAAATATTTGTCAAGTTCTATTTGAGGTATAAAGAAAATGTGCTTTTTTTTAAATACAAATACTTAAATAGATACACCGAGTCACAGGACAAACAGACATCTTCATACACAGTACACACATGTCTGTCCTGGATGGGAATCGAACCCACGACCTCTTTTGTGTGCATCTTCGATGCAAACAAAATTAGAATCGAATCCACGACCCGTTTTTCCACACTAAAAGCGGTCGTGGGTTCGGGAAGGTACCCCTTCCCGCAACTCGTCATAAGGAACTTCGTTAAAAAAAAGATTTGATTTGCTTAGTTGAGATTCGAAATTCGACGATGGTTTGAGTTGATGGTTTGATGATTATAAGTGATGATAACTATTAAATAATAGGTACAGACAAGACAAGGTCAAGCTACACCAATCTGTCAAATTTTCTCTTTCATTTTTAAACAATTTATTGATTTATTTTTATTTACAACGCCCGATTTTAAGAGGATTTTCAAATGTGAGATGATTGTAATTTCTAGCAAAAATTTACCATCCTATTAAAAAAAGTGCGCCCAATTATTATTATTTCAAGTATTTCAAATACCTCTTAAAAATGATATCATAATAATTTTCTAATTTTCTTGACATTATCCTAATTCAATAAAGATTTTATTGTACAGAACCATTCAATGAACATTGATAAATTAAATTGTTCTAGTAGAAGGCACGCGCCGAGCGGCACCGCGTCAAAGGGACCGACAATGCGATTCACCGACTTTCGGCATTTTCGCGGCATCTTTGACATTTTTATGCACACATTGGTAAATTGAGTCGGTCTGTGAATACCTCTTACATTATCCTGCAATCATAGTACTTTTTATCAGAATTTCTAATATTTTTCGTTGTGTTGTTCACTTTTTGCCAATCACGTAATCCACATGCGAGGTCTATGACATTTCATTGATAAATTGAACCGTTCTGTGAATTAAATACCTCTTACATTATCCTGAAATCCTGGTGCCTTCAATTGAATTTCCTTGATTTTTGTTACGCGTGATAAAGTTATGTGGATGTGTTTATTAAAAACATGTCTAATATCTCTTAAGATATTCTGAAATCTTAGTCCCTAGAATTTAATTTTCTTATTTTTATTCGAAACCACTGCATTACATACACGGCTTTTACCCGCCTTTTACCTTTTTACTTTAGTCCTGGTACAAATTACAATGAATGGGGTGGAGTCTGGTGGCAAGTGAGAGAGACTGTGAGAGGGAGAGCAATAGCTTTATAGTTCATTCAAATGAAAAAGATAGCTATCTAACTGAGAGAGACATGCATAGGGTCATGGTCGTGCATCCGTAACATCTGATAGCCTGAAGAGATGTTACTAGTATCGACAAATTTAGAAATCGATATTGTTTGTCGATAGAAATAAAAAATCAATATTTTGATAATGGATAGATAAACTGAATTGAATTCATATTAAATTAATTATTAATTAGGCACTCGTTACGATCCTTAAATATGACCACGCATTTTTGTTACACGTTGTACCTACAAAATCTGTTACCAATCCTAGGTCCTTCATTTTAAATTCTCTATTTAGTATAGTAGTAGTAGTATTTAGTACATTTTTCAGTTGTATTACTTGTAGTGTGTAGTGATATATAATGTTATACTTATGTAATGTAACCAATGCTATATAATCTATAGAGTACCTTAAATAAAGAGTAGTATTAGTTGGGCGGTCGAGACTATCATTTCTCCTTTCAAATACCTTCAACCTTATATGGCGACCCTGCCAGCCGGCTTGTAACATGAGCCAGAAATGGCACGCGGAATAAAACAATTAGTGCAACCTGAACATAATTGATGTTAGACACGATACGAAAAATGGGATCTGATACATCGTGGGTACAAAAAGTGCCACAAAAAGTGGATTACGCAGGAAATCCACCATCACGCACTGCGGAGATCATTGGTGCGCTGGCGCCGAGATCACGGCGAGGACAACAGCGCTAGGAACGAAGGAAATAACGTATGAGTTCGTGAAGTGCCTTAAATTGTGATTGTGTAAGAGTGAACGGGATAATTCGAATTTTTTTTTCCACTATGTGCTATTAACTTTAAATTCGGACGGATGTGCCTATAATATTTACACGTTATCAGTGGCGTTCCTAAAGTGATGTGTTCGGTAAATTAAAATCGTTAATAAATAAATATAAAGTGGTCTTGTGACGTAACGCAACGTAAAATGGACTTTGAACTTTAGCTGTTAAGTGCATAATGGTAATGATAGTTTTGTTAGAATATAATATGTTATACAATAAAAGTGGTTATCAAAAAATATATATACAGGTTACTGGTAATTCGATACATTCCTTTAAGGGCGTGATAGTGTACACTGTAAGCTACGAAATGAACCCTATATTGTATGATACAAATGTTGACCGTTACTGAGATATTTGGGAATTTAGTATTTTCTCGAAAAAATCCCGAATTACAACTTCAAAAGCAAATTTAAAAAAAAAGTACGTAACATTTTTGACGTTTTTTGTTTCTGGTACTCAGACAACATGTAAATACTTTTTTTAAATCAATAAAATGATGAAATTTTGCAATGGCTTCGACACAATATCTTTTAAAGCGTGTCACTTTGAATTGTTTCTCTGTTTTCTTAAAGATTAAAATGCCAATAAAAAAAAAAGTGATGGAGTTAGAAGTGTACAAAATGTACCAAAACTTTCTCACCTATCTAGCTAGCTATCTAATAAAGAACATTAAAAAAACTCTACAAAATATGAAGAATTAGTTCTTAGAAACAGAACAGGTCGCAATTTATTAAAATAACATTTATAATTATTTTTACAGAAAAAGTGTCCATACACCGACAATGTTGTGATAAGAGATCGGCAAATTCCGGTATAGTTCGGAATGGGCATGCCGTCTTCGCTGGTAAGTTTTTGGGTTCGCTAGCGTCAGTTCGTTTACGACCAACTGACTGCGCGTGCGTTTAAGTATTGTTAACCGAGCTACGTGAATTCTCGCGAGTATTTCTTTTGTAAAATGGCGGCGGATATTCCAATGTGATACGATTACCTATATCGATTTCCGAATCGAAGACAACCAAACGTAAGGGTATTTAACATAAATATATACGAATGTGTACTTTTGAGCGACGCCAACATGACGCTGATCGACCTAGCCTCCACCTTAAGTTTGGATGTCACCGATTTAGGAATTGATGTATGTATTCAGCTCGGGCAGCCGCAGCATCTCCATTACAAAATCCATACACAAACAAGATATCGACGTACTCAGCTTTTATAAATGATTTCTGCCACATTGTCGCCTTGGAAGACCCATTGGCAGATGTCTTAGAACTTTTGTATGAGGAACTGAAATGTATTAAAACATATTTAATTAAGATTGGCCCAAAGCGTAGACAAGGGAAGGTATTAAAGGAAAAGTTAAGTGAATCTAAAGAAATTTTTGATAAATATACTGAAGTAATAAAGAAAGTATCTGATGATATAAAAAAGGGTAAAGTAAGCCAGAACGAAAATATATTAATAGATAAATTTTGTATCAATTTTCAGTCTCTGTACAGTCAAATTATTGATTTATGTTCAATTTCAAATACGGAAAGTAATAGTGAGGATATGAAAATGGAATCTTTTAATTTGAAAGTACCTCTCAGTTTAAAACCTATCATAACAAATGATTATGAATGTGCGTTTAAACAATTGATCTACAATGTAGAATATTATAGCACGCTACTGAGTAGTAGTGAATGTAAAAATAAATTAATACAATTTGTATTAAAAAGTAGGTTGTCTCAGTACGCTAAATTGCAAATGAAATCAGATTATCCCAATGTTGACGATTTAATAAATGATATGCGTAAGGTTTTACTGCCTCAGAAGTCACCTATTGCAATTCAAAATAAAATTCAACAATTAAAGCAAAATGAGATGTCCATTCAAGATTATGGTGACCAACTTTCGGAACTTTTTATAGACCTTACGGTATCACAAGCCAAAGGGAAATTAGAAACATATAATATAATTAAACCTTTGAATGATAAGTTTGTGATTAAAAGATTTGCCGATGGCTTGCGGAACCGGCGTCTTTCAACTATAATTTCAGCTAGGAATTACGAGTCAATCATGGACGCGATACAAGGTGCGAAGGATGAAGAAACATCCATAGCTGGCACGTCATCAGGTTCCGGCGAGATTCTAGTGCTCGGCGCGGTTACCAAAATCATCGTGGTACACAGTCGCCTCACCAAAGCCGCGGGGCAGCTCAGCGAGGCCGAGGTACACCATGGCGTGGTAGAGGTAAGCCATATTATAGAAATTTTCGTAACCAAGGGATAAGCCAATCAGACGCGGTTAATGTACTAACGGTACCGGAAAATCAAAACCCTCAAAATCAGTTTTTTCGTGACTAATAAAAATATAATAGCAACTGATACTAATTATTACATCAATTTATCTTTACTAATTGTCTAATAAATGAACTACAACAATCATTGATAACCAATACTATTACAACGACTATCCCTTTGAAAAATAGATTAATCAAACCCTGGATGACCATCGGTTTAATACGGTGCATTTGGAATCGAAATAATATGCAAAAAAAGTTAAGAAAAGACCCAGACAATGAGATACTAAAAATAACTTACAAAAGATATCGCAATCATTGTAACTGCATTATTAAAAAACAAAAAAGAAAATTTGATCGTGAACAATTATTTAAGGCTCGCCAAAACCCTAAAAAACTGTGGAATACAATTAATAATATAACACAACGAAAATCAATAAAATCTGATAATATGGACCTGCTAAAAATAGCCCCAACTCCTTTGGAATCCGCTAACATAATAAATGAATACTTTTGTAATGTAGGGAAAACGCTGGCTGAAAATATTATATCGAGACCAGTGACAACAGATAAAATATGTAACACAATAGATGCTCCCATTTCATCGTTTGCGCTCCATAACACGGACCCTTGCGAGGTACGTGCCGTGTTAATGAGCCTAAAGGTGGATAGTGCACCAGGATGGGATAAAGTACCCACCAGCTTTCTTAAAGCTGCTCAAGAAATTATAGTTCCAATTATATCCCATTTGGCAAACTTATGCTTTGAACAAGGTATCTTTCCGACTGCCTTAAAACAAGCACTTATAACTCCTGTGTATAAGAGCGGTGACAAGACTGACCTGACAAATTACAGACCAATATCTGTGTTAACGTCCATCTCCAAAGTCTTGGAAAAATTAATAAACCGACGCCTAACTAATTATCTCACAAATTTTAAAATTCTTTAAATAAGTCAAAGACAAATTACATCTGCTTCACTATGTACGATCGTACCCAACCTTCATCAGAGTTCCAAATTAAAATCCACACATGCCCTAACCCCTCAATTTCTCAATGCTCATGCACAAAAATAAATAAAGTACCACATACCAAATACCTAGGTATAGTGTTGGACCAGCGGCTGGCTTGGCATATGCATACTGAACTTATAATGAACAGAGTTCGAAAACTAATTTGGACATTTAAAACTTTACGGCACGTTGCCACAAAAAACCTGATGCAGCAAATTTACATCTCATTGGCTCAATCTGTCCTAATATACTGCTTACCGATCTGGGGCGGATCAGTTAAAACTAAATTTATTGAGGTAGAGAGAGCGCAGAGATCATTGCTAAAGGTCATGTTCTTTAAGCCGTTCATGTTTCCCACGGAGGAGCTGTACTCTACTGCCAATCTTCTGACTGTAAGAAAACTTTATGTGCTCCAACTAATTCTAAAAAAACATAAATGTCTTCCTTTTGAAGTGGAGAGAACAAAAGGTAGAAGGAATAATTTTGTTGCTCCTTCAGACAAAGTCAATACAACATTCGCTGATAGGCAATTTGCTCGACAATCGTCTCGCTTGTACAATCTCATAAACAATGAACTAAGAATATACCCCATGTCAAATTTTGACTATAAAAGAACGCTAACTGAATGGCTTAAGTCTAAAAACTATAATGAAATTGAACTCATCGTACAAACGATTTCATAGCAATACTATAATGTATAGTGTTTGTATGTTAGTGGAGGCTGATGTGACACATCATCCTCTGATCCCAAGATATTATCGTAGGGCTATCTTTCGTAGGATGACACTGATGTTAGTGGAGTGTGCTGCGTCACACCGGCCTCTGATCCCAAGACAAATGTCGTAGGGCTAACAACAACAACAACAACTAAAACTGCAAATAAAACCCTAACTATACCTAACACTAACTATGGCTGTATCTATGGCTACGTTACTACGTAGATAAAAACAGAAAATACGCGGATAAAACTATTAATTAATAATATAATAATAATTATTATACCCACATGTATCTGTGATAAATAAGCTCAGACATTCACACACACACACACACACACTGCGCGCTTGGTATTTGGCTTTTTGCTTTGTTAAACTTACTTACTATATTTTTTACCTTTTATATTTTATTTTTATTAATTTTACGCCACATGGATATTTACTTATTACTAACTAAAATCAATGGCTATGGAAGAGCGGCATCTCCTATCACAAGCACACTCTTGCTTAAAGGGGGATTCCTAAACCAGATGTGTACATATGATAAGTTATTGAAATAAACGTATTTATTATTATTTTTATTATTATTATCTTTTAACAGCAAAACATACTCATGGTTAATTGACACAGGGGCTACAATTTCAGCTTTAAAACATAAATATGTTCTAGATCAAAAAATTCCAATCCAAAAAGAGGATTGTCATAATGGTAGGGGAGGCAATGATGCTAAATTTGTAGTTACTCGAGCGTCTTTGGGACCTACTGGAATTTGAAGATTAGGTGGAATAAAGAAAAAAAGGTTATGTGATATTTTCCCCTTCAGCGGTGGGGGAAGCGTCTACAGGGTTTCAAAAATGTAAAAAAAAACAGTCACCAAGAAATACTCGAGCGCGTCAGATATTAATAGGGTAGTCGCGCCACGTCTGTCTGATAACGGAAATATAATAATCTGCCGTTTTGCGTGGTGGGGGTGGCCGTACGAAGGGGTCGAAAATATTTAAAAAAAAAATTTACTCGAGCGCGTCAGACATTGATAAGGGATGTTAAGTGAACCCTCCAGTAGCTCCTATTTTAAAGACTGACGATTTGGACGCGACCATCAGTCAGGGCCGATTTTTGAAAATGCAAAAAAAAATCGTGACCTTGATTTACTCGAGCGCGTCAGATTTTTATACAGGCGGTTCTTCTTGATGGCCTTGTTGTACTGACCCATAATCTGACAATTATGTTGAGGGATTTCCTTAATCTGACGGTTTGAAAAAAAAAATATATAAAAAATATCGAAATCTCGAAAATGGTTCAAGATATCGAAAAAATGTTTGTACAAAAGTTGTAGAAAATTTAATTTTCTACAATATTTATTATGAATACATATACCAAAAAACCCATAGGAAACGAGATATTTGCAATAAATCATTTTTTGCCTTTGACCTTGAAAAATCAGTAGTCGCGGGCACCCTATGATAAGTAGCTTTTGAGTTAAGTTTTAGGGTATCAAAATAAAGGTCTATACAAGTTAATAGGTGACTATCTCTCATTCTGAGGTGAAGCTCATAATATTCCTGGACTATACACTTAATAATGATTTTAGCTACTTCGGCTTGTGCAAATCGGCAGATTAAGATATTTCCGTGATTCGTGACTAATTTCCTTCAAAATAAAAAAAAAACTAATCGCGCTCGAGAAAATCCAGGTGAGGTTTTTTTTTTGCAACTTTGCGAGTCTCCAATTTTCTTTCGTCACGCCCAATTTGTCAGATTATTGAAATGTACACTATTTTGCATGTAACTAACTTACCTTACCTTAATCTGACGCGCTCGAGTATTTCAAACCATCGATTTTTTTTTACTAATCTGACGGGCTACCCTAGGCGTTCGACACTACATAGAGGGCTCAGATTTGGTGAGAGTACTTCACAAGGTGCAAGGTTGCCCCCTTATGTTAATCTGCCGCGCTCGAGTAAATCCCGAAATCCCCTATTCGCCTCCCCTACCATAAATGGAATTGGTGGGCAAAGTCCATGCAATAGGATATGTTTATTTAACGTTGAGTTCGGGTGATCATCACCTTAATTGTAACAAGTTTTATGTTTTTGATACCCTGCCATGTAGGGCTAACGGCATCTTGGGTCAAGATTTTATTAATAATCACAAGTCCATATTAGATTTTAGTAATGATACCTTTACATTGTTGACTCAAACTAATTTTAATTTAGTTTTGCCTTTTCTTAGATATGATAACTCCATAGAAATATATCCGAGGTGCGAATCAATTCATTATTTTCAGACAGATTTTACTGAAGAGTGTGTAGTTCTCTCGAAGGAAATTAGTGATGGAATATTTTTAGCCAGTTGTATAGCAACACCAGTAAAGGGTCATTAACCGATTAAAATATTAAACACAACTGAGAAGTCATTCACATTAACTGACATTAATCCACATATTGAGAAATTATGTCTCTATAATATTTGTAATTTTGATAAAACACGGACTGATTCAAGTAGAGTAAAGCAGTTATTTTCGGTTTTGAACCTCAAACATCTTAATAAAGAAGAGCAAATATCGATTGAGAATTTATGTGCAAAGTACTCAGATATTTTTTATCTGCCAGGTGATAAATTAACTACAACTAGTATTTATAAACATTCAATTAATTTAAAACCAAATGTTACTTCTGTCTTTACTAAGCCATATCGGTTGCCACATTCACAGAAGGGAGAAATAAAAGAACAAATTGAAAACATGTTGAAAGAAGGGATCATAGAGCCTTGTCGTAGTGAATGGTCTAGTCCCGTATTGCTAGTTCCTAAAAAGGTTGATAATACAGGTCAGAAAAAGTGGCGGCTGGTTATTGATTACCGTAAATTAAATAATAGCATAGAAGACGATAAGTTTCCACTTCCTAATATTACTGAAGTACTTGACTCTCTAGCTGGTTCTATTTATTTTTCACATTTGGATATGTATCAAGGTTACTACAACATTGACCTTGACCAGGATAGCAGAAAATACACTGCATTCTGTTCAGGACAATACCAAATGACTCGTATGCCAATGGGCTTAAAATCAAGTCCAGGATCTTTTTCAAGAATGATGAATATGGCTATGTCTGGTTTAACATATGAGAAATGTCTAGTCTATTTAGATGACTTAATCGTATTTGGCAGAAATTTAAGTACACATAATAAAAACCTACAAGATATCTTTGAACGTTTAAGGAATGTTAAATTAAAACTCAATCCTCAAAAATGAAATTTTTTAAAGAAAGAATTGCTCTATTTAGGTCATGTGGTATCTGGTAGTGGAGTTTTACCAGATCCGGAAAAAATAAAAGTAGTACAAAATTACCCATGTCCGACAAATGTAGACGAGACAAGGAGATTTGTAGCGTTTGTTAATTTTTATAGAAAATTTATTCCCAACTTTGCGGAACTAGCCTATCCACTAATGTTAATGTTATGTTGCATATCGTAATGCCTAAGTGTTGCGGTTCCAGGAACTTTCTACCGGATTACAATTTTGAGTTGCATCGGTCCTGGTCGAAAATGGCAACACGAAGCTCGGAAGAACTAACCTAGGGATTCTCGAAGTTCGGGAGAAAACGGGAGTACGGGAGAAAACGGCAGAACTCCTCCATACACGGATTAAACGCCAGGAGAGTGCGGTATTACTGTAGTGACTTGACCCTGGGCAAGATAAAACCACGACCCTTTATCACCTTGTTGAATGGTTTTCTTTAATATACCTTAATTATATATCTAATTCTGACTTTTTATTATTATTTTTTGTTTGTTCTTTATTGCACACTCTTAAAGTGTGACAGTGGCGCCCAGATACGTGGTCTAAGCGTCAAGATGTAGTTTTTGGTTATTTTCTTTGGTGCTGGAATTATTGGTGTGTCGTATTTTATTTATGTAGACATAATTTAACTCAATTTATTTCAATTGCAGTGCTTTAGTGTAACTGTTAACTATTACTTAAAGTTAACGATCTTTACAAGTCTCAGCGACACCATCCAATTGAAGTGAAATAAATAATCATCCTTCCTCTATCATCCATAAAATGTAATGTTGCGTAGAAATTTTGACTACGTAAAAATTTCATAGTACTTACATAGTTTGTGGGATCATTCCATTTGTATATTATATTACTACATCATTATGTGCACATTTGGGCATTATTTTTCCCATTTAAATATGATAATATATCATAATTTCACTTTTGTTTTGATAATTTATAACCTTGTTTGTTTTGATTAGGTTGACAGATCGATTGTGTGAATGAACTGTCAGTTTGACGTACTGAAGTGACGTTCCGTTGCTTTGAAGGCCACGGTCAAGGTCTCATTCACATAGTCGAATGCATTTTACCGTATATTTAATCGATTCGTTAGGAATTGAGTGAATGAGGAGTGATTGATTTGGGCTAAGCAACATCCTTAGTGGGGAGCAATGACATCGGCTTCAAGCCTTTTTTTATTATATTTTGTGTTTTGTGTGAAGTTACGGCCGGCGCGTGTCTCGATAATTGAGACATCGGACACGCCACGCCATCATTTTCAATCCTGATTGCGTGCAGTGTTGGACTTGCGACCAGCACGTGGTGTCGCCGGAGTCGACATTGTCCGAACTCCCCACGCTTGGACATTTTCCTCCATAAGGAGGTGTCTGGAGAGGGCTAAGAACCCCCCATTGTCTGGAAGGGGCCACGCGACCCCATTGTTTGGAGAGGGCCACGTACCCTCACTCTTTGTAGCGGACTACGTCCCGAGGACCACGCACCTCCTTCATCGGAGTTCCTATCATTAAGTTTCCAAAACCAAAGTGGTTATTTTTATTTAGGTTGAAGTTTTATTTTTTTCGAATTACAAAACTGGTTATATTTTGTTTAACTGATTGTTAATATCATTATTAAGAACTACTCGTATGATTTTATTTTTAGTGTTGTGATTTAATGGAAAACTAAGGAGACTGAATTTATCTATACCTTATTATAATAAGTTAATGTTTTGTTCGAGATATAAGTGATTGAATTTTTTTGAGCTACCTACCATAGTAGCAGTTTATGTGTTCAGTTAAAAGTTTATTTTTTGTTGTTTTCTGTTAAAAGCAATGATTACTAATGTATGGTTCCTATAATAATTTTATAGACTGTGCTTTATTTCTAATTGTTATTTTCAGGTCTATAAGATTTTTTTTTAAGTTAAGCTTAAGTCTAAGGTACATAGCGTCGGCATCAGTGCAGGACCTTTTAACTACATGTTTTGGTGAAAACATTTTTATCGTCAAAATGATTAAATTAAGTATCCCGCCATCTAGTGATGAAACTATAAACTAGCTTGTAAGCACGCTTGGTCGGTAAAGCAGTACAATCTAGTACCTTCTAAATGACAATCAAAAATATTTGTGCAGCACCTTGTAACTGCAGTTTAAAACAATTCGTTAGTTAGAAGAGCGTGAAGTTTTGTTTTTATTATAGTTCCAGCATAAAAAGGACATGTAAGTAATATATTTAATAAGTTATTATATTGATGACATAATATAACATAGTGACTGTTTGAAACGCCTATGATTTACGAAAATTGGTATGAACAAATAAATAGTGTATTTTAGTTTGGATTTGCGGTGTACTTAGAAGGTAATGCATTAGGTATTTTAAAAAAGTCTTAAAAGTTAGAAGTTATTGCGTTAAATTTCAAAAAGAAACACTAGATTATACTTGCGTAAATGTTGTTATTTTAAAACAAAAAATAGGCCTTTAAAACTTAATGTATATAATATAGTAATCATACAGCTGAATTTTATGAAAAATATGTTCAAGTTGTTCTTACTTTTTTGCTTTTCGGTTGTTATACCTAAATTGGTTTTGTTTGAGTTACTCATTATATCTAGGAACGAATCTTATTTATAAATGAACAGCAACAACGTAGTTAATACACTGATTTAATACTTTTACTAATACAACATCATTTCTTTCGTCCACAGTCACGAACACGATGTTGACTTCGAAAAATAAAAGAAATAAAAAGATTCTACTGATGGCTCTTCAATGTGATTCAAAAATTAACCAAAACTGTCACCAACAGAGAAAGGTGTTATTAAAAGAAAATACCATGAATGAGAGAAATACGATTACGTCAATTACTTGTAAAACTAATAAGCATAATTTTTGTCCGACATTCAGCCTTTTGATGAGTTGTTGCCTGTGATAAATAATGATAATAACAATGTTAATTTAACTGAAGTACACGTTAATGAAGAACCTTTTGTGTTACCAGAATTAACAGAATTAGTGCCTGTTCCAGAAGGAAATAAACAAACCGCAATAGAGAATCCTTTTGTTGAATCACCAACATTTGAACAAACAATTATTTTAGAATGTTGTGTATCTACAGTGAATAATGTCAATGACAATGTAAAATTAACAAACCATACAACTACAAGTCAGGAAATATTAAATAATAATACAAAAGTAACTGAAGAACCTACAATTTTACTAGATAATATAAACGATAGCTTTGAAAAAATAGAACCAAGGGAAAAAAATGCTTCAGAAGAGAAACAAGGACCCATCAATATCGAAATACCCCCTTCTGTGGCACCAACCCAAGAAGCAAATGAAAATTGTGTTGCTACAAATGACGCTGACAATGAACCTAGTATAAGTGGGACAATGCTGACCGAGAACCCCACAAAAAGAATCGATACGCCCTGGTCGAAGTGTTGGAGATCCTGTGGTTGTTCAACTCAAAGCTATAAAATACACCAGTAAGGGCATATCTTACAAACTGCAATTCGATGAAGAATGTTACCATAAAGACCAAAAAATATAGACCTTGCTCACGCTGAATTTCCAAAATTACATTCTGCTCCTTTGTCATTTACTGAGAGGAAGTTTAAAGATTTACAAGAGATTAAAAATGTGATCCCCAGGGATTTTTGGCCATATTACGAGTCTCTACCCCATCGTAATTAAAAAAGTTACTTAAATTAGATTGAATTTAATTGTGTTCATATTCTTTCATTACAATAAAATATTGTTTTATGTCTATGAGTAACACATTACCTTGTATTTACATAAATTCTATCAATTTAGTTACTGCATTTCCATGTAAGTGAATTATTGAATTCTTTAATTTGCTTTTGCAACTAAAATCCTTATTTATAACATGGCTATAAAATAAATAAACGAATAATGTGAAAAAAGTTGTATTAAATTGTTCGCATCGCTTTTAAGAAAGTTTTTATCGTCTACTGTACAAAATACTTTTTTTGCATTTAGAAGGTCCTGCACTGACGCCGACGATATACATTTCAACTGCAAATTATGTAGCAAAAAAAAGGTCCTTCAAATAATTTCCAGGTGGAGCAGATTTTAGTTTTCTTTAATCTTTGCCGTATATGATTGTTAATAAAAAGATGAAATTTTAGTCTGAATGTTCGAGACATTTTCAATTTTCTGACTATTCATTATGAATTTATTATATAGGTACCCAGTCGTCACGGCTCACACCTATTTCACACGACGATCGAAATTTAAAAAAAGTTCTAAGTTGGAACTCTCAGAAGATCAAGCCACTAATTCTAAGACAAAGGTTCTAGGACAAATTTTATTGTGGCATTGCATATTATTGCTACTTACTCGGCAAAGCTTGAGCCTGTCTGCAACCAGCTTCAACAAGTGGATATTGACATTAATTCAGTGAATGACCACATTTGCAAACTCACTAAAATAATAGAGGGTCACAGACAAAACGCATCGCAGGAATTTACTGCTATATTTGGAGAAGCTAAACAAAGTTGCGAAGACCTTAATATTGAGATTAAATGCCATCAAGTTACGAAACGACAGGCTCATCGATCCAACCACCCATCCGAAAACGTTGAAGAATTTTACAGAAGACCTTTATACATCCCATACCTTGATTCGATTATTTTTTCTTTAAAAGACAGATTTTCTGAAACACATAAAAAATCATTTTCTCTGTTACAACTACACCCAAAAATAATTAAAGGCCTCAGTAAAGAAGAATTTCTTAGAGCTGCTATATACATTGAAAATTTGTATGGCGATCTTTTACCTAATTTTATTTCAGAAATCACGACTTGGTTTGAAATGTGGAAATATCCACAGCCAGCGGCAAATGATATCAGTGAAGTTGATCGATATGAAAAACATCTTATAGACTACATCGACGAGTCAAAACATTTCTTTCCTTCCGTAGCAGAAGCGATCAAGATTGGCCTTAGTCTACCCGTCACAACGTGCACAATAGAAAGATCTTTTAGCACACTGAGAAGAGTTAAAACTTAGAATAGGTCCACAACAGGTGACGAGCGACTGTCTGGATTATGCTTGTTAAGTGTCCACCGAGGCAAGATAACCAAGGACAATAAAGATAACTTTATAGAAAACGTCATTAATAAGTTCGGTCAAAAACCCCGCCGGCTGCAGTTGCTTTTTAAATGAGAATTGTGTAATTACTGCCTACTAATTATTGTGAATAAAAAAATGATTTCCAACAGACGGCTTTTTATTTCAATAATTCCTGTTGATCCCGACATTCCCAAGGGGTGCAAGTGCACCCCCTGGCACCCCCCTGCCGGCGCCTTCTGCTGTCTTCATTATACAATGAAGACAGTAGAAGGAATTTGAAAGGGAGGGATCATTCGAGATATCGACGTCGAACCACCAGACAAACATGTCCATAAACACAGAAAACCAAACCAATTTTTAAATTTAGAAATAGCAATTGTGAAAAGAAAATAGGTAGATCATTTTCAAGAAAGCTGTCATTTGTAAATACCATTTTTTGAGTCATAATTGATAACTTCAATATATGAAGTCTAAGTCAAAACCATTTATTCAGTTTAGGCCCTAGAAGGGCACTTATGAAGGTCGAATTAAAGAACCGGCAAAAAACTCCGCAAGGTTACATTTTATTGATATTTTTCTGACTATATTGTTTTTTTTTCAAATGTTAACAATTTTATGATCAGCAATTCTACTCCCAAATCACCTTTTAAGAATACGAACGAATATATAAGAAGATTATTTTAAACCAGCAAGGCAGTCAATTAATTTGACTGCCAGAAGAATCACCATCGGACACGAATTTCTCTTAGTACATATATAAATTTGATGACCAATTTTAATGTGAAAAACAATATAGGTTGAGGGTACACAAATAAAAATATGCAGAGAGTACACTAAGCAATTTCAGTAGCGATTTATATACAGGGTGTCAGGTAAGCCGTACGATAAAATTAAGGGGGAGATTAATAAGTGTGGGTCACCTACCAAATATACAAAAATTACCATAGCAAGTGTCACCATTTTTGAGATACTATCAGAAATTCTAAAATCAATATGTAGGTATAAAAATCAGTTATGTCGAAGTATCTCGAAAATGGTAACATTTATACTCAGGTCATTTTTGTATATTTGGTAGGTGACCCGCCCTATCTCCCGCTTAAGTTCGTTGTACTACTTACCTGACACTCTGTAATTCTGTATATTATGTTTCACATAATGAGCAAATGAACTGAAAATTGTGCAACAAAAATTGCCTAATGGACTTTTAGCCTGAATGTTTTTGAAGACAAGATTTATTAAAAATGCTGCTTTCTAAATGCGTTTGTTGAGTGATCAACGAAACAATACATAATTGACTATTCTAATAAAAGTTGAAAATATTATGCAATATATAGAAACAAAAGAGTGTATATAAATAATAATCATAGTCAATTATTCAAAAAATTAAAGAAATATACCACAATCAAATTACTCTTGGATTAAATATACTTTTTAGAAGCAAGTTAATTGCTAGCTTCTAAGCTAGCCACAGCCATTTGCAATGCACCTTTTCTCGTGGAATTGCCTCCAATAAATCCAGTAGCGTGACAGAAAATGCAATCTGGAATTCCAGACACATCACTGAGGATCTCATCTCTGACTCCCCACCATTTTTTGTTTAGGGGTTTCCTAAAAAAAGGGAATATATAGAATAATTTTGTGTCAATACATAAAAAATACTGAAAAAGAAAAAAATATTAAAATTGTAACGTATTAAGGCGATGATAGCTCAATAGTAGTGACGTCGGATACTGCGGCGAAGGTCGTGGGTTCGAATCCTACATTGAGCTTTTGGTGAAGGAAAACATTATAAGGAAACCATAGCATGGTGGTAGGGTACTTTATAGTTTTTTTTATTTTTGTAGTACACGACCAGCTGGCTACCACCCTCAAGTTTAAAATCTGTCACCAAGCACCTGTTGGTGTGTTCTGGCAGTTGCACTTGAGATCCAGTTGCCTTTAAGGCATCGAAATAAAGTGTACAACACTTTGGCAATCCGTCTGGTATTGCTAATGTCTATAGGCGACGGTATTCACTTACCATTAGGTGACCCGTCTGCCTGATTGTCATTTGTGGCATAAAAATCTTAGTCACAATTTGACTAAGATAGTAAAGTCTCAGAGCGCACAATAAAAAGCAGAGTATAAAGGAAAGTGCAGGCAACCACTAGAAAAGATTGCAAAATTTGCTATCCTAATAAAAAAAAAGTAGACGACAATGGTTTCAGGTTTCAGGTTTTTTTTTTATATATTTTATTTTAGTTTAAATTTGTTTTTATTGATTTTGTTCGTGATGTCATGGACGTGGGCCCCGACTGAAAACCAGCGCGAGGGTTAGTGCTTTTGCTAACCCTGGTTTTATGCTGAGTCAGGACTTATTCCAGGCATCACGCAGCATTACATTATCATTTGTCCCTTTTATTTTCATGTTTTTGTGTAAGTAGGTTAAGCTTAATGTAATGTAATGTTGTGCGTTGTCGCGAATAAATGTATTTTCTTTCTTTCAATGGAAAGTAAGAATTGTCCTGATAGCATCTATGTGCAAGGATTGCTATTTTACTTTACAAAAACAGATAAGATTGTATTCAAGATATAGTTTTAAGTTTTTCGTAGACTTCTATTATTATACTAAGACTATATTTTTATGCTCCATAGTTCCTATATAACCAAAAATAGTTAGAAATAATATTCTTTGATCAATAAATTGATGTCATAGTTCTGAGGAAGATATGATGAAAATGAAGCGTACCTTGTTATAAAACTAGCGTGGCTTATGGGAACAGCCTGCACTCTCCAAGAGTTTGGTTTATCGTTAAATATCACATATTTAACTTCCTGTTCAATTCCCATATCTTTTTCTAGATCAAACAGATGCTCCTTCCAAGGAAACCTTTCCTTGAACTCCAATATATTTCCTGATTTGTGAATTTGATGTACTAATGAATATGAATCCAAAAAAGACAGAGATGTGAAAATGGGCTAGAGGACCACCAGTTGTAGAAGCAATACCTATAGTAAGTTTATTTCAAATATTTTAAGTATGGATGTAGTAGTGTAATACTGGAATCAAATGATCTTTGTTTTTAGGATGATTTTGAAAAAGAAAACCAAAGTAACAATGTTCAAGAAGTATGTTATTGTAAAAGTCATTGGTTCTTTATCTAAACATTTATATATATATTCAGTTAATATTAATGTGGACATTGTAGAGGCACCACCACCTCCAATGTCTTCAGGTTTGCAATTGCTGGGTTCAAAACCTAGAAAAATAAAGAATAAGGTGTATAAAAATATTCCAATAACCAGAAAAAACATGTTGTAATATTAGAATGTTTATATAATATTGTATTGTTTCAGATCCACATGTCAAACATTAAAGTTATTTCACCTGCAGAACAAGTTGCTGCTCGTGAAATTGAATGCAGGACAGAACTGCATATGATGCAAGTAGAAAATGAAAATTTGAAGTTGGAGGAGGAATTATTAATGAATGAATAAAAAAATACTATATTATGAAAAAAAAAAAGAATAAATTATATTATTGATTATCTTATTTTGTATTATTTAATCATTTACCTGCAAGTAGGGAGAACTTTATTCACTAGAGTGCCTTGCAATAAAAACTTGCAAGATTGCAGCATTTCTACCTCGCCTATGGTTAGAGTCCATGTTAATGGTCTGTTCCAGTAGCTCTCCTGTAGTGGGCTCATTGTCCTCCATCACATATGTCTCGCTATGTGCAATTGCAATATTGTCCAAAACTGCAAGAGCTACGACAGTAGTTTTAACATTGCCAATTTTTTTAAGGGTGGCATATACGGCTAGTAACATAACATGATTTTCAATCACCACAATACTTTCCAGGGTTTGTCAAGCTTGCATATTTAAGAAAATTTACGTACTTATTTTACAATAAAAACGTTTGATGTATTAGATGTCATTGCAAACTTCAATAATCAGCTGACCGAAATCGGCCATTTTTTTGCTAATATAGGTTTATCGAAGGTTTATAGTAGGGTCCTAGGTAGTTTATATCAATGTCACTTTATCGGAGACTTAAGGAACGTTTTAGCGCTATTGAACCATTATGAATAACACTTTTTGACAATCTATTTTTAGCGAGCTTTTAAACCTCCGATAAGTCATTATGAATAAGACCGTAGGTCTTTACCGATGAAATTGCCGTTTTGTATGAAAAAATTTAAATCAATTTACGAGTAGTCTGTAGGCGCAAGGTCTGGTGAGTCGGGCGGATGACGGAGAGCTTCCAACCCCAGTTCTTGCAACTTGGAGACCGTCTGCTGTGCAGTATGAGGTCGCGCGTTGTCGTGCAGGAGCAGCGGAGACGAGCGATTGACCAATGCTGGTTGGAAATGTGCCAGCTTCTCCATCATTGTGTTCACTTCTTCACAGTACACATCTGGAGTAATGCTCACCCCGTTTGGTAAGAAGCTGTGATGAATCACACCGGCGCTACACCACCAAACAGTGACCATCACTTTTCTAGGGGTAAGTGTTCGTTTAGGGCATTGTTTAGGTGCTGAACCAGGATCCAACCAACTTGTTGAGCGCTTGCGGTTATCAAACAGAATCCATTTTTCATCGCAGGTAACAATGCGGTTCAAAATTCCTACATTTGTGTGTCTGTTGAGCAGTGCAAGGCACGTCTCGACGCGTACTTCGCGCTGGCGATCATTGAGTTCGTGGGGCACCCATTTGTCAAGCTTTTTTACCTTGCCAATTTGACGCAAATGGACCAACATTGTTTTGACGCTAACGTCGAAAGCTGCTGCTAATTCAGCCGTAGATTGTGTATCATCAGCTTCCACAATCGCCTTTAATTCGTCATTGTCGACCAAAGTCTTCGGACGACCGCGAGGTTCATTTTTCAGGCCGAAATTTCCAGAACGGAAGCGAGCAAACCAATAAAAGGTGGTGCGTTGGTTTGTAGTGTTAGCTCCGTAAACGTCGTTGATGTTGCGTGCCGCTTGTGCCGTTTGCTGCCACGACGGTACTCATATTCCATAATACTCGAATTTTTAACGTATCCATGATGACGAAAAAGATTGAAATGCGATGAAAATGTAACACTAATCAATAAACAAATGACTGCTTTTGGAAAAAAATAAACATGTTTTTAAAATAAAATTAATTTGAAATTAGAATTCTTAGTCAAACAAAAAATTATTTTGATTTGAAATGGCCAGTACTGCAGAACGGCAATTTCATAGGTAAAGACCTATTATTAAGGTTAGAAAAGTTAATATAGTCGTTAAGTTTTCTTAAAATTTCTAAGTTTCTGAGCAATTTTCTTATTTTTTCAATGTGAGAACCTTCTGCTTACAATAACAAACACAACAAAAAAAGAATTACCGAAATTGGTCCAGCCGTTCACGCGTCATGCCGTGACCAAGGGAAATAGGGATTCATTTTTAGGGTTCCGTACACAAAGGGTAAAAACGGGACCCTATTACTAAGACTTCGCTGTATGTCCGTCTGTCTGTTAGCAGGCTGTATCTCAAGAACCGCAATAGCTTGCCTTCGTGCGCGAGTCCGACTCGCACTTGGCCGCTTTTTATATTTATAGATATATATATATATATATATATGAGATTTTAAGATTCTATGTGATAAAATATATTATAATTATATTATTTATGTTTGTTAAGGAGTATTCTGTATGCTATCTGTGATGATTACTAATAATACTCGTAGTTAATTACTGATTATATTATGACTGTTAGTTATACTTTTAGATGGTAAGTTGATATTGAAATTGTTACAGTGTACAGTACCTGCTATAGGTCTTGGATTATATCATAATAACAGTGGTGGTTATTAGACATAAAATTAAAAGTCGTGCTATTGTCCACTGGTGGATAACGAGAAGACATTTAAAAACACTGTGTCACTGTACCCCAGTGGTGGCCATTAAGAGGGGGGGGGGGGGGTTGCGAGGGATGCGATTAGTGTTTTAAAAGAAACAATTAAACGAATTGAGCTTTATTTTTTGTACTCGTATAATTCAAACAAGAATGTGCGCAAACCACAAGGGCCGCGACAATTTGGGTTCAAAATAAATTTGAAACGATGTTAAAGTACATAATGACTGGCAACAGATTCTCCGAAATAAAGAACAACATAAGCAGGACTTACCAATGTTTAGGTCGTCATATCCTGCAGGGCGTTGATCTTATTCTTGTTACCAGCCGGTTAAGTTTTACGCCAAAGAATTCTTAAATGTACACGCAGGTGAGATGAAAATAATTTATATGTATTTTTCGGTGCTTTTATCTGTGTCGATTTTTTCTTAGAATCACGTTTCTCCTTGTTTTGGCTGTCACTGAATGACATTTAAATGTTTCCTTTTATTTTTTCTACATGAGTGAAGTTGGTCAATTCATTTACACACCGTGCAGAAATAGGCTACTTAGGTCACGGAAAAGCGTGCGTAAAGTGCGGGTTTAGGTCACACTGTGCTATAAAAAATATTACATATTGTATCGTTGTCCCCCAGTGGTGGTCAAATGGGTGGTGGCCAACGGGAATATACCTCGCGCACAGACATAATCAGGGTGACAACTAAAGTTTATCATTATAAAAAAGTACAAAATATTCTCAAGTTTTTCTAATACTAAATCCTTGGGTAGCTGGTAATCGTCCGCCGTGAAGTGGCTTTTACAAACGAGGCTATTTTTCGTTGGAGTAAATTAATCTCTGCGAATGGCTACAAGCCACTGTTTTAATCGGCTTTTATCATTTGTAGGAAACTTATGCCCTCCTGTTTTATTTGCATTTTAGAAAACAATCTTCCTTTTGTAACTTTTATAAGAATAAATAAACATGTTTATTATTTACCAAATGAGGTAGATCATTGATATATACTAAAAATAGGAATGGACCAAGAATTGAACCCTGTGGAACGCCCATAGTTACGGGGCGGGGCACGATGGAGATGTTTTCCCATGTATATCAACTGTTTGTAATCTCTTGCACAGATATGATGATATAAGGTTTAGGGCTAGGTCTCTTATACCATAATGATCTAACTTCCTGATCAATGTTTCATTATGTACACAATCAAAAGCCTTGGATAGGTCACAGAAAACACCTAGCGCATTCTGTGAGTTCTCCCACGCTTTAAAAACTTTCTTGATTACCTGCATCGGTTGTCGAGCGACCTCTAGTGATAATTCCTAAAATACGGTTTCGTGTTTTCCTGACTATATTTCCCGCTTTGGAAAATAATCTTTCGGATGGAGCAGAAGTGGCTTTCACAGAGAGATGCTTAAGAGCCAATTCAGTTAGCTGAGGAAAAGTCCCTTCAAAGCTCTTCCAGATATGGAGAGGATCTACCATAAGATCCGATAGCGGTGCCGCAACGTATAGGTCCAATTCGGTATTTTTGACCATTGACTGGTTAGATAAAAAAAATTAAACTACTTATTGCAATTAAAATACATAAAAAAGATAATAATAATTCTTGGGGATTCTAAAATCTTGTATTAAGATTGTTGACCACCAAAAAGTCATACAGCGTTTTTAAATATAAAGTACATGCATATGGTTTTATTTAATCTAGGCAGAAGAGTCTGGCATCACATACTTGTCCTCCACAAAGTATCTTTTGAGTACATTTTTGCCAAGGCCATTATTTTTTCATGAAATGAAATCCGCTCCCGAATTATCATCATTTTCAGTATTACAGTTTAAACTTTTCTTGGTATAATTTATTGTTTTTGATAAGGATAAAGGGTCATCATCTAAATGTTTTATTTTTATCTAGTATCCAAAAACGTTGCACCCGAAACAAGGTGCATTTTTTGGATATTTTTGAATCTTTTATTATTTCCGATTGCAAGGAATGTTTCAATTGTTTTGCCAAATCACTTGTTGGCGCAACTGTGTCTAACAGTTTTTTAATCTTTCCTAAATTAACACCCACGATTGTAAAGCCAGCATATAGAATTTATATTTAACGTGATTAATATGCTGCACTTGCTCTCAGCAACACTATGGCCGCCGTAGTTAAAATGATGGCCGGCTGTGATGTGCCAAATAAAGCAGAAATAATGGAAACAGCTGAAGTAATTGAGGAGCTATACCAATTATTTGACTGTACTAACGGACCAGCGTCACCGCATGATGTTAAAAACGTCATTCGTGAAAATGTCACCAAGAAAACGAATCATATTGAGTTATGGAACCATTATTTAAAAATTATGGAAACAGTCCAATTTTTAAATAAAGACCTTTAAAAATGTACGATGTGTCAAAGGTTTTAAAATATTTTTAAAATCGCATATCATTCCGGAATAAAGAACTAATAGGCTATTCTGATTCAGATTTTGCTTCAGATATTGAAGATAGAACATAGAAAATCTAATACTGGCTACATATTTCTGATGAATGGTGGACCTGTTACTTGGGCTAGCCGAAAGCAAAACACTGTGGCATTATCAACCACAGAATCCGAATATATGGCTGCAAGTGAAGCTGCCAAAGAAATTGTATGGCTTAGACAGCTATTAATAGATATTGATGAACCACAATCGGTGGTGTCTTTGTATATTGATAATCAAAGTGCTATTAAACTCATTCATAATCCTACTTATCATAAAAGGACAAAGATACGTAAGAGAAAAAGTAGAACAAAATGTCATTAGCATTAAATATGTAGAAAGCTCAAATCAAATTGCAGACGTTTTAACAAAGGCTTTACCTTCTGGAAAATTTACTCATAATAGGGATCAAGTATTAAATTTAAACTGAGTTGTTTAAATATATATATATATATATATATAGTTGTTTTGTTTTTGTTATAAAATTAAGGGTGATTATAAAGAAATCTTACTCAGTATCTATTTGTTTTAACCTGAAGTCAATATGTAACAACACCAAGTATTGCTTGTGCCACTGTTTCCAGAAACATTGAAAAAATTTAGTTCCAAAAGGATAATTTATTAATGGATACATCGGTTAATTTAAATGTCACAGGATGAGCCAGATAATCTTTACGGTAATCTTTTTAATTTTATAAAAACAGAATTTGATAAGGTCTTTAAATCTAAAACCTTTAATGTAAATAATAATATTAAGTTTGGCGACTGGGCAACAGTGGATATCTACAGAAGTAGAGCTAAGCTGTACGAGCTGTATGGCATGAAAAAATATAATAATAGTATTGATTTCATTGAGTATGTAAAAAAATATTCAAAAACTTTCAAAAAAGTTTGTGCATCCGCTAAGTCCATGTACTTAAGAAATAAAATTAGCCAATCAAACAATAAAGTAAAAACTACGTGGAACATTATCAACTCTGAACGGGGAAAGTTACAGAACAATAATAAGCGTATCGAATTAAATATCAATAATAACATTATAAGTGAAGATAATCAAATTGCCCACGCATTTAATTTATTTTTTTCTAACATACCGCTAGATACAACCAGCTCCTTAAATTCCTCACCAATGGATGCCGAATTAATATTAAAAAGTAATGCGCCCGAGTGCCATGAATTATTCAAGTTTAGACGTATTACATAGTCAAAACGTTTAAAAATCTAAAAATCAAACGCACAGGTGATATATGGGATATATCCGTAATCGTTTTGCAAGGTATCGTGGATAGTATCGCTCCGCATTTAGCTTTAATTTTTAACAGATGCGTAGATTTTGGTCAATTTCCGGATTTAATGAAACATAGCAAAGTTATACCTTTGTTCAAAACGGGAGATCCTAATGATCCTAGTAATTATAGGCCAGTTTCGATCTTGCCAGCGCTGAATAAAATATTTGAAAAGATAATTTTAACACAATTACTGGCTCACTTTAATTTGAATAAAGTTTTACATAATGAGCAGTATGGTTTTACCAAGGGTCGTTCAACAATTGATGCCGGGGTAGCGCTATTAAAAAATATTTTTAACGCCTGGGAGAAGTCACAGAATATTATTGGAGTCTTCTGTGATTTATCTAAGGCTTTTGATTGTGTTTAGAAAGTTGAAAGTGATCAATCACCAGACACTCATACGAAAACTAACCTTTTATGGAGTTAAGGGTGTAGCACTTAATTTGATGAAATCATATCTTGAGGATAGAACTCAAAGTGTAGATGTCAATAGGGTTAAATCATCTGGTTCTCCTGTGCGCATGGGTGTGCCGCAGGGCTCTATTTTAGGTCCTTTACTATTTTTGGTTTATATAAATGACCTTCCTTTTTTTGTTAAAAATACCTGTGGAGTTGTACTGTTTGCTGACGATACCTCACTGATTTTTAGTGTTGATAGACTGAAATACAATTATGACGACGTAAACGGTGCATTAACCCAGGTATTAAATTGGTTTACTGTAAATAATCTAGTCTTAAATGCAAAGAAAACTAAATGTGCAAAAATTAGACTGTAACTTAATGATAAATAATGAATCTCTCAGTCTTGTTGAGTCAACAGTGTTCTTAGGTATTACTTTAGACTCAAAACTTCAATGAGGCACCCACATATCAAGTCTTGCGAGGAAGCTTAGCTCGGCTGCTTTTGCAGTTAGAAAAATTAGACAGCTTACAGATGTAGATACAGCTCGATTGTTTATTTTAGCTATTTTCATAGTGTTATGTCCTATGGCATTTTGCTTTGGGGCAAAGCCGCTGATATCGAAACTATTTTTATTTTACAAAAACAAGCAGTGCGAGCTATTTATAATTTGAGCTCTCGAGCTTCTCTCAGAGATAAGTTTAAACAAATTAGTATTCTCACAGTGGCTTCACAGTATATTTATGCAAACATATTATTTGTACATCAAAATATTAGTAATTTTGTAAAAAAATGTGACATGCACTCAATCAATACTAGAAATAAGCACAAACTTGTGACCTCAGCTTATAGACTCCATAATGTGCAGGACACATTTTTAGGACTGGGTGCACGCTTCTATAATAAGATACCACCTACACTGTTAAATTTGCCTATACATAAATTTAAGGAACGTGTTAAGAATGTTTTAATACAGAAGGCGTACTACCATATTAACGAATATTTAAATGACGACAAGGCTTGGGTGTAGCGCTCGCTCTTGCAGGACATACATTTATGTAATAATTCTAAGATTGTTTTGAAAAGAGTAATTGTTGAGTTTATTGCCGGCTCTTCTCAGCAAAAGCAACCTTCCGAACCGTGCACTAGAGTCATAGAGTCATTAGAATCTGACAATTCATAAGCGCCTGTGAAGGCCTATTTGGATGAATAAACATTTAATTTCATTTCATTTCAATACTAATTTCTGGCCAGCATGTAAGAATATTTTATGTTCCCTTTCAATGATTGCATGAGTAACTGAAGAGCGCTTTGGTAATATGATGGGATGCCTTTGATCATAAGAAAGCTTAGATTGCTGTTACCTACCACCTACCCGTAATATACCCATACCATCAATGAATGGATTCAAACCTTTTAAATTGGACTTAATGGGTTTTGCAAGCAATAAAGGGTTAATTAATTTCATCGGAAAATAAATGTTTTTGTTCATACCTAATTATTATTTTTAATGCAAAGTCCAATTCTTTAGGTGAAAACACACTATACTTTATTCTGTGTTCAGATTTTACTTTACAATTATTAATAAATCTATAAATGTATGCTAATATTCTTTGACATTTATTTATATCTGAATATTTTGAGAAAATATCTAATTTTTCCTTGTTTTGACACACTGTGTTTGAAACTTTTATTTCAGGAATATCAGTTGGTAAGTTAATGTTACTAATATGTTTATAATTAACATTACTTAAAAAATGTGGTCCATGCCACCACAACTGCAATAAATGAGGTTCAATGCCTCTTGACAAACAATCTGCAGGGTTTTCACTGGTGTTTACATACAACCAAACAAATCCTTCAGTTGTTTCTGATATCTTTTTTACCCTATTTGATATATAAACACTTCAACTTTACAGGATTTGTTTTAAGCCAGCTTGGCTTAAACGTACTATCTGATAATCTACATACATATAGACCTTAATATTAAACCTTGATTTCAAAGAGTTATAAATCTTTTTAGCCAATATAGCTAAAAGCTAAATAGGGGCAAATCTAGAATAGCTGAAATATAATTATTTTTCTTTTGTTAACAATTTTAATGCCTCACAATAATTTTCAGCTGTTAAGTTTAAATGTTTAACTATAGCTAAAGCTTCGCCGTCAAGAAATGACTTTAAATAATAAAATTTTTCACACTTATTAAGTGTAGTGTCTTTATCAATGACACTAGTAAAAAGATTAATTAAATCATAATAATCGCCAACCTGTCCATCAAATTTTTTGACCTGGACTTTGGACCGGACTTTTTGATCTGGACTGGTAATCCTTGAAATCCTGATGTCCTTGGCAATGTTTCCACGTTGGAACCTTCCAGCTTGTCTGGAGTTTTACTGCGAATCACTTCATTTATAATGCTCAATATAGTGATGTATTTTTCCTCGACGTCGCTAAACGCTTCCTTGTCGGCAGGTTCGTATAATTGTATCTCCACACATAACCTGGAGTATTCGCGGAACGTTTCCATAAGCCTCTCCTTACGGACAATAAGAGAGTCCAGGGATGATTCTATAAGATTTGCTGGATCATTTGCGTATGTCGACAATTTTTTTATTGTGCCCTTTGTTTGTCCCCTTGCAGCGATGAGCCGTTTTAGCTCGTCAAATGGTGCCATGATAAGATAAATGAGACTCAAAAAAACTGTTACATTTGTACTCATCACAGCGTTTGGGTGAATGTGAGAACCAATTATAAGTTTTTCTAATGAGAAACTTTATATTTCGTGGCAATGTTTGTTCTGAAGCAGGTGATACTGCCAATTGCAATGAGTGGCAAACACATCTGACAAGTATTAAATTAGGTAAGCCACATTCCGTTTTTAATAAATTGTGTACGCCATTATTCATTCCAGTTATGACAGGGTCATTATGCACCTCAATTCCAATTAATTCCTTATTATTAGAAGCTAGCATATCCATTTTAATCTG
The DNA here is from genome assembly GCA_951361185.1 of Ochropacha duplaris. Classification (NCBI taxonomy): domain Eukaryota; kingdom Metazoa; phylum Arthropoda; class Insecta; order Lepidoptera; family Drepanidae; genus Ochropacha; species Ochropacha duplaris. The sequence continues at coordinate 2,358,245 of OX592709.1, read as the reverse complement.
GATTTTAATGATCCTGGCACCATCTTAATCGCGATTTGAAAATTCGTTTACCAGACGAAGGTTTACCGTACCAAGACCATATAATAAACTTTTCCCTAGCCCTCCTGTGAGCCTCGCTGACATGTTTATTCCATCCTATAACTACATTCTTTTTTATACGTCTACTGCCTTCCCGACCCACAACAGATGATTCACATAGGGCTGCCACAATATCCTTGTACATTTTATCAATAACAACTTTATGGTTCAAGTCTGTACAAACATGATTACAACAATGGTGAAACTCTTGCGGGAAGTCTATGAGCTTCAAGCGTTTATGACATTCATTATTATACATTTGTACTTGAGTGAAATTTCGCTCACCCCACATAATCTTATTTACACGTAAATTAGAAGGACATCTCTTAGGTATTACATATATATGGGCAGTCCACCCACCCGGGTTTAAACCCACCTGTGTTTAAACCGGGTGTTTTGGGATAAACACCCGATTTCCACCCAAATTTCGGGTGTAAATGATTTTTATACAAAAATGACATTTAGTTTTTAATTATTGTTCTTTTATTGAATTATACATAATTAGGGAAATAAAATAATGCAAGAATTTTTTATTTCTGGTACTAATCAAAAACAAATGACCTACTTAACATTCAATCACTATCGGATTCTTCATTATCATTGTTACAAACGACAAAATGTAAAGGCTGTCTGGCTTCCCCTGACGTTGAAGGTGTAGGTTCGTTGTAGTCCTCCAATATTATCGGGTCTATAGAACTCTCTATTCCGGTTTCATTTTCATCATAGCTCTCATTAAGTTGGTCTATAAAACTCTCTATTATGTTTTCGTTTTCATTTTCTTCATCTAACTGAATGTTCTCATTATTAAGTTTATGTTTAAGCAACGACCATATAGCCCATAGACGCCTAATGCTTGATTTAACGCATCAAAACAATTCTGTCAACTAGCTGAGGTATGAGGAAGCGGGGTACTGCGTTCTGATTGGCCCTTCCAAGGTCATTACGTATCACTAGGGATGGGACAGGTTTAAATAAAACACGAAGGTATCGATATTTTTTTTGATAATAATTGTACTTTATAAAATGTTTAATGGGCTTTTTCACCTTCCCATTTATTAATATTATTTTAACATGTAATTACTTAAACATAAAATGTAAAAAATAAAAACAACATACGAGTATCAAAATTCTTTCCGTATTTATTTAAAAAGATATCATACAGTCATACTTTTTTCGGAAGTTGGTAATAGTTAAACAAATGTCTTAATTAATAAAACAAAACTAAATTTTGTAAGTCAAACAATGATTTATACAATAAGATAATGGCCTATAGTGTTCCCACTGCTGGGACAGACGCCTCCTCTCCGTGAGAGGGAAATTTTCTGTGTGGATTAAACACACCTAATTTTTGGACAGTCAAAAACACCATACTAATCATTTTTGAAATGTATTAACTTTGTATATATCCTCCTAACAGTATGTTTATGATGAGCAGACTTTGTAAGAAAAGCTAGTCGTGTGGAAATATATTTGTGCATAACACTCATTGACAAATCCACTACATGATTAGTTACTTCAGAGTGGAATTGATGATTACTTATATTAGGAAATAGTTCCTCGCCAATGAAACTGCTTAAAGTTTTATTGACCAGGATGTCGGTTTTGCGTATTTGGTTTTTTGGAATTTTCTGAAGGTATGCTTTTATGGTTATTTCAGAACGACGACATATTTTGACCACAGTTGGTGAAGGATATATCAAGCCACCTTTGTCTCTGTAAGCTATTAGACTACTTTGGTCCTGATTCAAGGAAACTAAAGCTCCAATACATGTCTTGCATTTTATTTGTTTGACTAACGAACTCGACACAAACCCCGCAATGTACTCTACTGCCCTTTCAGCAAAAAGCGACAAAGTAATCCTTTCAAGTGCTCGATTTAAGTCATCACGACTTTCAGTGTCATCGATGTCAACATCTTGCTTGTCATCCAACGTTGTCGTCAAGTTGATTCTACCCAATGCTGATGAACAGTTCAAGATGGAGATATGTTCCAAAGGAACACAGTTGCCAGTGGAGACATCCATTAACTCCGTGTGTATTAGTATTTTTTTATATATCGCTTCGAATAATCGCGGAGTTGGGTTGTCATTACTACCGCCGTGTGAACGTATATTGGCAAAAAACAGTTCTATGTGATCTTGGGAAATCTTATTAAAAGGTATATACTTGATTGAAGCATTATTTTTATCTATTATGTCATGAAACATTCCGATAACACTGTGGATTGCGACACAAAACCCTATGAATCCTGTGTAACGTGGAGAGTTAACAAGTTTTACGGTTCTGGTGTCATTTAATTTCACAGTTAAGGTAAAAATATACTTTTTACATGCCTCTAGTCTCTTTAAAATATTGGATGAGTTATCTTTGTTAAGAGCTCGTTTAAAGCCGTAGCCATGAACTTTCGAGTCCAATATGTCAAATAAGTCATTGATCGTTAATAACATTTCAACAGTAGCATCTACGTCTTGAAATTCTTGAAGTTTCAGTTCCGATTTGCAAAATTTCAAAGCCGTTGCCACGCTACGGCTAAACAACTGGGCAGCTAGTTTAACTTTCATCACGTTCTGTTTAAATTCAATGTGGGAAAGTCTTAATTTGTTTGCTAAATGAAACTGTTCCCTTTCCTGGATGTGGTGGAGTAAATTAATGTAGTCCCACTTTATGGAACCCCCCTCACCATTTTTAAATTCCCTATAATATTCAAATGCATTCCTAACTAATTTTAACATATGTACTGGGTCTAAGAATATAAAAACGTGGTTATTAGTTATTGGATGGGGAAAAAAACTTTTCATATTTTGTTCCAATAAACTACAGCCTAGTAATTTTACCATGGCAATGTTCGTCGGACATCCATCAAATGTTACGGCTTTAATAGTGACACTGTTATCATGACATAAAGAAATGGCCTGTAGCACGAGATTACGCTTTTGTTCAGCATTAGTGCCGTTTGTAAGAAAGTACCCTATAGGTACCTTGAATCGTTTGTTTAGCCCAACAACAAGCAATACCAATGCTTCAGTACATTCACTGGAGCAATCTGTTTGAATTTCTCCGCCAAAGTCCACATATCCAAAAGTGCGTTGTGTCGAGGGAACGTATTCAACTTTGGATTTTATCTTAATCTCATCAAACACTAAAGTGGCGATTAATTCACCTTCGCATTGGGCAGCTTTGTTTTTTAGAGCGATAAAAGCTTCTTTGGTATAGCCCGGTCTACCATCTACGGTTTGGTACCATTTGCTTAGTGTCTTGATAGATGGAAGACATGTTTGGAATGTTTTCCTTACATATTTGTATGCCTTAGCGGAATAGAAATTTAATGTAAGGGCAAAAGTTCTAAGTTCGGTGAATATTTTTTCCTAATCGTAATTCCTTTTTTATTCGATTTCATTACTTGTCTTTTAACTAATCCCCTATTAGTTACCCCAATTTTACTCAGTAAATCTGCATTACATGAATTTATTAATTTTTGATTTTCGAGCTCTTTTAATATGTTTTTAAGGGAAACCAGTCTTTTACGCATGTATCGTGTTTTTTCTCTTAAGTTTTTTATAGTTTTATTTTTTTGCAATATCTTGTCAGATAACTCGATAATTCTTCTGCACAAGCGTTTTTTGACGGGTGTCGCATAGTCTGACGGACTTCCAGGAAAACGTTTATTTTTTTTCGGTGTTGAAGTAAATGATGGCGATTTCAAGGATTTTCGTTTGGCACTTGTTTTGAGGTACCGAGTGGGGACACTGGGGACTTCGTTTTGTATAATTTTGGTGCGCTAGAAGCAGATACTACAGGTAGATCTTTTATTTTTACAATCACTTCAGGCCTTGACGTGCTGGGCATCGGGACACCTGAGTCAACCGCGTTACTCTGAAAATGTAATAGAACTTTTGTCTAACTTCTTTGGTTTCTATCAACCTTCTAGGTACAGGGATTAAAGTAATTAAACGGTAATACTCACCAAAAGAGGCAAATACATTGTTGGTACTGCCGAACTTACTAGCCGGCGACGGTTTTTCATAGCCATAAAACAATCTTCAGTAAAATGCCGTGAACATATTACACTATGTGTTGATGGGAACCAGTTCTCTCGCTTGGTTGCAATAATCCATTTATTTTTAAAATCAGGATCTTGTGGGTACCTAAAATCAATGACCGTTTCACAATTAACTTAATGTTTCCATTGTATGTGTAATCAAAAAAACTTTTTTACAAAAAAAAAAACAACCGACTTTAATTTTTCGCTTTTTAGTGGGTCAGTCTGTAATTTATCTAAGTTACAATAGCCTAATGTCAACTGCTCATCACCTTTTACAAAACATTGCTTTTCCCGATACAAGGACCTTAATTGTTGAGGAGTTCTCCCAGTAAGGAACTAAGAGAACTGGAACTGGTCTCTTTATCATGGTACCACCCTTGGGAAATCTCCTTTCCAATACAAAAATAATCATCAAAATCGGTTCATAAACGACGAAGTTATCCGCGAACACACATAAAAAAGTCGAATTGAGAAACTTCCTTTTTCTGAAGTCGGTTAAAAAGATTTTCAAATTTCGTTTAGATAGTATAGGTTTTTGCTTTCTCGATAACTTTGGTCATATGATTTGGTGCATCACTATTATTCGTTAGGTATGTTTACCAAATAATAGAGGAAAAGAGATAGCTAAAAAAATACTTTCAGAAGAAAGGGACGCAAACATGAAAGACATCAACGAGAGACCTAGCACCTTTCGTCCACCTACAAGTTTGACCAGTGTAGGATGAACTCCGATAAATAATAACGGAACATAAATCTAATCTAATAATGAATATATAACTATTTACTTACCGATGAAATGTTATGCCATCTTTTCGGAAACTCGAAGTCTGGCTGTTGTTACCACACCAACGTATTGTGCAAGGGGCCATTATATTATTTTGAACAATTTTTAATCGTCTAACGCGGAAATGTTTACAGCTCACAGAAGTGGTCGAAACTGAATCGAAATTGTTGAGTGGCGACCTATATCAGATCTATAAGTCTGATGTGTTGACAGACATCGGTCGCCTGTTATTAGGCGTCTATGGGCTATATGGTCGTTGTGTTTAAGATTCCAGTTGTAACAAATATATGAAATTTTTGGGGCTCTTTCCGTTGAAAGTCGATTTCTTTTCTTATTATGTCTATATATTATGTCTATCTATGTATATCCTTGAATACTGAAAGAACGCTCGGTTGCTGCTGATGTACACGGAGCTGACAGGATGCGTACCGCTACTTTGCTTAGCTCAGTCGAACTACAAATTCCTTTCCACCACACAATGGGCTCAATGCTACGCACTGAATTCCATATAAATTGTCTAGCCCAAAAGTTTTCTTTAGCTTTGTAACAAGCCAGTTCGGCCATTATATTATGTAAACTTAGTTGCTGGCCTAAATCATGGATAAACTCCATAGCCTGAAGTTCTTCATTTTGAGTAAGTTCAACACCCTGAGCTGAAGGATCCAGCATATACGCTGCCCAATGAATTGGTCTAATGGACATTTTGCACCTATCAGCGACTGATGTCAGAATTTGCTGTTTATCTTCTTCGTTCAACATTGAAGTATGAGGCAATGCGAAACGTATTTTAGCCAGTATATCTTTAAACGTAATGTATATTTTGTGGATACCAAACTGATCTCCCTCCAAGTTAAATATGCTTTCAGTAATAGGTTCTAGAATACTTATACATTCATCGGTCTTCCTCCAGAAATCGTCATATAAAATTAGATTTTTAATATCCCTTGCAATCAGCACATCTTCACTAACAGCCATTCTTTGCAAGGCTACCTTGTTTGTTTTTAAACTTTTTAACGAAATAACGTGACTTCCCCATCTAGTAACACAAGGTAGATTTAATGTTCGTGCAGAATCCTGGTTTTGACTCAATTTTGTCAGTAGCGAATTTAGTCGTTGGCTCTTTTTAACAGTTTTTATTAGATTTAAGGCTTCCATTACAAGAATTTTAATGTCTTTTACCTTTAAGCAATCTTGGCATAACAAGTTTAAAACATGCGCACAGCAACCGAGAGGAACAACATGTGGATATTTAACTTTAATTAATCCAAATGCTTTTTGAATATTTCTGGCGTTGTCACCAATGAGGACAAGAAACTTATTTACCCCATATACTCTCATTACTTTCTCAATTTCTTGACTTAGGTATTCACTAGTGTGTGCATTAGTTTCCGTGTTCAAGCTTTTTATATATGCAGGTTGCGGTTTTGATATCAAAAAGTTTATTATTCCTTCATTTCTCAGGTTACTCTAGCCGTCACACTGAAGATGCAAGTAATTGCAAGCGTTTAGTTCCTCATCTAACTCTACACGCATCTCTTTATAAACTTTTTCTAAGTATTTCGTTGATAGAACTTTACGTGAAGACATTTTGAAATTTGGTTGCAATTTTTCGAAAACTTGTATCCATAATGGATGTTCCACTATCGATAATGGCGTCCCTGATACAAATATAGCTTTCGCAAATTGTGTTGTTGTAAGGTCAATCTCATCGGCGTCAATTTTTTATTGACGCCGATGAGATTGACGATTGAAATTTGCTTTTTATACTAGATTTTAGCCACTTGTAAAATTCAAATATTTTGCTATTTTTTTTATGGAGTTTGTGGATAATAATAAAAAATGTAAATCAATTGTTGATTGAGCGCAATCTCAGCTGTTTTGTATGATTAAAAATCATTTTAATTCTAGCAATTTGTGTTGACATTTAAAAAAATAATTAAAATTAAATACTGAAACCGGTCACATAAATTACAACAATTGAAGTGAATAGTCATTCAAAACAAGCTAGGATTTCTGGAAATTAACAATTGATATAATTTTGTTATCATTTGGAGCTGCCAATTGTGGCTAAATGGCAACACTGATTTCGGGGATTTATCTAGCAGAATGAACGAATGAATGTCATTCGTTCGATGTAGAAAAACGGCTAGAGCTAGATAGTTTCGAAGTTAAGCGTTAAAGGAATACGATCAAAGTGCTAAGCGTAAAATTTGTTGTTAAGCAGAATGGAAGGAAACCAAAGTGATGATAAAAATGTTGCATTAAAGCAGATGATGCAAACAAAACTACGTGAGTATTATAAATAAATTAGATACATACTTATAATTTCTCTGCAACATTATGTAGGTATTATAGCCCATCTAATTTCATTTTTATTATGTAATCGTAGGAGAGAAAAAGAACAGACTTTGCTATCGGAACCGGTCGCCAAACATTTTAGATAGTGAGACACAATGTTTAGATGATTTACCGTCACCAACAAAGCTACATAGACCAAGTTCTCCATCTATTCTTTCTGTCCCCACGGGTATAAAAAGAATGAAAGAATTAAAAGATAACGCAGTGAAGAAGTCTAATTGTTCAGAATGTGCTTTATATGGAGAGGGAGAAGACAAACGAAATGAGCTCTTCGGAAAACTAGTGGCGGAGGAATTTAAGTATATTAAGCCATGTGTGCGCACGAAATGCTATGAACAAATCTTAAAGTATTTACAGGAAGCTAAGGAGTATCATGTAAATCAACTTACAAATGAAGAATATGAGAACTAACACGCTTACGCTCGAGTCTTCAACGCTAATTAAACACTACAACATAAAATAAGCTATCCAAAAGTTGAAATAATAGAAAATGTGATTTTTTAAATTTCGTTTTTATCTCCTACCATTTTATTTTACCCTCCCTGATCTAACTAATGGTGCCTACAAAGAAATGAAATGAATGAAAATCACTTTTAAAACATATTTTTTAACATAACTAATTTAATTTCATCAAATCAAATAAACACCCAATTTTCTGGGTGTTTATGGGTGCTTGCGGGTGTTTATCGGGTTTTTATCAAAGCACCGGGTTTAAACCCGGTGGATTGCCCATCTATAGTATTACAACATCTAAGTGTAACTTACTCTATTACTAACGGGAAGTGATCGGACCACATTACATCATATTGTACGTATACCCTCTCAACAGTTTGTATAGCCGCCTTGGTAACCACACAATGGTCTAGCCACCTATTCGACCCATGAGCTTGACTAATAAAAGTGTAGGTATTAGACAATACACCCAGTAGTTCAATGTCAATACAAGACCATTCCTGTTCACTGCAAAACCTTAACAATTCATCATAGAAACGCTCCATAGGGTGTGCGTTAAAATCCCCCAGAATGTAAACACACTCTGCGCTATAACTATCTATAATAGCACTCACCGCACTGAGGACGTCCGTGAAATCCGTTAAGTTCATAGACACGTCGGTAGGCATATAAAGCTAAACACTAATACAAACTTTTCATGTAGCTTTATCTGAATAGCACTGATACGCGGGTTCGCACATTTAATAAGAGTAACATTCGTATAGAGACTCCGTCGCCATAGTAACGCAACACCACTGTGAGGCCGTCCTCTCAGCATGCCAACCGAAGTATCCACCGCGGACGTTCCTGTGCAGTTAAAATGGTCACTTATGGAGTTCAAGAATGAAATCTCATCTGGTAACAACCACGTTTCTTGAAGGGCTATTATATCACAGGATTTACACAAATCTCGTATACTATCAGTAGTAGTGTGAGATTGGGGTTTCTGGATCACAGATCCATCAACACCCAATCTCACCATCTATTCAATCAATCAACTAACCATTCAATCAATCTCAACCATCTATTCAATCAATTTCAACCATCTACTCAATATCAATCTCAACCATCTATTCAATTAATATTGCATGTAATATCTAAAAAATTGGCAACCTAGCTCGATTTGAACCTACAGCCTATGATAGTAGGTAGGAGCCACTGAACCACCATGCGTACACTATTTATTGATTCAAATTGGAGACCGCTATTTACAATCATCTATTCATTCATATAATACAGCATCAGGTTGTTCTTTAAATGAGTTATCTACCTACCAGTGAAATTTATGTGGTACGTATTTTAAATATGTACCTATTACAAGCGCATAATTATGAGTATCTATTCGGTATTGTCACTTTCACTGTAAAGTCTAGTCCTCGTCCGTACAAGTCCGGTCTAATTTTAGTGAAATTGGTGGCTATTCCACTAAAACATTTCATGGACTTTTTGGGACAACCTGGAAAGTCACGATACACGCTTTCATTTCATTTCACTTCACTTGTGCACTTAGATTGATCTTTATTGGACAAAACACCACCGAAATTATTCAATAAAACTCAAAATACACGAATTCAATGAAAATAAAACGAAAACACAACGTCACTTCGCAAGTTCCCGCCAAAAAGTCATCTATTCGGTTCCGCACAAAGAAATTTAAATATAGATACAAGTTTAAAGTCTTTGGTTCCGCACTTTATATAGAACGTATAGGATCTATAGGATTATAGTTTATATAGAATAAGAGCTTGGTATCTGTGATAGTAGCCAGAGTTATATGAAAATGAACATTATGTCTTTGCAATACAGTTCATCTGTCTAATCTATGATTCCATATAATGTCGATTCAGATGAACTTTATTGCAATGATATATGGTTCATTATTCTCATATCACTCTGGCTACCTGTCACAGGTATCAAACTATATTTAATGAATGGTTATGGTTTGAGATGATTTTTATGAGGTAAGTACAAAAACTAGTTTTTTTTAATTATTTTATAACAAATTTATTTTCATAATAAATTAAGATAGACATGAATAGGATAAAATATGTACACATGTTACAGTTAATATCTTTAAATCTATACTCTTGGTTCGATATCATCCTGAATTTTACTTATTAATTCCTTCGTGCTGTTATATATTTCATCAAACAGTAAGGTCTTTGCAACATGCTGAACACACACTTCTGCTTCACAATTACATATTGACTGTTCAGATTTTGGGAAATTGTCCGCATCGAATATTTCTATTCGAATGATTTTCGTTCCTCGGACGACTGGTTTCTTGATGTATTGAAAAACAGTATTTTCTGTTTTTGATCTCTTAAGACCAGTCTTCTGTCCAGATTTTTGACTAGCAGGTTTATCCATTCGTACAAAATTAAAAATATCTTCAGTATCCTGAAAAGCAATAGAGGAGCTTTATTGAAAAGACTGAATACTTAATATGATTAGAAAACATTTAAGTAAATCAGATTAATAATAAAATAAGTATATATTAATAAGTTTGAAACTTACCGACATTGCACACTGATCACACACGCGATCAGATGAAAAAAAATAAATGAATTTTGCGGTTAATTCAACCTATATATATATAATTTACTTCATATTCCATAAGGTTCAAATCAGTACGTTTTTAAATATATTATTATTCCTAGACGTAAATGGTAAGGTGAAATTGAAACTTCAGACACCAGGTCGCCTAATAGTGTATTGTTTACTACAAATCATTATTTAGAGAATAAATGCTACAATGCATTTGTTCATTGTATTGCTTTTCATACATTGAATAGTTATATTTTGCCAAGCAAAGTCATCATATGTAAGTTGTATGAATACGAGCATCACTCCTGCAATGTAAGCGATTACCTATTTATGGAGAGCGATCGTTTTATCAATATCGCACTTTCTTTATACTATTGCCACACCGGTTTCGTTTACAGTTAGCCCATTGTCACTTTGTAAATAGTTCAAATGATGCGATCGATAAATTGCAAAAAAGATTTCCGGATGTTTTTTCTGACAAACTTGGTACTTTCAATAAATATCAAGTTAAGCTGCGTTTAAAAGATGACGCCAAACCAATTTTTTTTAAAGCTCGTCCTATCGCTTTTGCTTTGCGAGAAAAAGTAGATAAGGAGATTGACCGGCTAACAAACTTAGGAGTATTACAACGGGTCGATCATTTAGAATACGCGTCACCCGTAGTGCCAGTGCTTAAGCGCAATGGCAGCGTTAGGCTGTGCGCAGACTACTCAGTTTCTATAAATAAACAGTTGGTTGTAGAACAATACCCGTTACCTACCGTTCAAGAATTGTTCTCAAAGCTGCACGGCGGGCAGCAATTCTCGAAGTTAGACCTATCTATGGCCTACAATCAATTTGTGTTAGATGAGGAGTCGCAGATGATCACATGTATTAACACGCATCGTGGTTTATTCAAGTACACGCGTATGGTTTTTGGTTTGACGAGCGCACCATCTATTTTCCAACGTGCGATGGAAAACTTACTGTCGGGCTTGGATGGTGTCCTTTGCCTACTTGATGATGTCTTAATTACAGCGGATGAGCCACATCTACACTTACGAAGGTTAACTGCAGTGTTACAGAGGTTACAGGATGCGGGTTTGACCTTGCAGAAGGAGAAATGTGAATTTTTCAAAAATGAAATCAATTATTTAGGCTACGTGATTAATAAAAATGGACTCAAGAAATCACCAGGAAAAGTCAGGGCAATCAAGGATTCACCAGTCCCAACAGACGTGAGTAAACTACAAGCATTCTTGGGCTTGGTAAATTATTACCGAAACTTTGTTCATGGAGCGTCTCATATTCTTAGTCCTTTATATAATTTATTGAAAAAAGGAGTTAAATGGGTCTGGACAGATGTGCATCAAAATGCATTTATGGAAATAAAAAAACATTTAACTTCCGACAAGGTTTTAGCGCACTTCAGTCCAAATGCAAAGTTAATCCTGACAGTAGACGCATCACCTCATGGATTGGGTGCAATCTTATCACAAATAGATAAGGACGGGTGCGAACGCCCTATATCGTTCGCGTCTCGCACACTAAACGCAGCTGAGAAACGTTATTCACAGATACAAAAGGAGGCCACAGCTATAATTTTTGGAGTTCGACGTTACCATCAATACCTATATGGACGATCGGATCCTTTTGTTCTACGTACCGATCACAAACCTTTAATCTCGATTTTCGGACCATATAAAGGTATTCCAGAAGTATCAGCGAACCGATTACAAAGGTATGCGATGTTCCTTAATGCATATAACTATAATATAGAATACGTGCGTAGTGAAAATAATAGTGCGGATTATTTGTCACGCGCCAGTCTTAGCACAGAAACTGAACATATTAGTCAGTCGCGCACAAGCCACGAACGCGGTAGTAGCGTCCACGCAGCCGCGGCCGCCACTCCTATAGATCGCGCTACGTATGTTAATTTTATCATAGAAGCTAATTTGCCGGTTACGTTAGAGGTGTTGCGCAGAGAAACAAATCGAGATGAAACTTTAAAGAAAGTTATCGATTTCATAATGAATGGTTGGCCAAGGAAAATGTCAGATTATAGAATTAAACCATTCCATCAATGTAAAACTCAGTTGTCTTACGAAAATGGTTGCGTTATGAGGGGTCATAAGGTGGTTTTACCTGAAAGTTTGCAGACTAAGATAATAAATGAGTTACATTCGTCACATTTAGGCATTGTGAAAACAAAATCTGAAGCGCGTTCCCGATTTTGGTTTCCGAGAATAGAAAAGGCTTTAGAAAATATGATAAATTCATGTAAGGTGTGCATGCAATTGCGACCATCCCCACCGCGCGCGCCCCTCGCCCCCTGGGCGTATCCTCCGCGACCATTTTATAGGCTGCATATAGATTTCCTCGGTCCTATAGATAATCGTAGCTACCTAGTAGTAGTCGACGCATATTCCAAATGGGTGGAAGCTTACGATATGTATTGCAATACTAACTCATCCATCCATCCATCAAAATTTAACTAAAATTGCAAAAAATCATTACATATATACATAAATAAAGTCTACCTAAGCGTGCACAAAGTATAGAAAAAACATCAATTATAACGTTAAAAATTGAGATATTGATATAATTCTTTTTGCTATATCATTTAATTTATTGACCCCGTTGCGACTAAATTATAAAAATACAGTGTTGCCATATTCAAAAAAAAATATTTTCATAGATAACTTGTAAAAATTTTTACTTTTTTCAAAATTTCTTCATTATTTTGTATTAGAGCCATCAGTGTTTTTGACACGATCGTGTGCTACACGGCAAGACACGTACTCCGGTACCACCAGCTGAGTTGTCCGATCACCAAAACCTGAAAAAACAAAAATATTAGATTAAATTTACATATAAAATTAGACAAAATTCAAATTTTCTTCCAAATTTTATAAGTAGCATACTCCATATTTCGACGCGATCGAGTGCCCCTTGACGGGACCCGTCTTTTAAGACCACCCACGGCATTCTCCGACCAAAAAATCGCCCTCCCACCCTCCCATTTGTGCTTCGTTACTAGCTAGACTTTGTGACCCTGGGAACAAAAATTTTATTTATTTTATTTTAATTTATTACTTTTAGTAGACATAGGGTCTTATTGGGCCCTAGACTTGTTCCGTTTTCGGACCTAAACTATATTTACTCACACCGTTTACCTTTAGACACGATTTGTTGTCACTATTTTAGTGATAATTATAGATATATTGTTTTTAAATTATTTTATCCGAATATACAAAACTGACAAGAGTCTTATTGGGCTACTGACTTGATCCGTATTCGGACATTTACTAAATAAAACGGTGTTAAAATTAACAAATAACAAATTAGTTATACTCGAAATTATATTTTTAAAACTTATACAAACCTTTATTTTAACTTGATTAAGAAGAACAATGTTCGGATTTCGAACTCCCGCAAAAAGTGCTGCGGCTTCCTCGGAGCTCCTTGCTCCCCCGCCCCTGAAAAGCTGGAAACTGTAGGCCCCTCCCAGTCCTCGCTGGTCCGAAGGAGTATAGGAGAGTGGGAGTCGGGCATGGTCGAAAAACGACCGAAGTCCCCGACCTCCGCTCCAGTGGTTGCTTCGGTGGGCCCCCCTAAGCCAAAGTCGAAGGTAGCTCCTGTTCAGGCAACCAAAGCAGCCGCTCGCCGAACTTCGACAGAGGCCTTGGGGAGCCCTCCAAAGGGACCAGCCTATTCGTCCAGAGTGGCTGAAGCCAGAGCCTGCCTCAATAAAGCCAAACTAAACCTGGGTAACTCCCGGAACCTAAGAAGCGACATAAAAGCAGCAGTCACCCAGGCTATAGAGAGGCTCTACCAAATTGTAAAAGAGATTGAGGCAGAGAGGGAAAATGGTGAAGAAAAAAGAGACGGAAAAGAAAAGCAGCGAGTCGTAGAGAATGAGAAAAAGGACGAGAAAAAGGACAAGAATAAGGACGAGAAAAAGTATGACAAAAAGGACGAGAAAAAGGACGAGGAAGTGAATAGGAAAGGAAAGGAAGAGACAGAACGTTTTGAAAGGCTGCTGTCAGAACATGGGAAAATCATAAAAGACAATAACGAAAGGATGGAGGCATTGAAAGCAACAATGGAGAAACAGAATCAGGCCCTGGAGAGGGTCACATACGCGAATGTGCTAGCCGGAAACACCATCAGGCGTAAACCGGAACAGGCTGCGCTGCACTCGGTTGTGATCACCTCCAGGGATGAAGAGGAGAAGCCAGAAGAGGTCCTGGCCCACGTAAGAAAGGCAATCAATGCAAAAGAAGGATGGGTCAAGATCGAAAGAGTAAGGAAAGCAAAGGATAGCAAGATAATATTAGGTTGCAAGACGAAAGAAGAGAGAGAGAAGGTAAAGGAGAAGTTGAAAGGTGCTAGTGACATGCTGGTAGTGGAGGACATCCAAAACAAGGACCCGCTTCTGGTTCTGAAGGGCGTGTTGTCTTACAACAGTGATGAAGACATCATTAAAGGCCTGAGGAACCAGAACCGGGACCTATTTACGGACCTCGTAGAGAAGGACGACCGGCTGGAGGTCCGCTTTCGACGGAAAGCCAGGAACCCTCACGTCGGTCACGTGGTGATGCGGGTGTCCCCCGCAATATGGCAAAGAGCAGTAGATGCTGGAGCAGTGCACTTCGACCTGCAAACAGTCATAGTAGAGGACTACTCTCCACTAGTGCAGTGCTCCATGTGTCTCGGCTATGGGCACGGGCGGCGGTTTTGTAAAGAAACCGTCGTAAAGTGCAGCCATTGTGGGGGACCCCACATGAAGTCGGGATGCGCTAACTGGCTCGCCAGTGTGACCCCATCGTGCAGCAACTGTGTGAGCGCCAAGCTGGACACGACTGACCACAATGCGTTCAGTCGGGAGTGCCCAGTAAGACGCCAATGGGATGCACTGGCCCGGGCCAGTATAGCGTATTGCTGAGGGCAACCAAAATTTGAGCCAGTTCATGAGAAACTGGCCAAATTTCTGGCAGCAATCATGCCTCAGACAGCGGGAAGAACTAGTCATGGGACTTGCAGAATATGTTGGCCAAATATAGTGAACATATACTTCACCAGTATATCTCTCACGTCCCGGACGCAGCGCCGCTACCTGAGGTAATAGCAGTGTGTGTGAGAAGTGGAGAGAAGATTGAGCATAGAAAGGTAAAGAAAGATTCGGAAAGCAAAACATAGAATATAGAGAAAGTAGAATAGAGTAAAACTTTAGATTGAGAATGTATAAAGAAAGAAAAGAAAGTAATAAAGTATGGATAGAAGATTGAGCACAGAAAGAAAAAGAAAGATTTGGAGAGTAAGACAGTTAGAAAACTAGACAAAAGGAAGTAAAAATTTAGATTGTATGAATAGACCAGAAATGTAATAGCAATAAAGAGAAACAAAAACAATAAGAGTAGCAAGGGTAGCAAGGAGCAACGATAAATAAATTAAGGAGCAAGAATATAGAAAGACTGTATGTAAAGCAAGAATAAGAACAAAAAAGTCAAATAATAAAATGCAACAAAACATGTATATAGATAAATAGAGTAGTTGAAGAGAAACCAATCCCACCTACCCAAATCCCTTACCAACCAAATCCCCCAAATAAAAACTAATAAAAATAGAAAGCCGTAAAAATAATAAAGCAGACAAAGACGCTGATAATGTCAGAGGTAGCCGCGGGCCGGGACAAAAAGCTCCCGGACCAAATGAAAAAAAAAAAAAAAAAAATACTAACTCATCAGCGGTTGTAGAGAAAATGTATGAATTCATTTCGAGTTTTGGGTTGCCACACACTATGATAATGGCACTGCTCTAGTCGTAGCCAGAAAGATCGTAGGGTCAAATTGCTAAAATATCTTTTTGAGTACCGAAATTCCACGCATTCTGTCACAGGATTCTCGCCAGCACAATTGATATTCGGACGCAAGCTCAGGACGCGATTAGATTTGCTATCACCACAACCATCGCCTCCCTCACTCACGTCGTTAGACCAAACAGTAAAGTTAAAACAGTGTTTACAGAGTAACTCATATGGAGGTAAAAACAAACAGCATTTTGCTGTGGGCAATGAAGTGCTATATCAAAAAATTCTAAACAATAAGAAGTTTAATTGGTGCCGCGGTACAATCGTTAAAAGAATAGGCCGAGTGACCTACCTTATTAACGACCATATGTCAAATAATATAATTAAGAAACACAAAAATCAGATAGTATTATTTAAGGGATACGACAAGGGAACTCAGCAAAATTGGGAAATCAACCAAGATTGTTCACCAACAACAGAGAGCCCACAGCTTCCTCCGATAGGTATTTCAGAGGGAGGAGGGCAGAGTGCAGAGAGCAGCGGTGAAATACAATCAACATCGGAAACTCCTTCTATGCTTTCCAGACATCCCAATAGACTGTTGCGTAACATCCCAAGAGTGGACTATAAGCATTAGACATTAGTACCTACTAAATTAGATAATAAGTATTTAGTCATATCGGTATTGAGTTGAGTCAATAGGGTGGGGAGATGTTATGTATGTGAGTATAGCGTAGTAATAACAATAGTGTTAAGTGCTCGGCTGTGTCCGCGCCCCGCTACCCCGCTTCTCTGTTATAATAAATGAGTGTGGTTATAAGCAAGCAATCGTTTCACTCGTGCCTCCCGACATAACAAACGTATTAATAAAGACTGGTTAACTGATTAGTACGTCCACACTCAAAGCTAGCAATGAAGCGAATTTTCCATATAGAGAGGCTGTTGGAAGCCTACTGTATCTCTCAACCAGAACACGACCTGATATTGCTTATGCGGTAGGGTTAGCTAGTCGCAAAGTAGAAAAACCTACTAGGCAGGATGTAGTGCAAATAAAACGAATATTTAAATATTTAAAAGGTACTATTAATGATGGGTTGCTCTACAAAAATACAGGTGATATAAAAGATTTAGACTTGTACTGTGATGCCGACTATGCTGGTGATTGTGATACTCGTAGAAGTACCACAGGGTACATTATCATGTTGGCCGGGTGTCCTGTTGCTTGGTACTCAAGAAGACAATCTATAATTGCACTTTCATCTACAGAGGCAGAATTTATATCTGCTGCCGAGTGTTGTAAAGACGCAATATTCATAAAATCATTGTTAAAAGAACTTAAAATTAATATTCAGATGCTTCAATTTTATATAGATAATCAGAGTGCTATTCATTTAATAAAAACAGGTATATTTAATAAAAGGTCAAAGCATATAGATGTTAGGTTTTATTACATTCATGAACTATATTTAAACAGTGACTTATGTATAACATACTGTCCTACTGAATTACAACCTGCTGATGTAATGACTAAAGCTTTGAATAAATATAAATTTGTAAAACATAAGAACACTATAATGAATAATATTGAAAAGTTGTCTGATACTTCAGATTAAAAAAAAAAAAAAAAGATATTTGCCCAATCTTTAATTAAGATTGATAGGTACTTATGAGATCATATTGTATAATATGAGTCTGGTGTTTGTACTATGAAAGTTTTTGTTTATTAAATTTGTTAAGTCTTTGTGGTTTCGTACCGATCCCAAGAGTTAAATCGTAGGGTAAAGCAATGTTTGGTATTTACCTAATTACCTTAATAATATGTGTTAAGTTGATAAAGTACTGTTTTTTGAAATAAGTGCTATTATTGTTTAAAAAGATCACAGTCAGATGTTATTCTGATTGCTATTGTTCCAGTTTGTATGTAACTAAAATATTTGTTAAAAGATTGTTTAGAGATTCAAAAATATTTGTTTGTATAAATGATACCATAGTAAATTAAAAAGCCTTGTGTTTAAAAATTGTAAGATGTAAAGGTTAAAAAAATTAGGAGAGGGTGTTAAAGTATTGTAATAATATTAGTATAATTTCTTATTTTTTAATATATAGTGCTGGCAACACTTCCACTCCTTTGGCTCCTACGAACGGACTGTGTATGAGTAAAATCTCTGCTTTAACAATAAAATATAAAGTATTTAAACTGGTGTGTTTCCATTTAAAATCTCAACATAGATTGTCACCAACTTAGGTCGGGCTAATGTCAGTTTATTGCAATCGGGCTAATTCGTGGTTTAAACATTACTTATTTTATGAGATTCTTAGGTATTTAATTTCTTTTTTCTTCAGTTGTTTTTTTACGTACTGTAGATAGAATTGCAAATGAAGGAAGATTGGCTGAAGCATCATCTAGTAAAATTGTTACACCAGGGAAGAAAAGAAAAACAAGGAAAGACAAACTTATGTTGGATGATTTTGATATCGGTGTTTTACGTCGGAAAATTCACGAATTTTATACCATAAGAAAATAAATTCCAACAGTAAAGAAGTTACATCGTGTCCTTAAAGAAGAAATTGAATTAGAAGGTAGTCGAAAAATTCTAAGACAGCATATAAAAAAGATTGGTTTTCGATTTAGGAAGACAAAGAGCAACAGAAAGGTCCTAATTGAAAGAAATGATATATCTGCATGGCGGGCTCGTTATCTGCAGGTATATTTTTTTAGATTATCCATTTTACAAATTAGTTATAATTATGAATAAAACAAACATGATAAACTGATTGATCAATTAAAGATTTTTTTAAAGGTATTGAATTGTTAATTATTTTGTTTTAGTCCATCAAGCATAATGAAGAAATAGATAAGCTACCTGTTGTCTACTTGTACGAAACATACATTCATTCATTCTTACAGCGGGAAAATTTTGGCAGAAGGATGGTGATATAGGAAAGTTAAAGTAATACTTTGCTACTACAAGCCATAATGGTTGATGATACCCAAAATAAACAGCAATTACAGCCTTCAATTATATATATTGTATTCTCACACACAGTACTAAGCACAATTCCAGCAGACATTATTTTTCAAACAGAATAGAACATAGACCAAAGACAATATAGACATAATTTGATAATATATGTAGAATACTAAAAAACTATTGTTGCATATTTATTTATAACTTTTACAACAAAAGTCACTAATGTGGCCTATTTATTCAATTTCTTTAAAACCGTGTGGATTAATGTGTTCTTAATTGTATATATTGCTTTTCAGATGGAGTTTTAGACCCCATATCCAAAGGGCAAAGATTTATTATCGTCCATGCTGGTGGTGAGCAAGGTTTTGTGGAAAACTCTAGTTTGATTTTTAAATCCCAAACAAAAAGTGGAGACTATCACGACGATATGAACCATGCAAACTTTAAGAAGAGTATCGGTTAAAAGATGGATATTTAGATCAACCTTTCATCATCGAAGTATTTTCAGGTGAAGAAAGTAGTAGTGACAGTGATGAAGATGATAGTGAAGATGGTGATAGTGAAGATTTCGATATACGACCGCTTGATATAGTTCATGCAGAACATAATTATAGTAAAACAATGTGAAATTCACTGTTTTTTTTATGCACTATACATAAAATCACTGTTTTTTTATGCACTATACATAAAATCACGCTATATCCCAATAATAGAGCACAAGTAATACAGCATAAATGTGTCTGCATCTTTATAGCAAAATTTTGCAATAAGTAAATATAACATTCGATTATACAACGTGTAATTGAAATAACTCAAAACCTCAGACACCGCAACTTATTTTTATTGCGATAAGTTGATATTACAAGTAATTGTTTATTTTCATGAACTATTGTAAAAGATATTTGCAATAGTGATTGCAAATATCTTTTACAATAGTTCATGAAAGGACTGGACCTCCGCGCCAGATCCAACGCTCCCCATACACCTCACTTAAATACCTCCTTACGTTCCACTGAAAATGAGCTGGAGCACCGTCGTGCTGGTAATACATACGGCTTACTTCTTGAAAAGGTATGTCGTCGTCTTCTAGCCATTGTAGCAATAATTGCTGTAATGTCACGGTAAGGAACTCTAAGTAGTTTTCACGAGTTAAACGTGGCAAAAATACTGGCCCTAGCACGAATCGATGCTGGAATGAATCTTGCTCCATTAATAAGGGGTTTTCATGCGCCCACATGTGCCTATTGTGTTGATTAAACAAGCCTCTTCTAGTGAAGATACATTCATCTGTCCAAAGAATGTTTCTGTTCACATTTTCAAGAAACCATTCCACACGAGGCTGGTAATCTAATACATTAAGTTCTTGGCACCGTCTGTAGTGGTAAGGGTGTTGGTGGTCTTCTTTTAAAACCTTTCAAACAAAGAAATGGCTGCAACGGAACCGTCGACCTGCCTGTCTTGTACTTGCTGTTGAGTTTTCGTAGAAGTAATTAAGGATCTCGATCTCTAGATTAGGATTGTATCGGTCAGATCCTCTGTCTACGGCTGTCAGAGGCCTAAACGTTCTGTGATCCCGTAGGCGCTGTGTGGCAGCCAACATTGTCGCGTTCGACACAGAAACTCCAAACCTTTCCCGAAAACGGCGTACAGCTAAGTTTACGTTATCGTCACATCGCGCTAACATTCGCACCATTTCACAATACTGCACATTTGTGTATCGAAAAGCCATGATAACGCGGGATATGGATAGTCGTTCGCTAATCAGTTGGGTCAATTCGGGTCACACGCACTCACGTAAACAAACAACTCAGCGCCGGCGCCAGACTAAAAAGTAAAAACTGTCATCAAGGGCATCAAGGGCCCCGCTCCGCACCTCCCCGCGGCTAATCGCAATAGGTGTATTGTAACATGACGTGCCTGTCATTGGACATAACATAGCTTGTATACGCACACAGAGCGTCGAAACGTTTATACTCGGCATGATAAAATGGTATTTTTTTGAAAAAAATTACCTATGTTAAAAAGTAGTACAATCGATTCCACTATCGATTCGATAATTTCTGGTTTTGAGTTAATTCAATTACACCTTGTATATCAAATATCACCTATAACCAATTAATTCCTACCGATAATTGGTAATAATTTGAAATAACATGATAGGTTGCAAGTCCATCTAGGTCCAGATAGGCCATCTATGGTTTTTAATTATCTTTCTCGGTAGTTCTTTTTGTTTGGGTACTTTGTTATACATTGATGAATTCTCTAAAACTAAGGAGATCTTATTAACTGGCAACCCTTATTATACAAATGCGCCCTCCTGCTAATGTCATTCAACTGCCAAAAGATCCTTGTCGCACTTTAATTTTATTTATTTCATTTTTTTTCCTTTGTAATGTTGTGTAATTGTAATATCAAAAATAAATATTTTTCTATTTCTACTTGTCATGTACGGCAGCGAATCATGTGGTAGGGGAGGCGAATAGGGGATTTTGGGATTTACTCGAGCGCGGCAGATTAACATAAGGGGGGCAACCTTGCACCTTGTGAAGTACTCTCACCAAATCTGAGCCCTCTATATAGTGTCGAACGTCTAGGGTAGCCCGTCAGATTAGTAAAAATAAATCGATGGTTTGAAATACTCGAGCGCGTCAGATTAAGGTAAGGTAAGTTAGTTACATGCAAAATAGTGTACATTTCAATAATCTGACAATTTGGGCGTGACGAAAGAAAATTGAAGACTCGCAAAGTTGCAAAAAAAAAACGTCACCTGGATTTTCTCGAGCGCGATTAGTTTTGTTTTTATTTTGAAGGAAATTAGTCACGAATCACGGAAATATCTTAATCTGCCGATTTGCACAAGCCGAAGTAGCTAAAATCATTATTAAGTGTATAGTCCAGGAATATTATGAGTTTCACCTCAGAATGAGAGATAGTCAGCTATTAACTTGTATAAACCTTTATTTTGACACCCTAAAACTTGTCTCAAAAGCTACTTATCTTAGGGTACCCGCGACTACTGATTTTTCAAGGTCATATATTTTTCAAGGTATAAATTCTCTACAACTTTTGTACACACATTTTTTCGATATCTTGAACCATTTTCGAGATTGCGATATTTTTTATATATTCCTTATCGCGCGTTGTGAAAGGGGGCTAGACGGAAAAAAATCTTACGAAAAGTTGTCACGACACTTTTTTGCTATAGTAAGCTGTGCGGCGTGCGCATGTTTCTCTGTCTGTCTCTCTCTCTCTCTCTCTCTTATAGTAAGCAAGCCAGATATTTTAATTTCTATTTATATATATATATATATATATATATATATATATATATATATATATATATATATATATATATATATACTCTCTCGACTTATACAGGGTGGTGACGACGTAACGACATTAATTTAAACCACATATTGGGTACCGCGTTAGTAGTTCGTACACCAAGTTTCATCAAATTACATTGAACGGTATAGCCACAGGAAATTATTTTCACTTTAATCATTTTAACACATGCTGTGAATTCATAACGATTACGAAACGATGTCATTCACCTAGCTAGAGTAGCTAGACGGAACAAAATTCAGATTTACCTACATGCTTAAAACACAACCAAATAAAATGTGCGGCTCAGAAATCGTCGGTTGATGAAATTTAGACCTTATAACCATAGCGTTAAAATCCTTATTAGCGCGCTGCGCGGGCGTCGATGCCTACTTGCATGAATGAAACAATACACCTACAAAGGAACCGCGGCGGCCGGTCTTTGCCTAAAACTGTGCCAGTAGTGCCTACAGTTCATTTGAGGTCAATAGGTAATATTAATAGAGTGTTGTGTTTCGTTTAGATTATTTTCTGAATTAGTTTGTTTGAAAATTTCGCTTTTTGTCTGTTGATGTAATACCAGATTTAATTATCACAAAGTATTTTGATTGACTAGTAGTGACCGTGTTTTAATTTAATGTCGTTACGTCGTCACCACTCTGTATAACTTCGTTCCATCCGGGTGTCCCTTGACACCTCAAGTTCTTTTTTCAAACCGTCAGATTAAGGGCGCGATCGCATATCAGGCAAAATTAAGCTGTTTTTAACTAATAACTACCTCGTATAGATTGGTTCTTCATCTTCAAACAAGTACTACTTTATTACTGAAAATTTTAGTTTCTTATAATGTAAAATCGATCTGTCGTTGCCATTTTCCACGAAATTATCGATAACGGGTTGAGTTTAAGTACATTTTTTGTGCTATTATTAACATATTTTACTATTTCATAAAATACTATATGTAGGCAAACATATTCAATTCTTCATAACATCACTTTTTTTAAATCTAAATGCTATAAATAGTCGCAGAAAAAATTAAAAGCGAAACTTATTTTTTCTCATTTTTTGCTATTTTGGTTGAATCTTAATCGGTTGCATTAAGGGTTATTTTAGTATTGATATCGTCTTGATATATTGCACAAGCATTTTGAATGAAACTTTAGTCCGGCCGCGGCCGCCGTCAAGGGTGGACCTGTCTCGCCTGTTTGGAGCGGTCGATTAGAAAAAGATCGCTGTAAAAACACAAAATATTCGATAAACCAAATTTCATACTTGACATGGTAATATTTTTATTCGCTATAAAATGGAGCGACTTGAAGGTGTACTTCGGTAACTGCTACTGGAACTCCTCGACAAGTTGTACCAGGTGGGCCGAGTTTGGCCTCATTTTGTTAGTCATGATAAGACCTTACCTCCGGACTTGATGGAGCGACCTGAAGGTGTACTTCGGTGACTGCTACTGGATCTCCTCGACGAGTTGTACTAAGTGAGCCGTGTTTGGGCTCATTTTATTAGTCATGATGAGACCTTACCTCCGGACTTGATGGAGCGACCTGAAGGTGTACTTCGGTGACTGCTACTGGAACTCCTCGACGAGTTGTACTAAGTGAGCCGTGTTTTTTGCTCATTTTATTAGTCATGATGAGACCTTACCTCCGGACTTGATGGAGCGACCTGAAGGTGTACTTCGGTGACTGCTACTGGAACTCCTCGACAAGTTGTACCAGGTGGGCCGAGTTTGGGCTCATTTTGTTAGTCATGATAAGACCTTACCTCCGGACTTGATGGAGCGACCTGAAGGTGTACTTCGGTGACTGCTACTGGAACTCCTCGACGAGTTGTACTAAGTGAGCCGTGTTTGGGCTCAATTTATTAGTCATGATGAGACCTTACCTCCGGACTTGATGGAGTGACCTGAAGGTATACTTCGGTGACTGTTACTGGAACTCCTCGACGAGTTGTACTAAGTGAGCCGTGTTTTTTGCTCATTTTATTAGTCATGATGAGACCTTACCTCCGGACTTGATGGAGCGACCTGAAGGTGTACTTCGGTGACTGCTACTGGAACTCCTCGACGAGTTGTACTAGGTGAGCCGAGTTTGGGCTTGTTTTGTTAGTTATGATGAGACCTTACCTCCGGACTTGATGGACTGACCTGAAGGTATACTTCGGTGACTGCTACTGGAACTCCTCGACGAGTTGTACTAGGTGAGTCGAGTTTGGGCTTGTTTTTTTAGTTATAATGAGACCTTACCTCCGGACTTGATCGACTGACCTGAAGGTGTACTTCGTTGACTGCTACTGGAACTCCTCGACGAGTTATACTAGGTGAGCCGAACTTGGACTTGTTTTGTTAGTCATGATGAGACCTTACCTCCGGACTTGATGGACTGACCTGTAGGTATACTTCGGTGACTGCTACTGGAACTCCTCGACGAGTTGTACTAGGTGATCCGAATTTGGGCTTGTTTTGTTAGTAATGACGAGACCTTATCTTCGGATTTGATGGAGCGACCTGAAGGTATACTTCGGTGACTGCTACTGGAACTCCTCGACGAGTTGTACGAGGTGAGTCGAGTTTGGGCTTGTTTTGTTAGTTATGATGAGACCTTACCTGCGGACTTGATCGACTGACCTGAAGGTGTACTTCGGTGACTTCTACTGGAACTCCTCGAAAAGTTGTACTAGGTGAGCCGAGTTTGGGCTTGTTTTGTTAGTTATGATGAGACCTTACCTCCGGACTTGATCGACTGACCTGAAGGTGTACTTCGGTGACTGCTACTGGAACTCCTCGACGAGTTCTACTAGGTGAGCCGAGTTTGGGCTCGTTTTGTTAGTCATGATGAGACCTTACCTCCGGACTTGATGGAGCGACCTGAAGATCGGAGGATTCCAATGAATGTCGAGGAGTTCCAGTAGAAGAAGAAGAAGAAATATTAGGTTGTAAATTGAGTAATTTAAAAACAAATTTTCCTCATCCAAGTAATCAAGAAAGTGTTGTGATATTTCTTGATTGAAGTGTTGTGATAGTCACATCATAAAATTAATGAGAAACACATTTGAAAGCAAAAATATATTTTATGATGGACAAAATGATAAAATAAAATGGTCTTTAAGTAAGCTGCAAACAAATGAACAATTACATTTTGTCAATTATCATCATATCCATTTCCAAAATCAAATAATTAAAGTCCGATTAGCGACCCAATTATGAAGTAGAAGTGTAGCTAAAGTGTAGCTCGTGAGTGAGTCTGTTGCAAAGCAGCTCCCGCTGTGTTCCAACAGGGCTCACGAGAGCCAGCCCCCCTATTTTTCCGAAGTGTGCGGTCCGTGTGTTGGCGGGGTCCTGCGATGTGTTTTTGTCGGTCTTCCTGTGTGTGACGTGTTGGGTTGGCGTGGGGGCCAGGGAGACCCGGTGAAACGGTTATCCGCTGGCCGCCCGCCGATT
Organism: Ochropacha duplaris; assembly: GCA_951361185.1. Lineage (NCBI taxonomy): Eukaryota > Metazoa > Arthropoda > Insecta > Lepidoptera > Drepanidae > Ochropacha > Ochropacha duplaris. The sequence goes on along the minus strand of OX592709.1, from coordinate 2,332,406 downwards.
AGTTGGGGACCCGAACCTGGGCACAACTTCTAACCTCCGGCCCAGGAGGCTGTCCCGCCAACTGGTGTTAAATCCTGGAGAGTGTCTGTCGTGCCGGAGGAGGAGACCGGAGTGGAACCCGGCAGGCACTCCCGGGGGGACCGGGGGCCCTCTCGTCCCCCATGTCAGCCCCACAATATTTCACCTTATCAAGATCGACCCCCAACCTTCGCTCTTTGCCCCCGCTAACGCACGAACTGCTCACTTCCATTCATTCTCTTTTTTTCCCACTTTAAATATGGTTGCAAAAAAAGACAAAGGCATTTTTCAGCGGCTACCCCCTCCACACTTTGAGTGGACTTTAGCAATATCAGGGGACTTCATAGTAACATCACCGCTGTCCATCACCATCTTGAGACAGCAAAGCCGGCCTTGCTCTTTCTGACGGAGACACAGATAGCCTGCCCGGCCGATACATCATATCTTCACTTCCCTGGCTACAGTCTCGAACATTTGTTCGTTCCAAAGGCCGGGGTTTGCATGTTCGTCCGGGAGGGTATCTGTTGTCGCCGTCTAAACAACCTCGAAGACAGAGACTTGTCTATTCTCTGGGTGCGCGTAGACTACGGAGGGTCCACCCGTATATACGCGTGCCTCTACAGGTCTCATCGTGGCGATGCTGAGACAACTCGTTTCTTTGAACGCGTTCAGGAAGCGACCGACAGGGTGCTGGAACAGTATTCCACAGCCGAGGTGATTGTCCTCGGAGACTTCAACGCTCACCATGGTGAGTGGCTGGGGTCTTCGCGGACCGACCACGCAGGAAAAACTGTTCACAACTTTGCTCTGGCCTATGGTTTCTCGCAACTGGTACAGGATGCAACCCGCATACGAGATATCGAGAACCACAAGCCTTCTCTGTTGGACCTTCTGCTGACCCATCTTCACCCAGATGATTACCAGGTCTCCGTCGGCGCTCCTCTGGGATCGTCCGACCATTGCCTGGTTCAGTCTGATGTGCCTCTCACGCGACCAGAAAGATCTCGACCCCGCGAGACGCGTAAAGTTTGGCATTACCGGTCAGCAGATTGGGATGGACTGCGGGAGTTCTATTCGTCCTACCCATGGAGGCAGATTTGTTTCTCGTTGGATGATCCGGACAGCTGCGCAGACTCGATCGCCGAAGTCATACTGCAGGGCATGCAATGTTACATTCCAAGCTCTGTAGTGTCCATTGGTGGTCCCAGTCAGCCCTGGTTCGATAGGCCTAGTGCTTTGGCTACTAGCCTTAAGCAAGATGCTTACCGAGCTTGGACAAAAGCGCATGCTCAAAATGATCCGGAGGAATCCAAATTGAGAAAAATATACAATTCTGCCTCTTGGTCCAGCAAGAAGCAAATTGCCAGAGCGAAATTCCAGCACATCGGCAGAATATTCTGGTCGCTCGCCAAAGCTGTCGAGGGTAACTTCTGTCGGTCGTCGCTCCCACCACTACGCACTCCGGATGATTCTCTGGCCCACACTGCAAAAGAGAAAGCCGACCTAATGGCAGCTCTCTTTGCAGACAACTCGACACTTGACGACGGGGGAGCCACAACGCCTACCATTCCGCATTGTGGCAGCTCAATGCCGGATGTTCGCTTCACGCAAACTACGGTTCGGCGAGCTCTGTTTTCCCTTGATGTCCGAAAGTCGAGTGGGCCAGATGGAATTCCCGCCATTGTGCTAAGAACGTGTGCTCCAGAGTTGTCTCCAGTGTTGACGCGCCTATTCAGGCTTTCCTATACCACCGGACGTGTTCCTTCTTCGTGGAAGACTGCCCTTATCCATCCAATCCCCAAAAAGGGGGACCGAACAGACCCGTCCAACTACAGGCCTATAGCGATAACCTCCCTTCTCTCTAAGGTGATGGAGCGAGTCATCAACACTCAGCTCCTCAGGTATCTAGAGGAGCACCAGCTGATTAGCGACCGCCAGTATGGCTTTCGTAATGGTCGTTCAGCTGGTGATCTTCTTGTATACCTGACGCATCGATGGGCTGAAGCCATAGAGAGTAAAGGCGAGGCATTGGCAGTTAGCCTAGATATCGCTAAGGCCTTCGACCGGGTCTGGCATAGGGCACTTCTATCGAAGCTACCGTCATACGGACTTTCCGAGGGATTATGCACTTGGGTGTCCAGCTTTCTTGCTAATCGGAGCATCAAGGTTGTCGTTGACGGATGCTGCTCCGATATCAAGAAAATAAATGCTGGCGTACCGCAAGGCTGCGTGCTATCACCCACGCTGTTCATCCTGCATATCAATGATTTGTTGGACATCTCCAACATTCATTGCTATGCGGATGACAGTACCGATGATGCTCAATATACCGGCCGTGCTAACATCCCTCGGTCCGTGGTGGAAGAAAGCCGAATACGACTTGTGTCTGAAGTCGAGACCTCTTTGGAGCGGGTCTCGGAATGGGGGAGACGTAATTTAGTCCGATTCAACCCCTCGAAGACACAGGTCTGCGCGTTCTCCACGAAAAAAACCCCATTCATAGCAGCACCAAAGTTCGAAGACACTCCTCTCACCATCTCTAAGAGTATCGGGATCCTCGGTGTTGACATTGCGAGTGATGTCCAGTTCCGAGGTCATCTGGAAAGCAAAGCCAAACCGGCTTCAAAAAAGCTGGGTGTGCTAAATAGGTCCAAGCAGTACTTCTCACCTCCCCAGCGGCTGCTGCTTTATAAAGCGCAGGTTAGGCCGCATATGGAGTACTGCTCACATCTCTGGGCTGGCGCACCCGCTTACCAGCTTGATCCACTTGCCTCGGTGCAAAGGCGGGCCACTCGTATAGTTGACGATCCCGAACTCACCAGCGGTATAGAACCTCTCAGCCTTCGGAGAGATATTGGCTCTCTCTGTGTGTTCTACCGTCAGTATAATGGGGAGTGTTCTCAAGAACTTTTTGACTTGGTGCCACCGTCACCATTCTACCATCGCACTGCTCGCCGGCGATGTGGAGCTCATCCTCACATCCTCGAGCCGCCTCGATCGTCCACCGAACGATTCAGTCGGACGTTCCTTCTGCGGACCATTAGGATGTGGATCTCCCCATTACGGTATTCCCTCCGCGCTATGATATGGGGTTCTTCAAAAGGGGCGTTAAAAGAGCTCTTCAAGGTCGGCAACACATCGGCAATCACCCTGGTATTGCAAATGTCCATAGGCGGCGGTGACCACTTACCATCATGTGGACCGTCTGCCTGTTTGTCAACCTATTGACATAAAAAAAAAAGCCTTTTTGCAATGACTCACAGCAAAAGTATTCGAGGATGTTTCTGGAACAGTAAAATTTATTTCTATTATACTCGTAAATGATGATTGATGTTATGAAAAGTAATAAAAAATATGGAAAATATGGTTTTAAGCAACCACTAAATTGTGAAAATATATCTACCATATCAAATTCAAACTCGACGAAGTGTACTCTTGTAAGTGAGCCGAGTTTTGGAGGTACGGATATTGTTAAAACTTATACCACATACTATTTGCGTGCAATACTGACTAACGATACCGTATAAACTTGTGATTTGGCTTTGCTTCTTGGATTTCGTGTTTTCATTTTGATTGGCTTTGTTGATTTTTTGTTTTTATTTTTTAAGTTTTTTGGTGTTGCCGTTGGTGTGTAACGTTTTGTTTGGGCTTGTTGCATAGCGACGGCAGCCCTCTTGCCTTCGGCCTTGGTTACTATCAAACGCTCCGTTCGGTAGATATTAAGTTTTTAAGATATAATTTTTTGTTAAATTTTATCATCAAAATTTTAATTTGTTGTTGTTTGCTCCATTTTGTGGGTATAACCTCCACGGCTGTGGACAAAGTGTAGGCGGATAGACGGCAACGTTCTCTAATTTCCAAGACCTTTCCCGCGGATCTACGACTACGGGATGTCGGTCAAAAGTGGAAAAAACTAATTTTTATATTGCTATTTTCTTAATTTCGCTTTTTCATAAATTGTATGGGATTGCTGAAATCCGGCACACCCTTGACCGTTACTCATACATTGTTATTCTTGTTTCTTGAATAACTCTGGTTAGGGTGGTCAGATTTTGACCAGTTGGCAACGACGTTGGCGGGGCCGCCATGGCCACTTCCGCGGAAGGGGGTCCCCCCGCAGGAGAAGGGGGAACATTTTAAGTTCTTCCTCCGACTCAGAGGAAGAAGACCTCGCAGAGGTCACGGAGATGGCTCCTCAATCCCATAAAAGGGGCCCAAGGTGGGAACAGCCCTGAGGGGGAAGCCCAAAGGGGCATACTCCGGACTAGCGGCGGCAAGGGGGGTAAGACTCCGAGAGTCGGAGACTTACTTCAGCTCCGACACGGACGTCACCGCCGTCTCATACAGGAAGGACTACCCCGCGCTCCGCGTCAGGGGGGAGAAGAACGGGATAACTACCTCTCCCCCAGAATGAAAACCCCGACGGAGGTTCTGCCCCAGTCGCACCCGGTGGAGGCCACCCGACAAGCGGCAATGAACATCCTAGAGGGAGCCCGCAAGTCGGGCAATTTGAAAGGAGAGGTGTGGGGCTCCTTGAATCGGGCCTGCCGCACCAAACTCGACGCAATGGAAGAGGTTAAGGCCGCCAAGACAGAGAGTGAGAAGATGCGCATCCTGAAGGCGGATAACAAGAGGATGCGGGAGCAACTCGCTCTCTGTACGTCGGAGCTCAAGACCCTTCGAATCGCCTTCTCGGAGCGCCAGACTTCGGCCCTGGCCCTACAGCCAGCCGGTGCGCGAGACCCCGGCCCCTAGGGCTCCTCCGCCGCCACAATCCGCCGCAGCGGAACTGGCGGAGATGATAGAGGCGAATGAAGCGCGACCTGACGGTCTCCTTGGGCAATATGCTCAATGCCCGAATTGAGGAGATCAGCAGCCGCCTTCCTCCTGCGCCGGTACTATGCCCCCCGCTTGCGGCGGCCAAAAAGAGGACGAAGCCGGCACCGCCAGACTCGGGGATGGCTGGCCGAAAAAGGCCAAGGCTGCAAAAACCGCGCCGGCGACCAGGCCTGCCCCAACAGCCAGGCCTGCTCCGGCAACCAAGAAGAGGTAGAGGCGACGTGGAATCCCACATATCCCCCCGATACCCCCGTGTCGGGGGTGAATGCATAAAGTAATTTCCCACCTTGTTACAAAAAAAAGGTGAGCCAAGTTTGGGCTCGTTTTTTTAGTCATGATGAGACCTCACCTCCGGACTTGATGAAGCGACCTGAAGATGTACTTCGGTGACTGCTACTGGAACTCCTTGACGAGTTGTACGAGTCATTCCAATGAAAACAATATGGAGACGTCTAACGTAAGTTATTAATAATAAATTTGTAATTTATTTCACATTCTTACTTTATTGTTCTCAACTATTAACAAGCTGTTTGTTCTGTTTTTAGAACTCAATAAATGAAGAAATAAAACCGTTCTAGGTTTCAGGAAGAAAGATCATAGAAGTGGATTATTACATGAAACAACTGCAAGAAATTGGGAATCATAGTTCGATGTTTAATTGTAATTTAAGTTCTGTTGAACTATTAAATGAAAAAAGAGTTGGAGTTATGTAACTCTATTTTGCATATGAAGTGCCAAATGTGTGGTGCTAAATTCTTGCTGAAATCTTCCAGCCATTCAGAAAATAAAATTGATGTAAATGAAGATGTCGTGGCCGGTATAATGACAATTGGTGCTGGGGTTACGCAGCTTAATACTGAACTGTGTCATATAAATATGCCACCAATGTCGGTACGATTGTACCAACCTAAACACGACACAATTAGTCGATCGTGGAAAAAAACTGCGCAGCACTATATGGCCGAAGCTGACAAAGAAGAAAAGGATCATGCTTTATCTATTGGGAGCTCAAATGAAGATGGAATAGCAATGATACCTGTGTCGGGTGATGCGTGTTGGTCCAAGCGTTCTTATGGAATTAATTAAAGTGCATCTTTTGGAGTTTGTGTTTTAGGAACGGGGACATATCAAGATCCCAATTAGGAGCTGTATAAGAACTGAGAATTTAAGGCAGGAGTTGACTGACACCATACATTCTGTTGATGGTGGTGTACAAAATCCATCAGAAAAATGGAAAAAGGTTCATTACTTATTTATATTATTCATCTTATGTATCACTTTTAATTATTAATTCATCACTAACCTAACTAATGATTTTTCTATCATACTAATAAAGGTTTGGGCTGACTGGAAATCCAAAACCAAAAGAAAAGCCGTAATCATTAAACAGTCCGCAAGTCGCACTGGTGGAGGTCCAAGCTGTAAACTAGTGCTTACGGTTTGGAAGAGAGGTAGTTTGCCATAATGGGGTTGGCTAGCATCGAGGGGCTGGCTGGAATTGAAGAGCGAAGAATGAATGTTAGTTATTACTTTATTTGTTGTTGCTTACTACATATCTAATTTAAATAACAACCTATTATTTTTAAACTTTTGTAAAAATAAAAATCCCCCCGTCCAATAAAACCACATTAAGTTGTTTTATAAAATTACCTCGTGTATTCTAAGCACCGTGTCATGGCGCCACTGCGTCCCGCACTCCGCACGCGCCGATGTATGTAGGTCACGGTCAGTCAGTCAGTTGTCCTCCGGCTGCGCGCACGCACCGTGCGTGACACGCGCAATCTTCACACCGCGCGAACTCCAACGTGACAGTACAGTGACAATGACGGAACGTTATTCAAGCGTCGAAGTTGTGGTTCGTCTATACGCTATCAGCGGGAATAGCTTACGTCGGGCTGTGGCTATGTTTATTGACATGTTTCCGAGTAGTCCGATTCCGACCCGGGATGTTATGCTCGCTGCCACGCAACGGCTAAGGGATTTCGGGCAGTTTAGTGTCCCTCGCCATGGTCAAGGTCGCGGGAGTGTTGGACTTCCAGTAGATTTGCAAGAGCAAATACTCGAGTACTTCGAGAGAGAACCGCGGGTCAGTACGCGAGATGCCGGTCGATATTTTGGCATTGATCACAGTCTGGCGGCTGCTGAAAAGGGAACGACAACATCCGTTTAATTTCCAAAGGGCACAAGACCTGCACCCACCAGACACTGCTGCTCTGGTAGATTTTTGCAGCTGGGTGCTTGAAAACCGCGACGTCAATGTGTTATGGACAGACGAATGTATGTTTACGCGCGTAGGCATTTACAATGTTCACTACGAGCACTGGTGGACACATAGTGAACACAACCCGCAACGAATAAAAAGAGATTCGTTCCAAAACCGGTTTAGCATAAATGTGTGGGCGGGGATTATTGGCGATCACATCCTAGGACCATATTTCATTGAAGGCCACCTGACCAGCACCACCTACCTACAGCTGCTTCGTCACGTTGTCAATTTAACAAAAGATGTATCGGAGCTGTCCATTCTCTTCAGACGGTGGTAAAGATGATTGTGCAAAGCTTTACTACGTTCGAATTGATTGACATCATATTTTTCAACCATTCGAGAAGTAAATTCAGCTACAGATATTACAACACCCTCGTAATCTGCGGATGCCTCAATGCCAGATTCGATAATATCGTTAGCTTATTTGTTTACGCAACCCTAAAGCAGTCGCCGCCGGCTCCTCGCCCCTAATAAGCACCTTATATTTTTTAAGATTATGACTGGAATATTTTAATGAAAGTGAAACAAAATGGGTACGTGCAAAATTAACTAAATAGATTGTAATGCGAACTGTTACGTATCCTTCCCACAATTTAATAAGTAATTATGCTATTGTGATTTAGATGGAAACAATTCAGGTTTATTGTTTAACACTTTCGTTGACGACACGGCCAGAGGCGTATTTTTTTTCGTGTTTGATATGACACTACGCCCACAGGCGGTTAATTTTACCAAGTCAAAACAGACAGACCGCCTATACCCGTGTAAATTTGCGAACATTACTATGAAGCCACGCATTCCAGTGTCATATTGCACTCAATTAAATTTGTCTAGTGTCAAGGCAAAAAGAAATATAAATATATTTCGAGATCCCCCCGCCGCTCCACACTCACACATCGACGCACATGTCTGTGTGACGACGCGCCTCTGGACGTTAGTTTTCTATGCAAACAGTCCTGTAGTGTCACGGTTAGCGGAGCCCGTGTTCGCTGTTTGCTCGGAGCGTTCGTCGTTATCAGCGGGCTGAAGAGGTAAGAAACTTGCTTATTTTTATAGTACGGACTACTTTTTTATTTATACTGTTAAATTATATTATTTTTATCTATTTCATTATCAATTTATATGAATAAAACACGAAATAAATATGTGTACGTATTCTTTTTTCTATGATTATTTCTCTGACGAATATTTTTGTTCATAGATGGCTCCAGAACAAAAGAAATTGACCAAAAAACGTCCAAAAACATCTGACGGCGATGGCGAATGCTCAAAGACACTACCCAAGAGTACTATCGAAGCCAAACGGGTAAGAACTTGTTCTCAAAAATGCCCAAACTTATTCGAAGAAGAAGATCGTAGTGACATAATATATTCCGTCCGCGACCCATATAGTGATGTAGACGAGGAGTACGGCTCAGATGGTAATTACGAACCAGAGAACGGAGACGGTATCAGCAGTGATTCAAGCCTGGAAATTTTTAGTAACCCAAAAACTAATCGAATTTCAAAACATTGCCGCGTGTCAGAAAGTCTTTGTTCTGATATTTCTGATACTTCAACCGAAGATTGTCTTCCTGTTAGCCCTTTAGAGCACCGCGCTTCTTTCGAGGAGAGCCGCCGCTCTTTTTGTAGGCCTCACACACTCACACAGAACCAATGCTCCTCCGAGGAATACCAACGCCCTCTTAGTGGGTCTCTTGAACTGCCGCGAACAAGATCTGCTTCTGAAGAATGCCGACGCCCTCACAGTGAGTCTGTTGAGCTGCCACAAACAAGATCTGCCTCTGAAGAACGCCGACGCCCTCACGGTGAGTCTGTTAAGCTGCCACAAACAAGATCTGCCTCTGAAGAACGCCGACGCCCTCACAATCAGCCACATCGACGTTGTGTTTCCGAGGAGCGTCGTCACCTCTCTATTTCCTCTAGTGAACCTGTAGGTGCACGCCTAGCTACTATCGAGCGCCGCCAATCTTACAGTGCTAGTCAAGCACATCAAGATTTAGTTTTACAGCAGTCAACACGAGGGCAGGCGCGACAACCTGTTCGTTCGAGTACACCACCTCCAGAAAGTGAGTGTTGGGAAAATTCTGTATCTGATATTCCCAATTTTAATTTTGATGATACAACAACTGGCCCCCGCGTTGATATCAACGAAAATACCACTGTTCAAGAAATGTTTGATATTATTTTTACATCGCAAATAATCGATTATTTAGTAACATGTACTAACGCTTACGGCAACGCGTTAGTGAACCAATCTCGCCCACATACTAGAAACTGCAGAATGAAGGCTTTTCGTGAAACGAATGCAGATGAAATGAAGAAGTTTTTTGCACTTTCATTGCTTCAAGGGCACGTGAAAATTCCACAAAGGCAAAAGCTTTTTACGCACAGTGACCCACTGTATTATCACCCAATTTTTAGCTATAAAATGTCAGGTCGACGTTACGAGCAAATTTTACGGTGTTTATATGCTTCCCAATTGAACTCTGTTGGATCTGCCAAGATAAGTGACTTTATAAATATGCTTACAGAAAATTTTAGAACTGTTTTTTATCCAACAAAAGAGCTATCACTGGATGAGTCTTTAATGCTTTTTAGAGGGCGATTGATATTCCGTACATTTATGAAAAACAAAAAAACTAAATATGGAATAAAGTTTTATGTTCTTACCACCTCTGACGGATACGTATTGAATATTAAGATGTACACTGGAACAGAGGATCTTGAGGATGATTCTGGTGAAACTGGATCAAAGTTACAGAAGTTGGTATTGAGATTAATGAGACCTTACCTTCTAAAAGGACACGAATTATATATGGACAACTTTTATAATTCTGTGCCGCTCTCAGAGAAACTTTTAGACCTTAAAACCCACACAATTGGGACCCTTCGTTCCAACAGAAAGGGAAACCCTGAAGCTGTAATTAAAAAAAAAATGAAAAAGGGGGAATACTTTTGGCTCAGGAAAAATAAGGTATATGTGAGCAACTGGAAGGACAAACGTCAAGTTTTAATGATAAATACGCTAAAACAACCAGGTATGGCTGAAATAACTAACAGGCGAGGGCAAAAGAAGCTCAAGCCTGTAGAAGTTCTGCATTATAATAACCACATGGCAGGTATTGATCGCGCAGATCAAATGATAAGTTATTATTCGTCACCACGCAAATCAATACGATGGTATAAAAAGGTTTTGTTCCACATGCTAGACATCGGTGTTTGGAATGCTTTTTATTTATTCAAAAAGTATGTAAAAAAAGATCCAAAATACGAATACGTTGATTATAGAGATCAGTTGATAAAAAATCTATTGCAACTTCAAACAGGTGTGATCGGAAAAGATTTAGTTCAAGAAGGGGGGCTACATTGGCACAAAAGAACGGCTCAAGCAAATCCAGCTGAGCCACAACCAAGTACTTCCTCACAACCACAAATCCATTGGCCAACGCGTATACCAGCGAAAGAAAATTAAAAAAAAAAATATTCCTTTTTAAATTGCAGAGTTTGCCACCAAAAAAAAAATACGCCGTGAGACTAGCTATAGGTGCAAAGGATGTCATAGGTCACCACCACTTTGCCCAGAATGTTTCGAAGAATGGCATCTTAATACTTCTGACTGATTATTTTTCTAATGTTTTTTTATTTTATAGATAGTTACCTAGTTTCTAATTCCATCCAAATATTATGACTGATTAAAGACTGATAGTATCTAGATACTTAGAACTGTTATGATACCTATTGTTTTGTCTATTCAAGTTTTGAAATTGAAGTTTTTATGCTTCTATTTGTGAAATTTAGCGTACACATAAAAGGTGTACCTATCTGCTTTTGATTGTTTTTTTCTTATTATTTTGATTTTGATGCTTATATACAGTTTATGCATCCTGAATGGATAGCGGTAATTAAAGTTCCTATAGTAAAAATAGCTGTTTTTATTTAACCCTTACAAACAATTGTTCTTTGATTTAGATGATTATACGATTAGTATCGCCTGGAGACGGATCGTCGCACGCATTGCAAGTTCCTAGATATATTTGATTATTTATACAATCCGGCTACAGATGATCCGCCTATGGACGAAAGGTCATACCGGAGACTAAACTAACTCCTATAACACGACAATCCACCTGTAGTCGGTACCGGCTACGGGCGAATCGCCATATACCAAGTAAACTTACTCCTTTGAGACGACAATCCGCCTGTAGACGGTACCGGCTACGGGCGGATCGCCATATACCAACTAGACTAACTCCTTTGATACGACAATCCGCCTGTAGACGGTACCGGCTACGGGCGGATCGCCATATACCAAGTAAACTAACTCCTTTGATACGACAGTCCGCCTGTAGACGGTACCGGCTACGGGCGGATCGCCATATACCAAGTAAACTAACTCCTTTGATACGACAGTCCGCCTGTAGACGGTACCGGCTACGGGCGGATCGCCATATACCAAGTAAACTAACTCCTTTGATACGACAGTCCGCCTGTAGACGGTACCGGCTACGGGCGGATCGCCATATACCAAGTAAACTAACTCCTTTGATACGACAGTCCGCCTGTAGACGGTACCGGCTATGGGCGGATCGCCATATACCAAGTAAACTAACTTCTTTGATACGATAGTCCGCCTGTCGACGGTACCGGTTATCGACGTACCGTCATACTAAAGGTACCCAGGCTTTTTTATTACGGCAGTCCGGCTATACGCGTGGTATTATTTTATATGAAAAATTTTAGTGTCATTTTCAGAATGCCAACTTCATCCGAGTGTCCGTGAAAGTGGCAACACAATGTAAATAGAATATTTATAGCTACGTAACGGTTAACAATGATTGGTTGATATGTAATGATAATAGAAATGTAGACGTACCAGTTCGAAGATGAACCGCTAGACCGAGTGCTGCTAGACTAAAACACCAGAGTGATTTGGAAATAAGACTAACCACGTTAATTGGGCGCCACTGTGGCAGTGGGATGGATCAATGAAACCACTATAAGTATCTGTATGTACTTGAATCTTGTTTCCGCATACACTGAAGGTGGTGGAGCAAGATAGGATACACTGGCCAGATGTTGAGGTTGGGATAGGGTCTTCAGTAGGGACCGATGGAAAGGCCAAATGGAGGTCGCCCCTTATGGAGTTCGTACCATAGGGGCGATTCTCCCATCGGTGGACCTTTGGTTGAAGAGGGCAGTCGGCGCTACGTTGTTCCGGCTCGTGCAGGTACTGACCGGGCATGGGTGCTTCGGTCACTACCTGCACAAAATCGGGAGGGAGCCTGACCCGCGGTGTCATGAGTGCGGCGATCCCGACGACACCGCTCAGCACACCCTTGAGGTGTGCAGTCGTTGGGACGCGGAGCGTGGCCTCATGGCACGCACCATCCAGCGGGTGGACCTCTCGCTCCAGAGCGTTGTCTCTGCGATGCTCAGCAGCGAGAGGTCCTGGGAGGCTGTGGTCGCCTTCTGCGAACACATCATCTCGCAGAAGGAGACCGCGGAGCGGGAGCGCGAGGAAAATCCCCTCGCGCATCCCCTCCGGCGCAGACGGCTCGGGTTGAGAAGGCGGCGGTTTGCCGCCCGAATCAACCCATAGTGGCTGCAGGTGGAGGATGGGAGTCCTCTGCCTGCGGTGAAAAGCCACATAGCGGTCTGGGAGAGGGGCCAAGCGTGCTCGGCCATCTCCCCTTCGGCGCGGGAAGCCCCGGCAATGGCTGGGGCGCCGTCGGTGGGCATCGTGGTCTATGCCTTCGCAGGTACCACGGTGTCCAACAAAACCGACAAGAGGGCACGTCCGGGTGGTTTTTAGTGGGTAGCACTCCCTATTTCCTCCTCATTCTGACGAGGGCGAGGCGATGTGTAGTCCCACATAACCCTCCGCCACTCCCATGTGCGGAGGGTATGCGTAACGCATTTTCCACCTGGTCAACAAAAAAAAAAAGAAGGGTCTTCAGTAGGAGACCGTCTTCGTCCAGAAGTTCTGATGTAGTGTTCGCCTTAGTGGGCACCACAGAAGGGATAATGATGAGTACAATGACCCCGTAAGAGGAAAACAGTGATTAAAATTTCACCCAGTATATGTATAGAGGTGAAGTTTGTGACTGTATGTTTGTTTGTGTATAGGGATAGGATATAGGGTATATTTCATTAGAGTAGATGGCAGCTTTTATTATACATCTGCAGATCCACTTAGCTTTAATTTTATTGTTATTTTTAATTTCAGAAAAACAAACAAGTCTAGAATTAGACCAAGAAAGCTAAGACGTGAAATTGGGTCCCGAGCATATAAAAATTACTCCGACGTGATGTTAAAGCTTGCCTGCGAAGCAGTTGCATCTAAACAGACATCGTCAAGAGATGCTGAGCGACAGTCACGGCACTGAAATACCATGAATGAGATCGGTCGATAATTGTTCTTGTCAGAGGCATCTCCCGTTCTGTTTTTTAGAATGGGTACAACGATCGTCTTCATAAGATTTGGAGGTAGATAATAATAATAATAATAGTTTTTAGTAACGCAATCAAAATGGAGTTTGGTGTAGATAAGTGTGCGATCATGCATGTCCAACAGGGGAAAGTTATAAATTCGTCGAATTTACAGCTTTCAGAGACAATGATTCTCAGATCTCTCTCTAAAATGACCATGCTATGCTCTATTGGGACCGCTCTATCATCACGGACAGGACTATTGTCGCCAATAAACCTGATATCGTGCTGGTAGACCGGTCTCAACGCCGAGCAATACTTGTTGACATCACTGTCCCGCATGATGAGAACCTCGTGAAGGCCGAAAAAGACAAGTTAAGTAAGTACCTTGACTTGGCCCACGAGGTGACTGCCATGTGGAGCGTGGACTCAACAATTGTTGACCCGATAGTCGTTTCAGTGAACGGACTTGTAGCAAAGAGCCTCGACAAACACCTCGAGAGGCTCTTGCTCGGCGGTTGGATCAAGGGTCAAATGCAGAAGGCAGTTATTCTGGCCACAGCTAGGATTGTCAGGAAGTTCCTTACTCTGCAGCCCTAACCACCGGTTGTTTGGGCCCTGCCCCGCTGCCGGCGGTATACTAGGAATAGTTTTTGTAACATTATTTTATTTTTTAAATTATTATATAAAATGTAATCTTCTTTTTTTATTAGGTTTTTTATAATAGTTTTAATTTTTAGGATAATGTTATAAAAAATATTTTCTCACCTCACAGATAGATTACAGATAGCAAATATATCAAAACAGACATCTAACAAAATAGAAATGTAAGAAAAACAAAATAATAATGTGACATGACAACACTACTACCTAATTAAAACAAATTAGCAAAAATAAGAACAAAAACAAAATAATTAAAAATAAAATAAATTAATATTTTTCTGATTATTGAGTGTATGTGTTTGTGTGTGTGTGTGTGAGAGAGAGAGAGTGTGTGTGTGTATGTGTGAAACAGATCATCTAAGTGGGCACAGTAAGTCCTCAGTCTCTTGGTAATTTAATTTTTTTAACCATTCTGTAACCTTCTTTTTGCAGGATGATTTTGGTAGAGGGTATATGGTCAATATTTTATTTATTTGATTGTAGATGTAGGGGTCGAGGAAGATAAAATAATTCTGTGAGAGGCTTGAGTGCAGGGGTAAAGTACTACAGACGGTAATTTTGCAATGGCTTCGACACAATATCTTTTAAAGCGTGTCACTTTGAATTATTTCTCTGTTTTCTTAAAGATTAAAATGCCAATAAAAAAATAAGTGATGGAGTTAGAAGTGTACAAAATGTACCAAAACTTTCTCACCTATCTAGCTAGCTATCTAATAAAGAACATTAAAAAAACTCTCTACAAAATATGAAGAATTAGTTCTTAGAAACAGAACAGGTCGCAATTTATTAAAATAATATTTATTATATTTACAGAAATATAATTATTTTTACAGAAAAAGTGTCCATACACCGACAATGTTGTGATAAGAGATCGGCAAATTCCGGTATAGTTCGGAATGGGCATGCCGTCTTCGCTGGTAAGTTTTTGGGTTCGCTAGCGTCAGTTCGTTTACGACCAACTGACTGCGCGTGCGTTTAAGTATTGTTAACCGAGCTACGTGAATTCTCGCGAGTATTTCTTTTGTAAAATGGCGGCGGATATTCCAATGTGATACGATTATATCGATTTCCGAATCGAAGACAACCAAACGTAAGGGTATTTAACATAAATATATACGAATGTGTACTTTTGAGCGACGCCAACATGACGCTGCTCGACCTAGCCTCCACCTTAAGTTTGGATGTCACCGATTTAGGAATCGATGTATGTATTCAGCTCGGGCAGCCGCAGCATCTCCATTACAAAATCCATACACAAACAAGATATCGACGTACTCAGCTTTTATAAATGATTTCTGCCACATTGTCGCCTTGGAAGACCCATTGGAGTCTTAGAACTTTTGTATGAGGAACTGAAATGTATTAAAACATATTTAATTAAGATTGGCCCAAAGCGTAGACAAGGGAAGGTATTAAAGGAAAAGTTAAGTGAATCTAAAGAAATTTTTGATAAATATACTGAAGTAATAAAGAAAGTATCTGATGATATAAAAAAGGGTAAAGTAAGCCAGAACGAAAATATATTAATAGATAAATTTTGTATCAATTTTCAGTCTCT
Source organism: Ochropacha duplaris (assembly GCA_951361185.1). Classification (NCBI taxonomy): domain Eukaryota; kingdom Metazoa; phylum Arthropoda; class Insecta; order Lepidoptera; family Drepanidae; genus Ochropacha; species Ochropacha duplaris. Next base: position 2,316,630 of record OX592709.1, on the reverse strand, counting down.
GTACAGTCAAATTATTGATTTATGTTCAATTTCAAATACGGAAAGTAATAGTGAGGATATGAAAATGGAATCTTTTAATTTGAAAGTACCTCTCAGTTTAAAACCTATCATAACAAATGATAATGAATGTGCGTTTAAACAATTGATCGACAATGTAGAATAGCACGCTACTGAGTAGTAGTGAATGTAAAAATAAATTAATACAATTTGTATTAAAAAGTAGGTTGTCTCAGTACGCTAAATTGCAAATGAAATCAGATTATCCCAATGTTGACGATTTAATAAATGATATGCGTAAGGTTTTACTGCCTCAGAAGTCACCTATTGCAATTCAAAATAAAATTCAACAATTAAAGCAAAATGAGATGTCCATTCAAGATTATGGTGACCAACTTTCGGAACTTTTTATAGACCTTACGGTATCACAAGCCAAAGGGAAATTAGAAACATATAATATAATTAAACCTTTGAATGATAAGTTTGTGATTAAAAGATTTGCCGATGGCTTGCGGAACCGGCGTCTTTCAACTATAATTTCAGCTAGGAATTACGAGTCAATCATGGACGCGATACAAGGTGCGAAGGATGAAGAAACATCCATAGCTGGCACGTCATCAGGTTCCGGCGAGATTCTAGTGCTCGGCGCGGTTACCAAAATCATCGTGGTACACAGTCGCCTCACCAAAGCCGCGGGGCAGCTCAGCGAGGCCGAGGTACACCATGGCGTGGTAGAGGTAAGCCATATTATAGAAATTTTCGTAACCAAGGGATAAGCCAATCAGACGCGGTTAATGTACTAACGGTACCGGAAAATCAAAACCCTCAAAATCAGTTTTTTCGTGACTAATAAAAATATAATAGCAACTGATACTAATTATTACATCAATTTATCTTTACTAATTGTCTAATAAATGAACTACAACAATCATTGATAACCAATACTATTACAACGACTATCCCTTTGAAAAATAGATTAATCAAACCCTGGATGACCATCGGTTTAATACGGTGCATTTGGAATCGAAATAATATGCAAAAAAAGCTAAGAAAAGACCCAGACAATGAGATACTAAAAATAACTTACAAAAGATATCGCAATCATTGTAACTGCATTATTAAAAAACAAAAAAGAAAATTTGATCGTGAACAATTATTTAAGGCTCGCCAAAACCCTAAAAAACTGTGGAATACAATTAATAATATAACACAACGAAAATCAATAAAATCTGATAATATGGACCTGCTAAAAATAGCCCCAACTCCTTTGGAATCCGCTAACATAATAAATGAATAGGTACTTTTGTAATGTAGGGAAAACGCTGGCTGAAAATATTATATCGAGACCAGTGACAACAGATAAAATATGTAACACAATAGATGCTCCCATTTCATCGTTTGCGCTCCATAACACGGACCCTTGCGAGGTACGTGCCGTGTTAATGAGCCTAAAGGTGGATAGTGCACCAGGATGGGATAAAGTACCCACCAGCTTTCTTAAAGCTGCTCAAGAAATTATAGTTCAAATTATATCCCATTTGGCAAACTTATGCTTTGAACAAGGTATCTTTCCGACTGCCTTAAAACAAGCACTTATAACTCCTGTGTATAAGAGCCGTGACAAGACTGACCTGACAAATTACAGACCAATATCTGTGTTAACGTCCATCTCCAAAGTCTTGGAAAAATTAATAAACCGACGCCTAACTAATTATCTCACAAATTTTAAAATTCTTTAAATAAGTCAAAGACAAATTACATCTGCTTCACTATGTACGATCGTACCCAACCTTCATCAGAGTTCCAAATTAAAATCCACACATGCCCTAACCCCTCAATTTCTCAATGCTCATGCACAAAAATAAATAAAGTACCACATACCAAATACCTAGGTATAGTGTTGGACCAGCGGCTGGCTTGGCATATGCATACTGAACTTATAATGAACAGAGTTCGAAAACTAATTTGGACATTTAAAACTTTACGGCACGTTGCCACAAAAAACCTGATGCAGCAAATTTACATCTCATTGGCTCAATCTGTCCTAATATACTGCTTACCGATCTGGGGCGGATCAGTTAAAACTAAATTTATTGAGGTAGAGAGAGCGCAGAGATCATTGCTAAAGGTCATGTTCTTTAAGCCGTTCAGGTTTCCCACGGAGGAGCTGTACTCTACTGCCAATCTTCTGACTGTAAGAAAACTTTATGTGCTCCAACTAATTCTAAAAAAACATAAATGTCTTCCTTTTGAAGTGGAGAGAACAAAAGGTAGAAGGAATAATTTAGTTGCTCCTTCAGACAAAGTCAATACAACATTCGCTGATAGGCAATTTGCTCGACAATCGTCTCGCTTGTACAATCTCATAAACAATGAACTAAGAATATACCACATGTCAAATTTTGACTATAAAAGAACGCTAACTGAATGGCTTAAGTCTAAAAACTATAATGAAATTGAACTCATCGTACAAACGATTTCATAGCAATACTATAATGTATAGTGTTTGTATGTTAGTGGAGGCTGATGTGACACATCATCCTCGGATCCCAAGATATTATCGTAGGGCTATCTTTCGTAGGATGACACTGATGTTAGTGGAGTGTGCTGCGTCACACCGGCCTCTGATCCCAAGACAAATGTCGTAGGGCTAACAACAACAACAACAACAACTAAAACTGCAAATAAAACCCTAACTATACCTAACACTAACTATGGCTGTATCTATGGCTACGTTACTACGTAGATAAAAACAGAAAATACGCGGATAAAACTATTAATTAATAATATAATAATAATTATTATACCCACATGTATCTGTGATAAATAAGCTCAGACATTCACACACACACACACACACACACACACACACTGCGCGCTTGGTATTTGGCTTTTTGCTTTGTTAAACTTACTTACTATATTTTTTACCTTTTATATTTTATTTTTATTAATTTTACGTCACATGGATATTTACTTATTACTAACTAAAATCAATGGCTATGGAAGAGCGGCATCTCCTATCACAAGCACACTCTTGCTTAAAGGGGGATTCCTAAACCAGATGTGTACATATGATAAGTTATTGAAATAAACGTATTTATTATTATTTTTATCTTTTAACAGCAAAACATACTCATGGTTAATTGACACAGGGGCTACAATTTCAGCTTTAAAACATAAATATGTTCTAGATCAAAAAATTCCAATCCAAAAAGAGGATTGTCATAAATGGAATTGGTGGGCAAAGTCCATGCAATAGGATATGTTTATTTAACGTTGAGTTCGGGTGATCATCACCTTAATTGTAACAAGTTTTATGTTTTTGATACCCTGCCATGTAGGGCTAACGGCATCTTGGGTCAAGATTTTATTAATAATCACAAGTCCATATTAGATTTTAGTAATGATACCTTTACATTGTTGACTCAAACTAATTTTAATTTAGTTTTGCCTTTTCTTAGATATGATAACTCCATAGAAATATATCCGAGGTGCGAATCAATTCATTATTTTCAGACAGATTTTACTGAAGAGTGTGTAGTTCTCTCGAAGGAAATTAGTGATGGAATATTTTTAGCCAGTTGTATAGCAACACCAGTAAAGGGTCATTAACCGATTAAAATATTAAACACAACTGAGAAGTCATTCACATTAACTGATATTAATCCACATATTGAGAAATTATGTCTCTATAATATTTGTAATTTTGATAAAACACGGACTGATTCAAGTAGAGTAAAGCAGTTATTTTCGGTTTTGAACCTCAAACATCTTAATAAAGAAGAGCAAATATCGATTGAGAATTTATGTGCAAAGTACTCAGATATTTTTTATCTGCCAGGTGATAAATTAACTACAACTAGTATTTATAAACATTCAATTAATTTAAAACCAAATGTTACTTCTGTCTTTACTAAGCCATATCGGTTGCCACATTCACAGAAGGGAGAAATAAAAGAACAAATTGAAAACATGTTGAAAGAAGGGATCATAGAGCCTTGTCGTAGTGAATGGTCTAGTCCCGTATTGCTAGTTCCTAAAAAGGTTGATAATACAGGTCAGAAAAAGTGGCGGCTGGTTATTGATTACCGTAAATTAAATAATAGCATAGAAGACGATAAGTTTCCACTTCCTAATATTACTGAAGTACTTGACTCTCTAGCTGGTTCTATTTATTTTTCACATTTGGATATGTATCAAGGTTACTACAACATTGACCTTGACCAGGATAGCAGAAAATACACTGCATTCTGTTCAGGACAATACCAAATGACTCGTATGCCAATGGGCTTAAAATCAAGTCCAGGATCTTTTTCAAGAATGATGAATATGGCTATGTCTGGTTTAACATATGAGAAATGTCTAGTCTATTTAGATGACTTAATCGTATTTGGCAGAAATTTAAGTACACATAATAAAAACCTACAAGATATCTTTGAACGTTTAAGGAATGTTAAATTAAAACTCAATCCTCAAAAATGAAATTTTTTAAAGAAAGAATTGCTCTATTTAGGTCATGTGGTATCTGGTAGTGGAGTTTTACCAGATCCGGAAAAAATAAAAGTAGTACAAAATTACCCATGTCCGACAAATGTAGACGAGACAAGGAGATTTGTAGCGTTTGTTAATTTTTATAGAAAATTTATTCCCAACTTTGCGGAACTAGCCTATCCACTAATGTTAATGTTATGTTGCATATCGTAATGCCTAAGTGTTGCGGTTCCAGGAACTTTCTACCGGATTACAATTTTGAGTTGCATCGGTCCTGGTCGAAAATGGCAACACGAAGCTCGGAAGAACTAACCTAGGGATTCTCGAAGTTCGGGAGAAAACGGGAGTACGGGAGAAAACGGCAGAACTCCTCCATACACGGATTAAACGCCAGGAGAGTGCGGTATTTCCCAATTACTGTAGTGACTTGACCCTGGGCAAGATAAAACCACGACCCTTTATCACCTTGTTGAATGGTTTTCTTTAATATACCTTAATTATATATCTAATTCTGACTTTTTATTATTATTTTTTGTTTGTTCTTTATTGCACACTCTTAAAGTGTGACAGTGGCGCCCAGATACGTGGTCTAAGCGTCAAGATGTAGTTTTTGGTTATTTTCTTTGGTGCTGGAATTATTGGTGTGTCGTATTTTATTTATGTAGACATAATTTAACTCAATTTATTTCAATTGCAGTGCTTTAGTGTAACTGTTAACTATTACTTAAAGTTAACGATCTTTACAAGTCTCAGCGACACCATCCAATTGAAGTGAAATAAATAATCATCCTTCCTCTATCATCCATAAAATGTAATGTTGCGTAGAAATTTTGACTACGTAAAAATTTCATAGTACTTACATAGTTTGTGGGATCATTCCATTTGTATATTATATTACTACATCATTATGTGCACATTTGGGCATTATTTTTCCCATTTAAATATGATAATATATCATAATTTCACTTTTGTTTTGATAATTTATAACCTTGTTTGTTTTGATTAGGTTGACAGATCGATTGTGTGAATGAACTGTCAGTTTGACGTACTGAAGTGACGTTCCGTTGCTTTGAAGGCCACGGTCAAGGTCTCATTCACATAGTCGAATGCATTTTACCGTATATTTAATCGATTCGTTAGGAATTGAGTGAATGAGGAGTGATTGATTTGTGCTAAGCAACATCCTTAGTGGGGAGCAATGACATCGGCTTCAAGCCTTTTTTTATTATATTTTGTGTTTTGTGTGAAGTTACGGCCGGCGCGTGTCTCGATAATTGAGACATCGGACACGCCACGCCATCATTTTCAATCCTGATTGCGTGCAGTGTTGGACTTGCGACCAGCACGTGGTGTCGCCGGAGTCGACATTGTCCGAACTCCCCACGCTTGGACATTTTCCTCCATAAGGAGGTGTCTGGAGAGGGCTAAGAACCCCCCATTGTCTGGAAGGGGCCACGCGACCCCATTGTTTGGAGAGGGCCACGTACCCTCACTCTTTGTAGCGGACTACGTCCCGAGGACCACGCACCTCCTTCATCGGAGTTCCTATCATTAAGTTTCCAAAACCAAAGTGGTTATTTTTATTTAGGTTGAAGTTTTATTTTTTTCGAATTACAAAACTGGTTATATTTTGTTTAACTGATTGTTAATATCATTATTAAGAACTACTCGTATGATTTTATTTTTAGTGTTGTGATTTAATGGAAAACTAAGGAGACTGAATTTATCTATACCTTATTATAATAAGTTAATGTTTTGTTCGAGATATAAGTGATTGAATTTTTTTGAGCTACCTACCATAGTAGCAGTTTATGTGTTCAGTTAAAAGTTTATTTTTTGTTGTTTTCTGTTAAAAGCAATGATTACTAATGTATGGTTCCTATAATAATTTTATAGACTGTGCTTTATTTCTAATTGTTATTTTCAGGTCTATAAGATTTTTTTTTAAGTTAAGCTTAAGTCTAAGGTACATAGCGTCGGCATCAGTGCAGGACCTTTTAACTACATGTTTTGGTGAAAACATTTTTATCGTCAAAATGATTAAATTAAGTATCCCGCCATCTAGTGATGAAACTATAAACTAGCTTGTAAGCACGCTTGGTCGGTAAAGCAGTACAATCTAGTACCTTCTAAATGACAATCAAAAATATTTGTGCAGCACCTTGTAACTGCAGTTTAAAACAATTCGTTAGTTAGAAGAGTGTGAAGTTTTGTTTTTATTATAGTTCCAGCATAAAAAGGACATGTAAGTAATATATTTAATAAGTTATTATATTGATGACATAATATAACATAGTGACTGTTTGAAACGCCTATGATTTACGAAAATTGGTATGAACAAATAAATAGTGCATTTTAGTTTGGATTTGCGGTGTATTTAGAAGGTAATGCATTAGGTATTTTAAAAAAGTCTTAAAAGTTAGAAGTTATTGCGTTAAATTTCAAAAAGAAACACTAGATTATACTTGCGTAAATGTTGTTATTTTAAAACAAAAAATAGGCCTTTAAAACTTAATGTATATAATATAGTAATCATACAGCTAAATTTTATGAAAAATATGTTCAAGTTGTTCTTACTTTTTTGCTTTTCGGTTGTTATACCTAAATTGGTTTTGTTTGAGTTACTCATTATATCTAGGAACGAATCTTATTTATAAATGAACAGCAACAACGTAGTTAATACACTGATTTAATACTTTTACTAATACAACATCATTTCTTTCGTCCACAGTCACGAACACGATGTTGACTTCGAAAAATAAAAGAAATAAAAAGATTCTACTGATGGCTCTTCAATGTGATTCAAAAATTAACCAAAACTGTCACCAACAGAGAAAGGTGTTATTAAAAGAAAATACCATGAATGAGAGAAATACGATTACGTCAATTACTTGTAAAACTAATAAGCAGAATTTTTGTCCGACATTCAGCCTTTTGATGAGTTGTTGCCTGTGATAAATAATGATAATAACAATGTTAATTTAACTGAAGTACACGTTAATGAAGAACCTTTTGTGTTACCAGAATTAACAGAATTAGTGCCTGTTCCAGAAGGAAATAAACAAACCGCAATAGAGAATCCTTTTGTTGAATCACCAACATTTGAACAAACAATTATTTTAGAATGTTGTGTATCTACAGTGAATAATGTCAATGACAATGTAAAATTAACAAACCATACAACTACAAGTCAGGAAATATTAAATAATAATACAAAAGTAACCGAAGAACCTACAATTTTACTAGATAATATAAACGATAGCTTTGAAAAAATAGAACCAAGGGAAAAAAATGCTTCAGAAGAGAAACAAGGACCCATCAATATCGAAATACCCCCTTCTGTGGCACCAACCCAAGAAGCAAATGAAAATTGTGTTGCTACAAATGACGCTGACAATGAACCTAGTATAAGTGGGACAATGCTGACCGAGAACCCCACAAAAAGAATCGATACGCCCTGGTCGAAGTGTTGGAGATCCTGTGGTTGTTCAACTCAAAGCTATAAAATACACCAGTAAGGGCATATCTTACAAACTGCAATTCGATGAAGAATGTTACCATAAAGACCAAAAAATATAGACCTTGCTCACGCTGAATTTCCAAAATTACATTCTGCTCCTTTGTCATTTACTGAGAGGAAGTTTAAAGATTTACAAGAGATTAAAAATGTGATCCCCAGGGATTTTTGGCCATATTACGAGTCTCTACCCCATCGTAATTAAAAAAGTTACTTAAATTAGATTGAATTTAATTGTGTTCATATTCTTTCATTACAATAAAATATTGTTTTATGTCTATGAGTAACACATTACCTTGTATTTACATAAATTCTATCAATTTAGTTACTGCATTTCCATGTAAGTGAATTATTGAATTCTTTAATTTGCTTTTGCAACTAAAATCCTTATTTATAATATGGCTATAAAATAAATAAACGAATAATGTGAAAAAAGTTGTATTAAATTGTTCGCATCGCTTTTAAGAAAGTTTTTATCGTCTACTGTACAAAATACTTTTTTTGCATTTAGAAGGTCCTGCACTGACGCCGACGATATACATTTCAACTGCAAATTATGTAGCAAAAAAAATTTCCAGGTGGAGCAGATTTTAGTTTTCTTATAATCTTTGCCGTATATGATTGTTAATAAAAAGATGAAATTTTAGTCTGAATGTTCGAGACATTTTCAATTTTCTGACTATTCATTATGAATTTATTATATAGGTACCCAGTCGTCACGGCTCACACCTATTTCACACGACGATCGAAATTTAAAAAAAGTTCTAAGTTGGAACTCTCAGAAGATCAAGCCACTAATTCTAAGACAAAGGTTCTAGGACAAATTTTATTGTGGCATTGCATATTATTGCTACTTACTCGGCAAAGCTTGAGCCTGTCTGCAACCAGCTTCAACAAGTGGATATTGACATTAATTCAGTGAATGACCACATTTGCAAACTCACTAAAATAATAGAGGGTCACAGACAAAACGCATCGCAGGAATTTACTGCTATATTTGGAGAAGCTAAACAAAGTTGCGAAGACCTTAATATTGAGATTAAATGCCATCAAGTTACGAAACGACAGGCTCATCGATCCAACCACCCATCCGAAAACGTTGAAGAATTTTACAGAAGACCTTTATACATCCCATACCTTGATTCGATTATTTTTTCTTTAAAAGACAGACTTTCTGAAACACATAAAAAATCATTTTCTCTGTTACAACTACACCCAAAAATAATTAAAGGCCTCAGTAAAGAAGAATTTCTTAGAGCTGCTAAATACATTGAAAATTTGTATGGCGATCTTTTACCTAATTTTATTTCAGAAATCACGACTTGGTTTGAAATGTGGAAATATCCACAGCCAGCGGCAAATGATATCAGTGAAGTTGATCGATATGAAAAACATCTTATAGACTACATCGACGAGTCAAAACATTTCTTTCCTTCCGTAGCAGAAGCGATCAAGATTGGCCTTAGTCTACCCGTCACAACGTGCACAATAGAAAGATCTTTTAGCACACTGAGAAGAGTTAAAACTTAGAATAGGTCCACAACAGGTGACAAGCGACTGTCTGGATTATGCTTGTTAAGTGTCCACCGAGGCAAGATAACCAAGGACAATAAAGATAACTTTATAGAAAACGTCATTAATAAGTTCGGTCAAAAACCCCGCCGGCTGCAGTTGCTTTTTAAATGAGAATTGTGTAATTACTGCCTACTAATTATTGTGAATAAAAAAATGATTTCCAACAGACGGCTTTTTATTTCAATAATTCCTGTTGATCCCGACATTCCCAAGGGGTGCAAGTGCACCCCCTGGCACCCCCCTGCCGGCGCCTTCGGCTGTCTTCATTATACAATGAAGACAGTAGAAGGAATTTGAAAGGGAGGGATCATTCGAGATATCGACGTCGAACCACCAGACAAACATGTCCATAAACACAGAAAACCAAACCAATTTTTAAATTTAGAAATAGCAATTGTGAAAAGAAAATAGGTAGATCATTTTCAAGAAAGCTGTCATTTGTAAATACCATTTTTTGAGTCATAATTGATAACTTCAATATATGAAGTCAACGTCAAAACCATTTATTCAGTTTAGGCCCTAGAAGGGCACTTATGAAGGTCGAATTAAAGAACTGGCAAAAAACTCCGCAAGGTTACATTTTATTGATATTTTTCTGACTATATTGTTTTTTTTTTTCAAATGTTAACAATTTTATGATCAGCAATTCTACTCCCAAATCACCTTTTAAGAACACGAACGAATATATAAGAAGATTATTTTAAACCAGCAAGGCAGTCAATTAATTTGACTGCCAGAAGAATCACCATCGGACACGAATTTCTCTTAGTACATATATAAATTTGATGACCAATTTTAATGTGAAAAACAATATAGGTTGAGGGTACACAAATAAAAATATGCAGAGAGTACACTAAGCAATTTCAGTAGCGATTTATATACAGGGTGTCAGGTAAGCCGTACGATAAAATTAAGGGGGAGATTAATAAGTGACCTACCAAATATACAAAAATTACCATAGCAAGTGTCACCATTTTTGAGATACTATCAGAAATTCTAAAATCAATATGTAGGTATAAAAATCAGTTATGTCGAAGTATCTCGAAAATGGTAACATTTATACTCAGGTCATTTTTGTATATTTGGTAGGTGACCCGCCCTATCTCCCGCTTAAGTTCGTTGTACTACTTACCTGACACTCTGTAATTCTGTATATTATGTTTCACATAATGAGCAAATGAACTGAAAATTGTGCAACAAAAATTGCCTAATGGACTTTTAGCCTGAATGTTTTTGATGACAGATTTATTAAAAATGCTGCTTTCTAAATGCGTTTGTTGAGTGATCAACGAAACAATACATAATTGACTATTCGAATAAAAGTTGAAAATATTATGCAATATATAGAGACAAAAGAGTGTATATAAATAATAATCATAGTCAATTATTCAAAAAATTAAAGAAATATACCACAATCAAATTACTCTTGGATTAAATATACTTTTTAGAAGCATGTTAATTGCTAGCTTCTAAGCTAGCCACAGCCATTTGCAATGCACCTTTTCTCGTGGAATTGCCTCCAATAAATCCAGTAGCGTGACAGAAAATGCAATCTGGAATTCCAGACACATCACTGAGGATCTCATCTCTGACTCCCCACCATTTTTTGTTTAGGGGTTTCCTAAAAAAAGGGAATATATAGAATAATTTTGTGTCAATACATAAAAAATACTGAAAAAGAAAAAAATATTAAAATTGTAACGTATTAAGGCGATGATAGCTCAATAGTAGTGACGTCGGATACTGCGGCGAAGGTCGTGGGTTCGAATCCTACATTGAGCTTTTGGTGAAGGAAAACATTATAAGGAAACCATAGCATGGTGGTAGGGTACTTTATAGTTTTTTTTATTTTTGTAGTACACGACCAGCTGGCTACCACCCTCAAGTTTAAAATCTGTCACCAAGCACCTGTTGGTGTGTTCTGGCAGTTGCACTTAAGATCCAGTTGCCTTCAAGGCATCGAAATAAAGTGTACAACACTTTGGCAATCCGTCTGGTATTGCTAATGTCTATAGGCGACGGTATTCACTTACCATTAGGTGACCCGTCTGCCTGATTGTCATTTGTGGCATAAAAATCTTAGTCACAATTTGACTAAGATAGTAAAGTCTCAGAGCGCACAATAAAAAGCGGAGTATAAAGGAAAGTGCAGGCAACCACTAGAAAAGATTGCAAAATTTGCTATCCTAATAAAAAAAAAAGTAGACGACAATGGTTTCAGGTTTCAGGTTTTTTTTTTATATATTTTATTTTAGTTTAAATTTGTTTTTATTGATTTTGTTCGTGATGTCATGGACGTGGGTCCCGACTGAAAACCAGCGCGAGGGTTAGTGCTTTTGCTAACCCTGGTTTTATGCTGAGTCGGGACCTATTCCAGGCATCACGCAGCATTACATTATCATTTGTCCCTTTTATTTTCATGTTTTTGTGTAAGTAGGTTAAGCTTAATGTAATGTAATGTTGTGCGTTGTCGCGAATAAATGTATTTTCTTTCTTTCAATGGAAAGTAAGAATTGTCCTGATAGCATCTATGTGCAAGGATTGCTATTTTACTTTACAAAAACAGATAAGATTGTATTCAAGATATAGTTTTAAGTTTTTCGTAGACTTCTATTATTATACTAAGACTATATTTTTATGCTCCATAGTTCCTATATAACCAAAAATAGTTAGAAATAATATTCTTTGATCAATAAATTGATGTCATAGTTCTGAGGAAGATATGATGAAAATGAAGCGTACCTTGTTATAAAACTAGCGTGGCTTATGGGAACAGCCTGCACTCTCCAAGAGTTTGGTTTATCGTTAAATATCACATATTTAACTTCCTGTTCAATTCCCATATCTTTTTCTAGATCAAACAGATGCTCCTTCCAAGGAAACCTTTCCTTGAACTCCAATATATTTCCTGATTTGTGAATTTCGAACCTATTCTCTATAGCAGACTTAACATAATCCCTTGCAGGTAGCCATACAGTAATGAAATAGTTGACAGAATGCAGAAATTCTTCACTGACCAATGTCATAGCTTTTTTGAATACTTCATCGGTATTAACAGTCTGTTCGGTGTTCCATTCTGGGTTCAGTCTACCAACTCTATTGCTTATATGGGTTCGTATTTCATACTTAGGTTCTCCGTCAGTAATTGGTACTCCATTGTCTATAGCATCTATTTCTTGTATAAAATTTTTATAAACCTTTTTAAAGATTATTCTTAAGTCTTCAGGAAGAAGTGGCTCGCCTTTAGGTGCTAGATGTTGTATAATCTGTTCACCATAAAAAGTGTAAATGAGGCCTGCTGAACTAAGTCTGTAAAAGTGAAATAAATTATAATAATATTTAAGCATATAGATTGAGTAAGTGAACAAGTATTAAATTTAACACACATTTTAAATTTTTAAATAAATTTTAAGACAAATTCTCTCAAAATAAGATTTAATTTTGTATTTTGTGATACATATTGTGTTAAACTGTGAGTGTTTCATCTAAATACCATATTGAGATGTTTACATTCAAAATCTTAGTTATATTATGCTATAAATCTGTTTAATCATTTAAGTAATATTATTATAGTTGTGAGCGATGACCACCTACACAAATAAGCCCAAGAGGTTTCCGTGCAGGCTCTTTAGATTGTAATATATTGTTGTAATTTTAAAATAATAAAGTAAAATAAAACTATCATGGGCATATAGAAATGCTGACCACTCAATAAACCAGATAACTGCTTTAATAATAATAATAAAGCCTTTATTTATTCCTTTTACAGTTCTTATCTATTAATTATGTATTTGTGAAGTATTGGTTTATGTTAAGGACCCCTGGCGGGTATAGGCCTCCTCCAGCTCCTTCCATTTGTCCCAGTCTTTGGGGTGTTGAGCCAAATGCATACAGCAGTAGCCACTATGTCATACAATAACTGCTTTACTATTTTTTAGGGTTGTAACGGATCTTCGCCTCCGCCTCCGTTACTGCGGAAGTTCTGCATGAAATCGTATCTTCGCTTCCGCCTCCGCCTCCACAATTATTGCGGAGTTGTAAGGTTTCAAAATTCAAATTCAAAAATCGTTTATTCACATGGGCCACATGAAGGCACTCATGAAAGTTTAACGGACGAATCCTAGAACAATAACGCGCGTGCAGCGACGCTAGACGGCGACCCAGCCGTCCGGCCGCGTGCCGTGTGTTGCGCGCGAAATGGTCAAGAATCAACGAGTGCGCGGTGGGAACGCGGTTGGGGTGGGGGCGGGCTTATGACATTTGTCAAATGATGCACAACAGGAATCAACCTGTCGAAACTACTTAATTGAAAATGAATGAAAATGTTTTTATTCAAATAGGCCTTTACAAGCACTTATGAATAGTCTAGACTGTAATGCTCGGTTCGGAAGGTTGCTTTTGCTGAGAAGAGCCAGCAATAAACTCAGCAATTACCCTTTTCATAAACAACTTACACCTATTACATGGCAGAAAAATAATAATAATTAAATAACAAGTGTTGTAACAAATAACAAGCAATGTACCTACTATAAATGTAGGTATTTAAAGGTTTTGTAATCGTAGATAGTTAGATAGTTAGTTATACCGGGGTTTGGGGTTTATTCGCGCATAGAATATTATCAAAATATAATTACCCGCCATTTCAGTCCACTCCTGACCACGATCAATGCAACTTGATCGAAACGTCGAGGTTAGTCAAAATTATATTTTGATAATATTCTTTGAGCGAATAAACCCGGTATAACTAACTATCTACGATTACAAAACCTTTAAATACGAATAAAAAGAGAAATACTCACTTAATATTATACTGATCACCAAGCTCAGGCATCAATGAGCTTAGGGTCTCAGTGAATTCCCTCTGATGGTGATCATATCTCTTCTTTTCATGATCAAAGACAGCTCCAACATCCACAACTATGTCACATTCATTTAGCTTCGCAGGGTCTCTTGTACGGACAATCTCTGCCTCCTTGTACTGTGGCAGAAGCTTGAGCATGTAGCAAGCAAGAACATCATCACAGTGGAAGACTCCATCATGAGTACCGATCTAAAAGTTTACAACAAATTGATATCATCACTAACCTAAAAGAGACCAAACAGGATGGAACATATCAATTTGGGGCTGCCTGGTGCAAACCAGGTTTGTACTTAACAATAGATTTTGAGACTTCTAACAAGTAATGCTCAACCTTGGATTACCATGGCAAACGATTTGTGATCAATTCATGAGTTAGAGCATGTGGTGAATTAAATTGTATGAAAATAATAACACAGGTTAACATTCAAAATCAAAACCCATTTATTCAGTTTAGGCCTAGGCCTAGAAGGTTCATAAGTCCAGACTTATGAACGTTAGAATTACTGATGACTCTACCAACGGTTTGGAATACACTTAAACTGAGAAGACTCCGGCAAGAAATTCTGCATCATTACCATGTAGTACGGCTGGGTACCACACATATCACAATTCACCTAATGGGTATGGCAGCTGGACAAAGAGAACCAAGCTAACATGTCAGAAATTTGTATTGAACTACATTTCTATTATATTAGTACAGGATTATGGATCATACACATACTTTAAGATAATCACTGGAGTTCTCCTCCTGGCATATAGTGCTTACCACCTCCGGCGACATCAATAATTGTCATGAGTTGTTAGTAAAACACTAGCCTAGTTGATCACTTGTCGCTTCACAAATTAAGTGAACCACGTACAACGGTAGTAACTAACTAAAACTTAGTCGAAAACTATGTACGGCAAGATATTTAAAACACGTGTACCGGAAAATCTTAGGAGACGCCTTATTTTTGTAGGTTTTAGATGTGTATTAAATCAAAATATCATTAAGATATAAAAAACATTCATGTAGTTTGGAGAAAAAGCTTATAAACTATCGTGAGCAAATAGCAAAGTAGGTATTTATAATTTTGACACCAACTTTACCTTCATATTGTATAAACGCAACGACGACACTACCGGATAAACTCGAATTTGTGACGGTTTACACAAAACAAACTTATTGACCCCGAATACAACCTTTCTAAACATTACATCAAATAAAATGCAGGTTAGGTTAGGTCTGTACTTACAGTTTTTTATCCATTTCTCATGAATCCGTGAAGTCAGTCAATAAAATGTCTTCAAGCATCGTCGCGTCGCCATATTTGTATTTTTTTTATCAGAGTTGCCACCAAAAGATAGTCTGTGGCTGCCACTTATCTGCCAGCCCCAGATTTTTTTTACCGAGTGTCAAACAAAATATCGGGAGATGTATGAATGGCGGATGGAGGCATAATAAAAAAAATCTAGAGACACATTTTAAGGAGATTACATAACAAGCGGTGCTTTCAACAAAATAAGTCGGTATATCCTGTATAAGTATATCTAAATAACGACTTCGAAGGGAGGGTTATGTTTTTGACCGTTATTTTATATTATTATACCAAACCCAAAAAAAATATTGTCCTGTCCTTCCTAATTTCATTCAATAACTTGAATTTGGAACTTTTTTATCGTATGTAAATGGCGGACGGCCTTCCTTTATCCATAAACTAATTATATTTTCAGTTTCATTAAAAATCGATTGCTAGTTAGTAAAAAAATCGACTAAAATGTATTAGATCGTTTGTCGTATCTAAGCGGTTGTGCATCACCATAATTGTTTTATCTACTGGTTACTAGAGGGCTCTTTCTGTTATATCAAATCGATTACTTCTACTTAATACAAGATAGCGCTAGCAGTATTTGAAACGTCAAAAAAATGATAAATGTATGCTCAAAATGTACACTTATCTATATTAATATTATAAAGAGGAAAGATTTGTTTGTTTGTTTGCATTGAATAGGCTCCGAAACTACTGGACCGATTTCAAAAATTCTTTCACCGTTGGAAAGCTACACTATCCCTGATGAACATAGGCTATATTTTATCCCGGGATAAGATATGATCCCACGGGAACGCGGGTGAAACCGCGCGGAACAGCTAGTTCAAAATATTTGAACAAGTTCGTACGAAGTTACGTAAGTACCTACTATACATATTGCAGAAGTAAAAATATAAGGTATCATAGAGGGTTGCATGCAACACATATAAACCGTTTTATTTTGTGCCAAACCCAATCTGAATCATGTGAGCATTTTGTGTCCGTATAATGTCTTGAATTTTTTTCGTATTTATAATAGAACGTAAATAATTTTATTAACTGGTCGTGGAATTAAGGATTGATTTTCTATCCTTAATTCCACGACCAGTCAGGTCAGCATGATGCTATGACCTTGATGATCATAGCATCATGCTGACCTGACGGCCAATTTATCAACACACATCGCGCAATTTTAACTAAATATACTCATAATATTGTGTTTATAATGTGTTTTGATAAATAAATCTATTTCTTTCTTTCTTTCTTAAGAATATTGAGCCTGGAAGGAAACTGGCTCTCAAGAGCAGCTAACAGAACACACAATTAGGTGCTTGGCGATAGATCCTCGACTTCAGGGTGGGAGCCAGTAGGCTGTGTTGCTCACGATGTTTTCCTTCACCAATAGCTCAAGCTTATTCCAAGATCCGAACCTACTTCCTTCGGTTACAGTATTCGACGTCACAAGTATAGTGATAACATGAATCGCTGCAGCATCTGGTTTCAACACCAAATCGGGTTTAATTACCAGCACAGAAATACAAGCAAACTATTCTACGAATAAGTGGTAATTTATTGAGAAATGCAATATCAAGATCATACCTATGCGTGTCTAAAAACATCACAGATTTGCTTTAAAGTAACTGGTAGTCTGTGACAGTTATTTATTTGGATTAGATTTTGGACAGTTATCTGATAGCTCAGTGGCAGTGACGCCGGATACTGCGGCGAAGGTCTGGGGTTCGAATCCCACAAAGCTTGAGCTTTCGGTGAAAACATCGTGAGGCAACCATAGCATGGTGGTAGGGTACTTTTATAGTACCCGACTGGCTGGCTACCACTCTTAAGTTGAAAATCTGTCGCTAAGCACCTATCGGTGTATTCCGACAGCTGCACTTGAGAGCCAGGCTCCTCTGTGTGCTTACCACCTTCGGCCATATCATCACTTACCATGGTGAAATTGTTGTCAAACACAAGCTTATCCAGAACATTTCATGTAAATAAAATATATACCTATTAAATTTATTTAGAGCTCGTACACACGAGCCTACACGCGCCGACGGCTGCCGTCGACGTGTCGGCGGCTGCAGTCGGCAACATGCTGCACGTGTGAACTAGCCCTTACAAGATTTATTGAGACAACAAAAACAATAATTAAAGTTAGGAATAAAACAATAATTAAAGTTAGGAATAGAATTAAAATAACATAATTAAATTAAAATTCAAAAAGTACGCCTGTATTGGTCCAAATTATCAATTTATGCCTTTTGCGGTTGAGACCATGGGTCCGTGGGGGTCTGAAGCTCGTCGTTTCGCAAATATTTTATGTAAAAAATGTATCGAGGCCTCGGGTGACCGGCGGGCGGGGAGCTTTTTCCGCCAACGCATCAGCTTGGCCATCCAAAGAGGAAACGCTGCCAGCCTTCTGGGAACCTTGCCGATCGGCAGCAGCGGCAGCCTCGAAGAAGTTTTTTACATATTATAGTTGTACATTTGTTTGTATTAAATTAAGATAGATATAAGATAAATAAATAATAAATTTATAATAACTATTTAAGTAAGTATATACCTAATTAATTTTAATTACAAATAACTTTCATTGAATAACCTATCGAAATTCAAACCGTAGACGATGGAGATTGAATAAGATTCATAATCGCTGATCAAAAGTTATAATAACATAAACTGTGGGTGATACGAAGTTACATAATATATAAAAAACTTAACTTTTTAGCATGTTTATTTATTTATTGCAGGAAACCAACATCGTTTTCCATTATTATTTTACAGGAAGAATTTTATATAAACTTGAGGCCAATAATTGTCATCGCCATGAGTAAGACTAATCATTTGTGTATGATATGATATCCGGTTGGTTCTGAAGGTGTACGATCGTCCCTCTTATACAATAAGATAACAATTGAATCAAAATTCCGCGAGCCAAGTTAATATTTGAATGTAATTTTATTTTCAAAAACGAATACCTTAACACTGGAGAAATATTTGTTAGCTTAGAGTTTTTTTCCATAATTTGTACGAACAAATATAGGTTTTTTTTGTACTCTTGGATAAGCTTGTGTTTGACCGCAATCTCACCAAGTGATTGTGTGGCCGATGGTGGTAAGCACACAAAGTTTAGAAACTGGCTCTCAAGTGCAACCGGTAGAACACACTAATAGGTGCTTAGCGACAGACTTTCAAATTGAGGGTCAGTCAGTCAGGTACTACAACCATGCTGTGGTTTCCTCACGACGTTTTCCTTTACCGAAAGCTCAAGCACATTGTAGGATGCGAACCCACGACCTCCACAGCGGTATCCGTCGTCACAACCACTAAGCTATCATCGCTTTAAAATATTAGTACCTAGCTATTTTTAACATATAATGGTTATATGTACTTACATGAGTTTGTTTCACCGTTTCTTCTCCTGACAGGTCTTTATTTGGAAATGGTGGTAACAATAGCATTAATATATACATACCAATAATGTTCCTTAAGTGTCCCAAAATTGAATAAAACATTCTGATTTACGTATGTGTTATTCGTTGCCAACCATAGCGTATTAGTTTTTCACTGATTTCACTACCTAGGAAGTTACAGGGCAATCAAATATCATTGTACGAAACCCTAAATGCTCTGACAAAAACGGCTTAACAGATTTCGATGTAAAATGCCACACAGGTAGATCATATCCTGGCAGCGTTTCCTCTTTGGTTGGCTAGGCTGATGCGTTGGCGGAAAATGCTCCCAGCCCGCCGGTCTCCCGAGGCCTCGATATTTTTTTTACCTAAAATACTTGTGAAACGACGAACTTCAGACCCCCACGGACCCATGCTCTCGACCGCAAAAGGCATAATTGATAATTTTGACCAATACAAGCGTATTTTTTAAATTTTGATTATTCCGCACCTTTCGCAGCCCCCGCGGCTTTACAAGTCGCCGGTAAGTGATAATAATATAATTATATACTATATCTAATATTATTTGTTATTTCTCCAACAGGATACGCTTGTGTGCGTCCTCAATTTCACCGTAGTAAGTGATGATGTAGCCGTAGATGGTAGACAAAGCCTAGCTTGGAGTGACTCTCAAGTAGGTACAGATGTCGGAACACAACTGTTAGGTAGGTCCGGTAGTACTACAAAGTACCCTATCACCATGCTATGGTTTTCTTACGATGTTTTCCTTCATCGCAAATTCAAGCTTATAGGTTTAGAACCAACACCTTCGCCACGGATTTCGTCGTTAGTGCCACGGAGCTTTTATCGCCTCAACAATTTTTGACGGGTCGGTCGTTTTTGGTGAGAACTCTACCTTTTACGCAACAGGTCGTGGGTTCGATTCCCGCCCAAGACAGATATTTGTGTGCATGAGCATGTCCGGAGTCTGCGTGTAATTTAAACTAATATTATAAAGAGGAAAGAAAAACACCTACTCCACCGATATAAAAAAATCTTTCAGCATTAGAAAGCTACATTATCCCTGAGTAACATAGGCTATATTTTTGTCCTGGGAAAAGATAAGATCCCACGGGAGCTCAGGTGAAACCGTGGGGGACAGCTAGTTTTACAATAATTTCGATATTTTTTACATTCAGATACATACAGTGCTACCGTTAGCATAAAAAAATATTTATTTGATTTGAGTCAAATTGTAATTCCTCTATGTCTCAATAAAGACATAGCATAACAAAATCCTAATAAACACATCGTCAATAAATGCATCCCATCAAAATATTTATTCTTTTAGACGCATGGTTTTAATAAAAAATGTACTAGTCCACTATTTTTTTACAACTTTATAATATTAACTTGCAATGTATGTATGTTTTTCCGGGGTGAATCTTGCAACTCAATTTTGAAGCACCGATTGAGCTGAAATTTTGTATACACGTTTAGTTTGGATGACAATTCATCGTCAGCTGTGTGACGTCTTTATCCTACAATATGGGTATCAAATGAAAAGGCTTGCTGAGAATAACTCAAAAAATAAACTAGTTTTAAAAAAAAAAAAAAATTTAAGTTATTGCTTACTGAGCTTTCAGCATAACTGACCTTTATGTGGAGGAAAACAACGACCTTGAAAGGAAAAACGAATTAGCTATGTAGCTATAATTAGTTTTGACGACTTGACAGTCGTTAATATAATTATATTATACTCGATCTTCGTCCGAAGAGATATAAATTAATTCGTAGTAACACGTATTGTTTCGCCAGATATCCACAGTTTGAAAGCCTTAAATTATAACTACCTGCTATAGAAAAATAAAATATTAAGAATATTGAAGGTAGTTAGATTTAAGTTCCCTCAGTAATTCCATTCACGTTTTTGTGCTCCGCCAGTGTCGCACGTATTCAACGAATAATAATTTTAATTGTGTTATCATGCCTAAAAGAAATCGTGAACGTGATGAAGATAGTGACGAATATCTAACTAGGAAACTTCGTAAAATAGAAAAGAAAATACTTCGTCGGAATAAACGGAGAAATCGTTCCGAAAGTATGAGTAATTCGTTATCAGATATTCCGATGCAGTCAGTACCAGAAGGTAATTAATGTATATTATATTAAATCTATTTTAATATAAATGATGTGTACATCTACCAGGGGTGTTACCTTCAATTAAAATTAATAACCGACTAGTAAAATAGTTAATATACCCACATATACCTACCTAGTGAATAGTTTATAAGGACTATTTCCGATTGGTAAAAATAGTGATGTGTACATCTGCAAGGGATGTTGCCTTCACTCATATTATGTAATCTACACACTAGTATGATTATCCATTATGTATATTGCGTAGTAATTTTACATACGAAATGTAAATTTCGTGTCTCGTATAATATTGAGGCGTTGTGTATAGTTATTACTATTACCTCGCCGTGTCATACCATATTAATATGGTTTATACAAAATAGAATTATAGTAATATTATGTTCTATTAATGCAAGATCGTGATGTAGTTCTATTCAATTCAATTTGAAAAAATATGTGTCTACCGTCATTTCAGACGCTCAAGAATTTATGATAACTGAACCCGAAGTTATACACAATAGTAGCAATACTCCCGTGGAAGATCCACAGCCTGGTCCATCCACTGTAGAATTACAACCGACACCTGAAGATCCACAAATAGACGAAGAGCTCTTGATTTTATTGGGCGAGGCCCCTTCAAGTGATAAAAAATATGGCTCTCAAATTCAAAAAGATCTAGCTATACGCTGGGAACATCTTGCCATAAAAGGACTTACTAAAGAAGTTAGAAAAGAGTTAGTTGATAAATATTTGATCCCAGATAACTGCAAAAAGATTGACGCGCCAATACTCAACCCTGAAATAAAAGCAGCATTGTCCGAATGGCTGTTAAAGAAAGACAAAGCACTTGAATCAAAGCAAAAGCAACTAGCAGCTAGTATTTCGTGCCTAGGTCAGACCGTTACAAAAATGTTAAGTGCTGAACAAAAAGACCCTGATACAATTAAGTTAATTATTGACGCGGGAAAAATGATATGTGATAGCCAACACACAGAATCTCTTACAAGACGCAGTTTCATCTGTACCAGCTTGAAAAAAGAAACGAAGGATCAGTTATATGACACAGAAATCGATAAATACTTATTTAGTGAAAAACTATCAGAAACTTCAAAGGCGGCCAAGGCCATTAACAAATCGGCTTCGGAGATGAAAAATACTCCAACTGTGCCTTATAAACCGACTGTTCAAAGAAATAAGGCACCAGTTTCAAAAAACTTCAAGTCTGCGCTCCCGTACAACAGGCCATCGGCAGCGTCGAGACGTCAACAGGAGCCTGCACCGTTAGCACAGCCCGCGCTGAATACACCGCGAGCGCCGCCACCGCAGTCGAGACGCAGGCCACCTCCGCCGCAGCCGCAGCCGCGCTCCTACGTGCGCGGCCCTCAGGCTCTGCGTCGTTAGACCTGGTAGGTCGCACCGGTACATTACCAGCTTTCTATAATCAATGGAAACTAATTACTAATGATCCTGTCATTCTGTCTTGGGTTCAAGGGTATAAAATACCTTTTATTCACGATGTACATCAAATTAACATACCTCACCAACCGCGGCTGTCAACATTTGAAATTCTTGAGTACCAAAAAGTCATCAATGACCTTTTAAATATGAGTGCCATATCTGAATGTAGTTCTTGCAAAGATCAATATCTCTCAAGTTATTTCTTAATTAAAAAACCAAATGGTAAAAATAGATTCATTTTAAATTTAAAATCATTAAATAAGTTTATTGAAACTGAACATTTTAAAATAGAAGATTTAAAAACTACTCTAAAATTATTATCGAAAGATTGTTTTGTTGCAACTCTTGATTTGAAGGATGCATATTTTTTTATTTCAATTGATGAGGCATACAGAAAATATTTACGCTTTAGATGGTGTAATAAATTATATCAATTTAATGTACTACCATTTGGATTGAGCACTGCTCCATTTGTCTTTACCAAATTGCTAAAGCCTGTTATGGGGCTGCTTCGTTCAATGGGTCACACATCTACAATTTATTTAGATGACGCTTGTTTAATAGGTAGAACTTCTGAACAATGCATTAATAACGTAGAAAAAACAAAACATATATTTGAGTCCCTTGGTTTTACTATAAACTATGAAAAAAGTTGCTTGGTTCCAAGTACAAATTGTAAATATTTAGGCTTCGAATTAGATACTAACAAGTTCCAGGTTAAGCTTACAGAAAAGAAAAGAACTTTGATTATAAATGAGTTAAAAAATTTCATTACTATGACTAGATGTCGGATAAGAGAATTTGCTCGTTTGTTGGGTCTCCTCACTTCATCCTGCCCCGCCATTCAATACGGTTGGTTATATACCAAACAAATGGAAAGGTGCAAGTATCTTGCATTATTAAAGACCGAGGATTATAATTCTTTACAAACCAAACATTTACATTACATTACCAAATTACATCTTTGAAGACCTACTTTGGTGGCAAAAATCAATAATTCATTCTATTAATCCAATTAGGGATGATAATTTTTGCATAGAACTTTTTTCAGATGCAAGCAAAAAAGGATGGGGGGTAGCATGTGGTGAGGCCACCGCTAGTGGTCAATGGAGCGTTGATGAATCTGAAATGCACATTAATTATTTAGAATTAATGGCAGCTTTTTTCGGATTAAAAATATTTGCACGTGATTTTAACAATTGTCAGATACTTTTACGCATCGACAACACTACTGCCATAGCTTATGTTAACCGAATGGGTGGTGTAAAATTCCCGCACCTTTCAAAACT
This sequence comes from Ochropacha duplaris, assembly GCA_951361185.1. NCBI lineage: Eukaryota > Metazoa > Arthropoda > Insecta > Lepidoptera > Drepanidae > Ochropacha > Ochropacha duplaris. Next base: position 2,292,619 of record OX592709.1, on the reverse strand, counting down.
AAGCAAAGATTTGTGGCAGTGGTGCGAATATCGAAATATTTTTGTATTTGCATGCTATATAAGTTCGCAAGATAATGCAGTAGCAGATGCAGAATCTAGAAAACATCACCCAGACACTGAATGGGAGTTAAACGATGTAGCGTTTAATAAAATTACAAACAAATTTGGAATTCCTAAAATAGACCTCTTTGCGAGTAGGATCAATAAAAAATGTAATATCTTTATTTCTTGGCATAAGGATCCCGACGCATATGCAAATAATGCGTTCACTGTTGATTGGGGATCATTAAATTTCTATGCATTTCCTCCGGTAGCAATTATTTTAAAAGTTTTAAGAAAGATAATCTCTGATAAAGCAGAAGGCATTGTTTTAGTTCCATTTTGGCCTACTCAACCTTGGTACCCCTTGTACAGGAACCTTTTAGTTTCAGAAACACTCTTACTGGAGGCTAATGAAACATTATCTATCTCCAACAGACATCCCAAAAATGACCCTTCTTGTCGGGAGATTATCAGGACGGCAATGCTAAGAAGGAGTGTGCCTCCTGCTGCCATGGACATCATGTGCGCATCTCTCTCCGACAACTCGTTTAAGCAGTATGGAAGTGCTATAAAGCGTTGGGTAATTTTTTGTAATAACAATGACATCGACACATATGATGCATCGATACCAAACATTATATATTTTATGGTTCAAATGTTTGATAATGGCGCAAGTTATGGGACTCTTAATACGTACAGATCAGCACTGTCCCTAATTATCGGCAGTAGAATAGGGTCGGATGACCGAGTCATCAGACTGTTTAAAGGTTTTTATAGGTTACGTCCTCCTCTACCAAAATATAACTGTACTTGGTCACCTTCATTGGTATTAAATTACTTAGCACAATTCTATCCTAATAGTGATATTAATATAGAGAAGTTATCTAAAAAAGCGGTGACATTACTCGCTTTAGTCACATCACATAGAGTCCAAACAATATCCAAAATAAAAATTGGAAACATTAAAACTTCCTCTGAAAAAATTGAGATAAAGATACCAGACCTTTTAAAAACATCCCGAATTGGCTCTTTTCAACCGATACTTAGTATACCATTTTTTAGACAACGTCCTGAAATCTGCCCGGCAGAAACATTACTTGCATACTTAGAGGTCACGGAACAATTCAGAAGTACAGAATCACTTTTTATAAGTTTTAAAAAGCCCATTAAAGCCGTTTCCTCTCAAACACTTAGCCGTTGGATAAAGGAAACTTTGTCAGACAGTGGTATTGATACAACAATATTTAGTGCACACTCCACCCGACATGCCTCTACCTCGACAGCCAACAGATCAGGCATTAATATTAATTTAATTAGAAAAACTGCGGGTTGGAGTGCCAATTCAAAAGTTTTTGCGAAGTTCTATAATAGAGATATTATATCTGATAACTCTGATGATTTTGCGTTATCGATACTAAGATCATAAAATATAAAACTTTAACTATAACGTTAATTTGTTATCTTATTTTCAAATATGATACCTATAATTTTTTTTTTTTTATTTTTAAATACAAGGCAAATTTTGTGATTTCTGTTATAATAAAAAATTATAACATGTATATTAACCAAAAATATGTTCCAATTTTTTTTTAATAAACATTGTTGATTAAACACTGTTGTTTAATTACGTTTAAAAAACATTTAATTTTCACTTTCAAAATCTACGAATTAATTTATATCTCTTCGGACGAAGATCGAGTATAATAAATGATTAAACGAACTTACCTAAAGTGAAGTTCTATCATTATTATGCGAAGATCTTCGTCCGAAGAGATCAGTTCCCATCCCACCCTCATAATCGGAACCCCTATTATAAAAATGAAATGTTTTTTTTTTTTGAATGGACACTTTGGCTTTCAACTCAATGATGGTCGAATGGAATTACTGAGGGAACTTAAATCTAACTACCTTCAATATTCTTAATATTTTATTTTTCTATAGCAGGTAGTTATAATTTAAGGCTTTCAAACTGTGGATATCTGGCGAAACAATACGTGTTACTACGAATTAATTTATATCTCTTCGGACGAAGATCTTCGCATAATAATGATAGAACTTCACTTTAGGTAAGTTCGTTTAATCATTTATTATGTATTATTAAATTCCCATTCCACCCATTCATTTTGATCTTTAAAATCTAGGTATTAAGAATGCAATTTTATAAGAGTTTTGTTTATTGTTAAGCCGCCCTTTGACTTAAGCGACACTGATTCGACTGACATCGATCGTGAGGCGAATGCTAATATACCTACTATTTATCGTGTTAATTAACATCTCGATTCCATAACGGTTTGATTCAATAACCTTACTGTGACTAAGATACGCGCATTGACTTAATAATTCAAATCATTTTCGTATTTATATTTTTAAAAGCAGCTATAGTGTTATGGCATTTTGAATTGTTGCCAGTTTTGCAGATAACTAATGGCCCTATCACGCTGTTTCATATAGAATGACATAGGAGGCTTATTTATCTAGACCTACAAGGAGATATAAATCTCAATTCATAATTCACATTTTATGAATCTCCCAATAGTCCAAAAGGAATTAGCATCGCTGATACTTCAGAAACTATGTGCGGAACATATGCCGCCGAGTATTATGGACATAATTTAGGACTTGAGCAGTTTATAGTGGAGAACAAAAATCCGAAGGTACAAATCCTATTTTCAACTCGAATGCAGTTGTATGTCATTGAAGTTAAAAGGGACTTAACATATTTAGAATAGGTAATAAGCGGCTGTAAAGTCTTCGATCACGTAAGTGCATATCAGGAAATGTTCTGGAAAATATCAAATTTGTATTTTAGTCATCAATGACATGTTTACTCAGAATAAAGCAAAGGTGAGTAGTTACTCCATTTCAGTCACGTAGCAGATGATGCAGTAGTTTACCTTGATGGTTCCGCATGCAAATAGTAATAGAGTGTTGCAAGTATATACAATCTTCACTGTTCCGTAAGCAGCCTATAAAACTAATGTTCCGTTTTCCGACATAGCGCAGTTAGATCTGCAAAAAGTGTTCTCACCAATGTTAAGAAAGTTAGGAAAATGTTAAAATCTTCAAATCGGCTTATGTCGACAACAAATCAATACATTATTCGCAATAATCCGATTAGAGTCAACGGTAGCGGTTTTTTCGACGACATCTAATCGGCTATCTTTGAAAGTCGTTCTTCTTTGCTACCTGTTTCCAGAATAGTGAGATGGAAATCTATAGGTCAATATCATCATGAATCGTTTTAGTTGCTGAATATTGACCACAATTTTTGATTAATAGTAAACATACAAGCTCTACAACCATTTGCCTCACAAATGGGACGGCTGCCTCGACAGAACCAAATTTTCCAAAAATTCCAAAGAAAATTCCAAAATACAAGTTAGAAAAAAAATCCTAACATATTGCGTTTGTCAAAACTCGGTCAAAGCAAAGGTCTGACTTCGGTAAAACTTTAGGATTATAAAATTCTGAATAATTGGGCACTGCTTACCTTCCTCTGAAACTTAACCAGAATGTGTTCTCACTGATAAAGGTCGGCCCATCTCAATATAAATTTCCTTGAGAATCTTTCAAGCTTTATTTACAAAATTTCGGAGCGTTTGTAAGGTTTAACATCATGAATAATCACCCTAAATTCTGTTTTTAGGAGTGTAATTAATAAGTAAATAAATATCCCCTAATCCAGAAATTTTACAAAACAAGGTGATATTACATGCTAAACGCTCTACATCATTCTGACGCTCGGCTGTAGATTTAAAAACAATTCTGGCGGTGTCGTTAGCACGTCAGCTAGAGCTTTTTGGGACGTAAAGTGTATCAGAACCCGAGTCCAGATAGCAAGCGGGCGCGACGCCTTACTTACCTCCGTAGGCTCAGTATCGCGCGAGTTACCGGCCGCGCTGGTCACGTAATGTTGCTCCACGAAACTCGGCCGAGCGCCCGTACACGCTCGCGCTAAATCACACTCGGTAATCGGACATGTGACCGTCGAACGCGAAATATCATAGAGTAATAACCTCGCTGTGTCACCACCTAAATATCTCAAATTCCACCGCTTTCACATTAGAGTTTAAGATTTTCCACTTAAACGTTTTTCCCATCGATAAGATAGCCCCACAGTTTAGTGATTTGGCAGCCGGTACCTCGTTTTGCAATTGCATAACAATGCAGCGAAGGCCGGGCCGCGTGGAAAAGTCACTTTTATCATTTCGCTTAGGTGAAAATTTTAGTGTTAGCGATCTGGTTCGGTGGCAGTGGACCACGTGTGTGCGTACGTGATGGCTGATTTTAGTGTAATGACTCGTGCGCCGCTCGCCTGTTACGAAACGACCAGGGTGAAAAGTTTTTGCCCCGAAAAAAGTTTCTTTGCGTATCATCCGTTGACTGTTATCTGCTAATTGCTCGGCAAAATCGCTTTTGGCACAGAGACGAAACGTAAGTTTGCAAATAAGCGTTCGTTTCACACGGCGGACTAATTCGGGTAAACGTTTGCGGTCTTATAACGTTTTTATCGCGTCCTTTATCAATCCTTTTAATTTTCTTTATTGACGCAGTGAATTTATTTTTTAACATTATTTTATTAAGTTTTATTACTCTATGATGTTTTAGCGGGATCAGTGTAAGTCTAGTGTTGAATGTGTTAGTTTAGGTTAATAATGTGCGTGATTTTCAGTTCACAGAGTAACGTCGGGGGAAATGTTACGAGTATCTATTACCTTCCCTGTGTGATGTCGATTTACACCAATAATACGAGTGTTGAGTTGTCCGAGTTAGAGTTACAATAACCACAAGTGAACACGATCCAGTTGGAAATTGTACGAAAGTGACACGACCGTTGGGAAACTTGCGCGGTTATGAAAAACATCATATTTGTGTGAACGGTATTTCGAAAGTGTGACTTCAGTGTTTCTATAAATTTTTTTTCTTCTACAAGTGAAACTGAGCATTCGGTCAAAAAGACCTAAGTGAGTTTTCGGTAAAAAAATTACACCTGTGTGACTTTGTTGCTGACCTTACTCGAAGATACAGCGGTGAGTGTTTTTTAAATGTATTTTATACTAAAAATTTCTTAATGCGCTCTAGTTCAATTAGTTACTTAATTATAATGTCAAATATAATCAAAGTGAAGTTAACGACATTTGAAATTTATTGTCTTTTATCAATACTTTCATATAAATATAGGCTACCTACCTAATTAGAGCAGCTGTTCAAAAACCGTATAGGTAGATATACATAAGGTATTTATTTCATCACAAAGTATTCTATGATTTTTAGTCGAAATCAATAATTTAGTAAAATTCATTTTTAAAAAATCCGGTCAAGTGCAAGTAGATTTCCGTACAAATTTTGTAGTTTTTTTTTAATTATTTTATTATGTTTTTAGTATTTATTGTTATAGCGGCAACAGAAATAAATCATTTGTGAAAATTTCAAGTGTCTCTATCACGGTTCATAAGATACAGACAGACAGATGGAGAGTAGAGTCTTAGTAACAGGGTTTTTGTTTTTACCCTTCGGGTACGGAACCCTAAAAAGAGCGTTAAAGAATTCTGAAAGTAGTTCAAGTGATTTTGTTTGAAAAGACTTGGCCTACTGAAAGTATTTGAAGGCTAATCACCTTTGTACATAGAAAAACACTAAATCTTTATTTGCAAGATATGACCTTAAACACGCGGTCGTAGTTTTCCGGCATTTACTCACTTCAAAGCTATCGGAAAGAGTAAATTAATTTAATGATTTCATCCGAAAAATTGACTATTGATCTTTTCATCATACCTTTACATATTTACCTATAATATTTTCATGTAATTTTACGGGATATATAATTTTGAATTAATAGTTCTGTAGAACTCCTAAGTAGGTACTATAAATACGAAAGTGAGATTTTTGTTCTTCCTTCATGAGCGACTTAACTATGGAACGGATAGACTAGATAGTTGATACTTTGAATTATGATATCTGAAAGAACAGAGAGTGAAAATAGTCGATAGTGAAAGGATCAAGACTTTCAGTAGTAGAAATTTATGAAGGAGGTTCAGCAGTGAAATTTATTTGTAATTTTTTTTATATTTTGTAACATTAGCAATGAAAAAGGTATATCTGCCTTTCCGATTCTAAATTTTCGCAATTTTTACTTTGATTTCGGATGTACATTTAGGAAAAAAATTGTTATGTGGCTGTCGGTAAAATTACGAAAAGAAGCTTTACGCTCCGAATTGTACTCTCTTAGAGATTGAGCATGAGCGTGGATAAAGGTAGAGGAAGACTAAATAATGTATGGACTGCATGAAGAATGCTATGTTTATGAAAGGTGTGAGTACTGGTGACTAGTGATAGAGCGGAGTGGAAGAGGAAATTATGTTGTGCCAACCACAACTAGCGTGGGATAAGGGCAAGGAGAAGGGCAGCATTTCGAAAATCCCTAACATTATATTGGGAACCTCTGTACAAAAAAATCTTACTTAAACAGTTTAGACTGTGAGTTGATAGTTTTTTTTTTCTTTTTTATTCTGGATAAGCTTGTGTTTGACTACAATCTCACTATGGTAAGTGATGATGTGGCCGAAGGTGGTAAGCATACAAAGCCTAGATGGGAACGGTTATCAAGTGCAACTGCCGGAACACACCGATAGGTGTGTACTACAAAGGTAGGCCAGTCGGGTACTACAAAGTACCCTACCACCGTGCTATGGTTTCCTCACCATGTTTTCCTTCACCGAAAGCTCAAGCTCATTGTAGGATTCGAACCCACGACCTTCGCCGCGGTATACGACGTCACTTACCACTGAGCTATCATCGCCTTGAATCTTGAAGTTAGTCTGTCAATCAGTTAGGACAAGTGTGACAAATAATTTTGTAGATATAGTAGTAGACTTAATAAATATTTTAGTAGGTGAGTAATTAAAAAAAGTATATGTAATATATCAGTTCCCTGGTTTCCATAGTACAGGTTCTGCTTAGTTTGGGATTAAATGACTGTGTGCTGAGAATGTCCCAGGATATTTCTTTTAATGTTGGACCTGACTTAAATACAATCCCTAGCAGTCGACATTATTTACAACAGTAAAGTTAATTTTGGATAGGTTAAAGCTAAAATAAGATTATGTAACTATTTAAATCTTTCAATAACATAGCGAAGGTTTATCAACGGTAACAGTTATGTTAGATAACTTATCATTTCATTTGAATCGGTATTAAATTCTTCTATAACTCGACAACCTTAGATTCAGATACCTGCGGTGCTTATTTGGGAGTAGTGTGACTGGTTTTCGTACTCTAGGTCAAATATTTGATATACGTTTATAGCATAAATTATTTTGCCTACCATACCTCACTGTAAAATTAGATTCTCCTCCATTTGTTTATGGTTTCGTAAAGCGATTGTTTTTACGAAAATTCAAATACTTATCGGTTGTTTTTCATTCTACATTTCTTTCATCAATATTTCATTATTTTGCTGGACGCGCGATTGAAAAACCGACTTTGCCCTTAAAATTAGTATATGAAATGAATTAATTACCAATTTGAAGCAGATTATATATACAAATATCCGAATATGAATTAAGTGACGTCGAATACCGCGACGAAGGTCGTGGGTTCGAATCCTACAATGAGCTTGAGCTTTCGGTGAAGGAAAACATCATGAAGAAACCATAGCACGGTGGTAGGGTACTTTGTAGTACCCGACTGGCTGGCTACCACCCTCAAGTTGAAAACCTGTCGCCAAGCACCTATCGGTGTGTTCCGACAGCTGCACTTGAGAGCCAGTTCCCATCTAGGCTTTGTGTGCTTACCACCTTCGGCCACATCATCACTTACCATCGTGAGATTGTGGTCAAACACAAGCTTATCCAGAATAAAAAAAAAAAAAAAAAAAAAAAAGAAGTCTGTTACCAAGCGTATAATACTACATGAGTTTATACGGCGGCTCATACATATTTGTAGAAGCCTCCTGAAACAATAATGACGTATCATGTAAACACTACATTATAATAAATTGTAGACAAAACAATGTTTACGAGAGCTGTCTGCAATTCTGCGTGAACATTGACCTCGTATGATTTTTGAACGACTATAAATAATCGACCGTGAATCTTTAGGCACAAAGTCGAAGATCGTGTGGAATTTTGCTGTTGCGATGCGTTGCAATGCCACATTTTTGGGGCCAAAGTTTCATCAAAATCGGTCCAGCCATTTTGGAGTCCATAGGGAACGTAGGCACATCGATTTCATATAATGTAGTCGAACCATCAAAAAGATGGGTCGATGATATAGGAGGAGACAAGTGGCAAGTAAAGGCTAAAGACAGAGAGCAATGGACAAAAATTAAGGAGGTCTTTACCCTGCAGAGGGGTTCTCATTCAAAAAAGTAAAAAATGAATAAATGAAATATAGTGAAATAAACAGTAAAATATAATCTTATATATATAAAAGAAAGTCGTGTTAGTTACACTATTTAAAACTCGAGAACGGCTGGACCGATTTTCATGGTTTTTGATTTGTTAGATTCGTCTCCGCCTGGAATAGCAGAATAACTATTAAAAAATAAGAAAAATGCACAAAAAAAGAATAATGAAGACAATTATTTTTGTCATACATTTTGTATAGAACGACTTTTTGATATGTCTCGAGATCGGGCTGACAGATGACAGATGGTTTAGATTCACAAATTGGACACTGTAGGTGTCGCTGGAATCGGGTTCTATGTTTTGTTTTAATTTCAGGGCAGGACAACGTCTGCTGGGCCCACTAGTTATTAATAAATATAATACTATCATAAAATTATGCAAGGAAAATTTGTTAACTTTGTTTATTATAGTTATTACAAAATTATTATGTAAGTAAATTATTTTAAGTCGCATGGAAATAATAAAGGCTTATTTATTATTATTATTAGATTTGTATGTTAATCGGGAAACAGGAGAGAGGAATGGTTCTAAAATCTTGTAAATTATATGAGATTCGACGTGGACCGAAATTCCCCATCTCAAGCGCTATCTCAGGCCACGCCTACGCCGCTATCGCGCACTGATTTGATTATTACACGATAAAGGCGAAGAAAGCACACAATGAACGATAGTGCACGATATAAATTACTTATCTGTTGCCCCGTTTTTGTTATCTCACCGAAATTATGTCGGAAGTCTCCGTTTTAACTGAAATGTGATGGATGGACTGCTTCTGCGTTGAAACCTAACATTTTGCCAGTTATTTAGCTATGGCCTGATTTAAGGAGTCTTATCTGAAAGTGCAGGAATTTTAATAATACAAATTACTGACCAAATTCCGTCGTTGTTATGAATACCCATTACACACGTGCATGATCGTATAAAAAGTATAATTTTCCATCGGATCCGGTACCCATCTGCATGCATTTAACCTAAAATGTATAATTTTATTAGCATTTATCAGGAAAACTGGCTATAAGATGTATTTTCTCGATTAAGATAGAATATCTCGTGATGAATGCATATGCTTAAGATCGAATCGGACGTGAGAACGGCTGTCAGTGCTTCGTACGTCATTCGGCTATTATAAACAAACAAACAAACATTTTTAAATCAATAACGTTAGCCGAAAAGTCAATTAACCTTAATTTAGGGAGTAGAGCTAAAATGTTGCTTGATGTTTTTATAAAATGTGTATAAATTAATGAAGCGGTCTGAGAACTCAAATTTGAATATTTTGGCAAAATGTGATGTTATCAAAAAGAAACTGGTAATTTTTTCAGTGATCTATTCAATGTTGGTAAGAAAATTATATTGTACAAGAAATAGCTTTTATTTTATGTATATAATATATTAGTATCTCGCTGAAAACGAAAGCATTAAATCATTAGTCCCATAAAATTATGTCTTTACATTTACTGACTATTTACACGGGGGCGTCGATTTGTTTTCAACAGATGTACAATTTAGAGAAATTTGTCATAATCCCTGTTGCGTACGAGTAAAATAAAAAAAAACAAGCACTTTCTATACTTATCGTATTTAAAAAAAACTAAACATACAGTTTGCTGCAGCCGAAGACTTAACAGCAGTGCGAAACTAGCAACTTCACCAATGTCTCCGACAACTAAAAATAGTTAAACGACTTCCGAGTTCAAGGGAGTCATTAACTCGACTACGTTCCCGCCACTTACGATCGCACGTATTAATACACTCATTTATGTAATCATACAGACAGACATGTATGGAAATGTATGACAAGATTTCACGGCTATGACACATACACGTAATATGGTAATGTGACGCGTGTTAACGTCTACAGACTTGAAAGAAAACATTACGCGTCAGTTTCAAGATCCATTATTTTCCTTCATGGAGGAGCGAGGTGTTAGACTCCTCCATTGAAAAGGGAAGATCTTCCGCCAGGCTAGGTCATCGTGCCTGGGGACCGCGGTCCCACTGTTGATGTTGGAATCTTGTATATATGCAGATCGCATGGAAAACTTCGTAAGCGCGATGTAGGTTATTGGAGCGCCATCAATCTTGGAGTCGTGCGAACTATATCTGTTGGTGGATAGATGTCGCTACACCTTCCTTACTTTAAATATTTTTAGTAAATTGAATTTGTAATGATTTTGAGTTAATGAAAAATGTATTGTTACAAAGCAAAGTAACAGAATATAATGTAGACCATATTATATTCAATTTTATCTGTATATTTGTATCAAAATGGGAGTTTAAGTGTCGCAGTCGATTTGCCAATTGTAAATGCAACATTTTAGCGGTCCACCACAGCAATGGAATGCACGTCAATCGAAATCTCGTTCAGAGATAAGTTAAGAAAGTTACACGAATGTTGTTTATAAACTAACAAGATCCGATGACGGCCTGTTAAATTCAACGAACGGGGAAATTTTCCTCTCTGAAACACGTGCTCCGTATATATATATATATATATATATATATTATATAAACATATATATATCTTGAATGTGGAACAAAATTGATATATCTTTGACGTTATTTAACAACTTAAAAATGGAGGAACTTAATGATTTTTATGAATATTTATTGTTTGATAGAATAATGTGCCTAGCTAATTAGTTAAAAAGAATCAAGAAAAAAATTAAATTTTAGAAATAAAATTTTACAGACTTACTTTAAAAACCATAGACTTGGATACTTTTAAAATTCTGTGATTATTACGCAAATACATTGGGGCAAGCGAAAAATATCTATGGAACGCATACTACATTATTTTTACAAGTTTATAGTCGGTTTTAATTTAAATTAAGAATTGGTGAAACTGTATTATATTTTATTTTCTATTATTACCAGAGCTGTGGTCAGTGGCGGAGTCACGTGCAAGCGTGCCCGCTCGAAAATTACTCAGCCATAGGAATTTTCATTGAAAGAACAGCCGTGAGAAACGAATCAAACATACACTCAATAAATAAACTATCTTCTATTATAAGAGCGAAAACCACTGATTAATCTAAATCTCAGAAAGTATAAATGCTACAAACATTTCGCAGGTGGATGATTTTGATAGATTTTGACTTTAACTATCCATATTGGTGATATCCTAGCCACCGCATCAGGTGGGCCGTAAGCTTGTTTGCCACCTAGCGGTATTAAAAAAAAAACACCTAGATATAGCGTTAGTCCAACACGTGGGCTTAAAGCTGTTGTGTATTGTAAGCACTCAAAAGCGTTCCAATAACTGTATCAGGGTCGGCTCTAGTCCATGTAGCGCCCGGGTGCAATCAAATACCCTGGCGCCCTCTTGAAGGCGAGCAAAAATCTGTCGGAGCGCTCTTTAGCCCTAGGTCGTTCGCGAACTAAGAGTACATAATATGGGCGAAGGGTCTATTGAGAGCTCCACGATCGACGGCGCCCCCTAACACCCTGCGCCTGTGTGCGCTTGCACACCCTGCACTATAGGTAAAGCCGGCACTGAACTGTATCAATTCATCAAGTGTCTCAAAAACAAACTTTGAATAATAATTTACGCAACATTAAAATCTGAAATGTCAACGTCTGTAACGAGGGCTCATTTTAGGGGTCAACCTGTGCGAAATTACTCGAAACACAAACCGGAACCCGTCGCGATCCGGTCGAACAAGTCGCTGCTCGATTTTAAATTTGTTTCAGTTTTTTCATTCATTCATATTATTATGTAGCAGCTAGCACTGTTATGCGAACGTACGGTTTGACACAAAAGTGTAGCTGCATGGTTTTTGCATCAATTTTATTTTCCAATTCCATCTGTTCTCAATTTGGTTGCATCTTGCAATCTCATGAAAATGAAACGATCTTCCAAATTCAACGTTACAAAAATTTGGTTCTTATCTTTGCGCCTCCGGGCACATGTACCGAAAAGGGTGTAACTACAAAAAATGAAAAATAAATTCGAATTATCGACTGATTGTATCAATTCGAAGTGCGCTTACGTGAATTGGGTTTACTTTTACATTTACACAATAAAAATTTCAATGCCGACATATTTGGACTCGTAATTTTTGTCGCGAAAAGAGTGTAGTATTATTTTTATGAGTTCTGAACATAATTTCTATATTGCATGTAGTATTAAAAGAAACACAAGACAATTCAATAATCATGTGTTTATAAAATTGTTTTTGTTTTTCTACCTTGTTCGGAAAGGCTAAATGCATCGTCTATGATAGATGATTTACTTAGATAATAGATAAAAAATAATGTAGAGCAGACGAATGTCCATATCGGAAAGATATCGGAATATTCCATAGATTTGTTTTATTTTCTCTTTTCAAAGACGTACCTATTACGTTTGTTAGAGTGAAGCTGTCTAAGCAATGATAGCTCAGTGTTAGTGACGTCGGATACCGCGGCGAAGGTCGTGGATTCGAATCCTACAATGAGCTTGAGCTTTCCATAGCACGGTGGTAGGGTACTTTGTATTACTCGGCTGGTATTAATCTGTTGCCAAGCACCTTATGGTGTGTTCCGTGAGTTTGCTTTACAACACAATGAAAAACCCGCTGGTATTGCTTATGTCCATAGGCGACGGTATTCACTTACCATCAGGTGACCCGCCTGCCTGGCTGTCACTTGTGGCATAAAAAATATCATTCATTCTAAAAAAAAAAATTTTTTTGCCAAATTCTGCCACTGTTCTTTCAAAAATTCGAATGTTTGCCTATTTATCGAACCATTCAAATAGTATTTTAGTAAAAAAAAATTATATAATTGACGCCCATAGACTGCAGTTCTATTAAAAAAAAGTCTAGTACGTAGGTACGTAGTAACGCAAAAGTACAGTCAAACAAACAGTGGTCGGAGGTAGTGAAGCGTACCTATTTATAAACCGTTTGTAAATAGAGTGACAGTTGATTGCTTCACAGATCACTGTGATCCCAATCTAACATCCATTAGGTACATTGTATGCTACATTACTTATATATTTATTTTATTTATTTAATGTTAGGGAGACTATCGACAAAATTTTACAGTTAATACTCTTAAGTATGTAACAGAGAAGTCATTAAGAAGTCTCCACTGATAGTAATTGAATATATAAGAGATATTCTAATAGTTACTGCACTCGCTAAAGTAACTGCATCAGGGAAAAAAATATAATATAAAACTAAAAAATTAAGCAAACTAACAATAAATGAATCTACACACGGCGCTAATCTACCAATACTTTCTGAACAAGTTATCACTAAACTGCTTCCTCAGTGCGGGTACGCTTGCCAGGAATAGGAATATATGTAGACATATCTAGATATTGATAAATAGATAGATAGAAATAATTAAATTTTTTATGTGTATCATCTTTCCTTCCTGAAATCTGTTGAGTGATTTCGTGAAAAGGGACGGAATCAAGAATTATGTATACTACCTGGATTGGAAGCTCTCCATACCTATTTGAATCAAATACATATCAATTGAGAAAAAGATTAAGATAACAACTACATTGGGACAACTTCTCTTTCTTTCATACAGGGTAAGTAAGGTTAGAAAGAGAGATTGTCCCAACGTAGTCCTCACGTCCTTCTTCACCCAAAATCACGAGCTTCGTAATTAGAAATCCTTAAGCTATTTATTGATAAAAAAAAGTGATACCTAATTAGAAATCCCTGAGCTGTTTATTGATAAAAAAGTGACCTATTTGTTTTTTGACATTTATTTTATTTTATTTATTTATTTTTGATTTATATCTTGCGTGTTGTTAATTTGCTCATTTATAAGGTCTATTTATTCATTTGCCGCCATAACACTCAAATATTGTTAGTGAGACTAGAAAAATATTTTTTGTATGTAATAGGTCTATTTGCTTTTGAAAAGATTTATAGCCAGCTTTGAGCATAAACAACTTTTCGAACCATGCGTTAGACTCTAGCTAGACTATTCATAAGTGCTTTTAAAGGCCTATTTGAATATTCTTCATTGTCTGTCTTAGATTCTCTTCAGAATCTATTGTATGCTTTTAATTATCAATATGGTTGATGTTATTTGACTGATCCAAAAATCGGTCGCCTATTATTAACCTTCTACCTATATCGGAAAAGTTGATTGTTATTTTAGATCCAAAGAAAAAAGTACCTTAGAGAAATTAAACGGTAGGTATTTATCCATAAACCACAGTGTACTAGTCTCCTGAAAATTACAAGGAACCTTATTCCGTCTATAATTGAGCTGCAAATCGATCAGCTGGAATTACGCACGTTTACGTCGTAATTATCCAAGTTTATTGGAGAACGCACTTTAAGTCATTAATTAGTTGTAACAACTTTGGCCGGTAGTGTCGGTTCTTACTACTCTTTTGTAATTCTCCGAAACATATTTTCCTGGATAGGGGGCAAGACGGAAAAAAATCTTACGAAAATCACCGACACTTTAATGTCGGTGATTTTTTGTGTCTGTGCTGTGCGGCGTGCGCATGTTTCTCTGTCTGTCTCTCTCTCTCTCTCTCTCTCTCTCTCTTATAGAAAGCAAGCCAGATATTTTCATTTCTATTTATTTTTATATAAATAGAAATGTTTTTTATATATATATATATATACTCTCTCGACTTATATAACTTCGTTCCATCCGGGTGTCCCTTGACACCTCTCAAGTTTTTTTATTTCATAACAGACACTACCTAGTCAGATCAGAGTTCAATGAAGACATCGTAAGAAGTCAAAACATACAAAAAAACCGGCCGAGTGCAAGTCGGACTCACGCTCGAAGTGCTCCGTAAAAATGGCTAAAACATCACGTTTGTTGTATGGGACTGTTTTTAGTTGTTGTTATAGCGGCAACAGAAATACATCATCTGTGAAAATTTCAACTGTCTAGCTATCGCGGTTCTTGAGATACAGCCTGGTGACAGACAGACGGACGGACAGACAGCGAAGTCTAAGTAATAGGGTCCCGTTTTTACCCTTTGGGTACGGAACCCTAAAAAGTACATACTATACCAATACTCTGTAAAAAAAAAACTCTGTAAGTCTGACTGTCTACTCGTCTTTCTCAGTCAACGGCTGAACAAACGATGAAATTTGGAGTGGAAAACTTGAATCTTTGGGAAAGATACATAACTTTTTTTATCTGCTTTCTAATTGAGTTAAAAAGGGTACACGAAGTCGCGGGCGAGTGCTAGTAAATACGCCACTTTCTTCTAGCTATACTACATCGGCACAGCTAGAAGAAAGTACCACTCCCAGTCCCACATGCGATCAGTTTACACATTTAAGAAAACGATTAGTGTGTATCGTCTCCATATTAATTAGTGGGCAGTAATCAAGTTACATTTGAGTCGAATGTAACGGTATTGCCAACGTGTGAATGCCCGAAAATGTTTCCATACAATATTCGTAGGTATTTTTGTAACTGGACTGATTGTGAGTGACCTCGGGTATTTGAGATGACTCTGTCGATGCGTCCCCACTTGAACTTGAAAATAAGGGCGATGATAGATCAGTGGTAGTGACGTCGGATACCGCGGCTAAGGTCGTGGTTTAGAATCCTACAATGAGCTTGAGTTTTCGGTGAAGGAAAACATCGTGAGGAAACCACAGCACGGTGGTAGGGTATTTTGTAGTACCCAACTGGCTGTTTACCCTCAAGTTGAAAATCTGTCGCCAAGCACCTATCGGTGTGTTCCGAGAGTTCCGACAGCTGCACTTGAGAGCCAGTTCCCATCTAGGCTTTGTGTGCTTACCACCTTCGGCCACATCATCACTTACCATGGTGAGATTGTGGTCAAACACAAGCTTATCCAGAGTAAATAAATCACAGTATGTTCATGAGCTGAGCGATTATACTAGTTGTGCTCCACGTTCCCGAAAAGTCTTATCTTCCCGGTATAAAAAGTATCCCATGTTTTATTCTAGGATATGATCTACCTGTGTGCAAAGTTTCATCAAAATCCGTTTAGCCGTTTGCGTTTGTGTAAGTTATCTGATTTGGATAGTTAGAACACTCATAAAAAAATGAAAAGGGAAAAAATCGAATGGGAAACCTTTAACCGTGAGAAATCTTGGGGCTCTTCAAATATGCAGTAGCAGGTGCAGATAACAAGTGAAAGCCGATTCGAATCGATTGATTAATGCTTCTCTAAATAATTCAAGTCCAACGCTGATTAAAAAATACTAGTGGGACTGTCTTGAGCAGTGACAATTGAGTAGCGGTTCTCCAACGGTGACGCATGACGGAACGACATGCAACAGCGTCAAAGCAACTGTCTGACTGGGCGGCTGTGCTGGCAGGGCAGCCGCAGTGTCTCAGTCAATGTCTATGATATTATGTAATTTTTTTTAAATTATTCTTGATAAGCTTGTGTTTGACCACAATCTCACCATGGTAAGTGATGATGTGGCCGAAGGTGGTAAACACAAAGCTTAGATGGGAACTGGCCCTCAAGTGCAGCTATCGGAACACACCGATAGGTGCTTGGCGACTGATTTTCAACTTGAGGGTAGCCAGCCAGTCGGGTACTACAAAGTACCCTACCACCGTGCTGTGGTTTCCTCACGGTGTTTTCCTTCACCGAAAGCTCAAGCTCATTGTAGGATTTGAACCAGTAAAATGGTCAAAAATTGCACACCAAACTAAATAACGTAACAACGTGCAACTCCAACAATTAAGAGCGATGCTTAAATAATTCGACGCCTGTCGCTCCGACATGCGTCACAGTGAGTGAACCGCCTTAGCGTGAAATGTTTGCAATAATTGTTAATAATTTATGCTTAAACATGTTCTTAGAACACTAATTCAACTGTCGATTGATTATTTACTACTGCGGGTTAAGCTTTGATGATTCCTTTGTGGTTTTCTAGTTTCATATACCATTAAGAATCCGCTTTTTACTTACAATGTAACACAAATATAAATGTAATTTGTAACCACAGGAAAGCAACGGCAGATCATTTATATAGACCAAGAACAAAAATGGCCCTAGAATCGATCCTTGCGGTACGCCCGTTTTAACTAAAGACCCTGGGGACGTAGTACAACCGATACCTACTTTTTGTTGCCGACTAGATAAATATGATGATACAAGACAAAGAGCCGTGTCACGGATTCCATAGTGATGAAGTTTTAAAACTAGGGTCTGATGATCCACGCAATCAAAAGCCTTGGAAAGATCACAAAATACGCCGACCGCATCTTGAGAATTCTCCCAGGCCTCAAAAATATGCTTAAGAAGTTTAGCCCCTGCGTCTGTCGTGGATCTCCCTTTAGTGAATCCAAACTGGTTAGTATGCAAAATCCCGTTATGTGTGAAATGAGCTAATAATTGGTTTAAAATTATTTTTTCAAAAACTTTGCTTAGTGCAATGAAGTATAGTGATATAGTTAGTATAATGAACATGACTTTGGCCTAAACTATTTTGGTAGCATTCTCCTTCCTTTTTAAATAATATTAGAAAGACATATAATCATCGAGATTAAAATAGTTTAGGTACATTTTGCACAATAAAATTACCAGCATAAAATAATGAAGAAATAACTTCGTAACCTTTTTCTCCTCTGTTACAAAAAAAAACTTTTTTTTCTTTAGCTATTGACAAGCTTTATCAAGTTTTTTTTAAATATTTATCAAATTGATATTACAACCCCAATGCAATTGGGCAACACAGATACAAATCATTGCAAAACAAATACGTCTAAACACTTGAACTTTAATCTTCTGTACTCGCCATTGCCATCGCCATCGCCATCGCCATAGCGTTATCTCTGAAGTTTCAATGCGGATGACACATGTTTTGCTTCATAGAATTTGTTCGACAATACTAAGTACGGAAATGCATATGTCCAGTCGGTCTATTGAATTCAATGCAATGCAACTATCTTTGGTGAGGCCATAGGTCATGGGAACGAGTGTAAGCTAGCGTGGCGACGGCTTCTGTCGACAATTTATAGGTGAAATGCTCTAATGTTTATTTGTTATAATGTATTTTAGAGCGTTTAGATGTTGGAAAGTTAGGATTTATCATATTTTGATCTTGTAAAGTTACCTGAATGGGTTTGGTGTCACTGTAGATTCATATCGATACGAGTTATTGAAACATGCTTTTGTATTGTGTTACATCATTATCACGATTTGAACTAAATAGTTCGACAATAAGCGTCTTTAAAAGTGGCCGTAATTTTACCACAATCGTGTATTTTGAAGTTACACGTCAATTTGTGTTTATTGTAATTTTGCCGTATCTAGATTTTCTATGTAGCGGATATAATAAAGAAAATAGATTTGATAAGATGTCTAATCTTTATCTTAGGATCCTAGTAGTTATATTAAAACTGAGCCTTAATAGTAAAGACAACAAAGTACTCATTGCCGTTAGAAAAAAAACCGGCCAAGTGCGAGTCGGACTCGCGCACGAAGGGTTCCGTAAAAACGGCAAAAAAATCACGTTTGTTGTATGGGCCCCTTAAATATTTATTTTATTTTGTTTTTAGTATTTGTTGATATAGCGGCAACAGAAATACATAATTTGTGAAAATTTCAACTGTCTAGCTATCGCGGTTCTTGAGATACAGCCTGGTGATGATATCGAGCAAAAAAGGGCAAAAAAATAGCGTTTTTTTGTATGGGAGCCCCTCTTAAATATTTATTTTGTTTTGTTTTTAGTATTTGTTGTTATAGCGGCAACAGAAATACAAAATTTGTGAAAATTTTAACTGTCTAGCTATCGCGGTTCTTGAGATACTGCCTGGTAACAGACAGACGGACGGACAGACGGACAGACAGCGAAATCTTAGTAATAGGGTCCCGTTTTTACCCTTTGGGTACGGAACCCTAAAAACAGTAACCCTTGAAACTGTCGATAAAAAGAGGTTGACATCTTCCTTTTTCTCAGCTCTAAAATCAAGGTAGAAGGGTGTTGACACGCTATTGTACAGTTAGAACAGAGACCAGACATGTAGCGGCTCCGACGATGCTCTTATTATCCAATTGTTATACAAGGTGGCACCAAAACTAGCTGCAAGTGGCTGCCATACCGTTGGGGTTCGCTTAATTGTGAGGGGGGCAATGCGATTTTCACTCTCTTCTAGATATTATATGTAGAAGTCCTTAACTTTTCACAGCGTTTCTTCATCTTCATCAGTAGTTTTTTAGTAAGGTTTAAAGAATAACCAAAAAATAGTACCTATGTTTTATATTTGAATCATTATATATTTTTTTATACCACTAGTTGGCAAACAAGCTTACGGCCCACCTGATGGTAAGCGGTTACCGTAGCCTATGGACGCTTGCAGCACCAGAGACGTCACGAGCGTGTTGCCGACCTTGCATAAACCTTCTTACTCCTCTTTTGAAGAACCCCATGCTGTAGTCTGTAGAAAAAAGTTCATAAATTTGAATTGGTAGTTGATAACTTTGATGGTATAGAACTCATGTCATGAAAAACTTACAGTCCGAGCTAAGGAACGTCAGTTGTTCCTCCTTGCATCGTATTACTCATCACTGCGGGTCGTGGCCTTTCATCGTAAACATAAATTGTTGTGATACGTCGTCATTTGTTTCTCTTCTGTGTTTTTTGAGAGCAGTGCAGATCTGATCGGGCTTTTTCCTTCTTCGAGACTTCCCTTCAATTTTGCTAGTGAAAAACAAAATGTGACCGAAATATTGCAGGATCCTTCGTAGATAAGTAGCGGAGAGTTTGGAATCTCGTTTGGATTTTGAGCTTATTCAGAATCGCTGCGTGAAATGATTGATCGTCTCTATAATTATTATCGCAAAAATTCATACTTTCAAGTCTCACTTTCATCCATTTATAGGTAAGTCGTTAGTTAATACACGATTTTCAGTCACACCTACACTCATAATTGGGATGAAAGACTTCGTTATTTAGTAGTATAATTTATTTTTCACAGAACGTGTGTTGAGAACAATATTATTAAAGTGTTTAAATACATCGCTATGCAACCTTGTCTTGTCTATGCAGTATTTTGAGATTGAATATTATTCAGACTGCATTTTTTTAAGCGGATGTTTTGGCATTTGCTGACAACATGGTTTGACAAATTTCAACGGTATTTACTTATGTTGGCGTATTTTCTGGATATTTTTCACTACTGACACAAATAATTATTGAGATATTTTTAAGTGGATGTCATCCATAATGAATCACTACGTGTGGTATGATCCC
The DNA here is from genome assembly GCA_951361185.1 of Ochropacha duplaris. Lineage (NCBI taxonomy): Eukaryota > Metazoa > Arthropoda > Insecta > Lepidoptera > Drepanidae > Ochropacha > Ochropacha duplaris. The sequence goes on along the minus strand of OX592709.1, from coordinate 2,272,002 downwards.
ATTTTTCTGATGTTATTATTCATATAATATACTGTAACCTGTAAGACCTTCATAAGTGGCCTCCTAGGGCTTAAACTGAATGGCTTTGACTTAATGACATTAATACAATGAAGTTTATTGCTAAATCAGAATCTACTCAACATACTTATACTTTTAATTTAGTCCTGATTGAAAATTTGATAGCTTTTACTTTTATTTTTGATGGCTTTAAAAAAACATATTTTTTTTGTCCACCAAATTTTCAATATTTTAGAAGCTAATTAGTAACAAGTACGTTTTAGTAATCAGCCACAGTCAGTTATATTTATTTTATAAAAAAAATACCGGTCAAGTGCGAGTCGGACTCGCGCACCGAGGGTTCCGTTCAAACTTGTAAATAGTTCGTTCATCATTTTTATTTGATTACGTTTTCGATTACCTTATTTTGAGGTTGGTGCTGAAAATATTATAAAGGCTGTCTTTGTAGCGCTAAATTAAACTTAAGTGTAGAAGACACATATTTTCTAATGTTGCGTTGCGTGAACGAGAGTAACTTCAAGTTTTTTATCTGCTCTTAAAATATATATGATCTCCATTTAATGCGCTAGCTAAACTTTTATTATCCTCACACCCCAAGTAGTCTGGGATATGCCTGTAGGTAGAGACATAAAACTTGGAATTTGTTTAAACAAAACAATATCGTTGTAGGTTGTAGGTAACAACTGAATGAATTTTAAGGCGATGATAGCGCAGTGGTAGTGACGTCGGATACCGCGGCGAAGGTCGTGGGCTCGAATCCTACAATGAGCTTGAGCTTTCGGTTTCCTCACGATGTTTTCCTTCACCGAAAGCTAAAATGATAAGCCGGTAATGACCTAAGATTGCCCCTCCCTAATCCAAATCCGGGATCAGCGCCTGAAAATACATTGGCATTTGAAATATGCAATCGTTAATGTAATAAAGGCGTTTACCTTCTAACCTTTCCCTTTATCTAGAACTGAATGTATCACTATTAGGTCTAGATATTTTGTTGTCCTAACACGAGTGTATGTTTTCTAGAGCAATATTCTCATGCGAGCGAATGGTACGCCATTCTAAACTTGCTTGTTCGACCAGTGGTGTAAATAGTTACGGTATTATAATGCAAGCCGTTTTGTTACGGATCTTATTTTATATATTTAGGTTATTGATTCTATTTTTAAACGACTTCAAAAAATGAGGAGTTTCTCAATTCCTTTAGTCTTTCTAAAATATTGTAATGACCTATTAAAACTGGTTCAAAAATAGTTTGGGATCTAGTGATCTAGTGTTTTGTCTATAGTGAATCTTTGTTATGTGTTTTCTTTAAATAGTAATAGGTACCTTGTTTTAAATTAAAAAATAAACCTATTTTTATTTAAAAAAAATATATTGAGTAGGTAATTAATCATAGTGATGATTTCGATTTTTCAAAGTGATCGCAAACTTTTTTTGATGTGTGTATAATACAGTCTATATGTTGCAATATTTTATGAATAATAAAATGGTATTATATTTTATTATTGTTGAATATTCTACGTAATTATTGCTACTAGTGCTCGCCCTCTGATCGAAATTCGACCAAAAACTAATTTTGTTTCTTGGCACACAGGTAGATCATATCCTGGAATAAAACATACTACTTTTTATCCCGAGAAAAGATAAGATCCCTCGGGAACGCGGAAACCGCAGCGCGAAAAACTAGTATTATAAATCTTAATCACTTTTTTGTGGCGTTCACGTAGATACAAATATCACGCCTGTCTATACATTTCAACAACATTCAAATGGCCAGATTAGAAGAATTGTACAATGATATCGAGGTTAATGTCGACCAGATATAATGACTTATAAGCATTTGTGATGCAAATCTATGTTTGTGCTACTGAGCTCCGTACGAATGAATACGTTATGTAAAAATGTTATACCTAGCAACAATGATATTATAATTTAAAAATGTGTAAATAGGTTATAGCTCCGAAAGCGCGATACTAAAAAATCGCTAATTAGCCTACTGTGACGCGTCGCTGACATCAACGGATGCACTTTTTAATGTCTCAAGTAACAACGAGGCAGGCGGGTCACCTGATGGTAAGTGACAACCGTCGCCTATAGACATTAGCAATACCAGGGGGACTTACTGTTTTAGCGCTACTTGCGGAGACGATGTATGAACGCCCACGTTACATAAATAATGACATTTAACCACCTCTATCGAATAAAAGACAATTGTTGTGTTGCATTCAAGTCTGTGTGCTTAACGACTTCATTATCTGAAATGATAACTTTTATGCGTAACTAGGAGTACGTGTTTCTCAGAAACTTTACTTGAACACTGTTTAATTATTTTTTTTATTACGTATCTGCGCAAAGGTCTTTCGTAATGAGGCTGTAAAATTAATGTTAGCATGACAATTGGTATTGCCATTTAGATATAGGATGACGTAGTTAGGCTTGTGAGTGATGTCATTAAATCTATGTGGCAATACCAATTGTAATGCTAATAAGTGACACTAAGTACTATAGTCCGTTCCATATGGATTGGCAATAAAGGTCATTGACTGTCCTTTACCATGTTCCGTAAACTGCTATCGCTTGATTATCATGGCTTTTATGTCACAAGTGACAGGCAGGCGGGTCACCTGATGGTAAGTGACTACCGTCGCCTATAGACATTGGCAATACCAGGGGGATTGCTAATGTGTTGTACACTTTATTACAATGCCTTAAAAGCGAACTGACTCTCAATTGCCGAAACACACCAATAGGTGCTTGGCGACAGATTTTCAACTTGAGGGTGGTAGCCAGCCAGTCGAGTACTACAAAGTACCCTACCACCCGTGCTGTGGTTTCCTCACGATGTTTTCCTTCACCGAAAGCTCAAGCTCATTGTAGGATTCGAACTCACGACCTTCGCCGCGGTATCCGACGTCACTTAACACTGAGATATCATCGCCTTATCATGGTACCGAAACATGTACCATGTAATCAAGCGATAGCAGTATTCCGACAAGTTTGTATGGCGAGCGACAGGTTTACTGAACATGGCAAAGGACAGTCAATGACCTTTATTGCCAATCCATATGGCACGGACTATATATTATTATGATCTCAAAAGTAGTGTTTAACTAACCTCTTCCCGCGACTTAGTTCGTTGTTTTGTAGTTTCTTAGTTTTGTTGGTGTGTTCCGGCAATTGCGCTAGAGAGCCAGTTGCCTATAAGGTATACAACAAGGGGGTTTGCCAATTTGTTTTTGTATTGCTAATGTCTATTTGTTTGTTTGTTTGGTATTGCTAATGTCTATAGGTGACGGTAGTCACTTACCATCAGATGACCCGCCAGCCTCGTTGTCACTAGTGGTATAAAAAAGTGTTCAAGTATCAAGTAGTCATGAAATTGTTTTCTGCAAAATCGATTTACAATTTAATTTAAATATATTTGCTCCTTCTTGCTTCATTAACACCTTTCTAAACTTATAGTTAAAGTAATTTAGATCGATGTCGAATCGCAAACTAATTTCGCTATAGCAAAAAATTTAACATTATTAATACCATTCAAATATCGATCATGATCTTTAATTAGTTTTCGATCCGTTTCAGTTAACTATTGTGAAAGTTTATAATTAGCCGAACGCAGATAAACTAGCGCTTTCAGTTTTCCCAATTTTTCCATTTGCCGGGCAAAGTTTTCAATATTTTTTGCCAATAAGAACCTCTTTTTGACTATTATGAACATTTTAAGATACAAAAGAGCTAAATTGATCCTACTCTTTAGTCTCTCTTGTCTGTGGGTTCAGTTGTTGTCAAGTCATGTCATTTATTCACATAAAAATGTATACAATTTATATGAAGTTCCTGACTTCTTAGCTACGTATACGTGTACATACAGAAGTCAGTACCCTCTCCTTTGCAGTATGATCTAATTTAAATGTATGTACCTACCTAATAATAATACAGCCTTATGTTTAAATTAGGAAATATCTGAAACTAACACTTGACTTCGTATGACTTGATTAATTTATTTACTCCCTATATATGTATAGTAGATTGTTATACAAGGAGCTAAAATGACCCATTACATACGAGGTAGTTAATAGAAATACAATATGAAATATGTAGTTTATAATGTGTTTTTTTGTTTCTTCTGTAGCCGCAACACATTGCATGCATTCTACCAGAGATCGCCGATTTTAGTTCCATTTTCAAAATTAAAATGAAGTTCTGTTTTTATGAAACAGTAATAAGTCGAGTCTTTATTCATGATTATTCTACTTATGACTAAAGACTTTTTCGTTTTTGTAGGCTCATTGTCATTTGACACACAAAAAAAAAAAAACTTTTTCCCCTAGAGGAAGAATTGCTATTTTTTCTTCGCTCTGGTACGCCACAATGACGGTCTTTTTGAGCAAGGAGTGAAAAAAATGTTAAATGTGTTATTCTTTTACAGGGTTCAAACCACACCAAATTTCTTCGTTTAGCTGTAAAAACGAAGCAGTTAATTATAAAGACTCGGTAACTTGCCCATTTCTTAAGTTTATTAGTTTGTTTATGCGAATACGAGATGTCACCTGTAATACCATGACGTTTAATGTCATTGTCTGAAAATATAATATATTATTTTACACGTTAGAACAAGTTTTATTTTACCTACCAAATTGAAGATAAATCGTCACCAATACAGTACGCTTTTAAACATGGTCCTTCGAGTAAGCCGGATATTTCGTCATATGGTTGACTGAATGTTAGTAAGATTTGAGGAGATTCCTTCTTCGGTAAGAATCTGGTTCCTGACAACCGGGCTTTGTGAAAATACATCACAGGAACTGGACTAGCACCATCGTACCGCAGGGAGCGGATGCGAGTATCAGCGACATACTTAGTTACCAACCGGATTCCGAATTAGTAGTCGGACTAAGGAACTATTATAATATAGTGGAAATAAACAGTGAATACCTACCGACTTTGAATTATAGAACAGAACATTATTAATTGTTCAAAGTATTAACTTGAAACTCAGGATTTTTACAATAATTTGAAATTGCCGTCAATATGGAAATTATAAAAATACAGAATGATATTATGCAACAGTTACAAAAGGCTAGAGTAAACTTCAAAAAGAGTCCGAAAGATAGAATAACAAAACAGTTCATACAAATAAGAATACAAACTATCGATACAAAGTGGAATGAATTTACAAAAAATCATTATGAAATAGTTAAAGGAAAAGGAGCAGAAGAATGTGAATATTTGGAAAATGATCAATACAATAATACTGAGGAATTTTACTTGTTATTTAAAGCAGAACTACAAGAGTTACTAGACAAACAGCAAGTTCAATGTTCAACCTCGGCTGATAGGAAACACGACAATTCAGCGGAAAGTCACATATCATTTGTCAAGCTACCAAAGATCACGATACCTGTGTTTTCCGGTCAATATACCGAGTGGATCAGTTTTAGAGATTTGTTCGTTTCGCTTGTACACAAAAACGAATCTATCGATAACGTTCAGAAACTTCACTATTTGAAAGGGCATCTTACTGGAGAAGCTGCGCAATTGTTACTACATATTCCAATTACTAATGATAACTACCAGCAGTGTTGGACTCTGTTGGAACGTCGTTATAACAATAAACAATATTTAGCTAACTGCATATTAAAACAGTTCTTTAGTCTAAAGAGCGTTCCGACTGAGTCTGCCAGTGCCATCAAGCAGTTGTTAGATAGTACAACAGGTATGTTACAGTGTCTTAACAATATGGGAATTGATACTAAGTCATGGGATGTGATTATTATTTATATTGTAAGTATGAAATTGGACAATGAATCTAGAAAACAATGGGAAGCAAAGGTTAGCGAATTAAATAATCAGTTGAATCATTTGCCCAATTTCAGTCAATTCAAAGAGTTTCTAGAGACACGATTTCATTCCTTAGATTTTTTGGATACAAAGAGCTCAATGAATAAAGGTAATTTGTACAACTATCATAGAAATAATAATACAAAGTCTGTTCATGTTGGTCAGACTTTACACATATCTCAAGTTGTATGTTCATATTGCACACGTGATCACCGAATCAGTAATTGTAAAGATTTTATTAAGTTAGATAGTACTGCTAAGCGTGATTTTGTTCAGCAAAACAGGTTGTGTTTCAACTGTCTTGCCAATAATCATTCGGTAAATTACTGTCGTACCACAGATTCTTGTCACATTTGTAAAAGGCGACATCATTCGTTGTTGCACTCAAGTAACGCTATTCAGTTCAATGGTAACAAAGAACAAGTTAAAGAGACCACCACCCTACCATCCACTGATTCAGCAGCGGCACACTTATACCAATCTCAGATAGGTGAGTCACCAGTAATGAGTAGTTTTGTTTCAGGAGGAGTAAGTCACTATTCTTTACTACCTACAGCATTAGTTGATGTTAAATCGGATGTTGGATTGATTCATCAGTTGCGTGCACTTATTGATCCAGCTTCTCATCTTTCTTTCGTGACTGAATCTACCGTTCAGCTACTTAAACTCAAAAAATGGGCAATTAGGGAGAATTTATCGGGTTTGGGAGGTGAACCAAGTTTTATTGCAAAATCGAAAACAGAAATTACACTCCATTCACTTCACAACCCCGAATTTGCGATCAAAGTAGAAGCTTACATTTTAGATAAATTGACAGATTTATTACCATCAGGAAAAGTTGTTGTAAAATCATGGCCAATGTTAAATGAAATCAAGCTTGCAGATCCTGAATTTAATGTTCCTAATAAAATTGATGTTTTACTTGGATCTGATGTCTACGGCCATTTACTTAAGGAAGGTGTAAAGAAATGTCCTTCAGGATCACTAGTAGCTCAGGATACAGTTTTTGGATGGATTTTAACCGGTAGTAATGAGTTTGCACCTACATTATATCATGGGGTTTCCCTGCATGTGCGAGCAGATCACTTTAAAGTCATTCGGGGAGATAGAAGAAGAACCTAAATCTGAAATGAATGTTATGCCTGAAGAACAGCACCGATGTGAGGAGTTGTACGCATTAACCACAAAACCAGATGAAAGGTACAGATATAACGTCAAGTTGCCATTCAAAAATGAAACTCCAGCCTGTAAAAAGGGTCAATCACAAGAAATAGCTATGAAGAGATTCATGTCGCACGAACGAAAACTAGAAAGAAATTCAAATCTGAAGTTAGAGTACAAGAAAACATTTGATGAGTATTTGGAAGTAAATCATACACAACCAGTTAATCGGGAATATTACAATAAAGGAGTTTATTTGCCTTATCATACAGTAGTGCGCGAAGATAAAAAAGAAAGAAACTTACGTACAAGAACAAAACGAGGCGATACTGGGTCTGATTTTAGTTGGAGAACCTCTTGTTATGCCGTCTGATATTAGGTGTGAATATTTCACTATCAGCACGTTCAGGAGGCATAGGTAAAAATGGAATCACATTACTCATGAACCGCAATTAGTTCTTATTAAGACAGACGGGCTACCACCCACCAGGTTGTTTATGGGTAAGGTGGTTGAAAAACATCCTGGTGCTGAAAAAGTTACGCAAGTTGTGACAATATCCATTATTCATTCAAGTTTCTTTGTACATATGTGTTTTATCTTTAGCCTAAGTTTCAGCATTTAACCCGCTGTAAGAAGTTTATAAAATAAGGTTTTTAAATATCTATTCTTGTTTCTCTACGTCCAGTTTGTACTGAAATACTGTGATGCTAATGTTAGTTTGAATATGCATACGATTCGATGTGAGTTTCTGTTAAAATTGTTATAATTATTTTAAGTTATGTGTTTGTATAATACTATAGTAAAGGACTGTCGTCCTTGGTGGGCAGTTTGTTTATGCGAATACGAGATGTCACCTGTAATACCATGACGTTTAATGTCATTGTCTGAAAATATAATATATTATTTTACACGTTAGAACACATTTTATTTTACCTACCAAATTGAAGATAAATCGTCACCAATACAGTACGCTTTTAAACAAGTATATTATTACGTAGTATATTATTCGAATAGTGACCGTTATCGCAACCTCTAATAATACAAATAACCTCTAATAATACAAAAATAGACTTATCTACAACTGATGACATTCCCGCACAAAAAAAGTTGTAATTATAAATCAAATAGAAAGTTAAGTTGAATCGTACGTTCAGCTACATTTAGTTAATTTTTTCCTCGTAGTGTACCTACTTCACTCTATCAATACAATATAATCAAATCGATTAACGCACGTATGCCTTACGTAAAAGGTTTTGCATATAACAAAAAATATAAGAATTGACCTCTAATTTGTAAAAAAAATATTTATTTGATTGTACGAGTATATACAGATTTCTATAGCTTCGTTATGTTTTTTTTTGTTATCAATAGCTAGCTAGATATTGTTATTAATACAGGTTTCTATAGGCGTAGTGAGTAATAAAATTAAAGGTGATATGCCTGTCTCACTCGCACCGCGTGTAACGTGCTAACCGGAGTAGTAACCAATGTTGGACATTGCCAAAATTCAAAAAAAGAATCGACTGCGCGTGAGTTTATAGATCGGTGTCTGAACGCGAATGTTGACCTAACCGTACTATATTGAGTAAAAAAAACTTTCAAAGCGTTGATTTGATAGCTCAGTGGTGGTGACGTCGGATACTGCGGCGAAGGTCGTGGTTTCGAATCCTACAATGAGCTTTTGGTGATGGAAAACAGTCGGGTACTTAGTAGTACTCGACCGGCTGGCTACCACCCTCAAGTTGAAAGCACCTACTGGTGTGTTCCGATAGCTGCACTTGAAAGCCAGTTTCCTTCTAGACTTTGTGTGCTTAATCTATGGCCACATCATAACTTACCACGGTTAGATTGCGGTCAAACACAAGATTGAAAAGTTAAAAAAAAAATCGACAGGTACTTGTGTTCGAGGCTATAACCTTTGCTTACGTTGTCAGAACATCCTTGACAAAATATTTTTCCAAGCGATGCTCAAATTTTGTCCAACTTTTTTTTTGATTGACATAACCTGCTTACCTGCTTTAATTGATCATGCTTAATGAATGTCTCGTCTTTTTATCCTTGATAATTTTTAAAGTGTTTGTACGTAATTATTTAGAAGACATTTTAGTTATTGCATTATGAGACATTTAAAACTTATTTTAAACTTCTTTCAGTTTTTATCAATGTTTGAAACGTGCTGTTTCATTTTTATTACAGAAACATATTTCTGGATATCTGTATATTGGTCATTTTAGTGAGGAAGATTCTAAATTGACGGATGATAATTATGAATTGGTTTCTAAGTTTATTACCCACTAGTTTTCCGCCCCGCAGTTTCACCCGCGTTCCCGAGGGATCTTATCTTTTCCCGGGACAAAATATAGCCTATGTTCATCAGAGATAATGTAGCTTTCTAATGGTGAAAGATTTTTTCGAATCGGTCCAGTACATTCAGAGCCTATTCAATGCAAACAAACAATCAAATCTTTCCTCTTTATAATATTAGTATAGATATTAAAAATTATATATATGCATAAATTTTGAGAAACATTGACAGTTAGTGATAGTTGATTATTTGCTTTGTTATCTGTATTTACTGTCACAAGTATTTTTTTAAATCTCATTTTAAGCAGTGGGTACAAATTAAAATTCCACAAAGTCGAAAAGTAGCCCTATAAAGTGCAGCTTTTTGAATAGGTACATGATATGTCAAAAGTGTAGTCACTAGATAGAAATCTGCTAGAGTCCCTCAGTCCATATAAGAACGAAAATATGAAAATGAAAATAGACATAATAGTAAAACTGATGGCACATTATTGTCATAGAAATAAAAGTCGGTGGCCATAACATAATCTCTGGATACCAGCAAATCTTTCAACATCGTCGTTTGTAGATAATATAGTTTTAACTGTTTTTTTTATACGAGTTTTATTTGACTCTACACTCACTTTTTGAAACGAATTTGTTACTTTAATAGTCGAAGATAAAATTCATGGGACAAATGAATAAAATTAGCTATTTTTAGTGTATAGTTATAGTTATTCTGTGTGTTATTTAAAACAATAATTAACGCCCTTTACTTTTGATAACACTAATCATTTGAAATGTACCAAAGTAAATGAGGATAAACCTTGTTTTTACAAATCAGCAAAAGTGGTTTTCCCTATGGAGTACTCGTACCCACCCATGGGGTTCTTCAAGAAAGGTCTGGTGAGTATTAGGAATAGTTCTGGAGAGCCAAAATTAAAGTCTGAACCTACTCTTTTTTTAATTCTGGATAAGCTTGTGTTTGACCACAACCTCACCATGGTAAGTGATGATGTGGCCGAAAGTGGTAAGCACACAAAGCCTAGATGGGTGGGAACTCGCTCTCAACTGTCGGAACACACCGATAGGTAATTGGCGATAGATTTTCAACTGGAGGGTGGTAGCCAGCCAGTCGGGTACTACAAAGGACCCTACTACCGTGCTATGGTTTCCTCACGATGTTTTCCTTCACCGAAAGCTCAAGCTCATTGTAGGATTCGAACCCACGACCTCCGCCGCGGTATCCGACGTCACTACCACTGAGCTATCATCGCCTTAAATCAACTCAAATGAAATCCAGTATCGTTGACCCCCATTTACATCTAATGGATCCACAAATTATTTTTTCACTGTGATGGACCCCTTAGGTCGTTGTCGTCTTGTGGATCAATATAGACCAATTTGGGAATCAATGGTATATGGTCACATTTTTTTATCCAACTCTGCTAAAAAATGGCGTGAAATTGACTGCAGAGTAAATCGAAGGTCTTGCACAGCATGACTTTGTTATATATGGTGCTAGTTCTCGAGTAAGCGATAAAGATTAGGGAAATACCTGTTTCAATGGTCTTGCTCCCGATCGTGATTGGTGTATTGTTGGCTATATTATTATTGTGAATTCTATAGGTTTTTAAAGAATTGTACGTTTTTTAGGTACTGCAGCGTTGGTGTGTTTTGTTGTTAGATGTTGTTAACAGATTTGGAGTTTTAGACAAAGTATATCCAATGGATAAAATTAAAAAAAATATATGATATTACTGAATATTTTTCTATCAACCACAATCATGGTTAAGTTTATAGTTGTTACTTCTTTTAGATGCTCCATCGTAGTGTCGTAAATACGCCGAATTGTGTATGGTATATGTTATAAAAAACCATTTACGTTGCTGAATTAATGTTCCAATAAAAAAAAATAACAGATAATGTAACATGTAGGCCTTCTGAAATTAAACTTTTTTTTTTACAAGTACAGCAAACACCGATAGGCACCACTTAGTGGTACTATAAGGATTCAAATATAAGTAATCCTTTGAGATTTAATTAGACATTCATTTTTAGTCTTCAGCTTCACAATTTTTAATATCAGACGACCATCCGTGTCTACGCACTGACGTCGATTCTTTTTATGAAATTAACTTTTTCTAATATTCATAATTCATAGCAAATAGAATTATCAATGGCCAGCACGTAAGCATAGACACTACATTAGTAGCTTGCAACACCAGGGGTATAATTCACACGTTACGGACCATAGACTAAGATTTATTTAAAAAAATCTGATACCGATCTTCTAACGAATTAAAATGTTCAAGCGCATAAATGCCTTGAGTATCGAACACACGCCCTGACGTGGAATACCGACCCATCATCATCGTCAGAATCACCTGATGGTAAGCTACTACCGCTAGTGTTACCAACAATTATAGCTTGCGCATTAAGATCTCTATGAAAGACTTCAAATCAGTTTATTATACTGAGTGTTTACAGCTGCTGAGCTATATTATACAGTCTCGAACGCGTATTTGTGTTTACAGCCACCAAAATAGTTATCAGATATTTGTTGCCACGGCTAATTGCCAACGTCTGACTAACATACCACGTCACGTAATATTGGGCCATTGTGAAAACTCCGGGCAAAGAGTAAGCAGACATACCGTAGACATGGACTGGTTGCGTCTTTAATGGCTTTAATGAGTTATGGTTTTTTTTTTGAGACACCAAAATGTTAGTATGCTTAATTAAGTAGGTACGAAAACTTGCGAATAAATAATGAGAATAGAAATGAATTAAGTGTATTCCGAACCGGTGGTAGAGTCAATTTTTAACCGACTTCAAAAAAAAGGAGGAGGTTCTCAATTCGTCTGTATGTTTTTTTTTTTTTTTTTTTTTTGTATGTTTGTTACTCGATTTCTCTGCCAATTATGAATAGATTTTGATGATTCTTTTTTTGTTTGGTAGATCCTACTTCAGAGGTGGTCCCATTTAAATTTTGTTGAAATTGATTAAGCACTTTTTGAGAAAATCAACAAAAACGAAAAAAAATCTATCTCGTTTGATAAACCTTAGTGAATCAAACTGAGTCGTTGAGCGTGACTTTTTGGATTTGGATGAAATTTCGTGTGTATACTTCAATGGGTTCTTCGCTGGTTTTAAAATACAATTGGACCCGGTAGGTGGCGCTGGAATCGAGTTCCAAGATTTGTTTTAATTTCAGGGCAGGACGACGTATGCCGGGCCCGCTCGTTATATATTATATTTTACCGGCCAGACCCGATTTCAGGACAAACTAGTTTTGCCTAGGATAACATATAATAAGGAATAAACTTTAAAAATTAAAAAATAAAATCATTTTTAAAAATAAAAAACAAAAACCGACTTCAAAACTGTAACCTATACCTATGTACAAACATAAACTAAAAAGTAAAGAATAATATTTTAATTTCAAAGCAAGAGCCTTAAAGGACAATCAACAAAATTATTGATATTTATATATCTATTTAATATTTATAAACAGTTCTTTTTGGAGTCGGTGCCAGCCAAGAAGGACAGTTTAATTCTGCCTTTGTAACAAACTTTCGAAAAGTAGGGGAGCGACGGCGCAGAGCTAAGGAACATTACCGTAAGGAGAGGTGTCGTAAGACGTTTTCTCGTATGAACACATCGTGTCCAGTTCAAAACTGTCCTTCTTCTTGACTGGCACCGACTCCAAAAAGAACTGTTTATAAATATTAAATAGATATATAAATATCAATAATTTTGTTGATTGTCCTTTAAGGCTCTTGCTTTGAAATTAAAATATTATTCTTTACTTTTTAGTTTATGTTTGTACATAGGTATAGGTTACAGTTTTGAAGTCGGTTTTTGTTTTTTATTTTTATAAACTAAGTGCCTCACCAGGGACTAAACTGAATGAATGAGTTTTGATTTGAATATTAACCTTTTTTACCATTCTAATATTGTAAATGTGTTTGGAACTCTGTCTGACTGTTCCCTTTTCACAAAGGTATAGATGGGATGCTTTTTATCCCGGTAATAGATAACCGTGAAACCGTAGGTAGCTAGATAAACTATATAAGAAACGCAAATGATATAAAACTACACCATCCACGAACAAACCATGGCAAAAAAAGTATTATGTTCGAGGGAAGTCAAATATATAATAAACTCCCGAAGGACATAAAAGAAGCTAAATCCATGACAACCTACAAACGATTACTTAAATACTATATCCTAAACAAAACAAACATATAATCAACCAATAATAAAAAAAAACTAAACTAAAATAAGATGATGTATGCCACTTCCAGTAGCGTCTTGATTGTATGTATCTACTACGTAATAGTATTAATGGTCGAACGAATTCTTGAACTTTGCAGACTACCCTCTTTAATATTTATATTCATTTTATTTTTTCCTGTATTAGTATGTTTCGCCCAACAAACTGTGTAACATAATATTAATGTAAGTGAATGTAATTCTTATGAGAAATAAAGTTATCTCAAACCATATACCTATAGTATATTTGTGGCATACAATTTTAAATGTGTTAATTTTACATATACTATAAGTTACACTATTTTCCAATCTATGGTCAAAGCTTAATGATTACCAAAGATAATGTACGGTCCAAAATATCGATTACGACAGAGTATTATGAAATTACCGATGTTTAATCTACCACCTGTAGTTTTTAATTGATATTATTCTTTTTATTCCATTCCGACGCCATATTTGTTAATAACTTAATTTGTAAATTGTAACTTTGATTATGTATTTAAAAATTAATGGAAATAATCGTGTGGTTATAATATATTTTGATTAATAAAGTGACTTAGGAGGAATATTAAGTACGACAATTTGGTTATTTTTGTTTAAAAATGTGATTGTGCGTGTTGGTTTGTCGTAGAGTTATTTGTATATGTAGAAGACATAATAAATGTATATTATGATAAAGAACTTGCTTTAGGTACAAATATTGCATGGGTTTAAATATTGAATAATAGGTTCACGTTACCTGTATAATAAATAGCCTATCACTCTGGACTATCTATATGCAAAAAAAACACGTCGATCGGTTGCTCCGTTTTGCGTAAATGATGGTAGTGACGTCGGATGCCACGGCTACAATGAGCTTGAGTTCTTGGTGAAGGAAGACATCGTGAGGAAACCATAGCACGGTGTTAAGGTACTTTGTTTGTAGTACCCGACTGGCTGGCTACCACATTCAAGGTGAAAATCTGTCGCCAAGCACCTATCCGTGTGTTCCGACTGCTGCACTTGAGAGTCAGTTCACATCTAGGCTTTGTGTGCGTAAGCGGTCACATCATCACTTACCATGGTGAGATTGCGGTCAAACACAAGCTTATCCAAAAGTTAAAAAAGGACAAACCAACAACGACGCATTCGTATTTATGATATTGATAATGATTTTCATTTCTTAATGTTGAATTGTTTTATATTTTTATATTATTTCCAAAAATCAAACCAATAAATCTTGTGTCAATTGTATTTTAATTACATTTAATGTGTATTTTATGTAAATAACATAAGAAAACAAAAATGTGAAAAATTTATTTACACCGGGCCTTTATCTTTAGCTCCTGGTGATGTAATATTCTCAAGAATAACCTACATTATTATGCATTTTAATTAATATAATCAAATACCGAATAGCTTGTTTTTAGCCATTGGCAAAACCTACTCTTAAATGGCCATAAATGAAGTAACAAAAAGCATTTACTAAAAGTGTTTTTCATAACATTTGCATAAACTATGTTAAGGTCACGGGCACATTGGAAATATAAATATCGTGGTACATTCATCATTCCCAATCTGACCCCAAACTAAGCAGAGCTTGTGCTATGGGAACAAAATAACTGATATAGGTACCTATTTTTTTTTAATCTGTACTTATACTAAGCCCCGCGGTTTCATCCGCGTTCCCGTGGGATCATATATTTACCCGACATAAAAAGTATCCTATCTCTTATTCCAGGCTATAATCTATTTGTGTGTCAAGTTTCACCAAGATCGATTAAGTAGTTCCGGAGTTCATCGCGGTTTCACCCGCGTTCCCGAAGGATCTTATCTTTTCCCGGGAAAAAAGGCCTATGTGCTATTCCAGACTATAATCTATCTCCATGCCGAATTTAATCCAGATCCATTCAGCCGTTATGGCGTAAATGAGTAACAAACATACCAAACTTTCACATTTATAATATTAGTAGGATTACTTCCAGTTTCAGGACAAACAGACACATTTTTTTTTTTTTTTTTTTATATTGACATGACATGACATGTTCAATTGTTCATGCACAAAATAGGTAGATCAACCAACCATGCCAACCGGCCTGTTGAACCCAAATATTAATTTCATAGCTTGTAATTGACAACAAACTTTAGTAAGTGATCGATTATGTAAAAGGTTATTTAATGTTTAGTTCGATAATAGAGGGTCAAAATTAAACCGACAAAGGAAAAGACAAAAAACAGCGTTCATGATAAGGCCTACTTTCACAGTATCAACTAGAAAGTTCCGCAACAGCTAATTCGTTCAGAACAAGTCGGTAAGGTATTGTCTTACAAGTGGAACGTTACAGCTGTCAGGCCTTGCAGCATAACACGGCCTGTTGCAATGTTAACAGAAGGTACATAACGGATCATTAGAACTTTTAGGCTCTATTACAGCTTCTTCACTTTTACAGGGTTATGAGACCAATGTTATATTGAGACGGGCCGGTTGGTGTGGTTGGTTAACACACTACCTATCACGCCGCAGGTCGTGGGTTCGATTCCCATCCAGGACAGACATTTGTGTGCATGAACATGTCTGTTTGTCCTGAGTCTGGGTGTTATTATCTATTTAAGTATGTATTTACAACAAAAAGGAATATATGTAGTATATCAGTCATCTGGTTTCCATATCTCTGCTTAGTTTGATATCAGATAGCTGTGTGTGAAAAATGTCCGAGGATATTTATTATAAGTACCAAAACTGGTGTAGGTAGATTACGTACGTACGCTCTTCAGAAATGGCCCGGCGAAGGTCGTGGCTTCGAATCCTGCAATGAGCTTGAGCTTTCGGTGAAGGAAAACATCGTGAGGAAACCATAGCACGGTGTTAGGGTACTTTGTAGTACCTGACTGGCAATCGATGTTCTGAGCTGCACTTGAGAGTCAGTTCCCATCTAGGGTTTATATACTTACCACTTTTGGCCACATCATCACTTACCATAGTGAGATTGCGGTAAAACACAAGCTAAAAAATAAGACAACTTATAATATTCGTGAAATAAAATCAATACCTAACCCCCTTCGCACACGGCGTCGTAGCGTAAGCGTATCGTAAGCGTTACGCAATGACAATAAACCCCTCCTACGATTCGCTGCAACACCGCTGTGTGTGCGAACTTGTTTGAAAATGTTCATGCTCGTATTGCTCTCGTCGTACGCGCGGATTACGATACGCTTACGCTACGACGCCGTGTGCGAAGGGGGTAATACGAATTATAATAATGCTAAGAGCAGTTTATAGTCGGGACGTGTCAATTAGGCATATGATACGTGTAATCCGTGTATGTAATACTGAACTGCCGCGTTTATTCTTAGGCTTGTGACTAAAATACATCAAGTCTGGTGTACTATAGAGGATCGCACGTGATTTTATAAGGTAAGGAAGCTCGTGAAAGGATACTCTAGAACCAAAAGGTATTTCTAACAAAAAAGCTCTGTATTTTTTTGTCTGATAGTAAATGACCTCACGGACATTTTAAGGCGATGATAGCTCAGTGGTAGTGACGTCGGATACCGCGGCGGTGGTCGTGGGTTCGAATCCTACAATGAGCGTGAGCTTTCGGTGAAGGAAAACATCGTGAGGAAACCATAGCACGGTGGTAGGGTACTTTGTAGTACCTACCTGAGTGGCTGGCTACCACCCTCATGTTGAAGTCGCCAAGCATCTATTGGTGTGTTCCGACAGGTGCACTTGGGAGCCAGTTACCATCTAGGCTTTGTGTGCTTACCACCTTCGGCCACATCATCACTTACCATGGTGAGATAATGATTGATGTCAAACACAAGCTTATCCAGAATTTAAAAAAAAATGGTTATTTATATTATCTGGGTGTTCCATAGCGGCAAGCTATGCTTAGTTTGAAGTCGGATATCCGGACTGACGGAAAAATCTCCACGAAAATTTATTTGAAAGATAACCTGAGCTATTTTACGTAGGTACATAGTTCAAATATGACATCAATATAACATAAATAATACAGAACCACGTTCAGAATAAATAAATCAAAGAAATGCATCAAAAAATTCCAAAGGTACTGCAAGATAAAGCATAGTCCACATGGTATTAGAAACGTAATTATTCCGATACACGACTGCATTAGTAAAGCAGAGTAAACAGCCAAACGAGACTTTTATTCAAATGGGATATTAGGCTTGGTACACACTAGCAAGCTCTCAGAGTGTTTGCAGAGTTGACTGCCTTATTGACGTTTATTTACTCTGTCATGAATGAAACTCGGTGCAGTGCAGTGTCAAACATTTTATGAATGCCTTTATCATGTAAATTACTCGTCATTTTACCTTTAAATATTTTTTTATCTATGTAATACAGACTCTATTAACTTTATAATAAGGATATTCAATTCTTGAAATACCGCAAATAATGATACCATACAAAATATAATATTGTAAGTATTGCCTATTTAATATTAAAAATATCAGTATTCTCAGAACACCTTGCACTTATCTGTAACTTACTAGGTAATTAAACGTCAATGTAAATAAAACTCATTTTATTTTTATTTAACACTGGCCTTTGATGTTACCTCTATGACACAAAAACAAAACTAACTAAACTAGTACTACAAAAACTGACCGCTTTACTTGCTTGTATGAACCGAGCATAATCCAAACGTCGTTTTTAGGTTATTGCACGATTTATTGTGATATTTAGATAAGTTTCGTTTGCATTCGTTTCCCTTCCTTATGGAGACGTTTACGAGCCATTAATCTTTACTTGAGTGAGCCATTATGAAAGAAACGTATGTTTTAACACGTTCTATGCGGTACTCTGCATTATTTATTAAACAGACTCTAAATGAACAGTCTTTCCTAAAAAATAACTGTTTTTTAACGCGTTTAATATGTATCGTATTGTGAAGTCCAGTCGTTAAGTTTTACATTTGATGGGAGATAGGAGACAACCATGTGTTGAAATCACAAAGAATTTGATTATTATCATGAATAAACTCTACCCCAAACAACCGTATTGTTTACATTCATTTACAATGCCAGTTATTCTGTTAGTGCGAAAAAGATCTTGTTTATAATGTAGTACCTACAGTTACATTTCCATAACAATTTTGATACTTGGCTTGAGGTTAAGTAAATTCTAAAAACTATTTTTCAATGTTACATGAAACTAGATGCTAATAACCAAATAAGTATTGGAAGCTGTCAAAATTCCATTTATTACGGCATTATTAGCACTTACAGATAGCCGCATCTGTATGGCATTTAAAACATATGCGGGTAAATATTCTCATGTTAAGTGCTCGGAGTGATCAAATATAAAATATTTGGCACTTGCCGTCTATCTTCATCGAGCGGCATCGTCACAAGTATCAATAAAAACTAGTGATGTTATGTAGTGCAAGTGGTGCTATAAACCACAATTGAATTTGATTGAAAAAAGTGACAAGTTCTATAGAACAATTTGGTGTATTACTATGATATGCATCACGTCA
Organism: Ochropacha duplaris; assembly: GCA_951361185.1. Classification (NCBI taxonomy): domain Eukaryota; kingdom Metazoa; phylum Arthropoda; class Insecta; order Lepidoptera; family Drepanidae; genus Ochropacha; species Ochropacha duplaris. Next base: position 2,252,940 of record OX592709.1, on the reverse strand, counting down.
ATAAATTACAATATAATTTGGGCAAGTATGTTCTGAGCGCACTGTCGAGGATTCTGTAATTTTCTCTTTTCAAAATATTTTGTATTTAGAACAGTCCCCCGATCTTCAAATTTTTTTGAAGTCCAAATATAATTTCGGAACTCACATAAAAAAAGAATGTACCTACGTTCATGGGCCCACCGCGTTGTATGCGATGAAAACTCACGTCAAACGGCACACCCACACATTTAACCGTGAAAATATTGCTCACTTAGGGTTGGCACCTTTATGTTATAAATGCGAAAGTAACTGTCGGTTATTCCGTGGTGTGATTGATGATGTTTCGTTAAAATTGGTAAATAGATGTCCAAATATCTATACAGATCTTTTAACCCTTTGGCTCGGTAATCAGTCGATTATCCCAAAACTGCATATCTCGAATAGAGTTCCACGAATCGCGATTCTAGGGATTAATTCCAAAAATCTTGTTTGAAACCCAAGAATACTGCTGATTATACATATTATCACTCTTAAAGTTATCGGGAAAACGGAAAAATAGCGTGAAAGGGCCCTAACAAATACGGCATGTAATTGTACCTACTCCCAAAGTATAAGGAAATGTTAAAAGATTCCTCTGTGCAGAGACTCAACTAGTTCAAAATGTGTTTCTACGGAAACGCTACGAGCATTTGCAACCAATTGTTGGATTTTTTAGGCATTTCCTTTTGTATGTATTGTGTTAGCCAGTCTATCCAGTTTTCACGATACCACACCTTCAAAATTTGTGACAACCCTAATGCATTTGTTATCAAATACAGTATTTTACTTTTTAAGAATTATGATGCTGGATTATGTTTGTAGCGAAATCTATGATCGAGTTATGTCTGTAAAAAACTATGAAAAATATGCAGAATTGGCTTTCAGATTAATATGTATAGCCAAAAACTTATTGACTTGTTCTATTCTAGGTATCACCTTCAGCCATTTCATCACTAACCACATTGATGATTGTGAACTAACTAGTATTGAATTTAGAAACAAAACGAAAGTCCCTTATAGTATCCAAAGTTATTTATGACAGAGTATATCTAAAAAAAAATGTCTAATAGAACAGAAAATTGACATAAACTTGTTTGAATAAGTAATAACCCCATAAAATGTACATAAAAAGACTTGCCAAATATATTTGGAAGGTTGCCTAAAGGCCCTTTAAACCATGGTAATAATCGTAAATCTCTTTAACCTTAAAATTAAAAAAACAGCTGACTTGTGATGTTTTAATTAATTGTGTTGTTCTTACTGTAACTGTCATTTCAACATATTATTGTCATGTTAAACTATTTTTATGTGTCTATATATTTCCATCAATTTATTAAAGCCATTGTAATGATTTGTGATGAAATAAACATTTTAGAAGGAATCTCAAAAATGAATAATTTTCCATCTAAAAACTGAAATAAGTATTAAAATGTCAAATAGCAAAATATAAAACATGCATCAACTTTAAAACTGAAATCTGCATAAAAAAATAATTTTGGAGAAAGATTCAAAATTTCAAAACACCGTTCACAAATCAATAATGAATGGATCAAACGTACCGAAATGATGTAGCGAGGGCGGGTGCGTGATCTAGACTCGGCGACAGTTGTTAGATGCGCGCGCGCACCATTTCCAAGCTAATTCTGTAACGTGCAGACCGGAGTTATGCATTGTCCGGCCGATGTCACTACCGCCTATGCTTTTGGGACTAACGATCGACGGGCTATTTTCATACGTAACCTGTTTTTAAGCCTTTAAATAATGTGTTCGACATCGACCAGTTTGTATTAATTATACTTATTGATAACATATTTAGCCATTCAAAACTAGCGATAAGAATTATTAAATCTAATTCTGTCTCTCTTTTTACTCAGTCTTATAATGTTGTGTAAACTGCAAGTCAGATTTGTCAAAATGTCGCTTGGAGAATTCTTTATTGGTTCCATTTAGTCTTCAGTCTTAATTCAGCAGTTACAAATCACCTAATATTTTACGTTCTTCTATCTCTTTAACAGTTGTCATAGCACGAGAGCTCATTGTCATATTATTAACGATGATGACCGCATTCAATCGTCACTCCAATTAAGAAAAAAAAATTTCACGTTAAAATTAATTTAACAAATTGGAATGTCTTGTCTGATGTCACACATCTTGAATATTAAATGTTAATTTCAGTGTACGTTTGTTGAAAATATACTTTGGATATTTTTAGACCATGAAGTAGCGAAGCAAAATATGACGAGTAGTAAGTCGTAAAAAGCATCGTAAATGTCGATTTTAAAAGCCAACTCGATAAATATTCAATACCTCCGTTTTATAATGTTGGTTACTACGTTTTTATAATTTTCAATTGCTTTATCGAATGTCGCTTTGATTAGTTGTGCGTACCAATTGCTATTCGCACACTACCGTACTAATTGCTAGAAACACTGCACTGGCTAATAATTACAACCTTAAACAATATTGGCTTAAGACGAATATCTCATTGACGCAAGACAATTCCCATGAAATTGAAATATGCCACAGATACTAAAAATACTTGCTAAATCTACAAAGCGGCCCTTACACTTGGGACGAATCCCATTAGAAAGCATTGACCAAACTCCTACACGCAATAAATCTATTCTTGGACTGTTTTCACCAATTGTCTAGCCCTATGCCAAACTTATCAGCCTTCAGCCAAATAAAGACTAGTGCTCGCCCTCTAATCGAAATTCGACCAAAAAGTTTTTAGGAAAAAAGTCTCTTCAATAACTGTCAATAAAAAAAAGAAGATTTTTTTTTAATTAATTAAATTTAATTCTGAAGCATATTTTACAAAAAATATTAGCTTTCTGCACTTCTTCTGCATATAAACTTTAACTGTACCAAATTTCATAATCTTCCATCCGCGTAATTTTCGTAAAAAGGGGTACAAAGATTTTTCTTCACGTATTAATATTATGATAATGATTTGGAGATCAATACCTTGATGGCCAAGCAACATGCAATAGGGCATACATATTTCTGAAAGACATGATATAACCGGAACTATACAAGTCACACGTCGATAGATCAAAGAGAATTTGAACGTCGAACCGATACCTTCATCTTAAATGGAGACAGTCGCTGGTGCCAAAAGTTTGCTAAAAGATGAAACTCAAAATAGTGTCATACCTAATTGCCTCGGAGAAGTTTTCTTCAGCCGCGGTTTATTTTAGTTCGGCACGTCTCGGGGTCGTTGAACTATTGACGTTATCTATCAACTGGTATGTCGGTGATACATTATTCCATGAATGACTTCAGGATCTCTTTGACTCATTACGTTTTTCGGGTTATACAAGAACTGCTTCTGAATGTCTCTTCAATTCATCATCTAGCTAATCTAACTTCATTATAGTAGATTATACCGGGTCTATTCGCGCACATAATAATCAAAATATAATTAATATATATTCTAACTCCTTATCTTTAAGGTAGTAATCAACAGATTTATACAATTCTTTGGCATGCATAGGTACGTAATTCAGCAAGAAAGATCCAATGCTGAAAAAAAAATGCCTTGCTGAGTTTCTTGCCGGAGTGTTCTCAGTTTAAGTGTATTCCGAACCGATGGTAGAGTCAATTGTAACGTTCATTTGAAATTAGAATTGCAGGAGTTGACTCGACGTGATACATCAGACATCTTGACAAATTTCCTCTCCAGTTAAGTGTTATAACAAATTGATTCAATACAATAAACACAATATCATCTCGCCCCACAGACTGGCGAGTGGCGACAGCTGCCAATGACAAACGAACGATAACAATTGACATTATTGAATAATTATTGCGTGCCCTTCGTGTATTGCAAGCGAGCTGTCAACCGAACGTGAGGACTCACAAATCAATCCATAGTCAAGATTGATGGATTCTATTTAATATAAAGTGTTGAGGGGAATGATTGAAAAGTTATTTTTATATGATCCGATGGGAAGATTAGACTATGGTTTTTGCAAGGCTAGCAACGCGCGTGATAACAAACCGATGACCATCAAGATTTTATTGTATATAGAACTTTTAGAAATATTTCTTGATAGGTACCCAAAGATTGCTTGAAATAGATCGTGAAGCTAATTCCTATATTTGTATTACTATTACTTCTTGATTGTATATTTTGTATGACATAAAGTATATTTCATTCATTAATTCTAATAATGCATTTGAATCCGTGGGACTTCTTTTGTAAATCCGTAAATGTACATTGAAATAAAAATACAAATATGCGTGAAATCGACATCAAACGTGAAGAACTGGCTGGAAAGAAATTGATAACTGACTAGATACACTATAAACTAATGATTATTATAATATTTACAACAAATGCACAAAATATACATGCAAATGTACAATTACAATACATAAAAAACATCTTCGAGGCTGCCGCTGCTGCCGATCGGCAAGGTTCCCAGAAGGCTGGCAGCGTTTCCTCTTTGGATGGCCAAGCTGATGCGTTGGCGGAAAAAGCTCCCCGCCCGCCGGTCACCCGAGGCCTCGATTAATTTTTTACATAAAATATTTGCGAAACGACGAGCTTCAGACCCCCACGGACCCATGGTCTCAACCGCAAAAGGCATAAATTGATAATTTGAACCAATACAGGCGTACTTTTTGAATTTTGAATTTTCCGCACCTTTCGCAGCCGCTCCCGCGGCTTTACAAGTCACCGGTAAGTGAGATGGCGCAAGTGTATCGACACAAGTGGCATCCCACACCAACGGCTTGCCGACACTCCACGGGATCAAAGTCATACCATCCGGCCTCTTGCCGTCGCCACGCGAAATACCAACTGGTTCGAGTACAGAAGGCACGCCGGCGACAACAAGAGCCCTACGGATAATATCATTAAGAGCCACGTGGCGTGAAATACGACCGGCGCTTTGAGAACACGAAAGCCCATGATGGCCGAGCTCATTGACAAGATCCCCACAGCGGCAGCGATGAGGATGATTGGACCTGGAACCAAGACGAAGACAAATGCACAAGCTTAATGTTATGCGGTCTAACAAAGTCCCGATATTACTAGATGGAATGGCTTGCAACCAGTGACCTGATTCACTCTGAGAGACAGCTAACAAACGTGCCCGGTCCGAATCAGTAGAAAAATCAGAAAATAAAATTTGCCAAGGTTTTTCGCAAAGAGGTTTGTCCCATTCTCTCTGAGAGTGACTCAAAGTCGGAATATTTGTGCCTGGACAAGCTACCTGCCAAGCATTTCTGGCATCGGATAGGTAAGAAACCTCAACAGATCCAATAGTTGGTTCCAAAACAGATCTGACGAGGTCACTCACACTGTATACCGAGGACAGAAATGCCGGCAGTGATACGCTAGAAATTTTACGCACTCCTAGGCCACCATATCGTACGGGTAGGGTGGCTTGAGACCACACTTTGTTGTCGTCTAGGCAACAATTTAGGATTTTAGAAAGAGAAATTTTGATCATGTTGTCCAAAGTTTCTAATAATTGATCGAATTTGAATAAGTGGGTGCAGCGGAGTAAATACGTAAACTTCGGCACAAAAAGACATAGTCGTACAATAAAAAATGCATAATGCGCATTTATGTCATAAAGTCGATGAGAGGATTCATTAAAATTTTGTATCTTTTGCTCAAAAAACGCAGGAATGGATTCATCTAAGACGGGGGCTCCGAGAAGAAGAAGCGAATCCCTTGAGATTAATTTAATATTTGGTGCCAAATCATTAAAATCTTGAATAATTTTGGATTTCTCAGATTCAGGAACAGAATCTGAAACTAGGATAATAAAGATAGGCATTATGATTTTATCTGAGTTTTATTAATACAAAAGACTATACTATGTTAACATGTCTCGATAGATCGGTGTTTTCTTATGAAATTATCTTGTTTGACCTCAGTCACTGTGACTCAGAAGTACTACAGTTGTTATTAAAATAGTTCAATGTAAATATGGGTTTTATAAGACATATGTAATTAATTGAGGCCTCGGGTGACCGGCAGGCAAGCTTTTTCCGCCAACGCATCAGCCTGGCCATCCAAAGAGGAAACGCTACTAGCCTGCTAGGAACCTTGCCGATCGGCAGCCTCGAAGAAGCTTTCATAAATTATAGTTGTATATTTGTTTGTATATTTTGTAGTAGGTATGTGCCAGCAATCGCAAGCCAAGTTACCCGAATCGGGACATTGACTGACATATCAAATCATCTTTTTATTAGATGTCACGATATTGAAGTTTTGTATGAATTACTATTTTGTGACGCCATAATTAAACACCATCCAAATATCTTCTCTTTGTCGTTACTTGGTAAATAAGTGACAGTTTTAAACATTAAGATATAAGCATAAAATGAACATATAGCACATATAATATAGGGTCAAAGAGGCAACGCTGCCAGCCTTCTGGGATCCTTGCCGATCGGCGGCAGCGGCAGCCTTGAAGAAGTTTTTTATATATTATAATTGTACATTTGCTTGTATATTTTGTACATTTGTTGTATATAGGGTCTAAATCAAACTATGGGGCATATTGCTGTCGATGGTGATTTTGAAATATTTTTGTCGTCATAATTATAAAAGACTCCATGAATTAAAAGCGCATTAAGAGTCGTGTTTGTAAATACGATTAGTTGAAAGATAACACAGTAACAAGATGATGGTAGATTTAAAATTCAGATGTCCCGTGAAATAGAAAGCTTATTGTAATTTGTATGTATCTTGGAATCTAAAGTATTACGAAATCAGTGTATTCATTATAGGAAATGCTAATTGAAAGCAGAGATAATTGAGCGTCTAAGATAAGATATGAAACGTAGTGGAAAATACAAAGATCTTCATTTTTATACTACAAGTTATCTGATGGCAAGTGAAAACTATCGCCCGGTGTTAGGATTTTGTAAACATGCAAAACTGACATAGCCCGACGAATTGCCAACCTGAAGTGGCAGTGGGCGGGGCACATAGCTCGTAGAACTGACAGCCGATGGGGCAGAAAGGTTCCCAAGTGTCGACCACGGACCGGAAGACGCAGCGTGAGCAGGCCTCCAACACAGTGGACCGACGATCTTGTGAGGGTCGCGGGAAGCCGCTGGATGCGAGTAGCGCAAGAGCGGTCATTGTGGAGATCCTTGGGGGAGGCCTTTGTCCAGTAGTGGACGTCTTCCAAGTGACATGAGTTCATGAAATGTTGCTCAATGAAACATAGATCAAAGATTCCCGTCCTTACCAGGCAAATGTAACCAAATATCATTAACAACTTTAAAAAAATCACTAAACGGTTCATTATGTAATGAATAGGTATCTGTGTTGTAATTAATATAACGGCAAACATATTAAATTTAGAAACCCATTATTTTTATAGCTTAATTTACTTCATGTATTCGGCGTACCTAAGACGTAAAATTTGAATGAGATCATAAAAATTGTTTGGCGGCATTTTTAATTTGGTTAAATTTATTTTTTCATAGATTTCTTTAACTGACAGTTGATGAAAGTTTTCGTTTAGGGTAATCGTCAATTAGGGTATCTGGTGGACCACCGGTCTATAGAAGAGATAGCCCAATTTATGTGGAGGTCAGATATTCTTATTGCGACACATTGATATTGCGACATTATTATCAAAAACAAAAACATGACTTTTTGTACAATATTTATACAATATTAGTAAACCGGACAGACTTTGTGCCCTGCCCTGAAAATAATAAAACCTATAATTCTATTGCAGCGCCACCTACCGAGTCCAATTGTAAATCTAAACCATTCTCGAATCCACATAAACACATCAAAATTCATCTAGCCGTTTAGGAGGAGTTCATTTTCATACACACGAACAGAAGAATTTTATCCATAAAAATAATCCTACTAATATTATAAATGTGAAAGTATGTTTGGATGTGAAGATGTTTGTTATTCACGCAAAATCTGTTGAACGGATTTTGATGAAACTTGTCACACAGGTAGATTATGACCTGGAATAAAACAAAGGATACTCTTTAGATATGTCCGGAATACGGGTGAAACCGTGGAGGACAGCTAGTACTTTATAATTTCAAGTAAAAGGCAATCAGATAATGAACTTGGTTTGAACGATTTTGAAAGTCGGTCACACAACTCACACAATGACCCACAAATTAACTGATCGGTAGCTACCAGTACATTATTTACTTAACTTGGCAACCGTTTACAAATAAATTCACAGCTTAAAATATTTTGCACTCTATTTTTATACAATATGCCAATGTTATTGTAATACGAAAAGTTTTAATCCAAAATGTTTTGACTGTTTATTTTAACAATGTAGTCTGATCCATACCAACGTATATATATATATTATAAAATCTGAGATCAGTATTATTCTAAGCTGGAATATAACTAGAATAGTACATTACGATACGCGTGACCTAAGTAGGCTATTATTGCACGGTGTGAAGTTAGCGCCCGAGCGCAGCGAGGATGCTAAACGCCGTGCAATAATAGACAACTTCGGGCACATGTATCGTATTAGTATATTTCATTACAAGTGCGGAAAGGCTGTCATTGCAAAGAGTTCCGACAAATGTGTACCCGAGCCGAGGCGCAGCCGAAGGCGAGGGTTTACAGTCGGAACAAGTTGCAATGACGGTTCCGCAAGTGTACTGAACGACTATTTTTAATACAGTTGCGAAAAAATGAAGCAATTTAATAAAATAATAAAAACAATAAACTCAACTAACCAATAATTTATTTCTTATAAAAGTTATAGTACACATGTACATTGAAATTGGTACAGTTTTTTAAACATAGGTACTGGGGAAGTTTTAGGTTGCATATTTACTGTTTGAGACAAACTATTATTAATTTCGTATGATTGTTCATGTATATTTGTCATACAATGTTTGTGCAATTATAGTGATTCCGGTGGTGTTAATTAAAAAAAAATAGGGTCGAAATTACTCATTTTGTGCAACAAACAACTAAACTCGCAAAGAAAATTTCTGGAAAATGGCGCCAACCGTAGAATATAAGCAGAGTTTTTTTTTCTTCACCCAAAGGGAACTATCCATACAGCTTAGTCTACAGTAATTTTTTTTATTGATATGAAATGAAAATGAAATTTAATGAGATGAAATTAAATGAAACCTAACCTAACTCATTCAATTAAATCATTAAATCTGATATTGAAATAAATTGGTAGCTTCTTTTTAGAAATATACGTATTTATATGAATCACAAAAACTCTTTAGTAAAAACTTCATGGTTGGTTTTTCTTTTTAATAGACATTATTTTGACAGTTGGGAAAGAGAACGCACTAGTTCGGTAAAGGTAAAAAAAAGCACTAGTATGTAATAGCCCACATCCCGAACGCTATACGGCCCTGTAATACACCACTTTTTGAGCAACTGTATTAAAAACTATTTTATAGCAAGTGTGACATAAACCCGCACTTAACGCATGCTTCTAGGTGCAGAAATAGGCAACTTAGGTCATGGAAAAGCGTGCGTAAAGAGCGGGTGTAGGTCACACTGTGCTATAAAGAGTATTATAATGTAGTTACTCAGTTGCTATTTTTTTACTACAATACTATATTTTTTTTACAACAAATGTACAAAATATACAATCTATATACAAGAAACTTCTCCGAGGCTGCCGCTGCTGCCGATCGGCAAGGTTCCCAGCAGGCTGGCAGCGTTTCCTCTTTAGATGGCCAGGCTGATGCGTTGGCGGAAAAGGTTCCCCGCTCGCCGGTCTCCCGCTAATATTATAAGTGTAAAAGTTTGGATGGATGTTTGTTACTATTTCACGCAAAAACGGTTAAACGGATTTTGATGAAATTTGGCACACAGGTAGATCATATCCTGGAATAAAACGATACTTTTTCTCCCGGGAAAAGATAAGATCCCTCGGGAACGCGAGTAAAACCGCGGGGTGGAAACTAATATAATATAAATTAGACAACTTGTTTGGAGATATTTGTACACCAAATCCTGATTAGTAGTGTTTTGCGTACCGTAAAATCATTTCTTTTCTACAAAGTGAAATGTGTTATAGACTGTTTCACTGACTTTTTTCAACTAAGATAATAGCGTGAGTATTTCGGGTGTACCCATACTGCTTTACGAATACCTATGTGATAGCATTTTTTATTTCACAAAAAATGTTTAGATTATATTTTAAGGATAAACAACTTATAGAGAAAGTACCGGATTGAATCTGCTCTTTAAATAATTACATTAAATTTATCTTTAGATTAGTATAATAGTTCGAAGAAATAATAACACGTTGTACTTCAATCACAATCTTTTATTGGCACAATTCGTCCTTTTACTACCAAAGTGAATCTAAAACTCAACTCTAGAGAACAATTATAACGTAACTGAACTTCCAGCACTCGTGTCACTTCCCACCAACCCTCCTTTTTATCCCGGAAGTCAGTAAAAAGTGAGGTTGGCCATAATACCGGAAGTAGCACTAATTTATACATTCATTACACAATCTAAGTCTGATTATTATTATTATATTCTAGATATTTGTGTTAAAAGCTATATATAATTAAATTAAAAGTAGATTCCTACTATAAAATAAATGCCGAAATGAAATTGACATAAGTGACGGAAGTCCATAATACTTCCGGAACTTAAACTATACATTTACAAATTAAAGTAACAGGAAATAGGTTAAATTGCACAGAACCGTACGTAAAATAGTACAATTTCTTACATTAGGTAGGTTAATAAACGATGCGTATTCCTGCTGTCGGACAAAAATGTAAAAAATAAACATACCTAATTTTTTAAACTTTACTTGGCGTTTCGCCCATCCTATTACAAAACCTCACAATTTCGAAACAGTGTCACATAGACAATAGGTAAATATATTTAATTAGAAAGAATTTTAAAGTTAGTGAAAGTTCTGTATGCTTTATTTAATTTTCACACTTGGGTGTTAAAAAGATTTATGCCGTCTCACAGTAACACAACAAAATATATTATATTAGTTTGTTTTAAGTTTAATCAACTACTGGTATATCTTACATGACCATTATTTATTGAACATGTCCAACGTGCTTAACAATTTTTTCCTTAAACTTCTCAATACCTACTGAGTTACATCAATTACGAATAATTATCTATAGCCCTATTGGCCTCAATCTAAGAAATAACTATTCACAATACTTTAGTTACACAAGAATCAAACGTAATTTGTCCTAGACGTTTCATCGTGACGTATTTACAGACAGTATCAATTACCAATTTGTATAGCAGAATGTATTATTAAACATAAAACCATTATTTGTTTCAGATCGTGTGATCACTGTCCGCAAACATCGGATCGTTTACGGCGCCGCTGACCGTGTAAACCAAAACCACCGAGTGTTGCAAACCAAACCGAAATGGTGAAACAGTGCCGTTAAACGTTAGCATGCGCGTTATAATGTATTTGCATCGAATTGAACGAACTGATTGTCGTTGCGGCTAGATAAAAAAGAAACGGCCCCACGTTGGGCGCCAATAAAGATCGGTCCCACGTTGGGCGTCATTGTGGTAACTTTCTCCGGTGGCGGGACAAAGATTTTTGGATAGCTAGTGCGGGTATGCGAAGGGGTGTTGTGCAGTGACGGCGCCCGGGCGGCTGCCATGGGCGCGGCGCGCCATGCGTCCGCGCTCGCGCCCTTTGCGCCTGCTCCTTGCGGCGCTGGCGCTGGCCTCGTGCGCCGCGGCCCCAGCGCCCGAGCCGCGTGCGCAGCGATCCGCGAACCTCAGCCACATCACAGGCACCTCACGCACCATACAGATGTTCCTCAAGAACCGCTATCTTCAGCTACTGCCAGATGGCACTGTCAACGGCACCACAGACGGCAACAGCGTTTACAGTATGTACATTTAAATTTCTTTGCCTTTTTTTTAAATTTATGTTTCTAAGTAGTTAGAACGATTTTCCATATTTATATTTGTTCATATTTTGAAGAATTTTATTACGTTTATTCGCGATTCGTGTTTTTCATATCACGTTTACAACTAATGTGAATTTAGCTGTAAGTTTAATTGTTTTTATTTCAAGTGAAAATGTTACATTTGGAATGCGGACGTGACGGAGCCATGCGTATTCTCAGGAAAGGTAACATCTTTCCCGCCTGTTCCATGTTACATTATAGTTGCAGCACTAAATGCCATATAAAGCATGATTTATACAACAAAACTTGCAGTAGAGCAATGCAAGTTTTGCATCACATAGTTGAAAGTTATTTATTTAATACATGAATAATTTATTTTCCGAAAGCGTGTCGTGTCGCATAAGCTGTGAAAATCTCATTTCCTGACTTTCTTTTTCTTAATTGCAACTCTATTAGCATTATCTATATTTATATTAGTGAACTATGTAGAAATGTTTGTATAACTCTTATATGCCAAACTTATTTTTTTCCTTGAGTCATATTATTAACTACGATTACGACAAAAAAAAACATAGCGCTTCAATGTGTCTCTCGAATAATTTTTAAACTGGTTCACCGTAAAATGAGTGCGAATTATTGTTTTAATATTATAAAATCTAAGCAATCATACTTTACTTCGAATTATGACGATTTCAATCAATTACTCCGAGTGTTTGTCTGTCATATTGGATATTATTTTTTACATTCAGTTTTACTTTTTTAATGAAAAATATGTTTGTAAGTGCGAAACGTTTCGCTGCCGCGACCGCATTTCTGTGTAGAACTTGTTATGACTAATTACATTGGTCAATTAAACTCATAATAAAATAAACGTTCAATCTATAACTGTCTTATAAAAACGTAATCGATTCCGAACGAAATGCGAATAGTAATCATAAAAATTATAGAGGCCACGTGTGAGTGTGACACGAATTTGCTATAATTTTTCGCATACAAGTTAATAATACAGCAACGTATCTTCGGTCTATACTTATGCGATCCAGACGCAGCCTAGACATTAGATTATATAAGTTTAGAAACAAGTTTCTCACAACATGTTCAGTGACATAAATCAAGCATGCACGCCTGTTCTATTTTTTTACACAACAACATTTGATAAAGACACTATGATTATTATCTCCTGACATTCAAATAGCTTGATAATAGCCACCATAGAACTTAATAGTGCTCTTAATCTAGGATGTAATAACATATTTGGTGTATAATATGCTTAAGTGGAAATGTAGTAATGACTCAATAGGAAGATTTGTATCGCCCGAGGCGTTGTTAGCCGCGGTGGTCCATCGTTTTCAGTTAGATAGAGATCGTAAATGTCTAATAACCACGTTATGAACTGTAAAGTGTGATTTCGTACCGTCGAAATGGACAGTTCTATTGCAATAAAATCCTTATTGTTGAGATTAAGAATTGAAATCGCTTTGATGTTAGTTTTTGTTTGATTTTTGAAAAAGAAATTTTAGTTGGTGATGGCGGTTGACGTTGTACCATTGGTTGGTTATTTTTATTTTTAAATATATAGGTATTAGTGAGTCATAAATATACGCAGTTTATTTGCATTCTAGTCATTAATGCCACTTAGATAGTGTTATGATCAAAATTTTATTTTAAAGTTTAATTTATAGGGTTCTGTACCCAAAGGGTAAAAACGGAAACCCTATTACTAAGCCTCTGCTGTCCGTCTGTCTGTCACTAGGCCGTATCTCATGAACTGTGATGTTGAACAGTTGAAATTTTCACAGATGATGTGTTTCTGTTGCCGCTATAACAATAAATACTAAAACAAAATATGTTTTTCTCAAAAAAAACGACTCGCACTTGGCCGGTTTTTATTTTATGATTAATAAAGACAGGATTAGCCAAAGTTACATACCGATGTTTTTTTCGAATTTGGAATATACAAAAAAATGTTATCGTGTTTTATAAAAACTTTTATAACCATATACTTCCATCTTTATCTCAGAAGTGCCACTTAGACGATTTGCCGACACTCAAAATGCCCGCCAAAACCCGACCCCCAAGAAACAGCAATAAAATTGGTACTCAAATAAATTTAATCGAAATCACTGGCATGATACCTTTTTTATTGCCACATGTTAAAATCATTTGACTACGATTATTTTTAATTTAATAGTACTAAACTCTAAAGTCTATGTCAAGCGAGTTTTACAATGGTTTTATACAATTATATTTATAACAGTGAAAATTCTAAATATTTAGAATTTTAGAACACATACATAAGTATTGTGTGAAATATACGACTATGAATCAATTTAAATTCCTCATGGAAAACTAGTGGTCCTATTTATAACTATAATTGCAGATAAAGGTTATATATAGATCTCTCTATCATCAATAAAATACACGGCTGAGAGCCCTAAGCGCTCGCCGAATAGTCCGCGTAAGGGTGTCTATGGTCCTTCAGACCGCCACCTTTAAGTGCTCCTCAAAAAAAAAAAAAAAAACAGTAAAATTTCTATGACACAAAATTATACCTAAATATAACATAATAAACATTATTAGTGGATTCGTTAATTTAGATTTTGGGCATAGTTTAAAACTTGCAATGATACCAATAACATTTAAAAAAAACACGCAAACTCTCACCTTTCTCGGTTTCCCGGTAGCAATTTTCCCAGATTGCGATATTTAAATCGACATCCGTTATACAAGCCGCACCAATTTATATTTATCCTCCCCTTCTGTAAACACAAGCTAAAATGATCCTTATTTCTAAGTAGTAAAATCACATTGTAAGTTTCGGACGGACTGGTAAGTTGGTAGTGGTGAGACCTTGTCGAGCATCTACTGTTCTGATTATATCAATTACTTCTTCATTGAAAGCGATTTGGCAGCGATTGTACTTGAGATTGTGACGTTACTGTACAGGAGATCATTCCATTATTTTATAGATACAGTTCAGTAGAGAAGTTAATTGGTTTCATAGACATCAAAGTACGAAACCGCGGTGGATGAGGCAATTCCAAATGAGATTGTAATTGAAATTATAAAAGTTTTTTAGTTATGAAAGTACCATTGTCAATAATCGTGAGACGGTAAATAATTATCAAGTTACGGCAATCACTTTAGCAGAAGCATGTTATGTAGCATTCTACTAATCTATTTCAAATATTATGCTGAGAATAGTAATGACACAACTCTGATAAAACTAAAATAGGAAGATACGGTCCATTGAACACATTAGCAGTGTCTGTTAAGTGCTAATAAAATGAGCCAGCTATGTAAGAACGTATATTTATATAATATATATATATATATATATATATATATATATATATATATATATATATATATATATATATATATATATATAAAATATAGAAGTTACTATTCTCGTAACTTAAAGCTTGAACCACAGAATAAAAAGACCTACCTTGAACAGGCGAATAGTGTAAATTCTTCAATATTTGTAAGAGGTTAGGACGAACAAATATGCCATACCATGTAAATCGCACTGTGAATTGTTCGACCCACACGAGATCACAGATATGGGGCATTTAAAACAATCGTCGGACCCATCTGTGACGATGACGGATTTATGGGGCCCATGGATCATATATTTCATGATGGCGCCTGCAGATATTTTTATAGCGATGGTATGATCTTGGATTTCTGGAGAGATGATAACCTTAGCGTGTATACTGCGTCTTAGATTCTTTAATTTTATTCTTTTGCATACAACCTATTTGGTTTACTATGAATTGATAGGTTGGATAGCTTCGATTCTAAAATAAATAGAATATAGAATGTTGTTAAAGAAATATCCTGGGACATTTTTGTTTTTTTGATCTGATTGACTCTGATCCCTAACTAAGCAGAATTTGTACCAGACAACAGACATGATACATGGGTCCGTGGCGGACCAATTGAAATACAGAAGAAGATTTCGTTGAAGCAAAGCCTATATCGAACGCCAAGCTAACTTTAATAAACCCGCGTTGAAACAAACAGAAATAAAAATGGTCTCGTTACCCCCCCCCCCCCCCCCCCTAATATTTTTTTAGTTAATATTAGGGGCGCACCCGCATTCCCAAGGGACTTATCTTTTCCCGGGATAAAAAGCCTATGTCCATTCCAGACTATAATCTATCTCTGTGCCAAATTTCATTCACATCCGTTCAGCCATTCTGGCGTGATTGATGAACAAACATCTATCCAATCTTTCACATTTATAATATTAGTGGGACATTCAATATTCTCGCTGGTTCTACAGTTTTACTATATTATATTGTATTTATAGATATAATATATAGATGTGTGACTCTTACGCAAGAATCGGAGTCATTTGTCTTTGCCCTAGTCGTGTCTTGTCTCCTCTTGTCTTGTCAAACATGGCGCTTATCAATCTCGTGTTATTATTAATTTTAATTGCGTCTCCTTACGTCATATTGGTCAAGATTAACGGTTCACGGAACCAGTTTAGATTCCCATACTTTCTTAGGCGCTGGTCCTTATCGAAAAGTATTTAACGTTTTACTTTATTTACTTTTGTCGTAGATTTTACCTGCTTTACTAAGCTCAGTGGTAGTGACGTCGGATACCGCGGCTAAGGTCGTGGGTTCGAATTTTACAATGAGCTTGAGCTTTTAGTGAAGGAAAACATCGTGAGAAAACCATAGCATGATGTTGTAAATACCCTCAAGTTGAAAATCTGTCGCCAAGTAACTGTTGGCGTGTTCAGGCAGTTGCACTTGAGAACCAAATAAGGTGTAACCACACAATGGCAATCCCGCTGGTGTTGCTAATGTCTATAGGCGACGGTAGTCACTTACCATCAGGTGACCCGCCTGCCTTGTTGTCACTAGTGGTATACCTAAAAAAAATGTCATCGTTTAGGGACATAAAACCAAACTGTATTAAAATTCTTTCACTTCTTTTCAACATTACCCTGCCCGCATGCATCAATCATGATAACATTGATTTGTCCTGCTTTGCTCGTGATCTGAACACGTTTTTGGCCAATTTATTATAATAAACACTCTCACAATAGCCTTTAAAAGACTGTTCCAAAAAAGATGAGAAAATATCGATACAAGTGACAAGAAAATAATGGCGTCATTTATAAACAGGGGCTGTCGAAAAACGCGAATCTCGTTAAAACACGAACGACACTTGGGCGTGTGCGCAGTGGCAGGCGACGACACTTAGCACATACTCGATATGCTGTTATTATGGCGCCCAGCGCTCTTAAAGTGAAGTACAGTATAGGAAGCCGATCAAGCTCCTGTGCGACGCGAGTCACGCGTGATACGTGCAGGTCACGCACACAATTTCGTGCACGTTGCTTCACTTCATTGGAGACTATTGTTTACGTACGCTCCTTCTACCTTTTTTATTTCATATGTGTTTTTATTGTATTTTAATTTCGGTTTACATCCATCTTGATTTAGAACTCACTTAAAATTAAAAAAAAACCTATAATCTAATATTTAGGAGTGGTATTTTACATCACACCGAAAAAGGGTATGTATGTTATTGTATATAAGTAGTGATGCATAATACACGTCGGCATCAGGCGGCCACTTGCGCCGGCGCACCGACGACAGCACGATTGATCGCAGCACCGTTTAATATAGCAATTTACACCTGTTACGATGTAACAACTTCCTTTAAACCTCCTTATAAGACATCTTCATCACCTCAATTGGTTATGAAATCTCTACTGTGTGGGAAATTATTTAAAATTCGATTTTCGAACCGAAAAATTATTTATTTAAATTACAGTTCGAATTACCGTTCAAATGAGGAACAAACTTTTATGGTCATTGTTTTATCAATACAGTTCAGATTAAAAAAATAATGCAGGATCTTTTTAAAGTCAAATATAGAATGTCAGTGATCATAAATAACGATATTTTGAATATTAACAATTTATATAACATAGTTTATGCACCAGTTGCGTAAAGTTTTCTATATTAAAATAAAGTATTGCAAATAGGGGAATAATTATTGTTATATGTTTAAATACTAGCATAACTGTAATGTAGGTATTAGTATTATCATAAACTAAACCAATAAAAATTGTAATTCGAACCCCAGATAGAATAGGTGTTCGACCACGCACTTGTTCACACATTTTGTTTTCAATCTGTTTAATAATGTACGAAATCAAGTTCAGCGGTTTCCAACGTCGCTTCAAATCTATTCTAGTTCCGTTATTCTTATTTTATGTAACTCAAATTGCACACAATTTAATGTTCGTTAAGCACGCATGTTTAAGATTCATTTTAATTAGACCAAGAATTAACGTGTTCTGACATTGAGAATATCAATTTGTTCGGTTTTTGTCAAAGAATAACTTCAGGCATATTTCAGAAGTGGCACTTACATATTATGGATTATATAGGAATATTTTTTAAGATTTTTTTTCTTTTAGCTAAATACTAAAAACATAATACAAAAAAATAGTACTAACTCAACGCATTTATAGCGTACATGGGCCTAAACAGTAACCCTATTACGTTACTGCAATATTATATCCTGATAAATGGCCATCTCGTGACCAGAATGCTGGCATATACCTCGCTCAACGAATCAGCATTGCCATCCAACGTGGCAATGCTGCCAGCATTCTGGGTACGTTGCCTACTGACAACGACTTTTTTATTTAGATTTTATATTATTAAATTGTAATTAAATTAAAGTTAAATTGTATACTTACTTAAATAAATACTTTAGATTAGGCTAGGTCAGCTGAGGTTGCCGTATAAATATTCGGTTTCGTAGTGAATTTAGGAATTCGATATAAAAAGTTTTTGCGAAAATTGTTGCACTAGCTTTTAAGATTGACAACTACGTGTTTTTTTCTTGAGTTATTTTGCGCGTCATGGTATACCTGCTAATTTTGCAATAGAATAATTAAATTCTTGTAAACCAACGAAAAGATTAGAGTGAAAATATAACTTATAAACTACGTAAATATTTTAAAAATTATTATTTACAAAAAAATCACAATTAAGTACTTAGTATTTTGTTAGTTTTGATACAACATTAGAAGATAACTATTTTTAAAAGCCGTGGAAATTTAAACTAAGGTACTAAGCAAAAAAAAAATTATACCTAATAACAAAAACACACATAGATAGAACAACAGCACATAAATAGCATGATCTGTATGCGCACGAGTTGAATTATGTACCTAATATTATAAGTTTCGCAAACAAATAAATACATGCGAATTGAAAATAATTGCGGTTAAGATTGACACGAGATAAATGTTGCTGCACAATATTTTTTTATGCTGTTTTTATTTGTATTAGGAAACTTTGATGTAGTGATGTAATACTACTTATTGGACAAGGATATAAAGATTTATTGCTAGGATAAAAAAGTATCCTATATTTTTTAGTTTATTTATTTAGGGATAAAAAACGGTTACAACAAAGATAACTATTACAATATAAATGGTATAAAAATTTTACATTATTGCAACATCATCCGCAGATAATACAAAAAAAATACATTTAAAAGGTGCCACTATTTATTCCAGGGTATGATCTACCAGTGTGCCATGTTTCATCAAAATCCGTTCAGCTGTTTTTGTGTGAATGAGGAACAAACATACCAACATTCACATTTATAATATTAGTAGGATATATGATAGTAGGATAACTACTTGACGGCGTGATTAGTACGATCACTACCTGGCAGCCACAGGTCGTGGGTTCAATTCCTATCCAGGAAAGACATTTGTGTACTTGGCGATCAGATGGCCGTATTTTTTACGATATCTTCCTTCACCGAAAGCTTCGTATGTACTGGATATTAATATTTGTGTTAATACTAACATGTATTTGGATATGTTTGAGCATGTTAAATTATTATAATCTCAATAAACGATCTTTCTGACACTATTATGTGAACTGTTGAAACTTATGACTTGTAGGAACGCCCCAATATTATTCGATTGCAAATATTTTTTCATTTACCCTTTAGAATTACGCCACGTTTTGCTCTATTATTTAAAAAAACAACATAAAGAGAATATTTTTTCATTGCCAATCCGATTGCAAAAATAACCAACAGTAATTGTACTTTTGATTACCAAGGTTCTGCTCAAAAATGAACCTTATACAATTGTATTAGAGGTTTTTTGTACGAGTAATGTTACACTGGTTTTAAATTCACATTAATCAAAGATGTCATTATATATTGGCTTAATTGAATATCGTGTAATATTTTGTCTGTGGTTGGGTTATCGGGTGTTGTGTTACATTGTATTTGGGTTGAATGATCGTTACAAATCATTGTAGATTATTGTTACTGCATTTAATTTTAAATAAGGATTGTTAACTTTTTACGCTGGATTCGGTGGTATCATGGAGGAGCGAGGTGACTCCTTCATTGAAAAGGGAAGATCTTCCATCAGACTAGGTCATCGTGCATGGGGACCGCGGTCCAACTGTAGATGTTGGAATCTTGTAGAAATCAGATGGCATAGAAAACTTCGTAAGTGCGATGTAGATTATTGAAACGCCATTTATCTATAAATGTCGCTACAGAATTTAAGAATTGATTCCGCTTAAATAATTTAACAAAAAAAATATAGGTAAAAGCATTATCTCACTTCTGTAACAAGTTATTCTTTGTGAGTTATTAGCACAGGTGCATCGACACGCGCAAACAGGTTGGTTTGGTGCGGTGTCGAGCCGCGGCCACTCACTTACCGAAATGATGTACCGCCAAATTTTACGGCGAAAAAATGCGTCACCCCTACTATTGGTTCTCTAGCACAACAATAAAAATAGTACTTTAAATTTTTGTTTCAAAATATTTACTCTTAAAATAAAAATATTTCAAAAATTTTGTATGCTATGTTTGCAAATAATCTATATAAATAAAAATGAATCGCTAAATGTCTTGGTAAGCGCAAAACTCGAGAACGGCTGAACCAATTTGGCTGATTTCTTTTATGTTGTGTTTGATGATGTCTGAGGAAGGTTTTTATGGAGAGAAAAAACGTAAAAAATACGAGTAAAATAGTAAAAACAATAATTTTCTTTTCCCATACAAACCACTCTGTCAAACATTTGACGTCAATAATCAAAAGAAAACAAAGGCGTATGCCTCCAAGTCGATTAGAGGCATGCAATTTTTTTTCAATAAAAATAATTTAACGAGTTCCCTCAAATTTGTTTCATAGTCATTTTTATTGTGTACCTAGATTAATTATTAAGGCGATGATAGCTCAGTGGTAAGTGACGTCGAATAGCGCGGCGAAGGTCGTGGGTTCGAATCCTACAATGAGCTTGAGCTTTCGGTGAAGGAAAACATCGTGAGGAAACCATAGCACGGTGGTAGGGTACTTTGTAGTACCCGACTGGCTGGCTACCACCCTCAAGTTGAAAATCTGTCGCCAAGCACCTATCGGTGTGTTCCGACAGCTGCACTTGAGAGCCAGTGTCCATCAAGGCTTTGTGTGCTTACCACCTTCGGCCACATCATCACTTACCATAGTGAGATTGTAGTCAAACACAAGCCTATCCAGAATAAAAAAAAAAAAAAAAAAGATAAAAAAAAATAGGGCAGAACAAGGTCTGCTGGGACAGCCAGTAAATCAAGAATTAATTAGTTGGTAAGTAGTTAAATTGTAGGGAAATTCCAGTGAAAAATGCATGAATGTCAATGCCACATAAACAAGTTGGTTGCCAATTTAACTTAATAGTTGCAAATGTAAAAGTAAGTAGGAAATGTCATAATAATTACTCGCGCCAGTGCTCCATGACTTGTTGAATAATGTCACCTATTTCCACAATAAATTATATAAAACGTGCAATTAATAGTGGACGAAGGTGAACGATGGTCGCGTATTAAAATGAGATGTTTCACATTTATCATTAAAGTTCATGTTATTATTAAAAAGTAATCGGATAAGCCGTATGCTGTAAAAAAGCTTGTACAGCATTTTATTAAGCTATTTAGCATACCTATGTTTATTGGATTTTATTTAAAACATTACGGTGGAATTATTTTATTATGCGATCGCAGGTCATAAAATATTTAATACAAAACCAGTCCAATTCTATTTTTATTTGCCTCCGGCCTATAGATACAATCATGACGTCACACTTTCAAACATGCCTAGACCTATCTGCTATTTTTATGTTAAACGAACATTGATTAACCTTCATTGCGATATTGTTAACAAAGCTAATACTTTTTTCTCTTCTATTTGGCCACCGGTTCTTTTTTAGTTTTATTCAGTAGCTATTGACGAGTTTTAGGGTTATTAATAAAATTAAACAGTGAATTTATATCTCCACCTTTAAATGATATGTTTTGTACTAAAAAATACATACTTATATGTTTTACTAAAAAAAAAACAATATTTTTCACAAAAAAAATATTTATAACGATAATATTATGAACAAACACTTCTAGGTATAAATGGGATAGTGACTTGTCTGCAGTTACATATTCTTACACAGTTTTATTTATGATTATTTGCGAAGAATTTAAATTAAAATAAAAGCGTTCAGTCCTAGATCACGTACGTATTGTTGTTTTAATTCAAAATAACTAGGACACGACATAAATTATACCGATATCGACGAGATATCGTTTGTTTCTGAACGTGAACTAATTGTTATCAGAATCGTTTTGTTTCTTCGCCATTTGGGACGATCTAAAATAAAGTGAATCAACATCGAGTTTCCGAAGTAGTGCTCGCGGAAAAGGAATGACGGATTCCAATGCAGTTGTAGGTTTTTTGTGCACCATTTCGTTTCGTATCGTAACTCCGACCTTGTAAATTGACTTAGTGGAAATCGAATTTGTTGCCGTACGATGCATTATTCATGGCCACGAGTCTGCGTGTAATCATACAGCTGATTATTGTGTGCATGTTCGTTATCTTGGTTAATTACATTTGTTTTCATTGTATATTGATATAAAGGTTGTTTTAGCTGTAAATATTTGTTTCAGTTTATTTTAATACATCAGTGTTTCTCAAAGTGGGGGATAACGCCCCCTTGTGGGCGCTTCGTTTGATCGTATAAATAAGCCGTAAAGTTTGAGTTGGGAAACGAGATAGGTGAGTAAACTCATATGGGACGCTATAAATTAAATGAAAGTAATTATTGCAATTATAATTTTTAAAACGTAGTAAAACTTCAAATTTTGGTGGGGCACTAGAAAATAATTTATTCTCAATGTGTGTGGTATACAACATAAGTTTGAGAACCTCTGCTATACCTGAACAGAGTGGGAATATAACACTATATATTATACGTATGTACGAGGGCTGCTATTTATGTATCCGGAATAACAAAGTGAAACAAACATATATAATAGCATTTATTGCTTTTCTAAATATTCGCCATGATGATCAATGCACTTTTGCATACGTTGGAACCAAAGATTGGAACTGATTGCAACAAGTTACGTAATTGACCCGCTGCTCTATTTTAATTTTTGAATAGCTATTTTACGTTTTTTATAAACATCACAACTGCACTGACTTAACAATACGGCGCATAAAAGCACTACCATTAAATCTAGCAAAATACACACATTTTCGCTAATATTTACAATGCAGTGTGACTATACAAACCTTACAAAAGTGCATCAAATCGCCGGCATAGTTAGCACGGGCGTACGCGTCGGTCACGGCTAACGAACTTCGAAGGTGTCTAGGTGTCTCGTGCAAGCCAGACAATGGTGGGCGATCACTAGGGACTGACCACATTTAACCACACATACTGTATAAAAGTATTTATAAAATAGTGTAATATATTTGGCCTGAAGTCAAAGTCATAATTCAGTTTAGGCCCTAGAAGGGCTCTTATGAAGGTTGAATTACAGTTATCACCGGTTCGGAAGTCAGTCTTCAATTGAGAAGTACCGGCAAGAAACTCAGCAAGGTTACAATTTTTAAATATTTTTGGACCATCTGACTGTATTGGCTTTTTTTTCAAATGTTTAACAATTTTATACTACTAATACAATTTCACGTTCATGCATTAGAGACTGGGAATTCTTAAGTGTCTGTGAAGGCCAACATCTGTCATCTCACTTTGGTAATACCATACATGTACCTTTCGGAAAATGGGTTCATCTGACAGCCAACTCTCCCACCGCGCGCGCTTATTGGTCAATAAATGAGTTTTGAGTTTGAGCTTGAGGCTGTATGGGCTGAAACCTTTTGCCTGCACGACAATAGAGGAAATAAAGTTACACACTTCCAAAATTATCTGACAATTAATCGGCTCCCTATCGCTTTGGATTGTCAAATTATAAAATTGTAACATACAATTTTCATTTCCCATCCGATACCAGAATTTCCAAAAACTATAATTCCAGGATTCGTGATTCAAGTAATTAAAATTCCTGCAAAATAAAACACATTATTGTATGCATTTAATTGTAAATATTTAAAAATAGAATATTGTACAGTATTTAAAGAAATCTTTTGATTATTGTTGCAAGCTATAGACCAACCGCCTACAATCAGGTTTTAAAAAATATACCAACCAAAAACTCGTTCTGTTTCTCATGTTTCAGAATCTTCTGCTGCAAATTAAATAGCACTACACGTAAAACACCCATTCTATACCCGTCCTTATCCAACTATAAGTTACAAATCTCTATATACAACCGATACGGTTTGTCGGCCGGTTGCATAAAGCATAGAGCATCATAAAGTTGATGTGTATGTTCGTTTGATTTGCACGCCTCAGGCAATATTGTGGACGTAACGAATGATAGCTTTAAGTATGATTTGTTACTACAGGTAAAATATCTGTTTTTAAGGCAATGATAGTGATGTTCTACGCTGAGAGGTTTGTGCTATCGAGTTCTATCGGGTAGATTACTTACTGGAATTATTATTAGTAGAATTATTTATTTCAATATTGTAAATTCTTAAAAAAATATTAGTATAAATTTGCTATACCTGAAAAAGGTCGCTAAGTTTTTAAGTACTGTGTAATATTATAAAATCTATGTATGAGACACTTAGTAGCAGAATAAATAAATGAAATAAATGAAATGAACGTTGGTGACGGAAAATTGATATGATAAAACAGCGGGCGGGTAACCTGATGGTAAGAAAGAACATTTTATTTGTGGAAAATAATAAAAATATATTATGCTGACATTATTTTCGTGATGGTTTAAATTCACAATTGGGACCCGGTAGGTGGCGCTCGAATCAGGTTCTATGTTTTGTTTTAGTATTAAATAAAAAAACATTTCATAAAATGGTCCCAACTCAGAATAATGCTGGTTATTTATAAGCCAGCGGTGGTTTTCCGTTGGGACCGAAATAAACAGAAATAATTGAGATGTTATAAAAATGTAAGATTAATTACGTGTAATATAGATCCTTAGATAAGTGTAGAGTAATTCGTCTTGTTAACTATCCTATCCTTGAGGTAACGGCTTAATAAATTAAGGATAGTTAACTATTTCATTAGTTTTACTAGTCTAACTACTAAAGCTTAGTGCGTCTGCCGCGCGGCATTTCTCGCCTCCGCGAGATCTAGTGCTTCCCGGATTAAATCCTGTTTGCTCCAGGTTATAGTCTGTCTGTGGGCAAAATTTTATCCAAATCTGTTCAGCATCTAAACATTTCATACTCGCTGACTGACACATGTGTCAATGTACAACCAAAACCGCTGTAGCTGGAAACTTTAAATTGTGCACACAAAAAAGGCTTTCAAATGTTTAACCCCTGAGGATGTAAAATAGGGAAACGCAGGTGAAACCGCGGGGCGAAAATCTATTATGACATCAACAAATACAAACAAAATCGGTTATCAAATATAATCGATGCGATAGCTATATCTAATCTTATCTATAATATTACTTATTGAATTATTCAAAATCATGCCACCGGGAATCAAACCCGTGACAAAAGAGCGTCCACTTTCTGTCGAACAATGGTCCAACGACAGGTACAACTGTCATTGTATGCAGTGAAGTGAAGCAACTGATTCATAAACAATGCAAATTGATGTTTAGTGATCTCTTACACGTGTCTATGGATCACTTATTAGAGATCCGTTGATTGATCTAAAATAAAAAATAAAAATGTTACTTTTGTTTTTATTTTGCATAAGCTTGTGTTTGACCACAATCTCACCATGGTAAGTGATGATGTGGCCGAAGGTGGTAAGCACACAAAGCTTAGATGGGAACTGGCTCTCAAGTGCAGCTGTCGGAACACACCGATAGGTGCTTGGTGACAGATATTCAACTTGAGGGTGGTAGCCAGCCAGTCGGGTACTACAAAGTACCCTACCACCGTGCTATGGTTTCCTCACGATGTTTTCCTTCACCAAGCTCAAGTTCATTGTAGGATTTGAACCCACGACCTTCGACGCGGTATCCGACGTCACTACCACTGAGCTATCATTGCCTTTAAAAACTTGGAAATGATCAACCATTATTTTTAGCACCAACGAAGTTTGAACGAAACTCGATTCCCTACTTTTCAGCGCTCATTTGTTGTCCTGCAAATGGCCAGAAGTTCCGGCTGATAGACCGTGCAGTAGGACGGCAGCTTATGTTTGAGGGCCTTTGTCTCTTCTCCGTCTCTCCATAGAGACAGAACAGCTCCGATTTTTCTCTCAATATTGCGCACTGCTTGGGTGGAGTGATTGTCTACTTGAAGTTATCATAAATAGTTTTTGGATAAGAAAATCACTAGAATTAAACATACTTCACAGATTTTTTTTACGTTATATTGTCACATTCACTGTAAAGTCTAGTTCTCGTCCGTACAAGTTCGGTCAGGTTTTAGTAAAAATGATGGCTGTTCCACAAAAAAAAAAACACGGACTTTTTGGGACAACCTGAAAAGCGACAGATTTTCAACTTGAGGTTGGTAGCCAGCCAGTCGAGTACTACAAAGTACCCTACCACCGTGCTGTGGTTTCTTCACGATGTTTTCCTTCCGCTCATTGTAGGATTCGAACCCACCATCGCCGCTGTATCCGACGTCACTACCACTGAGCTATCATCGCCTTGACAAACTTGTGCTATACGGAACCATTATCTACTCATCAAGAATTCTACGTTTACATATTTGTTTAACATACTATGTTTGTTTAAGCAAGGATCCTTGTGTCATTATTAAATCATATTATTGTCCACTTAAATTATTTAAAATATGCGTGTTCATATTTAAATATGTTCACTTTCTCTATTTGTTTTGTTTAAATAATTATCTCTATGTACTTATGAGACTGATTATTTATTTAGCATCGGCACTTTTCCAAGGCCGTTTTTCTATATCTATAGGTACTAATATTATAAAGAGGAAAGATTTGATTGTTTGTTTGCATTGAATAGGCTCTGAAACTACTGGACCGATTTGAAAAATTCTTTCACCATTAGAAAGCTACATCATCCCTGATGAACATAGGCTATATTTTGTCCCGGGAAAAGATAAGATCCCTCGGGAGCGCGGGTGAAACCGCGGGGACAGTAGTGTGTTGCGACAGTTGCACTTGAGAGCCAGTTCCCATCTAGGCTTTGTGTGCTTACCACCTTCGGCCACATCATCACTTACCATTGTGACATTGTAGTCAAAACACAAGTTTATCCAGAATAAAACAAAAAGTAAAAAAACTTGCGATCCAAAAAGGATAAGTAACTAGATTCTAAAAAAATAAATAAAGCGTCTTAGATATTTTAGATCGTAAAAGTGGTAGTCCAGTCCCGACCAATTACAATTAATTTACACCACCAATAAAAGAAACTATGTAATAACAACAGTTTTAACATTTATGGTACTTACTTTTTAACCGCTGGACTTGTCTTTTATTGTGAGAGAATGTTGTTCAATTAACCTACTTGAACCGTGTCCTAATTATTGTTACAAAGTTGAACAACTTTTTAACAAGTAAGGGGGTAGTCCATTTATTATTTGTCAAATCACAGTGATCAAAACTGGTTAGGTAAACTTAAATCTAAACTATATTGGTATCATCTGTGACTTCTCCAATCTTATTTGATGAACAAAATGTTACTGTCTAGTGACGGACCGGTTGGCGTGGTTGGTTAACACACTGCCTATCACGCCGCAGGTCGTGGGTTCGGTTCCCATCCAGGACATCTATTTGTATGCATGAACATGTCTGTTTGTCTTGAGTCTGGGTGTAATTATCTATTTAAGTATGTATTTACAAAAAAAAGTAGTACATTACAATTACAAGCTCTGCTTAGTTTGGGATCAGATAACCGTGTGTGAAAAATGTCCGAGGATATTTTATTTATTTATCTATTCGATAATTGCTCACGAAACACCTAATATGTATTTAAATGTGCAAAATATGTATTTATACTGTTTTAAGCATGCTCAGCCATCTTTTATTGTTAATTAAATCCTCTCCATCCAAAGGTTGGCTGGTAGAGATCGCTATTAGTGATAAGGCCGCCTATGACTGCTATTCTTTTTGGTTATTTTTCTTGTATGGTGTTCCAATAAAGAGTTATCCATCTAGTTCGTGGCCCTAATTAGCCAACCATAAAATAAACATAAGTATAAACAATATAGTAGATAGACGGTATATATAGAACCAATTTCATAATGAAGTTAGCCATGAGTGGACCTCAGGATGCTACAAATTTAAAACCGGTCAAGTGCGAGTCTGACTCGCTCACCGAGAGTTCCTTACTGTATTTTTTTTAAATTATTATATTCTGTTCATGAGGTACAGACAGACCGACAGACAGACGGACAGTAGAGTCTAGTAATAGGGTTTCCGTTTTTACGCTTCGGGTACGGAACCCTAAAAATGAAACAATTAATCATTAGATTTACATTTTTGATCATATTTGACGTGACCCAAATTACATGTAACCTTTTATACTTAAATTACCTATGTAATGTTTTGCATTTACCTTGACTTGTTGTAGCCCGTACGTAATAATTTTAAATTTGCATAAATCGTTTTAATCTGTAATAATAATATAGGCTTGTAAATAAATTGTGATGTTTATGACTAACTGTCCACCGCGGTTTCACCCGCGTTCCCGTCCCAAAATATAGCCTATGTTCATCAGGTATAATGTAGCTTTCTAATGGTGAAAGATTTTTTCTAATCGGTCCAGTAGTTTAAGAGCCTATTCAATGCAAATAAACAATCAAATCTATCCTCTTTATAATATTAGTATAATATAGACTAGTACCTATAGATTGTCATAAAGTAGAGTCGTTGTTAGGAATAAAAAATGAAGGTTCTCAAAACAATAATTCTGTCCGTACGTCCGTGAATCACCCGTGGCTGCAGCCGAAAATCAGCGCTGTAGTTATCTGCAGCATAGGCTGAGGGCCATTTGGACCCACATAATGTCTTGTATCTTTTGTATTTTGTTATTGTGTGTCCAATAAATGCATTTTTATCATTATCTGATGAATTGATAAATATTGAAATCACCTTGTTTCAGAATTTTGCAATATTTTTTTTGAAAACGCCCCATTTAACGTTGATCATAGTACATTGGATCAACATTAAATAAACGTACTTATCATTTATTTATTAAACTGGGTCTAGATATAAATACAATATACGAGTCACCAATTACATAAGATTTATTTCATTGAATACAATAAATATAAGCAAGCAAAGTTCATTGGCACACCAATTCACATATATCATCACTAATTTAGGATAAGTAGGCGTAAAATATTTCCAAGGTTAAACAAAAAATACGTGTCATAATCGCCATCAGAATTCATAAGAAAACACACATGGTCAATATGAATATTAAATGCTATCTAACGTTCGATCAACGGATAATACAATGCAGTTATTGGAACCATATTAAAAAAAATATAGATTCTACAAGAAAGTTTTTATAAGAAGTAGCAAGTTACTCATATATTATCATTCACCCGCGTTCCCGAGGGATCATATCTTTTACCGGAATAAAAAGTAACCTATGTGCTATTCCAGACTATAATCTATCTCTGTGCCAAATTTCATCCAGATCCGTTCAGCTGTTCTGGCGTAAATGAGTAACAAACATACATCCATCCAAACTTTCACATTTATAATATTAAGTAAGATTAGTGGGAAATAGGATAAAAATCTCTATAGAAATGGGATAACTTAATATACGTATAATTAACATGTTATTCCGGTAACATGTCGCTTTGATCAAAATGTCGTTAACATTATCAAATACGTAATAAATAACTTAAAAAACTCATTATACTTCATTATGATTGCTAATTATGTCGTGTTCAATGCGACAGATTTATCACCTAATTATATTTATTAAAATATTTCCCAGTTAAAATAACTTTAAAAGTATTCGAGTCTTTTAACTGATTGACTTACAAATTCAATATAGTTCTTTCTAACAACTTTGTTGTCCAACAAAAATGTGCCACTTGCAGGTTGCTGAAAAAAAAAACTAAGGTTTATTTTAATCACTACATTTATTTAAACACTAGTTTTCCGCCCCACGGTTTCACCCGCCGTCTCGAAGGATCTTATCTTTTCCCGGGACAAAAAGTATCCCATGTTTTATTCCAGGATATGATCTACCTATATGTCAAGGTTCATCAAGATCTGTTCAGCTGTTATTGTGTGATTGGGCAACAAACATCCAAACATTCAATCTTACAAACATACACTTCTTCTTTTAAAACTTTCATGTTTCTAATATTAGTACGATAACTTAAACAACATACGACAAAATCCACTATTGTTCCATGAATGATCAAATATTATTTAAACAGCTTCTTTATTCTAGAGTTAATTCTTAATCGCCAGTGCAAGGAACATTATTAATGAGGACTCTACTCGCGAATATTAATCTGCTAAATTATATTGTTACTGCCCATCGCGAGATGACTGCATCTGCTGATGGCATTTTAATTAGTGGCATATCCGTTTCCTACATGCGACCACCGGGGTCTTCCATCAACTAGCTAGCTGCACTAATCTATTCTAATACCTATTATAAAGAGGTAAGGTTAGTTTTTCTATTTTTCTTTGGAACTACAAAAATCAATTTTACTAATGGAAAGCAGTAGGACTATCACTGTCTAATACTCGTACATGCTATATTTTATTTTAATTTCTCCGCGGCTTTACTACGAAGTTCCTTATCGCGCGTTGTGAAAGGGGGCTAGACGGAAAAAATTCATACGAAAAATTGTCACCGACACTAAATTAGTGTCGGTTACAATTTTTCGTAAGCTGTGCGGCGTGCGCATGTTTCTCTGTCTGTCTGTCTCTCTCTCTCTCTCTCTCTCTCTCTCTTATAGAAAGCAAGCCAGATATTTTCATTTTCATTTCTATTTATATATATATATAAATAGAAATGTTTTATATATATATATATATACTCTCTCGACTTATATAACTTATATAACTTCGCTACATCCGGGTGTCCCTTGACACCTCTCAAGTTTTTTTCTTCTATTTGTAATTGAAATCGCGGTGCGGAAACTAGTCAGTTAAATTTCTTATACAATGATAGCTCAGTGACAGTAATATCTAATACCATAACACAGATCGACGTTTCGAATCATAAAATGAGCTTCAGTTTTCAGTGAAGGAAGGTACTTTGTACCTGTTAGTTCACTGCCTTTAGTAACTGCCGAAACACACTTAAGTTCAACTCTATGACGTTATTATGTATCGTACTATACAAAACATGTGAAAAAGGTTAAAGTAGGATTATTAGTATAATAGAAATTGTAGGAACGTTTATGAATTAAGACTTAGATAATATTAACTAATGATAACGATTGATGGCCGTATTTATAAAATGCTGTAATAGACGCCCAAATAATGAGTCAAAGAGTAACTACAGTGAGTCATTTGTTAACTTCAAGTACTCTTAAATGATTAATTCCACAAGATTAAAAATAATGAGTTCGGTGACTTAGAAAATGCGGCAGAAGTTCAAAATTTAAATTTGACAGATAGTGGGCGCGCTTACGCAACACACGTCAAAATTCCCGCCATCTGCACGGCCTTGTATGGACGCATTCGTAAAATAATAAATTTTAGGCGATAATACATATTTTGCATTATTTATTCGCACATATGGAGTCATCTATAGATAAACCGGTTTTTAGTATTCATTTTTTTATAATGAATAATAGGCTTGCGTTTGTTTATGGCATGTGATGACGTGACCAAAAGTGGTAAGCACCCAGAGCCTAGTTGGGAATCATCATCGGAACACCGGTACGTTCTTGGCGACAGATCAGCTTGAGGGTGGTAGCCAGGCAGGCTTCCGCAAGGTCATCACGGTGCGTGGAAGCATCCACTCAATGTTTTCTTTCACCGAAAGCATTGTGATTAGAAACTGACTGAGCTATTAGGTATCACCTTATTTTTATATTAGACTAGCTTTCCGCCGCGGTTTAATCCGCGTTCCCGTGGAGTACAGATCAAACTAAGATAATTATAAGACCTTTCGTTGTCTATGGATCTGAACGTTGGGTAACTAAAGAGATGGATGAGAGAAGAGTGCATGTGGCAGAGATGCGAATGCTAAGGTGGATGTGTGTTATTACGAGAATAGACAAGATAAGGAATGAGTACCTATAACTCGTATCAGAGGAAGTTTGAAAGTAGCACCAGTGACTGAAAAGTTGAAAGGCAATAGATTGGATTGCTATGGACATGTCATGAGGAGGGATGAAGAAAATTATAACGAAAAGAGTATTGAGAATAGAGGTAGAAAAAGGTATGGATGGACAGCTAGCTCGATAAAGAAAATCCATTCATAAATTGACTTTAATCTGTGACATTAATGTCAAAAAGTCATGAGATATCTATTATAACTAAACCGCAACTAAAAGCGGCTACGCATGTTATCAAAAATCAATTAAGAGGTTAGCGTTAGATAATAGCTTAAGATAATGGTTGCTGCGGGGTGTGAAAATAATTAATTTTAATCTCATATTTCATTCTTAATAATAATTGACGAGATATGTTCATTAAAAAAATTGGTAGATGATATCAAACTAATTCTGTTGTAGGCAGGCGCGGTCCGAGGGGGGGCACAGGGAATTTGGTACATGTACAACCTGCTCCTATCTAATACCTAGTCGATTAGTGACCCCCTCCAAAATTTCAGGCTCGGATTTTTTTTTATTCTGATAATCTATACTGTGCAATTTCATGCCGCCCTTCAAGTTAATGTGATCCTTTATCAAATGAGTTAGAGACTAAATTCTATTGTAGCAGACCACCCAAGCTGTTCACAGGCTGTCGCATTTTTAACACCTCGATAGCGCTTGTGGACGCATTGATAAACCTTATCAGATTCACACCAATTCTGTTGTATTTTGCATTACCACGTGGGTATCAGCTCTGATTTAAACATACTCGCCTTTGTAAAACTATTGCTACCTTAAAATAGATCTTTATTCGATAAACCTAAGAATCAAAATCCGATGCAGATTTTCCAACGAAAGTATATACTATTCTGAGTTTTGAAAACATTGCATCGTGAATATGTGTGTAAGTGGTTGCTTATCTTCATTCGAGAATGCGGAAACTCTGGGCGGTTTGTGTGAACTAGTGGTGTTCGGATATTGTCTATGGATACGATAGTCGATACAAATCTCTATGGTCGATAGTGTTCCGTCGAATCGATGTATTTATTGGCTCTGAAAATATTTACGTAATTAAAATCTTTAATAGAATAATAACTACACTTATGTTTTCCAGGGACACAACAGGTTCATGATTATTATTTTCTAATTTACTACTTTTCAAAGAATCTAATCTCAAAGTAAGATACTTGCGATGAGAACAAGTGTAGAAGCCGCTGGTGGCGGTACAAGTAGAAATGGGTTAAGTTGATTCGTCAACATAGTCTTAAATTGATAGGGGTGTCACCTCCCTAATAAAATAGATTCCCTATTTTTATAACCCACCAATTTTCATTCTGTAATGTTGTGAATCTCCTAATACGCCATTTTAGACAGCCTGTAACCATCTTTGTTACCAAAATTACTAAATACCTACATAAATACCTGCAGATGTAGTGCCTACCTATTACAGAAAATCTTGGAAAGTAGGTATAAAACTTTGAATTTCGAGGCATGCAGGCAGATTCCTTATAATACTAACTCCCTTCGGTATTCGCTAAGAAAGATTTTTTGAAAAATCAACCCCTATTGTTTTGGGAATGCGGGTGAAAACACGGGGAATAACTAGATAATTTATATAAGGTATATTATTAAATGTAGTTTCTGATATCACACACCTTTGATTAGAACACCGTCAATTGGTAAAGTGTTAAAGTTCACTTCAAATGTAAATGTATTTTTGTAAGTATTTAAATTTAATTCTACACAATCAATCACTCATATCCTTGCAACAACTTAAAAAAGCACACAAATGCTATCTTTAATTCTATCTGTGATTCCCAGACCTAACCCAGAAACCTTATCACGCTGAACACTTGTCGCGTCTCGCGAAAGCATGTCAGGTGGCAGCCCTACGTTGGTTGTAAATCCAGCCGCGGCGACAGATTATCTCTCCGCAAACATAAGATAAAATGATGGATTCCGTACATGTAGGCCGACTGCAGACTGAGACGGAAGGCTTGAAAAAAGGATACATTTCGAAATCTAACTTCTATACACAGATTATAATAAGTATATTTATTGAGTTCATAAAGAAAAATAAATAAATTATGCTACTTATAAAAGATAAATAAAACTAAAAGCTAAACTAAACTAATTAATAAAAAAATTGGCCCAAATCGCTTTCCGATGGAAGTGTCCCAAGAACAAGCATTGCCGCGCTGAATGGCAATACCAATTCTTTGGGCAAAGTACATGCCAGCCTTCTTGTCACGAGAGGCCTCAATAAGGCAACGGGAGATCTCTTTGCACAAAATGAGCATCTGGTCCCAAGGCCCTAGAGATTTTAGGCCCTAGGGAAATAAATAACTCCCAGAGAAACAAAAACCCGTGTAAAATGTAGGTAAGTAAAACTATGGGCATATTCAAATATCGTTTGTAATAATGAACAAACTAGACCAAACTAGAACATAGTCCATGTGAACGTCAAACAGAATCACTAATCTTTATCTGACGGCTCCGTAATTGAGTTACAGATTTTTGCTGATTTTAAATGAAACGCTAGTTATAAAAATGCTTACAAATATGCTTACGGTAGCTGTAAGATTGCGGATAATTTAACAAATGGTCGTCCAAAGCTACAAATATATCTTGACACTGAGTTATTGTTCAACATAAATGCTGAATGTAACAGCTACCACTAAAGGTTGGCGCCAATTACGGCACACTAAAATTCATGAATAATTTCAACAATTCTATTCGAAAACGATATTCCAACACGTGTAATGTAATTATGTTTGACAAAACGTTATTTGCATATTCCATTTGTCATGAATATTTGATAGCGATAGCTATTTTCAATGTCAATAAAGGCTCAAAATAATTTATTAGCATTTGTAAAGTTTATGTCTTCTATACGCTATTATTCTCCAAAACTGGAAAATTTTATGATGTATAAAATATATCTTAATAAAATAAAAATGTCTTAACAATCAGAACATAGGATAGGACTAGGAATGTAAATAAAAAAAAACAAACATGAATTCGTTTATTGAGAGTAGACCTAGTACCTATTTTAAATTCGATTACCAATAGTTACAAACACACATAAACTGCGAAAACTAACTAAATGTCATACCGACTCAAGATAATAATTGGCAATAGTTCAGACAAGCTATTGGTGATGTCTATTATGCCCACAACTAGACCCTCACTACTTAATTAAAGAAACAAACATATTTAAAAAGAAAATAATTAATTTGACAAAGATAGTGATCGTGATTGACAGTGAAAATTATATTTTTTTAATGACATACCTGACATTGTTTATAATTTTTTCAAGAATTATTTTAAGCTGTTGGGTATTCTGAGGGACGAGCGATCCACTTAAACAATTAGATAACAATGGAATTTAGTATCGTGAGTTATATTTTATGCTAATTCACAAGTATATCGAATTTATTTAGAATTTCAAGCTAGTCTACACAGCGCTTATTAAGCCAATTATTAACATTTAAATATTTATTTGCTACTAAAGTTAGATTCGAATCATTTAACATTATGTCACGCAGATAAAACCATGGATAAAGGGCTTTACCTTACCTTTTTAACCGACTTCAAAAAAAGGAGGAGGTTCTCAATTCGTCTGTATGTTTTTTTTTTTTTTTTTTTTTAATGTTTGTTACTCGATTTCTCTGCCAATTATGAATAGATTTTGATGATTCTTTTTTTGTTTGGTAGATCCTACTTCAGAGGTGGTCCCATTTAAATTTTGTCGAAATTGATTAAGCACTTTTTGAGAAAATCAACAAAAACGAAAAAAAATCTATCTCGTTTGATAAACCTTAGTGAATCAAACTGAGTCGTTGAGCGTGACTTTTTGGATTTGGATGAAATTTCGTGTGTATACTTCAATGGGTTCTTCGATGGTTTTAAAATACAATTGGACCCGGTAGGTGGCGCTGGAATCGAGTTCCAAGATTTGTTTTAATTTCAGGGCAGGACGACGTCTGCCGGGCCCGCTAGTTATATATTATATTTTACCGGCCAGACCCGATTTCAGGACAAACTAGTTTTGCCTAGGATAACATATAATAAGGAATAAACTTTAAAAATTAAAAAATAAAATTATTTTTAAAAATAAAAAACAAAAACCGACTTCAAAACTGTAACCTATACCTATGTACAAACATAAACTAAAAAGTAAAGAATAATATTTTAATTTCAAAGCAAGAGCCTTAAAGGACAATCAACAAAATTATTGATATTTATATATCTATTTAATATTTATAAACAGTTCTTTTTGGAGTCGGTGCCAGCCAAGAAGGACAGTTTAATTCTGCCTTTGTAACAAACTTTCGAAAAGTAGGGGAGCGACGGCGCAGACCTAAGGAACATTACCGTAAGGAGAGGTGTCGTAAGACGTTTTCTCGTATGAACACTTCGTGTCCAGTTCAAAACTGTCCTTCTTCTTGACTGGCACCGACTCCAAAAAGAACTGTTTATAAATATTAAATAGATATATAAATATCAATAATTTTGTTGATTGTCCTTTAAGGCTCTTGCTTTGAAATTAAAATATTATTCTTTACTTTTTAGTTTATGTTTGTACATAGGTATAGGTTACAGTTTTGAAGTCGGTTTTTGTTTTTTAAGGCGATGATAGCTCAGTGGTAAGTGACGTCGAATACCGCGGCGAAGGTCGTGGGTTCGAATCCTACAATGAGCTTGAGCTTTCGGTGAAGGAAAACATCGTGAGGAAACCATAGCACGGTGGTAGGGTACTTTGTACCCGACTAGCTGGCTACCACCCTCAAGTTGAAAATCTGTCGCCAAAACACCTATCGGTGTGTTCCGACAGCTGCACTTGAGAGCCAGTTCCCATCTAGGCTTTGTGTGCTTACCATCTTCGGCCACATCATCACTTACCATGGTGAGATTGTGGTCAAAACACAAGCCTATCCAGAATAAAAAAAAAAAAAAAAAAAAAAAACAATGGTTTTATCTGCGTGACATAATGTTGAATCATTTGTGGGTGGGCTATTTCTATTTAAATTAATATATCAATCGGCAACGATGACAGAATTGCTGTTGTATAACAAAATTAGTGTGATTTATAGGACAATTTACGATTCCCTCAAACTGCGGCTATGGATTATTATATTAATTCTTCATGACATATTTGTTGGATACTTATTAGGACATGTTATTTTTCTTTCGAACTAGCTGTCCCTCGCGGTTTCTTTCGCGTTCCTATTCAATGCAAACAAACAATCAAATCTCCTTATAATATTATAGTATAGATTGACATCAAAGTCAAAGTCAAAACCATTTATTCTGTTTAGGCCCTATAAGGGCACTAATCAAGGACGAATTCCAGAAGTTACCACCGGTTCGGAAGTCAGTCTTCAACTGAGAAGAACCGGCAAGAAACTCATTAACACTTAAAGCTGAGAGTTTAGAATTTAACTATTTGACAACCTGAAATTATGATAATTTAAACACCTAACATTGTAGAACGTATCACTTTAACGCCATTAGCTCCCCACCCACCCGATGTCACCCGAACCAACCCGATCTCACCTCGTGCAAACTATCTCCTCATCAGGGCACGTCAAGTTAGACGTTCATTGTCCAGCCTCCTTGTAAGGCGTGGAAACAGAGGGTACCATTGTAACGGTTGTGATCCCTCCGTACTACCGCACCGCGCACCGCTGTCAACTGTCAGGCGCGGGCGCAGGCAGGAAGCCGCTCCTACGCACGCGTCACGCGATCTGCTGGACAAGTCATAAGAGATTAGCGATTTGAATTTGTCTATGGTTAAACTGAATTTGATGATCTAACTTAGATCTATTTCGCATAATTTGTAGAAGCGTATGTATTCATTCAGTCACTTCTTGTCTTAAGCGTAAAGGTGGAGGTCTGAAGGACCATATACACGCTAACGCGGACTTTTCGGCGAGCGCTTAGGGCTCTCAACCGAATTGAAATTTTTAGACGATTGACCGCTGAGGGCGCCCCAGTTGGGGCACGAACCTCGGCTCATCGAGGGGATGGGCGTCGTCGAGGGGACACAAAAAGTGGCACGGACATCGCCTAAGCGATTTAGAGGAGTTTTAAGGGACGGTCGGATAACTGAATGCGGCTCGGGCCGTTAATTTACGGGGGACGAGACTGAATCTGACTATTTACTGGAATCGTGGGATTCAATTTTAAAAATCGTACTTTCTCCCATCCCCAAACGCTCAACTGCCATCGCTTTCGCCACACAATCATAATTGAATCGCTGTCCGCCAACATTGATATATGCCTGCAAGATACGTGAACAGATTACTGAATTAGTTGCAGTGATGTATTTGATCTGATCTGATACTTCCCATTGCACTTACTCTCATTGTGTTGTTAAAGGGTCCGACTAGTGTTTCTGATGCCATCTTTGTAGGTTTGCAGAGAGCTGGCTTATTACGGTTCTTGTTGATCTTCTAATAGATAATTGCTTAATATTTAGCTGTCATGGCAAACGTCAAATTGTACTACATATTAATGACAACATTGTTGTTACTTCGATTCTACTCGATTTTACTAGCGGTCTCACCCGCGTTCCCGAGGGATCTTATCCTTTGCCGGGATAAAAAGTAGCCTATGTGCTATTCTAGACTATAATCTATCTCTGTGCCAAATTACATCAAAATCCGTTCAGCCGTTTTTGCGTGAAAGAGTAACATCCATCCATTAGGGATGTGAGATTGATGGAAAATAATCGATTAAATAAAAATCGATTATTCTTTATCCAATATATATAACCCGATTTGTCAAAAATCGATTTTTATGAAAATAAATAATCGATTTCTGCGAAAAAATCGATTTTTTTTTATTATTCAGAAATCTACATGCTTTTCATATTCCAGTAATAAACCTAAGCCATATTATGTCATATTAACAATTTATCATATTAAAAATCAAGTAAAATGATGTGTAAGCACACAAAGCCTAGATGGGAACTGGCTCTCAAGTGCAGCTGTCGGAACACACCGATAGTAGGGTACTACAAAGTACCCTACCATCATGCTATGGTTTCCTCACGATGTTTGCCTTCACCGAAAGCTCAAGCTCATTGTAGGATTCGAACCCATGACCTTCGAATACTTATTACCATAAATTTTCAGGTAAGCAGTTTAAGAACAATAACTTTAAAAATAATTTTGATAAAGGTAAGTAATAATGAACTTACTACGAGTTTTTTCATCCGCCGCATATATGGTGCTGTTTATGAAATTGAAACTTACTTCATGTTTTTTTAAGTGAAAATTTGGGATAGATAAAAAAATGTTAAACTCGCGTCAGGACACGTGACTTTATCGAAAATTCGTAAGACGGAGGGAGAGTAGACCGCCGGCGCGGCGTAGGAGAGGAAGTAATATCCCCCTCTCTTTCTACCGCGCCGGCGGTCTAATGTAATATAAATTGTCATGTTTGTGTACGATAGCGCAGGTCGAGTTCCGTTTGAGCCGTCGTACCGGACGGTCGCTTCTATAGTGGCATTGTTCGGCTACCCGGCATTCTCGGAATTTTGGTCCGGTGATTTTATTACCTCGCCATTTCGTCGAATTGCTCATTAGGCTAATTCCAGTGATTAATACTTCGCGTATTTCACTGGAAGAGGCTAAGTGCTCAAATCGACACCCAATCGGTAATTTTCATTACCAACCAACTGTGCCGTTTTAGTCACTGTCGCTGGTGAAAGTATTTAATACTTCCGTATTATTACTGGAGGCGGCCTTGACGAGAGCGACACAAAAACCTTGTGAAAACCACGACTTTCTGTGGTGGGCTAGTGGATACCTTACGGTGTTAACGAAGCTAGCTCGAGCGTGACCCGGCCGCTCGCGGTTGCCCTTTTGGCAAACGCAAACCCGGACGGGGCTGGACCAGTCGGCCTTGGGGGCTTCCCTAGTCGACCCCAGCTATCGCTAGGCAGGGACGTAGGAACTCCGCTGCTTAATAAAGCTTCAACAGCGGAAGCACCAGCTTAGGGCACACCCCGTCGTTCGTCACACACCTCCTGGCCTAACCCCGGCCAGGAGAGTAATACTCACCCCGGGCGCACCCACCCGGGAGAAAATTAGAGTTTTTTAGTAGGTCCCCCTGGCTGGCCACTATGGCCAGCCAGATTAACCCGCAGTCCCTGGAGGATATCCTCCAGGATGAAATCACGTTGAGTTTTTTAATTAAGCGTCATGGCAACTTGCCATTTCTTACGCCCTCCCGCCCCTCCTCCGCCATGTCGGCATGCTCCATTGCGAGCTCCCCCTCCACCCCCCTGACCCAACCGTCCCAACTGTCGCTCTCTAGCGGCGTCCTTCCCCCCTCCCAACCCTCGCCTTCTAGCGAGATCCCTCCCCCGTCCCAGCCCCCGCTCTCAAGCGAGGCTCCTCCCTCCACCCAATCCTCGGACGACGGCTTCACCGAAGTCCTTACTAAGAGTGGCAAGCGCAAGCGAGCCAAGAAACCCTCCGAGGAGGCGGCAGTCGCGAAAGCGGCCAAGCCCTCTCAATCCCCCACACCCTCTCCCACTCCCATCTTGCCTCTCATGACCCTTACCCCTGGCTCCCCTTCCATCAGCCAGAGAGGGCTCTCCCCCGCTCCCACTCCTATGGATATCCCTATCCATAGGATCCCTGGTACCCTACCCGTCCCTAACCCCGTACCCCAGTCCCAGAAGAAAGACTCGCCACCTCCCCTGTTCATTCAGGACAAGGTAAAGTGGCCTGAGGTCTCTACATGGTGCAAGACGCACCGTGTCAATTACACGTCCGCCCGTCCCACTGAGCACGGGATCAAGGTCACTGTGGTCACCTCTGACGACCACAGAGCCCTGAGCAAAATGCTCCGAGATAGGTTTGTGGCTTTCCACACCTACACTCTCCCAGATGAGCGATCCCTCCGGGTCATCATCAAAAATGTCCCAAAAGAGTTTGATGTCGAGTACATCAAACAATCCCTCCTCAACCAGGACCTCCCGGTGCAATCCGTCCACCGGATGTACAAAGGTCGCGGTCACGCCCCTTACAACATGGTCTTCGTGTCCCTGGACCGTGGACCAGCCGGAAAGGCCATCTTCCGCCTGAAAGAGTTGTGTGACCTTTCAGGCTTCTACGTAGAGTCACCCAAGAAGGGACGTTACCCGTCCCAATGTCACAACTGCCAACTTTATGGCCACTCCGCCCGCAATTGTTACGCACCAGCTAGGTGCGTCAAATGCCTGATCCCACATGCAACCAAAGATTGCAGCCGTCCAAAGAACCCCGCAGAGGCAACGGAACCACCTGGTTGCGTCCTCTGCCAGTCGCTAGGGCATACCGCGAATTACCGCGGATGCCCGAAAGCGCCTCGCCCCCGTATCTCATACGACTCGCCGCGTAACGCAACGCGTCGTCCACCCCCTCCAGCACCCGCTGCACAGGCCCATCTGGCCCCGCAGCGCCCTTCACCGTGGGGAGCTTTCAACTATGAAAGCAACCACTTCCCCCTACCCCACTTTGCGACTAAAACCGCACCCGCAGCTCAGGTGGACAGCTCCACACAACCCCAGCCCTCAGCTGGCCCCTCTCCTCCCGCCCCCGTCCCCATCCCTACTCCCTCACCACCTGCCCCAATCTCCCGCGCTGTCCCCAAATCGGTGCCAACGGCACCTCGCCGCGCCAAACAAAATCCCCCCCATGGCGTTGATCCGGATCTCGCCCTGGTGGAGCGATTCGCTGAGGCCTTCAACCCCAGCGAAGTTAGGGAGTTAGCCCACGAAATTAGAATGAACGAAGGCAACGGTCGTGCCCTCGCTCAAATCGCCATGAGGTTCGAGCGCCTCTTCTCATCATTAGCTCAATTTAAAGTTAACCCATAATGGATAGTTCGACTGTGTGCAGAATTAAACCCCGCTCAATCAAGATAGGCTTCTTTAATGCCAACGGCATTACAGGTCAACGAAATGAGATCGCAGATTTCCTGAGTGATCATGACGTTGACATACTCCTAGTACAAGAGACGTTCCTCAAACCCTTCCATAGGAATCCCAGGATTGCCAACTATCAGATAGTTCGCAACGATAGGCTCTACTCCGCCCTAGGAGGAACCCTCATATATTACAAAAGGTCCTTGTACTGTTCTCCCATGGATCAGCCCAAACTTGAGTACATTGAAGCTTCGGTCTGCAGGCTCGGCATGACTGGCCACGAGTCAATCATTCTGGTCTCAGCCTACGTTTCCCCAACTCGCTCTTCAAGCGACCTCCAACTATCACTCAGAAGAGATTTGAAAACCCTTTTCGAACTAGGAAGCTCTGTCATAGTGGCGGGCGACCTAAACGCGAAACACCGCCTCTGGAATTGTCATACGAACAACTCCAGAGGTATTGTACTAGAATCCCTCCTCGGGCCGCTGAACATCGATTTAGTCGCGCCCCTGGAACCGACTCACTACCCCAACGTACTTGACCACAGACCCGACATCCTCGATGTGGCACTGTTGAAGAATGTAAGCCTAGGCATACACGACTTGACAGTGCACCACGAGTTAGTCTCCGACCATCGACCTGTAATCTTAGAACTTACACCAAACTCAGGCCCCCCTGATTCAGGTCGGACCCCTCTCACTAAAGTCGTGACGAACTGGGACAAACTGGGCGAAAGCCTCAAGTCTGCCTCATCCGTTCACCTCGACCAAATCCCTAGCAGCATAGTCACCGCTGACGAAGCTGTAGGCGCAATCGACTCCCTGACCAGCCACGTGCAATCGCTTATTAGCGATTGCTCTCGGACAGTTCCGGTGGAGAGCAATCGACACTGGCGCTTGCCCGACGACGTACGTAACCTGATTAGGGTAAAGAACGCAGCCATGCGCGAATACGATAGACGTCCGACCGAGGACAACCGAATCCGCTTACGCACTCTCCACCGCGCCGTCAAGGAGCGAGTGGCCGAGGCCCGCGAAAAAAGCTGGGATCAGAAACTGATCGACATAAAGCCCTCCCATCGAGCCTTTTGGCAACTCTCACGTGCCCTAACCAAGGACACGGTTGCCCATATTCCACCTCTCAAAAGGCCCAACCTTCCACTCGCCTTCGAAGACGAGGAAAAAGCCGAATGCCTGGCCGAAAGCCTGGAGCTTCAGTGTACACCCAGTTCCCTCCCTATCGACCCTGTTCATATGGAGGAAGTAAATTCGGAAGTAGAACGGCGAGCTTCTCTCCCGTTACCCTCACCTCCTCTCACCGAAGAGGAAGACCCCGTCCCTCCCGTGACCCCGGACGAGGTCAAGCAGATCATCCGGGATCTCCACCCGAGAAAAGCCCCGGGCTCGGATAAAATCACCAACAAAGTGGTAAAGCTGTTCCCGGCTACCCTTATCATGCTCCTGACAGCGATCTTTAACGCTGCCTTATCCAATAACATTTTTCCACATCAGTGGAAAAAAGC
The DNA here is from genome assembly GCA_951361185.1 of Ochropacha duplaris. Taxonomy (NCBI): domain Eukaryota; kingdom Metazoa; phylum Arthropoda; class Insecta; order Lepidoptera; family Drepanidae; genus Ochropacha; species Ochropacha duplaris. The sequence goes on along the minus strand of OX592709.1, from coordinate 2,208,996 downwards.
CCATGTAATTGGGATCCATAAGCCCGGCAAACCCAAATCCGAGCCCTCCAGTTACCGACCCATCAGCTTGCTCAACGTCATGGGCAAGATGTATGAAAGGTTAATATACCTCCGCCTCAAAGCGTATGCCGACGCTAATAAACTCATTCCCGACGAGCAGTTCGGCTTTCGAACTAGACACTCGTGCGTCCAACAAGTTCACCGTATCGTTGAACACATCGCCTCCAACTATCAGAAAGGTCAGATGACCGGAGTCCTGTTCTTCGATGTTGCAAAGGCATTCGACAAAGTCTGGCACAACGGCTTAATTTATAAGCTGTACAAACTCGGAGTGCCAGTCAGACTCGTGACCATCCTACGAGACTTCTTGTCGAATCGCCAATTCAACTACCGAATAACAGGAGCGCTATCCTCAGCCCACCCCGTTTTAGCCGGAGTCCCTCAAGGCTCTGTGCTGTCCCCCTTATTGTTTACACTCTACACGAGTGACATCCCAAAAACTAGCAAAGCGCAGCTAGCCCTATTCGCGGACGATACCGCAATATATTATTCTGGCAGGAGCCCCACGGCAATTGCCAAAGTTCTCCAAGCCGCGACTCACACCCTAGGTCCCTGGTTTCGGAAATGGAGAATCGAAATTAACCCCACCAAGAGTCAGGCGGTGCTGTTCTTCAGTCCCGCCAAGAAACTTATCCCCACTCCCCCCCCTCCAGTCACCATGTTCGGCGAGCCGATCCCTTGGGAGAGGCGAGCCAAATATCTCGGTGTTACCCTGGATGATCGTTTGTCCTTTGCCGACCATATAAAACAGGTTCGTGCACGCGCCTGTTTTGTGTCCGGTCGCCTTCATTTCTTGTTAAATAAAAAGTCTAAACTTGCCCTAAAAAGCAAGGTGAGACTCTACACCGCGTGCATCCGCCCCGTTATGCTATATGCATGCACTGTGTTCGCACATGCATCCCCCAAGCTGATCCATAGACTCCAAGTGGTTCAAAACCGCTTCATGCGCAAAGCCACGGGCGCCCCGTGGTACATGCGCAACTTAGACCTCCACATAGACCTCAATCTGCCCACGGTTAAGCAATTCATTAAGCGCGCTTCACGCCGCTATTACGATCGTGCCCTAAACCACGCGAACCCATTAATTGTAAAAACTGCAAACTATACTCCTTCAGAGATTTCAAAAATCCGTAGGCCTAAACTCGCCCTCAGCGAGCCGGATGACCCTACAACTCTAGCTCAGATTAAAGATAGGGAGGCTCGCGCAGCCCTGAAGAAACAAATACAACACCGCCCGCGTTTTCGCCCTCGCCGGAGAGGCCCGTCGCGACGTCCCACTCAGTCAGTCTCGTCCCCAGTAGTTGGCCCGAGCCGTACCAGTAATCCGACCGTCCCTTAAAACTCCTCTAAATCGCTTAGGCGAAGTCCGTCCCACTATTTTGTGCCCCTCGACGACGCCCTGAGCCGAGGTTCGTGCCCCAACTGGGGCGCCCTCAGCGGTCAGTCGTCTAAAAGTTGTAAACTCGGTTGAGAGCCCTAAGCGCTCACCGAAAAGTCCGCGTAAGGGTGTCTATGGTCCCTCAGACCTCCACCTTTAAGTCCTCCCCAAAAAAAAAAAAAAAAAAAAAAAAAAACGATAGCGCAATAAATGAATATTGTATTTTATCACATAGATGATAGTACTTTTATACTGATAAAAATAGCAATTCGTGCAAATTATTCCTTAACCATTCCAAAATATTCAAAAATGCACAACAAAACAATGTTTTATAAAAGTCGATTAAAAGGCGTAAATTATATAATCGATTTATTAAAAATCGATTATTTTTATTATAAAAATCGATTTAAAAAAAATCGATTTTAATAAAAATCGATTATTTTTTAACATCCCTACCATCCATCCATCCAAACATTTTTATAATATTAGTGGGATTTTATCAAGTATCAAGACGATTATACTCCGCCTAGGTACATTGGGTAAGTTACAAAGTCAGTTATGAAGAAATATGTAAGTAGTTAAAAAAACTAAATTATTATTAGTACCTATGTACTTTTTAAATGAAAAACATCTATTGGCGCGCCTTGGCAGTAAAACCGACTCGTAAACCGTCAGATTAAACGACGTGACGCTGTCATGGCCTGATTAGACCAAGAGCTGAGAGCTCCCAGACCTAGGTCATTTTAGCATAACAACATTTTTCAGAATGTACATTTTTTTATGTTCGACTGATAGCGCATTTGTCCTCAATTTCGCCTGATGGAAAGCGATAATAAGGACGAAATGAAGCACGCGCAGTCAGTAAATGCCTATTTACCTTAGCCTTAATGACACCCAGAGTATAATGGTCAGGAAAAACAGACGCCGAAAGGCTGTTCCACCTAAAGTATAAAATGTAAAAAACTTACTTAAAACTAGTACTTTTAAAACGATCGCGAACTAAATTCATATTCATATTCAGTCCACTCGTGACCACGGTCAATGTAACTTGATCGAAACGTCGACGTTAGTCGAAATTAAAGGGGACTAGACGGAACAAATTCTTACGAAAAATTGTCACCGACACTTTTGGCTATAGTGAGCTATTGTAAGCTGTGCGGCGTGCGCATGTTTCTCTGTCTGTCTGTCTCTCTCTCTCTCTCTCTCTCTTATAGAAAGCAAGCCAGATATTTTCATTTCTATTTATATATATACAAAAATAGATTTTTTTTTATATATACTCTCTCGACTTATATAACTTCGTTCCATCTGGGTGTCCCTTGACACCTCTCAAGTTTTTTTTGATTATTCTGCGCGCGAAAAGACCCGGTATAATCTACGAATATTACTTAAAACTATCTAACGGTATTAGATTGTTTTTTACCGCGAAGTATTAATATTAAGTTATTTATAACGTATTGTTGATGCCAATAGGTATTCACTTACCATCAGGTGACCCGATTGCTTGTCAGATTTCTAATATAAAACGCGAACATCTTGTTAGCGCTAGCCGCTGCCTTATGATGTGTTATGACTTCTGATTTGTACCGGTTATGGGAAATGAAACAATGTCTCGGCCGTGTCGAATGTCCGACGCACGGACAGACAAACGGCAGACTGGCTTATGCACTTAAGTATCGCATAACGATACGCGATATTAATTAGGTATGACTGTTTTATTAACGTGGACTCGGTCGGAATGTCAACTTGTGCAAAGTTTTTTTTTAATCATTTCAAAGGCTTTAGTTACAAAGTCAAAGTCAAAACCATTTATTCAGTTTAGGCCCTAGAAGGGCACTTATGAAGGTCGAATTACAGAAGTTACCACCGGTTCGGAAGTCAGCCTTCAACTGAGAAGAACCGGCAAGAAACTCAGCAAGGTTACATTTTTTAAATATTTTTGGACCATCTGACTATATTGGCTTTTTTTCAAATGTTTAACAATTTTATTCTTAAAGTGTACTACAATACAAAAATACATAAAAAATTACAAGACTATCAAGCCTAAACCATTTCTTTATTTTCAATATTTTTATGTTACGTTATATCACATTCACAGTAAAGTCTAGTCAGTCAGATTTGAGTGAAATTGATGGTCGTTCCACTAAAACTTCAAGGACTTTTTGGGACATCCTAAAAAATCACGATACACGCAAACTATTTCATTTCCAACTCGAAACGAATTTCAAACTTTATAATACAATTGACAGTTTTTACTGTCGCTTACAGACATAAGCAATACCAGGGGGATTGCCACCTTATTATAATGCTTTAAATGCTTTCACTGAAAGCTCATTCGATATCCGACTACCACAGAGCTATCATCGCCTTCATTAGAAACGACTTTTGCCTATTTTATGAAAAAAGTAAATAAATTACCAATTTCATAAGCTATAAAATATCCTAATATTTCTCCATTAACGTCTAAAATACCGGTTTGCCTTGACGACGATTTCTCATCGATTTCACATAAATGTACATGTACAATATATTATGTACACAAGTGTTTGGCCAAACATTACCATTGTACTTAAATGCGTGTACGCATTGGCTTTGTAATGTGTGGAACAAGTATTTGCTGTTGCCTCTCTCTAGTTGCTTGGCGTGAAGTTTACGAGTTTAATTAGGTTAGAATTTATACTATTGTTAAATCTTTTCAGTAACTGACTTGGCCAATAATGGTTCAAAAATATTGTATATAAATCTAGGCTATCTAGGCTTTGTGTGCTTACCATCTTCGGCCACATCATCACTTACCATGGTGAGATTGTGGTCAAACACAAGCCTATCGAATATAAAAAAAAAAAAAAAAAAAAAAAATATAAAAAAGTTATAAATTGTGTTATGTCAGCAGCTTGGTCGCCTTTTTTATTTTTCCACGCTCTAAATTTACTATCGATTCCCTGCACCCTGTAATACTAAAAAGCAGTCACTTACCATCAGATGATCCGCCTCCTTCCTTATAAGACTTTTGTTATAAAAACTCGTAAATATTGTTATAAAAAATAGATGAGTTGTTTTTATTCCCGTTACATAAAGTGAGCCACAATTTCGTCGGTTTCCGTCAAAACGACTCTATTAGCAGAGCGCTTTTGTCCACACATCCGTCAGTCATTCTGTTTGTCGTTCCTATTAGTTCTGCATAGAATGCAACTCTTTTTGACCTGAATATAAACATATTTTTAGCTTAGGACCGTAGCAGTTGATTGTGGAACCAAAAGTGAAGGCACCAAAACAATTTGTAATATCTTTATTAAATTTTTGGGGTGTATCGGTTCGTGAGTATGGATGAACCTCGCAATTAATTAAAATACACCAACGGAATGAAGCTGCAATAATTTCAAGTCTTTATTGAAGTAACGATTGGTTCGGAAGTCAGCCTTCAACTGAAAATAAACTCATAGTTGACCAAAGTAAAAACAACCGAAATAGTCAGCTATTTTTATATTATATTTATATAGCTATTATTCTGGATAAGCTTGTGATTGACCACAATCTCACAATGGTAAGTGATGATGTGGCCGAAGGTGGTAAGCACAAAAAGCCTAGATAGGAACTAGCTCTCAAGTCGGAACACTGATAGGTGATTGGTGACAGATTTTCAGCCAGTCGGGTACTACAAAGTACCTTACCACCGTACTATGGTTTCCTCACGATGTTTTCCTTCACCGAAAGCTCAAGCTCATTGGAGGATTCGAACCGACGACCTTCACCACGGTATTCGACGTCACTACCACTGAGCTACCATCGCCTTAAAATCGGCTATATGATTTTTACAGTATATGTTAAAAATTTAAGACAAAATAACAACAAAAAGACAAGTAACTGACACAAGCACATAAATCTCTCTTACCATTCTCCAAGTACTTATGTGATGTCATATCTTAGGCATATCATACACCTTGTGTAATAAATTAACGGGATATAAGGCCAGTAACCCAATAACCTTGTCACGCCGCAGACCTTTGACGTCAAAATCAACATCTCAAGAGGGAAAACGTTGAGGTAGGGTAGGCAATGTATGTATATAGAACCTATAAAACTCGGGCCGTGACACTGGCGATAATGGTATCACGATCTTACTTAGCGTTTGTAAAATGGTTTACTAATCTGAATGGTTTTCTGGGGCTCTTACTCACAACCGTGGGGCGGACTCTAATAACGTATCAGCATTGCGATACAGCGAGGAAACGCTGCCAGCATCTTCGGAACCATGCCAAAGGGGCCTAACTTTTTTAATTTATTTTAGTTATTAGTTTTAGTTTTAAAATGTATTTATTTAATTATCATTTGTATTTTATCTTTATTAAATTCTTCTTTAATTGACAAATTCATATTGCAAATAAAATATAATATTGTTTTTAGTTTTATATTTTTCTGAAAAGTACGTCAGATGGTCAAAAAAATTTTTTTTTCAATGTAACCTTGCTGAGTTTCTTGCAGGTTCTTCTCAGTTGAAGGCTGACTTCCGAACCAGTCGTAACTTCTGTGATTCGACCTTCATAAGTGCCTTTCTAGGGCCTAAACTGAATAAATGGTTTTGGCTTTGACTTTGACACGCTATAAAAAGAAAATGGGCTTATAATCTATTTTACACTTCGTATTATTATCCTAGAGCTTTATTAAAATACGTACATGTGAGCACAAAAAGCTTCATTATGTTAAAGATAATATTTTTTACGGGCTGTCTCCAAGTCGCTGTTTTTTCCACCCGCCGAACTAGCGCTCAACAAACCGCTTATTTCATGGCCACACTAGACGTTATAAAAGGGTCATATAACACGTTCACGGATTCCTTGAAGAAACGTCACACTTAATATTAATGTTATGTCAACATAACCGTTGAAACATTATGTTGAATATTTAATTAACTTCTTTGGAATTAAGGTTTTTTGACATGGTAATTAAGGTTATTAATCATATCAAAACATACATTAGTTTGATGTAAAAAGATATGTATCACAGATTTAAGGGACTAGATAATACAGTTGTGATGTTTTGTTATTTTTCGAGTAGTGTAAGAAACTTTAAATGAATCGGGTGAGATCCTTGCTGGATTTCACGAGATGAAATTTTAGATTTTATTTTTTAATACATTATCACCCTTAGTCTCGATTCGATTGTTTGATTTATTTTTTCAGGATTGACAGTATTTATCATGTATCTTTTCGATAGATGCTCGTGCAATTGCATGAATGAGTACATTCGTAAATACGCATTTACGAATCGTGAAAATTCACGATTTTTTTTTACGAAACAAAACTAAATTTTTCCGAAGTTTAACAAAAATATAAATATTTACTACGATTTTTTGTAGAGCACTTGCATCGTTTAGAATTATGACTATAATTAATTCACAATAACTCCGGGTAATAAGGCACGCACAAATACTACAACAAGAAGATTGATATAATACAATCACATAAAACAACACTCAGAATTACACCTTGCCACTTTGTAATAAGATATAAAATAGAGATAGTTCAATCGCCACCCCGTTTGATCAGTTGCAAGGCCGGCCGTACTCTATTTGTTTGTTTAGTCCGTTTTTAACTTCACAGCATTGTGTGGTCGTTCATTCGGTACTTCTAATGAACGGAGTTTATGTTTTGTAACAGACATACAGACGTTTGTGGACTGCGGGTGTGTTTGCATTCTCAAGCACGTCACGGTGATATTGGTATAAGAAATCGGTGGACAATAAAAATATGTTTGTTAAGTTGTGTATGGGGTTTTGTGAAGGGTGTATGTAGCTCGTAAGTTTATTTAAATGATACGCCCTGTATTGTTAGCGTTTGTAAGTGGTATCCAGATTATGTATCACTAGCTTTCCATCAGGTATAATGTAGCTTTCTAATGGTGAAAGAATTTTTCAAATCGGTCCAGTAGTTTCAGAGCCTATTCAATGCAAATACACAAACAAATAATCAAATCTTTCCTCTTTATTATATTAGTATAGATAAAAAATATAATTATCAAAAGGATAGCATAATATTTTTTCCAAGGTGAGGAGCGGAAACAATGCACTCGCACTCAATTGCAGAAACCGTGTAATGGCGCCCGCGCCCGTTGTCAGCTTCCCGCTGGCTTAAGTAAGTCTTCTGTTTAATATATTACCTGTGCCATACTGTCAAAAGCTCAAGACAAGAGAGAGCGGCGAGTTCAATAAACATACTGTTGGTTTTGGAACGAAGTTCCTTATCGCGCGTTGTGAATGTGAATGCGCGGGGGCTAGACGGAAAAAATTCTCACGAAAATCACCGCCACTTTAATGTCGGTGATTTTTTGTGTCGGTGACAAAAGTCACCGACCGCTGTGCGGCGTGCGCATGTTTCTCTGTCTGTCTCTCTCTCTCTCTTATAGAAAGCAAGCCAGATATTTTCATTTCTATTTATATATATACTTATATATATATATATATATATACTCTCTCGACTTATATAACTTCGTTCCATCCGGATGTTTTTTCAGTAGTTGGGTTATTACGTCATTATTAGTCAGTAAATGACAGTAAAGTAATGACAGGAAAGTAATGACATAACTTCCCAACTACTGTACTGGTTACAGTAGTTGGGAAGTTATGTCATTATTAGTCAGTAGACATCATGGACTTCTTCAATATACAGGGTGTCCGGTTAGTAGTACGACAAACTTAAGGGGGAGATAAGTGGGCGGGTCACCTGCCAAATATACAAAAATTAGCTCAGTAAAAAAATCACCCTTTTTAAGATATTTTGATATTTCCGATTTTTATGTATTGATTTTTGAATTTTAGATAATAAATATCTCGTAAATGGTGATACTTTTACTAAGGTCATGTTTGTATATTTGGTAGGTCTCTGTCTAACATAAGGTATATTTTATTTTTATTCCCTCGGAAACTCGGGTAAAATAATACGATTAACAATCTTATTTTAAAATATAAACCTTTAAATTTAAATTTAGAACGAATTGTTTTAAAGAATGAACATTGTTTTAAATTAAATTGATTAAAAAATTTAGAGTTTACATTAAAGTAAATAATAATAATAATTTTTGTATACCTAATTATTAATTTAGCTAACATAGATAATTACATTATTATAACTACAATTAAAACTAATCTAATCTAAAAACTACCTAAAATAAACTAAAAAATAAACATTTTGTCGTTGTTCTCAAACTATACTAATATTATGAAGACTTAAAGTTTGTGAGTCTATGAAGTTGTAGAGGGTAATCTCTGGATTTACTGAACCGATTTTGAAAATTCTTTTACCAATAGAAAGCCACGTTATTTGTGAGTGTCATAGGCTATATTTTTATCCCGGGAAAAGATAAGCACCCACGGGAACGCGGGTGAAACCGCGGGGGACAGCAAGTTGGCTATAAACATGTAGCAACCGAACAAAACTAAACCGATAAAATATCAACGATCAAACTCCACAAAACAAACAATAAAAGCAACAGTCTACCTCACATGTTAACTTGTTAGGAAACAATCTGAAACACTAACATACGACGCTGTACAGACCACACAAGTTTTAGACTAAGAAATAAACAGTCAAGTTCATAAGCTAGACAGGGGTCGGTCTTCCGCCTTTTACTTGTACCATGTCGTTTAAAGTCGTCTATTTTGTATTATATTGTCCGATTGTGAATGGAGACGCACATGCCATCGGTGTTTCGTAAAATCTCCATGTAAATTCCAGTGAGCGTATATTTCTTCGGACATTTTACTTACAAATTAATTCTCTATCGAATAGGCTAGCTCTGTGGGATGCCGATGAATGGTTAGTTGACCTGTAAGTTCTGGATGCGGAAGACAGGTTGTGGCATACATTCGGAACTGCTTTTATGTCGTGGTCTCATAAACTGAAGATATGAATGTGGTTGGTTACACCACGGTCGTGGGTTCGATTCCCATTGAGGAAGACAATTGTGTGCATGAACACGTCTGTTTATTCAGAGTCCGGGTATAATTATTTATTTAAGTATTAACGCCATCGGTGATAAAAAGTAATATTTTAGTTTAACAGTTATTTATCTGGTTTTATCCTACTAATGTGAAGGTTTGTATGTTTGTTCCCCAATCACGCAAAAACGGCTCAACGGATTTTGATGAAACTTGGCATACAGGTAGATCATATCCTGGATGGAACACATAGGATACTTTTTATCCCGGGAAAAGAAAAATCCCTCAGGAAAGCGGGTGAAACCGCGGGGCGAAAAATCTAGTGCTTTAATGAAATACAGTGGAATTTATCATTGTCGGTTAAAATTACTATGGCTTTATTCTATGCCTCTTTTGAAAATTTATAAATAATACCGAAGACATTTTAACAGACCATTTAAGACGATAATCATGCTAATAACGATGGCGAAACAGAACTTTTATTATAGTACAATAATAAATTACATGTAATTAAAGAACATTACGTTCTAACAGCAACTAATTACAATACAGTAATTACAGACGCAGGTAACGGTGTTACAATTACATTACGATCAAAGTTATACTTATATTTTGAAATGAGTTTTGACTCGAAAATTATACAGGTTGGGAACGATATTATAAGTTAAATGGATAGGTTACCACACAAAATCGGCTCTTCAAATATGCCCCAAAAATTGCACATTAATAAAAGAATGATAGCTCAGTGGTAAGTGACGTCGGATACCGCGGCGAAGGTCGTGGGTTCGAATCCTTACAATGAGCTTGAGCTTTCGGTGAAGGACATAATTCGTGAGGAAACCACAGCACGGTGGTAGGGTACTTTGTAGTACTCGACTGGCTGGCTACCACCCTCAAGTTGAAAATCTGTCGCCAAGCACCTGTTGGTGTGTTCCGGCAATTGCACTTGAGAGCCAGTTCGCCTTAATAAGGTGTACAACACATTAGCAATCCCCTGGTATTGCCAATGTCTTTAGGCGACGGTTGTCACTTACCATCAGGTGACCCGCCTGCCTCGTTGTCACTTGTGACATAAAAAAAAATACATATAAATAGATTTTTTTTAAATATATTTATATATATATATAAATAGAAATGAAAATATCGGGCTTGCTTGCTATAAGAGAGAGAGAGAGAGAGAGACAGAGAAACATGCGCACGCCGCACAGCTTACAATAGCACACAGGTGACAATTTTTAGTGAGCATTTTTTCCGTCTAGCCCCCTTTCACAACGCGCGACTTTCACAACTTATTATTATTGATAAGTATACTTATCAATAATAATTTCAGTTTTTTACTTTTTCTTTAATCTACATATTTTTGTTCATGATTTTTTTTATTGGGATACTTGGCTACTCCACCACATGTTTTTGATCAAAAAATATGTAGAGCCTAATAATAAATGCTATTGTTTCACAATCGCCATTGTAAATTGAACGCATTGCAATAGTTGGTCTATTACGTACGACTCTATCCGGGCGGTCGCAAAGGATTCCTCTTCAAGACGCCGATACAAAAAAAAACCTGGAACAATCCAGCGATTAGTTAAAAAAAAGAAGCATCCTGGGCACTGGGCGTGGCTCCACGCTAATGAATGATGATAAATGGGATAAATAAGCCGTCATGTCGCTATCTACTGCGCGATCTTCATTTATCTGCCGACTTCATCTTCGGGTTCGTTCGGGTTCGAGAGTTTGGTGTTCGGTCAACATTTTAGAACCTTGCATTTATAAGTATGTAAAGGCCTATTTGGACGAATAAACATTTCATTGTATTTTATATGTACCTAAATAAATAAATGATGCTAATTATTATAAACAAAAAAGCTAAATATAAAAAGTGCCCCAAATCGCTGTCCCATGGAAGCGTCCCAAGAAGCCTGGCAGCATTGCCGCGCTGAATGGCAATGCCAATTCTTTGGGCAAGTTATTCATGAGAGAAAGTGACTGGATTTAAATATTTACCACGTTAATTTCACCTGTACCCTACGTGCCATATACATAGATATTTATTCTAAAAACTAAACACAATATAGTTAAATATTTTTTCAAAATTAAAAAATGTACCCAAACGAATACTACCGAAACAAGAAACAGCCTCGATCGTGCGTAGATTGCGCTTGCGCACCATACTCGATTGGAACGAAAGCAGATGCTCCCAGTATTTGGCAAATTACGACTGATTTTATTCGGAGTATTTTTATTGATGGCACTCTAGATAATTTGCGATCTGATTTCGCGAAACGGTCAAAAACTTTATGAAACGTTTATGGTATTAAAATATATTTTTTAATAAATATGCTAATTATGTGCCGTAAAGGCTCGGAACGCTTTTACAATAAACGCTTATCATTGGGCTTGGAGATTATCGCTCTCATATTGTTTATGGTTTTGGATTATAGGTCTCTTTATGCTACTTTTTTAAAATAAATTAGCTTTACACATACATTGTCTTGCAACGTATTACCTACTTAGATTTTATAGCGCTTATTAACCGTGGGGGTTGGAATTTGATGGACGGTATCCAGGTAACAAATCACTATCACTTTCTTATAATAATTTACGGGATGGGTTTCTTTGAGGCATATTTTTTAGAATGGAATATAAACCTGACCTAATTTTCGCTAAGCCTGAATGAGAACGAAGGATTGCGATATCAAGAATTTTATTATACTAAGATAAAGTCCATAATTACTAACACCATACTGTTTAATGAACTCGTAAAATTACAATAAAGTTTCTGCAAAAATATTCAAATTGCATAATTGGTAATCTAAATATAACATGTTAAATCGCAACGAACCGAAATAAATTTTTACAACCGTACAATACTGTGGCAGCAACGCGCCTCAAATCCAGGTAACTCACAAAATGTTAATATTTGCATATCAGCATCGCAATGGCTACTCCAAACAAATGATGAGAGACAGGGGTCAATGCACCCGTTGCATAAGCGAACCTGCGTCATAACTCGATCAAGGTGACACACCATATTGGAGCCATATGCATAAATCTCCACGTGCACCCAAACAAATTTAGATCATAACATTTACTTAATAAGATTTAAATTTGATTGGGGCTAGTACTCGGTTATAACTTATAGCATACCGATACGCAAAACAGCGTAAAGTAAAAAATTCTAAATATGAAATCGAATTTTGATTTTTTGTCGTAATAAGGCGTTAGACGATTGGAATTTACTACTTTACGTTCATAGTTTTTTGATCATTCATTAGATAACAGCATAATTATTATGATGAATCATGAATGATGCAACTTCATTTGCTACTAATATACTATTGAAAAAAAGGTTATAACGTCTTCAAGAATCAATTGTTGTTTATTAAGTAAGTCATAATTAAATTCTATAGATTACTATTTTTGCCGCCATAACACGCAAATATTGTCAGTGAGACTAGATAAATAATAATAATTATTGAATGTAATAGGTGTAAGTTGTTTTTGAAAAGAGTAATTGCTGAGTTTATTGCCGGCTCTTCTCAGCAAAAACAACCTTCCGAACCGAGCATTTAGAGTCTGACTATTCATAAGTGCCTGTGAAGGCCTATTTGGATGAATAAACAATTTCATTTCATTTCATTCATTTCATTCATTTCATTTCATTTCAATAGGCTTAGTCTAAACAACTGCATTTAAAATTTCTTTAAAATACCATCGCATGGTATGGCATGTTTTCGATAACAATATTGTGTTTGTCACGCTCAACAACTTGATAATAATTTCGAACTTAACTTTTCAAATTTGCAACAAAATGTATTAAAAAAAAAACAATATTTCAACGTTGGTTCCACAAATTTAAATGTATTTTAAATTAACGCTGATGTAGAAATGATAAGGTTATTTTTGTAAATGGTGAAAATTAAAGATTCTTTTGAATTAAGAATTATTTTTAGTTTTAGAACTCTTTTTATTCCTTTTTACGTAGTCAATGTCGCTATAAATATTTCTTATTAATTATGATGCTATAATTAAAGAAAATTATGTGCTGAACACCAACACAGGCTTCGAAATAAATCATTGTATAATATTGACCCACCCAGCAAAAGGAAGTAAGCAAAGAGATATTAAATTAAATTAGAAAAATAATCATTAAATCAGAAATCCTACGTAGTCCATTACTTTTCTATGAAAATCTGCTTACAAGCCTATTCACAATGAGTTATACCTCCATTAAAGTCCAGTCGTAGTATGAAAACTACAACAGTTATTCATATAATGCAGTTAATATTTGTCTCCCACATCCTTATATCTCTAGTAAACTACGAGAAGCACTCTTTAAATTACTAAGGTATCTTGTTTCATGATATAACCCTTTATTCCTAGAAAAACCTTGTAGTATAAACTCTGTATAAGATGACTAGGTGGTGATGCATCTGTTGGGTAAGTAAAAATTACCAGTTAATAATAGTTTATTACCGAGGTAACACAAAATTTAAAGAATTTTGTAAGATTAGGTGTTGGAGGTAATCTCCGAAACTACAGTTCCGATTTAGATTTTTGTTTACAAATAAGAAGCTTCGTTACTACTCATCTTGAAATTGCGTCTTCTTATTGTTATAATAAATGCGGAAAGTTTGGATGTGTAAATGTTACTCTTTTACGTAAAAACGATTGAACAGATTTTGACGAAACTTGGCACACATGTAGATCATACTCGTATTCTGAAATAAAATATAAAATTATTTTTATCCCGGGAAAAGATAAGATCCCTCGGAAACGTGGATGTAATATAAAATAAATTCGAAATGGCAATAGCGATCTCGTGTAAAAGGACTATGATCAACTAATGAGGCAATAATAGGGCGGGTACAGTTAGAAAGAGCTGTTTAAATAATGCATTTCCCGTAGCAACAGGGCTAATATTTTAGTAGCCATATATCAGGGTTCGTTAATTTGTACACAATGACTTAGTAGCCCCTCCTTTCGAGGATCAAACAAATATATTATCGATAATGTGCTCGCTTCAAGGTATTTACCAAAAATTTATAATATTGATTTATCGAAATATCATGTCGTGCGTTATAAACATGAATCACGCGATGGGGAGAGAAGAGAAATAAAGAAATATTTTATACTTGATAAATCAAGTAGCTTTTGTATTTTTAAGTGTTATATTGACATTTTTAAGGTATTTGCAAATCGATTCCTACCAGTAGTCTGAACATTAAATGTGTCAATTTAAAACAAATGTTCATGTTATTTTTTTTACAATATTATTAAAATTGACATTGGAAATAAAGTTTAGTTCTACTTTATGTTTTTGGAATTATGTGTCAAAATTCATGTTTCATCGTAATAAACGCCCTTCAGTTTTAATTCGAATTTAAAGAAACGGCATTACTATTAAACCATTTTAATGTCCAAGGATATTTCCATATAGAAGATAATTAAGAATTATGTTTATTGTTTGGATCCTAAATTTACTTTAGACATTAAAAACAATATTTATCTATGCCGATGAAAAAATTATAACATTTTATCAAAGAGGTGACAATATTTTTATTGAATTTAATTTTTATCATTTTTTTAAATTATCGAGTTGGGAGCATTCACCGCTTTCACCAATCGCCTTTTGATTGGCCTGCTTTATTATATGGTACGTATTTAATATTAATGTGAACAAATTGAATGTGAGGTTCTATTTTTTATTAGTTATTAGACTTTTATGGTCCCATACTTAGATGATTAGCTTGAAGAGATGGTGTAAGGGCGTTGATGTGAAATTTTAAACGGTTTATGATAAAAAATAATAGTTTATCACAATTTACCGTTGTTTTTAGCTTCCAGTAATTATCAAGAATCATACACATAATTAATAAAAATAAAATAATAACTCCAACTATTCAAGTGTATTTTAAATTAAAAGATTCACAATAAATTCCTCGTCCAATATGTAAGTAAATACAAATAAAAAAAAGAAGCTCCATTTGCGTGTATAGTATGAATTAATCGGTATATGAATCAGGCGTGGCTAAAAAAATACTAGGCAATAATTGTGCAAGATTATTTATTCTGTGTACTTGTTCTAACATTTTTCAAACTACTCTCTGATCCTAAACTAAGCTATTACCTACATAGAACTTATGTTTAAAAAGTTATCGTTAACGACATCCGCAGAAATTATACTAAAAGAATTTCTGAGTGACCTAATTGCTACTGATAGCTACCTAAAGAATTCCTCAAATAACTTTACTATCTTTGATAATTATAAGGTACATAAATAAAGGACTCCATTTTGATTAAAGAAGCAAACTTCTTTTTTTATATCACTAGTGACAACGAGGCAGGCGGGTCACCTGATGGTAAGTGACTACCGTCCTCTATAGACATTAGCAATACCAGGGGGATTGCCAATGTGTTGTACACCAAACTTATTTTAAAAGATACAATATTATTAGATTTACATTCCAAACGCCGACCAAATAACCCCTTTATATATAATGGCGTAAAGTATTATTACGAGAATTTGCGCAATACCCATCTATTCACGGAGACGGGGCGCGGGGTTAGGTAAGTATGTGGATATTTATTTTGTTTCTAACCACCACCTGTTAACCGAGGATGAGATGAATAGCTGAGCTGTGGCTGTATCGAGGGGATACAGTACAGTGTTTAATACGTCAACACTTTACAAACATAACGTCTGTTCGTTTATTTTCGCTATAAAAAGATAAATTGGTGGTCAATGACCTTTTGTTCTATTGGTGCGCATAGTAATTCATCACTTAGATAAATTATGCGCTAATCTAATGTTAGTTTAAGTTTTAGATGTGTGATCTATGCTTCAACATGCCGCAACGCAGCGTTTTGTCGAATTAACTCCATAGGTATGTGCCTACATGCAAATAGACTTATTTAACTTGCAATTACATATTCCAACGCCGTATTTAGAGTAATAAAATATGCAAAAATAATAACTGAAAAACGTCATAACTAAATAACTTTTAGGCCTTATTTTTTCAACTTATACTGTTAGTATACTTTAGTTTAAGTAGTTTAAGATGATAACTTAGTGGTAGTGACATCGGATACCGCAGCGAAGATGGTGGGTTCTAATTGTACAATGAACTTCTTTTGGTGAAGGAAAAAATTGTGAGGAAAACGGTGGTAGGGTACTTTCTAGTACTTGACTGGCCAGTTACCACCCTCAAGCTGAAATTCTGTCACCAAGCACCTATCTTACCACCTTCGGCCACATCATCACTTAGCATGGTGAGATTGCGGTCAAACACAAAGCTTATCCAAGAGTAAAAAAAAGTTCTTGAGATAAGCTTATTAATATTAGATAGCTTGTTTATTGAGGTAGGTTATAAATAACATTTTGCTATGACCCGAAGGAGAGTAATTTTTACCATAAACGTTCGGCACGGGTAAAACTGCGTGGAGCAGCTAGTTAATTATAAAATAACGGTTTATACTATTCTAATCAAAACTAACATGTTATGTTTAATTTCACTCGTAAAATATCGGTCAATATTTTAAGATAAAATAATTTCTGGAATCAATAAACACTTGAACATATCGATATTTAATACTCAATACATAATACACAACAGTCCAAGGCGAATGCTTTTGTTTTGCGGTTTCACTTGTTGTTCTAGTCAGAAAGTATCCTAGTAAAAAAAAAAGCTACTTTTTGGTAGTCATATACCTACTTTTGTCATGTTTTTTTTTTAATATAAAGATTGTATTAAAAATAGGAGGTCTACAAACAGCACTTTTAAATATTTATCATTAAATTAAATTTAAGAGCCATAAAACCCATAAAACATCAAAATATCGTAAAATAAACACAAAAAGATTAGTGCTACCTATCACGCGATACACCATTATCGTTACTCGTTTTTTTAGATTATTGAGATGGTGCCTTTTGCCCTCATGACGCCGGTGCCGGTCGTAAATTATAAAATAAAAGGAAAACAGACTTATTTGTTTGTCCGTCAACGAATGGCACATCAATAGATTCATCTGATAAATTTTCCACCCATCAAGTGTTTATTGCCACTTATCAATTTCCTTCTCACAGTAATAAAATAACGATGGGAAACTACTCGATAAACTATGGCCGCATCTCTAAATTTGTCGACTATCATCCTTTATTTCGGTCCTCGTAAAATGTTTTTATAACCCTAAAGCTGGCTGTTCAAGGAACTGCGATAAAGCGCTACTGCATATTTGAAGTAAGACTATGCGTTTGACAACTTATTTTGTATAATATCAAATCGTACTGCAAAAGTGAAGGAAAAATTAAAAATCGCAAATTAAAGTTTTTAAATGTCGTTTCAGAGTACATAATAGATTAAATTTCAAAGGCAGGACTATATTTCAGACATCCAGCCACACTTCAAACAATAATTCGACATCAGCGCATACGACATATTCGTCGATATGTGAACAGCCCGCTTTATCCAACCCCGTGATTAACGCGGCGAATCCAGGCGAAATTTTAGATTGGGCTGTAGTAAAATTTTTTATGTACATTGCTTTTTGATTGCTCCGACCCTCTCCAGAATAAGATAAACAGGTAATAAACTGTTATCTGTGTGTCTGTCGGTATGTTTTTACTCCGTGTGATTGTTTGATATTGTTTTAATAGTGAATTAATCGGCTTTTTATGTCCTGTAATGATTTTATTCATAGTCGTTAAATTTTCGAACATGTCAAAAATGTGAACATTAAGGCGGTTAATTTTTTTAGTGTCAATGGCTCGCTTTATATGGTTATGATTAAATCGCATTTTCATTGAATTGTTGAAATGCATACTTCCTTTAATGTCTTCGGTAGAAATGCCGCTTTCGTATATGAAAAGGTATTTTCCAGTTTGTAAAAGTATGTCAAAGTTCAAGGGTTCTACAATCAACAATTAGATATCTTACATTAGGTACAATGGGCAAATCATATGCTAGATAGCATAACAATAAATTTTATTTCGACGTAGAACTTTCTCGGCGGTATGTGCGATTCAGATGCGTCACGAAAAAGTGTCACACTTTGAGAGCGCATGTTTCCTAAAATAATAATCTTTAATTCATCGCCAATAGAAAGCTCGTTTATTACGATTTATTTTATGTAAGTTTCAACCCTCTTTCATACGGCCGCATATAAATTAAAATAATCTAAAAATACATCTAATTTTCTTATCATAGACAATGCTAGAATTCATTTAAATCATAACAAAATTACATGTTGGGTACCTATAGTTCTGCGTCATCGATTGCGGTACAGTTTTACATTTTACTGTGCCCCTGTTTGTTATATTGTTTCTAAATGTGGATCTGTTTTTTTCCTCTTTAAATACTAAGTTAGTTTTCTGCCCCTCGGTTTCACCCTTATTCCTGGGAAATTCAAATAAAATATAGGCCATGTTACTCACAAATAATTTAGGTTTCTGTAGGTGAAAGAATTTTTATAATCGGTTTAGTATTTATCGAGTTAATCCATTACAAAAAAAAGTACTTATATGTACGATTTTTTTTTCTCTGTAAAACATTAGTTTAGATTACACAACCTTAACACCTGTCCAAAGTAACATCAGATAAATTTCAAGACGAAAAATAAAATTCATTTCCGGTTAGTTATCATGGCCGTTTTAAAAAACGTAACAAAACTGGGACCGTATTTAAAATATTTAATTACAAACAAGCTCGGAATAAAAGGACCGACAAAAATCAGGGATTTGCATGTCACTCGTAAAATAAAAAGGGTTCCGGGCGTTCGGGTACGGAACCTTATCAAACATGTTAGGGCTATAAAACACTCACGCGTCGCACTTCGCAAACATATTTCGTAATAATATTTAAAAGAAAGATTAATGTGGATGAGATTTACTGTACAGTAGCCGTCAAGAAGTTTTTGGGAAAAAAAGTGAGAACCTTAAATACTGGGTACTTTAAATTGTCAACATATTGGCAATCCCTCTGGAATAGTAAATGTCCTCAAGCAACTGGGTAGTCTTACCATCAGGTGCCCCATCTACTTGTAAGACTTCAAACGTAAAAAAAACGGCGGGACAAAATCTTCTCAACTGAATTATAACTCAAAATCTAAAAAAAAATGATAATTTCCTTTACTTTCATGAAAACATCATATTTATTTATTTTATATTCTCATTATCATACTGTAAATTTAGACACTTACTCTTACAAAAAAATTATAACAAATAACAAGTATTCTTTAATAATAATAATAAAACTCTTTATTGCAAAACACCACAGAGACATAAAAAACAAGTACAGAACAAACTTAACAAATATGTGTTACAAAGGGCGGTCTTATCGCTCAGAGCGATCTCTTCCAGACAACCATGCACGGAGAGGAGTAACGAAAAAAAAGTAATATGGACGGTGGTTTCCAATACCTATATAAAATAAATACATACTCAATAAACATACATACCAATATAAGTATATACCAAAATACATAGTAATATAAATAACTAGTGGGCCCGGCAGACGTTGTCCTGCCCTGTAAAAAAAAACTTAAAACCCGATTCCAGCGCCACCAATTGTGAAACTAAACCATCTGTCAGTCCGATCTCGAGACATGTCAAAAAGTCGTTCTATACAAAATGTATGACAAAATAATTTTCTTCATTATTCTTTTTTTTTTGTGATTTTTTCATATTTTTTAATCCTATGTCCTTCTCCTGGTTCTAAGCTACCTCCCCACTAATTTTCAGCCAAATTGGTTCAGCGGTTCTTGAGTTATAAGTGGAGTAACTAACACGACTTTCTTTTATATATATAGATTATATAAATAATTATTTATATTAGTATGTATAAATATTAATATAAATAATTATAATAATTATCTTTATATAACGTTTACTTTTTTTGTGTAAATTAAGTATAAGTATTTTTATAAATCTCTTTTTTTTGGTATGTTAACAGTTTCACTGGAGTTTCTTTTCTTGTAAAAAAAATAAATAATAATAAATAAGTTTTATCATCAATATGTGGAAAACGTGGTGAGTTGCACATGTATTGTATCTAGAAATACCCACAAAGTAATCTATTTGTGTAATTGTTTGTTTTCCCTAATAAATTAAATAAATAAATGAAAACATCATATAAAAAAAATAAACAGCATCTCAGATACGCATTTTTTTTATAGATTTAATATATTCTTACCTTTCTGTAATAGCATGTCTCCTTAAGTCTTTACAGGATCCATTAACAAATCTGTTATCTGTTTCTCTGGAGGTAAAGGCACCGCGTTCATTAAGCCTTGTATGTAACTACAATTTAATAAAATGAATAGGTTGAATGAATAATTTTATTTGATTAAATGAATGATTAGCCTTCGGATTTGGATCGAAAGCACTGAGCAAAATGTTACTTATTGCTCTTCAATAAAAAAATCTAGACTTATTAAAGTTGACTGGCGACATCAAATCAAAGCTACCGATCACACATCATGAACTTATTACGATACTACGGGAATCACTCTATTTCTGCAATTTTTCTCAATTTTTAGACACGCCATCTCCAGTTCTTTATACTTTGAACTCCAGCCATAGTTGAATCCATTGAAGGTTTTCTTGCCGTTTCTTCTCAGTTGAACTCCGGCATAAATGCCCTCCTAGTGCCTAAACTTAATAAATGGTTTTGTCTTTGACTAACACCTTCTTGACCATAGAACATTTCAAAGGCTCATACAGTAACTACTATTTGGACCTATCAAAGTTTTTTAAGTTCTCGCGTCTTCGACATCAATGGAGCGTTCGAAAACCAAGAAACCTCTGTCAAATTCATTGACCGCCATGTTTTTTGAATGTCAAATAAGAATGTCAATATGCAAATTGTGCCTTTATATCGAACAGAATTTGTAGTTGTGTCTTTATTCAGTCAAAACAAAGCAATAAATACCAGTAGGCCGAAGCTAGGAGCGCTCCGACGATAGGTAATTTAATTTATTACGCGGTTAGTTTCCGTGCCAAGTTCGGTTAGGTATTTACTGGTAGCGATAAAGCAAGATGTCTTACCTAAATATGGTGAGATAGGTCAAATTGCATGGATGATACTTTGTGAATATATGAAAGATAGTTTCGCCTGCAAATAGAAAACTATTATGTTCCTAACTCCAGCGGAAATGTAGCCCGTGAGTAACATTCATGGATAATACAAGATTTTTTTAATGGGTTAAATATTTTTTGAGTTTATCCATCGCAAACAAACATACAAATATCTAATTTTCTCTTTATAATATTAGTTTAAGATCCTAAGATCAGACTGGAATAAAAAGGAACCTAAATACTCCATTCCATGTGGGTTTTTAGGGTTCCGTACCTCAAAAGGTAAAAAAAGGAACCCTTATAAGATCACTCTATTGTCCGTCTGTATGTCTGTCTGTCTGTCTGTCGGTGTGTCACCACCGATTATCTCACGAACGGGTGGACCTAGCAAGTTGAAATTTATACCAGATACTGAGGTCTATAGTCCCTATTGGACGTCCTGAGTCAACAAGATAAAAAGATATCGGCAAATTTAGATTTTCGCGAAAACTTGTAAGTACCAAAATTTACCTTCATTTTCAACTTTTTTTATATATCGGAAAATTCCATTGAAAATTAAAGGGTGTCCCCATACATACATAGTTACCACCAATTAAAAACCTCTGAGTTGTATCGGCGCTCATATAATTTAGAGGTCTGGCTTAATTGGCAAAAACCACAAATAAGGTAATCGAAAACGTAATCTATTTATAAGATTGTACGGAACCCTCGGTGCGCGAGTCCGACTCGCACTTGGCCGGTTTTTTTAAGGATCACACCATTTCAAGAAGATAAAAATATCGTTTCTCGATATATAATCGGACTCAGACAGGTATCACATGGTAAGTGATGATGTGGCCGAAGGTGGTAAGCACACAAAGCCTAGATGGGCGAACTGGCTCTGAAGTGCAGCTGTAGGAACACACCGATAGGTGCTTGGCGACAGATTTTCAACTTGAGGGTGGTAGCCAGCCAGTCGGGTACTACAAAGTACCCTACCACCGTGCTATGGTTTTCTCACGATGTTTTCCTTCACCGAAAGCTCAAGGTCATTGTAGGATTCGAACCCACGACCTTCGCCGCGGTATCCGACATCACTTCCACTGAGCTATCATCGCCTTAAAATAATATTATAGTAGGATTAAAGTGGTACTAAGAACTAAGAAGAGACTTTCGAGCATGAAAACTCGAATTAGATGTTCGAGTACATTTTTTTAAACACAATTATAAATGAAATGTAGCCCTTTTTACAATTGAGTCCTACGCCTACCTACGGGGCCATAAGTCCCCAAAACGTCCCAGCTTCCGGGTGGCACTAACAAACAATAATACGACTAAATCCCATCTTTACGACTATATTAACAATATAATTCACCCCACATTGTTAATCTGTGATAATAAATATAAATATTTTCGTTCACTTTGATTTAATAGCGTTTAATTTTGAACGCTTAACATTGGTGGACATTCCTAGTTTAATTGATTTATTTCTTTACTTTCTATTTAAAATTACATAATTACATAATTTTTAATTTATTGATAATCCCAATTTTATGTAGTAAGACTGACAAGCAAGAACTCTAATTGCTAGACCACCATTTTTATCAATTAGGTATCTATCTATAAAGTGTTATTTTCATCCCTGTAACTCATACTTTAGCCAGTCTCACCCCACCACAGTTCCCAATCCAATGCCAATCCTAATCACTGCATTCCTTACCCCCAAAACTGGGTCAATACCATCCATTCTAAAAAAAAATAACTACACAGATGATTAAAAACATACAGCAGTCACTCGACAATATTTTTTCTCAATATAAAGGCATGTCCACATTATATACAATCATCCCCATACTGATAGAAATTAAAATCAGTTTAAGTTTGTTTATAGCTGTTAGAAGCACCGTTAGGGCGGGTGCACACAAATAACCACTAATCGATATTAGGATCACTGGCGAGGCGGCGGCGCAGGCGCGGGCGCAACCTACAGGCTGATTTATTTTAGCCTACACAAATATATAGTAATAATAATCTACACTAATATTGTAAAGAGGAAAGATTTGATTGTTTGTTTGCATTGAATAGGCTCTGAAACTACTGGACCGATTTAAAAAATTCTTTCACCATTAGAAAGCTACATTATCCCTGATGAACAAAATATCCCGGAACAAAATATGGCTATAAAGATAAGATCCCACGGGAACGCGGGTGAAACCGCGGGGGACAGCTAATCGTTTCATAAACATATTCGTTTTTGAACGAAGTTCCTTATCGCGCATTGTGAAAAGGGGCTAGACGGAAAAAATTCTTACGAAAAGTTGTCACGACACTTTTTGCTATTGTAAGCTGCGCGCATGTTTCTCTGTCTGTCTCTCTCTCTCTCTCTCTCTCTCTCTCTCTTATAGAAAGCAAGCCAGATATTTTCATTTCTATATATATATATATATAAATATAATTTTTTATATTTTTTTATATATATATATATACTCTCTCGACTTATATAACTTATATAACTTCGTTCCATCCGGGTGTCCCTTGACACCTCTCAAGTTTTTTTAATACAACTAATTGATAATTCGTAATGTTTATCAATATGTTTAATTGACAATTTATATATGAAAATCAGTCACCGGAGCTGATTGAAGATCCTTACATACTAGAAATCTGTCTGTTTATCCGCTAACTCCTAAACCACGCAACGGACAATAATACGGTTTTCATTATAATTTAGAGAATCATTTCTTCTGGAAGATTTATATGTATAATACATGCATATTATAGTAAAGAAAAGCCGAGATTTTTTTAGGGAAACGGGCAGGAGATTTCTAGTATAAATTATGTATCTTTACCAATGAACCAATACATAGACTAGAAATTCTTAGAAACAGCTCTAGAGAATACAGAAATTTTAAAACACATCTTATCGATAAAACGGCTTCTTTGAAGTACCTAGTGATACTAAACCACACCCTGTAGTTAAAACAGATAGATCCCCAATCGTTTAAAGTTTATTGTTATTAAATCAGGGCGGACCGTCTTAGTGTAGGTTCGATGCTCTGGACACCGCAGGTGAAATAGCTTTAATGTTTGTGTAAGTAATTAAAATTCATTATGGGACATGTTAAAACATGTAGGTATTTATATATTGTAGAGTTACTCTTGTTTAGAATTAACTCTGATGAAAATAAAGGAGAGAATATATTTGAAGCTATCACATCACTAGTCTATGGCAATATCACGCCCGGTAAAATAGTTTCTCACCTGTCAAGTGGCAAGGCAACTGGCTCTCAAGTGCAATTATCGGAACATACCGAAACCTTCTAGTTATCCTTCGCTTTCACCTGGACTTTCCCCTTTAGGGGATGAATTTTCAAAAATCTTTTCTTAGCTTAGGAATCTACATGCCAGATTTCGTGATACAGTAAGCTGGCAGCAACAGTAAGCAGTAAGTGGCGATGATAGCTCAGTGGTAGTGACGTCGGATACTGCGGTGAAGGTCGTGGGTTCGAATCCTACAGTGAGCTTGAGCTTTCGGTGAAGGAAAACATCATACTTTGTAGTACTCAACTGGCTGGCTACCAACCTCAAGTTGAAAATCTGTCGCCAAGCACATATCGGTGTGTTCCGACAGCTGCACTTGAGAGCCAGTTCCAATCTAGGCTTTGTGTGCTTACCACCTTCGGCCACATCATCACTTACCAT
This sequence comes from Ochropacha duplaris, assembly GCA_951361185.1. NCBI lineage: Eukaryota > Metazoa > Arthropoda > Insecta > Lepidoptera > Drepanidae > Ochropacha > Ochropacha duplaris. The sequence goes on along the minus strand of OX592709.1, from coordinate 2,183,871 downwards.
GGTGAGATTGGTCAAACACAAGCTTATCCAGAATTAAAAAACGTGGTATTTTGCTTTTATATATGTCTATAGATTATCTGATATCTAGTTTAATAATTGGATGGTTTTCAACACGTTTATCTTGATGATACTAATTAATTGGTGGTAATTAACATCATCATCAAGCCTACAGATAGGTGTTGAGTGGAGTCATCATAAATATGGAGTAATGTTTGAAAAAGTTGTGAAATTATCTGTTAAATCTCGCAATAATGTTAAAAATATAAATAGATAATATCTTTAGGTTTTAATGAAATAGTAACATTCCGGTTATGAATTAATTTAATTACTTTTTTTTATGTTTTGATCTCAGAAGTGATTGGAAAAATTGATAAATTTATTAAATTAAATAAATAAAAATGTAAAGAAAATCTGATTTCATTTTTAACCCAAACTTGTAAGGGTCTAATTGGTTTGACTGCCTACTGTGTGATCTTTAATAAGGTAGCACAATACGGCAATTTGATTTTTGTTTCTTTATTTCAATTATGTAAATTAAGAGTTTTGGGGAAAATGATAACTTTGCCCCAAAAATTACAAATGGGGCTACCGAACGAATGTACAGAGTACATAAATCATTATTATATTAATACGTGAAGAAATTACTTTGTACCGCCATTTTCTTGTCTTGTCAAGCGATTTAATTTTCGCTTAGGTGCTTGAAGAGCTTTAGTGCTATCAAAAACATGGAAACAGTTATTTTTCCTCTATCTTTAAATGTAAATTATATGTTTTCCTAAGACACACTGTTCGATTATATAAACGTTATGAAAACGGACACACAAATCCATACTAATATTATAAAGAGGAAAGATTTGTATGTAAGTATGTTTGTATCGAATTGGCTGAAAAAATACTGGACCGATTTTAAAAATTCTTTCACCATTTGAATGCTACATTATTCCAAATTAACATAGACTATATTTTATCCCGGGATAAGATAAGATCCCACGGGAACGCGGGTGAAACCGCGCGGAACATCTAGTTTAATTATATTTGTCTAAATACACTCGCCATCTTTGAACGAATCTCTATTTGCGGTATATAAGCCAAGGTGAATTAATTTGGGTTAATTATTCTTGAAGACGAGCTATTAATTCCAAGATAATTATAGCCGTATCATGCTTGTTTTCTACGAAGGGACAAATTATGAAACAATGAGTCACTGTTATTTTAAATAAAAGATCCCGTAGAAAGACAACTAACTAAAACAATTTAATGAATTATCATTTCACCATTATAAATACGCCCGCCTGGCTAACTTAAAACCCAAGATGACTTAATAAGCCCTAATATAATTATATAGTTCCAAAAGTAAACACTGACGAAAGCGAGAGTTAAATACCCATAATTTCGCTGTTTCAAAAATTTGATAACTTCATCTCACATAATCACAGAGTAGCATCGAAAATTACGACCACCAATCACGTGTTGAGTTTTATCTTGAACACGTTTGAATTTCGAACGGTCCGGTTCAAACGCTGATGGACCACCGACGTGGGCAGACGTGTGTTTAGGCATAATTTGACTGATAATTTGCAAAATTAAAGCGTGCGGCGTTTTGAATGTTAAAGCTTTTCCTTTTATGCTGATTTTTCGAATGTCACTGACCCCTCTGAGGTGAAAGTACTTGTCTGTGTAATTGAATATTTTATAAGGTCGGTAAGGTTTAATAGGCTGTGGGTTCCAAGCTCATGAATATAAAGGGACCTCGGGCTATTTTATCCGGTTAACATCCCCGATTTTCATTACCGTTGAAACCGAAACGGCCGCTCTCGCTTTTCATCTGTTAAGGTTTATTTGTCTCAAGTGGCGTGTTTATATTGGCAAATAGTTTTAATGAAAACCATTTACCTGGTCTTTGAACTTCTCATTTATATTTTGTTATGTCTATGTTATAAATTGTTTCAAAGTCGTTTGCTGGAATTTTGAATAAATGGATATATTTTTAAATCTCGCTCATTGAGTCTGCAGTCTAGCTTGTTATTTATTTTATAGATTTTATTAAATCGAATGTACTTTTATGTGGTAATTTTATACGTTTCGCTTAGAATCCATAGTTTATTTTTAAGTTTATTTTTTATTTTTTTATTCTGGATAAGCTTGTGTTTGACCAGAATCTCACCATGGTAAGTGATGATGTGGCCGAAGGTGGTAAGCACACAAAGCCTAGATGGGAACTGGCTCTCAAGTGCAGCTGTCGGAACACACCGATAGGTGCTTGGCGACAGGTTTTCAACTTGAGGGTGGTAGCCAGCCAGTCGGGTACTACAAAGTACCCTACCACCGTGCTATGGTTTCCTCACGATGTTTTCCTTCACCGAAAGCTCAAGCTCATTGTAGGATTCGAACCCACGACCTTCGTCGCGGTATTCGACGTCACTTACCACTGAGCTATCATCGCCTTGCCAATGTTTTCGTATTACATTACCATCAAATTCTCGAACCCTCGAATGAAGTTCTACTCCAATAAAACACTAGATTCACTACTGTACAAAATAGACTCAGTTCAAAACGACAAATACTCAATATAAGATAACCTTTTATCTAATTATGTGCGACACTATCGCCACACACGTCGTGCAACGTATTTCGGCGGTACATGCAATAATCAACCTAATTAACAAACGTAGCAATGTAATACAATGTCATTGCGATTATACGGAAAGGAAACCAGCGTCAAGTGTAACTTGATAGGGGACCTCGGTAATTGATGCCATAGGCCAAGTAATAATTCAAATGTGTAATAAACTTGGCTCAATATATACCTACGTACACTTTGATTTGGTACAAATTATGAATAATTTTACATAAAATTAGTAATCATATTTCTCGTGGTGCTATATAACGGTTTGTAAATGGTGTGTGGTTAAATTATAAGCTACTTTAGAAGCTTGGAAATTGTTTCGGGTAATAAGGCTTAGGAAAATTAACGCAATATCCGTTCGGCGTATCAAAGACTCTTTGACCGGTATTAGGTATAGGTTAATGATGACGAATTAGATCATAGCTTATCTAACAGATAGGGGGCGATGATAGCTCAGTGGTAGTGACGTCGGATACCGCGGCGAAGGCCGTGGATTCGAACCCTACAATGAGCTTGAGCTTTCAAAGTCAAAGTCAAAACCATTCAGTTTAGGCCCTAGGAGAGCACATATGAACTGTATTCTACCGACTGTACTTCGGAGAGTGTGCGCAGGAGCTTCATGAGCTGATTCCGCCGTCTCCTTTCTACTATCGCACGAGTAGACGCACTGCTGGCTATCATCCCTACTTGGTTGATATACCTAAAATAAGGACCAAGCGCTTCGGAAACTCCTTCATTATGCGCACAGCCAAGTTGTGGAACTCACTGCTGGCAGCTGTCTTTCCGAACTCGTACAACTTGGATTCCTTCAAAATTAAAGTAAATAGGCACCTTTTGGGCGAACTCGCTCCACCTTAGACCACATCTACGTTTTTTACAAGCACGATTGCGGTCAAGAGCTAGCCCATTTCCCAATAAAAAAAATAAAAAAAAATATGAACAGAAGTTACCATCGGTTCGGAAGTCAGGCAACAACTGAGAAGAACCGGCAAGAAGGGTTTCGTTGAAGGAAAACATTGCGAGGAAACCACAGTACGATGGTAGGGTACTTTGTAGTACTCGACTGGCTGGTTACCACCCTCACGTTGAAAATCTGTCGCCAAGCAACTGTTGGTGTGTTCCGGCAGTTGCACTTGAGAGCCAGTTGCCCTTGCCCTTAAGGCATTGTAATATGGTGTATTCACATTTACACAAATTTAATTTGAAAATGTGTTTTTTTTGTTTTGCCGTCATATTAATGTCAATAATTTTCTGTATAATGTTTAGGCTTGGCTATGTCGTCTATTAGACATTTTAAGCTTAGAAGCTTCTGAAAAGCTCTCTTCATTTACTTTAAACTTGTTATAAGAGAAGTTAAGTTGCATCCTACCTAACACGACTTCCTTCTAAAGTTTCATGTTACATTAGATTAGAGTTAATTGATAAGCGCTAGCGATTTATGTTTTCTAGCTGTCCCCTGCGGTTTTACCCGCGTTCTCGAGGGACCTCTTCTTTTCTCGGGATAATAAGTATCCAATGTTATATTCCAGGATATGACCTGTGTGGAAAGTTTCATCAAAATCCGTTCAGCCGTTTTTGCGTGATTTAAACTCTCTTATATATATTACTAGGATTTTTGTGTTGATAGCTTGCTTGACCACAATACGTGGTCCCAAACTACAATAATAACATTTTAAATTAATGAAGTAAATAAAAATCCTCGGACATTCTTCTCACATCATCAGACCCCAAACTATGGAAACCAGATAAAGATACATAATAACGACTAGACTTAGGACAAACAGACATGTTCATCCACACATTGTTTGTCCTGGATGGGAATCGATCCCACGACCTGCAGTCTGATAACCAACCACGCCAACTGGAAGTCAAAAGTATGTTTTATGGTCAAAACTCAATCTCCTATCGTTTAATCAGCGGCCTGCCTGCGTTTATGACTTTAACCGTACCTTATTTTAATACTGCAATTCTATCCTTCGTGATGCACGCACGCAATCTAGTTTCAATTTCAATGGAGAAAGTAAAGAAAGAATTCTAATAAAATTATTTAAAAAATACAACGAGCGACCCTTACAGTTGTCGCAAATGATGTGTAACAAGTGACTTATCACCTTGGTAATAATGCAACACAAGTACCTCTAGGAAAATGGGTTGGTACCATCTGACAGCCAACCACTGCGCGCGCTCATTGGTCAATAAACGAGGTATGAGTTTGAGGCCACTGCTAAAAAAAATTGCCTTGCTGAGTTTCTTGCCGGTATCTTCTCAGTTTAAGTGTATTCCGAACCGGTGGTAGAGTCAATAGTAACGTACATAAGTGCCTTACCAGGGCCTAAACTGAATAAATGAGTTTTGAGTTTGAGTTCGAAGCTGTATGGGCTAAAACCCTTTGCGTGCACTATAATAGTGGAAATAAAATTACACACTTCCGTCCCTATCTGACAACCCGTTTTCCTGTTACTTATCCCGTCCGCTTTCATGAAATCACTCTCACAGACTGCAAGAATGCAAATGCTACACACCAATAAAGTTACGTTAAACAACAAAAAATAATGCAGAAGATAGAAATCAAGTGGTTTTACGGGTACGGTATAAAAGTACCTACCTTATTATTACTTAACTAGTATTTTGTCCCGCGGTTTCACTCGCGTTCCGAAAGGATCTTATATTTTTCCGGTATAAAAAGTATCCTATGTTTTATTCCAAGATATGATCTACCTGTGTGCCAAGTTTAACTAAAATCCGTTCAGCCGTTTGCGTGATTGAGTAACAAACATCGATACATTAAAACTTTCACATTTAGTATATTGGTAGGACTACTAATACTAATCATGAATGTACTAGGATAGTAAGATTTCGTAACTAAACAAAATATTATCTATTAATGTTATCACTTCATAACGCATCAAAATATGATCTAGTTTCCACTCATGTTGGTTGAAATCAGATCTTATTGCATATGATATAGAGTTTATTTGCTTTTCAGTTTGTATGTTTACTAGTTAATAATAATCTGTTATCTTCCATTCAAACGAAGTATCCTTTAGGGTCATCGGTATATAGAAATGGTGAGTCTATTTTAACTTAAATTACATTAAATTTATGAACACATTGGTGTCACGATGCAGGACAAAGGCCACCTCTTCCTGTTTTGAATTTTCTCGGTTCAGAGACATTTTGAAAAGTCTATCTCGTCCTTTTTTGGCTAGAATGAAGAATGAAGCTCAGTCATTAGCTTCTTCTACCTATCGCTTACTAAGACACCAACGTAATACATAAAAATGGTACATCTCTGTTCTGTCTGCCATTACCCTTGTCTTGTCGAACCATTAACGTCACTGTTAGTTGGTCATACTTCACATAAATATTAATTTAATAATAAAGCAAAGGATTGTAAAAATAATATGAAATGAAATGAAATGAAATTGTTTATTCATCCAAATAGGCCTTCACAGGCACTTATGAATAGTCAGACTCTAAATGCTCGGTTCGGAAGGTTGTTTTTGCTGAGAAGAGCCGGCAATAAACTCAGCAATTACTCTTTCCAAAAAACAACTTACACCTATTACATTCAATAATTATTATGTATCTAGTCTCACTGACAATATTTGTGTGTGTTATGGCGGCAAAAATAGTAATCTATAGAATTTAATAATGACTGACTTAATAAACAACAAACTCAAGCAGACCAGCCCCCACAAGCAGCACCTGTTCACAAGTATGATGCGTGTGGCAGCCATCGCCCTCCTTGCACATTTTATATATCAATAAATACCCTGAAGACCATTCAAGTTATTAATAAAGAATAATTAATCTTATTAACATAGATTCCCTCCTCACTTCAAAATCACGAATCTCCACCCCCTAATAAATACACTACAACAATTACACGCATATTCACTTCACCGCATAAGATTCCTTTAATACTTTCAATTTGAATTTTTAGTTTAGTATTCATCCCACATATTGTAAACTAATCATCATCATCATGTTAGCCAGAAGACGTCCACTGCTGGACATAGGTCTCTCCCAAAGTTTTCCAATCGACCGATCCTGCGAATTGAATTGTAAATTAATGATAGCTCAGTGGTAGTGACGTCGGATACCGCGGCGAAGGTCATGGGTTCGAATCCTACAATGAGATTGAGCTTTTGCTGAAGAAAAACATCGTGAGGAAACCACAGCACGGTGGTAGGGTACTTTGTAGTACTTGACTAGCTGGCTACCACACTCTAGTTGAAAATCTGTTGGTGTGTTCCAAAAATTGCACTTGAGAGCCAGTTTGCCTTTAAAGCATTGTAATAAGGTGTACAATACATTGGAAATCCCCTTGGTATTGCTAGTGTCTATAGGCGACGGCAGTCGCTTACCATCAGGTGACTCGCCAGTCTCGTTGTCACTTGTGACATAAAAAATGAATAATCGATAATAAAATACCTATATAATACCATCTTGTAACCCGGATTTCATCCCCTAAAATTCAAAGAACAAGTGCGATATAGCGATAAGCTAAGATAACCAGATTCGCAGTCAACGATCTCTTATCACCATCACACAATTAAGACAACAAGTAAAAATACTGTATGTTTGTATTCTAGTATAATGAAACCGCTTTATACGCCGGAAACATGATATGAATTAAGTATTGTTTATTGTGGGTTTAAAATTCTTCGTTCTTCAGTTGACGTAACTTATGTTGATGATGCTTTTGTTTACTCTAAAGATGTGCCCGAGCTACCAAATTACGTCTTCGTATCAAATTTTTCAACTGTAAAAGATAAACATATACTCAAAGTCAAATGAAAATTCTCCAATTTCTACTTTGAGACTAAGAGATATCAGGAGACTTATTAAGAAATAAGCATATTCAACCTTGACTTTAGTAACATCAGCTGAAAATATCTGGAAATATCTGCTCGTAAAGACAGTACGTGTAGTCTAGATATTTAGATACAAATCTATGCGACACATTGGTACCCTGCCAATGTTTTTTATAATAGTTTTGGTGTCAAAAACCTTGCATTCAGACAGAGAGTCTACGAAACAATTTTATTATCCATTCTCATAGAAATTTGAAAATTTATCTTCGACAACATTGGTCTAATGTGAGACGCAAATACTTTCTAGGTCAGGCTGATATGAATTGTAAGGGCTTATATAATTTTCTATCGATATTAATACATACATCGATTGTACTCGTATAAGATGGCTATTTGGACTCGATTCTGAAGAATGCAAACAAACTATTTCTGCACTAACGTATTATTGTTAACGAATTTCTTGTGTGTGATTAGCTAGATTAATTTATTCTCAAAGACTTTTAACTTTATCTATCTTTAAATCTTATTTTGTATTTATTATTTCTAGTTATTCCTTGTTATCTAATTTGGACAGTACTCTACTTTTCTAGTTTACAGTTTTAAAACTAACATTATATTCACGGCTTATTTTCCGTTTATTAACTCATTAAAAAGAATTGTATTTAAAAAAAATTTAGGTACTTGCTATTATTATGAACCTATGTTTATGTAAATATATTTTTACTCTCGGATTATTGGTCGGGGTGTTCACCTTTTTGGCAAGGCCGACGGTGAAGGAGATAGAGCTAATAATTTCACCGACTTTCTATGATAGAGTGAGATGTAACATTCGTTGAAAGATATTACCGGGATAATCTATTCTGCCGACAGGTGTATGGACCGTGTTATGTTATAGCGGTTCTATGCCAAATAGTTTATTTATAGGCGTATTGTATAATGTACACGCGCTAAAACAATGTATTTTCATTGAAAACATCTTCCTGGTCAAACAACATCTCTGGAAGTTCAAATGTTTAATTTCACGGATTCATATCTGAGGAATTCAAAATTGTGTAAACAGTAATTTTTACAGTATTTAAAATCAATGAATCAAAGTCAAACTCAAAACCATTTATTCAGTTCAGGCCCTAGAAGGGCACTTATGAAGGTCGAATTACAGAAGTTACCACCGGTTCGGAAGTCAGCCTTCAACTGAGAAGAACCGGCAAGAAACTCAGCAAGGTTACATTTTTTAAATATTTTTGGACCATCTGACTATAATGGCTTTTTTTTCAAATGTTTAACAATTTTATTCTTAAAGTAATAAAAATACATAAAAAAATTATAAACCGCATTAGTTACCTACATAGTAATCTTATATGAAGCTGCAATTGTAGCAAACGAACACCCTCGTGGTTGGTCCCCGACTAGATGGTTCGACCTCATAAGGTCCACCACTCACTCCACCATGGCCGAATGTTCTCGCAATGCGTGCAATAGAGCCAAATGGAGAAGCATTGCTACAGCCACCACTCAAGATTCGAGACCTACAATAACCACGATCACTCGGTCAAGAGTAACTGATGGTGGCTTGTCTCGTTCATTGTAAGAAGTTCTACCTCCTGCACTTTTGAATTTGCCCATATATAAATTTAAAGAACGTGTTAAGAACGTAGTACAGAAGGCATAATACCATAGTAACGAACATTTATCTCCTCAGCAAAAGCAACCTTCCGAACCGTGCATTAGTCTGACAATTAATAGTGTCATGCGAAGGCCTATTTGGATAAATAAATATTTTTTTTTTTTTCACGAATCTATGGTTGCTCAGGCTTAGTCTATGTTGACTAGGGATGACTCTATTTCATATAATTTGTGATCAAAATTTAACTAATGATTATTTCCTTTCTTTTCAGGTAAGTTCGTATGAATTTTCACTGTGATTTCGAACTGCTGTAATTTTGTAAGTTATTTCTTTAACAATTTATTAAATTGTGCCAAATGTTGCAACCGTGGCATTTAAATAGTCTACTTCGAAAATAAATCCACGAATCGATAGTATTTTATAGTTTTAAGTGAATAAAGAAGGTTTGTATAAATATTGCTTGATCGTAATTTAATTACGAAATTCACAATTATCGCTTATATTTCTTCGTAAAGGATGGTGTACATAGTACATATGGCATATGATATAAGTTGTAACCATTTCTTATATAAGTACCTACTAGTTAACTTAATTCCAGGTAGGTAAGAGGCCCTACAGACAAGCACGAAAAATCCCTATTTCCTTTGGTCACGTCATAACTCGAAAACGACTTGACTGATTTCATTCATATTTTTTAAAGTTTTCTAATACTTTTTGAAGGTTCTTACGTAATGAAAATTTAAGAAAATTGCGCCTAAAATTGGGAAATTTCTCTTAGTATACCAAAATTCACAATAAATGGTTCAGTGGTTTAGGCATGAAAAGGTTACAGACAAAGTTACTTTCGCATTTATAATATTCAGTATGTTTATAATATTAGTAAGGATTAAAACAAATATGACTAATATTCCTTACAAATATTAGATATTAATAAATGTCAAGAATCTATTAGTGCATAGAAGGCGTTGATAGCTCAGTGGTAGTAACGTCAGATCCCGCGGCGAAGGTCGGGGGTACGAATCCTACAATGAGCTTGAGCTTTCGGTAAAGAAAACATCGTGAGGAAACCACAGCACGGTGGAAGGGTACTTTGTAGTACCCGAATGGCTGGCTACCCCCTCAAGTTGAAAATCTGTCACCAAGCACCTATCGATGTGTTCCGACAGCTGCACTTGAGAGCCAGTTCCCATCTAGGCTTTGTGTGCTTACCACTTTCGGCCACAACTTACCATGGTGCGGTTAAATTCAAGCTTATACTAAAGTAAAAAAAATTGGCCGCTTTATTTAACTGCTACTACTGTGGTGGCAAAATAAAGTGGAAAGTCACACTTACCACACGGTCACATCATCACAGAGCATCCAGAATAAAACAGTGAATTCTAAATAATCTCTCCGCTCGTGTACACTGCCTTAAACAGTTCTAGATCGTAAAATAATTATCGGCGACAGTAAAAACTGCGCGCTACATGTATTTTCAATTGCAACAAAATAAACTAGGCACAGGTCTCGTTAAATGTCACTGCGAACCGGTAATAGATTATTATTTTAGTTTTAAGAAACTTCGCAACGATTTCAAGTATTTGCTCTCTATAATAACATAATAGGGCGTTTATTTCTGTCTCCGCGTGATACTTTCATAAATAAAGTAAACACCGAAAAGAATCGGCTTGCAATTTTAAATTGGTATTTTGTACGGAAATATTTAGAGACTTGGTGACAATCTATGAGGAAAGAATATGAAAATAATGAGTGTTTTTAACGTCGTCACGTGTTAATAAACTTTCTTTTTTTAATTACCAAAGCTGCCAAAAGTACAGGTATCAAAATATGACATGGGTTTAGTTAATTTTATATGACAGAAATCTAACAAGCTGCCAGCTTACCTGATGGTAAGTGACTACTGTCGTCTACGGGCTTTAGCAATACCAGGGGGCTGCCAGTGTTCACAATTCCACTCTCAAGTGCTACTGCTGGAACACACCGATAGTTGCTTGGCAGATTATCATCTAGAGTTTCACCTACAAGACTTTCCATAGAAACTACAGCATGGGAAAAGTGGAGTATTTAAGCAAGGTCGGCAATGCGCTTGTGACGCCTCTGGTGTTGCAAGCCTCCATAGGCGACGGTTACCATCAGGTGCAGTACAAAAAAATACCTACAACGCTCAAAAATAAATCCAAAATACCACAAAATACACTTCACATCATTATTAGTTTCACGTTAAAGTTCAAGTTCATAAAATATTCAAAACTAAGAAGGAAATGGTGCAATACAATTGACAGCTGAACTTGTTAACTTAACTGGTTCCATCCGCATAAAACCAGTTTCACAAATCATTATTACAATAATATTTGTACGGAGAGGGCCTGACGATTGACTAATGACGGAAATATTATGTGATGGTAGAGCCTAAACATTCCAAAAATAATTCATTAGAATCATTATACCCATCTAAATCTTATTATATCACTATTATTTAGTTATTTTAATCAATCTAATCTTAATTTTTTTGTACACTAGTGTAGGTTGCATTGGAGTTCTTTGGACTACGCCGATATTATAAAATTTAAGGACACTAGCTGTCCCCACGGTTTCACCCGCGTTCCCGCGGTTTCAACCGTGGGGCGCTATGCTTTTATTATTTGGATTTCGATTATAAGTATCGTGAGAATAAGAAGTCAGGACCTGTGCGGCATTGAAATACATATACAAGAAAAGTCTAAATAAAAAAATGTAGCACACATCACGTACGATCACCCAAAAATGGTAGTACCTACCTCTTTCTTTAGTTTAATATTTTAGACAAACATTGGAATGCCTACTTCACTGCGGTCAGAAACAATAAGTGTTAAATATTAAAAAAATGGTTTAAAAAATCACACCTCAATTAGCGCGTTGTTCAAAAAAAATTAGTATAATATATTGAAACCAAAACAATTGGCAACAATTTTTAAGGGGAATATTTATTTTTTATAATATATAACATGCTAGCTGTTCCCCGCGTTTCCGTGTGGGATCTTATCCTTTCCCGGGATAATCCAGGATAAGATCTACCTGTGTGTCAAGTTTCATCAAAATCCGTTCAGCCGTTTTTGCGTAAAAGAGTAACAAACATCCATCCATCCAAACTTTCACATTTATATCATTAGTAGGATACCTATGGAGTAAAAATTTTACAGATGAACCGTTCAAGCTAAGGTCAACTGGGAATTAATATCAGAAGCTATTCTAAAATCCAATTAAATACTTCTCAAAATCTCGAATATTATTTTTAAATTAAAGAACAACACGTTCTTATTGAAACAGCTTCTCTTTAATGCCGAAAAGCTGAGTGGCAAAGTGCCACCAGCCAGCTATGTGAAAAAAATAAACAATTGCAAAACATTTCAAGTACACGAGAAGTTACTTCTGTTATTTGATCATCTATAATTGTATTATATTTAGTTTCACTACACGCTATTCACCGTGTCCGATAGGTGACGGTAGTCACTTACCATCAGGTGACCCGCCGGCCCCGTGTTGAGACTTGAGGTAAAAAAAACTTAACAGATTATCTCCAACACATTAATGAGATCAGTTTTCAGCTAAATCCGGATGCAAAGTGTATCATATATGGCGATTAATTCATATATCGTTTACCGCCAATTATAATCCTACATAAATAAATTAGTTATGTAAAGTAGTGTCATTACGTGTCGGGTGTCAGTCCATATTTGCAGTACTAACTACTAACTACACTGATAAATAGCATGTCGCGGCGCCCGCGCCTGCGCCTGCGCCGACCGCATCGCAATTGTGTCACCTAATTGTTCAACTTGCTGCATTTCGATATCAACGAGTGGAATGGAGTCGACTTGCTATGTACGTGAAGCAGAAACTTTGTACCCCTTATTACCAATATTACGCGGACGGAGGCGTATGTAATTTGACACAGTTAAAGTTTATATGGAGAAGGAGTGTAGAAAGCTAATATTTTTATTAAATATGTGTTAAAAATAAAAAAATAATAAAAAAAATACGATAAAAAGCGAATTTATATGCTACCATTCCTAGCGCTATTAGGTAGGTTTACAGAAAAAAATGTTAATAACTTAAAAGAAACAATACCTACACAGGTGTTAATAAATATCATCGGTCCTATTTTTAACCGACTTCAAAAAAGGAGGAGGTTTACAATTCGAATGTTTATATTTATTTTATGAATGTTCGGGCATTACTCTGTCATATTAATTCTTAGACTGATTAGCAAAAATCATTAAATTTTTATGCCATTTTAAATCTTTTGAATGTGTAACCATTTAATAAACGAGATTATGTCGTCTCCACAGATTTTCTATTCCGATTACTTATCGCGATCTAGGTGTCCTACGATTCAATTCGACCGCATGTTTGCGGCAAACCGCCCTAATAACATTACGGCATTACATCAGCTCTTAATTATTACTTTTTAATTAACTAGCTGTCCCACGCGGTTTCACCCGCGTTCGCGTGTGATCTTATCCTTTCCCGGGGTAAAAAGTATCCAATGTGTTATTCCAGGATATGTGTGCCAAGTTTTATCAAAATCCGTTCAGCCGTTTTTGCGTGTTCATAATATTAGTTTTTTTTTTCTGGATAGGCTTGTGTTTGACTACCTACAATCTCACCATGGTAAGTGATGATGTGGCCGAAGGTGGTAAGCACACAAAGCCTAGATGGGAACTGGCTCTCAAGTGCAGCTGTCGGAACACACCGATAGGTGCTTGGCGACAGATTTTCAACTTGAGGGTGGTAGCCAGCCAGTCAAGTACTACAAAGTACCCTACCACCGTGCTATGGTTTCCTCACGATGTTTTCCTTCACCGAAAGCTCAAGCTCGTTGTAGGATTCGAACCCACGACCTTCGCTGCGGTATTCGACGTCACTTACCACTGAGCTATCATCGCATTAAAATGAGGGATTATTATGCAACAAAAGTGTTTGTAGTAACTTTATAATCAGGTGTCGTAAACATATGAAGTAGGGAAGCACTCCATTATCTTTATAGTTGTTTTATTACGCATAAATGCAAGGTTCTGTTTTAGAATGAATCCCACTTTAAACCAACTAGCTAAAATCCCACCAGCAGCATTTTCCATTACAAATACTCCATCACAAAAAACCTTTGACAAACATAGTCAAACTCAAAACTCATTTATTCAGTTTAGGCCCTGGTAAGGCACTTATGAACGTTACAATTGACTCTACCACCGGTTCGGAATACACTTAAGATAGTAATTGAGATAGACTCATTTTTTTGAAAAAAAATGAACCCTAAACAATCTTTACTTTTCTAACTAATACTCTCATATAACAATAGCGAGCCCCTGCGGTTTCATCTTATCATTTCCCGGGATAAAAAATATCCCATGTTTTATTGTAGGATATGATCTATCTGTGCGCCAATTATCATCAAAATCCTTTCAGTAGTTTTTGCGTGAAAGAGTAACAAACTTTCACATTTATCATAGTAGAGACAATATTTCCATTCGATTCTCCGTCAAAATGACGTAACGAAACCCCAAGTCTTGTGCTCTTAAAATACAGGAACTAAGTGCATATTATACAACTAGATACAGTATCAAGGATCATTTCACACTTTCTCATACTTTCTGTATTAACCACATCCTATGAAACTATAATTATTAAACCACATTCCCTCTGGTTTATGGTATACTAGCTGTCCCCGCGGTTTCACCCTCGTTATCAAGGGATCTTATATTTTCCCGGGATTAAAAGTATACTATGTCCTTCTCCAAGGTCCCATCTATCTCTGTATCAAAAATCATAAAAAATGGTTCAGTGGTTTAAACGTGAAGAGGTAAAAGATAGACAAACACACTTACGCATTTTTAATATCAGTATGATTAGTATGATGGATATAATGGAAGTATGGATTAGTAGGTACGCACTATCCCTTTGAAATTAACTAAGTAATACACATTGATCTGTAGGTATATTTATCACTGAGCAATACCAAATTATGGAAATGACTTTAAACCTTGAACTCATAAGTTAAGGCGATGATAGCTCAGTGGTAAGTGACGTCGAATACCGCGACGAAGGTCGTGGGTTCGAATCCTGCAATGGGCTTGAGCTTTCGGTGAAGGAAAACATCGTGAGGAAACCATAGCACGGTGGTAGGGTACTTTGTAGTACCCGACTGGCTGGCTACCACCCTCAAGTTGAAAATCTGTTGCCAAGCACCTATCGGTGTGTTCCGACAGCTGCACTTGGGAGCCAGTTCCCATCTAGGCTTTGTGTGCTTACCACCTTCGGCCACATCATCACTTACCATGGAGAGATTGTGGTCAAACACAAGCTTATACAGAATAAAATAAATGTTCACTGTTAAATTAAATTAATTAATCATCATCCGCCTGCTCTGTTCCCAATTATTCAGGAAAACTTTGTAAGTACCCCTTTTTCCAGGGTACTGAAAAAAATCTGACTTATTTATACCGCAAAACTTATAAGTTAGGTCAGACTTAATATCAGACTTACTTAGTGTTTCATGTTATCATCTTCAATGCCATTGCGTATTCATTTTTTTTATACCGTACTGGTAAGTTTTAAGGTAAAAATAAGTCTGATTTTGTTATAAAAATTAAAACGCAATCAAAGTCAAAGTCAAAACAAATTCAGTTTAGGCCCCAGAAGGGCACTTATGAAGGTCGAATTACAGAATTTACCACCGGTTTGGAAGTCAGCCTTCAACTGAGAAGAACCAGCAAGAAACGACCATCATATTGGCTTTTTTTTTCAAATGTTTAACAATTTATTTCTTAAACTAATACAAAAATACATAAAAAATATTACTAGCAATAGAGATAGATAGATAGATATTAGCAATAGCTTTGAAGATGATAACTTGAAAAACCAAGTAAAGTGAACAATATCCTTTATGACAAGTACACATTGGTCAAAACATAAAGTTTATGTTACAGCGTATTTAGGTATTAGTGTATACTTTAAACACAAACAATTTAACAAGCCCGCGCATAAATTAAGAACAATTCGAAACATGACTTAAATTGTTTTGACTAAAATTTTACACTAATGTTTTGGTTTTACCTAGTTAGTAAAGCCAAAGGCTTTAAACGATTAAATGTTATTATATGGATAAGGTGTCAGATTAATAACAAAGTAATTACGGTAGTCTTGTAGTAGACTTCGTTATTACACCGCTTAAGGTAAACGGTGATTGCTTAGACATGCTAAATACGCAACTCAACTAGTTTATGTGACAGATAAAAGGAATTGGAACTAAAAACTGAGAATAACAACATTGATCCCCAAACAAAATAAACAAAATACTTTAACGAAACAAAACCCATGCATAAACAAGGCGTCAAACGAAATCCATGTCTTATTATGATAGCAATAGGTTACATTGAGTTACGCGTTGAAGGAATGTCTTATACCCTTTATGTACAGTATACTACCCATGGGCCATTAGAATCTAATCCCAATCCCCTTCCGTCTCGACTTGTTTTGCAAACAGTTTTATGTGCATCACTTTATTTATACTCTCCAAACAGAGTTTCTCAAACTTTCTTCTATTGCCCTTTAGTTCGTAAATTGTAGTAAATTATGGTCAAACGTAAACCTAATAGGTTATATAATAATGTAAAAAAATATGATTTATTATATTACGACGGGCTAGTTGGTGTACCTCAAAATCAAACCTCATTTATTCAGTTTAGGCCCTGGTAAGGCACTTATGAACTTTTACAATTGACAACACCGGTTCGTTATACACTTACGCGTAAACTGAGAAGACTCCGGCAAGAAACTCGGCAAGGCAATTTTTTCAGTGGATATTTCTTAAATAGTTGGTAGATTCATACATCTTCATCATCATAGGATATCTAAACATACAAACATTCACAATTATAGAATTTGTGCGTGACGGGGCTCTTCAAGATTTCTGTAGGATCATCGAAAGTGTCACCCAAGCGTCTATTAGCAACGGTGATCGCTTACCATCAGGCGGGCTTGTCACTTAACTGATATAAAAAGAATAGTTAAAATGTCAAAACGATGATTTATACGGAGTTTTATATGAAATACATACTTGTGACGTCATAAATATACACCATCAAAAGACCTACTATTTGTCGTTAAATTGGTAATTAAAATCATTGAAAGGGAAAATTTTACAACGTATTTTTTTTTATTCTGGATAAGCTTGTGTTTTTTTTAATTCGACCTTCATAAGTGCCCTTCTAGGGCCTAAACTGAATAAATGGTTTTGACTTTGACTTTGACTTTGACTTTGTTTGACCACAATCTCACCATAGTAAGTGATGATGTGTCCGAAGGTGGTAAGCACACAAAGCTTAGATGGGAACTGGCTCTCAAGTGCAGCTGTCGGCTCTCAAGTGCACACCGATAGGTGCTTGGCGACAGATTTTCAACTTGAGGGTGGTAGCCAGCCAGTCGGGTACTACAAAGTACCCTACCACCGTGCTATGGTTTCCTCACGATGTTTTCCTTCACCGAAATCTCAAGACCTTCGCCCGGGGTATCCGACGTCACTACTACTGAGTTATCATCGCCTTATGTTTGCTATTTTCGAATATTTTTAATTGAATATAGGCATCATACCTATTGGGGCTTCCTGAAAAAAGTTTGGTATCCACTGCCTTAGGCCGATAGTGTATAGGAAACTTGAATATAGTCCTTATAGTATACATCTAAAAAGGAAACGAGTGTGAGTTTAGAAATTAGCATTTACAAATTGACAGCGTTGTAATTTATTCAATGAAATGCGCGTACGCATAAATGTACTTCGGTCATAGTTAGAATATCATAATTATCTGTCTGTCTCTAGAATGTTATATTTATTCTAATTGTATGTTACAATTATATTTATATACCTATTAGTTTATATCAGACTAGTGTTCCGCCCCGCGGTTTCACCCGCGTTCCCGAGGGATCTTATATGTTCCCGAGATAAAAAGTATCCTATATGTCATTCCAGCATATGATCTACCTGTGTGCCAAGTTTCATTAAAATCCATTCAGTAGTTTTTGCGTGAAAGAGTAACAAACATCTACACATCTTCACACACATCCAAACATGCTTTCGCATTTATAATATTAGTGGGATTTTTTCAATGTGATAACCTGTACCTACTGTGAATTTTTGAAGAAGAATAAAAGTCTTGGAGGTGCTGCCAAGTGGCAGAATAAATCTAACAATGGTTACATTGACCAGCACCTGGCACCTACCCGTATGTTCCGAAAGCTGCACTTGAGAGGCAGCCTTTAAAACCGAAGCCAAAACCCTTCCGTTTAGGCCAAGAATCGGCAAAACAAATTGCAAGGTTAGACATACCTATTATAAATATTTTTTGAACAATATAATCAATAATTACTTTAACAATTTTAAAACTCCTTCTAAAATTGTAAATGTTGGCAACATACTGAATGTTGGAAATCCCCAGATATTGTTCATCATTAAGTGTACCGTTAGCTTTCTGACTTACTTTCTCCATAGAAAATCTGTCAAACTGCCATATACGACGGTTTAGAGCTGTTTAGAGATAGATATTCAACGATTGTGAAATAGGTCCTTATTTATAATCATTAAATTAGTAGTAGTGGTAGCTTGGGATTATTATTATGTGATGAAAAAACTTTGCATCCCTTTTTTTACCTGTCTGTCAACCCTTTGTATTGACGAGCTTTAAATATTAATAAAAAAACATTAGTTGTAATCATGCTACCTAATTAAATTAATCTTCTTTTCATTGTTCATAGCATATTGCCTCACAATTTAGACAAAGTTTGTTATATTTTTTAGCCTGCTTAAACATCTAAGAATGATAACAATTTATGACTATTCAATGACAATAAATTTAAAATAAAAACAAGGCAACGCGACGAAATTATGTCGACTATAATAAAACGATGAATTTTGGCAACGAAATAAAGAAAATGATTATTGATGTAGCGGCGACTCGATGATTTATATAATAAATTATTCTGACACACTGGCATTACACTCGCCGTACGCTAAATTAATTTCATACGATGATTTTAACCGACTGCAAATAGTAAATAGTAATTGGCTGCCAGGTAACCAAACACAAGTCTTAAAGTTAAAAAAAAGTTTTATATATTTTAATTGGTAGATAGGATATGGCCGTAGGTGATAAGCACAAAAAGCCTAAAGGAGAAATGGCTCTCAAGTACAGCTATTAGAACCTGCCACGGATAGTCTTGACCGTGTTCTTCACCTAAAGCCCAAGATCATTGCAGCATTTGAACTCGCGACCTTCCCCACGGATTCGAAGTCGCTACCACTGAGCTATCATCGAGAGTTAGCTCTCTATCAATACTTATTTCTTGACGCCACCTATTACACACAGCTCGTGGGTTCGATTCCCATCTAGCACAGACATTGGTGTGCATGAACATGTCTGTTTGTCTTAAGTATTTAAATATATATATAGGTAGTATATCAGTTATCTGGTTTCCATAGTCCAAGCTCTGCTTCGTTTGGGATCAGATGGCCGGGTGAAAAATGTCCAGGATATTTATTTATAATGCTACCATATTTACGGGTATTTTGGGTTGTGAAATATAACAAACGATCATCTAATAAAGCAATCATTCATCTTTTTACATTTCACGAAACCTTATTAAAATGTCAACATTTCTAAATCCTGTCTGAGAACATAATCCTACATAATCTGGACTTTAATTTCCACAGTGCACTGAAAGTATGAGTAAAAAGTTATAGGGTTGTTTCAGATTAGGACGGGACGGTTCCGGGACGCGGCCCTTACGACTTATGGTGCCCCGCCCGAAGCGTTCTAGATTGTCTATGAAATAAACAGGCAATTAGGAATCGCAAAGACATAAATATGTATTGGAACAAATGAACCTGCTATATTGTTATATTTATTGTTTCTACAGGTTTTCACTGCATCCAAGCTCCTTAGGATTATTTGTTGAACATAAATTAGCGCTGGTTTATATCAGCAACGGTTCTTGAATTTATATCATGATTACGAACATAGGTAAATAATGTTTGTGAATTTATTAAATAAACTTTTACTAATACTCTTATTATTATTTTTTTATAATTCACAATGTAAAGTGATAAGGCTTAAGATACATCATGAGAAACGTACTTTCGATCCTCACATAATTATGTTAGTAAAATATATTTTTTATAAAACGGTTAACTCGAATCGTGATTCCCGGAATCCCATTTTTTTTTCTAGGTTCCATATTTGAGACAATCTTCCCACCGTGACCTTAGAGGTTAATTGAAATAAATAATAATCGCCAGTCCCGTTATTATTATGTTCCCGGTATGTCCAGCACATTCGTACCAGTCCCGGACCGCACCGATGTAAATGAGGCCTTAATCTCGGATTGAAATGTAACACTTTGATTCGCGCGCCGCCACTACCAACACTGACAGATGTTATGATTAGTGCCGGGTTTTTGCTGGCCCTACGGTTTGGTACAAGTCAAAGGCGTACGTAGGCACATTTTTACAAGCTTTATATTAGCTTGCAATGTATGTATGTTTTTCCGGGGTGAATCTTGCAACTCAATTTTGAAGCAGATATCTTTAACCGATTCAGCTGATTTTTTATACACGTTTAGTTTGGATGACAATGCATGGTCAGCTGTATGACGTTATTCTAAATCCAACATGGCGGAACACCTAGGATATACCTAGATAGACCTAGGATAGCGGACTATTATTTTTTAATGCAATACTACAATATGGGTATCTAATGAAAGGGCTTGCTGAGAATAACTCGCAAAATAAAGTGACGTCACTCTAAATCCAAAGCTTGTTGTAAAAAAAAAAACTTATAACTATTTAGTTTTGATTAAGTACGGTTAGGATTTTAAAATTTCAACCCATGCGGGGTAAAATAGAGGATCGTGTGTGAAATCGCGGAGGGATATGTTATTATTTGTCGCTTATATTTTGTAACTTAATCCAAACGTAAAATTAAGTAATATTTTTTATTATGCCAACTGGTTATTGGTGATACGCTAATACGGTTCTGTTTTTGAGTTGCTAATTATCTTGCCAACAAAAAATATGCCCACATAATCTATGTATACATATAATATATTAACGCGTATTAAAGTATTAATGATCTGCATAAATATCAACTTCAAACTAAAAATTTACATAATTTAACAAATTAGCTTTTTTATTGATATTAATTTTTATTACTATACGTTTTTTTTATATAACTTTATAATTTAATATTAACAAAAGATATTTATTTTTTATTATTATAATTATCTATTTATCTCAGCTCAAAGTAATTTGTAACCATAGGGTACATATAGACACGCGGGAGCGAGCAAAGCCAAGCCAAAATTCAAGCTTAAGGCGATGATAGCTCAGTGGTAAGTGACGTCGAATACCGCGGCGAAGGTCGTGGGTTCGAATCCTACAATGAGCTTGAGCTTTCGGTGAAGGAAAACATCGTGAGGAAACCATAGCACGGTGGTAAGGTACTTTGTAGTACTCGACTGGCTGGCTACCACCCTCAAGTTGAAAATCTGTCGCCAAACACCTATCGGTGTGTTCCGACAGCTGCACTTGAGAGCCAGTTCCCATCTAGGCTTTGTGTGCTTACCATCTTCGGCCACATCATCACTTACCATGGTGAGATTGTGGTCAAACACAAGCCTATCGAGAATAAAAAGAAACACGAACCATTTGGAGCCACTTTTGACCACCTAACCTATACATGTGTATCTATATGAACCATAGATAAACTATTCAAGTGGGGTGCGCACGTCGCACGCGCAAATTATAAACTACAATTATCATGTCGTTACCAAGCGTTGATTGACATGTTATTCATAATTGGTAATAAGCCCTTGTTAGTGAATGACTGACTGTTATAATATTTAGGTTACAAGTGGATAAGTCCACTTAATGCGGATATTGCAAAAGTTTAAAAAAAGTTGTAAGATCCAATTTTGAATGACAACTAGGTTATGAAAGTCTAGACTTGTTTTTAAAATTTATTTACAAAACTGAATTCTATGTATTCGTTTTAAACTAATTATGAAGAGACAGACAGATTGACAAACGGACAGTAGAGTCTTAGTAATAGGGTTTCCGTTTTTACCCTTTGGGTACGGAACCCTAAAAATACTATAAATATTCAAGAGATTCCAGGTGAAAAGGACTTATCTATATAATTAATCTAGAAACAATCTATTGCATCAAAGTCAGCATTGATTGATAGTTAGACAGACTTAGAAAAATATAGGAAAGATGTCGGATTATCTAGATTGTTATCTAGCTGCTGCGATAAAATAATCTAGATTCGCTACTTTATAACCAGGTAAAGTAGATGGAACTTATTACATGGAAACTGGTAGAGGAATAAGAAATCTAGCTGAGCGCACGTCGTTTTTGTTTTGTTTTGTATGTCCTTTTAATTAATTTTACCTTTAGTTTTACAATAAGCCAAGCAATTCTAATAAGGTTAAAGTTATTTTTTTAAAATAAATTTTGTAATAATTTTAATTTTTAAAAAATTAATCGAGGCCTCGGGAGACCGGCGGGTGGGAAGAGCTTTCTCCGCCAACGCATCAGCCTGGCCATCCAAAGAGGAAACGCTACCAGCCTGCTAGGAACAATCATTAATCCTGAAAAATCATTAGTTTCCCGAAGTAAAATAAACCAATTATAATTACACACTTATCCAATTTATTATGAATGTAACACAATACTTAATGTTATATAACAAATATCGTTAACAACAACATTGGAATTCTAACAAACGTGTACGAAACCGGGTCATACATTTAGTGCGTCGTCTATTTCAGTCACACCGTTATTGTGAAACGATCTCTTAACTTGAATTATGTGTTCCCCTTTACTCTAATAAATTACATGTCAATTAACTAAGATTAAGAATAGCAGAGGTGTTCAGTCATCTTTGATCACTCTGTTTATGGAAAACTAGCTGTCCCCCACGGTTTCAACCGCGTTCCCGTGGGATAAAATATAGCCTATGTTCATCAGGAATAATGTAGCTTTCTAATGGTGAGAGAATTTTTCAAATCGGTCCAGTAGTTTCAGAACCTATTCAATGCAAACAAACAATCAAATCTTTCCTCTTTATAATATTAGTATACCTAGATGAACAATATATATCAATTTAAATGTTTCAATCTCGTCTCAAAACTTGACTTCCAATAATCCTTCTCAAACTCAAACTCAAAACTCATTTATTAAGTTTAGGCCCTGGTAAGGCACTTATGAACGTTACAATTGACTCTACCCCCGGTTCGGAATACACTTCAACTGAGAAGACTCCGGCAAGAAACTCAACAAGGTAATTTTTTTTTGCGGTGGATCTTTCTTACATTTATTTACATTTTTATAAGTACATTTAGATACATTTTCAAATATTTTACACTACGCCAGGGGGATGCAGGTGCAGAGAGAAGCTACTACAACCGTATATTTCTGTCTTCCATATAATGAGCTACCTTATAGGCTTTGTTAATTAACCTAAGTTTAATAAAAAAAAATATAAAAAAACTTTAAACTTCCTTCGCTTATAACATAAAGAACATTAACAGCCAAAATTATATGTTAAGGCTCCATTCAGTGGTTTTTGCGTGAAAGAGTAACAAACATCTTGCGCCATAACAATTTCTAGCGATGTTAATTTACTTTGCTCACAACCATTCCTTTATAAGACACTCTATGTATATTCACAACTTTTAATTAACTGCCTTCTAATTATAAACATACACAACTGTCTGGCTACAACTGGCCAGACGTGAGAAAACAGGCTCAAAATTTTGTAATGAAGATGCACCTAACCCATTATAATAATAAAGTTACCTCACTAGAATATTCATATAAGTCCCAATGGTACAGTGCCAATCAATCCGTGCAATTAGCCCGACAGATCCCGTTCGATTCCCGGATCGGGAATATCTCATTTACCTAAGCAGATGCACACGCGATCTGTCCTTTTTGGTTCATTAATAATTGCAAAGTACGCGTTTGATCAGTAGCTCAATTTTAAGGCGATGATAGCTCAGTGGTAAGTGACGTCGAATACCGCGGCGAAGGTCGTGGGTTCGAATCCTACAATGAGCTTGAGCTTTAGCATAGCACGGTGGTAGGGTACTTTGTAGTACCGGACTGGCTGGCTACCACCCTCAAGTTGAAAATCTGTCGCCAAAACACCTATCGGTGTGTTCCGACAGCTGCACTTGAGAGCCAGTTCCCATCTAGGCTTTGTGTGCTTGCCACCTTCGGCCACATCATCACTGTTATGGTGAGATTACGTTCAAACACAAGCTTAACCAAAAGGTGCGGATTATCATCGATATTTAAAAAAAATACTATCAGTTATTATAAAAATAGTTAAAGCATTTACTTAACTTAATCTATTTCTATCTAATCTACAACTACAATAACACATTTGAAATAAACTTGTCCGTTACTCGTAAGCAATTTACCTATTACTTCACGTCGTAACTGACAGAATCAGTAAACAAACGATAAATATTTTAGGATCGCCATTTGAATTGGCATTTGCGGAATGTTGTTGAGTTACTTAGTTAAGTCTTCATTACACTGTGGTTAAATGAGAATATTTAATAACTTACTTAGTACACACATCAAAAAAAGTTTGTGATCACTAGCATAAGCTGATATAACTTCTTAGATTGAACTTTATCAAGAAAAAATCTTTGTTGTGGTTTTCTTTAAATAGAAATAGGTACCTACCCTGTTTGAAAAAAAACTTGAGAGGTGTCAAGAGACACCCGGATGGAACGAAGTTATATAAGTTACATAAGTCGAGAGAGTATATATATACATTAAATATATATATATATATATATAGAAATGAAAATATCTGGCTTGCTTTCTATAAGAGAGAGGGAGAGACAGGTCAACGAAAAATTGTCCCAATAAGGAACTTCGTTCCAATTAAAAAATAAAACTATTTTAATATTTTATACAAAAAAAATGAGTAATTAATGACATAACGATGATTTCGATTTTTCAAAGTGATCGCAACCTTTTTTTGATGTATGTATGTTCTATTCAAAGCTGTTGACTTCAAGATGGCGATCAATGAGAGTATCATTAGTTTTAGCAGAAATTGCTACTGTAGTTGTTGAAGGCAATGATAGCTCAGTGGTAGTGGTGTCGGATAACGCACCGAAAGTCGTAGACTCGAATCCTACAATGAATTTACAGTGAAGGAAAATTTGGTGAAACTAAAGGACTATGGTTAGGCACTTTGTATTACTAGACTGTTTGGCTGTAACAGTATAATTTTGTGACTTATATGTACCTATATACAATACATTTAGGATTAAAACTCCATGATAAAACTACATCAATTTTTAAATTTAAACAATATTCAAGGAATATGGAATATGTCAAGGAAAAAAACAATGGAATGAGTCGATCCAAGAAATGTGTCCTATGTACCATTTTTTGTAAGAGTTGTAATTCAGATAAATAAATATTATTAAGAGCCGTCTCATTGTCTTGCCCTTCATCCCACATACATATAAGTATAAGTAAGACAACTGTTGTCTATTAGGCATCGGTAGTCACAAAGTTTCGATAGACTCGTAGGTATGTAGTAGACCCCTTATTTGTAACAAAAAAAACTTGAGAGGTGTCAAGGGACACCCGGATGGAACGAAGTTATATAACTCGAGAGAGTATATATATTAAAAAAAAAAAAAAAAAACAATATGTATAAATAGAAATAGTTTTTTTAAATATAAATAGAAATGAAAATATCTGGCTTGCTTTCTATAAGAGAGAGAGAGAGAGAGACAGACAGAGAAACATGCACCGACACAAAAGTGTCGGTGACAATTTTTCGTGAGCATTTTTTCCGTCTAGCCCCCTTTCACAACGCGCGATAAGGAACTTCGTTCCAAAAAAAAACTCTTTTTCTGTTACATATTTTCACAGTAGTTCCCATGGAGTTGATTATAGTGTTGTTTATAAATCAATCTGTATAAGTATTATTTGGTCTCACACCACCCATATTCCTTTGACGCTAAATGCACCAAAAATAAGTTTTTAAACAAAACATTTTAGCCTGTAACAATGTAGATCGTTTGTAAAGTTAACTGACCGCCCATTGTGCACCTTTTTGTAACATGATACGCATGTTTGTATTCACTTCAGTTTTCAGTGATGGAATCACTCAAGAATTTCTGTTATTGGAAAAGAGTTAAGTGTTTATAAGGAATTTGAACACCATATTCAGTTATATTTACATGAATGTAGATTTTAGATAGAATGGATGTGACGTGCATCGGAATTAATTCTGGTCAAAGGCAGCAACGGCACGATTCGTTCTGTCTGTCTGTCTCGCCCTTTAGTTCGCTTGTGTTTATTTTTATTGTTACAAGCTTTATATTATGGTAGGGGAGGCATTGATGCTAAATTTGTAGTTACTCGAGCGTCTTTGGGACCTACTGGAATTTGAAGATTAGGTGGAATAAAGAAAAAAAGGTTATGTGATATTTTCCCCTTCAGCGGTGGGGGGAGCGTCTACAGGGTTTCAAAAATGTAAAAAAAAACAGTCACCAAGAAATACTCGAGCGCGTCAGATATTAATAGGGTAGTCGCGCCACGTCTGTCTGATAACGGAAAAATAATAATCTGCCGTTTTGCGTGGTGGGGGTGGCCGTACGAAGGGGTCGAAAATATTAAAAAAAAAAATTTACTCGAGCGCGTCAGACATTGATAAGGGATGTTAAGTGAACCCTCCAGTAGCTCCTATTTTAAAGACTGACGATTTGGACGCGACCATCAGTCAGGGCCGATTTTTGAAAATGCAAAAAAAAATCGTGACCTTGATTTACTCGAGCGCGTCAGATTTTTATACAGGCGGTTCTTCTTGATGGCCTTGTTGTACTGACCCATAATCTGACAATTATGTTGAGGGATTTCCTTAATCTGACGGTTTGAAAAAAAAAATATGTAAAAAATATCGAAATCTCGAAAATGGTTCAAGATATCGAAAAAATGTTTGTGCAAAAGTTGTAGAGAATTTAACCTTCTACAATATTTATTATGAATACATATACCAAAAAACCCATAGGAAACGAGATATTTGCAATAAATGATTTTTTGACCTTTGACCTTGAAAAATCAGTAGTCGCGGGCACCCTAAGATAAGTAGCTTTTGAGACAAGTTTTAGGGTGTCAAAATAAAGGTTTATACAAGTTAATAGCTGACTATTTCTCATTCTGAGGTGAAACTCATAATATTCCTGGACTATACACTTAATAATGATTTTAGCCACTTCGGCTTGTGCAAATCGGCAGATTAAGATATTTCCGTGATTCGTGACTAATTTCCTTCAAAATAAAAAAAAAACCAATCGCGCTCGAGAAAATCCAGGTGACGTTTTTTTTTTGCAACTTTGCGAGTCTCCAATTTTCTTTCGTCACGCCCAATTTGTCAGATTATTGAAATGTACACTATTTTGCATGTAACTAACTTACCTTACCTTAATCTGACGCGCTCGAGTATTTCAAACCATTGTTTTTTTTTTACTAATCTGACGGGCTACCCTAGGCGTTCGACACTACATAGAAGGCTCAGATTTGGTGAGAGTACTTCACAAGGTGCAAGGTTGCCCCCTTATGTTAATCTGACGCGCTCGAGTAAATCCCGAAATCCCCTATTCGCCTCCCCTACCATTAGCTTGCAATGTATGTATGTTTTTCCGGGGTGAATCTTGCAACTCAATTTTGAAGCAAATATCTTTAACCTATTGAGCTGAAATTTTGTATACACGTTCAGTTTGGATGACAATGCATGGTCAGCTGACGTGACGTCATTCTAAATCCAACATGGCGGAACACCTAAGATAGCGGAATATTATTTTTTAATGCAATCCTTCAATATGGGTATCAAATGAAAGGGCTTGCTGAGAATAAATCAAAAAATAAAGTGACGTCACTCTGAATCAAAAGCTTGTTTTTAAAAAAGTTTTTTTTTTACTTATTAGGCATAAAATCCAGTGCGTGCAAACTGACTCCTTGCCAGAGGTACCGGAGTTACACGTGCAGAAGTTTTTAACTGATCGTGCATTAATTCACGAGATTAGCTATACGGCCATAGAAGTTTTTTACCGCTGTAGCAAGTTGGGACGATTCTAGTTATATGCATTGGAAAGTAAATATCTTTATGGATTTTAATTTAATTCGAAATTATTATTTATTTTTCCTTTTTTTACTGACAGCCATATAAATTTTTATTGATAATGTACAAAAATAAAAAAGTAACAAAAAAAAATGTTGCGTCAAACGTGTGTGAATTTTGTTTTTTTTTTATTTATTCGTTACTTAAAGTTTACAAAGTAATTGATTATTATGATGTATCATAAACTCTTTCGAGTTTACCATTTTTTTGTCAGTGATGATGGGCTGAAGGGGTAAGCTCGAAATTCTAGAGACAACTGGCTCTCAAATAGGTAGTAGCATATTTATTTTAAAGTAAATACACATTTTAAATTATCTAATCAATAACCACCATCGATCATTCAAGAAAATATCAATAACAAATAATTACAATACTCAAGTACACTTCCTTGGTGGTTTTAATTATACTTCTAATTGCATTATAATATACAATGTTATAGAAATAAATCGGCGCCAACGACATGAATAATCGTAAATTAAGTGACCTTATGAATTGCAAATACTTATAAAGTGGTAATCTATTAAAATTGTAAATAAAATTATCGTGTTTACACTCATTTTATCAGATTTATGACATGCACAGCAAGAATTTCAATATTTTTTTACGTTCTAAAGGACAGTACCTACACATACTATTACGTTTCCCGTGTAACTACCATACTTACCGTCCATTGTGTAAAAAAAACTGGTCAAAGAAAAATAATAAAAAAGATTAAGGAAATAAGGGAAAATTCCGAAAAATTAAAAAAGTTGAAAATTAAGGTAAATTTTGGCACTTCAAAGTTTTCGCGAAAATCTAAATTGGCCCACTTTTCTTTATCGTGTTGACTCAGGATATTTTATATCTGGTATAAATTTCAACTTGCTAGGTTCTCGTTACTCGTTCCTAAGAAAATTGGTGGTTACACACGGACAGACAGACAGACGGACAGACGGACAAGAGAGTGATCTTATGTGGTAACTCGTTCATTTAAAGGTGGTAACAAAAACTGTATCCAAATTTCTAAAATGGCATTATAAATAGAGCCCAAATTATTTACCTACATGGAAGTTTTGAAAACACGACTTCATAATTAACGATCAGTAACAAATTGTGAGCTCAAAATTACTTTGACCAGTACAAAACTATCCCATAACAATAACTTTTTTTTTTTTTTATGTCACTAGTGACAACGAGGCAGGCGGGTCACCTGATGGTAAGTGACTACCGTCGCCTATAGACATTAGCAATATCAGGGGGATTGCCAATGTGTTGTACACCTTATTACAATGCCTTAAGGGCAAGGGCAACTGGCTCTCAAGTGCAACTGCCGGAACACACCAACAGGTGCTTGACAACAGATTTTCAACTTGAGGGTGGTAGCCAGCCAGTCGAGTACCACATAGTACCCTACCACCGTGCAACTTACTCGTTAGTAATACCATAGAACTTATATCTATGTATATAAAAGCGAAATACCACACTGATTAATCACAAAATCTTAGAAAGTGTAAATGCTAATATGAAGTAGATATCCGCTAAGAAGGGATTTTTGAAAACTCATCCGTTCATGAGTTCCCTCGGGAATGCGGGTGATGATGTGGGGATTTGTGTTTGTTTGTTTTGACGGGGCTGTTTCCGCACTTAGCCTGATTGTCTGCACCCTTCATTGGTTTTCCATTGCATTCAATGTGTCTCTTCAGTTTTTTTACTTATATCTATGATTTTATTTGGGCCTTAGGTATGGGCAGTAATGGTTCCGGTCCATATACTATTGTCTCCGATCCTCTTTTGGCCAGTTCATCAGCTGCGTCATTGCCCAGTGAGTTACTATGTCATTTGATCCATTGCAGGGTTACTTTGTTGAAGTTGATGCTGCGGAAATAACTAGTAATTAATGTACTAGCACTTACTAATACCACCGAGTGCTATTTAACTTAAAAAAACTGAATTAATTGGTGAAAGCGCTCAACATAATCGATGGACAGATTTTAAAAAACACGAATAATTTTTTTCAGTAATAAAAAATCTGTGAAAAGTCACGTTTTTCCGCAACGTGGAAAATATATTAACACATTTATAATTATTCATAAATAATTCCATTAGTGTTTCAATAAATCACAATATGGCGACGTAAATGGTCCGGCGGACATACGGACGGACAGTCAGACAAGACAACATTATTCTAGATCTAGTTATAGATCAGATAACACTATGACTATAGTAATATGATTGATATTCATGCAGATTAACTGCGGAATGAAATCAATTTACATAGTAATTGATTTTATTGATAGTTGTAATCAGTTATTGGTGTTATTGGATATAAGTTTTCACTCCTACCTAGATATATTAAGTCTAGATATATTAAGTCTAGAAATCCTGAGAATAAGCCTAGCTATATATCAATTGAAATGTATGTTACTGAATCATACCTAAATGCCATATCAATCTCATGATCTTTCAAAATTATTTAAATGAATTTAAACATTAAACCTATTCCATAAGATCTGTCCTATAACTAACTGTCCTCCGCGGTTTCACCCGCGTTCCTATCTTTTCCAGGATAAAAAATATAGCCTAAATTACTCAGGGATAGTGTAGCTTTCTAATGGTGAAATAATTTTTGAAATCGCTCCAGTAGTTTTTAAGTTTATTCGTTTGTTACATACAAAAATACAAATCTTTCCTCTTTACAATATTAGTGTAGATATAGATAGTATTAACATAAGTTTAAAAATAATAACAATGAAAATTAATTTATAATATTTCTTTTCAGGTAAGTACATTTTGACACCACCATAAAACAGGAGTTATGTAAGTAATTTAACTGAGTTACTCAAAATGTTGTTCCGCGATATATACACGACAAGTAAAATATAAGTACTTACATCGGAACCTCACATCATTACCTCGATACGTATCAATCAACAGGCGGGTAATAAAACAGTTCCCAAAAATCATCACCATAAAGTCGAATTTTAATTGCGCAATCTCTTCATTTAATTCCTCACTCAAAATTGGCTACGGACAAAGATACCGCGTCGATCTTGACCCTTTACGATGTCAAAAGAAAGAGGCATCCGACTCAATCATATATGTTTGAAATGTGTCCACGAAAAGGGCGGGTTACTCAATTTAAAAAATTATTTGTTTTCTCTGATATTTGTAATTAATTAACTTAGCGCGGAGAAGGTCGTGGGCTCGAATGAGCTTGAGCTTTTGGTGAAGGAAAACATTGTGAGGAAATCATAGCACGGTGGTACGGTACTTTGTAGTACCCGACTGGCTACCACCCTTAAGTTGAAAATCTATCGCCAAGCACCTATGGGTGTCTTCCGACAGCTGCACTTGAGAGCTAGTTTCCATCTAGGCTTTGTGTGCTTACCACCTTCGGCGACATCATCACTTACCATGGTGAGATTGTGGTCAAACAGAAGCTTATCCAGAATTAAAAAATCTTCTAGTTTTTCATTAGTAGCCCTTAATACCCTTAGAATATATCTACAGCTAGTCGTGCAATCTACTTTCTCTATCATCATGCAAACTAACCTTCAAATGAAACCGAGATGCGGTTTTCGTTGCAGCATTATTCAAGTTTTACTTTAGTTAATCACTTGTTATTTATGTAAGTCTTATTTATCTGTATCTGTAACCAAATAAATTAAAGAATCGTCGTTGTTTGGAGTTAATCTAAGTACAATATTTGCTTATAAATTGTCGCGATAAATTTTCAGTTTCACGCGAGTATTCGTTTGGCAGATCAATCTTATTGCATTTGTGACAATATGCCAGGCTAATTTACTTGATATTTTGTATTTTAGTGCCAGACTGAGAAACAGGTATCTGTACTGTAAATACGCTTCAGTTACGTTAATATTTCATTCATGTCTTTTTTTAATTACCTCGATATATTTTTGCATGAAATCTATATTTATACTGTTGTGACGTTCAAAATTCCAACACTTCCAAGTTTCAATTCCTTATACCAATAAAATGTAATTTACACTAGCGAAATCGCATTAACAATCATCAGCGATTCAACTAAAGAGGGTGTCAAGCGTTCCATTTTCTGGCCCAATAAATCGACCTTTCTCCTCCCGTCCCATTCACCATAACCCGCCAACTTTATGGCCACAATTAAGATGCATCAGCGGTTCTTAATGGTCGTTTTGCATGTTCGCTAGTTCGCGGAAGTTTGTCTCGCGCCTAACCGCCTGTGCGTCGACAAATCAAGTGTAAACACAGCCTAATGACGTATTGTGGACACGGCTGAATGATGACCGTTCGGTTTATACGGAGTAAGTACTTCAAGTTTATTAGCATAGGGAAAGCGGTATTGAATGGTTAAGATGATCTACAATTAGCAAATAAGTGATTCTCTGCTTCTAGTAGTTGTCCTGCTGAATTGATCGCCGGAGATTGGGCAAGCGGCGTATTTCATAAATGTGTTTTAAATTTGGAATAGCAGTTGAAAGTTAAAATTTTGGAAACAAATGTCCGAATATTTTTTAAACATCCCTGCTGTAAAACTTAGTGCACTTTATATGGATGTCAACATTAATAATTATTTACCTTTTGCCCGCGACTTCATCTTTGTTGTAATTAATAATTTGGGTAGCTTATTTTTTACCCAATCTGCTTATTCATTAATAAAAAAAATATTATTTTAAAAAGTGCATCCGAAATAGCTATATAAAATAGAAATCGCCGATATTTACTGATTGGAACTTCGTTTGGCCTTAATTTTTTACACTTATACATAGTAAAGGGAAATTTTACAAACCTAGGATAGGTTTGTAGAACCTACTTTCTATAGCAAGAGCGAAAGCAAACTTAAACAATAGAATCCATAATGCGAAGACGAATTCGCCACACTCACAGCCCTAAACGCTTCAAAGACTAAATTAATAGGTGCACAAAGCGTAAGCTATCCGCAGAATTTAATTTATAATGCATTGGGAACATCGAACCCAATACTGCATACATAGAAATCTAATTAAACGTATAGAACTACTTTCCACTTACATCGAACGGGAATGCGAGTGCCCAAGCTCTCGTTTCATTAAGTTTGTTTTTAAGGCGATGATAGCTCAGTGGTAAGTGACGTCGAATACCGCAGCGAGAGTCGTGGGTTCGAATCCTACAATGAGCTTGAGCTTTCGGTGAAGGAAAACATCGTGAGGAAACCATAGCACGGTGGTAGGGTACTTTGTAGTACCCGACTGGCTGGCTACCACCCTCAAGTTGAAAATCTGTCGCCAAATACCTATCGGTGTGTTCCGACAGCTGCACTTGAGAGCCAGTTCCCATCTATGCTTTGTGTGCTTACCATTTTCGGTCACATCATCACTTACCATGGTGAGATTGTGGTCAAACACAAGCCTATCGAGAATAAAAAAAATAAAAATAAAACTTTTACACGTACAGTTTTGAAAACAAGTAATATTTTATGGGCAATGAGATAAACGTCTCGCTGTGTTGCAGTACGGAATAAATCTACACGTACATACTATGCTGTCCTCCACAGTTTCACCCGCGTTCCCGTGGGATCTTATCTTATCCCGGGATAAAAATATAGCCTATGTTAATCTGGAATGATGTACCATTCAAATGGTGAAAGAATTTCTAATATCGGTCCAATCTTTAATGAGTTTATCCGTTACATACAAACTTACATACATACAAATCTTTCCTCTTTATGATATTAGAAATACAAAAAGACTTGTCCGCACTATCTAACGTCAATCAATATTTGACACAAGTTTATTACATAATAATATCCTGAGAAGTTCTTTACGACCATCTGATCCCAAACTACTCCTATGAGTTAATAACACCCTTGAAAACATGTCTGTTTATCCTGAGTCTGTCTGTGGGAATTGAACCTACGACCTGTGGCATGACAAGTAGATCTTATAAATCACGCCGACCGAACCGACATAGCATGAGCGTCCACTATAATAGAGATATTTCAAAATTCACCCCTAAGGGGTAAATTTTATGAAACTGCGGGACGGAAATAATTGAAATAATGAGTATAGTTATTGCATTTTTTTTCGAGTGAGTTGCAAATCAGTGCTACTATCCCACTTCTAATTCTCAAACTCATTAACTTTGATTTCAATGGTGCGCATAGTATGGGAATTAGATTCTATCCTGGTTATTTATTACGATGAACCGTTAGTTGCATGGCGTTTATTGTTGTGTTTAGTGATGTCGAAGCTGGAAGGAATGTACGAAGGCCTCTGCGGCTGCGGCTGTAGCTACAGTAACTAGACCAGCGGATTAATGGCCAAGAGTTTACTGACTGGGCTGTGGAAGAGATAGAAAGAGAACAGAAAATTTTTGGTGTATATGCCATGCTACCCGTTCGAAGCCGGGGCCTTTGATAGTATGTATAGGATTCTGTCACTCTAAACTTCTTATAAATCTTAAATTATACTAATATTAAAGAGGTAAAATTTGTGAGTTTGTGAGGTTGTAGGGGGGCAATCTCTGGATCTACTGAACCGATTTTGAAAATTCTTTTACCAATAGCATACCACGTTATTTGTGAGTGTCATAGGCTATATTTTTATCCCGGGACAGATAAGATCCCACGCGAACGCGGGTGAAACCGCGGAGGACAGCTAATATTCTATAAACGCTTATTCAGTAAAGAATAATCCCAACGCTTCATATCGATGATCTGGTCTAGTCCAGGCGGAGGTCGACCTTAAGTCTAGTAGCTCCATCATTACCACCGGCATTCTCTAGATGTAGCCAGATTGCATAATTTGATTGCTTTATTCCAAGTCTACGTTTAGATTCAATTACAATTGGGTTTCTATCAATTAGAAGATTTTAATGATAACCTTTCTCCTGAGATTGATAAGAGAATCGCCTACTCTAATTGCGAAGGAAAGATAGAATGAGAATAGTTACGTATATTTTTGACTCAACTCAAAACAACAGCATTACCTGGGAAGGACTCAATAATCTGGCTCTAAAACTTTTAAATTCTTGAAGAATTATATTTTTACCGCCTTTAGAATGGTATTTTAATTTATTCAGTCCAACTTGTGACATAATTTGAATTTTAAATTAATAACCTAAGGCGACTATGTGTTTTTTACAAACTAGAAGGTAAGGCTATTCCGGATGGCACTTATTTCCTTACGTAGACTCTTCGACGCTCTTTCAACCAGAAAAATGCAGCTGAAAGGTGAAATCATTATAGAATTTGAATTAAGAATACTCGTCATGACGTCACTAGCATCAAATCGAACTATGGTAATCTTTTTCTATATGCCTTATTTTACAGTAACAATTATTATGTGTAAATACGACACCTGCCGATTTAGAACGGAAACCCACGATCATAGTTCTCCACTTCTCAGTTTGCATGAACGCCTCATTGACTCAACACATTGGAGTACAGAAACTCGCTTCTAATTCACAAAAGTGATTTAATTACAAGAGGCAAGTGGTAATGACGTCGATTATCTTCGCGGGCGATCTGTTGATGCATTCGCGTTTCACTATAGCGGGCCCTTCCTTATGCATTAGCATAATGATAGTCTTATTCTATTACTTTGGGATCTCGTGTTATTATATGAAGATACTTAATTAGTCAGTTAAACTAAAAATAAAAGGATCGAAGAAAGAAAACCAGATCCATCACTTTGTGAGGTTAATTTCTTAATCGTTTTATTTTTATATGATAACACTTCTGCAACACGTTTTTATTTGTAAACTACTATTAAAGTACCTAATTACCTAATTTGTATAATTTAAAACTTAACTATT
Source organism: Ochropacha duplaris (assembly GCA_951361185.1). Taxonomy (NCBI): domain Eukaryota; kingdom Metazoa; phylum Arthropoda; class Insecta; order Lepidoptera; family Drepanidae; genus Ochropacha; species Ochropacha duplaris. The sequence continues at coordinate 2,147,784 of OX592709.1, read as the reverse complement.
CTATTTCTGCATAAATATTTCAACGCTGCATGCATTGCAATGTAAAATCGATTAATTTAAATTTCCATTGAAACACATCAATAAATGAATAATATCCTTGTTTATTTATCGATTAAGTAAAGCAATAAATCGATTAAATATCAAACTCAACAATCACATCCGCGTTGCAAAAGTGAGTTGCGTTCGAGACGAGAAATGAAATCCAATAGTAGTTGCAATAATTGTAAATAAGGAAGGGAGTTTAAGCTACAACGCATCTCGGCGTAGGCGTTAGTTCTAGTTTCAGGATGCTATTACAAACCCTAACTATATAATAATTAAGAGCAAATTAGATCGTCCGTGGATTACGATGAAATTTATGATGGCTTGCTGCGCCGATTATGGGACATCGACATGTTTGTTACATTAAAGGTATCATAAAAGGCTGCAGTCACGCACAGTTTAAGATATTTTAATTGGTAGAATGCTTATACACCTATCTTCTGCATATTGGCATCCAAGGAACTTCATATTCTACAAACATTTTAAACTTTTTTTAACTAATTACATTGCTTGATTTAGTCTGTGACCAAACCTAAAAATATCTTAAGCTTGATACTGAGAAAGAAAAAAAGTTAGAAGTTAAAAAAAAACTTTTTTAAAAGCAAGCTTTGGATTCAGAGTGACGTCACTTTATTTTTTGAGTTATTCTCAGCAAGCCCTTGATTGCATTAAAAAATAATAGTCCGCTATCTTAGGTGTTCCGCCATGTTGGATTTAGAATGACGTCATACATCTGACCATGCATTGTCATCCAAACTAAAAGTGTATACAAAATTTCAGCTGAATCGGTTAAAGATATCTGCTTCAAAATTGAGTTGCAAGATTCACCTCGGAAAAACATACATATATTGCAAGCTAATATAAAGCTTGTAAAAAAAGCTTTCGGTGAAGGAAAACATCGTGAGGAAACTATAGCACGGTGGTAGGGTACTTTGTAGTACCCGACTGGCTGGCTACCACCATCAAGTTGAAAATTTGTCGCCAAACACCTATCGCTGTATTCAGAAATTGAGAGCCAATTCTCATCTAGGCTTTGTGTGCTTTTACCACCTTCGGCCACATCATCACTTACCATGGTGAGATTGCGGTCAAACACCAGCTTAAAAGAGAAGCACTTTAGATTGTGAACGCAAGTGCAGCCACCTTGCGGAAGCTAGTATACTCTACCCAAAGTAAACCCACGCATTAATACGGTAAAGTATATAAAAACACGTCAAACTTATTCCAGCTTTGTGTAAATTCAAGTTGCAACGATAAATAAGTGATGTTTAAGTTGTAACTTAACAGCGGGGGGTTGACGGAAGTGTAAAGATGGCATTACATAATGGGGACTCAGCATTATGATTAATTGTGGAAGGCTCTGTAACATGTTTACTTTTCTATTTACGCTTCAGGGTACATCCTAATGAATTTAACGGCCTAGCTGTATTTTGCTGAATTATATAGCCAGGAAATCATTTCTTGGTTAGTTTATCATGCAAGTTTGAATTTATATTCAAAAAAATTAAGGATAATCGAGAAAAATTTGATAAATAAAATATCTTTTTAATTTTACAGAAAGATTCATAAAGTTATGAAGCCTGACGAAAAAATAACGTAATTCCCATTTAAAAGATTCCAAGCTTGAACTACTATTAGTTAGAAACTAGTCTAATTCTCAAAATTTAAAAATTAAATAACATTATTCTGCCATTCCTAAAGTCTACAGCATGAGTGAAAATAATATATAATAGAAAGAAAGAAAGAAAGAAAGAAAGAAAGAAAGAAATAATTTTTATTTGCCAATCATCAAACACAATAATATAATGGAAAAAACATAAGGTAAAGACAAATATGGCCACAGCTCAGCATTATGCGGCAGCACAGATCTGTGCTACAGCGCTGGTATTCTGCTGAGGCCAGCTAGTGGCGCCACGGATATCTTGGCCAGATCAAAATAAAATAAAAATAAAATTAAATATTACACAAAAATTAAAAACAATAAGACAGGTACATTCAAGTTTGGTTATTTTAAATGAAAATCACAATAAGATCGAGTAAATTAAAGTTTAATTAAATAATACTATGAATATTAAACTAACAAGCAGTAGAACCATAGAACACAACAGAGAGCCACAGCAACCGCTACATATGTTGATCATCCAATTGTTGATTGAGTACGTAGGATTTAAATTTTAATCGAAATAAGTGGACTGTCTTTAAAGTACGCAAAGGTGGTGGCAAGTTATTCCAACACTTTGTGGCGGCGTAGCTGAAGCTTCCCCGAAAGGCGGCAGAACCATGGCGAGGTGATATATGATAATATATTATTAATTAAAAATATAATTACGATAATTTTAATTAACTTGTAAATGATGATTAATTTAAATAATAGATAAATAATCTTGAATAATATAACAGCAAATTCACCACTCACACTTTCTAATAGAAAATTACACGGCCGTAATTGAAAATAGTATGACTTATGATTTCTACAACAAACTTATTATAGGCTATCGTGAAAAATCATTCGATACATCATACAGTCTGGAGCTAATATTTCCACGGTTCTGAGCCTTCGCACGTCGACTTACCACCTAACTTATGGCGCAATCAGTTAAGCTGTCCCTAAACTTAAGTGAGACCTAAGTTTATGTGATGTGCTTACCGATGAAGTTGTTTTATTAGTCGGCTAGGCCTTATACGGCGTCTATGTCTGATATATTGGATATTTAAAATATCTAGAAAGTCTTTGAAATTTATAGGTACTTAAACGCCTTCTAAGGCCAGTGTTCTGGTAATTAGGGTGTTTTGTTTATGATTTTAAAACAACTTAAATGGCTTGAATAAACAAAAATCATATCACAAGTTTGATAAGCAGATATTAGCAATACCAGGGGGATTGCCAATGTATTGTACACCTTATTTAAATGCCTTAAAGGCAACTGTCTCTCAAGTGCAACTACCGGAACACGCCAACAGGTGCTTGGCAACACCTGCAACTTTTTTGCTTGAGGGTGGTAGCCAGCCATTCGAGTACTACAAAGTACTCTCCCATCGTGCTGTGGTTTCCTCACGACGTTTTCCTTCACCGAAATCTCAAGCTCATGCTAGGATTCGAACCCAAGACCTTCGCCGCGCTATGATCGCCTCAAACTACAGTCGCCTATTGACATTAGTAATACCAGATTAGAGTATGGTAGACAGTCAGACATTTTTTCATATAATCTAAAATAAACTCTCTGGCAAAGCAGTAAAGCACATTTTAGTTCATTTTTGTTAAATCAAACATCAATTACTTATCTAACAGCTCCTTTAACAGCCATTGAGGTTGTTTCAAGTGGTATAACGGGTGTATAAGGAGCTAATAAGTAATGGCGCCCTCTGAACTGCGGTAATCAAGTTAAAATTATCTTCCAGTATTCGCCCACACTCGCTCAACACTTCGTGTGTTACGCTGTTCAAACTTCTTGATACTTTATTGTTTAACTAGCTGTCCTCCGCCGTTTCACCCGCGTTCCCGAGGGATCCTATCTTTTCCTGGGAAATTAATATAGCCTATGTTACTAAGGGATAATGTAGCTTTCTAATGGTGAAATAATTTTTAATATTGGTCCAGTAGTTTTTAAGTTTATTCGTTACTTACAAAAATTCAAATCTTTCCTCTTTTTAATATTAGTCACATAGATAGATAAAGATGAACAGCAAATTATGATTTAAAACTGGCATTGTAAGACTGCGGTAAACGAAAACTTAGAAGCTTATTATAAATGTTTGTTTCGTCCTGAATATTATTTTTATAATTTTGATTTTTGATTAACATCTTTCCTCTCGTTTTCCTGTAATCTGTGTTGGAGGAAGCTAGGTTGTCAGATATGGGTGGAAGTGTGTAATTTTATTTCCTCTATTGTAGTACAGGCAAAGGGTTTTAGCCTACACAGCCTCAAACTCAACTCATTTATTGACCAAAAAGCGCGCGCGGTGGTAACGTTGGCACCAACCCATTTTCCGAGAGGTTGGTACTTACTGGTTTTACCAAGGTACCATATGCGACTACTCTAAGGTTCGCTCGCCTTTTTCTGATTCAATCAGATTTGATTATAAACTGTCCTGTCATTTTATTTTATCTAGATTCCAAATTTTCACATTTATAATAGTTTAATTTATCATCATTGTATATTCAATACCAAATCAATAATACACATAAAGTATCAAGTAAGGTACACCGCACCATTGTTGCGCGCGCGCACCCCAAGCACGTGCCTTTAATATAAACTACGGAACCGATCAAATTAAATAATTCATAAATTAATTATGGATGTTAAACACGCTGTTTATTTGTTGTCGGTTAGGTTATTAACACGCCGTTTGACGCCCAAATTGATTTGTCGCGGAACGAGCGTGTGGGGTGGATTATATTAAGTTATTTCGACTTATTTACATTCAGTGAGACTGGCCATAATTAACATCAACCTGTATTTAAGCTTTGGATATAAAATTACTATTAGAATTGCTGTTATCATATTTCCAAATTACTTTGTTTTTGTGAATATTTTCATTCAAATGGGACTTCACAGGTAATAACGGATAGTATTACATTTCCAGTTTGGATGGTTGCTTTTGCTGAAAAGAATCAATATTTATTTAATTCAAACATAAATAGAGTTAATTTATGGATTTTATATCATTCCTCTTCATTTTTCTAATTCAATAAATCAGTAAAAACTGACAGACATGATGACCTTAAATCGGTCATCTATTATTTTTTAAGGGACAAAGAAAGTTCGCAAATTACATCCCTACGCGGATAAGTTTTGCGAGCTCTGTGGGCCTTTCCCTACAAATCTAGTACAGTTCAACCGATTACATAAAGCACCATTATCCCAATCGATAACATTAATTGTGAATAGTTACAACAAATACAACTAAGTCTTTAGCAAGCATACTATTTACAATTATGCAAATAATAACAAACTATTCCCGGTACGTAACACGGTAGTTGGAACAGAGGTAAGGATGTAGCGCTGTGCATAGTAGATATCGATTAAAATATTCGATAAGAATTCGCGCGTCGTAGTGATTGATTGTAAGGTAGTAGGGTACTTTTTAGTACTGGACTGATTGGCCACCTTCAAGTTAAAAGTCTGTCGCCAAGCACTTATAGGTGTGTTCCGATAGCTCCACTTGAGATCTAGTTTCCTTCTAGGCTTTGTGTGCTTACCATGGTGAGATTGCGGTAAAACACAAGTTTATCCAAAATAAAAAAAGATAAAGATGACGTTTGAAAGCTGCATAGAAATTGACAGTTTTACATAAATGAAACAGTAGAATATGCAATTAAATAAGTTGCTAGTTGCTTTAGCTTCTTGGGTTCGTACCCGATACGGGTGATGAACCGATTCGAATAAATTCTAGGTTATGAAGATTGATGCCAAGCTAAAAAATATATGTGCAAATGTACAATAAATATGCATATTATGTAAATTATGTCTTAATGTACGAATGAAAAATATACATGTATATTATACCTACTGCAATAAAAATGTATAGTTTTACATTTGTATGTTTATTCCTAACCTGACTAAGTTATCAATAAAAAGTTTTGTTGTAACTTAATAGGCTTTAAATTTTCTCAAAATAGACTTAATAATTAATTATTTGAGGCGATGATAGCTCAGTGATAAGTGACGTCGAATACCGCAACGAAGGTCGTGGGTTCGAATCCTACAATGAGCTTGAGCTTTCGGTGAAGGATAACATCGTGAGGAAACCATAGCACGGTGGTAGGATACTTTGTAGTACCCGACTGGCTGGCTACCACCCTCAAGTTGAAAATCTGTCGCCAAGCACCTATCGGTGTGTTCCGACAGCTGCACTTGAGAGCCAGTTCCCATCTAGGCTTTGTGTGCTTACCACCTTCGGCCACATCATCACCTACCATGGTGAGATTGTGGTCAAACACAAGCTTATCCAGAAGTAAAAAAAAAAAATTAAATTAATAGTATCTAAGTTCAGTTATGACCACTGATTCAAAGATAAACAACTGGAAAATTATTTGATACATCTAAAGTTTATTGGCTTCTCCCATGGTCACTCATAAAATTCATAATTAATAAATCACTTAAAATATCGATTCGGCAATTGAACGATCACGGTCGATGGTTTGGTGTAGACAGATTTATCGATATTTATATTTGCACAACACTGTTTGTTTTCACTGTACACGTTTTGCATTCGAAATGCACGCGAAGATTTATTTTGTGTCTTGAGAATCGTTTTAATTTTTGTGGGCGTCAACATATCGATGTTTGTATCGATTGATTTGTACCAAATCATCACTAAAATTAAACTTAAAATTGTAATTTCTTATTAGTGCAAATTTTTTTTTTTTTTTTTCAGTGACATTCTGACAGACGGGTTTCCTTGTTCGACTACGTTACCCTAAAAATAGGTTTTATCTATAAATAGGAAAGATGATGACATCTAATAGGTACTTTACCGTCCCTACTACTCAACAAAGGTAATATAATCGGTAATCACTAACTAATGATAGTGATCTAATTGAGTATTAGTAGCGCGGGAATCTCGCTGTAATTCATTTGTAAATAATATCTAAAATATTCACAGGATCAACCGAGACAGGATTAGTTTACCTCCTCTGCATTTAGGGTTGTCGCGTAGATATTAAACGCTATGCAAATCTTCCAGAAAATCATCCTAGTTTCGCATTTATACGTCAAGTTTCTGTCATACGTTTTCATCATCTTAAAATATAAAATCAACAAGAAAAAAATATGTTTTACGGTTAATATTCTAAAATATTAGAGCTATGATGAATATTATGTTATTAAATTAATATTACTAAACCATAAAAAAGTATCTTATTGCTAACGTCACATTATAATTTTAGCCGGTCAGGTTAAATCAAGCTTAACAAAGCGACAACCCTGTATGAACAAGACGTAAAAAGGGTGACAAGTTCACAGTTTAAATTATTATCCTTAAAAAACATCAGATAACTGCGGTGCGACCACAAAGGGACGCGTCCTCATATAAATAACCTAAAATATTATACATGTATCGATAGAGAAAATCTTAATTTATTAAGATGTAAGTTGCGATACGACCAATTTATGAAGTAGGACCCGTTGCCCATTACCGAGATAATGATGTTCGATAAAATATAATATTTATTTTTCTAAATATGATCCTGTGACAACCCTGGTGTTAGGGTGACCAACATTTTGATGACTAGTTATTATTTTAATAGCGCGAGGTGTCTGTGTCGGTTGGATATGTTTAGGTTTTCTTTTTTTTTATTTGTTGTTCGTTGTTATATTGTGTTTGTTATTTAATTGTAAACTTATCTACACTTATAATCTATACTTCTATTACTAATATTATAAAGAGAAAAGATGTGTATGTTTGTAACGAATAAACTCAAAAACTACAGGTCCGATTTCAAAAATTCTTTTACCATTAGAATGCTACATTATCCCTGAGTAATATAGGCTATATTATCCCGGGAAAGGATAAGATCCCACGGGAACGCGGCTGAATCCTCGGGGGACAGCTAGTATAGTTATACAAAGAATTGTTGTTTTTGTATATTATTGTATCATTTAAATACAGTTTAGAACGCTGTATATTTGGAGTTTATTATAACATGATTCCGCCTTATAGTTTGCCTCGTGTCTCTGAAGGATATTTTATCACAGAAATCTATCTTTATGTAAAATTTTTCGTGATTGAGTAACCAACACACCAACTTTCACGTTTATAAGGGTCAGTTCCACATGTTACCGATTGCCGATACGTTTATAATAATAGCTTATCTGGTAGCTAGACATTTGTTACTGCAGTTTCATTCTATCGCCATAAACAGAACTATATAGCCTCTAAAGATATCTACCAGTTATCGAGAACATATCGGCAACCTATGAATAATATCAGCAGGATTCCGCAGTAAAATAAGTAACAGATGTAGAAAATATAAAAACTGTAATATACCAAAAAAACTTCGAAGCTGCCGCGGCAAGGTGCTTAGCAGGCTGGCAGCGTTTCCTCTTTGGATGGTCAGGCTGATTCATTGGCGGAAAAAGCTCCCCGCCCGCCGGTCTCCGGAAGCCTTGGTAATTTTTTTGGAAAAAAAACTAAAATTTGAATTAATTTTTTTTTAGATAAAAATTTCAAAGCAAAAACAAAAAAAAATCTAACCTTGCAGAGTTTCTTGCCGGTTCTTCTCAGTTGAAGGCTGAATTCCGAAACGGTGGTTACTTTAATGTGTCCTTGTAGGGCCCAAACTATAAAAATGATTTTGACTTTGTTTTATGTATCGCGGTTTCATACCCATTCCCGAGGGATCTTATCTTTTACCGGGATAAAAAATATCCAATGTTTTTTTTTCAGGATATGATCTACCTAAGTGCCAAGTTTCATCAAAATCTGTTTACGCCGTATTGCGTGATTTAGCAACAAACATCCAATTTCACATTTATAATATTAGTAACATAGATAGAAATGAAATAGTCAAGGAGCCAGTTGCTACAGTTTCTTCCTAATCTAAACATCGCTTAATTTGTAGCCTATTAATTGTAAAAATACGGTAAAATTTGAAACTGTGTCAAGAATTTTGTTATTGAAATTTCAACGATCCGCGTCCCGATTCCCGGGACCCCGGGTTATCTTAACTGCGTTTTGTTTCAACAGCCGCAGCCGCCCGCGCACCGTATCTCTTACTAACGAGACTTTAAAACACAATTTATCTGTGGAAAGTCCCTTGTTTGTTACCTACGGACTGCAGTACTATTCGTACGCGATTTGGAATTAAAGAAATTTATATTTGTAATGAAATGAAATTAAATGTTTATTCATCCAAATAGGCCTTCACAGGCGCTTATGAATTGTCAGATTCTAATGACTCTAATGACTCTAGTGCACGGTTCGGAAGGTTGCTTTTGCTGAGAAGAGCCGGCAATAAACTCAGCAATTAATCTTTTCAAAACAATCTTAGAATTATTACATAAATGTATGTCCTGCAAGAGCGAGCGCTACACCCAAGCCTTGTCGTCATTTAAATATTCGTTAATATGGTAGTACGCCTTCTGTATTAAAACATTCTTAACACGTTCCTTAAATTTATGTATAGGCAAATTTAACAGTGTACGTATCTTATTATAGAAGCGTGCACCCAGTCCTAAAAATGTGTCCTGCACTTTATGGAGTCTATAAGCTGAGGTCACAAGTTTGTGCTTATTTCTAGTATTGATTGAGTGCATGTCACATTTCTTTGTAAATAGTTTGTAAAAATGTATACAGGGTTTTAGCAATGACCAGAACCTTATTAGACAATCTTTAGTAATATTAGGAAAATCTATTCAAGTAGGAATTATGACGTTTTGTCGGGAACTGCTAGATGCAAGACAACTGATCCAGACTTGGTTACATCCATGGAAGGAAACCAACCCCCTTATTAATTCCAATACTCATAGAGATCGCATTCATTTCAGTCGACAACTTAAATTACTTTGACCCTGGTACATATGTACACATATACATCACAGAATGACTTATCAGGCCTTACGCAACGTGAGTCTAAATGGAGCTTAAGTCTTTGATATAAGGCATGTAATGCAGTTTCCAAACTAGCATCCTTAAATAAATTATTATCAATTTTTTTGTTATTAATGTTCATGTTTTAAATAAAATAGGTACCTAAAGTAAATTAATAATTTAAAATAACAAATCATGCATCACTTATCTGATTTGATATTCAATTTGTAATGTGTCAATCATGGGTTATTTTGATATTTATCTCCGCCGAAAACAGTAGAATATAAAAATTTAATGTAATGACGATGCAAATTATTTTATCCGTAAATAAAGGTAGTTTTCCATGCGGTAATAATTCGTAGAGCGCTTCTTGTCTGGTCAGTAGCAGTGGTAGTGACGTCGAATACCGCGGTGAAAGTCGTGGGTTCGAATGCTACAATGAGCTTGAACTTTCGGTGAAGGATCGCGAGGAAATATAGCACCGTGGTAGGGTACTTTGTAGTACTCGACTGGCTGGTTACTACCCTCTGGTTACAAATCTGTTGCCAAGCAAATATTGGTGTGTTCTGGCAGTGTTTCTCTCAACACATTGACAATCCCCCTGGTACTAATGTCTATAGGCGAAGTCACTTTGTCATACTTCTGACATAAAAAAAAACATTGAGTAGGTATGTAAAATTTAAAATCAACGTCAAGAAATTCAGTGTAAAATCTTCTCTATAAATATTTTATTCCGCAACAAATACAATCAGAATTTATAAAGAACAACTTTTGAAAATTTGTCTCATATTTTTGAACCATAATAAATATCGATAAATAACAATTCGATGCGTGGCGGTACATCACTAGTTTTACAATAAACTTGTGTAGCTGTCATATAAAAATATCAAATCCATTGAATCCTGGACAGTTTCATTCAATCGTAATCAATAACTTAACTTACTTCTTGCGAGGGTCGTTTGATTTGATCACAAAGAGCGAAAATATCAATACCATCCATGCATGACCATCTTTTTCATAGTCAGATTTATGTTCCGATTCATTGTGTGGATATAGTATTTTGCATGCATGAGTTTGTATGACAGCATGGATGATAAATTGACACTTTTTGAATTGCTTTTTAAATCATATTAAATAAAAGTCATAAACTATCAAACTAAAGTGTTTAAACATTCTTATATCAAGAATGATTGAATAAGGTTATAATCTATTTTCCAGTGAACGCGAGAGAAACAGCGTATGATAATAGCTAGTCAATCATAGTTCGATAGTTTCTCTCCATAAGCATTATTTAATCAACTGAATCCCTCAGCTATGATAAACGATCTATTAAAGGATCAAAAAAAACATCCAAAATCCAATCGAACTGTCAAATTAGACAGCCAAAAAGACAACCGTAAAATTAAGTGAAAAATCCGAACAATTAACGAAGTAAGCAACCGTTAAGACGTCAAGTGTCGCCTGGCCCTTCGTGTGGGGCCGGCTGCCTGTCAAATTAATCCGACCATCTGACAACCCTGTCAACTAACTGTCAACATTGTAAATAATTGGACTCGGACGCGGCAGCCCTTAACTGATTTGATTGATATTAAGGTGCTGAATGGCGTTTGTTTTTACTTGTGACAATGCGAAATTAGATTTATTATTGTTTATTGAAATCTATTTCGAATGTTAGAGTTTTGAATTGCACCTTGTCTTTTATTAGTAAATATCTAAATTCTAAGATAGACCGAATAGATAATAAGATAGACAAAACACTTGCTTTTTTAAATAGCATTTCTATTATTATACTCATTTATTATGCCTAATTTTTTGCAACGGTTTTTATAATCACAAAACCATTGATTGAGGCCTCAAGGCCCCGTTTCAAGTTCTAATTTAGTTTCAGAATTGCCAGCGAAATACGTTCTTAATTCTCAGAACTACAAGCGTTAAGGAAAATGCTTTAAAATTCTTTTAACTAATTCTGTATTTTTATGATGTTACAATCCAAAATATTTGGATATCATATTGGATGACTTTTAATGAACGTGACTGTCCTTATATTGAGAGTAGAATATTTTTTTTTCCTTTCTGATGAATTTAAAAAATCTTTAGTTCCTACTAAAGAATCGCTTAGAGTTGAATGGCAATAAAACGAGGTAAAAACAAATTAATTACAAGTATTGTAATTAAATAATAGGAAAAGAAATGTCATAAAAAGTAATTATTATCGATGTCGATACGGCGCCTAAGCGAGTCCTTAACAACTTTCTCTGGATTTTATCTTCCCACCTCTTCATTACGAACACTGCATCCAATTTGTTAAGATTTAATGTTTTTTTATCTTTTTTAAATTCTAATAAAGCGTAGGCGAAAGGGAAAGCTTATTCAGTAGTCGGAAATAAAAGTATTTAAAAGATATTTCGATTTAAATGTGGAAATGTATACTTGAGTAACACTAGATACTAATTAGCCGTATGATTTTTATTAAAATATTCAAACGCACAGTTCGGAATGTTTCAGATAAGAACTGGCAATAAAGTCGTTAATTATTCATTTAAAACAAACCCAAGACAAGACAATACCCAAGTATTGTCAACATTCATAATACTGATGCATTTATGTGGTAAAACTGCTGTTCTGAAATAATTATTTGTTTATTTTTCTCCCAGCATACATATTATTACATTATGAAAAATAAAAGAAACTAAGCTAAAGTACAATTAAAATATGTAGCGGGAGACAGGAGTCCAAACTGAGTAGACCCCGTACTATGGATCTCCTGGTCCCCGCCTCTCAAGATTTGCAATAATTAAATGTCGGTAGGTAATCTAGTTTATATATTTAATAATAATTAACAGGCTGGTCACCTGATGGTAAGTGAATAACATCGCCCATTTTCAATGCATTGCCAACTGGGTGCCTTAGATTCACTTGGTTGTTTACTTATTGCGTGAAGCCGTAATAAAAATATAAATAACATAAAATATTTACCGACTTGACACACCGTATAAACCTATACTGTAACATCCACTTACTGAAATTCTTTTAATTTTATAAAAAAAAACACATCAATTCGATAAAGGTAATACTAAAAACATTAAGTATTTCCTTTGAAAAAACGCAAAAATCATGATAAGATCCCATAAAAACACACTGTTTTCATTATATGTTGACCCATAAGATTATCTTAATAATTTACTTGAATAAAGAGGTCGTTGTACTTTTAATTACGGAAATCAATATAATTTTTGATAATATTACGCCGTTGCCTTGACCTCGGTTCTGTTTCATTAATGAAAAAATATCTTAATTTTAGTGCTGGGACACAACAACTTTATCGATAGTTTTTATTACATAACATACATAAAAATGAAAAATAATCTGTGTTTACTTTGTATACAGCCCGCTTACAAAAAAAATACTTTTTAGTTTTATCTTGGTACACAAAAATCAAAACCATTCAGTTAAGGCCCTAAGAGGGTACTCATGAAAGAGCTATAAAAGTTACCACCGAATCATGTAATGATCCATAAAACCGTAAAATAAGTTACCAAAAAGCTGAACAAATCTCTCGAGCTAATTCCCATAAGTATCCAAACTTAGGTAGTCTAAAATCATCCGATACCGTCACACAATAATTTGTCCTCAATACTGTGGTTTGTGTTGATATTTTCCCAAGAAATCGCAATTACGCGTATACGTCACGCATCAATGCAACACGACCGCGGAGATAGTTGCTAGGCCGTTCGCATTATATTATACGATAAAAAAAAACCTTCAGACCCGAATTTTAACGACGTAAACATGTTATTTTTATCTAGGTATAATGACACGAATGTAAGTATAATTAAAACGCATTTTATCGAACACTGTCTGCATATCGACAACGTGACTTTGCACTGTACAACACATTTTTTTTTGTTTCAGTTATTTTGCTTCTGGGTGTAAGTTCTGAAAATAGCCTTCCTATACTAAAATTGCTTTGATCTATCTTTATTCACCTGTTTTACAAAATAATTGTTTTCTATGCCTAGTTTTATTCCTGTATAACTATCACTCCATCTCAATACTGGGTTTATATCATGTATCTTAGCGGTAAACAGATTTTATGATATCTTTTGCGTTGCCATTTTCAGTGCTATTAACAAATCTATTTTATCTTGTCACAATATTATTTAATTTAACTGCAGTAGTAAAATAATAGAGTTGTTTATTATATTTAAGATTTCTGTTTCTAATAAGGACCCTAGATTTCAATAAGCTCCTCAGTTGTGCCTTTAAGATGTGACTCCATTTTATCTGATACCTCTTTCTTATACACTTTTCTATTGTCCATTATAAATTTTAGTTTAGCTATGAGACCTGATTTTACCAGTTACAAATTAAGTATTTTTATGTTCTGTCTAACCAATTAATGCCTTAAATTACACCTGGTCATCTATGTCAAGTTGCTGGTAGGTATTTTTATCAGTTTTAATTCTAGCTTTGTAAAACATGCTCTGTTCAGTTTTATGTTAACTCAAATAATAATAGCCTTTATTCAGATAAAACATTTTTTTCTGAATATATATATTAATATATGATTTTAGGTTACTTCTACTTCTACATCGACAACTGTATCTGTTTGCCTTTTGGCAAGGGCCTCTTCCAACATCTTCCATTCTTCCCTAGATCTGGCTGTTCTGGACCAAGTTTTGCCTGCTATTGCTTTTACTTCGTCTTCCCATCTTTTAAATTGTCTCCCACGTTTCCTTTTCCTATTTCTAGGATGCCAGTTTATTATGACTTTGCTCCATTTTTCTGCTCCACGTAGAGTGTGTCCCACCCATCTCCATTTGTGTTTTCTAGTTATGTATGTGACATTATCTATTTTATTAGTCTTTAACTCAAATATGAATCGTTAAATATTAACGATACGGTATGGGTATACGTTAGCTCATTGTCATAGAAGAATAATGTACCTACAACGAATGTATGTATCTACATACAGTAATTCTATTTATCGTATTCGCATAGTTCTTGTTTTTAATTTCTTGATCAATTTAAAATGTTGTGGTTTTGTCAAGATATAAACCTTCGTATGGTACAGTATAGTCCTAAATCTCAATCTACCGTTTTCATTTTCAACGTCTATAACTGCAAAATTCTTATATTAACTTTTCACAGTACTCTAACATTTCTCGTTACAGCAACATACACATTTTTGCACGGTGGTAGGGTACTTTGTAGTACTCGACTGGCTGGCTACCACCCTCAAGTTGAAAATCTGTCGCCAAGCACCTGTTGGTGTGTTCCGGCAGTTGCACTTGAGAGCCAGTTGCCCTTGCCCTTAAGGCATTGTAATATGGTGTACAACACGTTGGCAGTCCACCTGGTATTGCTAATGTCTATAGGCGACGGTTGTCACTTACCATCAGGTGACCCGCCTGCCTCGTTGTCACTAGTGACATAAAAAAAAATACAATTTACTAAATAGTTTCAGCTTTATCTATCAATTGATACGTAACAGGCCGCCCAAGAAAGTCCGAGATAAAAGCCACGAAATAATAATGTCTTACTTTTATCATTACACATAAGTGCATGTATCATTTTAAATCGGACAAATGATTATTGTACTTGACTCTGACTTGCTTTTAGAAGCTTATCTACCTTTTGTTCTTGAATTGAGATCCATTTCACTTCAAATCACCTTTTATAGTAAGATCTGCGTCCACATTGCTTCTGGATGCGTATAGCTCTACGAAGACTTATTATTTATTCGTAGGTATATATATATATTTATTATATGATTCTACATAATGTATATTTATTTATTTTATTAATATATGAATAATTAAAATTGTAATGGATTTCATAAATTATTTAATGTCATAACAGTATAATTAATATTGTATTTCAATGTAGTCAAGATTATTGATCATAGTATAATATTATTGATGCGGTGATATAAATTTTTAATTAATATTTACATAAATAATAATAAATCTTACGTGACGCCGTCACAAATTGTTATTGGAACAACGTGACCTCTCTTTTAATTTATCAATCAATCAATTAATATAGCAACAATTTACAAAAAGCAAATGTAAGCTATAAAACTATAAATATGTAAAACTATAAAACTTTGTCTAGTGACGTACTGACACTGGACTGACTGACGACTAACCGATACTGCACTCACCAATTTAATCTTATGATCGACTAGTTTTCCACCCCGTTCCCGATCCCGTTTCTCCATACAAACTTTAGACCCCCGTTTCATCTCCTTAGGGAGGGAATTTCGGAAAATCGTGCCAAATTTCAGCGCAATCCATTCAGTGGTTTGAGCTGGGTGGTGACAGATCAGTCAGTCAGTAACGATTGCCTTATATTATTAATAGTTATTACAATAATTATTATAAATGTAATAAATTTATTATTGTAAATCATTAATAAGCATGTCAATAAATATTATACGCACCTCATAATTTTAACAACGGCATAGTGATGTTATAGTATCGATAAATTTACAGCATCACTATGCAACAACCTACGCAAACAACCGAACAAATATCGTTGTATACACCAACAAGTATAATTATTGTGTTTGTTACGCATTTGACGTTTATGATTTTAATACTACTATTGAAGCACATAAATAGACTCGTTTGAGTGTGTTGGTGTCAAATAGTATGGCGCCAATGCTTGTTTATTTATTTACAAAAATATTTTGCTTTTTATCCACATTTTATTTAACCTAACCATTCCTTCTACCGCAACCAGACATCAACCAGGCTTACATAATCTTTGCTAAGTAGACTTATATCAAACATAGTTTATTTGTTTGAACGTAGGTAGGTACTATCGATTTTCATATTAGCTTGTGAAAAGTTTAATCAAAACACAATTTTTTATCATTACCAATCGATACAATATTTGAAATAACAATTTCGTCTCTACAATAAATATCCCTCTTACATTTTCTGTTACTCATAAAATAAGAAACCCACATTAAAAAAATCTACAGTTGAAATCTAAAAACGAAACCTTAGAAAACACGAAATAACAGTATCTCCGGTGTTTATCGACATTTACGCAGCGCGTACGTCACTAGAGGCGTGCTATACGTGCGCGGGCGCACGTCGACCGGCAGCGTGTGGCGTGACGGGCGGACCTGCGCGAAATCTCTTAACAAGGCCGAACGACGACCTCGGAACTTGCATGTGCTATAGTCTCGAGTGACAGTCACGTGCTAGCCTGTGATGGCTTCTATCTTTGTAGGCGTATTGTTTCATGGAGTTATAATTATCCATATACTAGTCTTCGAACGTCACCTTTTGAATGAATCTTCTGTTCATTAATTGATCACTTACTTTAATCTACATTACACAGAATCTGATTATCACTCTACATTGATCTCGTCCCTATCCATATCTTCTTTTAACCATCACTATGATCATTAGCGCCGTCTTCAGTAATGCGTATCAATGCATTAAAATTCCCACTTACCGAGAATCTTTGAACAACAGTCATGTATGTTAGGAATATCTAATTTTGTATCAGACGAACTCCGTCTAGCGACCACCCACTTATATGTTACTGCGGCCAAATATAATAAATAGTTGTGTATGCCTACTGAATGTGAAGGTCCCAGTGTTTCAACCAGTTCTGCAGTACCACCTGCATCAGTGAAACTGTCGGATATCTATTACCTAATGCTACTAGCCCATTAGTTAGAGAGGACGAGTTTTGTGTTCAGACAAACGTGCTTTTGGGAAAAAAACCAGTCTGTCACAGTCACGGTTAATGAATATGAATCAACTTTAACAAGCCCTACCAGACTGACAGCATTATAATTTTTATTGCAATATCAAGAGATCAGAGCACCGTTAAAGATTTTACGAAGTGTGAAGACAGAATGTTTGCTGATGTTCTGAATTGTGAATAAAATTAACGTAAAATTCTTTTGGGTGTGAACATTGATATAATTTAGAAATGCTTCGGTTGAATAGGTAAGTTAATGTTATTATAGCACCTTTATTTTCGGCTCACTAGGAGATAAGCTGAGATCATTAGAATATTAATTGGTTTTTATTGGAAAATTTTGTATCCCTCAATAAAAAAATGGTTTATTTTTGAAATGATTTGTCAGCTTCTTCAATGCAAATATATTTATAGATCGCATTATCTTCAATGGGTCATTCTGATTGCCGGTTGAACTCTGTCGTTATTTGTTATCGATGCATCACCATCTTATACAATAGTCATTGTGTTCAATACATTTGCTAGACCAAATATCAATCTGCTACTAACATAATTCCTTAATTTGGCAAGTAGAAAATCACGCAAACATATCTAACTGTTATCTATTTCGTGTATATCTTTTAGGATTTCTGATACATCGTCTTCCAATCTACAGTGATCACAATCATTTACCGGTATGACACGGTAGTTAATAAAATACGGGTGCCCAAATATTTTCACCTATAATCTAATCGCCGAAGCGACAGCGGCCCAACCGGACCAATTCTGACAGCCACCAACTTTCACCATAATTATTATTTATACTAAGGCCACCATGTCTCAGCTTTATCTTACACTTTTATAATTTCATTACCAGTTCCTGCGGGTGCATTATTTTTATAGTCGCATAGCTTACGTTAGATGGCTCGCTTGATTTGATAAGATTATTTCTGTGGTTGTATTTTACTTAACGTTAAATGAAGTGTGGATCAATCCACGTTGTGTAGATTTTTGTTGAATTTGTTACTGCAACAACAAGTTTTTTTTTTAAATAAAAATACTTATTTGAAATCCCCCATCGCCCCCTGCTCCATTGGTATGTTAAAAACACAAAAATTATAAGTATATCTAGATACTCCCTGTATAAACGACTTCAGATTATCATAAGTATGCACAAGAAAATTCATAAATCAGTAAGAAAATGAGATGTAAAGATATAGTTACAGATCTTTCAGATAAAAATAAAAAACTGAGACAATTGCACTATTGCGTCACGGAGTTGTAAGATAAAACCAAGGCTATGGGGTGATTGACAGATAAATTACTACCGTTATGAGTGTCTAAACACTTATCTCGCATTCTTTTTATAAAATTACTGCAGTATAGTATACCTATAGCGTAGACTAATGACAATAAAACTACATTTTGCTTGAGATCCATTCATGCTGTTTTATCCATTCGATTTTTGAATCGTATTTTGTTCACATTTTCATGAGGTATTTTTATGCGCGCTACCCTACCTATCCTTTTTCTACGATAAAAGTCTAAGTTACTCCTTATAACATCAGATATCTGCCGTTGTAAGTCCCGTCAAAATCGGTCCAGCCGTTTCGGAGATTAGCCGAAACAAACAGATAGGCATACAAAAATTATAAATAATGTTTTTGTTATTAGTACTGTATAATATTTTGACATTATGCATTTAGTAAAAAAAAACAGTTCTTTTTGCGTGGCGACGGCAAGAGGCCGGATGGTATGACTTTGATCCCGTGGAGTGTCGGCAAGCCGTTGGTGTGGGATGCCACTTGTGTCGATACACTTGCGCCATCTCACTTACCGGCGACTTGTAAAGCCGCGGGAGCGGCTGCGAAAGGTGCGGAAAATTCAAAAAGTACGCCTGTATTGGTCCAAATTATCAATTTATGCCTTTTGCGGTTGAGACCATGGGTCCGTGGGGGTCTGAAGCTCGTCGTTTCGCAAATATTTTATATAAAAAATTAATCGAGGCCTCGGGTGACCGGCGGGCGGGGAGCTTTTTCCGCCAACGCATCAGCTTGGCCATCCAAAGAGGAAACGCTGCCAGCCTTCTGGGAACCTTGCCGATCGGCAGCAGCGGCAGCCTCGAAGAAGTTTTTTATGTATTATAATTGTACATTTGCTTGTATATTTTGTACATTTGTTGTAAATAAAACCTGTATAATAATACAAAGATATTACAAAGATTTGCTTGGTAAAATGTTAATAAGACAGATTCGTATTTTTAACTATTTTTTTTTAATTTATAAATCAATACAATAATAACTGTTCTTAACACAGTAATTATCTAGTTGAGACCGCCAAGTGAGTAAAACACTCAAGCACTCAACTTATCCGAACGTTAATTGGATAAATAACAACAATCAGTTTGTCCTGACACGTCCACTGGTGTGTGTGGTCCTTGCGTGACTGGCGTCTATTATATGCGCTTGCGCACATGGCACCATCTTGAAAATCGGTGTTCTACGTCTGTTCTCTCAAATTTATTTAGCTATTCAAATATATTTAGGTACTAATTGAGCACAGGATGAGTTTCTTTAATTAAATATGAATATAATAATAGATGTTAAAAATTATGTTTGTCTTCCTCGGTCATTTAACTAAACCTGTAGTTCCGGATCTAGGTTAATTCCCGCATAAATTATTAGTTAATATTTGTATGCGAAATTATTAAAAGTGTCACACACAAAAGCAACTTTGAAGAATGTAAATTTAAGTTGAGTTTGATGTGAACCTAGCTAGAGAGAGTAGTTCGTAGTTACTCTGACATTAAATCGACGTTTTATTTTCACTTAACATCCACTAATGTGTGTTATTTCAGCTCTAGATGTGTCTCGAGTCGGTGTTTAGTGTTCATTTCATGTCGATATGCGGATTTTTTTACCTAAGGGTGAATTATTAGTGTTGGGATTCTATCGATAACATAAAATCACAAAATATTGTTCCTAACAGAAATAGTCATGTTACATATTACAATAGGTACGAACACATTTTTATAAATCTGATAAGATTATACATATAATACACATTTTTTATAAATGTCCTCCATTTAAAGACTACATTTATTTAGGAAAGATTATAATAATAGTTCAGTTTGATCCAAGAATGATCAACATTTATGCTTACTAGTAGCATTTATCATTTTAAAGGTCAACTATATAATATTTACAACAAATGTACAAAATATACATGCAAATGTACAATTACAATACATAAAAAACATCTTCGAGGCTGCCGCTGCTGCCGATCGGCAAGGTTCCCAGAAGGCTGGCAGCGTTTCCTCTTTGGATGGCCAAGCTGATGCGTTGGCGGAAAAAGCTCCCCGCCCGCCGGTCACCCGAGGCCTCGATTAATTTTTTACATAAAATATTTGCGAAACGACGAGCTTCAGACCCCCACGGACCCATGGTCTCAACCGCAAAAGGCATAAATTGATAATTTGGACCAATACAGGCGTACTTTTTGAATTTTGAATTTTCCGCACCTTTCGCAGCCGCTCCCGCGGCTTTACAAGTCACCGGTAAGTGAGATGGCGCAAGTGTATCGACACAAGTGGCATCCCACACCAACGGCTTGCCGACACTCCACGGGATCAAAGTCATACCATCCGGCCTCTTGCCGTCGCCACGCGAAATACCGACTGGTTCGAGTACAGAAGGCACGCCGGCGACAACAAGAGCCCTACGGATAATATCATTAAGAGCCACGTGGCGTGAAATACGACCGGCGCTTTGAGAACACGAAAGCCCATGATGGCCGAGCTCATTGACAAGATCCCCACAGCGGCAGCGATGAGGATGATTGGACCTGGAACCAAGACGAAGACAAATGCACAAGCTTAATGTTATGCGGTCTAACAAAGTCCCGATATTACTAGATGGAATGGCTTGCAACCAGTGACCTGATTCACTCTGAGAGACAGCTAACAAACGTGCCCGGTCCGAATCAGTAGAAAAATCAGAAAATAAAATTTGCCAAGTTTTTTCGCAAAGAGGTTTGTCCCATTCTCTCTGAGAGTGACTCAAAGTCGGAATATTTGTGCCTGGACAAGCTACCTGCCAAGCATTTCTGGCATCGGATAGGTAAGAAACCTCAACAGATCCAATAGTTGGTTCCAAAACAGATCTGACGAGGTCACTCACACTGTATACCGAGGACAGAAATGCCGGCAGTGATACGCTAGAAATTTTACGCACTCCTAGGCCACCATATCGTACGCTTGAGACCACACTTTGTTGTCGTCTAGGCAACAATTTAGGATTTTAGAAAGAGAAATTTTGATCATGTTGTCCAAAGTTTCTAATAATTGATCGAATTTGAATAAGTGGGTGCAGCGGAGTAAATACGTAAACTTCGGCACAAAAAGACATAGTCGTACAATAAAAAATGCATAATGCGCATTTATGTCATAAAGTCGATGAGAGGATTCATTAAAATTTTGTATCTTTTGCTCAAAAAACACAGGAATGGATTCATCTAAGACGGGGGCTCCGAGAAGAAGAAGCGAATCCCTTGAGATTAATTTAATATTTGGTGCCAAATCATTAAAATCTTGAATAATTTTGGATTTCTCAGATTCAGGAACAGAATCTGAAACTAGGATCTCGCATTTGGAGCAGTTAAAATCAAGACCAATTTTTTTGCTTACTTATATTTCTCACTGTAATTAAATTGAAAAATACAAAATTTTGGGAAAAATACAGAATCATTAATTAAACTTCATACACTACATCGTCATCGTCACCTAGAGCTATCATCAAATCAGATAGTGGTAAAACGCGATAAAACTAATAATTATATACTTAATATATAAGTATAATATATTAAATATAAAAACAAAAAACAGTCTAAATTAGTATAACGAAATATTATAAAACTTGAGAGGTGTCAAGGGACACCCGGATGGAACGAAGTTATATAAGTCGAGAGAGTATATATATATATAAATAGAAATGAAAATATCTGGCTTGCTTTCTATAAGAGAGAGAGAGAGAGAGAAAGAGACAGACAGAGAAACATGCGCACGCCGCTTTGTGTCGGTGACAATTTTTCGTAAGATTGTTTTCCGTCTAGCCCCCTTTCACAACGCGCGATAAGGAACTTCGTTTCCAATCATAATATTAATGCTAAGTGAAAAAATATCGACAAGACGCCATCACTAAACGTCTATCGACCCTCATTACGATCCCGGCGGCCACAAACCAGGCGTTCAGTATCAGCAAATTGCACAAGCAGCTTCATTCACAGCTCTTTAACAAGAATTAGCGCTAGTTATCGATAGCTTGTGTTTATCGACTAGGTTACATGCTTATTCTTTTTATAGACGTACAATATTAGATACAAATATATTTGTTATAAAATTGAGGATAGAACTTTTGAAAATAGCCGGATAATTCATTTCATAACAATCATCTACAATGTGTGCTTACCACCTTCGGCCACATCATCACTTACCATGGTGAGATTGCGGTCAAATATAAGATAATCCAAAAGTAAAAAACAACATCACCTCATGAATATCCACTGCTGAACTATCCTTGCATCCAGCGGTTCTAAGGGACTTTTTTTTATACCACTAGGTGGCAAATAACCTTAAGGCCCACCTGATGGTAAGCAGTTACCGTACCCTATGGACGCTTGCAACACCAGAGGCGTCACGAGCGCATTGCCGACCTTGCATATACCTTTTTACTCATGTTTGCAGAACCCCATGCTGTAGTCTAGGGAACACCTCTACAGGGAGCTCATTCCACAACCTGATCGTGCGCGGGAGAAAATGTCTCTCAAACCGCACTGTACGCGACCAATTTGGTTCTAAGGTGTGAGGATGAACTCCCTGTCGACGGCGGGCGGCAGACGGTCCATCTGATGAATTTTCGTCCCGCTCGGTGCTTCTCAGAATTAGAATCAGAAATAATCCTAATAATTATTTCGTCTCGAGATCCTTTCTTGCCTATTGGTTATCAACTCTTCCAGCAATAAGGGTACTTTGTAGTACCCGACTGGTTTGCTACCACCCTCAAAATGAAAATCTGTCCCCAAGCACCTGTTGGCAATTGAGACCCAGTTGCCGTTAAGGCACTGTAAAAAGTCGTCTATACATTAGCAAGCCCCCTGGTTTAGCTAAATTTATCTGGTTAAGCGTCATGTTACAATTCTTCTGGGGAGGTGGTAAAATAAAACCAAAATTTCCTCGGAAACAATTATCAAAAGTTTTATTCATTGAAATTTGTTAGCATACACAAATTTAAATAGGTTACGCAAAAATAGCCAGCTAGACTCAGGCGTGGGCCTGGGGTAATTCTAATTTGGTTGGAAAACAAATTAAGTTGAGCGCCACTGTCAGAACGGCTGACAGTCCGTGAAAATAATATTAAATGTAAACCGCAGTATAAGAATAAGCCAGGAGGCCTGCACCGACGGATGAGAGGATGTGGCCTCTCCGACGATTGAGGGGCGTGGCCCTCGGGACGTAGTCCGCTTCAAAGAAAGGGATTATGTGGTCCCTTCCAGACAATGGGGTTACGTGGCCCCTTCCAGACATTGGGGTTACGTGGCCCTCTCCAGACATATACATATATGACAGTAGTCACTTAATACTGAGTTCTGACTCAGGCTTTCGTCTAAATTCATAATCGACATCACATGCCGAGAAGTTTATTTCTTTTCTATGCCTTACATCAACTGGTTCTTTCAAAATTCTTTCCTTCCCTTAAAAGTTAGTTGCGTATACGAACTTTCTTTTTTTTAATCTGGATAAGCTTGTGCTGTTTGACTACAATCTCACCATGGTAAGTGACAATGTGGCCGAGGGTAGTAAGCACACAAAGCCTAGGTGGGAACTGGCTCCCAAGTGCAGCTTGAGGGTGGTATCCAGCCAGTCGGGTACTACAAACTACCCTACCACCGTGCAAATCTTATTCCCAGCAATACATAAACTCATAGTCATCCTACATCAGCGGCGCCTGCGCATCTCAGGCGATTGGAACGCGCCACCGACGGCGCCGCATCCTTCGATGCAATTGCTCCCAACTGAAGTAGTACTTCTCCTATCCAGTAATCATATCATCCAACTAATATTTGGTCTTTTCAATCTGATCGTATAATTATAGGGTTATTCAATTATATAGGGTACAAGTAAATTTAGTTGACAGGGCATGATGATCTTACAAGGGATATGCTTGTGTTTTACCGCAATCTCACCATGGTAAGTGATGATGTGGCCGAAGGTAGTAAGCATACAAAGCTTAGATTGGAACTGGCTCTCAAGTACAGCTGTCGGAACACACCGATAGGTGCTTGGCGACAGATTGTCAACTGGTGGTAGCCAGCTACAAAGTACCCTACCACCGTGCTAAGGTTTCCTTGCGTTTTTCTTCACCGAAAGCTCAAGCTCATTGTAAGATTCGAACACACGACCTTCGCCGCGGTATCCGACGTCACTACCACTGAGCTATCCTCGCATTATACGAACAAAGTAATTTTTAGCTTATAAACGTAAGTTGCACTAATAATCGATTGTTAAAAAGAAGGTCGGCTAAGCCCGCCCTCTGCGGCGCCACTTTATAATACCATCGATCATTCCACAGATCATAAAAACCAGGAATTATACAATTGTTTCATTGATTCTGTGATGAAGAGCCATTTAAATGATAGCGAATACTGTATCCCATTCCTAATCGGATTTGTACTGAGAAGTTATTTTTTATGTCAGAAGCCTGACGAGCATGCAGCCGGGTCACAAAATCAAACTCAAAACTCATTTATTCAGTTTAGGCCCTGGTAAGGCACTTATGAACGTAACAATTGACTTTACCACCGGTTCAACATACACATGAACTGAGAACAGTCCGGCAAGAAACTCAGCAAGGAATTTTTTTTAGCAGTGGATCTTTCTTACATTTATTTACATTTTTATAAGTACATTTAGATACATTTTCAAATATTTTACACTACGCCAGGGGGATGCAGGTGCAGAGAGAAGCTACTACAACCATATATTTCTGTCTTCCATATAATGAGTCACCTTATAGTAGGCTTTGTTCATTAACCTAAGTTTAATAAAAAAAAAAAAATTTAAAATAAGACATTCCAGCTACCTCACGTGGGATCCTATTGTAGAAACGAACTTTTAAGCAACTGCTGCCTATGAATATTAGTTATACTACGGGTAGGTACTATAGTCAATCGTTTATTGCCGGCTCTTCTCAGCAAAACCTGTGGCAAAAGCAACTTTCCGAATCGAGCGTTACAATTTTACATTTATCAAATTGACGATTAAAAATATTTGAATAATTGAATTGAATTTGAAAAATCTGCTGTCCAAAAAATCTCAGAGCAAAACGTTTTCCTTTCAGTGTTTTTGAATTTTCATCATTTCTAATTTTTTTCTTTACCTGAAGACCCTTTATTTAAAATTAGGATTATAACGAAAAATTAATTTGAACTCAAGTGATGCGCTTAACAACTTAATTATTTTATATAGATTTATATAGATAGACACTTCCTTACTTTTATGATCTGTGGTAAACTGAGATCGTGCCACCAGTTAACCTATCAGTTGATTGCAGTCATATTAACACCCAGTAATCTAAAACCGTTTAATATCGCACAGTGATATATCGTCTGCGGTTAACTACATCTATACTTCTTTACTAATATTATAAAGAGGAAAGATTTGTATGTTTGTAAAGAATCAAGAACTACTGGACTGTTTTCAAAAATTCTTTCACCATTAGAATGCTACATTATCCCTGAGTAACATAGGCTATATTTTTATCCCTGTAAAAAGATAAGATCCCTCGGGAACGCGGGTGAAACCGCGGCGGATAGCTATTAACAAATAAAGATTCTCTAAACCGAAATAAAGGGGTTGAAATAAGATGGTTTAATTGGATAGCCATTAATATTAATACAGGATGAGTTATTTAAAAAAACATACATTTTGCTGGATGTGGATCGGAGATCTCCGACGAATAAATAAAGTTGAAATAATACCCACCCTAGTCGGGCCGGTATCGCCTCGACTAAATCTAGATAGGCGCAGATTGCAATGTTCTGATAACTCGGAACATCTTTATTGCTAACTAAATGAAATATTTTACCATTTTATTAACGCTTAATTACTTTATATCCTGTTTGTTGATTGTTTATATTCCTCCGGGATAACTATTATAGGTAATATGCGGTAATATTAAGATGTCCGATTTAATTACGGCAGAGGATATTAGATGAGACAAATTGTCGGGAATAAGAGAAGTATACTACGTGCGCCCCGACATAAAATGACATAAGTGTTGAAATATTTTTTTCTAGGTTCACATTTATTTTGTTACCTTTACAATTATGGAAAGAAAAGTTTATTTGTATCAATTTAATTTAATAAAGCGATATTTACAGTAAAGAAATCTTATTTATTTTGTGACACTACATTATCTAAAATAAGGAAATGTAAAATTAGAAACAAGGAAATTCAAATAATATCACCAAGCGTAAATGCCTTTTCTACGGTCAGTTGTTTGAATATACCTTATATGGCACAGGTTAACAGCTATGCAGTAGCTAAAGGTCGTTAAGAACTTCACATATCCTTACTAGTATCGCTAATAACATATTTTCCAATTCACCATCCATTGTAGCAAGCTGTAAAACTGTTTAACTTAAAAATTATTCACGGTTTAAGTGAAAAGTTTGCGAAAATCTTTGCGAAAACGCTTTACGTACTTGGTAATTATATAAGTGATGATGATGATCTTACAGTCAATAAAATCATAGATAATCCGAAATAGAACGCAATGTTTGGAAAATACTGAATTAGCTATTTTGGCATTGTGACTACCTAATCTTTGGATGATTTAGCTTTTATCCCGCATTCATAATGATGAACGCGGATTTCAAGGATTGTGTCACAACAAAATCAAATAAAGTAGTTGCAACTGTCATAGTAAAGCATATCTAAAGCTTAGTAGGGCAATTTAGTCAACTGTGACTGAATAGATTCGTTACGCAAAGCGTACCGCTTCTAAATAAAAAAAAAGAATTGTGACTAGACATCGTGACAAAATTGAATTAAATAAAAATAATAAATAAAATAGATACCTTTTTATAGTAAGAGTTCCGTTGAAATCATAGTTTAGCAAATAAATTTTCAAAGCCTTTCATACTAGCTTTCCGCCGCGGTTCCAGCCGCGATCCCGAAGGTATTAAATCAAATATAACCCCATGTTACTCGTTGATATCTATACTTATTAATATTATAAAGAGGAAATATTTGATTGTTTGTTTGTTTGCATTGAATAGGCTCTGAAACTACTGGACCGATTTGAAAAATTATTTCACCAGTAGAAAGCTACATTATCTCTGATGAACATAGGCTATATTTTGTCCCGGGAAAAGATAAGATCCCACGGGAACGCGGGTAAAACCGCGGGGGACAGCTAGCAGCTTATATATGTGAAACAATTTTTAAATCAGTTAAGTATTTTTTTTTAATTAGCCTTTACAAATAAACAAAAAAAAATCCAATCTTTTCTCTTTACAATATTAATTTAGAAAAAATACAAGCTAAAAATAATAATGACACATTTAGTAATATACAACGACGCTTTACACAAAAATAAAATATTTCCACGCATCCATAAAAAGCGCATACCATTAAAACAGCACATTCAGAACTTATTAGCACTTACCCTGTCACATTCTCCATTATAGTTATTTTCCATTCCCAGTTTATTCCGTGAAATAGGCGGGCTCCAACTTGGATTTGCAACATTAGTAAACTTGGAAACTTGAATGGTCTTGTTATGTAAATAATTTAGTTTAACCATTTTAGTTAACTGTGAATGAGTGTAGAGCGAGCTTTATTCGTTAAAAGCGGTTAACTTGTCGTTAAATGCCTTTTCAAACGGGAAGATATCGTTTTATCCTTATTTTACGCTGAGTAGCAATGCGGAATACATTATGCTGTGTTAAATACATCGCTTGTTATGTTCCTTTCGTAGACACTCGGTCGTGGACTGATTTTGAAATTATTAGCTTTATACTGTTTTCAACATGGGATTTCAAATTATGGTGTGCGGATTGAGTGTTGCAAATGTGCTGTGTAGCTAATTGTTTATTTTTAAATATAAACATTTTTATTCCGTGAGTTTGTTTTCGCAAAACTTGATAAGTATTCGATGAATTGGCAGAATGTTGCTTTTTATTTATTGTTAAATAGGTTTGCGTTTGACTACAATCTCACTTGATCTTGGTCTACGATGGTGCACGATTACCTAGAGTTAACCTAATGTATTTTAATAGGAGAGTGTTTTTATATTATATTTCGAATTTCCTACGGAAACGGGAATTTTGAAGCGTTGTTTGATGTTGAGAATGGATATTAGAATAGGCTGCATAGCCATAATTATTATCTTTTCCTATAGCCAGTTTTTAATTGTTTTTTTTTGTATTGTTTCAGCGATACTTCAGCGTGCGACATACAAGGTCGGCCTCCTGACGATCCAGGGGGTTTCCACGTGCCTCTACCTCTGCATGGATGCCTGCGGGTTCCAATACGCACATGTAAGTAATACCACTTAATACCATTCTTACTTATCTGACGTTGAGGTTTTTTAAATCTTACAACATTTTTTTAATGCCACAAGGCAGGCGTGTCCCTTGATGGTAAGTGACTACCGTCGCCTATAGAAACTAACAATACCAGGGAGATTGCCAATGTATTGTACACCTTATTATAATGCCTTAAAAGCAAACTGGCTCTCAAGTGCAATTGGAACGCGACAGATGTTCAGCTTGAGGGTGGTAGCCAGCCAGTCGAGTACTACAAAATGCCCTACCACCTAAACCCTAAACCGGCAACTATTAAAAATGTGAAAGCTTGTTGGGATGTAAGGATCGATGTGAAGGTGTTTCACGCAAAAACTAGTAGACGGATTCTGATGAAACTTACCACATGGCTAGATCATATCCAGGTTTAAAACATTGGATACTTTTTATCCCGGGAAAAGATAAGACACTTAGGAAACGAGGGTGAAATCGCCGACACCAAGTACTTTATACTGTCTACCGTTTGACTTGACTTTTCCAGTCTTAAATGCTTTTATGCTACATAGAATAAATTTGCAAGTCATCAAAATGTTTGATTATTATTAGTTGTGTGTAAACAGTATAGAATATTAGTTTTCTTTTCTCTTGACGCTAGATTGTTTCGGGTCACGTATGCACGACATGCATAATAACATCCCGTATTTAAGCTTGTGTCTCACTGGCGGCGAGTTAGCGACTACAATAAAAGTTCTATGCCTATAGGTTAGGTATAGGTTTTGATTCCCTTGTGAGAGTTAAAATATGCGACATAAACAGAGCTTAAACGGCCGTATCTTTTTATTAGTTTGACTAAAAAAGCTTGATATTTTCACTGCTCCTAGGGTTTGCAGATTTGAATATTTGTTGTTTTTTTATTCTGGATAAGCTTGTTGTTTGACCACAATCTCACCATGGTAAGTGATGATGTGGCCGAAGGTGGTAAGCACACAAAGCCTAGATGGGAACTGGCTCTCAAGTGCAGCTGTCGGAACACACCGATAGGTGCTTGGCGACAGGTTTTCAACTTGAGGGAGGTAGCCAGCCAGTCGGGTACTACAAAGTACCCTACCACCGTGCAAAATAATTAAGTTAATTACAATATAATACTTCAACGCGTTCCTGAGACAAAGGGTCTTGACAGATGGACTACAAAGTGATCCTATAGGGTTCCGTTTTTGGAACGAAGTTCAAGGGGCTATGAACGTATGTCCGCTAATGCTTCGTGGTTCTTTCTTATACCCTCGACCAGCATGTACGTTAATGATGCCGTCAAAAATTGTTATCATACTCGTAATTGTCGTATTTTTACAGAAAGTGTTACCCACTTAGATTTAATTTTTTTTTCATTATACCTCGAATAGAACTTGAAATTAAATATTTAATAATAAGGAACTTCGTTCCTATCTGGTGTCCCACAACACCACACGTTTTTTTTCCTTTTGAGATACGGCTCCCTAATTAATAGCTTTACTAGCTGCCGGTAACTATTCACCGGTGAGACATATCTCTAATAAAAATATTAACATTAAGTTGATGACAGGAGATAAAAACAAAGTTTTATTTGGAGAAGACCTGTTCATCGGCTATCAACGCTTCGCTATGACGCAACGCAACAGAAGCTCTGCTATGTTTAGGGCTCATTCACACTACCAACTACAAACGATTTAAAATACTATTTAATTTCAAATGATAGATCAGTGGTAGACGTCGGATACCGTGAAGGTCGTGGGTTCGATAGCGGTGGTAGGGTACTTTGTAGTTCTCGACTGGCTGGCTACCACGTCTGTCGCCAAGCACCTGTTGGTGTGTTCCGGCAGTTGCACTTGAGAGCTAGTTCCTATCTAGGCTTTGTGTGCTTACCGCCTTCGGCCACATCATCACTTACCATCTGGTTTCCATAGCATAAGCCCTTTTTGTGTGGGATCAGATAGCCGATGGTGAGCAATGTCGGAGGACATTTATTTCTGTGTATTTTTATAAAAAAAAAATATGCACAACCGTTGCGACCGACCTATAAGAACATCGCTTTACTTGCGCCGGCGCGGCATCGGTTTCGAGTTCAATACCAATCCAAAATAGTGTCATCTATGGACAAGTATTTAGTTTATGTATTTTTATTAGTTAACATTCTTCATTATAAATACTTATATTATATTTAAAATTCCTATTTATAAAATAAAACTAAAAAGCTAAACTAAACTAATTACAAATAAAAAATTTGCCCCAAATCGCTGCCCGATGGAAGCGTGCCAAGAAGACTGGCAGCATTGCCATTTAATTTAGTTTATTAAATTAAACTTTAGAATTTGGTAATTTGATGTTTCTAAGATTTATTAATAACTAGCTGTCTCCCGCGTTTTCACTTGCTTTCCCTACAGTAGGTACAAGTTGGGGGTTGAATTTTAAAAATATTTTCTTAGCGGATACCTACTATCTATTAGGAACCTACCTGTCAAACAAGTTTTCTAGCATTTATACTTTCCGAGATATCGTGATTTAATCGTGAGTGGTATTTCGCTTTTATATAATACTAGCTGTCCGCCGCAGTTTCACCCGCGTTCCCGTGGGATCTTATCTTATCCCGGGATAAAAATATAGCTTATATTAATCTAGAATAATGTAGCATTCAACTGGTGAAAGATTTTTTGAAATCGGCCTAATAGTTTTTGAGTTTATTCGTTACATACATACCAAATCTTTCCTCTTTATAATATTAGAATGAAGAAATATACGTCATTGTGAATGAAAATCAGTCGAAAGCCATTTTGCAATAACAAAAGCATATTGTACGGAATGTTATTTTCTTAAAATCTTAAATTTACAATAATAAGCCAAAAGACTCCATGTCCCAAGATACAAATCTCAAAGTGAAGTCGGCAACAACAAAGACACGCGTGACTTTCACCACACAGGATAGCGATCAATCAAACAATTTGATAGATTGAACCGCTAAAAAGATCACTCGATAAAAACCCTTTCATACACATATTTATTATGACTTCATACAATAAAAAACCCATTTTGCTTCATAATGAATGACGCCTACATGGTGTGATCACAATGTTATTGTATAATTGTGAAGTTATTTTGTTAACCTTTAAAGGGTTTGTAATAAGGTTGGTATTCGATGCGAATGACAGATTTGAATGGAAAGAGATGTTTGTATGTTTTTGTATGACTGCATAACATTTTTTGTAATACTAAGGGCTATTGTTAATTGAAATGTTTGACGGCTGATGGTGTGATCTATTTCAAATTGGGAGTCGTTTGTTTGTGGGTGGCATTATTAAGCCTCTTTTATAAACTTACTGTAGGTGTAATGTTTTATGGCTTTTTAAGCTATATGTATAGCTTTTATCGCGGGCTTAGATGGCGACCGAATCAAAAAAAATCGTAACGAAATAACCTGACACCGTAACCATGACACCTTAGGCACCTAGATATTTTAGTCGTCGTGGACAACGTCGACGTGCCGACTTTCGGTAACCATGACAACAGTCATGTCCTTAGGTGTTAACTAAGGTACTGCGTCGAAAAAAAAAAGTCTAAAGACAACACACTTTTTTTTATATTAAATTATTCAGCTATTATTCGGCGGCGGGACTTCCTCGTTGACTATTCGAATAGATGGGATGAAAAGTATAATGCTATGCAATAGCTTTACCGCGGCAGTCCCCGAATGCCACAGTAAATTTTTTTTTTTACTTGTATACCTACGAAAAATACGTAATTTTAATTTTAGATGTTTTCGAGCATAGATATATAAAATGTATTATTTCTGGAACATTTGCAAAGTTTTTTACATAATTTTAGTAAATTCAACTGTTACTACGTGTCGCTTTTATTTCTAAAAATGAAATCTTCTCCTTTACTTTTAGAAATCAGCGATAAATATTTTCCATTGTCATAAAGGTTTAATTTTAAACGAAGTTCTTGGATAAGTTTGCTTGTAGCTCATTATATTGTTGAATTATTAAAATACTTTATTTCTTCTTCACGGCAAATCTCATCCCCTTAAAAATCAATAACAAATGACGTATGAAATAAAAACAGACATAAAGGCAAGCCGTCACATCGTAAGCGATATCTCTGTATCGCGAAATGCATTTAGCGTGTCATTTGTCAGATATTTCATTTGCGCCCTTTTCGTGGGGAGCGGCTCCCTCTAATGATGTTGTTTTTGTTTTCTAACAATATTTTCCTCCGGGAAATATATTTTTTCACTAAATAAGTCTGTCTGTCATCTTTGATTTGTTTATTGCATTTATTATGTAATGGGATTGCGCGAATAAAAATATGCAGTTGAAGTCGAAATTAGTTTTTTTCTTGTTTACTTAGGTACTTAAATTACTTAAGTACCTACTTTGTTTGCAAAAACTTTGCTCGGTATAATTCTTATAAGGATAATCTTTTGGCGAAACATCCACTCTTATTATTACATCTTATTATTACATTATATTAATAGGTCTATTTTTTCCTAACATTGAAGAAATTTTCAAAAGTTAGGACACTTTAGCTTAATTCCAATTAAAAGTAAGAACATAAGACAAAAAAATGTCGCACACTTTGGACAAATAGAACATTGAGTGCACCCTGCACTTAAAATCATCTATCGTTACATTTATCACACCACCCCACAGCACGTTTCTTTCGAAGCCGTATCAATTCAAAAACGGAATCACATATTGAAAAATGGAACGCAATTCAAAAATCAAAACATAAAACCCGCTAATCGTAAGCTCGGAACACATTTATATCCAGCCAGTTTAAATCGAGCTATAGAGCAAATACTTTTTGGTGCGGACAGGTCCGTGTCTCTTTGGACGATTGCTAGTGTTGGGGTGATCCCATTAAGTAGGCGCTACACAAACAACGGGGCGATAAGAATGAAGTGACACCATTAATCAGGAAGTTCTCGATTCATTAACGCTTGAGGCGAGCATCGATTTGTCATATGGATGTGTGGCCATAAGTAGATACGAGGCAAATTGTTTCGGGGCGGGTATTTTTCTATTCCTTCGTCCTTTAATTTAGTTGCGTTCACACTCGTATGATGTAGAGTGCTGTCATGAGAAATGTATGAATGAATTTTTCATTGTTGACAGGCTGTAGGGCTGCTGAATTAGCTGTGACAATGATGTGTCATGGAATACTATTTTCTTTTTATACTTTTTTCACTAGTGACAACTAGGTAGTGTAGTTGTCGTGTTGTCGATCTTTTTATAATGCCTGAAAGGCAACTGAGGGATTGGTAGACAGCTAGTGGTGTACCTATTGTAGATGGATAGATAGAAAAATAAATACATTCATTATTAGGATATTTCTGTACTAAGTACAGCTTAGAAATCATTGACCCTGTCTCACCCTTTGGTGGGGAATGCGAGGAGCGCTGCTATACCGGGTGAAAATCAAAGTGGTTTTGGTAACGTATTGTGTACATAGAGTCGAAAACTTTGGATGTGGAATGAACATTAACATTCGTGTGAGTTGTCAAACTGACATTTCATCATCATCAGCTCTCATTTCGCCCTCTGTCGTGTAGAATTCTCAGTTTATGATTCCGAACCGGTGGTAGAGTCAATTGTAAGGTTCATAAGTGGACTCAGGGACTAAACTGATTAAATACATTTTAAATATCGACTTTCCTATCAATCATTCTTAGATAATGTTCACCGAACACAAAAACAATCCATGCCATTATCTATGAACAATCCTGTCCATCCCTTAGTCCGTGTCGCTGAAAATTCTAGAACGCAAATGGAGGGAATAGTTGAAATATTTGGTATCCCCTTAGGAATTTACCGACTATTTCTAATGTTAATTTACTTTAACTCGCTTAGGGAAAGTTTGTTGTTAAACTCAGTCTTTAGACAGATGCCTTTTATGCGTCTTTGTTTGCCGACGCCATTCTCGGGTATTTGCTGAAATATTTCTAAATTTAAATTTATTAATTAATTTATCAAATTAGATTGATTACAATTTCTTACTCAAAATATATTATTCGTTACATACATAGGTACCTAATAAAATTATTAACATAACTCTATTAAACTATTAGGCTGTGTTGCTTGTCGTCTATGCCTATATCAAGTTTAAAAAAAACAACTAATATTAATCATATAAAATGTAACCGGAAAGAGTCATAGACAATCAAAAAATTCATTAATCATGTTTGTATTAATTTATTCATACAACAGTAAGGATGTACTAAAAATAGTGAAGCTACATTGTTAGAAAGTATATCGATCATTCACAATCTGTGTTGTCAGAGCTTCCTCTTAAAAATAATGCTGTGCTACCGATAGCGCAGTCTGTGGTACACTGAGATAATTTTTTAAAAGCTTTGATAGACATTTTCTTCATTCTTCACAACTTCTTCATTCTTCTAAACAAAGGGATGGAAATTAGGCTCCCTGTTGTTCAGACGTTAGCTTAGCAGCACTGTCCGCCAGCTACTCGGTCCACGAAGCGGTAGAACTGTATGATAGTAAAAACAACACATTAGAGTCATTATAAACTAACAATTCATAAGCGCCTGTGAAGGCCTATTTGGATGAATAAACATTTCATTTTATTTCATTTCATTATTGTAACCGAAAAACAAAAGGTAAACGGAGCGTTCGTAAAAAAATTGTCTCCAATGAAGTGAAGCACCGTGCACGAAGTTGTTTGCGTGACCTGCACGTACGTTATCCCGCGTGACTCGCATCGCACAGGAATGCGGTCGGCTTCCTTTTTCAAATTCGGCTTCCTTTACTATGCTACAATTGAAGTGCGCTGTTTTTTTATTCTGGATAAGCTTGTGTTTGACCACAATCTCACCGTGGTAAGAGATGATGTGGCCGAAGGTAGTAAGCACACAAAGCCTAGATCACTGGCTCGCAATTGCAGCTGTCGGAACACACCGATAGGCGCTTGGCAACGGATTTTCAACTTGAGAGTGGTAGCCAGCTAGTCGGGTACTACAAAGTAACCTACCACCGTGCTATGTTTTCCTCACAATGTTTTCCTTCACCGAAAGCTTAAGCTCATTGTAGGATTCGAACCCACGACCATAACTATTTTATAGATAGGCTATTAAGTCAGTCGATAGGTTAGGATAACCTTACTGACTGGTCCTCTCAGTCTCAGTACGCCACTGCCCTAAGATAATGTTAATAACGGGAGCACCGTGGGATCTTTTTAATATCGTTGGAATTATTATATATCTGTATCACTTGTCTATGGATGGTCCATGAAGGCCGATTCTAAAAAAGGTTATAAAAGCAATACGTACATTATAAAATTACGAAGCTTATTTTATTATCTTATAAGTTGTTCCAAGTTTTAATAAGCGTAGGTAATTTAAATAAAAATCCTAGGCTTAGCGTTATTCCAGCAATAAATTAATTAACTTATATTTTTTACAGCTTTTTTCATACAAGATGGATGTTAAGTAGTATGATGATGAGTTCAATTAGGGATTAGTCAAGAAAACGCAGATGCTTATTCCTATTATTTCGCATAAAACGTTGGACTTTTAATTTATATCCACGATCATAAATTCTTATAGAGATACGTCTATGGTACCTAAATAGTAGTTAAATTATAGCTCCATTACTCGACTAAAAAGTATTCGACTACAAAAATGGGCAATAGACAAAACTCTTTGACATTCAACGATATTAAGCGTTTTCAGATACTGGGCAGAAACGGATTAATAACCCTCGCTTCGTTTCAAAGATAGCAACATTCAAATAGGAACTCGGAAAAAAACTGTTCGAATCTTAAATTCGGACTAAAGGGTTTCGCCGCGCCACAGGCGCCGCCAGTGTTGCGACAACAAAAAATTGAAGCACAAAAAAAAGTGTAAAGCAGAACCCACAAAATAGACATAATTTATACGTGAATTAACGATACCATTGTGTGTTTTTGTTGTAATTTTTATTTACGATTGTTTATCCTATTTTATGTTTTAATACGACGTCATATTTATGGCTTTTTGATTTTGTACTACGGAATTTATCTTTTTTGGGGATGAATTAATTTATAGGGTAGTTTATATCGACGTTTTAATGCATAGTATTGTTTGTTTTTAATATAGCTACTCACTCGATTTGTTTAAATGCAAAGTACGTATATAAAACAAGATGCGGCTTGTCACACCAACTGAAACGTTTATTGCATTCGTGTTTCATGGATCGTAAAAATTACAACTGTTTTTAACATGAGACCCACTATCACGATCTAAAAAACCGTGTCGGGACTCTACAATATTGACGATCACATATTTTACAACATTTTTATTAGCTCAGGCATCTCTTCCGAAAGG
The DNA here is from genome assembly GCA_951361185.1 of Ochropacha duplaris. Taxonomy (NCBI): domain Eukaryota; kingdom Metazoa; phylum Arthropoda; class Insecta; order Lepidoptera; family Drepanidae; genus Ochropacha; species Ochropacha duplaris. The sequence continues at coordinate 2,110,571 of OX592709.1, read as the reverse complement.
ACGAGTGGAACCCGGTTTAAGAGTGTCGCAGCTAGATTAGGAGATTATAGTTCGATATAAATTTAATAATGATTAATAATGATATCGAGTTTATGAATCAGGTTCGATTCTGTAGATATTTTTTAATCGAGTTGTTTATGTTATTCTTATGTTACTTTAATGTTGCACTATACACAATGTAGGTACTATTTACAATGTCTAGATATCTTTCCAACCAAAGGTTGTGTGGATGAGATCGCATTTTTGCTTTGTAGAGTAATTTCATGTTTATTCCTGTTCTGACAGTAAAATTATCATCTTCAGGAATTGCGTTTTATTATTTATTTCAAATTAAAAAAAGTACTACTATTTCAATGTATCCTAGTGAAAATACTTTAATTAAATTAATGTGACGCGAAAGTGACTTTGTTTTATACTATGTAGAGATTATAAAACACGCAAAGTATTTGAAAAAAATATGAGTCGTGTAATTTAATTCTAATTTTTATATGTGACAAAATTATTTTTATCACAGTCCCACTCCACTAATGACTCTGTTCTAATCTAGAAAGCAAAAGCAACCTAATATGGGAGTTCTTAATTTCTCATAAACTGTGAGGGTTAGTGACGACAATGACACCATATCGGATCGTAAACTTTTTATCTCTTCATTTCCTTTTTATACTTTTTGTTTAAAGAAAAAATCAATTAAAATTAGGCACCTAAAAAATCCCATTCGAAGTTTAAATCAAACTCAGTGTTGCCAAGATCCTTCTACTGCTATGATCGAAGAAGGAATGCCTATTCTCAATATTGGGACTTTAAAGACTTTAAAAATATTTTGCACAGATTTTCTATTTTTATATTTAAATTAGTAATACCAAATGTCGTAGTGTCAATAACCTAGAATTTAGCATTGTTATGAACACCGCATTCCTATATCAATCTAGATTACCTACCTTGATAAAGCTAATTTTAATTTTATGCCCACTAAATTCGTCGAATGGTAAAAACTTTTTGACCTCACATAAACCCTTTTTTAACGGCAAATAAATTGTAATTTTGAATTTGGAACATTTTTTTACGTCAGATATCTAACTAGGAGACATGCGGATAAATCGTCGACGGTAGGTACATCATAGACGAAAGGTTCTTAGGGTTTATTATTGCGTTTTTGAAAATGTTATAAACAATAATAATGGGACACTGAAAACACTTTCCTTTAGTTTCTTTAGTTCATTACATTAACTCAATATTTACATCATTCGAATAGCATAATACCCTATGTACCTACTTATTAAATTATATTAAATATGGGACAACCTTTAAAGAACTTGCAAAATTGCAAACTGTTGCTAAAGACTATATTATTTGATAAGTTCTTACCTGGTCTTATCAAACCGTTTTCATGTTATTCTGCTAAATATTAAATGTAACTATTATTTATTAACAATAATTTATTTATGAACCGCCCGGTTAACGTGGAGACATTCTAAATTTTAAGTATATGAACATAATAAATCACGATTTAAATCAGATTAAAAGTAAATGCCGACATTTTGGGAACTTAACGCAGCTTGTCTGTCTATCTATAGGTATGAATAATGCAAAGGCCGCTCGAGACACACGGCAAAAACATTGTTTTAACAACCTATCATTAAGTATTCCCATAATTACACATGCTTAGATAAATAATATTATTAAAATGTTTATTTTTGTTACGGCATATAATATTAAGTTAAATGTCAGCTTGTGTAATATTATAATTTGTGTTTAAATAATTATTATTATTAAATCAAAAACTGGGACATGATTTTATAGTGTTGATGGTTTTCTTCCGTGATTTTAATAAAGACATTATGACGTAACTCTTGCGCCAGCGGCATTTTATTTCATTATCTACTTTTGTAGAACGCTCTTCACTGGCATTTACAGTGTATAATATAGACTTATTTATAACTTATTTGTAGCAATAGAAAAGGAAGTTACGAGGAGCTCCATCAATTTCTTTTGTATAAGTAGGTCCGTGGAAGATTGGTTTAATTTGGCCACATTAAACCAATCTTCCACGGACTTCTTCTTCATACTTATAAAACAAAATATTTTATATTTATTTTAAGTTACAATGAATAATAGAAATTATTGCGAAGCGCGAATAAAATAAATTATAAAGTTAAAAATCATGGGGAACTTCGGAAACTGAAAGAGGTGCCGCATTCGCATAAATTAACACTAGTTATAAGACCTACAGGCGGTATGCTAGACCAAAAACATTTAAAAACTCCGTTTTCGTGAAATGGATTGACGAATCCCATCAAAATACTTGGAAGTGATGCAGTTTGGTCACATCGATCTTTTTATCGATCGCGGTCTCGATTTCTCGGAAACGTTAAATTAACGATACGCGGTCGCAACCTTACCAATGTGTCACGTTCCGATTTGTCCGGGCGCCGCAGCCGCTGGCTGTCATGTGTTCTTTTTTTTCGAAACTCGAATAAGCAAAGGAAACAAATGCAAACATCCTTGTATCGGTTTTGTTTTTGACGGGTTGGTGTTATTTCACGGTTAATTTACACCCTTTTAAACTGTATTTGTCTTTGTAAGCGACTGGTCCTGATAAATGGCTTGATGTGAATGGAAATTTAAATTCATTCACGGAGCAAAATTTATTGAAAATTTATTTATCCAATTTGCGTTTTAGCGGGATTATCTCAGATAAGCTACCAAGATCTTAAAACGTATCTACTGATTACAACATGTCTTCGTTTTGTTTTTTTTTCTTTGGCGTACCTAACTTAGTTTCTTCGTGAATGTGCCCTTGGACATAATGTTTAAAATAAGCCCACTATCACCCAAATAGCTCTTTAATGAAAATAAAATAGCCATAACCAAAAACTACATAAAAAAATGTTAAATACTCCACTGAATGTCTGCCTACCTTCTCTGCATCAGTAACTATGAGTGTACTTTTTCAGTAATGCATTTAAATCTTTTACCCGGTATAAATCTGTCTCGGCTAGACTACTGTAATTGACATATTTATTACTGTATAAATAACGCTCGGGGCGCGTAAATTAGAGTTTCAGCGAACTTATTTAATGTTCACTTTGCATTTATCCGTTATCTGTTATTATTCACTGACAGGTAGTGAGTTTGTTACAATTGTCATAAATGTATTAACAAGTGTTTCAATACGGACCTACGACTTGATGATCTATACAAATTAATAAAATTAAGTTTATGTTTGTAATATAAATTATTAACCATTGAAAGCCGATTCTAATGCTTTTCATTACGAACCCCGCTCCAAAGAAAAGCAAATCTTAATCTCCCAGTTATACCTAAATAACCTTTTAGAATAAGTATTATATCTTGATTCAATCAATACTAGCTGTACCCTGAGTTCACCCGCTTTACTGGGAGAATTGCATGGTTAAAAATTTATTTAATTTCAGCGTGATGGGATAAATATTTCGGCGTGGTAGCTTTTGAGATTAGCGCATTCAAACATAAATATATCAGCTAGAAAATAATAGTTTAGATATCAAGAATACCTGTGCATTTTACCCCTCACATTAAGTATCACTCGAGGATTTATCTAAAAACCATACGAAACAAGTTATAAACATGCATTTAACATGCTAATATCCAGAAAAACATGCGTCGTGTTGCGATTGAACCCACGCCCTCGTGTAATGGGGAATAACTTTCTATCAACTGAGTCTAAAGCGAAGGTGACGTGATAACTTAATTTATTTTTATTAGGGTAACTTCGTTATTATTATTTTTTTATTTAATTTTGTAAAATTATGTAAATTTATTATTTATTGCAATAAATCAATTTATTTTCACTCTTTCTTCGTCTTTCTACTAGAGAAGGAATCACAAATTACTACATCCTTTTTTTACACTGTCAAAAAAATAATTTTATCTATATTAGAAAATATTTGATACCACTAAAGTTGTGCTAATTTAACTAGAAGTAAACAAGTTGATATCTGATTGATTTTTTGCATGCCTGGATAAAAGTGGCGTAAAACCGTACAGTAGGTAGGTATATATCACATATCACAATGAAAGTAAAAACCTATTGCATACATTGTTGACACATAGAAAAGACATGTCAATAACAATAATAAAATTTAATTCCACCATATTGAATCCTTTACAAGGACCTCGAAAAGGTTCTTCTTTACCGACTGTTTTAGTCTATAAAGATGCTAAGCGATAACCCTGCATTCGTGCTAGTGTCGCATCTCATATCGATACTCGATCATCGCCATCGATAGTTCCACGATCGTAAAATTTGACCTGTAAGGTTGGCACGATTTATCGATTAGAAAATGTATAAATATTTCATTGATATTTGCATGTTGATGGAAATTAGAATAATCTTGTTAGCTGCGTTCGAAAACATCGTAGATCTTACGCATTTGAAATTTCAATTGAACGTGTCGAGCTTTCACATAACTTAAGGATTAGTTTTATTCAGTTATCGTTAATATTTATTATGTCTGTTTTTTAATCGAATATGTCCAAACATGTTGTTTTATGATTGTTTAAGACAGTAACTTATTTGCATGGGCATTATTATTTATGGCTATCATAACACTGACGCATAAAAATGTCAAATAACGACTTTTGGTCTATTTATAGTTATAGTAGTCTGTATATATAAAAGGCAATCGTTACTGACTGACTGATCTATCAACACACAGCTCAAACCACTGACCGGATTGCGCTGAAATTCGGCACGCAGATTGTTATTATGACGTAGGTATCAGGTAAGAAAGGATTTTCCAAAATCCCCCCTAAGGGGATGAAACGGCCGTCCAAAGTTTGTATGGAGAAACCGGATCGCGAATCCCCGGGGCGGAAAGCTAGTCCATTATAAGTTACACTTAAAATGCAAATCTATATTCCAGTTTCAATAATACCTACCCGATTATATCCATAGATTTTAAGGAATAAGTTTGGTATATTATTATCTTTGATGTTAGTAGCCTATGATTTTATTTAGTATTTTTTGTGCGTTATAATCTGGGACTGTTAAAATCTATACTAATACTATAAAGCTGAAGAGTTTGTTTTTTTTGTGTGAACGCGCAAATCTCAGGAGCTACTGGTTCGAATAGTTTTTTTATGGTTGTATATAGCCCATTTATCGAGAAAGGCTTAGGCTAATAATAACATCACGCTATATTGCGCAAAATCCCACGGGAACGCGAGTGAAATCGCGGGAGACAGCTAGTGTTAATTAATTTAACAAACTTTAACCGATATTTACAATACCAGGTTATCATAATTGGTATATTAACTATCGATGGTTTTTATCGATATTCAAATAGTCGATCATCAATCTCTAAAGTGTTATCTTCACCTAATTCTCACACCGTTGACGCTTTGGGGCTGTGAACCAATTTCACTTTAACTTTAAACTAGAGTCCTGTAGCTATTATTCGGAATGGGGGTCTAATAGTTTGCCGATAAGATAACGTGCGATATATTATGACGTTTGGAACGTGGGTGCAACTCTATTGACGATAATGTATTTGGCGCGCACCTGTCTTAATTGAACTATTAGTAACGGTTATATTTATCTATTTTTGATAAGGCTACAATTTATAAATAGAAAAGTAAAGAGCTAGAGTGATTTTTATTGTTGTAATTTAGAATTAGTTACATAAATTATACTGTCATTTTTGTTCATTTTAATTACGACACAATTATATACCGATTTTGAAACTAACTAATAATAAATTATATTTTTATATAAAAACTAGATGTCCCTCGCAGTTTAACCCGTGTTCCCGATTGAACCATTCAGGGGTTGAATTAATAAAAAGGTAGGTGTTAATATTTTTAAATGTTAAACAATAATAAAATAAAGAAAATATAATAAAGAAATGTCAGATGACACGAAATAAAAATATATTATTTAAAATTATTATTTAAGTCTTAAAAATGGCAGTTAATCTTAATTCTTATCATATTCAGCTTTGTCGAGATTTCAATACAGGTAGCGACATCTAGCGGAATAAGTTCGAGTTGGTGAATTAGGGAGAGAAGAATATTGTACGTAGTTATTATTTACTCTGAATTATAAATTTAACATTATTATTATTCTTATTATTTAGTGTGAAGTTAGTTACTAGGTACTTTGTTATGAAAATGTAATTAATTGTATTTAAATGTAATTTAAGGCGATGATAGCTCAGTGACGTCGGATACCGCGGCGAAGGTCGTGGGTTCGAATCCTTACAATGAGCTTCAGTTTTCGGTGAAGGAAAACATCGTGAGGAAACCACAGCACGGTGGTAGGGTACTTTGTAGTACTCGACTGGCTGGCTACCACCCTCAAGTTGAAAATCTGTCGCCAAGCACCTGTTGGTGTGTTCCGGCAATTGCACTTGAAAGCCAGTTCGCCTTTAAGGCATTGTAATAAGGTGTACAACACGTTGGCAATCCCCTGGTGTTGCCAATGTCTATAGGCGACGGTTGTCACTTACCATCAGGTGACCCACCTGCCTCGTTGTCACTTGTGACATAAAAAAAAAAAAAAATATGGTCACTCGCAACCACGATCAATTACCTAGTCATAGTCACTATGTTTGGAACGGCTTCCACTTACTTTATTTATTTATAGGGACTGACTATATATTTTTTTTTTTATGTCACTAGTGACAACGAGGCAGGCGGGTCACCTGATGGTAAGTGACTACCGTCGCCTATAGACATTAGCAATACCAGGTGGACTGCCAACGTGTTGTACACCATATTACAATGCCTGAAGGGCAAGGGCAACTGGCTCTCAAGTGCAACTGCCGGAACACACCAACAGGTGCTTGGCGACAGATTTTCAACTTGAGGGTGGTAGCCAGCCAGTCGAGTACCACATAGTACCCTACCACCGTGCTGTGGTTTCCTCACGATGTTTTCCTTCACCGAAAGCTCAAGCTCATTGTAGGATTCGAACCCAAGACCTTCGCCGCGGTATCCGACGTCGCTTACCACTGAGCTATCATCGCCTATAGGAGTACTACATATTATGAGAGTGATAAGCTTCTATAAAGCAAAAAAATTACATTGAAATCCACACGGTATATTTTGAGGACATCATAAACCCAAACACTTAAACTTACCACCGCCATTCCAACATGTGTAGGTAGTCCCTTTAAAGAAGCAGTAGCGACCTCTACAAATCAATTATGTAATTTAAAAAAAAACAGTGCAACCAATATGACGGAATTTATGCGAAATTCTTTGATAACTAAAATTTTTTATACACATAGATTGTTAGCTAATGTTAATACGCCCCGTTTCGTATTTACCTTTTTATATAAATTAGAGTTAAAATACTATGAACTATTATTCGTAGTTGGCAATACTGAGACTCGTAATAGTCTGGTGAGAGCAGCATGCACTCCATGGGTGGTAAATATCCTTTTTAAAGATCGTGCACGTATAGCTTATAATTCTTACACTGGTTACACTAAAGAACTTCCGATAGGACAAATTGCCAGCGCGATAAATCAACGCGACTATAATTTTCACCCACAGCAAGGCGGTAAGCAGCAACCATAGATTCAATTTAATGTCCCCAGTATTCTAAGTCACGAGAAAATTTAAGAGGCATTAGTACACCCTACAGCGATTCAATTTATACATATTTATGAATAAAATAGCCAATTTGTTTTGCGGCATGAGCACCCGGTCGTTAGGTGCATAACGGCGCACTGTCTCGGGCTTGGGGGCAATACTGCGCGGCGGTCCTAAAAGGGAGGCCCCAATTTAAACGTTGAAACTGTCAGACCAATTCCATATTGGATTGTTGTTTGCTATGAAAACGTATGAGATTATTTATAGCGGATTTATTGAGGACATTAATTATATGTGCTATAATTGCAGGGTGCCCATCTAATCCTAAACTAACAAGCGTCGCGGGTTAAAGGGAAATGATGATTTATTTATTAGTTCATTAGTTTTTTCGTTTATAATAATTTTAAAATGCACCACTTATATAACGTCCATCGAATTTCAATCAACTAATGTTTTTTATTAGTTATTCTTTAACTGTGAGGTGGTGTGATTCCTTTGTTATTCAAAAACTAACTGTTTATTCTCCATTGTTCCAGAAGGATCTCTCGGACGATTGCGTGTTCGAGGAAAATTTGGAGGGAAACAACTACAATACTTATTCGCGGTTACGAACCGGAAAGAAAACCTTCTTGGCGTTGGACAACCGGGGCAAAGCGAGGCGGACACAAATTCCGGTCAGTCGACCTTTAGGAAACCTATCAGCATACGCGCTAACCATGATCAACCGATGGGATGGGCCAAAGCAAACGCACTGTCCGCCGCGACGCCACCGTGGCAAATTGAAAAAGCCGCCACCCAGGCATAGAAATTGCGCCGTTCGAATCCAAAAACAGAATCAGAGGCATAGGAGAAAGCACAAGAAGGCTAGCAATCCGAAGAAGAAGCAACGGCATCCGAAGACGAGAAGAAAACACGATAATGGGACAACGACAACGACCGAAGTGACATGGGACGAATCCACCATGTCAACGATGTCCACAACGACGGACGTAGAGTTTTTTCGGTCAGCGACCGCGCTGGAGGCGGTCGGACGCGCGTGAGTCGAACGCTGGTCGCGGTCGGGGCAGCCGTTGCGCTCGCACACTAGCACTGTTCCACACTTACACGTGCAAGAATCTCAATATCATTCCTTTTCGGTGCCGTTCTGTTCGGAACAGCACGTGAATATGTTATTACTAACAAGTAGCATGCATTGCTCTCTTTGAAGGATGGTGTTCTCTTTCAATGTTGATACCAGTGACTCGCTATTGTTGAATATACATATAATTCTTCTCTATCACTTTTCTTCTCGTAGTAGGTATGAAACGAAATACTCCATTGTTGAGTGTATTATAGTTGATACAATTAACAATTAAACGAATGATATTATTCTACCAAAGCTACTGAAATTATCTATCTCAATTTATATTCCTAGTTCGCTTTAAAACGTAGGTTTATCGGCAAGATTCCAATCGTTAGTTACTGTTACTTATCATGAAATTAACGTAGTTAATAATTAATTGCTAACTATTTTCGAGAACGATTGTAACATTAATGTTTGAATCGTCGAGATTATCTTTGAGTAAGGTGGAACTGTGCTAGGTACATGGCAAAAGATTCCTGTCAGTGAAAATTAAGCCTAAATACTTACCGTTTCGGAATCAATCTCTTTATTAATATTCTAGAATTAAAATTTTATAAAAAAATCACTTCTAAAATGATTTGTATCAAATGTGACATATATTTATTTTTGTCATAATTATCTTCTTGGTCCATTATGTGGCTGACCTCTAATATTTATATTTAATTAAACTTAAGTGATCCGTTAATGGACTCCATAGCTCAGACGATACGAATTACGAACTAAATATATTTAATGTGTCAGTAATCTTAAACGCTCTATATATTAAAGTGCTCTAAAAAGCATTTATTCAAATTAAGAAATTATCGTTCCAATTCACCGATTAAATTATAATTATGAATGCTAGTTTTAACATTCTAAATTAAAAAGTATATTAAATGAGCGTCTATAATTTGCATGTGAATGAACCGAGATGAAATTCCGAAACGTTTATGTACTTAGAACGATGTGTCAAGGTGTAATTTCATAAAAAATTGACTGAAAATTGGACTGAGTAATGTAGTTTATGTTGGTTTCGGCCTAGGCTATGATAGGATAACGTAGTGCGGCGGACGGCATGCTTCTATATTCTATTTTAAGTTATAGTCGGCTTTAGAAGGCGAGCGATCCTGTACGGATGCTTAATGACATACAAATTATAATTCAGATATAATAATGTCATTCTCATGACCGCCGGCTTCGTGACACCATGCCTAATGGACCCTGAATGGTCTGCTTGAATTGTACCAGTTAAAACTGGATTAAAAGCTAAAAAAAATATAACGCAACGGTTCCACCGCACAAGATCGCTCGTCCTCTTGTCCAAAAATGTAGTGATAAACATTAACGGCGCAGAAGTGACTAGTAGTAATTTAGTTTTAATACGTGTATCTAATTTGTAAATTTATTTATTTTCCATAGAGAAAGTCGTATTTTGTTAACGTTTTAGTTGATGTTTTTTTTATTCTCTCGTCCCCTTTAGTTCCAACCGAATGTAGATATGTAGGATGTCATACGCTTTTATTTTTAGTGAGCCAATTTATAATTGTATTATATTTAATAGGTCCGTTCGGTAACAATATGTTGCTTTGTATGCAGTGTGTATAGAGTGTATGGAGGCATTTGCAAATATTGTGATTGAATGGATTTCACACGATTACATTCTCTTTAGTGTTGTCCCTCGCATTTTGATTATGTGCGTATTTTTATACAACGAATACTCTTGAACGAATGTCAGCGAACGGCTATTTTTGTAAATACAATGGCACGTGGTACATTTTACCCCTCATTAACCCCACTATCAGTGAACATTACTGTGTTGATTTGTACAGATTTAAAGCAAGGTATTTTAAAATCAATTTACCAGATAAATTATGGTTCGCTGATTATGCTAGTTCAAGATTTTTTTGTGAATATTTGCAGCAAGCTTTACGAATGTACCTACGTATGTTATACGAATAATATTTTGAATTTATTTATATTATTATTATAATTTATGTATGTATTATATAACATTAGGTGTCAAACGAAAGCGACATGAAAATCATCGAGCAGCATTTACTCATCCTATAATCACAATAAAAAGTATGCTTGTAAGAAATAAGCGCACAGATTTCTTGTCTCTTTCGTATAAGTCAATAAATTATTCGAAACTTGGATTCGTTATTAATTATACTTGACTCGTTATTGTATTGTAAATTAATACCAATTCATCTTTATGTTAATATAGCAGCAGTATTTTGGTATTGTAATAATGGTTATCCGTTGCAGTATCTAGTTTCGTAGTTTTTTATATTGAATAGAGATTGTAAGAAACTTCAAATAATTGTCAAATTGGTTATTTTAAATGTATCTGTAACGTCGTTATTTATAACACGACTGGCAAGGGGTAATGTGTTTGGAAACTCATTTAATTTCTTCCTTCCGTAATCAGACTTCAATAAATCATTAATTCTATTAGAATGCATTAATAAAAACATATAAAAGTACTAAATAATATTTATCATCACAATTAAGTAAAGCTCCTAAACAATTAGCAATAAATAATTGTATTATATTTACAAACGCAAATTAAAATAGTAGATGATGAGTTTACCTAACACAGTAGGTACAAGAGATGGTGTAAAAATATGAGTGTAACATTATTATACAACCCAATGTGCCATAATTTTAACCCGATCGGGTAAACCTACCGATTCACACTTGTTAATTTCATCGCAGTTACTTTGTGTACATCATACGTCGAATAAGGGGAATTCAGGTGAAATTAGAGCCATCATGAAACAAATATATTATTATACAGACAATAAATGTAAATAAATCATACCGTATAATATAGTACATTGTAAAGAAAATAATTTATTCACTATTCAACCTATGACTCTAATTACCCCTTATAGCTTTAGATCTCACTGAATGAAAAGTAGGCAATATCCTTTATTTAGTGAATATAATCGTAAAAAAATATTGTATACTTGCGTAAAAAGGAATTCTATTTTAGTTTTTTTTCTGAACAGTGAGATCTTAATCTATTTATCCCCTTTAACTAAATAATTTAATAAGAATGTCAAGAGGAGTCAAACAGTATTATACTTAATTAATTTCGATACCTATTTACAATAATTATTGTGAATAATCGTGTTTGTTTAGTGCATTTATAATGTGTACAGTAATTTTTTTTGGAATACAGATTTGTAAAAGCTTTTTTCGAATAATCTTTAGATGTTTCTAAAGTAGAATTTTAAAATTTCGCCTTCTTAGTTCTTACCAAAAGAAGATTGATGGAAACTTTTAGACAATAACTTTTTACAGCCTCTTATACCGACAAATAAATAAAAATGATTCTTTAAAGTTTTGGCGTTTTATTTACTTTTGTAAGTATTTGTTTCGTCTGATTTATCATGTTGTATTTGATTTAGCAAAAAACGACTACTTAGGTTCGATTCCTATTCAAGATCTAAGACTTTGAATAGGATCCTTTCTTTTCCTATAAGGAAGCACCTAGGCAAAACTAACCCTATTTACCCTTAATCAAAGAAAGAGGGATTGTCCCAACCTAGTTATCTTTCTCTTTTTCGCAATTGATAGGTATTTGCTTCAATTAGGTATTTAGAGTTACCTGGTATCCATTTAGAATACATAATTCTTGGTTCCATCCATGTTAACATAATATTTTATTTATTTACGACATATGTACAAAATATATCTACAAACAAATGTACCAGCCGCAGCCTCGAAGAAGATTTTTTTATATATTATAGTTATATATAAAAACAACTTCTTCGAGGCTGCCGCTGCTGCCGATCGGCAAGGTTCCCAGCAAGCTGGCAGCGATTCCTCAACTATGTTAACTAATTCAAAAATATTTCGGTTAAACCTGCGTTCCCGTGGGATCTTATCTTTTCCCGGGACAACATATAGCCTATATGTACATCGGGGACAATTAATGTGGCTTTCTAATGGTGAAATAATTCTTCAAATCGGTCCAGTAGTTTCAGAGCCCATTCAATGGAAACCTTTGATTATTAAACCAGCCTAATACTCAAAGATGGAAACAAACAATCAAATCATTCCTCTTTATAATATTGGTATAGATAGGTAGAGATTTCATATAGTAACATGACCTCTAATCAATCTCTTATTTATTATTAGATAGTTCCATGTAACTTGGATACAAAAACGCATAAAATTATCGAATATTAAAGGAATATAATATCTAGTAAAATGGAACGCACTTTTAAGTGAATGATACAAAGGTTGGTAGTTCCGAATAGTGACGTGACGTAACATTGTTTGTCAGATTAAAACCCAACCACGACTAAACGAATAGAGTGAAAAAGAGATAGATATAATATATATGGTGCTAAGTGTGAAAGAGAGCTTATACATATTATTAGTGTTTTTATCTCGGAAAAATAATTATCTCACAATCGTAGACATGCTATCTCTGTCTACGCTTCATGTAGATTGCCAACCATCTTTTTTAAAACAGTCATAGCCACCATTATTGTTAGAGCCATAAGAGCTATTTTGTATTGTGGAAATGTTTGACCGAATAGTAGCGCGTCATTGCATATCGAATGAACGGTCGCTCGGTCGTGGTCGGTTCTTTGCTCGTCGCTCTCCTTCATTCAATCGCTCGATCGCCATTTTGTTGCAGTGATCGAACTCGTGTTATTTTCGACTCGATTAAATCGTTTACCTTTCATTCCATAATAATATCGGCGGCAAATTGACTATCAAGAAAGAATCGATACCAAAATGAAGAGATGTTCATCGGTAGTGTGGCGATTTTTCGAACGAATTGAATCTAATAATAGATGCGTTGCAGTGTTGTGTAAATTATGTGAAACGCAATACAAGTATTTCGGTAATACAACTAACCTGAGAGTTCATCTGACTAACAAGCACCCGATTCAATGGGATTTGTCACAGAATGGTACTTTCGACGAATCAAATTTTCGCACAGAAGAGGATGAAACCGTCCAATCTCCACCAAAGGCTAGGAAATTTGCAAGAAGCTACAACAAAAAAAAAGTACGTTATTCAGTATCCGTTGATAATGAAGATGCAGAAGGAACAATACCTAAAATTGAAATACAGCGGGTACCTACAACATGTTCTTATAATAAAAAATATGTCCTTATCACGTTATCACTTGTGATAACAGCCTATGTCGAATCGCTATCGATTATATATCGATTAGAGATTATCGTTGGAGGTAATGTTTTTGATCCAATACTCGATCTATCAATGGGAATGAGATAGGAAAGGAATTTGTTTTGTAATCGATTTTAGTTCGGTATGCTTGTTGTGTCTATCTATCTCATATTTTCTTACTTGTTTATTGATTACAGCTTACATAACCTACATATTTTTTCTTAGTTAATTAGCCTTTTTCAGTACTGAGTTGTTTTAAATATCATTCCATTCATTTACCATTGATTTATCTACTCTTGTTGACCTAAAATCAAGTCAGACTTGTGTTCTAACTATCTGTTCCTATTAGGCAGGTATGCTGTAAATTGAAAATAATCATATTCATTTCTATGAATAACCATAGATATTTTTAATTTTCTGGGTGAACAAAAACCATAGTTTAAAAAAGTATTGAGTTTATAAGTAATCAAATGGAGATTATTAAGGTTTCTCTTCAAACAATATTTAAAAGTGCCCACTTATAATTTGAGATTATTGTACAAATAAAATAAACTATGGTTTATTTTCTAAAGAGGTTCAATTAGGATAGAAAACTTATTTGGTATCTAATACCTATTTCTTTAACTTGTAAAATTTGTCTACAGGTTGATGTACTTGAGAACCCTTCAGAACCCGAAGACGAGGAGCACAATGCCACCATCAACTTGGTGCGGCAGATGCACACAGATCGTGGCTCCGATGAGGAATGGCTGGAAGAAGACCCATACCATATCACACATGTTGAAACATACGAACCAAAGAGGAAGAAGATGAAGTACAAGAAAATAAAAAGAGAAATTCAATCACCTCCTGGCCTCCCCGGTTTCTATGTCGCTCCTAAAGAAAAGATTGTCTACGAGGAACCCGATAAAAAAGATGAATATTCAGTATTCGGTGAATATGTTGCCAATAAGTTAAGGAAGATTAAGACTCCGCGCACACGTGGGAACTTACAGCAGTTGATCACAACTATAATGTGGCAGGCTGAGTATGGTATGTACGATAATGCAGATGCAGTGAAACGGGTACTTATGTACACAATACATGCACCTGAAGGTGATTCCGGTACCATTACTCAGGAATATGCAGTGGACGTCAGTCAGGTTACAGAAGAAGTTATTGAACAGAGGGACGAAGACCAATGCGGCAGCGTTGAGGGGATTGAGGCACGAGTCTAATTTAATTGTGTTAAAATGTGTTTCTCATACAAAGATAGATTATTATTATAATAGGTTAAAATTAAATAAAGGTTCTTTTGACGTTTCAGTACCTGTATTTTTTGTTTCAATTCCCACCCAAATTTTCAGTCATATTAGATACTAGCTGTGCCCTGCGGTTTCGCCCGCGTTCCCGAGGGATCTTTTCCCGGGATAAAAATTATTCTATGTTTTATTCCAAGGTATGATCTACCTGTATACCAAGTTTCATGCAGATCCGTTATGGCGTGATTGAGTAAGATCCATCCAATCCAAACATTTATAATATTAGTGGGATTACTAGTTTTCCTACGTTTTATTCTAGGATAAGATCTACCTGTGTGCCAAGTTTCATGAAAATCCGTTCAGACGTTTTTGTGTGATATGAGGATCAAGCTTTCACATTTATAAAAGATAGATCTTTGTAAATCAGATCTTTATTAGCACAAGTGACAACCAGACTGGCAGGTCACCTGATGGTAATTGAATAGGCGACCTATAGACATTAGTAGATAATACTAGGGGGATTGCTAATGTGTTGTTGACCAATACTGATAGCTTGTGCTTTAGAAATCAGATAAATGATTACTACATACATAACAATACACCTATTTATTATTATTTTTAAATACTTAAATAAATACACCCAAACTCAGTACAAACAGACATTTTCATGCACACAAATGTTTTTCTGGATGGGAATCGAACCCACAACCTGTGGCGTGAAAAGTACCTACTTAGTGTGTTGACGAATACCCATCAAAAAAAGTATCGGCTTATCTATGGAGAGTGAATTGAATCTTTGATAAAAAAAACAATTGTGATAATAATAGATTTAGAAGCAGTTTTTATTTTTCTTTCTTCAGGGCAAATATAAATAATCTGGTATGAAGGTATTTAATGATTGAATGATGCAAAAAAGTAGAGTGATTTTTCTAGGCAATCAATAAATAAAAATATTCTGCAAAACTCTTATTACTTTTAGAGGTATGAATGTAAAATCAGAATCTAATGTCTCCCCTATTACGCGGCATAAAATTTGAATTCAGAAGGTAACTTTTTATTTTTATATTCATCACGAGCCATATAACCAAGACTAGATCATTTCAGCAAATGAAATGGTCATTCATAGTTCATGGTAACAATGACAACGATGCGTTGCGAATTGTTCGGTGCGAACGCAAATAATTAATGGATGGTGTGAAGTATTTAGGTCGGGTGTTCAACTCATGAGCAACCAGGATGCAACTTTAATTGCACAACTAAATTCTGAATTGGCGCAATAATTGCATAGGTATCTGGACTCTGCGGTAGGTCTTACCCTGCTGATTAACGTCATATTCATCTTGATGTCGTCCGCCAATCAGATTAAGATCTGAGGAATTCCAAAAGGCAGAAACACGAGGACGAGCATTGGCATACCACACAGTGCTGTATACGTAAAGGGTAACATGTAAGCTTGGGTAAATAAATATAAAGAATTTTGGGTATCAAAAACGTATCATCATGGCTTCCTATGAGAAGGATTTTTATCGAATTCATGACGTGTGAAACCATTTCTTAACATCAAAAACCGAATTCTAGGCTGGGAGTAACACACGGTGTTATCTCACGATCTTTAAATTATCAAATAGGTAATACCAAATAAAGTACCTACCTTCTAAATTTGTCAGCAAGGTGCAGTAAAAATTATGAAATAGGTATCAAAGACCGTGGTGGCTTGGCGTGGGTTTGAAATCTAAAATCAGCTTTAGCTTTCTATGAAGACAACTCGAATTGCTAGAAAATAGATTTTATTGTTTTCCTGGCACTTTTGTCCTAATGATAGCTAAGGGGACCCTCTTAGCTCCTACACAATTAATATGAAGACATAAATACATTCAAACTGGTATTTAGTAGATGAATATTATACTTAGGTCTTCTCAAAATGTTTTCTTTCACCAAAATCTCAAGGTATGTAGGAATCGAACCTACGACCTTCGCACATTTGTTTAATTTTGTACTTAGGTATTTAAATAAAGTTTAAATGATTAACGGTATATTTAAAAAGAAGTATTAAATTATTAAGATTTAAACGACTTTGATTCATCCTAGATACCTAGTCTAAAATACTTAATATTATTTTGTTTTCATATCAAAACATCTCGACTTTTTACATATTTTATCTGTGACTCTCTGTATAACCTGTATGAAAGCTAGGCACCGCGCATGCGCAGTTGACGGCTGTATGACATTTCATTAGCTATCCTTTTCTCGCAATATATATTTTTCTCGCTCCCACACGTCTAATCAGCTGTTCTACCAACATGGCCACGTTAAGCCGTAACTCTTGCAAATTATTACGAAAAGTGCAAATTTCACCTGTTTTCAGTAGAAATTTTAGTCATGTAAAGTGTAATAATAATTTTAAGAAAGTGTTTGCCACATGCGCTTGTGTTTTCGGCGGCGGTGTGTTGTATTATGCCATAAATAATTATGGAAGGAGGCACACCGTGTTCGCTCTCAAGGCAAAGGTAAGTTGCAAATTTATACTATTACTAGGTAAAATCATGTAGTATCGCATACCAAAAGAGATGACGCGACTGTTCTTTGCGTACAGAATAGCTGGTCTTAAACAACGGACAAATATTATGTCATGAAAATTGATAATCATTGCGGTTGCTTCTTTGTTTATAAATAGCATTTTTGACGTTTCGGGAAAACCGAGTGCGCGGTCAAAACACTCGTGTGGGAAAATATAGAATGATTAGTATTTTTAAACAATTTACCTACATACTTAACTTCAAAATAAATTTAAATATTGTTCATGCTAATGCGTGCTATAATATAAATAACTGATATATATAACCTAGGTACATTTTCCTAAAAAAATAATTTATGTAAAGTAAGTACCTATTCCATTTGTTATTTTTATCCTTGATTATATGTAGGTATATCTACCAACCAACTGACTTATTTATTATTAGAACTGAATGATTTGTTTTCCTTATGTATCGCGAATTCCTAACCAGCGCCATCTATTGGCGTATATTACAATCTCAAATATGACCTCCGCAAATTATTATTAAATTTTTATCTATTTACTACATAACTTTGATTTGATGTATTTGCCTAATAAATTTTAAGGCGATGATAGCTCAGTGGTAAGTGACGTCGGAAACCGCGGCGAAGGTCGTGGGTTCGAATTCTACAATGGGCTTGAGCTTTCGGTGAAGGAAAACATCGTGAGGAAACCACAGCACGGTGGTAGGGTACTTTGTAGTACTCGACTGGCTAGCTACCACCCTCAAGTTGAAAATCTGTCACCAAGCACCTGTTGGTGTGTTCCGGCAATTACACTTGAGAGCCAGTTCGCCTTTAAGGCATTGTAATAAGGTGTACAACACATTAGCAATCCCCTGGTATTGCTAATGTCTATAGGCGACGGTAGTCACTTACCATTAGGTGACCCGCCTGCCTCGTTGTCACTTGTGACATAAAAAAAAAAAACCTAGGTCACGTAGGTGCGTATTTCTAAATAATGGCACTCGATTTTTATTGAACGTTAAAAACATGCATGTAAAAATTGAGCCAGGATTTGCAGTTTTCGTGTCACTAGAAATGTGGTAGCCACTGTTTAGGTCACATTTAGTTTATCTTGAATTTCAATATATTCGTCTTTCGATTCCAATACAATATATTACAGGCATAAATTGTAACGCTCAATGACACCAATTATTCTCCCGTCTTATTCAACATTCACCACCCCACAGGGGCACTCATTAACTCAACTAACACGTGTTATAAAAAAAAAAACCTTAAAAACCCCCAGCCATTTTCTCATGGCGACGACAATACCGAAACGGCTTGCGACGTTGAAACTAATCGATGCACATCATTATTAAATCTTCAAGTAAGTAATTTGTTTAATGCATTACTTTTTATCGATAGCGTTGAAGGCTTTGTAATTTTTTTGGTTATTGTATCTAATAACAAATTGTTATCTAAAAAAGAGAAGGCCTGACTCACTGATTTATCAACGCCCAGCCTAAACTTTGGTCCTAGAAAGCTGGATTTTGTCACAGGTGTTGTTTTTAAGACGTAGACGAGGAATGAGAAAGGATTTTTCAAAATTCAACTCCCAAACGAGTACGCGGGTAAAACAGCAGGGCGGAAAGCTAGTTCTTCATAAAAACACTTGCTACTTCGTTTTAAGTTTTTTCCATGATTTTGGCATTCTACTAGAATCTTAAGATTATATATATTGAATATATAATCTATGGATAAAACTGCAGTTTTTACAGAATTTAGAAATTTTCCGATCGGATCGCAAGGCTAATCGTTTATTCAAGGTAAGAAACAGTCACCAGACAAATTTACGAGGCGCGCGATAGTTCCTTAAAAAACAGCGCTTCTGACCCTAGAGTTTCTACCCCAAAAGACTTTGGCGGTAGCAAACGACCTGCGAATGGCAGCGTGTCGTGACTAAAGTTAGCGTTTGTGGAAAGCAATGCCTGAAGCCAGCAACTCTTTTATTATGCCAGAAGTCTGACAAGCAAACGGATGGGTCACCTGATGGCATGTAACTACCGTCGTCTATAGGCATTAGAAATACCAAGGGGATTGCATTAGCATTAGGCAGGCAACTGCTAGAACACACCGATAGCACAGCCCATAGGTATTTGGCGACAGATTTTCAACTTGAAGGTGGTAGCCAGCCAGTAGAGTACTACAAAGTACCTTACCACCGTGCTGTATTTTACTCACAATGTTTTCCTTCACCGGAAGCCCAAGCTCATTGTACCACGACCATCGCTGCGGTATCCGACGTCTCTAACAATGAGTTATCATCGCGGGCATGTGGGACGTCGACGTTTTTCTAAGTCTAGGCTGCCAAAAAAGAAGACGTGCCCCATTCTGTTTCCTAATCCTTTACTGTGCAAATGTGCATTCTTTCACTGGTGTTCTAGTGCTGTCTTTACGTGTGATATGTCGATGTCGATATGCAGCACAACAACACTAGCGAAAGAATATAATCTTGCACTGTAAGGGATTAAGAATAATGGTGGGGCACGTCTTCGTAGAGCTCTTCTATCTATACTTATTAGTTTTAGTAAAACCTATCACGATTATGTGACTCCGGCCTAAGGACGTTAATAGACAGTTAAAAAATATTGCAATACATTGAATGCATTAAAAAAGCTTAAAAGACAAGCAACATAGGCCATCGTTCGATCACAACCACGATTTGTCGCAGATAACGTCACTCGTGACTAGGCAAGCGTAGTTTAATGCGATGGATTCGATCGGCATACTGAACTGATTAATTTACTATTTACTTCTTTTTTATACAATAATCTGTGATAAAAATGATTTATAAATGTGTTTAGCGAGTACTGCACTTACCTATCTCATGGGGATGCGCTCGATGTCCTGCCTTACTCTGGATTATGTTACAAATCTAGCATATTGTGTCCGGTTGTTTGATTTCTTTTAAAAGGCTTCATTTGCTTATGTTACCCTGTGTTCTGAATTTCGGTCAGTCATTGTAAACCCACAGTAAATAAACCCAGTACTAAGCTGAATAAATATACGCATACAGAACAATGCGTCAGAAACTCAGAACCTATAAAACTTAAACAATACAATAACTCAGCAATCCACGTATGTTAAACGTCCAGAGATGCGGCAGTACAATACTACAACAACACTGTAATTAAACATAAACTAATATTGTATTATTCACCATTTATGTTTGTACCAATCGGTTCGGTCGTCAATTTACTCGTTTTGCCGCTGCGCGCGCAGCGGTGGGCGCCCAAGCGACGCGTCTCGCAAATCCTCTCATTATTCCTGCCCAAGCGCCGGGTGTAAGTGATGTGTGACATGTGGTTTCGATAAACATTAAAACATCGATATTAACTATACTCATGAATACCAGTGTCGCTTCCATCTATGGCGTCGCTGTAAAGAGATGCACTATGAATAATTAATATTAATATCGATGTACCTAGTCCTTTCGCTTATCATCTTAAAAGTACTCAAGTTAATAGGTCTAAGCTTTTTTTTTAATCAATCAGGAGTGAACTACTCTTGCTTGAATCTAATCCCTTAACTTCATTACTTAATCTGTAATGAATGAGTTAAATTACATCTTTGGTAGCTATCTAGCTTACATCGTCATACTTTCTTTAAATACATGTTCAATTTCGAATCTATTCTTCTATCCTTGTACAATAGATACAAATATAGTGCTGTCTAGGGAGGATGTAGACTTCCTTTTTAGGGTTCCGTACCCAAAGGGTAAAAACGGAACCCTATTACTAAGACTTCGCTGTCGGTCCGTCTGTCTGTCACCAAGCTGTATCTCAAGAACCGCGATAGCTAGACAGTTGAAATTTTCACAAATTATGTCTTTCTGTTATCGCTATAACAACAAATACTAAAAACAAAATAAAACAAATATTTAAGGGGGGCTCCGATAGAACAAACGCGTGTTTTTTTTTGCCCTTTTTTGCTCGTTATCAATAATGGAAACAGGTAGGCCCTTGAAATATTCACAAAATATTGAGTTGTATTTTTACTTTAATAATAAATAATAAAATTAAAATAAAATAAATATTTAAGAGGTATACAACATACACCATACAACAAACGTGATTTTTTTGCCGTTTTTACGGAACCCTTCGTGCGCGAGTCCAACTCGCACTAGGCTGGTTTTTTTCAATCAACCTAAGTGCGTGAAAAAGCGGTTAAAAAGCACAATGGGACAAACGATTTCCACGTGGTGTCACAATAGAAAAATATTAATAAAATATCGATAAGAAATTATTTTCAGCCATCACTAAACCGAGTAACTCGACTTCTTAAGTGTAAATCCTTTGCGTACGCGCCGGTGTATGAGCCGCACTTACATTATGACAATAGTAATATAACTGCGGTCCTTAATTGTATATTATAATGTATTTTCACTTATATATCCTGTTATAAATAATCTCGAGTGCTAACTGAGTTAAGATGAAAATAATGGACCTTATTTGCGATGATAGCTCAGTGGTAAGTGACGTCGAATGCCGCGGCGAAGGTCGTGGGTTCGAATCCTACAATGAGCTTGAGCTTTCGGTGAAGGAAAACATCGTGAGGAAACCTTAGCACGGTGGTAGGGTATATTGTAGTACCCGACTGGCTGGCTACCACCCTCAAGTTGAAAATCTGTCGCCAAACTCCTATCGGTGTGTTCCGACAGCTGCACTTGAGAGCCAGTTCCCATCTAGGCTTTGTGTGCTTACCATCTTCGGCCACATCATCACTTACCATGGTGAGATTGTGGTCAAACACAAGCCTATCGAATATAAAAAAAAAATCGCTATTTAAGTAAATTACTGTTTCAATAGTAACTATGGTAAATATCGCCGCATTGTTTGACAATGATACGAAGGTGACCAATAAACAATGTGACAATTTCGAGACGGACCGCAGATCGTCAACTGCAAGCGTCACTACTGGTTTCTATGAAAGCGCGGCGGCATTTGGCACGCTCGGAATCAATTTCATTCGTTAAGAATTTAAAAAGTAGTATAGCCCTTAGGGATAATGTAACTTTTTTTTTATTT
This sequence comes from Ochropacha duplaris, assembly GCA_951361185.1. NCBI lineage: Eukaryota > Metazoa > Arthropoda > Insecta > Lepidoptera > Drepanidae > Ochropacha > Ochropacha duplaris. Next base: position 2,087,907 of record OX592709.1, on the reverse strand, counting down.
TTTTATTCTCGATAGGCTTGTGTTTGACCACAATCTCACCATGGTAAGTGATGATGTGGCCGAAGATGGTAAGCACACAAAGCCTAGATAGGAACTGGCTCTCAAGTGCAGCTGTCGGAACACACCGATAGATGTTTGGCGACAGATTTTCAACTTGAGGGTGGTAGCCAGCCAGTCGGGTACTACAAAGTACCCTACCACCGTGCTATGGTTTCCTCACGATGTTTTCCTTCACCGAAAGCTCAAGCTCATTGTAGGATTCGAACCCACGACCTTCGCCGCGGTATTCGACGTCACTTACCACTGAGCTATCATCGCCTTAACGAAACTTCCTATTAATGAAAGGATTTTCAAAATCGCATCAGCAATTTCTTAGAGTACCTCCTACATCCAAACTTTACCCTTATAAGTGAAGATTATTTACCATACATAACCTTGTGTTCATCACAAGTAATCACAACACTTCTTAACTATGTAAGTATATAAAGCCAAGGAACTGGCTCAGTGCAGTTTCCAGATCACACCGGTAAGTGCTTGGTGGCAGATATCCCTGATGGATCCCTAGGAACTACGTTCAAACTACCCTACCACCATGCTCAGCTCTTGCACAAGGTCGTGGGTTCGAATCCTACAATGAGCTTGAGCTTTCGGTGAAGGAAAACATCGTGCGGAAACCATAGCACGGTGGTAGGGTACTTGGTAGTACCCGACTGGCTGGCTACCGTCCTCAAGTTGAAAATCTGTCGCCAAGCACCTATGGGTGTGTTCCAACAGCTACACTTGAGAGCTAGTTTGCATCTAGGATTTGTGTGATTACCACCTTCGGCCACATGGCCACATCATCACTTACCATGGTGAGATTGTGGCCAAACATATTTATCCAGAATAAAAACAAAAACACCTCAGCTTTCAACATAAGTGAACTTAACATCCACTGAAAATAATAACATCTTTATTTAGTTATAATGCTTCCTTATTGTTTTTTTAACGGTAAGAAATGATGTCACATCATCACATGTTTGTGATCCTCTTTGATTTTTATTTTATGTATGTTTTGACACTTCTCTAAGTAATTAATGAGGTTCATTAAACACGTACATTGATGTATGACAGTCAATTTAGTATGAACTAGCGACCCGCCCGCGGCTTCGCCCGCGTGGACTACACGTTATATCGCGCAAGTGGGGGTGATGGAGGGGGGATAAAAGATAGCCTATGTTCTCTCCCAAGGTCTACTCTATATCTGTGCCAAATTTAATCTAAATCGGTTGTATTGTTTAAAATCACTTCGTAAATAATCACTTTTTAGAAAGGATAAAAAATTGTTATGGTGGGTTATCCCTAAGAGATAAACATATACCATCGCGGACTTTTTTGTTGAACTTTTTAAGGTGGACAATACTGTAGTACATTATTTTGGTCTATCTCGTAGGGTTCAGCCAGCGTTTGCAATATAAGCGCAAAAAAATGCTTAATTACGACATCACATTAGAAACCTCTAAATTTATCAGTGTTTCGCTACTATATTATGCATGTATTATACATATAAACCTTCCTTAAGAATCACTCTATCTATTAAAAAACGCATCAAAATCCGTTGCGTAGTTTAAAAGATTTAAGCATACATAGGGACAGACAGCGCAAGCGACTTTGTTTTATACTATGTAGTGATATGGGTTGTGTTTTTTTCTGCGACTCAGAGACTAACGTCGTATAATTAAAAAATCTATAAAATCATCGGCTGTATCCAATCATCTGATCCCTTTCAATAAGTTCTGTAGCACCTTCATAAGTAAAGTTTTTCTTCTTGATTTTCTTATGTTTTTCGAAGCTCATCTTTAAAAAGTTTAGTAGTAAACGAAGGCCAATAAAAAAAGGTTTTACCTTATACTTTGACATGAGTATCGGACAGATCTCACAGGAAATTCTTCAAAAATACTATGAAGTATTTGTCACTTATAAATAATTCATACGATATCACTTTGCGGTCTCCTAACCTAGATCAAGTACAGACATTGCATACAGATTGATATAACAAACAATAAGACTAATACAAACAATAAGACAATAACATTCACGTCGCCTTTGATGGTGATGATTCAGCCAAGCTCTAGGATTTCCTCCTGAAGTTTTTTTTAATGATAATTTGCATTGTTCCATTGTTACGTTTGGCTGTGTCAACAATAGTAATTATATTTTGGAGATTTTTGATTCGTGTCATTAAAGTCCTGATTTGCATGTATTGGACTAATTTTAAAGGTTATATACCTTGTTAGGAATGACGAAGTACGGTGAGCTGTGCCTACGTAGCTATAGTGATATAGGTACTTTATGTTATCAGTCGCGAGCCGCTACCCGTTCGCATTAACACGATGTATTATTGTGCTCCTTAATTTTGGTTATTAAACAGTTAAATAGTGTCTCAAAACCTGCGTATTATTCACATCCTAACATACCTTGTCTTGGTCATATCGCTAGATACGTTTTAATATTATGGTCACAATTGAAAATATTTATTTACTGCGTGAGTCACAACACAATAAGCCGAACTTGGCGGCTGCACCGCCCGTCACCAAATTTATTAAATCATATTTCATATGACGTGCGTGCAATATCTTTTGGTCACGTCGACATTGCTAATTCTTTATGAGAGTTGGCGAAACAAAGCGATGTCGTCATTTGTCTATTGATCTTGTGGTTTGTGGTCTAATTTGTAATGATTAATGCAGTTATATCCGCTATCGTTTGGACGATGGCAATGGAACATTTCAGATCAATTTTATTGACTTCAAGTTTAAATAAGCTGAAACTGAGTAAGATTTATATTCGTCGTTTATTTAATACGGTTTCACCCGCGTACCCTTTTTACCCTTTAAGGCGTAGAATTTCGAAAGATCCCTTCGTATTCCTCTTCTTCGTCTTAAAAACTAGCTATCATACATAGACGGGCAGTAGAGTCTTAGTAACAGGTTTTCCGTTTTTACCCTTAGGATACGGAACCCTAAAATATCACTAAAACAATCGCTACTTTCGATAGCGTGACTCAATACTTGAACTTGGCGCTAGCATCGCCCTGCATCCAAATTATCACATTATGTGTAATGACGTTCACCTACTGGTGTATTGCAATCACGTCAACTCATTGATGATTGATCATTCATATATCCTCTTTTGTGGTCTAATATAAATTGATTTCTTGAACGAAACAGTGCCTACGTTACATTCATGTAAATACTGCACGTACAAAATGGCATTGGGGTTAGTCCTCAGTAAAGTTTGCGGTAGGTATCCTTATTTGAATTAATCTTAAGGCCTTGATAGCTCAGTGGTAGTTACATCGGAAACCGCTGCGAAGGTCGTGGGTTCGAATCCTACAATGGGCTTGAGCTTTCGGTGAAGGAAAACATCGTGAGGAAACCATAGCACGGTGGTAGGGTACTTTGTAGTATTCCACTGGCTGGCTAAAACCCACAAGTTAAAAATCTGTCGATAAGCACCTGTTGGTATGTTCCGGCAGTTGCACTTGAGAGCCAGTTGCCTTTAAGGCGTACAACACATGGGCAATCCTCTTGGTATTCCTAATGTCTATAGGCGACGGTAGTCACTTACCACCAGGTGACCCGTCAGCTTCGTTATCACTTGTCGTATATAAAAAAACTATAAATGCTTTTTTTTGTGCGGTGGTTTGTATTTTTGTCAGTACCTCCGTAACGACTTATGGATTTTAATGAAACTTATCACAGAGAAAGATCATACCTAGAATACACCATAAATAATAGGTAGGGTACTTTGTAGTACCCGACTGGCTGGCTACCACCCTCAAGTTGAAAATCTGTCGCCAAGCACCTATTGGTGTGTTCCGACAGCTGCACTTGAGAGCCAGTTCCCATCTAAGCTTTGTGTGCTTACCACCTTCGGCCACATCATCACTTACCATGGTGAGATTGTGGTCAAACACAAGCTTATCCAGAATAAAAAAAAAATAAAAAAAAAAAATAATAGTTTAGGATATGATTATACCGAGAAAAAGTAATCAATAGCACTCAGGGATAATGCTTTCTATTATTACAGTGAAATAATTTTCTAGATCGGCTCAGTGGTTTAGGAGATTACCTCCTAGTCCTACATACAAACTTACAAACTTTACCTCTTTATAAGTAATAGCTGACCTCCACAGTTTCACCCGCGTTCCCGTGGGATCTTATCTTATCCCGGGATAAAAATATAGCCTATGTTAATCTGGAATAATGTAGCATTCAAATAGTGAAAGAATTTTTTAAATCGGCCCAGTAGTTTTGAGTTTATTCGTTACATACATACATACAAATCTTTCCTCTTTATAATATTAAAAAGAAGATCCATTCTAAATTGCCTTATCAAAAAAGATCGGAGATTACCGCACGGTATACCGTCCTTTAAAAAAAGTTTACATAAGAAGACACTTGTATCGCCTTCAACTTACAACTCGGCGAAATGGTATCCAGTGAAAAAAAGTTGTTTATAATGAGTTCTATGCGAAATACTATTTTTTTTACACTCACGACTTGTGTCCAACACTTTTTTCTGGATGAAACAGAATCTCTCGCTTTCGCCATACGGTCTCTGCAATTACCAATGGTCTAGATCGCTATTCGAGATTCGATCGAGTTGAGACTGAGTTAATCGATTTGGAGATAATCTATGTATCGATTTAATGGGAAATCGGAGGAAATTAATCCCGTTTGATTGTAACAAGGTATGTGATTATATAGAGCAGGTGTTATCGTAACCCATTTTGAAAATCGATTTTGTTATTATATACTAGTTGACGCCTGCGGTTTTATCCGCTTCCATGGAATTAAAGTTGTTACACAATGTTTTCGAGGAATGTAAAGTATTGTGTATTCTATGATCTGTTTTGTTGACAAGTTTCATCAAACTCAGCTTAGTCATTACTACGTAAATAATAAAGATCTACTCAAATATACACTAAAACTTTGACATTTAAATTATAAGTAGGTATGCATATATTTTTTTTAGGTAGGTACTTTGTAAGTTTTCCCCTAGTGACTAGGGGCACGTTATGGTTGTTTTTACAAGTTATGCTCATCTCTTTTTGGCACGTTGAATTTAAAGGATAGCATTGTCAAAACCATCATAAAGTGATAATTTGTAAAAAATTATAAAACTTTTACAGATATAAATAAATAAATAAATATCCTCGGACATTTGTTCACACACGGTTATCTGATCCCAAACTAAGCATAGCTTGTAATATGGCAACCAGATGACTGATATACTACATATACTACTTTTTTTTTTGTAAATACATACTTAAATAGATAATTACACCCAGACTCAGGACAAATAGACATGTTCATGCACACAAATGTGTGTCCTGGATGGGAATCGAACCCATGACCTGCGGCGTGATAGGCAGCGTGTTAACCAACCACGCCAACCGGCCCGTCAACTTGTTTTTGTTTAACTTGGTTACGAATACATATAAAGTTTTTGGTAAATTATTTTCAAGATTAATAATAAATAAAAAGATCCACTAGTACTTGTTTAACTGGAAAAGTAGAACAAAAATATTTAACCCGTGTCACCGAATAAACCTTACGTTAGACACTCGGCCGTCAATTAATCAGTACAAAAAGCAACAAATGGTTGCGCCTGCGCCTGCGACTGCGCTCGTAACAAAACACTCGATCGCTTGATAATATCTACTCACGATTAAGTAAATCACGGCTATTCACGCCTTAACCCTAAATTGCCCACAACCCCTCAATAAACGGGGTCGTATTGTCCCATACGAACATTAAGTGAAGGGTGTTTCTGAGAATAGACCACCTACCTCGACTATTGATCCAATTCTTATATTGGTCAGTGTATCAAGTTTTTTGGTGTCACAGTTTATGTTGGACATTGTTTGGTGGCATAATGATACAATTTGTCGTTCTTTTGTCATTTAACAAAAAAATAAACGTACTTAAATAGAATTTAGGGGGATACATACCGGTGAAGGGAATTTATTTGATGGTAAAGAAACTAGTCGATTCGCATTTCACTGTAGTGTTAGTAGACGGCTAGGGTTCGCCCAATAGTAGAAATTCGACTAATAAGTAAGGGAAAAAGAACTGTTTCCATTTTTTTTAGAATAGAATAGAAAAACTTTTATTCAGCTCAATACAGGCAATTACATAAGAGATTTCATAACAACAGAAGACTTATTATATCTAAGGAGCTGAAAAGGTATCCCACTCAGCATAATGTCGCAGCACAAGGGTAGACCTGTTGCTACGACGCTGGTTTTCAGTGGGAACCAGATGTTGAACCAGATGATGATTTTATTGTTGATATTAAACTTTATTTTCATTGTATAAGCTTGTGTTTGACCAAAATCTCACCATGATAAGTGAGGATGTAGTCAAAGGTGGTAAGCACACAAAGCCTAGCACACCGATATGTGCTTGACGACAGATTTTCAACTTGAGGGTTGTAGCCAGCCTGTCGGGTAACTACAAAGTACCACCGTGCTATGGTTTCCTCACGATGTTTCCTTCACCGAAAGCTCAAGCTCACTGTAGGATTCCAACCCACGACCTTCACCGCAGTATCCGACGTCACTACCACTGAGCTGTCATCGCCTTACTATAGCTCGTAAATAGCTACTAAACAAACTTTTTTTTTATTAAACAAAACAAAAGTAACTCTGTTGTTGTCTTTGCCTATGTATTATGACGTCGTCGTGACGAAGGTCATATATAATAATATAATGAGCTTGAACTTTCGGTGAAAGTAAAATGTGTCGAAACCATAGTAGCACAATAAAATACCCTACTACCGTCATACAATTAAAATCTGCCAGACACTTACCATGCTGAGATTGTAGCCAAACACTGCAGAAAACCTGAGAAGCCAATTCACGTATCCTTTCTGCTTTCTATTCAAGGATCACTTTTGCAGACGTATCTTCGAAAACTAGGTTACTAACTACACTAAATTCTCGTGAGTCTTTCCTGTATTGCAATTAATCATAACCTCAGTGAACATTTCAATACACACGAATGTTGTGTAAACATTTCCTGTAAACAAACCTAATTTCCCCCATTAGTCCCATTATAGACGATGCCCTATCAAAACCAGTGTCCCAACAAATTGGTCGGTTTTGCGGACGATTAGCTTACCCGCTTCGTCTGTAATTGATTACTTGACCTGTCTGTACATAATTGTAGGCAAATACAGATGTTTATACATATTTTCTAGGCCTGAATTTAATGTCTATTTTATTAGATTTGAACCATTGTTTATTGAGAAGATTCTTGCAATTAATTTCTGGTTTCACAAGCAATTTTTTTCAGAATCCTTGACTGTTGTTATTACTCATTTTAAGTCAGAAACTCATTAAATACCAATAGATACATGATGTATAAATATCGTAAATTTATTTTACTCTTACTTTAAAATAACTTACACTTTTGTTTCAACTCTATTTCAATGAGTTAAGAAACCGTATCTATCCGGAAATAGAGTGGCAGCGTCACGTAAATCGCAAGGGATTCAACCCTCACCAAGTGTCACAAACAAAACTCAACGATAATCCCTTCTAAAGGAATTTTTCAATTAACCGCATACATGTGACTTCATAATACCTTCCACATGATTCCTGCGATAAGGATCGCTACATTTGAAAACGAACCGTAACCTAACATGATTAGGTTAGCTTTGATTTGTCCCTTGAATAGGAGGTGGAAAAAAGTGAAATGGCGCGTACAATAGACTCGGTCATTGAAACAAATCTGTTAGGGGCGATTTTGAGGGTCGACATATCAGTAACAAGGTGATTGGTGGTTTATGAACCTCCATTCTTTTCGGTCGATATAAATTGACTTTAAAATCAGATAGTTTGTTCAATAAACCTTAGGCTATCCATACAAATGAGATGTTAAAATAATCATTGGTTCCTTGTAAATGAAAGATAGATTATTCGTATGAAAGATAATTAAAATCACAAAATTTAGATGATTAAAATGTCAATATACAACGCACTACGTCTAATTAAGTCCATTTAATAAGAAAGTATATTATCTATTTAAGTATTTACAAAAAAAACTCTGTTTAGTTTAGTATCAGATGGGCGTGCGCGAAGAATGTCACAGGATATTTTATTTAATTTTAAAGTGAACAAAAATTACAATTGATTGACATAATTATAACGATTGAATACAGTAGATGAGGCTCAAAAATACACCGGATTGTCAAAGCCTTTGCTCTGTGGTCAAAGCATTCAAATTGGGATACCCTAAGCTGACCTGTTTCACCTGTGCCCGCGCAACCACACGCATTGTTCACAGATAAACATCTTGTTATGATCTCGTTCCTCAATCATTTTCACGACTAAGCGTTCAATGCATAAAAACAAAATGTGTTTTTTACTTAAAAGTGCAAGTAATTTTTAAAAGTTATATTTGATACACTTGCCGTTGTAATCAAAGCTCTAGAAAATCATCTAAGTATGTTTGACAGAATATACTGATAGATTATCATCAAGTTTTACAATAGTCTATAGATTTCTTATTTCTGAACATTTTTTCTTAACTTTAGTCTTTCGGAATAGCTGTCAATTTTAAAAAACCTATTCCAAAAAAAGACAAAAAAGTTACCAAGAATTATTAAAATTGCGCCTTTCCAAAAAGCGGCTCCTCGCTCAGAAGCGTTAACGAATGCTCATAACAAATCATCTGTTTCGGTTTCTATACCGGAACGATTAGCGCCATAACTGATTTGCAAACATATATTTGCAGTTACGAAAACTGGCGTCATCTACCTATTCTAATAACTGGTGAAGAATTTTTGTTTTTGCTAGCAGCAAAATGAAGTTTGTCGAAGTATTGAAGGCTGATTTATATAGAGCGGGCCGGTTCAGTGGATGTGTCCAATAAATCTCAATCAAGATCACAGATACGATATGATTGGTCGGTCTTCTGTCGGCGCCCTAAGATGCCGATGATAGGGTTACATAACAAGATTTGCGTGGTAATGAACCTGTCCTTTTATTTTAGAATTAGTCTAACGTGGGTCACATAGTTTTATTTGTGGTTGAATTGTTGTGAGACACAGATTTAGGGAAGGCTTTTTAACAAATAACGCACTATGTACTCATCAGCACACAATTTCATGTTTATAGAAAAACCTTTATTTGCTTCTGGTGAATGAAGATTCTTCTCATTATATTAAGCCTTGTTGTTGGGAAGAATTTCGTAATAGCTCTTTTCTGGAAATACACTTGATATTATTGTCCGAAGGCCAGCAACCTTTATAGGAATTCTCAAGGCACCTTATTGGGTGTTATAGGTATCCATATATCTGCCGCCCGCCATCACTGATGAAAATCGGAACCGACAGCTTCGAGTAATCTCGGCCACGATGCAATTCCATATTAAATAATAATTGTTGAATATACGGTCGTCGTCAGTCACACTGTCTGTTTTATAAGGCTTTCACGCTTAAATGATAGATAGAATCGTGATTCAATCTGCATACTGCTAGTTCAAGTCTAAGGTCAGGTTATATCATTTCGCAGTGACTTTGAAGAAGTTAGTTATGGTGATTAAACTGGCAACCGCCCGCAGGGTTGAAGGTTAATACATGCAAGATGATATTGGAGTTATAGTAAGAGCAATCTATAATGTTTAGTCCTAAATGCCGGATATTATGTAAAATGATATGAATGCGCTAAGTTGATAGAAGCACTTTTAAGGCGGATACGAGATGTCCAAAACATTGCTGGCGAAGGAACGCGATTAATGTATGATCTAGTAAGTCTATGTTATAGTCAATTCGAGTTTTGATTCTAGTAGCTTGTGCATTAAAGACTTCCCTTGATGTAATAGTAGTTTTTGCTGCTTTATTAGAAAACTACTGAACCCCTCAGCTTGAAATGAAAGAACCCTACCAAGGTAACCATTAAAACGTTTGACAATAAGAACACCAATACAAATGATGTATCGCTCGATGGGATCGATACTTGAGGAATAAATCACCATGGTATAGTATTGTATAATGGTGCTGCATATCAGCTCCTTATCACTGCCACGTATTCTGTTAACGATTTATTTACGAGGTCAATTGAAAAAGACGTTAGAATCTTCGGAAGATATATTGTTGCTATCGTTAAAATAGATGTGTCCTGAGCAGCCAAATGTGGAATCTTACTTCTCTTTTACATATTGGGACATTCCCTTTACAATGTATAATAGCATATTGTCACAAAGATATTTTCTTCTGTTCTAATTACATTGCTTCTGAATTAAGAAATGTTTTAGGCAACAATTTGGATGTCTCTAACCCGATCCCATATCAACCATCCCATTAGCCATTAAAGCTTTATCTAGACCAAGCCTTATTAAAACAGGAATCCGTTCGATTTCCGCGTGTTCCATTCATCTACTGTTTAGCCTTCCATAGATTCTGTATTAGCAACATCAATCAATCGCCTTTCGACATAAATCAGTGGCTGTCTGGTTTCAGACTCAAATATTCCAGGATATTGTTATGTGGCTTTTATTCTGACCGTCTTCCAAGGCCAAGTTGTATCTATTTTATTTTGTTAAAAGCTTGTGGTTAATGTTGCGTAAAGACTTCAGTGTTCTTGGTTCAATATTATGTTATTGAAGTTTTTAGAAACACTTGTGCCTTATTAATCTATTTAATTTGGACTTCAGCAGCTGTTTCCTTTTTCTTGAAATTTTTCTTTTTGCTTACGTCGATATATACATACATACATACCAAACCGGACTAAAACACTATGTCGTTTTAAAATCATCCAACTATGTAGTTATTTTTACTTGAAACGTATTGCATCTAAAAATTAAAACAGAGTTGATGACATTCTACCTAGACTTCAAATCAAGCACCTTACAATGAAGTTGTAGTACCACTCAATAAGCGATCTTTGCATATTTTATTAATATCACGACCGACGAACTAATTTCCTTACAGCACGAATAAATCACGAGCTTCTAAAGACTTCTTCAAGAGCATGCAGGCCGCAAGTTACATACCGGTGTCCTATTAAATCGTTGCGTCTTTATGGCTCGCGGGAACAATGCGCCGGCGCATCAAGCACCAAACAAAAAATATCAGAAGGACCGCTCCATGTTACTGCTTAAAATTAATTCACACATAGACCCACACTAACTTAAAGTTTTAGTGTGATCTCATTCAGCGTGCAAAAAGATCGATATTAGGATTTAGAGCGAGCCCGTAACTTCGTAATGAGAACATTCTTAAAAAAAATGTCGTTATTGCTTGCTGAGTTAAATGCTAAACTATCAATGTGCACAGGGCAGGCTACATTTTCGAAAAATAATAGGCAGAAATGAGGTTCTCGAGTGGCATCCACATACTGATATTTACACCGCTAGTTTCTAGATAACAATCTGGTAGTTTCTTGCTAAATGTTCCGTTGTGAAAATCTATGGGGGAATAATGAATCCTGGGATTTTTAAGAAAACAATTATTTTTTTATATTGGGATTGCGTTAAAATTAACTCTTAGTCCCTAAAAAACATGTTTAGTACCCAGATTATTTTTAATGTCAGTGGGATAACAATCAGGCAGACAATCCACCTGACTTACAATATTAGGAGCAATGCCGATCTTGAAGATATCTTTTTTCGCTTCCCGCATATCGTAGCGCTGATGAAACACCGATATTCTAAATAAATAATATCATTACAGTTGAAGTGGTTTTAAGTATTTATAATCAAACTATAAACTATGAAACCCCACAATTTTTTTTTCAATTCTTCAAGTAATTTATATATTTAAAGCTGTCTGATATAACTTAAGAATTACGTGCACAGAGCGACTGATGTGTAATGACTGTGTAAATAGCCAAGTATGCCTAAAATGACCTTGGACCTTTGTATAAGGCGATGGTAGCTCAGTGGTAGTGACGTCGGATACCGCGGCGAAGGTCGTGGGTTCGAATCCTACAATGAGCTTGAGCTTTCGGTGAAGGAAAACATCGTGAGGAAACCCTAGCACGGTGGTAGGGTACTTTGTAGTACCCGACTGGCTGGCTACCACCCTCCAGTTAAAAATCTGTCGCCAAGCACCTATCGGTGTGTTCCGACAGCTGCACTTGACAGCCAGTTCCCATCGAGGTCTTCGGCCACATTTATTTATTTATTTATACATTGCACAATGTACACAAAAATAACAATAGTACAGGTAAACTTATAACTATCATTAAAATTACGTACATGGACCCTGTTAGGGTGTAGCAAAAAAAATAGCGAAATAAAATTAAAATCGAAATAAAATTGAACCTTATTTCTATGCATCATAATATTGGTAATTTAATGACTATATAATTATTATGTATGTATATCATGTTGGCTACCATAATAAAATTTGTTTAAGTTTAATTTTGAAGTGACTATCCTTTATTATGTCTTTTAGGTTGTCCGGTAATTTATTATATATTTGGATGCATCGGTACTGGGGGCTATTCCTAAACATTTCTAATCTGGGTGCTGAGAGGACCAATTTATTCTTACGCCGTTTATTTTTATCAAAACTAAATAAGTTAATATTTTTCCTAACAAACATGACAGTTTCTAATATATATATGGAGGGTAGGGTTAGTACTTTCTGTTGGATAAAATGAGGTTTGCAACTATCTCTAGGCCGTATGTTTACCAAAATGCGTAAGCATTTCTTTTGGGCAACAAATAGGTCGTCCGCATCAGTGCTATGACCCCACATGATGATTCCGTATCGGAACCATCATCACTTACCATAATGAGATTGTGGTCAAACACAAGTTTATCCAGAAAAAAAAACCTTCTGTACATATTTATTTAGTGCACAAACGGACAGTCACGCGCTCATTCGTCTTGTCTGTCGTAGGACCCCCGTGTGAGGCTCAGAATAATATGAACCATACAGTCATAAACGTGATGCTGAAAATATATCTCGTCATAATATCCGCTTGAATATATCTAGATGATACCTTGGATTAATGTTTAATCGTTTCTGTTTCGATATTGCTCGTACTTGTGTATTTTTGCTTACCTTACTACGGCGAAGCAAAAGGAAGAGTTATGTTTTTGATCTGTATGTGTGTATATATGTATGTATGTATGTATGTTCATCTATTCCCTCATAACTTCTAAAGTACTTATCATAATACGACAAATGAGATGTCGTTGGAAACGTTTGTCCGCTGGTTATTAAATCATATGAAGTGTTTCTTTCTGGTACAGGTCATCTTTTGGGACTCAAATTCTTATGAATGTCTTGTTAAATATCGATTACTTTATTTAAGCATACGTTTCAGGACATTTATTAATCGACAAGCTTTTCTCCCCTTCTAATACCTGTGAAGGGGTTGAATTTCGAAAATACGGCTTTATTTCTTGCCAATATAAAAACAAAACGATCGCTGTGCAAAATGTCAGCTTTCTAGATCCACGGGCTTTACCTGGGCGTTGATGAGTACTTAACTTACGCTTCCTGAGACCCGATTTATACTTGCATGTAGGGCTACCACATGCGAGATTTACCTGAGACAAGTCGTCTCCTATTATGACTTCGAATGGAATAGTCTAGAAATTAACCTTTGAAAATACTGTTTGGTACCATAGTTCCTTCACTATAATTTTCACATGTTTATATGTTCATATAATCAGTAATCAATCACATCCACCAGGAATAAGAGGCCTAACTCATGTATTTCCGAACCAACATCATCAGCATTTTACTTCAAATGTGCCAACCCTAACACTTTTGTACTACTAAAAAACATTTCCAAACACGTGTATCAACTCGAGACTCGAAGGTGACATTAACTGTCGAATGAACAACGCCACAAAAACTATGCCTTTTAATAACAAGGAGTTGTATTGAACAGCCGTAGCCACAAATCACGCTGCAAACGACATCGCGTTAATTTGATGGTCACTACGCCATTCAATATAGAACTGGAATTTGTGAACCCTATATCCGATGTGGAGTGTCGTTTTGATTTTGGAATCCGTTCCCAGGATTCGAGATGTATTTTTAAAAAAGGAAGCAAATTTTGTTTTTATTGTTTGTTTATGATAGGTGTGAGTATGTTGATTCAAAAACTGATGCCACGAAGGCATAATTTTATTGCTGTAACACTAATCTTGAATTAAAACTTGAATTAGAAATAGTTCCATTTTCAAAACAATATCTGCATTCCAGTAGTAGTAGCTCAATAGATACTAATGGCCTTATACATAATAAAATCGACGGTATTTAGTAAGTGCTTAACAGAATTTAGTAAGTGCTTAACAGATTCTAAATTCAAATTCTCTATAGAAAATTTGAATTTAGAATCTGCTAAGCACTTACTAAATACTGTCGATTTTATTATGAACTAGCTTTCCGCCCCGCGGTTTCACCCACGTATCTTTTTTGTACCCATTTAGACATTGAATTTCAAAAAATCCTTTCTTATTCCTCGGTCAAGTTTTAAAAACAACATCTGGGAAAAAAATCAGCTTTCTAGATCTAAGGTTTAGGCTGGGCGTTGATACTTATCGTTCAGGACTTATCCTTTTATATATATAGATAAGGCCATAAAGGGATAGGATAATTACGTAACTTTAACAACTAACACTCCAAAAACAAATCTGCCATGGAATACATTACGAGCACACATTTTGACATGTCGCGTCGCGCCGAATTGGGCAGATGCGTCTGCGCATGGGAAAATAGTGCCGCCCTCAATCATTGCCGTATGACAGTGACAGTGCTCGTGATCGATCGCCGTGTACCGGACAGCGAGACAAAACTCGTGTTTTGCCCGCCATTTTAGTGCCATGCTGGTCCATTGTGGCCACTTCTTACGTCCAAACATGTCTCAGGATGTTGATGAACATGTTTCAAGCCCGATTTCGGGTTTTGATGAGGGGTGTTTGTGTTGTGACAGTTTATTCTGAAAACTGTTCGTTCATAGTGCGAAATGTTGTAATCGATCATCTTTCATGGTGGAGTTCAATGTTTACATTTCTGTCATTTAATTATCAGAGAATGATACAAACAAGGTCTATTTTAATCTCGTATTTTTTGTATTAGTTTAAGTATAAAACTGTTAACAATATCTTAATAATAAGATAAGTTTACCAAAAGTTTAACCTTGCTGAGATTCTTGCCGGTTCTTCTCAGTTGTTGTCTGACTTCCGAACCGGTGCTAACTTCTGTAGCTCGACCTTCATAAGTGCCTCCCTAGGGCCTAAACTGAATAAATGGTTTTGACTTTGACTCCCAAAAGTACATATAAAAAATATCCTAGAATTCCTTGCATGGTAACTCAAGTATTTAAGAATGTTGGAGCTATGAATAAAAGTAGGACTATTTTTCCAGGGGGACTTGAAGATGGTAGCCAGTTGAGTACTACAAAGTACCCTATATCCGTGCTGTGGTTTCCTCACGATGTTTTCTGTCATCGAAAGCTCAGGCTCATCGTAGGATTCGAACTCACGATCATAACCGCGGTATCCGACGTCACTACCACTGGTCATTGCCTTAAATGCAACCGCATCACCGAAATTGGTACATCAATTTAAAAATCAAAAGCCTTGAAACAATTTGTAAATGCGGCTACTACAAAAGAAAGACGTGTCCCACAGTTTGAGAACGATTGATCCAATTATGCTATTACGACCCCCTTGTGTACCGATTTGGGGAACGAATGCTCATATTATGGTTGCAATTTAAAGACAACGAACTTTGTAAATATTATTGCTACTAAGATTCATGTGGCTGACCCCGGTTATGTTATATTAACCTTTCCATTTCACATTGCCAATACTTGTATACCAAATACAGTAATCAGAGCAAACACTTTATGAACTCGATTGTCATAAAGGCCTTATACATGTTAAATAGATGATCTAAACAGCGTCCGTGTGGCAGGCCTTAGAGTGACTGTACAGTCCGATACGGGAGCGACAGCAGCGTCCACATTTTTGGCACCTAAACTGAGGGCCGCTTGATGGCTGAGTTGGTGAAGCGACTCTCGCACTCATGTGTCAAAAAAAAAAGAACTTGATTGTATGTACAATAACATGGGAAATATCAATTACGTTTTATGAATCGTACATTAAGCATGCGCATATTATTAAAATAAAAAATAACATGGTTAGGAAACCATAGCACGGTCAAAAGTAAAGACTTAAAATTTGGTCTACACTAATATTATAAACAGATAAAGTATATTTATTTTTTAAAGAAACTCAATAAAATAAATTAAAACTAGTAACAATAAATTTTAAAACTAAAACTAACTAAAATAAATTCAAATCATTTGGCCCCTTCGGCATGTTTCCGAAAATGCTGGCAGCGTTTCCCCGCTGTATCGCAATGCTGATACGTTTTGCGAGGGAACTGCCTCTTCGGTTCCTAGTAGTAAAAATTTGCCGTTTAGCTCTTTAACTCTTTAAAGAACTGGCGTGCGCCAGAACCCCACAGACCGAGCTAGACACCAAAAGGAATAAAATTGTATTCAGTGCCGATACCCCTGTAATCGTGCCTTTTTAACTTCTCAGCCGTTTCAGTAAGTAAGTAAGTCATGCTAATAGGAAGTTAATGCTATAGACTACACTTTTCAAATAAAAAACCTGGGTGAAACCATTGGTAAAAATCTAATAGGGTCATACCACATATACATTCATGTGCCAAAAGGAGACAAACATAGTGCGACAAGAAGAGACACCCTCTTGTCAAATCGGGCCTATTAGATTTTTAATAGTTTAGTTTTAGCGCAACACAGTCACTAAAATACTATTCATAAGTACTATTAGATATTGATCAAAGCTATTTCAATTGGTAATGACTCAGTGACAAATACTTATTATTAGGCTACTGGTGTCAATACTGTTCAGACTGATGCTTAAAGGGAATCAGGCTGAGGAAAAAATCAAGCAGGCGTCGTAGCCCACTGCACTAGCGATTAAATATAGGTACAAAAGATCAAATACCGTTATTTGGTAAGCATCCACTTTTATACTATACGATTTGGTAATCGTGTCGGTTGTAATTTAAATCGTTTTGGGTGTGGCAACTTTCCTAAGATTACATGGGAGATCCTTGGAACAAGCTCACCTTTTACATTTGATCATAGTCGCTGAGAAGGGGATGATAGCTCAGACGTCGGATACCGCGGCGAAAGGTCGTGGGTTCGAATCCTAAAATGAGCTTGAGCTTTCGGTGAAGGAAAACATCGTGAAGAAACCACAGCACGGTGGTAAGATACTTTGTAGTACTCGACTGGCTGTTCCGGCAATTGCACTTGAGAGCCAGTTTGCCTTTAAGGCATTGTAATAAGGCGTACAACACATAGGCGATCCCCTGGTGTTTCTGATGTCTATAGGCGACCGTAGTCACTTACCATCAGGTCTAGTTGACAATTGTGATATATAAAAAGAAGTTTGAGAAAAGAACAGAAATCCTTAAAATTGTTCGTGTTAGCTCCTACTTGCGACTGGAGTTTACTCCTTAAGTGCATCATCAATGTGCTGCCATCTATTTTATTGTCAGCCTACTATAAAAACATAACTCTCGATTTTACTACCTATCAAATTTTCTTACCGGTGGCTTTAAATGAAATCGATTCACTCGGAAAAGCGCAATCTATTCCGTGCAATATTAAAAAATAATATGAATCCTTGGACGAATAAACCACTTAGTCCAAATATGAATCCCTCATTTCTTAGTCGATCTGGAGATACCAATTGCAATGTAATTCCCTGATGCAGTACCTCAGTTGCTCCGATTAGATAACACAATCGGGATAGTCGACGTTGATCGAAGCCGATGACTGAGTTTATTCCCTATGTCACAAAGAACACGCTAAGTACTTAATCCTAGCTTTCAATCTCATTGAAAGGGACAACACAGTAAAGACCAGATAATATAGGTATATTGATGCATTTGGTAGGAAATACGCATACTTTACCTGCTTTTGCTGGAGTCTAGTCTTGGTAATCATTACTAGCTTTCCGCCCTGCGGATTCACCCGCGTTCCCGATGGAATTAAATAAAATTAAAACCATTTTACTCGCTGTTAATGTAGCTTTCTATGGGTGAAAGATATTTTTTTGTATTTTTTGGGTTTATTACAAACTAGCTGCCCCCCTCGGTTTCACTCTCGTTCCCGTGGGATCTTTTCATTTTTCGGGATAATATATAGCCTATGACACTGACAAATAACGTGGCTTTCTATTGGTAAAAGAATTTTCAAAATCGGTTCAGCAGATCCAGAAATTACCCCCTACAACCTCACAAACTCGCAAACTTTACCTCTCTATAATATTATAGTATAGACAAGCATACAAAAAAACTAATATTTTCTCTTTATAATATCTGAGGGCCCGGAAGTGCCCCGCAGAGACAAGCCAAGCGAAGCGAACGCAAGGGCATTAGTTTATCAGAATCACACAGTTAAAGTTCCGTCGTTGTCGTGTCGGTAGCTCTAAACGTAACAGCTTGCCGAAATGAATTAGTAAATCGGCGTCGACATTCCCAATGCGTCCCATCCCACGAGTAAAAAGAGCGGCGACAATGTCTAATTTATTTATGAGAATCGGGAGGCCTCACAATGGCAGCCAGTTAGAAAAGATCCAGTGGCCAAACAAAGATAGCGTTCAATCCTTTCATGAGTTTAGGGGATCGACTTTAATTAAAGAAGGGTGGCGTGAGACAAGAGATGGTATTGTTTATTTTGATTGTTCAGTGAAAATTGGTTGTTTGAATTATTGATAGCGTGGTTTAAGCTTAAGGATTCATGACGCGACCGTAGATATTGCGTGCTATGTTTTTATTTTGACGTTTGATGTGATATAAAACGTAGGTTATAAATGACTGATTTCAATATTACGGTTTAAAAAGAAAGTGAGCAGTTATTTAATGCTGGCTTTTCATTGTTTTTGTATTTAAAATGTTCCCATTATGATGCAAGATAAATAAATCCTAACCACCATGTTAAACGTTATCGTAAAAGTGCTGTGATGATTTGATAATTCATTAATCGATATCACTGTCAGTCATACGATTACAAATATAGATATTTCATTACCAGCATTTGCATATTTGCTCTTATTAAAATTTTATGCTGATCTATTTTCAGGCTTATGTGTTGAAACTAAAGATGCTTATTCATCTACAGAAGCTTTAAACGGTTCTATGTCAAATCGAGATAAAATAATTAACTCGTCAGCAACAACTTGTCCACTACAATTACAGGTTTACTTTGCATCCTTGTCGTATACAGCATTCATATAAATTAATCAGTTTTTGCTCAAACAGTCCACCCACACAATTATGATAATCGATTTAATTGTAACCTGCAATTTAGCTTTTAAAATGATTATTTGAATAATCGTCCATTAAAATTGCATGAGCTCAAATGTATAACATTTGTCTTCTCTTAAGTAGATGTAGATTCAATATGATCGAGTGAATCACTAAGAAGCATTGCGTCTACAATGCTGCTAGACGTTTCTCGTTTCGTATAATTGGATTTACGAACTTACTCATTCAGAATCACGCAGTCTCTGAATTAGGACGGCCCATCTATTGTGGATCATTGTAAATCTTCAAGTTTCTATTACTGCTACTGAACCATGAATATCGAGTAGGGTCATCGGCATAACTATTATATTCAGTTTACGTGTGGCCCTATTCACTGCCCTTTTAGCAAAAGCATTGTCATCATGTATGCTAATAAGTTTTGTAATAAATCAGCGTACGTCTCTTTAAATGTTAGTACTTGTCCACGAATCATGGCCTCTGCTAATATTTGGTAGATCGACAAAAAAACTGAGGCAAATTTAAATCGTGCGGATGAATGGCAAAGTAATGGTGGAACAGAGGTATTATGTAAATTCGACTATTAAGTCAATGGGCTTCTAAAGAAATTACCGGTGGTCCTACTATATCATTAGAGTTTTTGTGAGCCACTTCATTATCCGTTGTTTGTTTAGTTCGGCTCTTTAACATATTCATTGCGAAGACTTGTTTGACCCGATGTTTGAAAGATAATGACTCTATCACAACAAAATTGATATTGCACTTTCTGACAAACATATCATTACTGGTTTTATGGATTAGATCGAAAATTTGCTTAATTTGATATCTGAACATGAAATAGGACACAGATTTCATATATTTGCGTCGTTTGTTTTATCATCACTACCATTGTTTACTACAACTAAACTAAACTAATATGGCTTTCTCAAACAACTAAACAGAATATGAATAAATATTCTCTATCAATTTGCTACTGTCGTCTTTCCAACCCACATGTGCCTTCAACACAATAAAGGCTCCTTCCAAAGCACGCACTACCTCCGTACTAGCTAATCCCTAATCTAATCGCTATGCTAATACTATTTATAGCCACAATAAAATAGACATGACAATTCAATTCGATTGTATTACTCATACCGCATCGATCATTCCCAGAAATGGGCAGCAAAAACGAATGTACTTATAGAAAACAATGATTAAAATGTACTCACATGGGTAATATCACTTTTTACTCACATGTCAGTAGTCATTGATCCGTATTGAGTAGATAAGATTTAAAAACCATCGGTAACAAAAACTAAATGAGCAAATTTAAATTGTGTGCTGCCTGAGGCGGTACAAGGTGCTCTTAATGAGTACGATGGAACTAATTTAGTGTGTAATAGTTGGTGCGTTTTCGTTGCTCGTATATTTTAATCAATTTGACCAATAAATTCCTTTTGGGTGGCGCGCCGTGGTCTGATTTGTGAGTGTCTCGTTTTAATTTTTTCGTGATTATTCTGGTATTCACTTGAGCATGTATCAGTCGCTTGTTTTCTTTTAGTATCTGTATGATCTATGTATTTTTCAGATGAGTTATATTGACGGTTTAATAACTCTTCGAGTGTTAAGGAGACTCGCTTTCACTCTCAATTCTTCTCTGTATTTAGAGGAAAATAATATATTAGTTGTACTTGTTTGAGAGTTTTCTTGAAATAGCTGTGTAACCTAAACAATGAATGGACAAACGTAAACAAGTAGTTATTATGGCACCAGTTTAGCCAAGCTTTCTTCGTCTGCTTCCTGAATATTACAACGTGCAGTCCTCAATTTTAATGTGGTATCAGACTTAGTGGATACACGTGCTATATGTATTGGTACTGTCATTTCTTCCTCGACTAAAACAAAGGACAATCGCAAGCCCATACCAAGGAATTGAGCTCAATTATTTATTTTACGAGCATTTATGTACAACACTTGTGTTATCATTTCACAGTTTCTTAGTATAATATGTTTGGATCGAATCTTGCTATTGAATATCAAACCAGTTCCACCTAAACGTCAATCATGTATGCTAAAAAAAGCTTATTTTGGAAAAAGGTGTTTTGTTAAATATAACCTTACACTTCCAATTTTAAATTTTACAAAAGCGTCATCAATAAATGAATAGATAAAACGGCAATCAAAATTATTGAGCAGTTCATTGTAATTTATGAGTTGGGCTGTTAAATTAGCATTGGCAACATTAAGTAACAACAAGGCCTATACAATTTGATTGAAATTTATAACACGTCAAAATGTTATTGGTCTCCGTTCAAGGTCGGCTAATGAAATACGTATTGTTTTTGATAACATTACCGAAATTGGTGATGCTCTGACAGTACGTCGGCTTTTACGTAATTAATTGATAGATATTTTAATTGATTGCCTACTTTAAAAGAAGTCTTAATTTGAATACCACCATGATTTGTTTGTATTCTATGAACTGTAATAGCATAAAATTGTTAAACAATTGAATTTAAAAAAAAAAGCGAATATAGTCAGATGGTCGAAAAATATGATTTTAATCCTACTACATGTTTATAGTTCTTCTGTACGTGTTTTGCAGTGAACTCCTAAACGGCTAGACCGATTTTGAGATTATTTTTGTGTGAGTTTGAGGCACTTGAAGGTTTACTTAGATTTACGTTGGACCCAGTAGGTGACGCTGCAATCTGGTTCTTGATTTTTTTTCAGGTTCGGGCATCGTCTTTCTGGTCAGCTAGTATTATAAATGCGAATGTTTGTGCCTGTTAGATATTTACCTCGTAATTAATGAACCAATAATATGGCATATGAATAAATGATGAGGAATAAATCAGAAGAATGAAACTAGGCACGTGAATATATATCTAGTATAAGATAAAAAGGTGCAGCACATAAAATAACTTTAAGAAGAATCATATGGAACTGATGGTACGAGATATAATCATCATTCATGATTACATACTGGAAATGATCACGTACCAAATTGCTTTATTATTTTATTTTCTGGCTATAATGATTACATTGTATTTTATGACATCGCTACGGTTGATAATGTTGTTAATAACAGGCACAGTAGCCCAACCGCTTAGTGCAAATAAATTTTGTTCGATTTCCAAATGCCTTTCCAGGCAGTTATGTTTTGTAAGCATTCATAACGCTTGTTTAACATTTCTTTAATCACCGTTATTGCAACCACTTTCGATTGTAAATCATAGCCAGCACAATCAGTTCCTAGATATTTCTTATCCGATTTCGTGATGATTCCTTTTCTTCGTCTATTAATCTAGTTTTCTGTCCGTGATTTAGTTGCAGAATTTGGAATATTTATATATGTATATAAAAATGAACCCCTATTTTAAACATATTTAAATGTTTTCTAATAATTCGTAGGAGGTTCTTAGATTAAAAAAATAATAAAATAGCACAGAAAATTAGAAAATTTAAGAAAACTTAACGACCATATTAACTTTTCTAACCTTAATATAACCTTTTCTCCTTTTGTAACCTTATGGCGTTTGACACAACTGCCAGTTGTATGACAGTTGGCGCAATAGACAGAATGCGCGCTGAAATATCGTTTAAAAAAGATGGGTCCAGGTTTCTTTTTATTTTCAGGGCAGGACTACGTCTGCCGGGCCCACTAGTGTTCAATAAATCAGTACCTATCCCTTTCCTAGTTTCGTAGAAACACTACGGTTGGGTATTTCCATCCTATTATTGTGATGGGCTAATTATTTAATTAACTCCATTATTAATGCCCCCTGGGTCTGGCTTGTTAACTATGCATGTTTAATCAAATCCCTGCTGTATGGTACTTTTATTTTTCCTTTAGATTTCAAGAGTAGCGGTTTCGTTGTTTGTTTAACAGACTCTTTGCACTTTTTGGTTAATCATTGCTATTTTTTTCTTCCAAATATAGTCAAATCTTTTATTCCGAATGGCTCAACAAACACCGGCCTTTAGAAAATTGATTGCCCTTTATTATTCCGTCCAAGGAAAACTTTACCGAAAGCTCGTGAAGTCATAAAGAAACCATAGGAGATAGGTAGTAGTCTAGTACTTGCCTGTCTAGCTACTACCGTCAAGTTGAAAATCGGTCTAGCTACACTTAAGACCCAGTTCACTTCTTAGCTTCGTGTACTTACCACCTTGTGAAACACAAGTTAAAAAAGTACAGCACCACCATTTTTACTGACGTCATTTCAGTCACTTATCATATTAATGTTGTTTTACCTTCGAACTGATCTTCAAATTACATTGAGCTCAAACCAGCAATGTGTGGTCTTGTCTGCCACGCCTCCTCAGCCGCCAAACGTCTCAGCGTGATGATTTAAAGGGTACCGCGAAAGCCTTAATTATCCGTTTGCGTGGTCTACTAATTAGCAAACGAATTGATTGGCTCCAGTATTTACAGCTAGCTGTAGAGGACAATGAGGTGTTGGACTAGATTTCTCTCTTACGTTTCTATATTGTAATTGGGGTGATTATTCTAATTGATAATGTTAGATCTATGTAACTAGGATCAATCATTATGTATTATAGCTAGGCTGGATTGGTTTATCATTGCGATCTTTAGGTTCATAATTATAGAGTACTAGCTATGGAGGAGATTCCCGGGAATCAAAGTATCCTATGTTTTATTCCAGGATATGGCCTACCTGTGTCCCTAGTAGTTATTGCATCTTCGCAACCATCTTAACAAACTTTCACATTTTTTAATTTGTTTACACATTTAAGGCGATGATAGCACGGTTATAGTGACGTAGGATACCACGGCGATGGTCGTGGGTTCGAATCCTACAATGAGCCTGAGCTTTCGGTGAAGGAAAACATCGTGAGGAAACCACAGCACTTTGTAGTATTCAACTAGCTGGCTACCACCCTCAAGTTGAAAATCTGTCGCCAAACACAGGTTGTTGTGTTCCGACAGTTGCCTTTAAGTCATTGTAATAAGATGTACAACACATTGGCAATCCCCCTGGTATTGCTAATGTCTATAGGCGACGGTAGTCACTTACCATCAGGTGACCCGACTACTTGTCACTTGTGGAAAAAAAAATGTTGTAAAATTTGGTAAGGAACTTGGCATTACGGAGATGTTCAAAAGTAAGTAGCCAAAGTATCCAAAAATAGACTTACTAAGATATAAGAATAAAGACCAATATACAATACGGTCATCAAAGCTGAACTCTGACTATGAATGTCTTTGAGTACTCCACAGGGGTTGAATTGAAATGCATTGTTATATTGACTGGATATACTGCGCGTATTCACGTTACTAGTGAAGTGAAACGATAGGGACACAATTTTGAAGAACGCTCTCTTTTTGAACATCTCAGGATAGAATAAAACCAGATAGCGAATAAAAATTTAAGGCAATAGATAATAAAAGTCTGCTGTTTACAAACAATTAATTTAACCCACTACTTCTTTCTTGCGTACATTATTGAAACAGTATAGAAAAAATGAAAAAACCGTCAAATTTATCTATGCTCACTGTGCTCACTATTATTTATTTTAAAAAGTGTAAAACTGGTAAGTAATTAAACTAATTTCACTTTCTTAGAACCTGTTTTTACCCATTTTTTTTCTTTAGAAAAATTTATATTTTAGTTTATAAACAACACCAATATTATTGTAGCCTTTGTCCAGCAGTGGATGTTTTCTGGCTGACATGAGATAATGTCAATGCGGAATTAAAGTCTTCGAATAATGTTTATCAGTACTCATGGGTGAAACTGTTTATGCAATAATAAATAAATAATAATAAATATCCTCGGACATTTTTCACACACGGCTATCTGATCCCAAACTAAGCAAAGCTTGTACTATGGAAACCAGATGACTGATATAATACATATACTTCTTTTTTTTTTGTAAATACATACTTAAATAGATAATTACACCCAGACTCAGGACAAACAGACATGTTCATGCACACAAATGTGTGTCCTGGATGGGAATCGAACCCACGACCTGCGACGTGATAGGCAATGTATTAACCAACCACGCCAACCGGCCGGTCAAATGCTGTGAATGTTTGCTATCAATAGACAATTTAACAAATACTTTTGTAGTAAAGCACAACCCTACTTCGGCGTTCTTAGCCGTCGCTAGCCGAGCCAGGGGCCCGGGGCGAGCATCCCATCATACCGTCACATCACTTGTCAACAATTTACATTTTAATAAAATAATAAAGCTATCATATAAACTCACTTTATGTCCCGTTATGGCCGTGTCCGAGTGCACCCCCTTAACTCCCGGCGCGATGATGCCATTACAACACACCTTGCTCTTGTTCTTTTTGTAATTTAACGTCTCTTTCCTATGGAACGTTTGAATTTAGATTCGGTTTTATTTAAATTTCAAATGATGTTTATTTGATTGTTATGTAATAGTATTCATAAGTTCTGTAGATATCAATTTGTGAGGAAATAGAGGTAGGAATCCGGCTCGAAGGACCATAGCGTTTTGATTGCTGCGAATCATGCGTGCGGAATTCTCTGTGAGGAACACAATGGGATAAAAAATAATAAATAATACGTGTGCTCAGAAAGATATAATAAAGTGAAAGTAATGTCAAGTCAATACATATTCCTAATATAAAATAACATTTTCTTTTATTTAATTAGAACCAAATAGATCCTATTCCCAACACACCCCCATAATTAATACAAGAAAACACTAAAAAATAAAATAAAAATATACATTGAAAACAAAATGTTAGCCCTGCTAATCTAAACCTAACCCTGATGCACACTTATAGTGAGCCTGCTTCGGCAAGGATTTCGTTAGTACATCCGCCAACATATTGTTCGTTGAAACATATTTCAACACTATATTCTTATTACATTTTAGCACATTTCGTATAAAATGGCATCTTATATCAATATGCTTGCATCGAGAATGAAAAACTGGATCTTTGGCTAATGAAATTGCGCCCTGATTATCTGCATATAAAGAAATCTTGGCATACCTGTGTAACTCGATTTCAGTGAGCAAACTATGCAGATAGACTGCTTCTTTCATTGCTTGTGAAAGACTGACATACTCTGCCTCGCATGTAGAAGTCGCAACGCTTTTCTGCTTTTGACTTTTCCATGATATGCATGCACCGCCTAAAATAAAAGCATACCCAGAATATGAGCACCTATCCAAGAGACAATTACCCCAATCTGCATCAGAAAACCCTACAGCTGATTTTCCAGTTTTCTTGAACACGAGTCCATATTCTTGCGTTTTTTTTAAATATCGCAACAAACGTTTTGCTGCTTTCCAGCATGTTATATTTGGAGTATTTGTGAACTGTGCCAGCCTGACTACCGAATTTGTTATGTCTGGTCTGGTGCCCGTGGCCAGATAAAGAAGGCTCCCTATCAACTCACGATATGGCCACACTGCTTCATCTTTTGCACATTCCTCTCCATTTTCAATTCCAAACCTCTGTCCAACCTCCATTGGAGTGGAAACCGTTTCTTTGCAATCTTCCATGTTAAATTTTTTCAACAAATCGTTGACATACTTTTGTTGTGACAATTTAATGACATTTCCCCTTTTGACAATGTCAATGCCCAAAACGTAACTTGCCAGTCCAAAGTCTTTCAACTCAAACTCTTTGGACAATTCCCGTTTAAAGTTTTCAATATATCCTCTTTGACTACAAGCAACTAAAATATCATCAACATAAATCACAACGAACATCTTCGTACCATTTTCATCAATGTCTTTAAAATAAAGACATGGTTCATTCACAGTAGGTTTCAACTTCATTTTTCTCAGCTTTTCGTCCAACAATATGTTCCATTGACGTCCAGCTTGTTTCAAACCATATAAAGATTTTTTTAATCGACAAACATCACCTCCTCGTTCAAGATCTTCCAACATCTTTTTCGCTTTGATTTTCAATGCGAAATCCTCATCTTTTAAATTGACTAGCTTCTGCAGACAGTCCTTCATCAGCTGAGGGATCTTCATATATATTTCTTCAGCGAGAAAACCGTTCAGATATGCTGTTGAAACATCCAGTTGATGGATTTCCATATCTAGTTCAACCGCAAGTGCTGTCAATAATCTGACAGTATCAAGTCTTGCAACAGGGGAAAAAGTATTATGATAATCAACACCATACCGCTGACTAAACCCTTGTGCTACAAGTCTTGCCTTCTTTTTCTCAGTTTTATCGACATTTACCTTCGTTGTCAGCACATAGCGACAACCAATGACGGTACGGTGTGCAGGTTTCTTTACAATATCCCAAGTTTCGTTCTTCAGTAAACTCTTAACTTCCGACATGATGGCTTGCTCCCATCCATATCTTTCATTTCCTGATAGAACTTCTTTCAAACTTAACTCCACTGCACCTACAAAATCATCACAGTCTGTGAATTCATCAATTTCTTCCTCTGTTTGAATGTCTGGTTCTACTTCTACCATACGGTAAACTTTTTTAGGACGACCTACGCCACTTCTGTCCAGACGTGGTCTTCCAGGCCCTCGTTTCACGACTCGTTCGTGTACCTCCTCTTGATGCTTAGGATTCTCTTCAACAGATCGTGTGTCAAAATCACCCCTACCAGCTCCATGATGAGATGGTCCAGCATCCATCCTCAATTCTGTCAGTGGTTCAGCTTCAAGTGGACTTGTCGGATGTTCTCCATCTGCTCCCATATTAATTGATCGATTTTTAAGGTGCGTATTTGAAATAATTTCTATTTCCACAGCCTTTGGATCCTCAATAAGTTTAGGTTCATCCACTTTAATGCCTGAATGAGGTTGATCAGTTTTGAACGGATCAATTTCGAGATTTTTAGTAGAAGTTTCATGTTTATGAAAGCGAACATCTCGTGATATGACTACTTTCCTATCTTGAGGAATCCAGACTCTGTAACCTTTTGCATTTCTAGGGTATCCGACAAAAATACCTTCCACACTTCGAGCAGCAAACTTCCCTTTTTGTTCCTTATCCAAAACATGTACTTTGGTGCCGAACTTCTGAAAATAGTGTAGCTGAACTGGTTTTCCATACCACTTCTCGTACGGGATCTGTCCTCCAAGAGTACTCGATGGACATCGATTTCTCACGTGGCACGCCGTCACTATGGCATCAGCCCAGAAACCTGGTGACAATCCGGACGATATCAGCATACATCTAGCCATTTCTACAAGTGTCCTATTCATCCTCTCTGCAACTCCATTTTGTTGCGGAGTTCGAGGAGCTGTCAATCGCCTAGATATTCCCTCATTCTTTAAGAATACATCGAAATCTCGGTTACAGTATTCACCTCCGTTATCCGTTTGTAAATATTTTATCTTTTTGCAAGTTAAATTTTCAACAAAACTTTTGTATGTCTTAAAGATAGTAAATACATCATTCTTTTTAGTCAGCAAAAACACTTCACACCAGCGTGTACTGTCGTCAATAAAAGTAACAAAATATTTTGCGCCTCCTAACGCTTCAGTTTGCATGGGTCCGACTACGTCAGAATAAACAATTTTTAAAATATCATCACATGGTCCACTTGTTCTAAAAAATGGCAACGCGCTCATTTTCCCTTTCGCACAAATATCGCAATCGTGAAATTCACGGTTGTCTATTGATCCGATTTTAATTCCCGAATGAACTAACACTTTTGACAGATCTTTCGCATTAAGATGACCTAAACGTTCATGCCACAACCACGCATCACTATTCGAGACAATAGATACAGATTCAGTTTTCTCTCTAACATAGTATAAGCTCCCTAAACGATCCGCGGTAAACTGAACTTCACCTTGACTATCTGTAACTATAGCCTTATTCTGACTAAAAGTCACTACGGAACCATTATCCGTAATTTTTGCCACTGAAATCAAGTTACTTCGCAAATCCGGAACAAATAGCGTGTCTGACAATAAGACTACTGTACTAGACTCACCTTTACATGCAGACAATGTGACTACACCCTTACCTTGCACATTTGTAGTGGAATTTGATGCTAAATTCAATTTACCACTTGCAGGTATCATGCCATTTACAAACTTACTCGAATCGTTACATAAGTGTGACGTACACCCACTATCTAAGATCCAGTTTTCCATTCCACTATGAACAGCTCTACATTCATCTGAAAAACAGTTAAAATTTTCAAAACCAGTATTAAAAACAGCTCTATGTACATCACTATCACACTTATTTGACACACACTTCACATCTCCTTTCTTAGGACATTCAGATGCTTTGTGGCCTAGTTTGTGGCATTTTAAGCATTTGAACATAAAACCCTTTGGTTTTTCCGTGATTTTCTTTTTTTCAAACTTTCCCTTTGCAATCATAGCTCTATCCGTCTTTGGTTGATGTCTCGAGCAACTTTCCTCCAATATCTTTATCTTCAATGCTTCTGGATCTGGTATCGCATCACGAGATTCAATTGCACATCTGAAGTTTTCAAAACTTGCAGGCAAGCTGTATAACAACATAATGGAGAAAAGATCATTATGAATGTCCACATTCATAGCATTCAACTTATCTTTGATATCGAAAAACTTCAAGACATGCTCTTCGACGTCACCATCATCCTCCGACTTCGCCATTGTTAACTGCTTCAGCAGGGTTGCCTTCCTGGCTGGTCCCTTCGAAGCGTAAATTGACTTCAATTTATCCCACACTTCCTTCGAAGTTGCGCACCCTCTAACGTGTCGCAACTCACTCGCACTCATCGATAATATGAGGTCTGCTCTTGCTTTTGAGTCATTTGACATCCACAACTGTGCAGCCTCCGAATCAACTGGCTTGGGTAGCATGCCGGTCACATACCCCCATGCATCGCTCTTTATCAGGAGAGCCTCTGCATGAACGACCCAACTCTCATAATTCGATTTATTCAATAAATCAATTTTTACAGTACCCATAGTCATTTTGCTGATTCCCTCGCTTTCCGTAATACTTATTAAACGTATCCTGGGCCCATAACCCTTGTGAGGAACACAATGGGATAAAAAATAATAAATAATACGTGTGCTCAGAAAGATATAATAAAGTGAAAGTAATGTCAAGTCAATACATATTCCTAATATAAAATAACATTTTCTTTTATTTAATTAGAACCAAATAGATCCTATTCCCAACATTCTCGTATCTTTATCATATTAAAATGTGATGAAAATTCTTGCCCTAGGCGTATCTATATATATAAAAGGATAATTTATAATAAACCTAGTAATTTTAAATTAAAGAAAATGAAGTTTAATTATTTAAAAAAATATTTATTCTATTATAATTTAAAATCTATTAGACAACTAAGGGGCATTAATTGTTTTCTCCTGAGACTGACCTTATGTATTATTATACACTATGTTTGGGTAGAATCTTGCAATACAATTTTAAACCATTCCGTCAAACCGACTGAACTGAAATCTTGCACACATTTTTAGTTTTGTTGACAACACAATCTTTGCTGAGTTTATTGCCAGCTCTTCTCAGCAAAAGCAACCTTCCGAACCGTTTTTTTTTTTTTTTTTTAATTGAGTATAGGTTCGCGTTTGACCACTATCTCACTTGATGTTAGGTGACGATGTGGTCTACGATGGTGCACGCTTACCTAGAAGCAACCTATTCACTCGTGACTTGAAGATTCCCAGGTTGTAACAATCGGGAAACACAGACTCAGGCAAGGAGTTCCACACCTTCGCAGTACGCATAATGAAACTCGAAGCGAATCGCTTCGTGCGCAAAGATGGAATGTCCACCATGTAGCGGTGGCGCATCGCCGTGCGTCTGGTTGTCCGATGATGGAATGGGCTTGGCGGAATTATGTCGTGTAATTCCAACGCACACTCTCCGAAATGTATCCGATAAAAAACCGATAGGCTGGCAACTTTACGTCGATGCTCAAGGCTCTGAAGCTTTGCCTCGACCAATGCATCGTTGTCAATGAGCCTCTTGGCTCGTGATGAACCGTGCACTAGATTCATTAGAATCTGACAATTCATAAGCGCCTGTGAAGGCCTATTTCGATGAATAAACATTTAATTTCATTGTATTGTCAAAAAAGCTTGTTTTGTATAATATCGCCTAACGTTTTCACATCTATTAAAGGTTCCCAAAATGATGCTACTGAATAATAAAACTGTAGGCTGATTCACCTGCGATTGCGACCAAATACGGTCTGTCATTAATCATTCGAGTACGTGATAGTAAACTTGGTCCCGCATCGATTAATCGATTCGTTTTCAACGCAGCACCATCGCCGGCTTGATATTAGCATAGAGAAGTATGTGGGGTGGACTTTAATTTGTTAAAGATATGTAACATAACATAGTACTTGGCATTGGATTGTGTTGCCGACCTTTTACAATGCCTAGAAGGCAACTGTTAGAACAAAATGGTGCTTGTTGTTGGATATGTCATAGGTACCGCGAAAATTGAAGATCTTCCACCGCTAGTTATGAATGCCTGGGGACTGCACTCCAACGTTTTTTGATGAGAACTCGTATATATACAAAGTGCCAAGAAAACATTGTTAGCGCGATGTAGGATTTCTGTGTCATATTTCAATACGTCTTTTTGTTGTGATGACGCGCTTCTATTACTTTTCCGCTGACTCGACTCACATGTAGCACTGTTACTATAGCCGCTACACTTGTCGACAGATTTGAATTTTATTGTGGTTAGGGTACTACAAAGTACCCTACCGCCTTATTTTTTTAAAGAAAAATATAATCATTAGTATCAAATACATACAATATAAAATACATAAATCTATTATTGATTGAGTTCTTGGTCAATTACCTAAGAATTATGCGAGAAACGACATTCGCCATGTGCACGTGTAGTTAAAAAACTCAATTCTTAAATGAATGTAAAAATAAATATCATACCTGTTGCAGCTCCATTCCACTTGCTGTTATTATGTCGAATTACTTTCACTATTATTGTTTTTATTATGTTAATAAGCTGGTATGGTGTTGTCGCTAGAGGGCGCAGGCGGTGTCATCAATGTCGTATGCACGTGAACAAGTGAGATCTGTTCATTGATTGGGATATGCTTGATGTGAGAAGAGTTAACTCCCTTTATAGGCTTTGAGTGTGATGATTTATGTGATATATTTACTAGCTCTCCTCCGCAGTTTTTCCTGCGTTCCCGTGTGATCTTATCTTATCCCGGGATAAAAAAAATGCCTATGTTAATCTGGAATAATGTAGCATTCAAATGGCGAAAGAATTTTTGAAATCGACCCAGTCGTTTTTGAGTTTATTCGTTACATTCATACAAATCTCGGCGATTCGTTACATTCATACAAATCAAGGCGATGATAGCTCAGTGGTAAGTGACGTCGGATACCGCGGCGAAGGTCGTGGGTTCGAATCCTTACAATGAGCTTGAGCTTTCGGTGAAGGAAAACATCGTGAGGAAACCACAGCACGGCTGGCTACCACCCTCAAGTTGAAAATCTGTCGCCAAGCACCTGTTGGTGTGTTCCGGCAATTGCACTTGAGAGCCAGTTCGCCTTAATAAGGTGTACAACACATTAGCAATCCCCTGGTATTGCCAATGTCTATAGGCGACGGTTGTCACTTACCATCAGGTGACCCGCCTGCATCGTTGTCACTTGTGAAATAAAAAAAAAATAAATCTTTCCTCTTTAGAATATTAAAAAGACTAGCTGTACCCCGCGGTTTGACTCGCGTTCCCTGTATGAATCGGATTATGTTCACAATTTTATGGGTTTAAAATATTTATAAAATCAGCTATCTGTCAGTGAAAGATGTACAACGTAGCGGTATCCTACGTCATTACCTAATACTATGCCGAAGGATTTCATGTTGCTACCGCCGATAGATCAGCTCAGCTTTATGCTGAGTTGGGGCTATTTCGTGGCAATTGATACTTTTTGTTTTAAATTTATTTTCTTTCTTACATAATACGGAATCCGTTACGGTGATTATCTGGTAGCTAAGTAGCAATCTCACGGAAGAATTCATACAACAAATGAACGGTTCTATCATAGTTTATGGCGTGTGACATCCCATTATGTAATACGTAGAAGGCATTTTAATTTACATTTAATTTGTATGATAATGTTCGCCCATTGGTGTCGACGTGCTAGGCTAGGGCATAAATTGTTTTATCTCGATAATAAATATGTGATCATGAAAACAAGGAGATATCGGTAGCGCTTTACTGCGTAGTAGTATCTTGTTTTTGCAATGGATAAATAATTATTGAATGTAATAGGTGTAGGTTGTTTTTGAAAAGAGTAGTTGCTTAGTTTATTGCCGGCTCCTCTCAGCAAAAGTAACCTTCCGAATCGAGCGTTTCAGTCTGACTATTTATAAGAGCCTGTGAAAGCCTATTTGGATGAATAAACATTTCATTTCATGGCGGTCACAAATCATCGTGGTAGGTTATGATGATGTGACCAGAGGTGACCTTAAATAGAATTAGCTCAGGTAATCCTGCTCGGCTATTTCAAGGTCGGTTTTAAGACCTCATCCATCAGTCATCGGTTGCATAGTTCATATTCAGGCGCATTTTGATCACCAATCTCACCATGGTAAGTGATGGTGTGGCCGAAGGTGGCAAGCACACAAAGACTAGCTGGGAACTGGCTCCCAAGTGCAGCTGTCGGAATACAACAGGTGCTTAGCGACAGATTTTCAACATGAGGGTGGTAGCCAGCCAGTCGAGTATTACAATGTACCCTACCACCGTGTTATGGTTTCCTCAAGCTCATTGTAGGATTTGAACCCATGACCTTCGCCGAGGTATCCGACGTCACTACCACTGAGCTATCATCGTCTTAAAAACCTTAACCTCCTTGTTTTTATGATCTGAGCGGTCACTAATAATCGATTTTATTGTAGTTGCGTAGGCGTTGTCTTCCGAACTTATTAATAATGTCCGATGTTGTGTAATGTTGATATATCGATTGTTATCGATTGTATCGATAGCTCCAAACGATTTTGTTTGTTTTGTTATTAGGGCGACGCAATTAGTCGTCTCGATGACCGAATTATAAAAGGCTTTTTAAATCGAGTTTCATCATCGGAATCGATAATATTTTGTCATTGAATATTCATTTATTAATTGATGTTATTGACCTTTCGGGAATATAAGGTACTAGTATCAAAATTTCAGTAACGTAGCTAAGTGATCACAAATATAAAGGGTAGAACGGGGCTAAAAGGTCAAATTTGGAAATATTACTTCGTAACTATTTAACTATAAGGGTCCCATAAAAGACTCAAATTACAATCAGTAGCGTAATCCTTCATTTAAACATAATTACTAAAAAATATGATTAGTTTACTTATGTCTATTCGCCAGATATTGAGTATTTACAAAGTCAGTTCGAGTGGTCCTTTTAGCCCCGCCCTACCCTACACATAAAGACATCAATTAAGTATATGTATCTTACTATTTGCATGTGTTTAAAAGGGTTCATTTTATAATTCTGTTTTTTTTTGTTTATAGGTAAGAAAAAATCTCATCGATAAAGAAAAGAAAATAGAATAAGGTAAAATACTTGTTTCACTACAAGTCAAGACGTGTGTTCGAATCCTATAATGAGCTTGGGTTTTCGGTGAAGAAAAACATCGTGAGGAAACCATAGCACGGTGGTAGGGTACTTTGTAATACTCGACTGGCTGACTACCACCTCAGGTTTGAGATCTGTCAAGCATGTTCCGGCTTTTAAGAATATACCCTTCTTTAGATGCCATCTACTGCTGGAGGTCGGCTATCTTTATTTTGGACATAGCTGCGTGGAATAAGGATCTGGTGCTCAAGTTATACCTCGTTCTGTTTTGTTCAATAAATATCAATCTAAGTGCACAAGTAGAGCGAAATGAAATGAAAGCGTGTATCGTGACTTTTCAGGTTGTCCCAAAAAATCCGTGAAAAGTTTTAGTGGAACAGCCGCCATTTTCACTAAAACCTGACCGGACTTGTACGGACGAGGACTAGACTTTACAGTGAATGTGGCTATAACATTACAGAAGAATATTTAAAATAAAGAAATGGCTAAAAAATCTAGATACCAAGCCAAAAACCATTATAAATAAAAAAATTATACCACGTTCGGATGTTTTGAAGCCACGTGGGATACTTTCTTACGAGTGGTGGCTTTCCCTGGATTTGCCTCCAGCAACTGTAGCATGTGTAATTCCGCTTTATACGACCCATGTACTATATTGTTTTTCGTCTTTTGATAGTATTTAACACTTACACCTTCTTGTTTTTTTTTTACTTTAGGATAAGTTCTCAAGTGCACCTGTCGGACGGAACACACCGATAGGTGCTTGGCGACAGATTTTCAACTTGAGCCAACCAGTCGGGTACTACAAAGTACCCTACCAGTCACCGTGCTATCGTTTCCTCACGATGTTTTCCTTCACCGAAAGCTCAAGCTCAATGTAGGATTCGAACCCACGATCTTTGCCACGGTATCCGACGTCACTACCACTGAGCTATCGTCACCTTGTTCATTATTTGCAAAACTCTTTCATTAGTTACTCTATCCGTCCACTATTACTTCAAGCTTCTACCCCTGGTATTGCTAATGACAGATCTATTTCTCAGTCAGTCATAAAAATAAACTCATATTCGTAGATTACACCAGGTCTATTCGCGCACAGAATATTATCAAAATATAATTTTGAATAACCTTAACCTTAGTCCACTCTTAACCACGGTCAATGCAACTTGATCGAAACGTCGAGGTTAGTCATAATAGGGTTGTGTCCTAAAAAAATCTATTTAGTCCGTCAGTTAGATTACCAAAAAATATTGGACACGTATTTTTTATTTTGTTCCGTAAACGAAAAATGACGAGGATACAGTGCGTTGAAATTTCGCGTGACGTCACACCGTGGTACAAATTTTACCACGAAGTGACGTCACAAGCCCCCACTCCTATACTTTGATGCGCTATAACTTTGTATATTTTTATTGATTTGATAAAGCAAAAAATACGTGTCCAATATTTTTATAATCTCACCGACGGACTAATTAGAATTCATTTTTATTGACCCAGGACACTACCCTATTATATTTTGATAATATTCTGTGCGCGAATAGACCCGGTATAATCTACGAATATGAATTTAGTTCGCGACAGTTTTAAAAGTACTATAAAAATAAACTATTTGTAATTATTATAACAGTTTCAGTACACTAAATTAGCTTGGGTATAGCCTAACAGGTAACAGTCACTTAATAGTATTTCTTATAATTTGTTAGCACTATATTGGCCGGACTCATTAGAGCCGATCGTGTAACGGTTGGTTATAAACAAGGACACGGCTGTTAAATTAACTATTAACTATAAACAACAAGGGAGTTCGTAAAGTTGTACGTCCACTTCGTCTTACTGGGCTATCCTGACTTATAATATACTCGTAATTCCGATCTGCAGATTTACCCGCGTTCCCGAGGGAATTTAAATATAATATAGCCTATGTTATTCGCTGACGGGCCGGTTGGCGTGGTTGGTTAACACACTGCCTATCACGCCGCAGGTCGTGGGTTCCATTCCCATCCTTGACAGACATTTGTGTGCATGAACATGTCTGTTTGTCCTGAGTCTGGGTGTAATTATCTATTTAGGTATGCATTTACAAAAAAAAATGTTGTCTATGTATTATATCAGTCATCTGGTTTCCATATTACAAGCTGTGCTTAGTTTGGGATCAGATAGCCGTGTGTGAAAAATGTCCGAGGATATTTATTTATTTGTATAGGTGAAATAATTTAAAAATCGGTTAAGTACTTTTTGAGTTTATCTATTGCTAGCTGTCCCCTGCGGTTTCACCCGCGTTCCCGTGGGATCTTATCTTTTCCCGGGATAAAAATACAGCATGTGACGCTCACAAATAACGTGGCTTTCTATTGGTAAAAGAATTTTCAAAATCGGTTAAGTAGATCCAGAGATTACCCCCTACAACCTCACAAACACAAACTTTACCTCTTTATAATATTAGTATAGATAGAGAAAAATCGTGTGTTTGAATCCTACAACAATGAAGGAAAACATCGAGAGGAAACCATAACATGGCGGCACTCGGTCTTCGGCTACCACCCTCAAATTTAAAATCTGTCGCCAAGCCCCTGTTGGTGTTCCAGCAGATTCTCTTGTGAGATAGTTGCTTTGTAGGCTTTAAAGCCGCGTCATACCATGTAGACGGAAACCTTAATTCACGGTTGAAAATCCGCACCAGTTTATTTTAAGCAATAAAATATACACCTGGACGTAATTGCGATAAATACTAAAATAAGTTTTGTACGAGATACGATCAAAATTGATGTTGCTAAAAAGGGTAGCACTTGACAATGCAGCAAAACCAGTAACAGTACAGAAAATTACAGTAAAGTAACTTCGGCCGGACTTTGAAAAGTTCCCGTGAGCATTATGTACAGCATTATGTAAACAGAGGCAGGATTCTTTAAAGTACCTACTCCCGAGTTGAAAGCATCTATTAGTGTTCCGGTAGCTGTACTTAAGAGCGCATAACGGTCTAGGTTTTCTTTACTTGCTGACCACGTTCGGCCCCATTATTACTCACCACGGTAAGAAGTAAAATGCAAGCTTATCCACACAAAAACTCATATGTTTAAATTTCATAGTAACTCACGCCCTCGCGTCGTTGGTAGAGGCTTTCCCATCTGAGTCATCACAGTCAAACATAATATTCAAGAGTGGTATAATTCTATACCCACACTTGAGTCGGATGAATGGCGAATTGATTTTATATTCCAACTTCAAAGTAATAAACATAGATTAGACAGATACTTTGAACGCAAATCTTTTTAAAAATCTAGAGTCCTAAAGGCAAAAAAAAACTGGGCCCCTAACTAAACTGTTTAAATATAATTATACAGGGTGTTAGGAAGAACGTGTCCCAAACGGTAGGGGTGAGTAGCTAGGGTCATGGACTATGTATTCTGGCCTAACTAGGGTTAGTTAGGCCAGAATACAATCTTCTTCTCGATTCTTCGAATCGAATTCTTGCCTTATCGTTTTTTTTTTCATCGAGAAATTTTTAATTATTATTATATTTTGCCGAAAGTTGAACTTTTAGTCACATTCCGAAGGTGGGAGAATTATTAGCTATTTCGATACGATACTATACGAGGGATGCTGGTCAGGGTCCGTGGGCCCCCAAAGCTTGGGGCCCCCGGTGCACGGCACCGCCTAGCCCTCCGGTAGCTACGCCACTGGATATACCATACAACTTTGTTTTTAATAGACTGTACATCCAGGCACAGAACACACAGACATGTTCATGCACACAGATGTCTGTCCTGGATGGGAATCAAACTGAACCTGTGGCGTGATAGGTAGTGTGTAACCATAACCACACTATCCGGCCCGTCAATAATAAATTATTTTATTACTAAATAGCTGTTCCGGGCGGTTTCACCCGCGTTCCCGTGGGATCTTATCTTATCCCGGGATAAAATATAGCCTATGTTCATCAGAGATAGTGTAGCTTTCCAACGGTGAAAGAAATTTTGAAATCGGTCCAGTAGTTTCGGAGCCTATTCAATTCAAACAAACAAACAAATCTTTCCTCTTTATAATATTAGTATAGATGTTTTTAACAAATTATACAGGTGGCCCACTGTATAATTTTTATACTATGACAACGCTTCGGGATCTGTCGGCTTTGCTCTCAAACGTGATTAATGAAGGGGCAAAACGTTAATTGTGCCTGAGCCCTAATTTTTATCGGCCGCTAATTTGTGTGAACGCATCTAAATGTATCCGATGCGTTCGCATTACATATTTGTTGTTGATTTTTAAATGTTTAGATTATAAATTTTGTGTGAAAAGTAGCTTCGATTTAATTGATCGATTTTAGATAGGTAATTATAGAAAACTAGCGGGCCCGGCAGATGTCGTTAAAACTAAACCTAGAACACGATTCCAATGCCACCTACCGGTCCAATAGTGTGTTCAATAAAACCATCGAGGAACCCATTGAAATATACACACAAAATATTCAGCCGTTTAGGAGGAGTTAGGTGACAAACACACGTACAGAAGAATTATATATATTATGATATCTTTATCTAAAATGATATCATACTACATAATCTTGGCAATGCGCGAGTGATACCCTTAGTGTTGCAAGGGTCTTAGATAGTAACCGCTTACCATCAGGCGCACCGTGTGCTTGTTTGCCACTGTTTATGATGAGTTTTTAAAACCTAGGAGATTTCTAAGCACCTATTATTGCGCTGACTGTAGAAATCTCCGAAAGTATAGGTTAATTATAAATCCTACTTCCTACTATCCTACTTCCTACTAATATTATAAATGTGAAAGTATGTTTGAATGTATATGAAGATGTTTGTTACTCTTTCACGCAAAAACTACTGGATGGATTTTGATGAAACTTGGTACACATGTAGATCATATATCTACTGGAATAACATATAGGAAAATTTTTATCCCGGGAAAATATAAGATCCCTGAGGAACGCGGGTGAATCCGCGGGGCGGAAAACTAGTAATTTTATATGTAGAATAATTATATCTAAACACAAGGTTCATTATTACAAAAACGCCTGAAATTAGTAGTAAAAGCCGAACAAAACACCAGGAGTAACAAATTATTACAAAGTACTACCACGATGCAATAGCTTCACAAATCACGATCGCCTTTAATCGAGTGTCGCTTTATTCATATTCGTGATGACGCAGAAGCAGAGCACTTAGCGGAATTGTTATAAAATATACATATACAGGATGATTTCTAAGTCCCTTTCATGTCATTGCAAGGGTGACTATGTTCATGAATATCATAAGAACAACCTGTGATATTCGGAAGTTTACTGCAGTTGTTGTTTTTTTTCGTAATTTAATTTCAAAGTTATTCCCATCATAAAATCTTGGAACTGATATACTACTTTTTAAATAGACGATGATAGCTCAGTGGTAGTGACGTCGGATACCACGGCACAATTGTGGGTTCGAATCCTACAATGACCTTGAGATTTCGGTGAAGGAAATCATCGTGAGGAAACCAGAGCACGGTGGTAGTGTATTTTGTAGTACCCGACTACTATCCTCAAGTTGAAAATCTGTCGCCAAGCACCTATCTGTGTGTTCCGACACCTGCACTTGAGAGCCACTTCCCATCTAAACTTTGTGTGCTTACCACCTTCGGCCACATTATCACTTACCATGGTGAGATTGCGATAAAATACAAGCTTATCCAATGTAAAACAAAAGTTGAATAGATATTACAATCATCCTGTATATTATAGTGATTTTAGAGCCGCATTGATCTAATTGAGAACCAGTCAGGATTCGTGATTAGTAGTAAGTTCTGTTTAATAAATCATTAAAAATCCTGGGACATATTTCATTCACGGCCTGTGGGGAAATTCAATTGATTGATCAGTCAACTAAATCGCACCAATATGATACCGATCTTTTAGAATACCAAGAAGCGCAATTGTCGGAACGTCAAAACATTTTCAATGCATCATAATCAAAGCATTAATTCATAAAAAAAATTACCACAGTCGTAGTCGCTTTGTTGTACCGGGAAAAAATTGTAATTCAACCATTCATAACTTGTTCTCTTTTCAAGCGAAACCGTTTCAGCAATTTACTTGTCAACCTATGGAAAAATGCCGCGAAAAACTGACCGCCTGATACCATACATCACAAACGTTTACCGTGTAATTTACAGCCATACAAGTCATACATACACCACACAGATGGCTCTAATTGAGACGCTTTCTCGGTAAACACCGGTTAATTGACTACTCGATAGAGTTATCGGTTTTAATCGCCGCCCTCGAACGTGTAATTTCGTACCGATTTTTACCATCCATGTTCTAGTTTTATCGATGATTGATCGCGCGATTGGATTTATTGCATAGGGTGGGGACGTTATCGGTAATTTGTGTCGATATTGCACGGTTAATGTCCGTCATTGTGTGGTTATTTTGTTCCTCAGGCGTTTGGTAAAAATACTCAATTTTTGCACCAGAATTCTCGTTACGTAATTCGATATTTTCCATAAATACATGAAAACTTCGCCCCAATAGAAAGAAAGAAAAGAAAGAAAGAAAAATATTTTATTAACGCACACCATTCGACGCAAACCAAATACATAGCAACAAAAAGAAAAAATAATAAAGTACAAAACAAACTAAACCAATGTCTTTTATCTATTCACAATTTAGAATATATGACAGACAGTCCCGACTGACGAAGTTTGAAAGACACTTTCTCCTGTGCACGACCAGGTTGTGGAATGAAGAGGCTTTCCCTAGATACTACAGCATGGGGTTCTTCAAAAGAGAAGGTTTATGCAAGGTCGGCAACGCGCTCGTGACGCCTCTGGTGTTGCAAGCGTCCATAGGCTACGGTTACCGCTTACCATCAGATGGGCGGCTTGTTTGCCACCTAGTGGTATAAAAAAGTGACCCATAATATTTCCAGGTTAAGTTTAGAGACCATCTAGGGCTCCCACAATACATTGAATGCGTATGTATAAAATACAGGCTCATGCCATCGCGGTTATATCGACCCTAATTTATGTGTAAATATATTTCATGAGCATGACAATCTACGTGTAAATTGGCGATAAATTGCTCAATCATCGACCATTGCTGTGAGGGTTGACACTGAATATCTTTATTGAACTACTTCTACAGTAGGTACTCACTAAGCCAATCATATCAATACTGTTCAAATTTTTTATAT
Organism: Ochropacha duplaris; assembly: GCA_951361185.1. Classification (NCBI taxonomy): domain Eukaryota; kingdom Metazoa; phylum Arthropoda; class Insecta; order Lepidoptera; family Drepanidae; genus Ochropacha; species Ochropacha duplaris. The sequence continues at coordinate 2,045,869 of OX592709.1, read as the reverse complement.
ATCTGCCGCCATTAAAAAATTACTGACATAGAAAAACATAACTACATAATTGAATTAAACGGGAGACAGAAAAAATATCTAGTACTTTTTTTTTTATTCTGGATAAGCTTGTGTTTGACTACAATGTCACTATGGTAAGTGATGATGTGGCCGAAGGTGGTAAGCACACAAAGCCTAGATGGGAACTGGCTCTCAAGTGCAACTGCCGGAACACACCGATAGGTGCTTGGCGACAGATTTTCAACTTTAGGGTGGTAGCCAGCCAGTCGGGTACTACAAAGTACCCTACCACCGTGCTATGGTTTCCTCACGATGTTTTCCTTCACCGAAAGCTCAAGCTCATTGTAGGATTCGAACCCACGACCTTCGCCGCGGTATCCGACGTCACTTACCACTGAGCTATCATCGCCTTAAAACACCTACAACTCCTTAGCTTGAGAAGCCAGAGATATAATGAAGTAATACCATTTCAATGTAGCCTCGAATTCTTTTGATACAAAAACACTTCTGCTGAAAGCAGTGTAGAAGAAAAGATTGTGCTGCGTTCGATTACCCATTATATTGGTGGTGTGTTAACGTTCTGCTGGAAATTAAGTTCCCTTGTGTTTATAGGTGGCAACCCTAAAATCAACTCATGTCTAATGAAAGTATGAGGTGCACGATCATGGGTCGAATTCTAATTGCGCATCAATAGTGCGTGGCCACGCTGCGATCGGTACTATTCGTTTATTTTCGCAAATATTCATTAATAAGTAAATTATAATTGATTCAAACACATTTGAGAGCACGTTCCGAAATCAATAAAAGTACTAAATTGTTTGGCCTATCACATCTTGGCTAAATTAACGCTCGTCTAGACGTTTTAGGCGATGATAGCCAGCACAGTGGTAGGGTACTTTGTAGTACCCGACTTTGGCTACCACCCTCAAGTTGAAAATCTGTCGCCAAGCACCTATCGGTGTGTTCCGACAGCTGCTCTTGAGGGCCAGTTTCCATCTAGGCTTTGTGTCCACCTAATAGATATCCTATTACAAAAACTGTTCAGCCTTTTAGCTGTAAAAACTGACAGACATACAGATAGAGCTACTTTCGCATTTATAATAGTAGTCAAAATTTATGAGTGTCGACTGTTATAATTTAACTTGTGAATTTTTTTTTTTTTTTTATGTCACTAGTGCCAACGAGGCAGGCGGGTCACCTGATGGTAAGTGACTACCGTCGCCTATAGACATGAGCAATACCAGGGGGACTGCCAACGTGTTGTACTCCTTATTACAATGCCTAAAGGGCAAGGGCAACCGGCTCTCAAGTGCAACTGCCGGAACACACCAACAGGTGCTTGGCGACAGATTTTTCAACTTGAGGGTGGTAGCCAGCCAGTCGAGTACCACATAGTACCCTACCACCGTGCTGTGGTTTCCTCACGATGTTTTCCTTCACCGAAAGCTCAAGCTCATTGTAGGATTCGAACCCACGACCTTCGTCGCGGTATTCGACGTCACTTACCACTGAGCTATCATCGCCTTGAATATGCAATGAAAGAGCTTCTAAATAAAGTGTATTTGTTAGTAAATTTCACAACGCCTTAACCTCAAGTTGCTTAGCTTTTCCAGGTCCCTACCATAAGAAACTATTCGATTATAATTCACTATAGTGTGATTATGGAGATAGATTATAGTCTGGAATAGCACATAGGCTACTTTTTATCCCGGGAAAAGATAAGATCCCTCGGGAACGCGGGTGAAACCGCGCGGAACAGCTAGTAATTTAATACATCCGAGGCCCGACCAGCAATCGTTTATTAGTAATCATAATAAGTGTCCGCCTCATTGCTAACCGCGTTAACTTGCTACGAATTAACACGACGAAATGATGGTACATATTACAACTGGCTGTTAATTTTTGACACCCGTATAGTCTCCAGCTAGCTACACAAAGTCACCGGGCCTGGTAAGCGATATTGTAAAGAAAGCTGATACTAATGTGGATTCAGATGATTCTAAACACACTGCGTCACTGATAAATAGAGTTTAAACTGAAAGCAGGCAACCTTTATAATTTCACAAAACGGACCACATAAAGCCACACATAACACGTATCTTCCATCGCTTCCGTACATTCCAGTAGGAATCCACAGACGCGATAAATTACACATATTCACCTATAGTTAGGGACACGCTTAATATACAGGACCTCCTATCTAGTAAGGAGTTGCGACCGTTGGAATGGGCCATTCCTTACACCTTAAAGGGGCCAGATGATAACCCCGAGACGTTCTGATAAGCGACTTCCATGAATGTAAATTCAACCTGGCCAGTTCCTTGTAACGTGACCCTTAATGCAGATTAAGGCTTCGCGTTTAAACATCGTATTTCTATGGTAATAGACTTTCACCTTCGGATTAATCCGATTTTGAACTCCGCTGCTCCAATATGGGACTAAATCAGAAGTGTCGATGTCAAAAGCTTGTCCACTCCGACCCTTATCTTAATTCCTTCCTCATAGGAAATTTATAATGCTGTGTACACACACTCGGCATCATAATTCCCGGATTCGTGTTGTGTAGCTGTCAGTGGAGCCAGTGAACATGATGTCCACGCCTCAATCTTGCGGGTTCAGGCGCAACATTTCCACCCCGCTCGCCCACGCTGCTCGGTGATAGTATCGCAAGTTACGAGCTCGGTGGTGTTGTTTTAGCTCGTGTTAACGATTGTATGTATGTACGCGGCTTAAGGAATTGTTAGAGGCGGTATGCGCAAGCGCATTGATTTTTTGATCCTGAAATTACGTCGATAAATTTTAGTGTCTGATCTAACTGAAACCATGTTATGCTCGTAATCAGCTCGGATTATTTCTATGAATCAATATTCGGGCTATTTAATTGATAAGTTTATTACGGGCCTGAAAGAGGAGCCTAGAAAAATCATATTAATTTTACGCGCCTTCTGCCACAATAAAAAATTGGCACTTCCAAACATTTATACATTAAAGTTGATGACGTTTATCGTGTGGGAACAGCTGTAATACAGTCAAAGTCGATACTTTGTTACTAGTGATGTTCTAGTGAAGATTTGCTTGGGTTTTCACAAGCGAGAGTGGATTCCTGTAGTTTCTAGATGTCTAGTTTTGGTCTTATTTTGTCCGAACAGATCGTGTTAAAGGTAGAATTGTCCACGTTTCGAGCATCAAGGTAACCTAAATTCTACAAGATTTAGATTATTTTCTTTAATTTCAAAAACTTTTTTCCAAGTTAACACGAGATACTGGCTGGGGTTTACTCTATGAGTATGTATAAATATCTGCAAGTAAATGGGGTACTGTAAAGATCTAATCTGACTTGAATAGTACCAACCCTACCGCTTGCCTGTACAATACCCACGGACCTAACCGTTTTAAACTGCTGACCCATATTCGATGTTTGCTGGAACACCGTAAATTCACCTTCAATCTGATTGAGTTACTGTATATCATCTGTCACAATTCTCGAGCGGCCATGAACGTCACAAATGGAATAATTGCCCCCCTGGTGTGTTCGCTCCTGTACCGTTAACTTTACGTCCAACTGTTTTATGAGTGCTGAAAGCGCTGTATCTACATTATACCCTGTTACATATTAGAAGGATTTGCTAGAATGAGCGATGGAAATTCTAAGTTGCTTGACAAAACATTTGTCAATTTTTAATAGCAGTTCCGAACTATGAATATCTGAATCAAAGAAAGGTTACCAGTCTGTAAGTAACTTCCTTTTTGACTTCTGAATAAATCGTCTGTATATATATCAGTTAATTTCTGTTTTCAATCAATCAGTTCGACCCTACCTTTACCAATAATTAATTCATTGCTAATAGTAAATTTATTCTTAATAATATAAAGCGCTTTAACCGCTTACACTGCGTATATCGAGTGTTAGAAGCGTGGCGAACCAAACACCATGTTATCTTGATCTGGCCGACCGAGGGCTTGTGATGACGCCTTCACTCAACCAACCTCAACGCCGCCGTCCTGGCGCGCTTTAATCTGATCTGACGTCATAATATTAGTCGATAGTCTAGCGTGGTTTATCATAGTGCACTGACTGTTATATTTCGTCCCGGGTTATGTTTGGCCACATCATTTATTGGCTTATCATTATTTGATTTTTTAACCACTGGTAGGTTTCATTCATACATTTACATCATACTTAAACCTTATCACTAAAACATAGGAAGAAATTTCCATTAGGCAATATTTTCTCCTGTAATTTGAATACTCTGATATTGATGGCTTATAAATTACCCCAAAATCCAGAATGTAAGATGAGACGATCCAATTTCACGATCAATTGGGTCATTTATAATTATATTACGTAATCCTCTAAAACAATAAGTTTGAGTCCCCATTCTTTCTCGCTCCGAAAACTTTCTATAATTTCGATAATCTCCAAAATAATCTCGGACACTTTGTCATTCCATCTCGCTTACATTTAATAATAGGGAATCGGTTAATTACCGATGCCAATGATAAGGGACTTTTCATGGAGCGTCCGGGCGCGCGGGCGGGCGTTCGATATAGCACCTGCAGCTTGTCCGGAGTGCCCGGTTCTGGTCTGCAATCACTGTCGTAACTTTCACTTTGGATTAAGGAACTTGACTAATCAACGTCTTGATTGGGTGTGAAAGTCTAGGCGTTAATTAGTGTGACGGTAAGTTTAAGATTGGACATATTTCTTGGAAAGGCTCATAATAGTCAGCAATGATTCAGCGACATCTGCCGACGCGACGGCGTGTCTAAGGTCGTTGTTGAAGATGACAGTAAGCTGGGTTTACGAATTCTTGGCGTTAACTTGCTTGCATGCTTTGCTTGTGGTATTGCATAAATTTTCGAAGCCCTAGGAAAACCTATTAGATTATTTTTGCGATGTTTACAGATCTTTTTGGGTAGATTTGATTAGGCAAAAAATAATGTCAAATGATACGGTAAAGTACTGAAAGTAAGGATTCTTGAATGTTGAATGAATTCCATTCAACCATGAATAACATTTTGTAAGAATCCATCACTTTATTTTTCCCATCTTTATAAAATTGCAATTATAGTCATAAAGCTACTGTCTAGCGTGGGCGGCGAACAAGAATTCTGATTACATTAAGTTCGGATGCGCCGGCGCATCATACCATCTATCATTTAATGGCGTAACTACTAATAATAGGTTTATCTTTTATGTCGTAACCTAACAGGTGCTATAATTTGAACAATGTGGGTGTTTAAATTTGTTTTTATGTCTCCCTTTATTGTATGTGTATTAATATCTTACAATCATAAATCTACGAATATACTTATGCCTTTAGCTTTATTTATGTTAATATCTTCTCATTTATGTGTATTGTATTTGTTGTTATGTCACGACGTAGCCACAAATAAATAAAGCAACGGTAGACATATTATTTCCCAAATTTTACTTCATATTTAAAGTAAAATTTGTGACCTTAAGCCAATAAAATTTACGGTTATCAAAATTGATAGTGCAAAAAAACCCGCAAACATCGGAATAAAGATGAGAAACACGTAAACAACTATCAAATACAATAAATGTATTTTTAGTAGCAATTCCCGGTTTATTTTCAGTGAACAGTTTTGTCGTACGACGCGTGATGACGCGACGTCGCACGTCTGCGCCCGCGCAACTGAGTGATTTATGACGCGATTTACCGACAATGTCGTCTGAGTATTATATTAGCGACGAAAGATTGTATTCTAAATTATTGCGATGTACAAAGATTTATAATTGAAATTAATATTATAAAGAGAAATATAGATATTTTGTGTTTCATTTTAATGAATATACTCAAAAAATACGTAACCGATTTAAAAAATTCTTTCACCTACAGAAAGCTACATTATCAGGGAGTAACATGGGCTATATTTTACGTTAACACCCTCGGGAATATGGGTGAAACCGGGGGGTAGAAAGCTAGTATCATATACTAAACATCAACACAAATAACAAAAGGACCTGCTGTAATATAATGGTAGGAGCTTCAATAGTACCTATGCCACTAATCTAATTCTAAGTATTCGGGAGTCCATGTATGAAGGGTCAAGTGGTCGGCATTTAGTTTCTGAGATATTCGCATATGTAATAAATAATAATAAAGTATCTATAAACTGCTGATCAGTGCAATCTGTCTTTTATCTGGTGACCTTTTTATTGAGTTCTTTTTGCATATTTGGCAGGTGACCCGCCCACCTATCTCCACGTTAAGTTTGTCGTTCTACTTACCGGACACCTGTATATCTACGTATTAGAAAGTTTCCTTCAACATATAGGAAAATATTAGCTGACGTCATATATTAAATATACCCAAGCCATTGTTTACATTATATCATTTCTCTCATCTGGATTTAACTGCGCGAAGACATATAGCTTTGCGAGTAACTTGTCAGCTTCCTGACACGTTGTTTCTTCCTTTCGAAGTATAATCCTTCACGTCACGTGACTTAGCATTGTAATTTGAACTTGATTTGTTATCTGTATAGTTGTTGGCTTCTGTACAGTTAATATGTCTCTTAAAATTATACAAATGGTGTAATTGTCCAAAGGAAATCATTCAGACAGTGTTATTTTTTCATCATCTTTAGGAGTCTTTCTTTCTTAAGTTTTTAATCAAAGAACTATCAACAACTCTATTAATAGCAGCTGGCCGATTGTGGAACCGAATCGATATCTTAATCGATTTTTTGACAGTTGATTAAGTAACGCACTATGAAAAAAATCAATTAAATTTTTTCCATTGCGATGTCGCCCCAGATCGTCAGCCGTATAAGAGAAATGGGTGCTTATCTTATTTTATTGAGATGGCAATACAGTTAGGCTCTATAGGCAGTCTTCATCGTCCGGAATTAAAAAAAACTTGTTTGCGGTACGAGTTCAATCAATCAACATTAGCAACTATGTGCCAATATGTTTGTGATCCTTTTAAGAACAATTAGCGCTCTAACAGAGTGAATATGAGAATTTTCGCATCAACTCTAAAGACAATAGGCTATTGTGAGGCTCTGCTAGGAGCTATTTGATTACTGACAAAAAGGTATCTCAGCTTTGTTCCTGTGGTTTTACCCGTGTTAGAGAGATAATTAATGTTTTTTTGTCTTTTCAGTAAATCTGATTCTCTACCAAATTCGTTATTTACCAAGTCATTCAGAAATATGTTTTTTTATTTAATTTTTTTGGTGTAATAACACCAAAAAAACAGAGAGATAAATAATTATCGTATGTAGGTATTATAATTGGCGATGGTAGCTCAGAGGTAGTGACGTCGGATACCGCGGCGAAGGTCGTGGGTTCGAATCCTACAATGAGCTTTCGGTGAAGGAAAACATCGTGAGGAAACCATAGCACGGTGGTAGGGTACTTTGTAGTACCCGACTGGCCTTCAAGTTGAAAATCTGTCGCCAAGCACCTATGGGTGTGTTCCGACAGCTGCACTTGAGAGCCAGTTCCAATCTAGGCTTTGTGTGTTTACCACCTTCGGCCACATCATCACTTACCATGGTGAGATTGTGGTCAAACACAAGCTTATCCAGAATAAAAAAAGGTCTAAGTTGCTTTTCAAAAGAATCATTGCCGACTTTTCTTTACAAAACTAACATTTGGAACCATGCGTTAGTCTTCATAAGTGCTTGTAAAAGTCCAGTCACCATATAAATCAACATGAACATTTATCAGGTGCAGTTGAACTCACTAATGGAGTCGAGAAAGTTGTTACTTAGCTCAACAGAGAAGGCGATGATAGCTCAGATGTAGTGACGTCGAATAGCGAGGCGAAGGTCGTGAGTTTGAATCTTACAATGAGCTTTCGGTGAAGGAAAACGTCGTGGGGAAGCCATACAACAGTAGTAGAGCACTTTGTAATACCCATCTCGCTGGCTACTGTTGAAAATCTGTCGTCGCCAAGCACGCATATCGGCCCATCCGAAAGAAGGACTGAAATTCATAAAAATAAAATATATTAATATTAAACCTGAATTTCTTACACTCTATTTTTTCTTCTGTCGCATTACGATATAGCTTTCTTTCTTGAGACGCTCTGTGCTTAGTTGATGTCGTTCCTTTTCTCCGTATTCTGGGTCTTTAGAATCAAAAGTGTTATATGTCCAATTGTGTTTGATGTAAAATGAACAAGAAATAAAGTCAAAGTCAAAACCATTTATCCAGTTTAGTCCCCAGGAGGACAATTAATGAACGTTGAGCTACAGAAGTCACCACCGGTTCGGAAGTCAGACAACAACTGAGAAGAATTGGCAAGAATCTCAGCAAGGTTACATTTTTAAACATTTTTGGACGCCATTTTTTTCATTCAAATATTTAACAATTTTGCACTTAAACACGAAATAAAAAAAATAAGAAAACGGGCCTATTAAAAACTGGTGTTGTGTAAGTGTCATGTAAGTACGCAAACGTCCCGTGGTAATTGGTGTTTATCTTAAATCAAAGACACACTTAAGTTTTATTTATGTCGTCGATTAATGACAAAACCGGTCGGGTATACGTATCATGAATAATACCTTAAGATAGGTGTGTTCCGAAAGCTGCACTTGAGAGCCACTTACCATCTAGGTTTCGAGTGCTTAGCACCTACGGCCACATCATCACTTACCATGATGAGTTTGTGGACAAACACAAGGCTTATCCAGAATTTAAAAAAAAAAACAGAAATACATAATTTGTGAAAATTTCAACTGTCTAGCTATCGCGATTCTTGTGATACAGCCTGGTGACAGACAGACGGACAGACAGCGAAGTCTTAGTAATAGGGTCCCGTTTTTACCCTTTGGGTACGGGTACGAGAATTTCGAAAAATCCTTTCTTATTTCAAAATAATAATAATAAAAAAAAAACTACGTCGTCTACGTCATAAAAGGTATTGTACCTATGAAAAAAATCTGCTTTCTAGGTACAAGGATTTAGACTGGGCATTGATGAGTCAATGAGACATGCCTTCTCTTTTCACCAGACTACGGCGAAGCAAAAGCGAGGGTTATGTTTTTGACCGGTATGTTTATTGCATTAAAAGATTCGTAGAATTTTTAGAATAGCCGGTGGTAGATTTATACAAAATTATCTCGATGTTAAGGGCAATTACCACGTCACCTAGTTTTGAGTATTAATATCAAAATTGTTTATAATTAACTAGGTATATCAGCATAATTGATGGCCTTAACACCTGACTCTGCCATTAAAAGTTCCTGCCTATACTGTGTCAAGGAAGTGACAACATTCACACAGTATTTGCATTCACCCTCATATGTTAGCTGCTTGTTAAACTGTTAGATATACTGCTGACCAACATACCTTAATGACAACGGTCTAAATGATGATTGGCTAAACCTGCCTCGTTTACACCGGCACCTTTAACGTTGGATCTCGAGGGTTGTCACTCTAGTTTTTGATTTGTCGAAATTTTATGACGATAATTTTAAGTTAAAGCAAAATGCACGATAATTAGTGTCAGCACTTTGTATTGATCAAGGGGCTGAATGAAGTAATACTATTGCCTGGTAAAAAAGAAGAGATCGGTTTTGTTATGGCGGAATAGAGTGATATTTGGATAAGTATATAACGCAATAACAGATAATCGGATGAAAGAAACGTAGACCATATTTACGAGAATGCAACTGGAAAAATATAGAATATAGTATAAGATTTATTGGAAGGCACGAGATAGCCATCGAAAGTCAATCTAACGAGGTAAGTTTTTAATATTAATGTGACTCAAAATTAGAGAGGGTGGGTAGATATCCTGAAAATAAATAAGCTATAAAGACCCGCTCCGGCTTTGCACGGGCAGGGACATATAAACCCCTATGTTGGATATATCATAAGTATCGCGAAAAAGGAAGATCTTCCACCGGGCTAAGTATCAACCGAGTTTGGTAAAGTTTTCTGACAACTTCAACATTGACGTCCCAGTATCCCTTGGAAACGCGGGGGACAAATTATAGAAGCAAATGAAATGTGCCCAGACTAAACCTGTACAAAATGTGTCGATAATAACATTTCGAGAATGTAAAGTAAGGAGTCACAACACTAGTAAAGCCCTGATAATGGCAGCTTCGCATTGAGCGTGCGCAGTAGACAACATAGATAGATTGTGATACCTGGTTACTTAGATGATATACTGCCAACTTCACAGTTCATAGACGATAGAAAGGTTATGGTGGAGTAAAATTGTAGCAATTTGTTGAGACAGAACTGTTGTTATTGCTTAGAGACATTAGAAACGTTTTACGTTCAGTAAGCCTCGTTAGGTTAGTTGTATTTTTTCAAAGTTTAAAGTTAAGAATCTCCTAAAAAGAGTACAATGCAATAATTTTTGTAAGTAATGAAAAGGTTTCTATTGACTTGTGTTTTTCAACAATCGCATCATGGTGGTGATAATATTGATGATGTGGGTGAATGTGACGAGCTAAGAAAATATATAAGGGAATGGGCTTCTTTGCAGCTAGGGACTACAAAGTATTTACCACCTATGGTTTCCTCACGATGTTTTCGTTCAGCTAGCAAGCTTATTGTAGGATTCAATCCCACAAGCTTCGCCATGTATTTTTTGGTCACCACTGAATTACTATCGCCAAATTTAGATAGAGTTCATCTGAAAATATTTTTCTAATCTTTTTCTAAATAATGTATACATTTCTTTTACTTTGGATCAGCGTGTGTTTGACCGCAATCTCACCATGGTAAGTGATGATGTCTCCGTTAGTAGTATGCACACAAAACCTATAAGGAAGGCTTTCATGTGCAGCAGTAGGAACACACCGATAGGTGCTTGGCGACAGACAAGCCAGCCAGTCGACTACAAAGTACCACCGTGCAAATCTATCTAGTCTAACTATCCGTATGGTTTATACGTCAAGAAACACCTAAGATTCATACCATTCGTCAAGGGTGGCGAAATTCAAGTAATAGTCAAACCTGCTATACCTTTAAACGAGAAATTTAATTCACAATGGCGCGTCCACCATTTCTAAGGTTTCGTACAAATAGGGTTTATTTATTTAGACCGTGACTGAACGAGATTTATTGGGCGGTACATAAACATAGCAGTTTGCTGTCGTCTCGACTAATACTTCCATTTGTAAATACTCCAAGGTGTTAGTGCATTAAGGTGCTACTATATTGAAGGTAACATATAGTTTTACTTACTGCCCTACGGCGTTGGATGTGTGGTATTACGAGAATAGACAAAATAAGGATTGAGTAAATCAGAAGAAGAACGAAAGTAGCACCAGTGACTGAAAAGTTGAAAATGGCTTGGTAAGGGCATGTTGTGAGGAACGATAAGAAACATGTAACGAAAAGAGTATTGAACATGAGTGTGGACGGATATAGTGGTAGAGAAAGGCCAAATAAGATAAGGATGAACTGCATGAAGAATGATGTTTTGAAAGTTTTAAGTACTGAGACGACTAGTGAAAGAGCGGAGTGGAAGAGGAAAACATGTTTTGCCAACCACACCTAACGTGGGATAAGGACAAGAAGAAAGAAAAGGTCCGCTCCCCTAAACTCAATACATGTGAAAAAATTGTCGTGAAAATCATGTCTTTTTTTTATACCACTAGGTGGCAAACAAGCTTACGGCCCACCTGATGATAAGCGGTTACCGTAGCCTATGACGCTTGCAACTCCTATGTACATACAGCCAGACAAAATTATTTTCTCATTTAACACCCTAAGTGTGTGAAGAGCTTTAAGTATATCTTGGAACCGGTAGTGCAGTGATTGGTTGCGATATATAAAATCAACCAGTAGTCATCACTCAGGTGGTCTGCGATCCCAAGATATGATTTAGAAACCATGCAGAATGTGGGGAAAGTAGGATTGTTTACGTCGCGCGTCGTTTATCATTCATAGACCTGCAATACTGTGCCCTAAAAGCTTCTGCCCCGAGATATTATATATAAAAATGTGCCAAAAAAAAGTAGGAGCCACTAATTTGTGTCCCTTCGGTGACGCCCTGAGCTGAATCGTGCTCCATTGAGGGGCGCCCTCAGACTCGTCGTCTTTTACTCTTTGAGGTCTCTTTCGGTTGAGAGCGCACTAAACACTCTCCGAATGGTCCGCTTAAGGGTGTTACGGCCGTCTGGGCTACCACGTTCGCATGCGTAAAAAAAGACGTGGTTTTACACAAAAATATCCTTTGGTTCATACCAAGATGAATTTCTTTTTGTAGCGACGAAACGCTATTTCTACGACGATTGTAAAACATTTTTACAAGATATACAATTCAGATACATCAAAACTAACACAGCATTTTGAGAAGCGAAGCCAAATATCCGTTTGTATACAAGTAAGTCTAATAAAAATAAAAGATGTTGCTGTAAAACGGTCATTCTAAAACATTCCTAATTCAAATACAAAAGCGTCCAGCGATATTGTAAAATCATTTATACAAAAGATACCTATATACAATTTTGTTGTTCAACGCTCATACAAATTACATATAAAATTATATAATAGACCATTTCACAATATTTGTCTGTCTGTGTCTGTGACTCTGTGTACGTACATTCGAAACGTTTATTTACATATGCTCGGAATGCATTTGTCGCGGGAAGTCAGAAAATAAGCTTATTGTTAAAAAACCTACTTTGACGGTTCAGATTATGAATGTATAGTATGTTTTCTTGATGTGTAACATCTTTCCTTTCGCTTCCCTGCAATCTGTGGGAGTGATTTCGTGAAAAGAGACGTAAGTGTGTAATTTTATTTCCTCTATTGTAGTGCAGGCAAAGGGTTTTAGCCCATACAGCCTCAAACTCAAAGAGATTGGTACATGTATGGAATTACCAATGTGAGAGTTTGTTTTTTTAATTGTGAGTGTGAATTTTAGAATTTATAGTAGGTAAAGTACGTATCTAAATTACTCACCAACGTTTCATCACAATCGAATTGATGGTTAAGGAACGCATAGAGGACAAACGTGCAAAGAAACAGCAGTTTTTATCTATGTGATTTATTGAGGGTCAATTCCACTGGACATATCACAAATCTACCAATTCACGTTAGGTACCGCAGCCACATAGCTTGTCCATACAATTCTTTATTACTTCATTCATATTTTTATTCATACTTTTACGTGTACAGTAATAAATAAATATTGTCAGACGGTGGTAATAAAAGATCAAGTTTGTTCTGGTCGTTATGTCTGTATTTATAGTCTTGTGTCTCTCTTGGATCTTTAATTTCGCATTGGACCTATTACCTATAGACAAATTCCATTTGGATAGTATTCAAAGTTCCGTCTTATGAGGGCACTTATAAAGGTCAAATTTACTGTAGATACCAGATTTAGGGTTACCGGACGTCATGAATTTTCCTGATGTGTTAGTTATTTTGGTAATTTGTCAGGAATTTGCGGCCGTTATACAAATCAGGAATTTTTAATGCTTTTTGTGATGTATCTTTTTTATTTACACTAGGAAACAAATAAAGGATATTATTGTATAGCGAGGATTTGTATCCACGATCTTCGCTATATATCTTCGCATTTCTAATTTCCCATCGACTTATAAAATAATAGATAGGTACATAGATAAAGTCTACCATCTTCGAACGTAAGTAGATACATTGTACGAATCGTCGATTCCTTCATCGAAATATCTTCACTAGAATATTAAGCTGATGATTTATACGGTATGGGAAGATTGTAAGGCTCCGAACCGCACTAATAGTTCGCCATCGGCTATCAGACATATTGAAGCCTGTAATTTCCTCAATAAATCTTGTGAAATGAAAGGGGAAGTGTTAAATTGCCACGTAACCTTTAGTACTTTTGATTATGAAGCTGTCTGTTAATTTATAGATCTATGACATATGTGGAGATACCTAACCTACCTTTTTTTTGATGTCACAATTGACAACGAGGCAGGCGGGTCACCTGATGGTAAGTGACTGCCTATAGACATTAGCAACACCAGGGGGATTGCCAATGTGTTGTACACCTTATTACAATGCCTTAAAGGCAAACTGGCTCTCAAATGCAATTGCCAGAACACACCAACAGGTGCTTTGGCGACAGATTTTCAACTTGAGGGTGGTAGCCAGCTAGTCGAGTACTACAAAGTACCCTACCACCGTGCTATAGTTTCCTCACGAAGTTTTCCTTCACTGAAAGCTCAAGCTCAAGGATTCGTACCCAGGTCCTTCGCCGCGGTATCCGACGTCACTTACCACTGAGCTATCATCGCCTTAAAATTTAAGTTACTAGGTAATCAGTTAAGATAGTTTATGTGTCATATTGTAAAACACTCGTAGTACACAGTATGGCTGCGCAAGCGCCGACTGACGCCGTTCTTTGAGATGGATTTGTGGGAATCGCTGTTGGGGCACAGGGAGGTATTGGGCTAAATAAATGAATTAATTTTATTGTATTTATAAATGAGATCTTAGTTAAAGCGATTGATTTTTTCCTACCCTATATTTATTATTATTTTTTGTGATGCGTTTTATATAATAAAAAAAATGTGGCTGATTTTTAGGTACCAATATCAGTTTTAAAATCCATGATATAATAGTTGACACAGTTGCCTGTGTTTATTTTCGGCTGCGTCACTCTCACGTGAATAGACAGCTGTGCAATGTCTGCCTAATTGTCTTATAATTTTATTGTATCAATAATATAATTTGTAATTGTATTTATTCAAATACCTCGTTCTTTTATACTAGTTTGATTTATGCAGGTTTATGGTACGATGTGGTGTTAGGTTTGTGCCAAGGATATTTAAGCAATGGGCATATTTTCCGACACCAAAATTTATGGGCAAATAAGACTACTCTATGACTATAGGAAAATGTAAGCCACTGACTGATTTATAAAATTATTTAACTCTTACATAGCACCGTAGCTAGGGTAAGCATCTGACATTTCATTTTATCATCTCTCTCTTTCACACTTCATGAACCGGTGTTATTAAATAAATAAATATTTTATTTCGCCAAAAAGGAACAAAAACAATAAAATTGACATAAGAATACTAGGTACTTATGATTTAAAAACAAAATAAAAGTGTTTGTTGAAACATCTGGTATCGAAAGGTATCCTCTGGTATTATTTCCGTTCTCCCGCCGCGAGCCGTCTGCAAGTTGATTTCATTAAAAATTCGAGGTTTCATTAAGAATTCGAATCCGCCCCTGTAACCGTGTCGGACGCACGCAACCCATAAATCGGGAAGCGACAGTTTTAAACACTCACTATTGTATAAATATTTGTATCGTATTAGCTGAACATGTTGCACGGACGCGGTGCATAATGGGACGGTCGGCTCGCGTGATTTACTGACTGTGTGTCGCCGCGGCTACCTTTGACATGTTTGTGTGGTTGCGCGACCGTGTGTACTTGTGTTAGTTTTTTAATTCACAGTTTATGTCTTGGTTTTCACGGTTAAACGGCCGAGCAGATTTTTATGAAATTTAGTATAGGTTTAGTAAATTAAAATAACTCAGTCGGAAATTTCAACTTTTTGCAACCCTTTGACACGCTAAGCCACACTTTCAGCGACCATATAAATATTTACGTCACAAAAATTTTAGCAGCCCGTAAACGATTTCTTGAGATTAAAAATTGTATAGGCAGATGAATAATTTAAAATATTTACAGGCTTTTAAGTAGAGAAAGACTATCGTAATGAAAAAAAATTAAGAAGAGCAAGTTAAAGAAAAATAAATTCACATTTCCTTACGTCATGTCACGTCAGAAACAGCGTAATAAAACCTACAAGAAATGCTTCTAATCACATTAATTTCAATCTTAAAATTTACTTGCATGCAGATGTTTCTATAACGATCTAAAGAGTTCCAGACCATTCTAGTTTATGTAACAGATACGCAAATATAGTACCTATTAACATAAACCCAGGTCATCGCTATATCTCAGCAGCGAGAAGTAGAATCGGCAATGATATCTATCACGGTGCTGATAACTAGAGTATTTTGGAATGGGTACCACGTTCTGGAAATGTGCGTTGATGGACGGCATTCATTTGGATCGATATCCAATGTTCTAGACTAGGGTAGCCAGGCCTTAATAAATTTGACGGGTTTTTATTCATCAAACGTAACATTCTAAGTGAAGTGGATTCAAAGTCAAAGTCAAAACCATTTATTCAGTTTAGGCCCTAGAAGGGCACTTATGAAGGTCGAATTACAGAAGTTGCCACCGGAAGTCAGCCTTCAACTGAGAAGAACCGGCAAGAAACTCAGCAAGGTTTTAGGGTTATTGGCTTACTTTTCAAATGTTTAACAATTTTATTCTTAAACTAATACAAAAATACGATTAAATCCGATAAAATAACAGATATGCCTTCCCATGGTCTGACCAACCTTCGAGTCATACAAGCCGAATCGCGGGGATCGCACGCAATGCACATGACGACCCCTACAAAGTGAAGAATCCCCTGATAACAAAGCGAGGCGCATCCTCGGCTCAAGGCGTCGTCGGGGAGACACAAATAGTGGAGACGGACTTGCCACTGGCGATTTAGAGGACTTTTAGGGGATGGTCGGATTACTGAATGGAGCTCGGGCCGCTAATTAAGGGGGATGAGACTGGATCTAAATGGGATTGAACTGATGTCGCGTGATGCACGATGTTTTGAACATGATGAAAATTTAATGTTTTTCAATAATTAGATATTCATGACCACCTGCAAGATTTTTGCGGTTATTGTCAAAATATATTTTGTTTATAATGATGACCAGAGTTGAAATAGTGCCAAATCTAGCACCGATAGTAAGTTGGCATCACTGATGATGACGTCTTCTCTAAGTACCTACCTAATAATCAGTATTGCCAGTAACCTTTGTCAAGATAAATACTGGAACTAAATAAGAAAAAGCGGGGCCTAAACATATTTATGTTTACATACTATTAAAATAATTTATAAGTATCCGGGAAGTATTAAATTAGCAATCTGCAGTAGAAAGCCTGTGAATCAATAAATAAGGACTCACATACGCAACTTCAAGTCTTGACGTAACATCTTCATTTTCACACCATTCTCATTGACAGACTTGACTCCCAAAGATCAAAGATCCACATCCTCTCACAATCCTACTAATATTAAGTGTGAAAGTTAGAATGTTTGCTGCTCAATCACGCAAAAACGGCTCATCGGATTTTGATGAAACTTTGCACACGGGTAGATCATATCCTGAAGTAAAACATAGGATACTTTTTATCCCAAGAAAAGATAACTCGGGAACGCTGGTAATACCGCGGGGGTCTACTAGTGTGATGATAAATCATCTATATGTCGCCCCTTTACTGCTATTAGAAATCGTCATTTACACTTTATCCATATTTTATGACACCGTAGACTTGTACAACATACAAGTTTCACCGTTAGTGAGAATAATTTACACTTTTACATTAGAACTGGCTGTTTATTCTGTTGGTCCATTTATTTATCTGTGACTTAGTTATATTACTAGGGACACTTTCTTGTTACATTTGAAGGGACGCCGTCTAGATTAGGACTTAGTTTTATGTGAAAATGAGCTATATTTAAATAAATATTACGTTTTGCTTATTGTACAGTCAGCGTCAAAAGTAGATGAGCATTTTTCACCCCGTCACATTATGCGATTTACAGTTTTTTTTATTTAAGACAAGGTGCCATTCATTTATAAAGTTTTTGAAAAATAAGAATCGGTCCCTGTTTAATATTTATTACGTAAGTATTCTGAATGAATAAATGAATTCCTACACAATGATTTTTTCAAAATATTAACTCTGCACATTTTTGTGATCTTACGTAAGAACCATCAAGACTCGCTCCCACCCCCTTTTAAGAAAAAATAAGACATGGTCGACGTAAATTAGGTCTTACGTAATAAATGATTGGCGCCCATGCAGTCAGGTGGGTCATCTCATGGTATGTTCTTACCTACCACTGTCTTATGTCTATGGACATTAGCAATAACCGGATTTGCCTTTTTAAATGACTTCAATTGACTCTTTAACTGCTACTGCCGGGCCGGAGTAAACACTTTTTCGTGAGAACAAATAAATTACCGTATCAGCAAGTAACACCAGGAATATTTAAAAACTACTGACAACGAGGCAGGCGGGTCACCTGATGGTAAGTGAATACCGTCGCCTATAGACATTAGCAATACCAGGTGGACTGCCAACGTATTGTACACCTTATTACAATGCCTTAAGGGCAAGGGTAACTGGCTCTCAAGTGCAACTGCCGGAACACACCAACAGGTGTTTGGCGACAGATTTTCAACTTGAGGGTGGTAGCCAGCCAGTCGAGTAACACATAGTACCCTACCACCGTGCAAAAGTTAACGTCTTGAAATAAAGTGACGATTCAAAAAAGAAAACAATAAAAACAAGATATTTATCGATGATTGTAGGTACTTTATAGGAACTATTTCAATCCTACATTGATAGTTAAGGGCGCGTGAAATCGACATTCCCAACTACTTTCTCACTATATCTATGTTGTACGTAACTTCCCTGCTTGTTATTAAATCACACATACCATACGCATTTGAAATCTTTAGTAATAATTCAATGAAAACTGGTAGCCATTATACAGTATTTAGTAGTTTTAATATTGATGTTGTATGTACGTTAAATTGTCATTATTTATTAGTAGGGAGATAGGGGGAAAGGGGGAAAGGTTGACAGATGCTAATGATAGTTTATAAGGCGTTGCACAGATGGAGACACTTGTTGTATGTGTATCACATTGACAATAGATATAATTCCGTTGCGCGAAAAAAAAAGATTCCAGTTTATTTGAAACAACTTTTATTCGGTACTCAATCCAAGTAATCTTACTAATATTATAAATGTGAAAGTTTGGATGTTTGTTACTCATTTACGCCATAACGGCTGATCGCCATGGATCTGAATGAAATTTGGCATGGACATAGATTACAATCTGGAATAGCACATATGCTACTTTTTATCCCGGGAAAAGATAAAATCCCTCGGAAACGCGGGTGAAACCGCGCGGAACAGCTAGTATTATAAATGTGAAAGTTTATATGTTTGTTCCTCATTTACGCAAAAACGGCTGAAAGGATTTTGATGAAACTTGGCACACAGGTAGAACAAATCCTGAAATAAAACATAGGAAACTTTTTATCCCGGGATAAGATAAGATCTCTCGGGAACACGGGTGAAACCGCGGGGCGGAAAACTAGTGTTTAAATAAAAAATCCAAATTATTTTTCTAGGTACACAAAATATAATCAGCCAGCTTGCATTTAGCTATAGGTATACTATACGTAGCTTTCCGTCCGCGTTCTCGAGAAAATTCAATCAAAATACTGCCCACCAGAGACTAAAGAGCAGTAACAGCCCTTTTGTGATTTTTCGTTTTATTAGTGATTCTGAAAGCGGGTTTCTTAAGCTTTCTATTGAATTAACTTACTTATTTCTAAGACTATTAGAATGGTTTTTATTTAACAGTTTTCACTTACTGCAAACGAAAAAAATTAACAATTTGGCGTGATTTCCCAACTAAAATACAGTATAAATTATACTGCAGATTAAATTTTAAGGTTTCATAACTAAAATGCAGTAAGCAATATAATTTTACAGTTCTTTAGATAGTTTTATATTTCTGGAAAAAAATTAAAAAAAAAATTAATACGCAGTAAAATTTACCGCCATACAAGCTATTTTTACTGCAAATTAAGAAAATACAATTTATTGTCACGAACTCCCAACTAAAATGCAGTAAAATCAAAGCTTGTCGCATTTTAGTTGTGAATACTTAACATTCTTTTATCATTATAAACTGACTAACACGCAGTAAAATACAGCATTACTGCAGATTAGTTTGGATAGCATAATGACACAGATATGATTATTCCTAGCTAAAGTGCAGTTAATGTTTTAAATACTGTACATTAAAATAAAAACTGTCAAAGGAGGTTGTGCATTCTGCGCAGGGTCCTTTATTAATTAGATGTTTTTTTTTATTTTTGATATGTAAATTTTACATAAGTGAGTTGAATTATTGTGATTAAATAATAAGAAATAAACGGTCTTTAAAATGTGAACTAGCTATTTTTCTTACTGCACTAGTAAATTGAACACTTTTTTCTTAAAAAACTAACTAAAATGCAGTATTTTTTTGACCTTACTGCATGTTAGTTGGGTTTCTTGACAAAATAACTGATCCAAACGCAGTAATAGGGCTTTTTGCTGCATTTTACTAAGTTTAAAATGGTATTTTTTACAAAAAAGGCTATGCAGTAATAGGCACCAAAAAGAATAAATGGCCATAATAAATTCAGTTATTAAGATATATTTTTTTTTATTGCTTTAACGTGTGAACCTATGCCTTTACAACCTTTCTGCATTCAAATTTTTTTGCTTATACATTCTGTTGATTTTTTAAAATCAATTCTTAACTTTAAATGCGTTTTACTCGAAATCGTGATTTTGCTGTTACTGCACTTTAGTGTATGGTGGGCAGAATATACTTACTCGTTGATATTGTAACTTTGTTCAGGTGAAAGAACGTTTAAAAAGTTGAGTATTTTCGAGTCGGGTTTAACCATTGCAAACATATAGTTATAAAAAATCAAATCTTTTATCATTGTAATATTGTGTAGACGAAGACAAGGATTTCGTATGCGGAGCGCCTTTGTTGATAAGTTAACAGTTATTATAATTGGATGGGACACCGGTAATGATTAGATAGTAGTTTTTACGTGAAATGAGGAGAAATTTGTGAGTTTTAGTTCTCACATTTACTTATCCGTATGTGATGTTACAGGGTCCACAATGAAGATGTTTGTATGTAACTCCAGGACACAATAGATGGCGCTACAATAACCTACATCGCGCTTGCGAAGTTTTCCATGCGATCTGCATATATACAAGATTCCAACATCAACAGTTAAGGTCAGATGACCGGAGTCCTGTTCTTCGATGTTGCAAAGGCATTCGACAAAGTCTGGCACAATGGCTTAATTTATAAGCTGTACAAACTCGGAGTGCCAGTCAGACTCGTGACCATCCTACGAGACTTCTTGTCGAATCGCCAATTCAACTACCGAATAACAGGAGCGCTATCCTCAGCCCACCCCGTTTTAGCCGGAGTCCCTCAAGGCTCTGTGCTGTCCCCCCTACTGTTTACACTCTACACGAGTGACATCCCAAAAACTAGCAAAGCGCAGCTAGCTCTATTCGCGGACGATACCGCAATATATTATTCTGGCAGGAGCCCCACGGCAATTGCCAAAGTTCTCCAAGCCGCGACTCACACCCTAGGTCCCTGGTTTCGGAAATGGAGAATCGAAATTAACCCCACCAAGAGTCAGGCGGTGCTGTTCTTCAGTCCCGCCAAGAAACTCATCCCCACTCCCCCCCCTCCAGTCACCATGTTCGGCGAGCCGATCCCTTGGGAGAGGCGAGCCAAATATCTCGGTGTTACCCTGGATGATCGTTTGTCCTTTGCCGATCACATAAAACAGGTACGTGCACGCGCCTGTTTTGTGTCCGGTCGCCTTCATTTCTTGTTAAATAAAAAGTCTAAACTTGCCCTAAAAAGCAAGGTGAGACTCTACACCGCGTGCATCCGCCCCGTTATGCTATATGCATGCACTGTGTTCGCACATGCATCCCCCAAGCTGATCCATAGACTCCAAGTGGTTCAAAACCGCTTCATGCGCAAAGCCACGGGCGCCCCGTGGTACATGCGCAACTTAGACCTCCACATAGACCTCAATCTGCCCACGGTTAAGCAATTCATTAAGCGCGCTTCACGCCGCTATTACGATCGTGCCCTAAACCACGCGAACCCATTGATTGTAAACACTGCAAACTATACTCCTTCAGAGATTTCAAAAATCCGTAGGCCTAAACTCGCCCTCAGCGAGCCGGATGACCCTACAACTCTAGCTCAGATTAAGGATAGGGAGGCTCGCGCAGCCCTGAAGAAACAAATACAACACCGCCCGCGTTTTCGCCCTCGCCGGAGAGGCCCGTCGCGACGTCCCACTCAGTCAGTCTCGTCCCCAGTAGTTGGCCCGAGCCGTACCAGTAATCCGACCGTCCCTTAAAACTCTAATACAGTGGTGGTTATACAGGGACGAAATTTGATCAGAACTTTTCTATTAAACCGATGGGCTTTGTGCATGTAATCGGGTATTTACGTATGTAGCCCTTGGCTGGCTAGTGGGACGGTCGTCCCAACACTATCTAAAAAGTCTGACGTCATGATCTTCTAGTTATTCCTCTAGACTCGCTTACCTTCAGCCATCTTATCCCTTCCTATGATATTAAAGTTAAAAAATAAATTTTTTGGAAGCACCAAAAATACTTTAAAAATGTGTGAAAAAAATTGGAATTCTTTATATATTATGTCTATTTTGAATCTGTTGATCACAATAATAATGGATTACAAAGGTGAACAAAAACACATCGCAACAAAAACATTTGAAACTTAAATTCTAGATACAACGACTTTTACCTCATTCCGATGGATTTATGACCACTATTAGGGGTGGCACATGGTCGTTTAATTTATTACTATATTTGTGACAAAACGGCTATTAATTGCGGCGGGGGACGGGAACGTACGCGATTTTATTACAACCCTAATTTATTGATGAGATAACAGATGTATTTCTTTTGGGGTTGTTTAATGTTGCGACAGCAACCCTTTTAGAAGTATGTTGAATATAAAAATAAAAGAAATTATGTATCTTAAAAACTTTTTTGAACGGAACTTTTAAGGTTATCACGGAATCCGGCCTTTTCATCCAATAAGAGTAGATTTAAAATGAAAGCAGCAGGCGGGTCACCAGGATGGTAAAAGTCGCCTAGACATTAGCAATACCAATGGGATGATGCCTAAATTCAAGAAAAAATACCTAACACTATAAAATACTCGAAAATAGCGAAATTCTGCGAATTCCTTTTTATGATCTATTCATCCTTTATTGAGTTTTGCAATAGAATAATAAATTAATTTAGTTTACAAACAACAGATTCATAAAATTCTTAAAAATAAAATTATCGTAATAGCTCGATGACATGTTGCTTCACATTTTTATATTGATTATGAAACAAACTATATTTACTACAATTTGATCCTTCAGTCTTAGACCTCAAACATATGCATGTATGAGCGTGCGTGCGCCGCCGACCGACCGCTTAAATGGTCACATTCCATCATCCTAATATTTAGACGATAGTGGAAACTATTTCCAAATAAATGAGGTGGCAACATTAGAAACCAGATACGAACCCGGAACTTCCCAGTTCCGCGTGAGCTTAAAATAATATTTTCGGCTGGTGAACTCCATGCCAAACAACAGCAAACAACACGGAGAACATTCGCTAAATCCGTGACGCGTGAGTTTATTTTTATGAACGCCCTTTGTCTTCCTCCGACGAGACTTACGAGGGATCACTGAATTATGGTTACGATATTACCGATTTATTTTAAAGATTTCTTTATTAGTTTATGGTTAAGCTTTTAATCTGTCAATATTTTCTTTTTTAATTGTAAATAAAATGCAAGTGCATTGTTCGAAAACAAACTCTAAAATTAAGATGGTAGGTAATTCCTTGCGCTTGGGACGGTCGTCCCAAAACTACCTACACACACCTAGAATTCGAGAAATCGATTCAGAATTTATATTCAAGTTATGTGATTCTATGTGACGTGGGTTTTACTATTTTAATTACTACACAAAAGTAATTTAGTAATTTTCTTCGACAGCCCGATGAACTGGCGAAATCGGTGAAGTTGACGTCTCGCGAGAGGCGGTTCATCAAGTTTGCGAGCGTGGAGTACGGCGGCCAGCTCTACATGACTCCCCAGGACTTCCTCGAGTCTGTGGTCGAGCAGGAACCTCGCCGTGAGTTATCCTACTAATATTATAAATGTGAAAGTTTGGATGGATGTATGTTTGTTACTCATTTACGCCAGAACGGCTGAATTGATCTGCATGAAATTTGGCATGGAGATAGATTATAGTCTGGAATAGCACATAGGCTACTTTTTATCCCGGGAAAACATAAGATCCCTCGGGATCGCGGGTGAAACCGCGCGGAACAGCTAGTACTTGTATAAATATTACTAAAGTTAGCAACTTAGCATGATTACTTTTTTGACATAATACCTATTCTCACTTTCCAGCTCGTTTGAAGCGTCGCATACTGACTACCAAAGAACTAGAATACCTGCGGGACCACACGCCACAGCTGAAGAAGGGTTCCTCACAAATGTTCAGGAACCTGAGAGACAAAGGTAATCACGTTATAGACCGGTTACCATTTGAAGAGTGCTAAGCATTTACAATAAAATTTTTGCATAAGATTCATATTTGGCTTACGCAAATATGATCACGTATCTCACTTCCGTTCTCAGCTCAAGTGGCTTCCTATACGACTTCGCCGGAATTCTCACATACTCTCTCTGCTCTACAATATATTGTTCAATCCTTCATCCCCGCGCTATCTTCAGGAACGTTTTGAGTTCCTTCACTGTTCTAGTTCATGCTCAGTTAGGTCATCAGTAGACTTATTTCTTAAAACACCACCACATGCTAGTACTTTTTATGATGGTTCTTTTACGGTTGTGGCTGTTCGCCTATGGAATACATTACCGATTTCTATAAGACGATCACCATCCCTGTACATTTTCAAAGATCTAGTGAAAAAGTTCTACCTTTCCGTTTAATTGTGCCTTAAGTATGTATATATGTATGTGTATGTATTGTATAATATTATGTATATATTTTATGTATTATATATGTAGTGTGTAATATGTATAACTTAGATATATGTAATTATTATAATCAAGTATCTGTTTAAATGTATTAATTATAAAACATTTGTTGTTTTTTGCATGCTCCGCCATATTTTTATAATAGTCAAATCCTCTCCATCCCAAGGTTGCCTGGTAGAGATCACTATTAGTGATAAGGCCGCCCATTGTGACATTGTGAATGATATTTCTGTTTTTGTTATTGTTATTTTTTTCATGTATGGAACAATAAAGTGTTATCTATCTATCTATCTATCTATCTATCTAATAATATGTGATGTGACACAAAAAAAATGGATGAGAAAAGAAGGAGGATCTGTATACATGGGCGTTGCCAAGGGGAGGCAAGTAGGGTAGACATCACGTGTCATCGCTTTTTTTAGGGTTCCGTACAAAAAAAAACGGAACCCTTATAGGATCACTCGTGCGTCTGTCTGTCCGGTCAATTCACAGACATTTGCTCCGAATCTACTGGACCGAATCAGGTGAAATTTGGTAGGATGGTATAATTCTTAGACCCAAACACAGATGTGCAAAGTAATTTTTTTTTTAAATAAGGGTCATTTTCGGGGGACAAATTGGGAAATTAAAAAAAGTTTTTTTTCTTTATCTGTGATGTTGCGTGTATGTCAATGTAGTAAAAACAATTTTCTTTCTTTCTTTATTTTTCAGGTATTATCTCATACACCGAGTACCTCTTCCTGTTATCTATATTAACGAGTAAGTATTAAGTTTAAAAAAAAACCCTGCCTTGAAGACAATTTTTTTTTTTTATTGATACCACAAGTGACAACTAGGCAGACGGGTCACTGATACCGTCTTCTATAGTAGTAGTAGCCTTTATTTAACAATCTTTTATGACATGATTATTTGGTAATTAAATATAAATGCACTTATAAACTATATTAATTAATTATTTGACACCGGTAATCAGATTGTCTTGCTAATTGCAAAGGCCTCCCCTAGGGCTTGCCATTCTTTTCTATTGTGGGTTATCATCCTCCAAGTAACGCCAGCTACTTTCTTAATATCGTCCTCCCATCTGAGACGGTCTTCTATAGATATTAGCAATACCAGAGGTATTACCAATGTGTTGTTGTACACCTTATTACAAAAGGCAACTATAAAGTACCCTACCACCTATAAGGCACGGTGGTAGGGTATCCGACTGGGTATCCGACTAGGGTTGTAGTACCCGACTGGCTGGCTACCACCCTCAAGTTGAAAATCTGTCGCCAAACACCTATCGGTGTGTTCCGACAGCTGCACTTGAGAGCCAGTTCCCATCTAGGCTTTGTGTGCTTACCACCTTCGGCCACATCATCACTTACCATGGTGAGATTGTGGTCAAACACAAGCTTATCCAGAATAAAAAAAAAAAACTGACTCTTAATTGCAACTGCCGGAACACCAACAGTGCTTGGCGACATATTTTCAACTTGAGTGTGGCAGCCAGTCAGTCGAGTACTACAAAGTTACCTACCACCGTGCTGGGGTTTCCTCATGATGTTTTCCTTCACCAAAAGCTCAAGCTTATTGTAGGATTCGAACCTAACCTTCGCCGCCGCCTATATCACGTCCTCATTTTAATATTTCAGAGCCAGCGTCCGGCTTCCAAATAGCATTCAATATGTTCGACACGGACGGCAACCAAAGAGTAGATAAGAATGAATTTCTAGTCGTGAGTATCATTCATACCTAATTTTATATACAGAGGTAAAGGATGCTTGTGCCCGTCAGTCAGTCCTAAGAAACTCGAAAATACCTCAAGGAGAAGACATCTCAAAATATCCTCTGAGAACAGAACATTCATACTTCTTCCTGTCCTTATCTCACGCTAGGTGTGGTTAGGGTAACCAGACATCAGGAATTTTCCTTACATGTCAGGATTGCGGCTAGAATACGAAAATGTCTGAATTTCAAAATTGGTATCTATGTAGTAACCCTAGATGTGGTCGGCAGAACATGTTTTCCACTTCCACTCCGCTCTGACACTAGTCATCTCAGTACTCACACCTTTTCATCCATATCCTCTGCCTCTATATCCATCCACACTCATACTAAATTATTTTCGTTACATGTCTTTGACATGCCCATACCAAGCCAATCTATTTCCTTTCATCTTTTCAGTGTCTGGTGCTACTTTGAAGCTTCCTCTGATATACTCGTTCCTTATCTTTTCTGTTCTCGTAACGCCACACATCGACTTAGACAATAGACAGAACTTTATTTGACATCACAAAACAGGTAGATACAGAAACAAGGCAGAAATACAAGAAAAATCAAAAGCATACAAACTTAAAAGAAAATAAAATAATATTAGGACAGCAAACAAAAGCTTACAGAAAATAATTAAAGGTAATACAATAAATAGTGAGCAAACGAAATACAATAATTTGAAGCGCATATAGTGTAGTACAAGAGAAAAAGGTAATTACAAAAAACAAAACAGAATAAATAAATCAATCACCTGTGATGTGATGCCAAAAAGGACGCCGACTCAGTGTATGCTGTTGGCTGGCACCATCAGCACTGATTTTCAGTGGAGCCCTTTGAAAATTCGAGATGCGCTCGCGGGGTGCTTGACTTCTGCAAGTTGCCCAACATCACGACAGGTCTTATAACATTACATTCATACACTTTCATTTAATTTATCGTATTTAAATAACACAATATATATTACTAGCTTTTCTTTTCCTGGCATAAAAAGTAGCCTATGTGCTATTCCAGACTATAATCTATCTCTTAGCCAAGTTTCATCAAAATCCGTACTGCCATTTTTGCGTGAAAGAGTAACAAACATCCATCCATCCATCCGAACGTTCACCTTTATAATATTAGTGGGATTATTATTTAAATTGTTTCCACTACCTAGCTATTTTGTACCGGCTATAAGACAATTTTAGGTGAATTTAACACTTAACTTCTCAGTTACTAAGTTCAGTTTTAATTAGCACAATTTTTTTTGGAACGAAGTTCCTTATCGCGTGTTGTGAAAGGGGGCTAGACGGAAAAAAATCTTACGAAAAATTGTCCCGACACTTTTAGTGTCAAAAGTGCGTTGACCTGTCTCTCTCTCTCTCTCCCTCTCTCTTATAGAAAGCAAGCCAGATATTTTCATTTCTATTTATATATATATATATATACTCTCTCGACTTATATAACTTCGTTCCATCCGGGTGTCCCATGACACCTCTCAAGTTTTGTCAAGATAAATGCTTTTGGCTGTTTTATTGTATTTAGCAAATAAATCCCAGTAGTGCATTCGTTTCACATAAGTTATGCAGTTAGCCTAGCTTTAGAGTAGAAAGTTGGTTTAATAAAATGACAAAAAGAGTTACTATAGACTAGCTTATACCCGTGGCACCACCCGCATGCATACGTTAACATAGTTATTATCTAATAGCTAGATATATTCAATGAAATTATAAGTTAAAAAGTGTAGATAGGTTATCAGCGCTCCAAAAGCATTAATGTAGGTAATTAGTCTACTTTGACCTGTGTGTCACCGGCATCAACGGATGCACTTCACGCACCGAGTGCAATTAAAAGTAAAAGTCACCCAAAAATGCGATATCAGTTACATATTATTCAGACAGTTATTTCTCGGTATTTATTTAAGGTAGATCGATTATGTAGGTAACCTATCTACACCTTACTAGTAATATCAATATATTTAATTTATAAGTCCATACTATGACACAGACTACATCTTATTGAGCCAAAACCATTCTTGGTATATATGCAACATGTGACAATGAATTAATTTC
The DNA here is from genome assembly GCA_951361185.1 of Ochropacha duplaris. Taxonomy (NCBI): domain Eukaryota; kingdom Metazoa; phylum Arthropoda; class Insecta; order Lepidoptera; family Drepanidae; genus Ochropacha; species Ochropacha duplaris. The sequence goes on along the minus strand of OX592709.1, from coordinate 2,017,310 downwards.
CGTACATTTTTCTTTCTTCCTTCTTTATATTTTAACCGGGATATAGTTTTATTTTATTTATTTATATTTTTTCTGTGCACGTTTACTGCGTTATGAATTTAGATACAACGACTGCTGGGTGGCACTTTTAAGGAGCGAAAGGACTTGGACGCCAAGAGTGAGGAAGCAGTGAGTTGATCGTTGAGTGCTTGTTGAATTACATCATTCCGTTTTATCGATTATCTTTTTATTCGATTATATTTTGTATCATTGACATTTACCTCTGGTAACCCCAAAATTGAATCGGACTAATTAGTCGATTGAGGTTTACAAGGAATTTAATTTCAATTATTAAAATTAGAAATAAAATAGTTGTCAGTTATTTGATGCAATTTATCTCTTTTTTAGATTTCGATTATAAGTAAAAATGTTATTTTTTTTTTCAGGCAACACAGATACATAAATAATACATACAGATTGCATAAATGTGCATAGTATAATCGAATCGAAAACAATAATCGATAAAGGAATGGAAGTGCGACTTTGTGTATTGTGTCTAATTATTGGGTTTAATTCCTGTTTTTTTTAAATTTATTTGTTCAAATAACGTTGAGAAACAAGAATTTAGATTCCGAATTTTAAATAACAGTTTTTTAAAGAGGTTTTTAAAAACAAATATTTTTGATTGTTCAATAAATTGATTGATGCTTGATTTATTTGTATATATGTATGTTTATATGTGAATAATATATTTATTATGTGTATAACACGACGACTAGCTGCTTACCTTAGTCGCATCAAGCACCACAACGAACAAGAATGTGGAAACTGAAATAGTCTCTAAGCCATCTACTGTAAGTTCAAATTATAGTGTGTTAGTCTCTTGTCCGAAATGTTACTGTCCGTCCGATCATTTTCATCTTACATGAGAGGCCTTCTATTATGATGCTTATGAAATTATGCAACATATATTTTTTTTAATAATGCACTTAAAATTTGCGTTATAAAAAAAACCAACTGGCTTTCTATATAAAAAGCTTTTAATTTTTAATTATTTCTTTATCTTGATTATTAATAATTAAATAAATAACCATTAATAAATAAATCATCATAATAAATAATAGTGATGTAAGTAATATTTTAAATTAATTATTTTAATAATTCTCGATGTAAACTAACTCCATACTTAATTTTTTTTGTGAACAATAATAAAATTGAATGTACTAAATGCTAATTCTTTACGATTTGTATCTTTTTTCAATAATTTTATAAATAAATAAATGCTTTAAAATTAAAATAAATTTATTTTTAACAATAGAGTGACTAACAATAATTAATAAAGCTGCCGCCATTGCATACGTATCTACTTGTCAATGTGTGTGTCTATGACGTCATATATTGTGTAACTGTGTGCGTGATACGCTAATAAACTTGATCGCCAATAAGCAGCTATAAATCAAATACAGAAACACAGAAATCTAAATGAATATGTAAGAACTGCCATAAACAAACAATCACATAAAATCTGATACGCATGTCCCGTTGCTATACAAAAATTACGTACCTATGACTTCGATTTGAATAATGAATCATTCAAAGTTGATGTGCCGATTCTATTGTTGACGAACTAAACAAATTTTTAGTCTCTATATCTCTTTCTTACAAGCACTATTGAAAAAGGATAGATAATATTTAAAGCTGTCAAATTAGTCTAGCCTAATGTCAGATATGTGGCCAATATCGATTGCGTTAAATTCACGTTGAAAACAAAGAGATTTAAAGATAGATACAATATAGCGGCTATCAGAAGAAAAGTCATAGAAACAGTGATCCCATTCCATGCCTCAATAACGCCATCTTTGAATAAACTAGACTAGACTGAGCGACTTTTGTCCACTAGGACATAAATATCGGATTACGATTTTGTTCGCAATGTCCTGTCTATTAGTATAAGTTAAAAGTCTTTGGTTGAAAACAAACTATTGAACTAATTTGACAGGAATCCTTTGAACCGCAGATCGGACGATCATCTGAAAACTACCTACATAAAAAATAGATTTCCAGGAATCACTACCCAAGTTATTTAAATTTCTTCAATCCATTCAATCTTGTTTTATGTTACAAAGAATTATAGTAAGATTGAATTACTAAGTTTGTAAACTAATATGCTACTTCTAAACGTATTCATTTAGATTTCTATCCTTTTGCCTGAATCAGCCTAATCGGAAATTGAAATGCTAGCTAAATAATTTCAGATGGAGAAAATCTTCAGTTTCGCGTGGAAGGGCAAGAGAGGGATGACGGAGGATGGCGAGGGGGTTCACGGCAAGGGGAAGCCCCAGGATAACTATGTCAACGACGACCAAGGGCTGCAGAGGAGACATAATGTCGATACATTTCTGCAAGTGAGCTATAGATACTGCCGCGAAGCCAAGTGCAAGTGTGGATCTTTCGCTAGTGTTGTAGTGCTGTCGATATGTCGATATGAATATCACGTCCAGTCGTCTAGGAGTTGTTCTTTTTATGTCACAAGTGACAACAATGCAGGCGGGTCACCTGATGGTAAGTGACCGTCGCCTATAGATTTTAGCAATACCAGGGGGATTGCCAATTGTTGTACACCTCATTAAAATGCCTTAAAGGCTAACTGGCTCTCAAGTGCGATTGCCGGAACACACCAACAGATTGCTTGGCGACAGATTTTCAACTTGAGAGTGGTAGCCAGCCAGTCGAGTACTACAAAGTACCCTACCACCGTGCTATGGTTTCCTCACAATGTTTTCCTTCACCGAAAGCTCAAGCTCATTGTAGGATTCGAACCCACGACCTTCGCCGCCAGTCCGACGTCACTACCACTGAGCGATCATCTTTATAAAAATTTACTTTGATACACACGAACCAAACAAAAGAATTATGGAAGATAAAGATGATTATTATTATTATTTCAGGTGCATTTCTTCGGGAAGAAAGGAACGAACGATCTTAAATTCGATGGCTTTAAATTATTCATGGAGAATTTGCAAACTGAAGTTTTGGAACTGGAGTTCCACGAGTTTGCTAAAGGTAACTATTGTACTACTTACCAGACATCCCTGTATAAAACTCTAAATATTGGTTAGGGGCCGTCCATAAATCACGTGATGTTATTTTTTAGCATTTTCAACCCCCCCTCCCCTGGGTGATACGTGGTGAGGTTTAAGACTTTTTTACTTCGTTCGTTGCCTGGCCACGGCGAGTCAAGGTCACACTACACGTCGCTTTTTGGTTTTGAAATCTCGCGTTTGACGAAAAAATAAATACACGTGATTTCTTACTACACACCCCTTCCCCCTTGTGATATTTCGTGATTTTTGCCCCCCTTTCGAGCCTCACGTGATTAATGGACAGCCCCTTACGCGACGCACGACAGTAAAGCTCGCAGTAGTGTACACTGCCATCGTTCGAAATTTTCTGAAACTTCGCTGTGTATCGGTGCTATAACGCGTTCAATAGCATTTAAATTCCTTTCTAATATTATAAATGCGAAAGTGTGTCTGTCTATCTATCTGTCTGTCTGTCTATCTGTTACCTCTTCATAATTGAACCACTGAACTGATTTCGATGAAATTTGGTATAGAGATAGATGGAACCTTGGAAAAGAACATAGAATACTTTTTATCCCGGGACAAGATACGATCCCTCGGGAACGCGGGTGAAACCGCAGGTGGAATACTAGTGTCTAATATATCTAATAGATGGCGGTAGTAATCTATTATCCGCTTGACCGACGTCGCCGAATCATCGTCTTCAACCAACTTACACTAAACCTGAATTATAAACCAAAACCATTGGTGAAAAGAGAAAAAGGGGTGCATAGTTTCTTTTTCACGGATCGATACATTCTAATATTATAAATGTGAAAGTTTGTATGTGTGGATCTTAAGATGTTTGGATGTTTGTTCCTCAATCACGCAAAAACGTCTGAACGGATTTTGATGAAACTTGGAACACAGGTAGATTGTATCCTGGAATAAAACAGGATACTTTTTATACCGGTAAAAGATAAGATCCCTCGGGAACGCGGGTGAAACCGCCGGGGACAGCTAGTTATATATAATGATGATTACAGGTCACGAATCAATATCCGAAGTGGACTTTGCAAAGATCCTACTTCGCTACACGTATCTAGACACGGATGAGTACGACATGTACCTAGACAGGCTTCTTGATAGAATGAAGGACGAGAAAGGCATCACTTTTCAGGAGTTCAAGATTTTCTGCCAGTTTCTGAACAATCTCGACGATTTCACCATTGCTATGAGGATGTATACCCTGGCTGACCATCCTATATCTAAAGGTAAGTTTTTGTTTTTATATATTTTTGTCATGACCATAGATACAAAGTCTTTCAGTCGCATACATTTTCTTCAGTTTTAGGTAATTCTTCTTTTATGCTATAGTCACATTCTCACATTTACTGTAATGTCTCTGTAATGTCCTCGTCCGTACATGTCCAGTCAGTTTTTAGTGAAATTGGTGACTTAGAAAAACATTCACAGACTTTTGGGACAAACTGAAAAGTCACGATACACGCTTTCATTTCACTTCACTTGTGCACTTAGATTGATATTTATTGGACAAAACAAAACACCACAGATATTATTCAACGTCACTTCGCATGTTCCCGCCAAAAAGTCACTGAACCGATGCAAAAAATTATTTCACCAATAGAAAGCTGTAGCTAGATGAATTTAAAGTGTTTCACAAAATGTTTTCCAGACGAGTTCCACCGCGCGGTAAAGATCTGTACGGGGATAGGTCAGTCGGAACACCTCGTGTCGACCGTGTTCGCCATCTTCGACGCGGATGGAGACGGGTTGCTCAGCTACAAGGAGTTCATTGCCATCATGAAGGACCGCCTGCATCGAGGGTTCAAGGTCGAATATTCTATTTTTTTTTCACACAACAAAAAAAGTGGACGGAGGTTACGTAAAAAAACAGTCTCCAATGAAGTGAAGCAAACGTTCGTTATCTCGCGTGTCTTGCGTCGCAAAGGAATCATCGGCTTCCCTTTTCAAATTCAGCTTCCTTTGTGCTTCACTTGAAGTGCGCGGGTCACTGTCTACCTTTTTTTATTTGGTCTACCTTTTTTTATTTTTGATTTGACTAGTTGTTTCACCCGTGTTCCCGAAGGATGTTATCTTTTCCCGGGATAACAATTTACTGTTTTAATTTAGGATACGTTCTACTTCTAACAATTATCATCAAAATCTGTTGAGCCGTTTTTGCGTAATTGAGGAAAAAACATATTTTTATTATTATTAATTTTTTTTTTATTCTCGATAGGCTTGTGTTTGACCACAATTTCACCATGGTAAGTGGTGATGTGGCCGAAGATGGTAAGCACACAAAGCCTAGATGGGAACTGGCTCTCAAGTGCAGCTGTCGGAACACACTGATAGGTATTTGGCGACAGATTTTCAACTTGAGGGTGGTAGCCAGCCAGTCAGGTACTACAAAGTACCCTACCACCGTGCTATGGTTTCCTCACGATGTTTTCCTTCACCGAAAGCTCAAGCTTTTAATAATTTAAAATAACAATTAACGTTTCGTTTTTTTCAGTCATACGCTAAGAACGAAGGTTGGGAAGCTTTCAAGTCGTGCGTGAAACAAGAAATGAAGAGCGCTGTTTAAATTCTATTCATCACTTTACTAATAATTAACTAGACACTTATACACCCGCGATCCCGTTTCTCCATACAAACTTTCGACCCCCGTTTCATCCCCTTAGGCTTAGGGGGTGAATGTTGGAAAATCCTTTCTTAGCGTATACCTACGTCATAATAACTATCTGCGTGCCGAATTTCAGTGCTTTGAACTGTGTGTTGATAGATCAGTCAGTCAGTAACGATTGCCTTTTATATATACATATGTAAGCATTATTATGATAATTTGAAACACTAAAGCATATAATTCTCAAGAATCATTTGTTTAAATCTAATATAAACTTAGTCGATTAAAAATAATCTCTACTTAAAACTAGTTTGGTTGATTCAAAATCATTGATTAATATTCTCTATCATCCAATATTACCAGTGAATTTCCAACAGTTTATGCCGGGTTTTTTTTCTTCGAATATTAATATTGTCTATGTTTGTTTATGTTTTCATAGTGTATTAACAGATCTCACGATAAAAAATAAATTTACATTACCTACTATTTATTACTAATAAAATCGTTTTAAGAATTTAACTTATTTAATGTTGCCATTGATTTGAAATATCCTGTTTGTAATTATTTATGCTGGCAATTGTTTTTCTCGATTGCAATTCTTTATTAACTATATAAGAAAGTGTAACTAAACCTACAAGGACTAGTTATAATATCAATTATTTTGCAGAATTTTACAATAAATACAATTACTTATGGTATTGTAAATTAAATAGTATTGTTGCGGGTTTTCACCAAAAAATAGTTGTAAGCCTTTAATTTCATACAAAACGATAAGTGAAATTTTTAGCGAAATTCATGTATCATGAATATTCATGTATTCATGCATTAATTTTGACGTTGTTGTATGAAATTGACAGGTGCTAATTAATGCATTTAATCGATAAGCAAGGACTTGTTTTTTTTAATCGGAGTTTATTCTAAAAAATCTATCTAACACCTAGTGGTTGTAAAACAGTGAGATTACATAGCATTTTTAATTTATTTAAATATTAATCCTGTTGCTTATAAAAAAAGATTTTTTTCTTGACGTGTTCCAACCACTGCTTTTGAGAGCCAGTCTGAGAACTGTCACAGGTATCAAGGTATATTTTACGAACTGTAGGCTTTGTGTGCTTACCACTATCCACCACATGATTACATCACTGTGAAATTGTGGTTAAAAAAATATCTATCTATTAAAAAATTTAAAAAACCGCATTATGATTCTGAATTAAATAAAAGGACAATTTTAATTCAACTACTCGAGTTTTCGCGGCAGTAAGGGAAATATATAGGAATGTTGATTATATTGAAGACAAAATCTAACACTAACCAATGTATAAAACATTTAGAAATGACTCTAAAACATCGAACATGTCATAAAATTCATCTTTCTGATGATTTTTAAATTCCAAGAATTATCTTTTAATGGTGAGAACATTATGACGTCACAAGTAAAAAATCTAAAACTATCATTTTGACATTCAATAAAAATAAGCTAATTTGATATGTCGGTCCACATACCTAAATGCTTTGATTTTTTAATTTTAGAATCATACATAACTTAATACTAAGCTGAAAATTGTCGTTAAATATGAAATTAATATTAACAATTAACATTTCAATATACCCAACTTAATTGTTTGCTAGTCATTCGCATTAAGTACAAACCAATAGATATAATCACTTGATAGTTACCATTTTATTATTAATGTAATGTTTATTAATTGTAACTTTTGATCTTGTTATTGTATTAAAATATATTAAATTGTAATTGATGTTTTTTTAACCCAACCTTTTTATGTGAAACTAGCTGCGTTCCCGAGGGATCTTATCCTTTCCGAGGATAAAAAATATCCTATGATATTCCAGGATATGATCTACCTGTGTGCCAAGTTTCATCAAAATCCGTTTAGCCTTTTTTGCGTGACAGAGTAACAAACATCCATCCAAACATTCACATTTATAATATTAGTCGGATAGTCTGAGCCACATTTGCTAATAGTAGTTTAGTAGGATGTCATTTTAGTAGACATTTACTAAAAAGAGTGCTACACTTAAATTTACCACGGAGCGATGGGTTTGATGAGCTAGCGAAGTCTGCTTTTGTCTTCAAATTTATATGCTGTATATCAGTTTACTGAATTTGTAGTCAATAATAAAAGTCATTTATTTATAGGACCGCTATCTTCAAATGAACTAGCAAATCAATAATAGATGAACAAGGCTATGATAGCTCAGTGGTAGTGACGTAGGACACCGCGGTGAAGGTCGTGGGTTCGAACCTTACAAAGAGCTTTCGGTGAAGGTAAACATCGTGAGGAAACCATAGCACACACATATTTTATAAAATTATTTGTATAACGAACGTCATTATGTTTTTGGGTCCAATAGCCATATATCGAAGTTATTGTTCTTTTCTCAAGGAGGTAAGCAAAATAACAGCCCTGTAACTAAAACGTAGTGTTTATATTCTCTTTGCCTGTAACTATAACAAAACGACCTAGCAATGGGCCCCTACTAGCGTCCTCTCTTGTCGAGTAGATGAACAAATTGAATATCGATAATATACCGGTAATAATATTTTAAAACTATATATTTTGTCTGTGATATGATAATAATAATATTAAAGATTTATTTACGATATTATGATTATTAAATAATGGTCAAAAATAATATTGATATCATCGGATGTTCGATTTTTCCGATTTTTCATGTAGGTAGGTATTATATTCAATGAGTTACTCTACTACGGAGCTCCGCACTACGCAACGACTCGATTCACTGTAGCCAACTCTACAGTTTTAACTGTAGATTTACAGTATTTTTTGGAAATCTTCTCAGTTTTTAGTTTTGACCATTTGGAGGTCTACAGTTTTTTAAGATGCTAGCGCAATGTTTTTTTTTTCAGGTTGTCCCAAAAAGCCCGTGAAAAGTTTTAGTGAAACAATTACCAATTTCCTTTAAGTACTCAAAGTCAATTTCACTAAAACCTGACTTTTAATTTTACGGCCTCGTCTAGACTTTACTGTGAATGCGAATATTAAAAATAAAGATATGGTTAAGGCTTAATAGTCTTGTAACTAAAGCCTTTAAAATAATAAATATCAAAAAATAGCCGCCATCTTCCGTACTAGTTCCTTCTAAGCGTAGCGGCCGGTTAGTAAAACATAGGCTCCTTCATATACTCTTTGGTTCCTTCCTTGATAGATAGTGCTATGCCGAGGTTCTATGCTTCCTTGAGTGAGTGAATTCCTTCTTTTTCTGTCAATTCATGAATTGTTTTTAAAAAAACAAATTGATTTGTCTGTCTCACTTTTTCATAACCTGAGTAAAATTTTATTTAATTTCTAAAATTAAAACTGAGCAATAAATTGTAAGTAAAAACTTTATTCTCTTTTTATGTCTATGTTATTTGATTTGAGTTAGCGCCTATCTATCGTTGGGATGAATGGATGGTGTTATTTTTTAGCACGCCTGTATTCAGTCAAGTAATTTATGTAAACCAGATCAACTGTATGACAGTATAAAACACCTTTTTCCTTCGTTGCTGAGGAGATTACGAGCCTTGTGTCTAATTAATATTTCTGTACTTAATCAATTATGTTTACTTTTAGGTGTGAGTACAGAGACGACTAGTGATAGAGCGGAGTGGAAGAGGATGACATGTTGTGCCGACCATACCTGGCGTGGGATAAGGAAAGAAGAAGTTTACTTTTAAAATACAATTTATCAATTAATCTGACGCAATTACGAAGTTATGCTATAATCGTTAAAGGTTAACAGTTCTCTGAAGTTATTAGTTATTTAATCGAGACCAGATTCCATGAACTGACCCTATTTTAAATTCCAGATTGGCGCAATGGACTCTTCGCCTGTAACAAGGTCCTGCCTTGCTAGATGCTCAAGTAGCAGGACTACAACTCAAAGATCAGCTCTATGCAAGTTGAATAAATACAACACTTCAAGTCATAGCTGCATCTGATCATAAAACAGTTGAAAACTGAACCCTGAGCTTTTCTTTAATGTTAAGTGAGTATTTATTTGTATGTCAGGTTAGGATTGAAGACTATGTTCTGAATAATATAATATTTGTTTTTTACTTTGGATAAGCTTGTTTGACTGCAATCTTCACATGGTGTGTGATGATGTGGCCATAAGTGGTAAGCATACACAGCCTAAAAGTAAACTGTCTCCCAGTGTAGCTGTCAGAACACATTGATAGGTGCTTGGCAACAGACTTTCCACATGAGAGTGGTAGCCAGCCAGTCGAGTATACAAAGTACCTTACAACTGCTATGGTTTCCGGTTATGGACAGCTGCACTTGAGAGTCAGTTCCCATCTATGCTTTGTGTGCTTACCACCTTCGGCCACATCATCACTTACTATGGTGAAATTGCGCAAGATTATCCAGAAGTAAAAAAAAAAACAAATTAATGTCTTAGTAATTGACTATTGGACATGTTCATGATAGACCTGTGTAGGATTTGCTGTTCCACAACTGCTTGTGGCAATTGAGTTATATAAATTCATATACAAGCATTATGTTGTCCATTGATTGTAAATCTCTTTTACACTTAATTTATTTGTTTTTTTTTCTTTTACAGAAAATCCCTCAAGAGGAACAAAAATGTCTGAGGCTATCATTCAAGGTGTCCCCTGCGGTTTCATCCGCATTCCACAAGGATCGTATCTTTTCCCGATAAAAAGTATCCTATGTCCTTCTCCAAGGTTCCCATCTTTATTCCTAAATTTATAAAAATTGGTTCAGTGGTTTACGGATGAAAATGTAACAGATTGAGTTTCTTTGCATTTCTAATATTGGTATAGATTGACTTCTCTATAAAAGGTGAAATTGTTGGGAGTAATTGTGACAGTTATTGAATTTTTCTTGTTCTTAGACTTTCTTTTGTTTTGTGCAAGAATTTCTTGCTATCCTTTTTTTTTCATAAAATTCTCGTTTCGTTGCCATTGCTGCTTGCTTCATCATGTGAAAAAAAACATGATAATCAAAGGCGTAGTTAGGTAAAAAAGGCCCTGGTGCAAAATACTGGGCCCCTAACTAAAATGTTTTGGTTTTACCAAGTCAAAATATAAATATACTAGGGTATAAGGTTGTGAGTTTGGGAATTAAGTACAAACAAACAAATTGCTTGGAGTCTCCATTATTATTTACTAAAATACATCTGTGAGTTTAGTGTGCGATCTTATGATTTTGGTATTTATCCTGTCTTTCCTTTTAACTTTCAGGATGTTCCTCTCCATCGCTCTTTGACAGCTTCTTATATTGTGTGAGTTTTGACAGTATGTACCCAGGTTTGACAGCCATAGGTAAGACAAGCCAAGATGCAGGTGTCCATCATGACCTTCAGGTTTAGATTGAAGGATCCTTTGAGTATTCTATTGAGGTCACTTGATGACCAATCATCTTCTTTGTCAAAAATACTGTCTATATCTAGAAGATAGGACACCTTCCGACTCATAGTTATTTAGATCATCTTCTGATTCATTTCCATCAGGGACATTCACTAATTCAATAATTTTCGCAATTCTTAGGGGTATTTGACGGTGGATTTTTCGTGGCGGCATCTAAAATGAAAATAAAATTAGCACGGCAACGGGTATTGGCAACTATTTATCCATAACAAATAATTTATCGAGCATAGGCAACTATTTTGCCGAATATTTAGGGCAGAGGCAATGTCAAGTTGCCGTTATAGTAAAAGGTATTATGAGTGCATAATATATCGAAATATTACATTTATTCAATAAATCAGATTAAGAGCTAAAAAAAAACATGTCGTTACTTACATTTTACACGGTAATTTTCTTGATTATGATGGATTTAGGTTAGAACATTGAAAAACAACCTCACATTTTGCACGTCGTCACCAATATGTCAAATATTTCTTCTGTCAATTTGATTGGCGGAATTCAAATTGTTGTAACAATATTCTATTCTGGCGTTAGCTGTCTCAAGTTGCACAATATCAATATACTTCATACATTTCGGCGCAACATTTAAAAAGTGGTTTGGCAATTATTTTGCCAATGCTCGCGAAAGGGTTAAATCGTAACAAACAAACAAAAAATCAAATCTTTCCTTACAATATTAGTTTAGATAAATATTTTAAAGGTTAAAGCTATTTTATCATCAGATCTTTATCATGCCAGTGCCCTGTCACAGCAAAGTTACGTACTAAATGTTACTGGGAATAATAACGTAATCTAACACTGGGCCCCAATTATTTTATATCGACACACACACGCACGACACATTATTAAAGTCGTGTTGCAGCTTATTCGTATTCAGAATTATTTGCTGGTTTGATACGAGGTTTGCTGGTCAGGGTCCGTGGCTCCTCCGGTTGCTAATCCTATGTTCATTTTGTTTGTATCCTGGATTTTGTTTTGGAAAAAAGTTTTAATATTCTAGAAAAATGGTTGTATAGTATTATATTGGGTCTAATCTTCGCATGGCATGTATTATGTACGCATACTTCCTTGGAAGAGGGCATTAATTTCTGGGCCCGTATTAGTTGGCGACATAGTAGGCCTATGTTTATAAAGCCGATGGAGGTAAACGAAAGTGGAAAAAAAAATGATTTGTGATTTAAAAAAGTAAAATGAAATTCTCAAGTATTAAAAAGGCAGATTGTTGTATGGTAATTACGTAATTTAGAGGGTTCTTTAGACTAGAAGTTCTCGAAACTTATTTCGTCTACATTTTTCGAAAATATATTTTTTAGCACCCCCAAACTGTTTATACACTTTTTCATAAAATTTTACTAATTAATACTACTTTTTGTGTAGTATTTTTTTTGTTGTTTATATTATGTTTGATGTATACTTGTACATCCTATTCAAAATAAACCTCGTCGCTCGTGTTTTGTGTAATTTCAATCCGTTTTATAATCATCTTGATATCATATCTTATATCGTGACTGTCTACATCTCTTATTTTTTCAACAACAAATCTGAGAGTCGGTTTTTTTACGGTTTTTAAGAACCGTATGGTAAAATAACGTTTCCTAAAACTTCTATAATATGTCCTATGTAGTATGTACTTCCATGCGGCTTTTTTCTGGAGAAGTTATAGGCTCATCACGGGCATGGTGAAAACCAGCTTGACGCTTAACACGTCGAATTCTTGTTGTGAAAAATACAGGTTCAATTTCTAGTTCTTCAGCCAATTCTTTCGCAATTAAAATTGCGCATTTAAAGCCTGTATTTCTATATTCTTCCAAGAAAATGTAGCATTTTTTCAACATATCTGTGCATTTACTGAAATCCATGTCTGTTGATTGTAGAGATTTGCTAACGATATTTATTTGAAAAAGTATGTCATACCAAACAACCAATGAAACCGAAATCTTTTAACTATTCGGCATGAGTTTCAATAGCCAAAGTAATTAAAGCGTCATGGATGGCTCTAATTTAATAACAGACTGCTTTAACACAGCTTATTCTTGCTTTCCAACGTAAGTCACTGAGCTTTTTTATAGTATACAGAGAATTTTACTCATAGAAAACATTCCTTTATTTTTGAAAAAAAAGAAAACTGCATTCAAATATTTTCGAAAATTCGCTGTCCACATCCGACAATCGAACAGACAAAAATCTGTAAAAAATACATCCTGTACTTTTATTGCATCGATCCTTAGGGTGGGTCAATTATAAGGATGAAATCTCTCTATCAAAAGCCAGCGCTTTATCGGGTGAATATAAACAATCTTGTCCTTTACTGTTTCTTAAACAGTTCTTGAATTGTTCCACATCGTCTGTTTGATTAAGCAAATGGTTCATTATTTGTCCAATATCTTCATTCCCGGTGCATTTTAAACTTTTCACTATAGCGGCATTTAATTCTTTCGGTGATAACGTTTTATTTATTTGTTACACAAGTCTTCTTTTTTGCTTGCAGCCAAATTCTTCCAAAGGTTTCCTTGAGCTAAACTCAGACGTAGAAGCTTTTGATGTAGATGATGGCAGATTTTCAATATGATCAATATCACTGACTCCAAGTTCTTCATGTTTGGCGTTAACTTCCGGAGTTATTCCCTCAAATAATTGGAAATATTGTATTTCCTCTTTTAAATTTCAGATCCGTTCAAATGCATTCCCAAACATAACCATGTTACTTTCGTGTAGTAAAGAAGGTCAGAATAATCTGCGTCGACTTCGATCAGAAGTTCTTGGGATTGCCGGTGTACCAAGCCCCGGGAACGAATCGTATTAATTAGTTATATCACGGGCCCATATACTGTTCACGGCGAAGGACCGGATTAAATGCTTTCGCGGGCTGTATTTTGCCCATCACTGCTCTAACCAATCTTAATTTCTTTTTAGAAATAGGGCTAATGTGCGACTAGATTTTTCCCATCTAGCATTTACGTTTGAACAGAAACGCTGGCAAAACTTCTGAAGCACAGTACTTCTTCTGTCACATTTATTTTCTGTTGCAAAACAAATAAAAGTTGTTAACTGTCAGACAGTGATCCCAGCTGTTCTCTTAAGATCATAAACAAATCTATATTATTAACTAGACTCTCCATAGCGTACTAGTAACTAACTTGCTCAGTTTGTGATTCAACCGTTTGGATTAATTGAACCGATGGATTTTCAGCTTGAGATCGCTCAGAATCAGAACTACTTTGTGATAAATTAATATCATTAATAATATTAAAATTGGGATCAGCTACGCTGTCATCAGAAGAATAATCTTTTCCAGAGGAAGGCGAGTTGGATGAAGAACTTGTGGAATCGGAGTCACTGCTATCTGATGAATCTAAAATAAAATGTCTGACTTACATACACTTAGTTCTCCTACACTCTCTCTTACCAATTTTCTAAAGTTGCTGCTACTCTGAAGCGTGAATTTTTTCTCTAATAAAACAACCAAACGCGATGAAACAAGTCAAATAACGCTATTTGAGCATCAACTTCGACCTTACGGACATCCAGTCGAAGTCTTTCGAGCTCTCGCTCATGATGATTTCGCTCCCGGAGCTCTTTTAAGCGCAAGCGGCGGCGACGGCGTCTTTTTAAAGTTGTTCTACTCATGTGAAACATATCTGCAAGTAGTGTTAGGTTCTCCAGTTCTTAACTCAATTAAATATATCGCCAAAGCAGTTTTAGGCCGTTTGCTCATTCTGCATAAAGATGGCGTTTCTTCTAATATTTTGTTAAACTGTTCAATAGTTCGTCCAATTAGAAAATGAACCTCATTTGTATCCATTGATTCCATGTTTTCAGATTCTACCCTTCCCTCTTGGGGAATATTTTTCAAAATTTGTATTGTGTCCATGATGTGAGCTTCGTTAAAGTCATGGCTTACATTTCCGGCTGATAATAAAATGTCAAAATCATTCAATATTCATATGAGTTCTAGCTGCGCCTCCCCAGACCACTATGCAAAATATCATCTAAAAATGGTGCAGGAGGTAATATATTAGACTCGTATCTCGCCCAACCAATATACCAAAGTACAGTCATTATGTGGGAGCACCAACCTACCGTGCGTTTTCCAACTATACAGTTGCAATAATATTGTTGGATTGCATCCCTGCCATGATGATCATTATTTATTAAAATATATGCATACTTTGTATTTTAGACGGCAAAAGCAAACAGATTTCATATATAATTCTCCATGTAATTCGTCGGTCCAGTGGTCAAGTAGCCAATCTGCAAAAAACACTTTTTCCAGGAGAGCAAAAAGAATATTGAAATTGGTCCTGTAAATTGAAATCTTAACGTATCTTTCTGAAATTTTAAATTTAGTATTAAAAAATAAATGTCTTAAAGTGTATGTCAAATTAAATATTCATTTATTCTTATTTATGTAAATAAAGCATTTTGGTATTTTAGGAAAGTAAGTGTTTATTGTATGACACATAAAATAAAATAAAAACATTTGTGAAACAATATTTATTCTTTCATTTATTTTAGTATGAAATTGAGAAAAGATGAAAAATAAAATGTTATTCGAAATATTCTTATTGAAAAACGTAATGAAGAATTATGTAAAGTAACATAAATTGTAAGTATCCTGTAGAATCTTATAACGAAAACAGGGTTATTCGCTGATCTCTGCGGCATCAGGCTCTGGAAGAGCGTCCCTTGTAGTTTCCGAATCAGGAAGATTAGCATAAAAGCTATGGAAAATTTTTGGTATTTGTAAATCCGTGCATAACTTCATGAGATCTTGTTTCTTTTTTGAAGAGATCTTAAATCTTTCTGAATACGCAGGTATCGGATAGGGAATCACTTTGCCTCTTCTTTTTTTTAAATTAATTTCTATAAAAGATTCATTTTTATCGAAACTTTTTTTCAAAAAGATCGTACTAGGCATTTCTTTTCTGTATTGTAACCAAACGGCATCATTTATTCCATATTTTTCTTGTGAGGTTGAGGGTTTGCTATGAAATTGGTTTGTCATTCCAAAATCCTTAAAATATTTGTGCTGTAATGACGTAACGGAAAAAGGTCGCGGGTTAGTTCTAGCTAGCCGAACTATCTGAGTCCAACCATCTGGAGTATATACAGGTATATTTTTTGATTTCTTTTCAATTTTGGAGTGGATAGAGTCACACTCCATGTGCGTATGGCCGCTTTCAAAAAACTTGTGATCGATAACCTGCAAACTAGCATGTTGTTGAAGAGTTAATAAAAACATGGAGCTAAAATGATAATTTTTTTGCTGACCTCCACAGCCATCCGACATCATCCTGGCGTGTTTAATGTTATGATGTGCCATAATGTACGTATGAATGCAGGTTGATATTTCAATACTACCACGCTTCCCTTCCGTCTCATCCCACATATAACATTCTACATCTTGATTGCCCAAATTGTAGACGGTCAAATTGTACACCGCTAACTTACGCACATAAAAAAAAGGCCCAGCTGTTTTGTCATCACTTTGAGCTATCTCTTTATCTTCATCTCTACATTGTCTTGCTTCACTTTTCCGAGCTAAATGTAATGTATGAGTATCATGATGTTTGCTCTTTTCATCGTTACTCATTTCCTTAAACGCTAAGTACCGTTTGTATAGGTCTTTCTTAGGTTTGTGGAAACTTAATTTATAAGTTTTAAAGATTGAGCGATATTTCTCAAATGATACCCCTTTAATTGATTTAGTAGCACATAGCTTCTGGTATTCTCTATGCATTATTGTTATATTAAGAGATGGATCTAAATATCTTACAGCACTATCACGACGACAATAATGAGACTCCAACGGCTGGGAAAGACTGAATCTGGTCATGAATAAATTGTTCTTCAGATGGCATTAATTTATTAGGGGGAGCTTTTTTGCCTCTATTTTCTGGTAGTAAAAGACCTTGAGCATTAATTTTTTTAAGAGCACCTTTTACAAATGCACCCGTAATATTTAAGGTATCTAAAAAGAATTCTCGGCATACAATTTTATTTTCGTTGGCAACAGTTAGGGAGTAAATGAGAGTAAATTCTCTCCGTGAACGTGATTGGGTCGTTTCTCGTTTTTTTTTACTCTTTGTCACGTAATTTATGACAAAATGTCGTTGTTCTTGTAGACTTGATAGGTTCCGAAATTCAGTGTAGATTTTAAGTCGCTCATCTTCGGGAACTAGAGAAATACATTTATGTTTCGGTAGAACTAAACACTTAGCTGGTTTAAGGGATCTGGCTTGAATCACTTTACCTTTTTTGGTCATATACTGTTCACCCCTCAATCGTTTTCGTTTTTCGACATTTATTTTCCATGTCATAGGATCTCTGTTTTTTCTTTTTTTTAAATTAACGCTTGATTCTTCTAAATTACCTGATGTCACTAAATCCGGAATGTCTTCATTTTCCACAATCAAGTTGCCAGAAATTTCAGTTAATATCGACGGAGAATTGCTACGTTTATTTTTAACAGCAGGTTTATTAAATTTACTAATTTGGCTATTTTCACGCGCATCTGAGTCGTCATCGGTAGTACTTTTATCAGAATCCGTTTTATAATTGGGATCAACTACGGAATCGTCGCTATCTTGCTCTGTTCCAATTAAAATATTAAAAATTTTAGTAGTTGCAGGAGACATATCAGGCACAGGGGACGATAATGGAGAAGCATGTTCGTTGTCAGTTCTGTTGTCAGTAGCATAAAAGTTTTCAAACGGCAGAGATAAAAAATCGGATGTTAAGGCTGCATACTCCTTGGAGTCCATCCTTCAAACTTTCCGAAACTATCTTAAAAGTATCTCTCATTGATATGACCCTAGTCAGATCAAGTCTCCTCACCATTTCACGATGCTGCCTGAACGTTTCAACCAACATCGAAATTTGGATCATCATATCGGATTCAATCGAAAGTTGGCGTTGAACATCAAACAAAGACGAGCGAGATTGAATCCGTGAATATTATCCATCATATATTCATCTAAAAGTTCAGCTTGATCTTCGGATATATTCGTGAATGTTCTAGAACAAGTGAATAGGTGTTTGCAAATTAACACGGCAAGAACTCGTAGTTTAGGCGAAAGCGTTGCCATAGAAGTCAGATCAAAATCAAGCATAACTTGAAAAGGATTCAGTAGACAGAAAAATATTCGCTCAAAATCACCGTGCGCTTCACTCGTTAGAGACATAGACATAAGATCCTTAATTATCGAAGATCTAGAAGAGCTAATATTTAAAGATGAGGCTAAATCAGATGGAGGGACTGATAGCTCGGCTTGCATCTGAGTGAACGACATGCATCCTACTATTGAAATGAAGTTAGATAGCGGGAAATTCTCAAGAAGCTGGAGGAGAACGTCGCTTCCATGTTCTATCATGGCGACGCATGCTATATCTGGAAGCGCTGGATCGCTATGCTGTAACATTAAACCCCTTCTCTTGCAAAACAAAATAAAGCGTGCTTTGTGCTCAAGAAAATTGCGTGACGACCCTAATGACTGGCTATGTTCTATACAGCTATTAGTAAATCGACGTCTTATGGCGACCAAAAATTCAGGACAAATGACGCCCATAGTAATTCTCATCCCCTCGCGCCGCATACGTGTCTGATAAGACAAAACTTCGCGCCTAGCTAAATTATTCCGTGAAAAAACACTGTCCGCTGCAGATACATCAATACCATTCGTGTTATCCTTTGGCACTTGCTCATTAGCCATGAATTCATGTGGAGGATTTTGTACAACCTTAACTTGTGATAGGTAAGCTTGAGTAACACAATCAGTAATGGATTGGATCAGTTCTATGGGTGTAGAAGCGCTTTTGAACTTTGAAATTGGGACAGGCACAGGAACAAATCGAGTTGCATCTGAAATAGGAATAAGTTTATAGCATGGAGGAAAATGCGTCACAACATCAATGCCTATTCCAGACAAATCGAGGATATCGAGATCAAGTCCCACAGTGTTGAAACTAGCGCGTAAAGTCAGTCGTTTCATAGATAAGGATATAAGTTACTGACTCGTCCCATGCGCCATTGCAGTGGAGGCAGGTTATCTTCTTTTAGAAGAACGAGCTCGCCAACGTGTAGGTCATTTTGTCTTTTCTTCCATTTGAGACGTTGCTGGAGCTCAGCAATAAACTCCTGCCATCGATCCCAAAACTGCTGGCGTATTTTTTCAATAAGATTGTATCTATTGGGGTTAGTAGTATTAATAGGTCTTGATGGAAACGACGTCAGAGGTCCTCCGATCAAGAAGTGCCCAGGGGTTATAGGAATGAGATCATTAGGATCTGAAGAAATAGGGGAGAGTGGACGAGAGTTAAGAATAGACTCTATTTGTACGAAAAGAGTTTCGAGTTCTTCAAAAGTTAGACTAGCATTGCCAGCTACGCGGCGTAAATGGGCCTTCGCGGATTTAATGCCTGCCTCCCGTATCCCACCAAAATGGGGAGAATAGGCTGGTCCGAACATAAAACGGATTCCCTCATTTGCCGTATAATTGTTAACTGAATGCTGACTAGTTGACAACAGTTTACCTAACTCATTGCTTGCACCCACAAAATTTCTCCCATTATCACAGTATATCTCAAAGGGTTTACCTCGTCGTGATATGAATCTTCTTAAACATAAAATAAATGATTCCGTTGTAAGGTCACTAACTAACTCTAGGTGAACCGCTTTAGTTGTAAGACATACAAATAAACATAAATATGCCTTTGCTATACGATTTCCACGACCTTTGCGACTTGAAATCTTAAATAGTCCATCCCACAAGAACAAAAAGGAAAACTAACATTAGTTCTTACTGCCGGTAAGTCACCCATTAAAGGTTGTAATGTTTCACCGCGCAGACGAATACAAACAATGCACTAAGTCATGTAATACATATCTCGGTAAATGTATATTATTTATAAACTTAGACCATTCGTATAACATTTGTTTAGGTATGGGATCGTCCCCATCTAACTTAGCACTGCACAAATTTGTAACAATATTTTTGGTTTAATAATTGCAGCGCTAAGTAACCCTAATGGATCGAATATTTTACAAGTCATAGAAATTATAGTTCTCTTAGTAATTGGATAAGTCTCTTCTACACAAGTTGGAAATTGAATAGTATCTTTACCAGGGGACCAGTTTAAACCCAACACTGCTGATTCTTTACATAACTCTAGAGAATCAGGATAAGTTCAGTGTCAAATATTTGTGGGCAATTGGAAACCAGCTGTACCTTTTCAGAAAATATTATATAGTAGGTATATTATATTCTCGAAAAAGTAATAAAAGAAAATAAATCGCTTTGTACCACGGCACCAACCAACTATATGTCATTGAGTGACTTAGGTACCTATGGTGGTCTTGGCGGAGGCATCAAATACTCGAAGCTTAAAGATTTAATTAATTATTTAATTTTGAGATTAGAGAGATCTCTTCAAAAAAATGAAAACGTTTTAATGTCATAGCATAAGAGTCACCTAAAGCAATCTCTGGCCTTTCTTTAAATGGCATTGCAATGGCAAACGTTTATGAGTTTCAGTGAAATGATTTACACATAACTGTTTATCAGTTGAATAGGTAAAATTATCAGAATGAAATTCATCTATTTCCCAAAACTTATTTAAAGAATCTTGTAGTTCACGAATAAAATTACAACGGACTTGCTGTAGCTTAGAGTGACATTGACCAGTAGGACCAGACACCAGCCATCCCAACTTAGAGTCTTGTAATGTAGGTTTATTTTTTCCTAAATTTATATGTTTTGATCCTATAATATTCCAATATACATCCGCGCCTAAAAGTATGTCTATGTCAGACGGATGATAAAAACTAGGATCTGCAAACTCAATATTGTTAGGTAGGTTTAAATGCTGTACGTTTATTTTAACGTTAGGCAGCATACCTGTAATTTTAGATATTACTAAACAGTTAACAGGAATACTAAAAGAGCTCAACCGTGATTTTAGCTTTAGCTCAACACGTTCAGAAATATTAATAATTGAATTGCTTATACCAGAAATATCTACGGGCTTAGTCATATTGATAGGTAAACCTGCTCTCTGCTTAAATTATTTTGTTATAAAAGATGACTGACTACCAGTATCTAATAAAGCTCTAGCTTGAAAAGTTTCACCACTATGCTCGTTCACTACTTCCACTAAGGCTGTACCTAATAATACGTGTCCCGCAGGAACAGCTAGCGAGTGTACATTACACAGAGTGTTGGACGACTGAGGAAGAGTTTCAGTAGTGTTATTATTTTCGTTATCTTTATGGACTAAAGTGTTGTGTTTCTTCTTACAGAAACGACAACATCCCTTCAACCTACACTGAAAGGAATTGTGTCCAACTCTAAGACAATTATTACGTACCTTTAATCTCTTTACTTCTGCTATCCTATCCTCTAGTTTCATGTTTTGAAACTTAAAACATTCATGTAAATAGTGACTTTCATTACAATGGATGCACATAAAACTATTAATACGTTTATCGCAAGAGGTGGACGCATTTGAAGTCTTATCACAAGATGCTACTAACGATCTGCTAAACTTGTGATCCTTAAAATTAGGCTTAATATCGTTTCTATCGGACCGACTGAAGTGCATTGTTTCCAAGATATCTGCACGGTTTCTTAAAAAATCCTTGAACTCAATTAAGGTGGGCATATCAGATAGACTACCTTTATGCTCCTCCCACTTTCTGTTAGTAACTGAATCCAACTTACCAGATATCATGAAAATTATTAAAGTATCCCACTGACTAGTCGGCTGACCTAGAGTATCCAGCGCCCTTAAGTTTTTAGAAATATGATCCACTAGAAACCTAAGAACTTTATATGACTCTTTATTAATAAGATCAATGCTGATTAAAGCCTTCAGATGATTATTTATGAGAATTTTTTTATTGTCGTATCTTTCGCATAAAAGTTCCCATGCTAATATGAAATTATCCGAGGTAAACTCTATGGATTTGATAACTACTTTGGCATTACCCTCTAAAACAGATCTCAAGTAATGGAATTTATTTATGTTTGGAATTGAACTGTTAGAATTAATAATTGAATCGAATGTATCTTTGAATTCAAGCCATGTTAAATAATTTCCATCAAATTTAGGAAGGTGAATTATAGGTAATTTTATTGCATTAAAATGAGAACAGTTAGAATGACCACCAACACTTGGATTGCTATTAACAATTTGTTGTTCTGACGAAGAATCAATTAATTCTTGAGCAATCGCGAGAGTAGAATAAAATTGAGATTCAAATTAACTGTTCGTCTATATCTAAATTTGACATTTCTATAGCTGTTTGTACTACATCAAAAGTCGTAAACAATTCTCGATATTTATCTAGCCTTATTGAGAGTTCTTTAACTTGTACGTTTGTCATATCAGATGACTTTAGACCTTCAAACGCACTTAAATAGCCTTTAAACTTTGTTAATCGACCTTTGATGATTCCACGCTTTTTAATAAGTTCCTTAATATCCATTTTTTCTACCCCTGTTTGCGAATCCATCATTGAGTAACTAGCTATATACTGATACCTATTTAAAATAAATCTTCAACGATTTAGGTAAACTGTTTAGTCAAACCAGTGCGTAGCTGAGACGTATACGACACGATAGCCGCCACCTCAGCCGCTCACGTCAGCCAGCACTCGATGCGTCGCAACGTCGCACGTTACGCCGCCGCGCGCCGTGCCGTTACTGGACACGATGAGAGAATCCGCATATAAGCGCACCACTGGGCATATTTACTTGTACCTAAAATTAGTGGCAAACTATATTGAATAAACTGTGAAGAAAATATTCAAAGGGGTAAAATCTATCGGAAAAAATGAAAAAAAAACTGAACATCAATTTTGAAAATAGATATTGAAAATTCCTATTTTATTCTACAACCTATTTTAACTCTTGAGGAACGACGATTCGACGTAACCTTTCGTACAAATAGGCGTGAAAATACTACGAAGAATAAAGAACGAGCAACTTCCCTCGGAATAGACTCCTGAACGCCGAAACCGCCGGCAAGATCCAAAGGCTCCGTAGACAGCAGCATACGCTCCAATTTTATCTCCAATACGTTCTATTTTATTTTGTTCGGGCGCCACAATGATTAAGAAATAATATATAATCTCAATCGAATAATAAAATATATATTTTCTGTCTTTGACATAAATTGAGTGATAAAACAAAACAATAAATATAGAAAAAGTAAGGAAGTCTTCGTCTTCATGGAAGGATGGACTCCAAGGAGTATGCAGCCTTAACATCGGATCTTTCAACACTTCTTTCGGCTATTACTAACTGAGACGCTTGCCTAGGGGATAATTGTGAAATAGCTGGGGCTTCAATAGTTGTTTCACCTACTTCAAAAGGTTCTTTATAATCATTGTGTAAATAGGGTTCAATATCATTGGGTGTTCCTTTTGTATGGTGTATTAGTTTAGGTGTCAAAGGTGAAAATGCGGGTGCTTCGATACTTATTTCACCAACCTCACAAACCTGCTCACTTGTCATTGTTGTGCTAATTTCATTACCATAGCTTGCTTCATTACCTGCGTATTTATTCGTCAAAGTTGTATCATTTTTAATTTCCTGACTATCACACTTCAAATGAGCTGTTAAAAGAAAAAGACGCATGTTTGATTCTATAATTTCACGTAAATTCACTTTAGTAAATAATATAAAACAACACTTACTTGATCGTGCTGCTTGTTTAGAACAATTTTCTGGGCTTACAAATGGTGTGTTTTCTATTATATCTGTAATGCAAGTTAGCAGAAGCTGTAATGCAACGGCGTGTCTGAGTTTGAGCTACGAAAATCCAGATCAGGCTTGCAGCATTTAAAAGAGAAACAAATTTATTATGTCCTTCGAAAATGAGCATTATCATACAATAATTTTACGAGTTAACGTAAAATAAAACCACCACCACCAATTGTTAACATAGTGCATAATTGATCAATAAAGCATGCCGTGCAAACCCATTTTTATCCAGATTTATTGACTATACATGCGTACTTAATCATGAATCCGGTATAAAACTTACCATGGGCACTTAGAAGAATTCCTATCATTATAATATTATATTATAGCTAAATTTCTTAGGATAAAAAGAAATATAACATTTAGATGATTGTCGAAACTATAAAATTTATATAATTTACACTAAAATCATTTTTAGGTTATAATTAAGTTAGTTAAGTTTACCTGAATCAGCACTTTCATTTTCACTTGAACTATCAATAACACCAACACCGCTTCATCTTATTTCAATTTGCATGAAAGATTGAACTTGCAAAATAATTAGGCGCGTAAAACTTCTCAACGTCGCTGAGCAAATGGCGCGTATTTAGCATGACGTGACAGTCTATAGTAACCATAGAGTAAAGTGTAGTTACGTAGAGATGTCCTAGCTTACTAAAATCGACAAAAGTTAGTATTTTCAGATGATTGCATAAGATAATTTAAAAGGTCATACATCTGGGTAACAAGTTTAACGATTTAGTTAAATTTTATATTTAAGTATATTAGGTTTTTATTTGTATGTTTATTATATTTACGTTATATTACTTGTAAAATCAATTTCAATTTATTTAATGGGTCAGTTATATCAGAGTGTGAAGAAATTACCAACTGTTTAAAGAACAAAAGTAAAGTATTTAATCTGCCACTTAGGCTGGTTGATCACTGTGAATTTTAGCATTGCAATAAATTTGTACCAAGGTAAAATATACAATCTGCCACTTAGGCTGGTTGATCTCTGTAAATTTTAGCATTGCAATAAATTTGTACCAAGGTAAAATATACAATCTGCCACTTAGGCTAGTTGATCACTGTAAATTTTAACATTACAATAAATTTGTACCAAAGTAAAGTATTCAATCTGCCACTTAGACTAATTGATCACTGTGAATTTTAGCATTACAATAAATTTGTACCAAGGTAAAGTGTTCAATTTGCCACTTAAGCTAGTCGAGCATTGTGATATTTTTGAAAAATGAAAATTTCCTGACTTCGTCAACTAACTTATCATCACATAGGACAGTTTACTATTGCACACATTGTATGGTTCACACTTTGGCACCAGGAAGATTGTCCAAATCTTGTACAATTTTAATGTTACGTTTACCATATTTTGCCACAATATGTATTAAAAAAAGACTATAATATTGTCAATTGTAACTCAAAAACGCCAAAATGGCAGATTGGCTACTTGACCACTGCACCGACTGTATGATCTTGCTTGCTTTATTTGGTAAGTGCCATAAGCAATTAATATTAATTCGCTCATTGTTAATCGAGGATAGTCATTTAATTTGTTAGAGCCAACGGTAATATTAACAAATTGAGTCCTCCTGCGATTTATATGATTATAATCAATCAAAATATTGGTATACGTTTTTTCATTAATTATGGATAAAATCTGATCAGCATCCTCTCTATTCAATATTCTTGGATGGAACCTGTTAATTAAAGCGGCACCCACTGAAAAATCTTTCATCATATGGGTGATCCCCGATAAAGGAACAATTTAAATGTCTGTTAAAATAAACCATTTATAACTTCAACGACCCAGCGACAAATTGTTACTTTTCTGGAGTGGTTCGCTTCCAAAGTAGAAAGATAGGTTTCACCTTCTTGTAGGGATGTTGGCACTTGATTAGAGTAACCACACTGTTAAAAGAGGTATTGCATCTCTAAATCCTCTGTCCAATATAAAAACATCCCCAGGATAAAAAAAATATCCTCATTGCTATATTTTGTGAACTAAACATTTTTTTTAGAATTTCGCATCTGACGTTGTTGCTATCACATCTTCTATGTATCCATCACAACATGTGATTATAAGAGGTTTGATTAAGTTTCTATACTTGTGTAGGGAATATGTTTGTTTCTGGTAACAATAATTTCAGCTTTTCTGGGTGTATACGAGTATGAGGGTGGAGCACGGATGTATAAAAAAATATGTTTTTGAGATCTTTAGTTCTAATAGAGGGGGATTGGTGCCTTATATTAGTGTAAAAATAAATATAGTTTTTCAATCAATTTGATGAATATCTTCTGCCTCCGAACAGACCTTAAAAAATTATGTTATGGAAAGAATCTAGTATCACAATTTAATGGTAAATGGGTGATAAATGATACACAATATATAATTCAGATATATGTATATTAATAATCTTTACTTAAAAATACCACATTTTTTAGGGTCTTAAACCCTTGGGTCTTTAAAATTATTGATCTACTAGCATAAAATAATATTAAAAGTACAATCAGGATTGCGTTTTTTTCTCAATCATTACTTAGACAATAGACAGAACTTTATGTGACATCACAAAACAGGTAGATACAGAAAGAAGACAGAAATACAACAAAAACCAAAAGCATACAAACTTAAAAGAAAATAAAATAATATGCAAACAAAAGCTTACAGAAAATAATTAAAGGTAATACAATAATTTGAATAGCATATAGTGTAGTACAAGAGAAAAAGGTAATTACAAAAAACAAAACATAATAAATAAATCAATCACCTGTGATGTGATGCCAAAAAGGACACCGACTCAGTGTATGCTGTTGGCTGGCACCATCAGCACTGATTTTCAGTGGAGCCCTTTGAAAATTAGAGATGCGCTCGCGGGGTGCTCCAGACAGATGTATTTAATATAAATGATAATGAAACAAAACTAATATGATATATGTTAAATAGAAAATAAGTATAATAATAAATAGTGATAAATAAATATATATATATATATATATATATATTAATAAACGTACCGTAAACTTAATCAAAAATGCGAGTATACATATTATATAATATAGCCATATACTTACATACATATTAACACCCAAAAAATTATGCTAAGTAAGATGGGACGAGTCGGCCACCTATGGGAAGATCTTTTTGGTAGCATACTAAAAACGCTTTGAATTTTAACTTAAAGCAAGAGATAGTATTAATTATATTTAACTATTAACTTCTCTTCCTGGCCGTGTATTTGAAACTTCCTCTAAAAGCTGCTGTGCAATGTGAGGGCATTTTAAGTTGATTACTTATAGGTCTAGCAGCACGGTTGCCAGAGCTGTAACGCCACTCCAATTTCTCGAAGAGGTACTCGGGATTTTCAGATTTTATTACGTTAAAAAGGAGAGATGCTAAGTGCAGTTCCCTTCGAAGACTCATTTTCAAAATTCCCACATTATTAAGGTGAGGAGTGACATGCGAGCGTGGAGGAATATCGAAGCAGTATCTAGCACATGCATTCTGTACCCTCTGAACAAGTCTATCCGTACGTGCTAACAGACGCGGCCCAAAGACAATATCTGCATAACTTAAAACCGAAAGTACTAGCGTTTCACAAAGTTTTATACGCAGGTCAGTTCTTAGAAAGGGGATTGCCCGTTTTCTTAGGGGATTTGGGCCCCTAAAATAATTTCGCATGTAACAAAGGTTTTAACTTGATTCGATAGACAAAATATAACCTTTTCATATTCTGCAAAAAAAAAATTTTTTATACCCTGGTTTAAGAGAAATCTTAATTTTTCGGATGCTGAAATTGAGGTTATAAAACTATTTTTTTTATTAAAACTATTAGGTATGTATTTTAATCGTTATTTACGGATCCTAATTGTTAATGTTATACTTAAATGTTAAAGCGGGAAGCCTTAAGGAATACCTATCCTACTATAATATCTATATTAATAAAACAAAGTCGGGTTTGTTCCTACACCTATAACTCGAGAACGGCTGAACGGATTTTAATGATCTTTGATTTGTTGGATTTGTGTCCGTCCAGAATAGCAGAATAAAAAATAATGAAGAAAAGCTAGAGAAGAAGGTGGTAAGTGCTGTGCCCTCTTCATCAGTGAGTGCCATTAAATGTAACTAAAGGCTTTGGAAGTTTACTTTATGAAAAAAAAACAACAAAAAATAGTAGATAATACATTTATTCTTCATAGAAAATATTGTCAAGAAATTGAGCTGGGGCGCTTACATCATTAAAACGGCCCCAGCTTAAATACCACAATACAGTCATAGTATGAGCGCAGCATCCTACAGTACGATTTCCCACCAAACAACTGCAATAATAAGCAATGATACTCTCTATAGAATTTGCCCTATTTTGATCTCTAGTTATTAATAAATATGTATAGTAAGTCCTGCTACTTACATGTCTTGATTTAATTCTGGCCCTGAGGAGATAATTGTTTTCACCGAATATTAAGGGCAATTCTTCTTCTACTAATTCATTGCTTATTTCTACAGTGTAGGTACCATTAGCTCGCACGTGCTCCCCATAATAGGACCGTGCCTGTTTTAATTGGTACGATCCTAATGCGAATTTTCTTAAATCCATTAATGTTAATCTGGGGAAGTTATTAAGATGGGGAGCACTGCTGTTTATGCTTTGGAAAATCGTACGTCTTCTGTTAATATGATAAATAATTTATTGTATTCAATCTCGCCTGAGCAATATTCAGATACTCTACAGCATCGGGCCTATCATCAATCGTAGGATGGAATTTATTCAAAAGGGAACAAGCTATTTTGAAATCAATCATGAGATGCCTTGACGCTCTATTAAAATATTCCTGTCGAAATAATTTATAATCTCTTTTAATTCTCCCATTAACAACCTCTACCACCCACCGACACATTGTTACACATCTGGACTTATTAGCCTGGAGAGTTGTTAATTGACTTTCATTTTCTAATAATGACTCGGGCATATGAGTCTTATAATTGTATCTCTCTAATTGAGGAATCACATCCCTAAATCCTCTATCCAAAATAAAGACATCACCAGGTCTAAAAAATGAGCGCATGGGACCATTTTCACTATGAAACAAAGCACTCATAATTGACGAGTCATTTTTAGTGGCTTCATATGGTCCTACACACTCTAAAATATATCCATCGCAACATACAATTAAAATTGGTTTTACTAGATTAGCATATTTATGAAGACTATACGTTTTTTTTTGGTATAAATAGTTTGAGCTGCTTTGGACATAAACATATGTACCATCACATATTACGATGGCCGGTTTAATATTGAAAGCCATGTTGGCATCCCCAAAGAAACCCTCTGGTATGATTCTATTCCTTGATGCAACATCTTGGATAGATATGTGATTGATACCTAAATGTCTGGAAACAAACTGTTCATTTAAACAATTCCTCACAATATTCATTTTTTTTCCAAAGTGGATCTTGGTATTTTGAACAGGGTTGACAGTCTTTGATTACTGTCGCTTGTTCTGAGTTTCACCAAATATATACATAGAGCAACAGAAGGATTTGCAAAGTGATCATTTAACATTGGATTACAATTTAAAAGCTCGTTAAATTGCGCTGCAGTAAGTCCCAACCAATAATGGCATAAATAATAATCCATTGAGTTTATATCATTGAAGTCAACATGTCTCTCAGTGGCTTTTTCTAGTTTAGAAAAAATGTCATCAGCTTGAAATCCAGTAAAATCTGAATATGGGGCCTCGAGATCATCCCAACGATTGCTATATAAATGATCACTGCAGATTCTTGAAGTGAGGGGAATATATATTTTATGCCGTAACAACAAAACTTCCTTTATAGTGCCTGGTATTAAAAGACGTTCTGTGTTCTCACACCCAGCAAACAGGCAATGACGTGAAGTTGCAGAAACACGTTTGTACTTTAGCGAATGAATTCTGGATTGTGTTCGGGGCAATTGTTGTTCCTGCGCTGGTGGAACAGGCAGTGGCAGTGCAGGTGGTTCAGGAATCACAGCATCTGTACTTTCATTTTCTATACTGTAAGTAACCAATGAGTCCAGAGTAGGCCTATCAATGCCACCAACTGCCTGTCTCTGAACATCTCTTGTTGCAGCCTCCCAGCAAGCACGACAAACTTTTTCCAAATGTATGACCTAAAGTAAGAAAATATTTATTATTTTTTATATTAACTTTTCTGCAATATATCAGTCAAAGCAATTATGCCATGTTAAAAAACTTACATGATGAGCTGGAGTCCATCTTAATATAACAGTCCTTTGAGGGCAATCTTGAGAAACTCTGTGAGTTCTGCGGCTTGCAATGGACATACCGCAGGCAAAACATATGCTCAGATGACCAAGAGCAGGAAATACTTGAGATGTTGTATTCGATAATATCCGGTCTTGCAATAACAGAAAACATTCGATGCACACTATGTCATCAGAGCTTACCTGAAAAATTTAAAACATTCAGTTAATTTCCAAGGTTTAAGTAGATAAATAAGTACTTTTAGGCACATGTAAACACAACAATCAGCATTTTTTTAACGTTTTAGTTTTTATAAATGAATAATTAATTACCATGACAGAAAAGAATAATGAGGCAAGCTTGAGGATAATGGTCTGAAATAGGAGTAATAGTTCTTTTACTTTTTAATAATGTATCAATTTATTTAACATAATTGTAGATTCATTCTCATTTCAGAATAAAGAAATATATTATTATAACACACTAACCCAACATAGGCCTCCACGTAAAAGTAGAAGTAGTGTAGTGTATGGAGAAGGGGTGTTCACATAAATATTTTAATAACATAAACTTACCGTTGTGGGCGTTACCCAGGATCTTAAAAGGATAAGCATTGGTTCGTCTAATTCTTCAATTTGTCGTCTACGAAGATTAGGCGCCAAACGAAGGGAACAATTGACACACCGACGAGAGAGAGGGCGGTTTATCCGATCTCTACCAGGTGTAGACATTTTCCAAGAGTCCAAAGCTCACTATTCACAAAACTAAAACAAGAGTCAATACGCTCACTTAACACTAAAACAGGAGTCCGATATCTCTCAAAAAAGCCACTAATAGAGGAACGTAAACGCTCGCAATACTATAGCTTTAATCGTAACGTAACAGAAGTAAACACGGAGGATAATTCACTCAACGCGAAACAAACAACACGAAACGATTAATTGGCAGCCGGCAATGCAATTGATTTGTCAGATAATTATTTATGACACTATGTATGGTGTGACCAGATTAATTATTTTCTTAATCGATAACTGAATCGATTATTTTGTGGAATCGATTTCAAAGTCAAAGTCAAAACCATTTATTCAGTTTAGGCCCTAGAAGGGCACTTATGAAGGTCGAATTACAGAAGTTACCACCGGTTCGGAAGTCAGCCTTCAACTGAGAAGAACCGGCAAGAAACTCAGCAAGGTTACATTTTTTAAATATTTTTGGACCATCTGACTATATTGGCTTTTTTTTTCAAATGTTTAACAATTTTATTCTTAAAGTAATACAAAAATACATAAAAAATTATAACCCGCATTAGTTACCTACATAGTAAACTAAAACAAAAAATACCAAGCTAATAACAGCGTATTAAAAAAAAAAAAATGGTAATTAACAGTAAAAAAAACAAAAACAATGTGTAGGTACTTGTACAGAGTGCAGCTACCTCCAGACATCTTTATCCTCAATATATTGGGCTACCTTGTAATAAGCTTTTTCTTTCAAAACTTTTTTTATGTACGATTTGAATCTAGAATCAGTCATCTTGGTAACAGATGCTGGTAATTTATTATAAAAGCGAACACTATTCCCAAGAAATGACTTTTTAACTCTAGCTAATCTAAAATACGGAACAACTAATTTATCTTTTTGTCTTGTATTGAAATTATGAATCTCTACATTTGATTTATACAAATCTACATTTTTTCGAATGAACATAATATTTTCATATATATACAGTGAAGGTAAAGTCATTACGTTTATTTCCTTAAATATTTCCTTTAATGATTCACGTGGACCCATATTGTAGATTGCACGAATGGCTCTTTTTTGTAATACAAAAATTGTTTCAATATCTGCAGCAGCTCCCCACAGTAAAACGCAATATGATAAAAGACTATGGAAATATGCAAAATAAACTAATCTGGCCGTCTCAACATTCGTCAATTGTCTAATTTTTTTAACAGCAAATACAGCAGAACTCAATTTACTAGCTAAAGATTGTACATGAGAACCCCACTGTAGTTTAATATCAAGTGTTATACCCAAAAATACAGTTTTATCAACTAGTCCCAGGCTGCTGTCATCTATTAATACCCTACTGTCTACTTGCGGTACGTTTGGAAGAGCGAATCTTAAACATTTTGTTTTCTTTGAGTTTAATAAAAGATTATTTACAGCAAACCATTTAGAAACTATTGACAAAGTATCATTTACTCTAGTAAGTTCTTTGTCTTTTCTATCTACTTTAAAAATGAATGAAGTATCGTCAGCAAACAAGACTACATCTGAGAGACCATTTACGACCGACGGTAAGTCATTAATATATACTAGAAATAGAAATGGCCCAAGTATGGAACCTTGAGGTACCCCCATTTTGACTACAGAACCATTGGACGTTGTACCTTCAACTCGTACCTTTTGTTGGCGATTAGTTAAATAAGACAAAACAAGTTCATGAGCAGTTCCACGAATACCATAATAATTAAGCTTTAGGAGCAGAGTACGGTGGTTAACGCAGTCAAACGCCTTTGATAGATCACAAAAAATGCCTATGGCATCCTGTGAGTTTTCCCAGGCTTCATAGATGTGCTTCAATAATTTTGCTGCTGCATCTGATGTAGATCTCCCCTTCGTGAAACCGAACTGATGACCATGCAGTATCTCACAACTATTGAAATGACCTAACATTTGATTGAGCAACAGTTTTTCAAAGATTTTACTAAGTGCAGGAAGCACAGATACCGGTCTATAATCAGAAGGATTATCTTTACAGCCTGATTTAAATATTGGAACTATTTTACTATACTTCATTAGGTCAGGAAAAGAACCCTGATCAATACATTCATTGAAAATATCCGATAAAATAGGTGCAATTACTGTTATTATTGATTTTAAAATCGTTACTGACAATCCCCATAAGTCTTCTGTATTTTTTAAATTAAGGCTATTAAATAATTTTAAAATATCACTAGAAGTGACGTGACAAAATTTAAAACTGGGAAAAGATTTTTGAATATGTTGCCTAAGAAGTGCTTCAGCCGCTTCGGGACACGAGTTAAGGCTTTTAGTGGTTTCCTCTGGTATACTTGTGAAGAAATCTTCAAAAGCAGTGGCTACTTCCAACTTATCTGACACAATTTTATCATTAATTTTTAACGTGAGCTGCTCGTTTTTGTTGTTAATTTTACCAGATTCCGTATTTATGACTCCACCTCGCTTTCCTCACGCTCCTGGTTGAGTTTATTGCATAGATGTTGGGATGCCTTAAGCTCTTGCAGAGTGTTTTTAAGCTTGTCCTCCAAGTCACGTGCACAGGCCTTGCGAGTCATCATGTTTATGGACATAATTCCACAAGACCTGAGAATAAACACAGAAAACTGAGTAGCGAAGAGAAGGTTAACTACTATATAATTATTAGTAAACTACCGGTGACAATGTTATTGATTTATAAAATTAAACTGGCTGTATAGGTACTTTTTACTATTGTGAATAATACTATATTACAATAAGGTACTATAAGTTGAAATTATGTGCTAAGTAAATGAATGAGATATAAGTAATGCAATAAACAATTATTTATTTGGGGTCTTTGAAATGCTATATTATTTTTGATAAAAAGTATATTATATATTACTTGTACAGTGTCAAATGTCTGTAATTTGTGTGGGATAGTTATATTTAATTTTATTATCAACTTTGTTTCCACAAATTATGTCAAACAAAGGGAGATTGATATGGTGAGTATGTGAGTACAGTACGTTGTTCAAAGTATCTACTGAGCTTTAAAGTGTTCGCATATACCTGTATAGGTTAATTTAAAGGTTTTAGATTAGAATATACAATATAATTATCACAATACTCCCCAGGTTTTACGGTGAATTTCAAACTCGTCCGTTAGTTGACAGGTCCACTTTGAATGAGATTTTTCTCCGCAAATATCGATATGATTAATCCACAAACACTGGAGGTGGTTATTTAATTATTGATTTAATGATTTTATGGTTTTAAACTTTGAATATTAAAGAAAATATATTATTTTATATTATATAAAATTACTTAGAGATTATTGACATATTAACGCTGGGTTGCCAGCCGCGGAAAAAAAAAGGAAAAAAAATTTGGTATATATTACCTAGTAAAAAAATAAGTAAAGAAAAGCTTAAGTTCTTGAGGAGATATTAGATATATTCAGCATAATTATATAATGTTTCAGTTGTTTTTAATAATAATTACTATATTTAAGTAAATTAGCTATATGGATACTAATCCTAATTATACAATTAATTATCGATATATTTCATCGATTTCAATTATTTGTCCATAGTCTGTCATCTGGCAACAATCAGGTTAGGTTTAAATGGCGGATGTACTTCAATTCTATTAATTATTTTATTTATTATGTTTTACAATGCCAGGGTGAGAGAAATGTTGATAATAAACAAGTAAGCATGAAAAAATACGATTTGATTTTTGAACATTAAATAGTCTAGACCCGGTGGCACCGCAAAGTGGGCCTGTTCTGTGGCAATGTCCTTTTGTACCAAGGTAAAATATACAATCTGCCACTTAGGCTGGTTGATCACTGTGAATTTTAGCATTACAATAAATTTGTACCAAGGTAAAGTGTTCAATTTGCCACTTAAGCTAGTCGAGCATTGTGATATTTTTGAAAAATGAAAATTTCCTGACTTCGTCAACTAACTTATCATCACATAGGACAGTTTACTATTGCACACATTGTATGGTTCACACTTTGGCACCAGGAAGATTGTCCAAATCTTGTACAATTTTAATGTTACGTTTACCATATTTTGCCACAATATGTATTAAAAAAAGACTATAATATTGTCAATTGTAACTCAAAAACGCCAAAATGGCAGATTGGCTACTTGACCACTGCACCGACTGTATGATCTTGCTTGCTTTATTTGGTAAGTGCCATAAGCAATTAATATTAATTCGCTCATTGTTAATCGAGGATAGTCATTTAATTTGTTAGAGCCAACGGTAATATTAACAAATTGAGTCCTCCTGCGATTTATATGATTATAATCAATCAAAATATTGGTATACGTTTTTTCATTAATTATGGATAAAATCTGATCAGCATCTGTTGAATGTAGCAACAAATAAGTAATCTGTGGTCATATATGTCAATTGTGTCCACTGGTGTCGCCACCATCAATGCGAGTAATCCGTGTAACAATTTCATGTTAAATAAAGTGATCTCCATCTTGGAACATACATGTTTATTTTACTGGCATAATATAACTCCTCTCTGCTACCGAAATACCTCAAATCGTACAGGTTATGGGCCCAGGCATCTTGAAGATCCTATCAACAGAGAGAGTTATCGACTTAATAAGAAATACGGCGGCGGTAAAGTTGTCTCAAAAGGGCGTCGGTAAAAGGCGTCACACCGCATGGTGCTTGATGGTTGAATCAAGTTAAAAAGTCAGTCAGTATGGATACAGCAAGTATGGATTTGTCTAAATTTACCAAATTAGATGGGGTGACAAACTGGAGTACCTGGAAATTTAGAATCAAGGTGATTTTGAAGGCGGCAGATGTCTTCAAAGTTGTTGATGGTACATGTGCCCGTCCGGTCAAGGACGCGGAAACGGATGGAAAATGGATGATGTGGGACGCTAAGGCGCAAGGTATAATTGTAACGAGATTGTCGGACAAGGTTACAGCACAAATTTGCTGTTGTGAATCTGCAGCGGAAATGTGGACAAAACTTCATGCTATTTATGAACAAAAAGGTGAACTGTCATTGCATCTATTACAACAAAAATTCTTTGCACTCCAATATGGTCCAAATGAGACTATGTCCCAGTTTTTATCTCACGTTGAAGAAATTCAGAGTAATTTAAAAGCATTGGAAGGAGATGTCAATGAGAGCATGTTAATTACTAAAATAATAACAAGCTTGCCGGAGCAGTATCAACATTTTATATCTGCATGGGAGTCGGTGCCTAAAGAACAAAGAACAATGGAAGTTTTATCAGCTCGTCTTCTAGTGGAGGAACAGCGGTACATGGCAAAGATTGAAGACTCTGAAGCTTCTGCTTTTCCAGCAATAAAAAAATCAAGAAAGTGTTTTAAATGTGGTAAATTAGGACATTATAAACAGCAATGTAAATCTGGTAACAATAATAACATTCCAAGTGTAAGTAATAACACAAATTTTCCACGTAAGTATTGTAAAATATGTAAAAAACAAGGTCACTTGCCTAGTGTCTGTTGGTTTAGGAACAAAAATGACAACAGTAATAGTAATGGTAGTAATGCATTTCATGTGTCTGTACTATGTGCTTTGAATTCTGAGCTTGTAAGTGATGAATGGGTGATGGACAGCGGTGCATCTGAGCACATGTCACATAATAAGGATATTTTCATTAACTACAGTCCTTTTCAGTCTCCTAGACAGATACTAATAGGTAATGGTACAAAGATTCCAGCTTTAGGTTTAGGTGATATAAATTTAGAAGCATTTAACGGCCAGGAATGGTTAAATAGTACATTATATAATGTACTGTATGTTCCAGACTTAAAAATAAATCTATTTTCAGTTAGTGCTTCTACTGATAAAGGTTACAGCCTAAATATGGACAATGAGATGTGTAAGTTTATAAAGCAAGGTAATAAAAAGGTATGTGCTATTGCGTTTCGGAAAAATAATTTATATATTATGAGGTTTAGAAACAAGTATATAAATGCCTGTGTAGGACGTTTGAATAATAGTTTATCTGAGTGGCATAAAAAAATGGTACATCAAGATATAGAGCAAGTAAAATGTATTCTAAAAAAATGTAATGAGAACTTTTCTTTAAGTTGTGAAGAATCTACTTGTATTTCATGTCTTAAGGGTAAGTTACACAAGCAACCATTTTTAAATTGTGAAGTTAGGGCTCAACAGCCAGGGGAATTGATACATATGGATTTGTGTGGCCCCATAGAGTCAGTGTCATTGGGAGGAGCCAGATATTATTTTTTAATTAAAGATGACTACTCAAGATTTAAAATAGTATACTTTTTAAAAAATAAAAGTGAAGTACCAGATAAAATTAATAATTTTCTAAAGTTAACTAAAAATTTAGGTCATAGGATTAAAATCATAAGGTCTGATAATGGAACTGAATTTATAAACAGTAAGGTAAAATCATTATTTGAAAACTTAGGTATTATTCACCAAACAAGTGTAGCTTATACACCAGAACAAAATGGTTGTGCAGAAAGGGAAATCCGCACCATTACAGAAGCAGCTAGGACTTTATTGTTAGAAACAAACTTAAATAAAAATCTGTGGGCAGAGGCTGTGAATACAGCAGTGTTTGTCCTTAATAGAACAGGGAAAAGTCGCGTTCAAAATAAAACTCCTTACGAATTGTGGTTTAATAAAATGGTCTACGATATTAATAAATTAAAAGTTTTTGGTTCACGAGTAGCTGTGCATGTACCCGATCAAAAGCGTCTTAAGTTTGATTCAAAATCGGAATTTGGTTATTTTGTTGGTTATGGTGAAACGACCAAAGGTTACAGAATTTATTTTCCTGATAAAAATAATGTTTTAATAAAGAGAGAAGTAGTTTTTATAAAAGAAAATCCCCAAAACCCTATGTCATTAAAAGAAACTGAAATAGAAAACGAGCAGAAAATAAATAATAGAGAACAAAAAGTAGATGATATAGAAGAATATTACTATGAGGAAGGTGATGAAGAGAGAACACAGTCACAAGAATATGTTGAAAATTTAGAAGGAATAGTTAGTCCAGAATTAACTAAAGAAGATATGGAAGAAGATGTTGAGTTGGAGGAAAGAGCTGAAGAAAGACCTCAACAATTAACACACTCAACAAGATATAGAGAAATAAAGAAGCCATTGTGGCTAGCTGATTATGATACAAATTTTTTATCGATTAACATGGAACCAGTTTCTTTAGAAGAAGCGTTGAATTCTAAAGAAAAAGAAGAGTGGAAGAATGCTATGAAGATTGAGCTAGATACTCTGAAAGAAAATAACACATGGACAATAGTAAATAGTGTTCCAGAAGGGAATAAAGCAATTTCTAGTAAATGGGTTTTCAAAATAAAACAAGTAGGTAATGAAAAAGTTTATAAAGCTAGATTAGTAGCAAGAGGATTTGAACAGTCAGATTGTGATTTAGAAGTCTATTCCCCGGTGGCAAAATTGCCAACATTTAGAGTATTTTTAGCAGTTGCCAGTAAACTTCAACTTCCAGTCCATCAGATGGATGTTGTTGGTGCCTTTTTACATGGTGACATAGATGAAACTGTATACCTAAAATTACCAAGTGGTGAAACCTGCAAATTAAATAAGTCATTATATGGTCTGAAAAAATCCCCAAAATATTGGAATAAAAAGTTTGATGAGTTCATGACTAAAGAGAATTTCAGTAAATCTAAAAATGATCATTGTTTATACATAAGGAAGGTAAATGGATGTAAACTATATGTTTTACTATTTGTTGATGATATACTTTTGTTTTCTTCTGAAACTAAAGATTTAAATGATTTTAAAAGAGAATTAGGCAGAAACTTTAAAATGAAAGACTTGGGTTTAGCAAAAAGTTATTTAGGTATTGATATTGAGCAAAATGAAGGTAAAATAGTAATTAGTCAGAAATCATATTTAATTAAAGTTCTTGAACGTTATAATATGTCAAATTGCAAACCAGTTCCTACACCAATAGATCAAAACTTTAAGTTTGAAATATTAAAGAGAGAAAGATCTGAATGCCCAGAAATAGAGAAAAAGTGTAGACAACTTATAGGCAGTTTAATGTATGCAGTTTGTGGTACCAGACCAGATCTATGCGTATCGGTTAGTTTTCTCAGTAGATATCAACACTGTGCTAGTGTTATGTTGTACAAGGCATTAAAACGTATTTTACGGTATATCAAAGGTACATTAAATTATTCATTGGTGTATAACAGCATGGGCACAGAATTGCAATGTTTTGTAGATGCAGACTGGGCAAGCGACACTCAGGATAGGAAATCAACCACTGGTTATTTCTTTAAAATATTTGATTGTACTATAATATGGTGTTGTAAAAAACAGCTTAGTGTGTCATTGTCGTCCACTGAGTCTGAATATATTGCTTTAAGTGTAGCTATAACAGAGGCATGTTGGTTGAAAAACTTGTTGTGTGACTTTGATGTTGTCAATAATGAAGTGACTATATATGAAGATAATCAGTCAGTAATAAAACTAGTTTTTGATAATGAAAATAATAAAAGATTAAAACATTTGGATATTAGGTATCACTTCATTATGGACAAAATAAAAGAAAAATGTATTACATTGAAGTATATTAAATCACAAGATAATTTAGCTGATTTATTAACTAAGCCATTAGGTAAAACTGTATTTGAAAAGTTTGTTAAGTTAATTTTTTAGAAACTTAAGAGTATATTATTTGTGATGGTTGGTCATGCTTCAAAAGTTTTGTTAGTAGTCATAAGTTAGTAAACAAAAATAAATAAATATTTGTCTAAAGTCAGTTACAGAAAATAAATAAATAATTGTTAAAAATTAGTTCAATAAAGGTTATGTATTAAAAAAAGATATTTGTTGAGGGGGGGTGTTGAATGTAGCAACAAATAAGTAATCTGTGGTCATATATGTCAATTGTGTCCACTGGTGTCGCCACCATCAATGCGAGTAATCCGTGTAACAATTTCATGTTAAATAAAGTGATCTCCATCTTGGAACATACATGTTTATTTTACTGGCATAATATAACTCCTCTCTGCTACCGAAATACCTCAAATCGTACAGCATCCTCTCTATTCAATATTCTTGGATGGAACCTGTTAATTAAAGCGGCACCCACTGAAAAATCTTTCATCATATGGGTGATCCCCGATAAAGGAACAATTTAAATGTCTGTTAAAATAAACCATTTATAACTTCAACGACCCAGCGACAAATTGTTACTTTTCTGGAGTGGTTCGCTTCCAAAGTAGAAAGATTGGTTTCACCTTCTTGTAGGGATGTTTTTTTAAGTTTTCCCGGAACAGTTACTCCACTGTCCCGGGGAGTGTATTCACGGAGA
Organism: Ochropacha duplaris; assembly: GCA_951361185.1. Taxonomy (NCBI): domain Eukaryota; kingdom Metazoa; phylum Arthropoda; class Insecta; order Lepidoptera; family Drepanidae; genus Ochropacha; species Ochropacha duplaris. Next base: position 1,977,117 of record OX592709.1, on the reverse strand, counting down.
CCAGAGCTACTTACTACTACTGGAAACCACACTCATTTGTGTTGGTTTTTACAAATTTTACTTTATGATTTTATATAATGTTAAAATATAGTGTAATTTATTTAATTTAAATGCAGTGATTGAATATAATATTAGTTCTGTCTGGCACATACGTCAGACTTACATACTGTGAAAACAAGATAATTTACTTTAGCAAAGTTACGAGCTTTAATAAGGCACACTTGCTGTATTAATGCAATGTGATAGTGATTCTATACAATGTTTAAAATAGTGATTGGATTCTATGATTTAAATGCAAAGATTGAATTATAATGTGAAAGCAAAACAATTTCACTCTAACAAAGTTACGAGCTTAAACAAGACACAATTGCTGTATTAATGCAGTGTGATAATGATTCTATACAATGTTTAAAATAGTGATTGGTTTCTATAATTTAGATATAGAGATTGAATTATAATGTGTAGACAAAACAATTTCACTCTAACAAAGTTGCGAGCTTTAACAGGACACAATTGCTGTATTAATGCAATATGATAGTGATTCTATACAATGTTTAAAATAGTGATTGGTTTCTATAATTTAAACAGAGATACAATTGTAATGTGAAAATAAGATAACTTACTCAACAAAGTTACAAGCTTTATCAAAACACAATTGCTGTATGGTTGTGATTTTATACAATGTTTTAAATTTTGGTGATTGGTTTCTATAATTTAAATACAGAGATAAAATTATAATGTGAAAACAAGATAACTTACTTAATTAACAGATTAACCAGCTTTAACAAGACACAATTGTCGTACTAATGTATTGTAATTGCGATTTTTATATAATGTTGAAAATAGTGATTTGTTTCTACAATTAAAACAATGGTTAAGTTGATAACATTTCTATCTGGTACATACGCCAGACTTACATAATATGAAACGGAGTCATTTACTTTAGGGAACTTATTACTTTAGCAAGACACAATTACATTGTTGATAGATAGTTTAGCATTTGTCCATGGTAAAGTATGTAAGGTATATTAGTATTGAGATGCGGCTGGACAATATGAGCTCGACGACGCATGCATAGCGCCCAAAGACGAATTTGGAACCGCAACCAAAAAGCGCAGTCAAGAGCCAAAAATATCGCGGGCAAAGTGCGGGCGTAAAGCGCAGCCAGAACCGCGGCAAAGCGCAGCAAGAACCGTGGTCAAAAAGCGCAGCCGAAAGCGCGGGTCAGGTGTCCGCGCATAAGCGCAGAGCGCGGGTCAGGTGTCCGCGCATAAGCGCAGAGCGCGGTCGGGAGCGAGGACGAAAAGCGCAGTCAAGAGCGCGACCAGATGTTGTGGCCGGAGGCTCCAGGGGGTGGTGTGGCTCGAGAGGGTGGGGGAAGTGGGGGGGAGGGGTGCAGGAAGCAGCCTCACGTTCCGAGGTCAAGAAACTCCCAGTTGACCCCGGGCACCCCCTCCAAGAGTTCGGGGGGTACCTGTCCCCGGCGCAAAACCGCCCGCCGCAGTGGGCGTGCTTCCTAGCATAGTGCTTGTTGGTCTCCCTTTCCTTGATGTGATGCCCACAGAGGACGCAGATACGGAACTCGTACCCGCGTCCCCGGCGGGCACGCTGGACGGGAGGCCAAGGTTGGGAGAAGCGGGAGGAGATGGGAGGGGGAGGGGGGGCTAGAGAGGAGCTCTGAGGGAGGACGCTTGGGGCTCCCTCCGGTGCCCCGAGTCCACCCCGGTGCGGTGTGCCGTGCCAGCCCGGTGGCGGGCGATGGCTCAGGGTCTGCGGTCGGGGGGGAGTGGGGCGGGGGAAGGGGCTGGTGGGACTGCTCCGGGGCACGCGGGGTCTCTCCCAAATTTGGGCAAGGCCCCGCCCGCCCCGGATCAGCATTCCCGAGTCCGACCAGTTCGTATAGCTGGATGAGGTCGCTTCCCCCTCCGCCGCCGTCACCCCCGTCGGATGGCCGCGGCGGCGCAGGGGACGGGACCTGCTCCGGGTTTCCCCCCGAGAAAGCCATCGGCAGGGGAGGGGGAGGGGACGGCGGCATGGGTGAGACCATGGGCGGGGCCGTGGCAGATGTTAGATTGAGCCACCCGCTGGAGTCCACGCAGAGCCAGTCTACGACCGGCGCTGAGGCCTCGCGGGTAACGCGGACTTCGGGGTTTCCTCCATCCGCCGCCCCCCCGCCCCTCCCAGCACCAACAGCCCCGCGAGGTGTCCCCTGAGGGGAGCAAGGAGGCCGTTGGGGAGCGCCGGCGAGCAGTCGGTCTATGATTTCAATCAAAGATTCAATACACCTGAATGCCCGGTTCAGCTCTCCAGCGCTCCTGACGCACCTCCGACAGCCAGGGTCCTCGCTTTCGCTCATGTTCGTAATTTTATATTTGCGCGTTAGCTAGATTATTTTTATTTTGATTTTTATATAATTATTATTGAAATTATAAATTTTACAGTATGAATGAAATTTGATTATTATTGATTGGTAATTTAGTATGAAGAAATTTTTAAATGAATTTATTATGATTTTAATTTGAATTTAACTTTGGATATGAATCGTATTAGGTGATTTAATTAGTAATTGAGATTAGTAAATTAAGATTAGTTAGCGGGGATAAGAGATACAGCCTAATTATGCCATATTAATGATGTAAAATCGGGAATCTGATGCTCCTAAGGTAGACTTTCAAAGCGCAGACGTACCGCGGGCAAAAGCGCAGACGCGTCCAAAAACCGCGGCCAAAAGCGCGGCCGAAAGCGCAGTCGACCTTGTACACAGGCAGTGGCTGCCGGGGGTGGGAGGGCATGTGGGGGAGGGGAAGGGTGAATTCTAAATCGCAGTCAATACCGCAGCCAGAGCGCAGCACGGTTGTGGACACAATGTATTGGTGAGTAGTGAGGTGTATATTGCAGCCATCCGTGGGAGGGTTTGCATTTTTGCTCCTGTTGCCTCTCAAGAGCGCCTATCAGGTGCGATTAAATGCCTTGAGTCTGCTCACGACCGCCTCCACGTGCTTCATGAATAGCTCAGTGGTGGATTCTTTAGATATAATATCGGTGAGTTTGTACGGATTAATTCGGAGGTTGTTGGCGACAATTTCTAAATCTATTCTGCTGTTGTTGAAGCGAGGGCAGCTTACCATGAGGTGCTCGACCGTCTGTATTGTGGCGCCGTCGCATGGGCAAAATGGGTCGTTTACAATTTTGAATCTAAAAAGGTATTCTTTATGATATCCATGTCCTGATAAAATCTGAGTTGTGTAGAAATTTGGTTTAATTTTGCCAAGTACATTGTTGAGATCGTTGAATGTGGGGCACCAGTGTTTTAGTATTGGTCCTTTGGGGTTATCCATATATTCTTTTTCCGTGACTGTCGTGCTGATTGTTTTGTTGGTTCTTTTGACGAAGCTAATGGGAAATAGATCGTATGTGCAGCTGCTGTGGCTGCAGGCGGCCTCTTTAGCCGCTTCGTCGGCGGCCTCGTTTCCCGTGATTCCTATGTGGGCCTTGACCCAAACGAATTTTGCCTCTGCCTGGTGATTGAAAATAGTTTTGTGGATTTCTACCACTAGGGGATGTTTGCTGTTAGGGTTGGCGATTTCCTGAAGCCCTGATTTGCTGTCTGAATATATTATATACTTGTTGAGGTTTTTATTGGCCATCCAGTGGGCGACCTCTCTAATGGCCAGTAGTTCCGCCTGGAAGACTGAGCAAGCTTTATGCAATTTAAACTTTTTAGTGTTGGTAAGATGGTTGTTGGTGTTATAGACTATAAAAGCCGCTCCGACTCCGCCCTCGTGTTTGCTGCCATCCGTGTAGATCCTATAAAACATGGGGTGATTTGCAGCGATGTTGTCTGCCTCGTCCTGAGTAGTGGCTTCCAGGAAGTCTAAGAATGTTCTTTTGGCCGGATGAACCATGTCTTGGGGTTTAACTGGTTCTTCACGTTTGATGTCTCGTGGTAGGTGTCTGGTAACTCCGTTGATTTTGGTGATCTCGTTGTCTGCAATTTCCGCAATCTTTTGGTCGAGCGGAGTCATTTGTGCCAGCATGATCGCGTTTATTTTGTTGATGGTTCTGAAGCCCCGTATGATTTTTATAGCGAATTTTCTTTGGAAGGCGGTGAGTTTGTCTCTGACATGTTTGTATTTTAGTGCTGCGGGTGACCAGATTCCCGACGCGTACGTGATAATGGGAACGATGACCTGGTTATATATGATGTTGACATTGTCCGAGTGTATGCCCCATGAAGGTCTGATGTATTTGGTGAGTTTGTTGAATATTCTTTGTGCTTTATCAATGGAGTAGTTGACGTGTCTGATGAATTTTAATTTATGATCGATAATGACCCCTACGATTTGAGTATGATCTGAAATTGGAATATTTTGTTGATTAATTTTGATTCTTAGTTTTCTTGCCTTGGATGTGAATGCTACTGCGGTGGTTTTTTCCGGTCCGAACGTGAGTTTTACCTCCCCGCCCCAGTTGTGGATGACTTCGAGGGCTTTGTTGATGTTGTGTTGCAGTGAGTCGACCGTTTTGCCATGGGCAATCAGGACTACATCATCTGCGAAGGCCTGTAAGTGGCAGTCTTCCGGCAACTGGGTCTCCAGGAGCTCGTCCAGGATCAGATTCCAAAAACTGGGTCCGCAAACCGATCCCTGTATGCATCCTTTGCTTTGGGTCTTTGTTTCTCTAGTGTCGACGACATCAATGATGATTCGTCTGTTCTGATGATAATGGTTGATGATTTGGTAGATGTTTCTGGGACATTTGACATGATGGAGTCTTTTCATGATGGCCGGCCACCATGCGTTATTGAACGCGGCCTGGATGTCTAAGGAGACTATGGCGACCTGTTCCTTATTTTGTTGATGATTTTTAATTTTAGTGATGATGTTGTTCAACGCTTGCGATGTTGATTTTTGTTCTTTGAAGCCGTATTGGGCTTCGTTGGAGCTTTTTGTGGAGTATAAGTGATGGTTTAATCTTTTAATAATTAGTTTTTCTAGAAGCTTGCCAAGAACATTGATGAGTCCGATTGGTCTGTATGCGCTGGTCGTGGAGTAATCATTTTTCCCTGGTTTGGGGATGATTTTGACATATGCCTCTTTCCATTGCGTTGGGAAATATCCCAATTCCATGCAGCGGTTTAGTGTATCTAACACAATGCCAGGGCAGGCTTTGGTGAGGCATAGGCAAATGTCAGCTGTTAGGTGATCCAGACCTGCTCCTTTCTTGGGACTCATCTCGCTGAGTGCGCTGAGAATTTCCTGCAGGGTAAATGTAGGATCGTCCGTGGTGTTGGGCTTGTAGGGATGTTGGCACTTGATTAGAGTAACCACACTGCTAAAAGAGGTATTGCATCTCTAAATCCTCTGTCCAATATAAAAACATCCCCAGGATAAAAAAAATATCCTCATTGCTATATTTTGTGAACTAAACATTTTTTTTAGAATTTCGCATCTGACGTTGTTGCTATCACATCTTCTATGTATCCATCACAACATGTGATTATAAGAGGTTTGATTAAGTTTCTATACTTGTGTAGGGAATATGTTTGTTTCTGGTAACAATAATTTCAGCTTTTCTGGGTGGAGCACGGATGTATAAAAAAATATGTTTTTGAGATCTTTAGTTCTAATAGAGGGGGATTGGTGCCTTATATTAGTGTAAAAATAAATATAGTTTTTCAATCAATTTGATGAATATCTTCTGCCTCCGAACAGACCTTAAAAAATTATGTTATGGAAAGAATCTAGTATAGTAATGGCCAAATATTAAGCACAATTTAATGGTAAATGGGTGATAAATGATACACAATAAATATATCATTCAGACATATGTATATTAATAATCTTTACTTAAAAATACCACATTTTTTTTGGGTCATAAACCCTTGGGTCTTTAAAATTATTGATCTACTAGCATAAAATAATATTAAAAGTACAATCAGGATTGCGTTTCTTTCTCAATCATTACTTATCATCACAAAATCGTTTTCAGTAAAAACACAATATAACATACATACTGCTTAAATTCTTAATCACGAAAGTCTCAATAACGAACAAAAAAATGCAGCATCTAAAAATCCGTCAACCTGCCTAATTCTATCCCCTTCTTGTTTATATGGTTTATGCAATTATTCCAAAGAATTAAGGCGATGATAGCTCAGTGGTAAGTGACGTCGAATACCGCGGCGAAGGTCGTGGGTTCGAATCCTACAATGAGCTTGAGCTTTCGGTGAAGGAAAACATCGTGAGGAAACCATAGCACGGTGGTAGGGTACTTTGTAGTACCCGACTGGCTGGCTACCACCCTCAAGTTGAAAATCTGTCGCCAAAACACCTATCGGTGTGTTCCGACAGCTGCACTTGAGAGCCAGTTCCCATCTAGGCTTTGTGAGATTGTGGTCAAACACAAGCCAAAAAAAAAAGACCAATTTGGAACTCAAACCTTCTTTATTAACTCCTTGACAGCCATTTTAAAAGCTTTATTATTTTTGCCAACCTAAGATTTCTGCTGTGCCCAAATCAGTTCTATTGGGTTTCATTCGCAATGATAAGGCGGAAGGCGTAAAACAATAATAATTTTGCGGGCTGCCATTTCATCCACAATTTTTTTATTATATTGGTTTTTATTAAATTTAGATAAAAAATCCGCTTTTATTTCCCCCGGTGTTCCTTCTCAGGCTCGCTATCTCCGCCTGCCCCGCCGGAACATTATTAAATCTGCCCCAACCCAGGTGCCATACGACACACATAACACATGGGCCGTTCTATTGCACACGAGACAGTTGCAACAATAGCCTGATAAAGCCTCGATACTGTTGGAAACATTTCCTGTTCATCCTTAATCAGTAAATACTCATAATAAGTTCTGCCACCAATTTGTCGAGACATTATTCTCCCTCTGAGTAAAAAAATATTTGTGCCTAGAATAAAAGGGATATCTTCTTCAATTTCATCAATAATTTATTTTGTATAAGTGCCATTTGTTCGCACATGTTCACCTGGAGAAGCTTGCTTTAGTTGGTATGTACCCAATGCAAGCCTTTTCAAATCGCTTATTCTAAGTCTTGGGAAATTATTTAAATGTGGATGGTGAGCGTCAATGGTTACAAACGTAGCACTTCGCCTATTATGATTTTTTCTTCTCATAGCTTCTTCTCTATTAGCTAGAACATTATCCTGTTACACAATCCGGAAGCGGTGCGTTTCCTTCATCGTGCAACTAGCTCAGGGTAGAAGGTGGTGAGTCCGTTTACATCCGGTGGCTGTTACTCTCGGGGACACATATCATTATCACTATAAAAGTGCTTTTATGATAGGTACCATGATTTATGAGTCTCGGCACTTTTTTCAATATCTTTTAAGTCTCGCGTAAAATTGTTTGTAACTTTAAAACCTTACTTTACTTGACCCTGTTTTAAAAGAACTTGCCTATTTAATGACGATTAAAACGAGGTGTAACACATAGCTGTTTGTACTCGTAGCTTCATTATTTTTTTATGTTAACTTTTTCAAAGCAAGGTCTAAATTATTGTACATCAATTCTAAAGTAAAATAAAAAAAAAATACTTATAATTTGACTTATTTTTTTGAATCAAAGAATATTCAAAAACAGCTATTAGAATTCATATTTTTTTATTTAATAATAACATAATAAATCTAGTTACAGTAATTGTTCGAAATGCCTTCCTCTAGCGACAATACACATACGACAGCGTCTAATAAAATTACGACGCAACCTACGAAATGCGTTTCTGTTGCGTTTAACACTTTCTTTCGCTATCTCGGTTTATATCTTAATTCTTGTACTGTCTGGTTCTCTGTTTCGTACACCATCTCTTTTAAGTATCCCCACAAAAAAAAAACGATCGGATTTAGATCCGGAGATCTCGCTGGCCATTGGACTGTTCAACCTCGACCAATCTAACGGTTTGGGTACTGGGCGTTTAAATGTTCTCGGACTACCCGAGCGTAGTGTGGTGGAGCGCCATCGTGTTACAGCCACATATTTTCAACAACTTCATCTGGAATTTCAGCATGGCGAAGGATTTAATGTGAATTATTTTGTAAAAAGTGTAAATACTGCCCCGTTCAATGTTGGTGGCATTTCAAAAGTTACCAGTTGTCCTTTAATAATGCCAGCCTACACGTTGACGCTGTACTGATGTTGGAAGCGATCATTTCTAACTATGTGTGGATTTACAACGGCCTAGTAGTGTAAATTATGAATGTTGAATATTCCTGTTCTTGTTCTTCTAAAACGATTCATCAGACCACAAAATTTTATTGACAAAGACACCGTACAGATTTGGCTCAAACCTTCTTTATTAACTCCTTGACTTCAGCCATTTTAAAAGCTTTATTATTTTTGCCAACATAAGATTTCAGCTGTGCCCAAATCAGTTCTATTGGGTTTCATTCGCAATGATAAGGCGGAAGGCGTAAAACAATAATAATTTTGCGGGCTGCCATTTCATCCACAATTTTTTATTATATTGGTTTTTATTAAATTTAGATAAAATTTGCGCTTTTATTTCACTTTTCACAATTAAGGTACGGAATTTTACAGGTTTTGTTACCTATTTGTTACCATTACCATTTGTACCAGAGTTACCATTTTGTACCATTTGTAAAGCTGACATCATGTCCTCTTTTGTGTGTTTTCCTATTTTCTGTTTCTTATTTTTTGGTCTTGGCATCCTAGAATAAATAAATAAATAATAGTAGCATCATTTATTATCGCTTTATATGGTACCTAAACAGTCATCCATCAGCCATCATAGCAAACTATCATGAACGGCTTTACCAAATTCAAATGCTTATGTAAGCTATATGACTCTTTTTGGAACAAGTAGTTGCTGCTGCTTTTTACATATACACTAGTAGTAGCATCACAGATGACAATATCAGGAGCAATATTAGGATTACCAAATAATCCTTCTGGTATTATTTTATTCCCAGAAGCAACTTCTTGCACTGTCATAAGATTCAGGCCTAAATGCAAAGGTACCATCTGTTGGCTCATGCAGTTTCTAGCCTTATTCATATTCCTTTCGAGAGTGCTTCGAGGCATTTCAAATAAAGAACTGAGCCTCTCTCTCATAACTTTCGCCAGTACGCAGTTTGGCCAAATAAATACTTAATGCCACACTTGCAGAAGGTACTTCATTTTGCAGACTAGGCATTGTTACACTAATCCGGAAGTGGTGTGCTTTCTTCCCGTGTAATTAGCTCAGGGTAGAGGGTGGTGAGTCCGTTTAAATCCGGTGGCTGTTACACTCAAGGAACATGTAAAGGGTTAGTCTTATTGGTGGTTCTACAAATAAATATGGGCGCTACCAGCGTATGAACGCTGGAAAAAATACAGACGAGATCCATCTCCACTCTGAATGCTTCTAAAAAAAAACAGTTGCAAAAACAACATGCAACAGCATTTATGATAAAAGTTCGTGGAAATGAGCAGCTGTAAGTCCAAGCCAATAATGGCAGAGGTTGGGTGGCATCATATTGATGTCATCGAATTCTAGTCTTCTTAAATTAACTCACTCCATCATAGTCAGCATGTGATCCATCTGTGCTGCAGTGAAGTCTCTAGTGTTTGATTGTAACTGATCCCAGCAATCATTTTCTAAATGATATCTGCATGTACGAGCAGAAGGAGGAATATGCAATCTTGCTGCATAATAACATTTCCTTCACTCTTATTGGTGGCAATTAGAGATGGGCCGAGTACTCGGTTACTCGGCATATTCGTTTTTTTTTTATATTCGTAATCGGCCGATATTTGTCAAATTCTCCACTTAAAAACACCGCACTGAATGCGTTAGTCTGTTTACGCTCAGTTCTTTAGTATTTTTGTTGAAATTATCATTATTTGTACATTGATTCTTGTAATGTCCATATTGTTCATCTCATGGTGAACGTACTATGACACAAACGCCATCATCGGTTGGTAATGATCACACTGAGACAATCAATGCGCCTATTGCTAATTACTAAACAGGTAAAAATAATAACAGGCAAACAAAAATGACACCTACACGCCAATGTAAACGTGGACTACGTTCTATGAAAGCTTATCTCTGTATTTTCTGTTGTCTCGTTACTCGCGCTGTCGATGTAGAATTGACAACAGATCTTAGTACGAACACTTTTCTTTCGGCATTTAAACGTTTTCTTGCGAGAAGAGGTGCTGTCAATACTACTCTGTGTAAATTGTACACTGTGCTCTGACGCACGTACAGTTTTGGAACGAAGTTCCTTATAGGGCGTTTGCGGAGGGGTAACCTAGCCGGCAAAAAACGTCCGTGACCTTAAAAAAAAGCGTAAGATACTTGATGACTGTTATTATTATTGCAGTTTGCTATTATTATTATATCATTCGATAATGGCATCATCTGGTTGATCTTTTTTTTTTCGATAAAAAAAATCATAACAAAAAATGAATAATTATTTTCTTTATACGTCGAATAGAACTTGAAATTAATATTTTTACAATAAGGAACTTCGTTCCTTTCTGGTGTCCCTAGACACCACACTGTTTTTTGGTGCGAAAAACGCTCTGTCAGAAATTAACTCTTTAATTGATTAAATAAAACTGCATTCAATGATGAGTTGGCCAAACATAAAGTTTCATGGAAAATTAATCCACCGCGTGCGCCACACTTTGGAGGACATAACGAAATATTTGTAAAAGGTTTAAAACGCATTTGTATAGAGCCATTGGTAATCAGTTGTTTACATATGGATAGATTTTGACTGTTCTAACACAGATCTAATATGTTCTTAACTCGCGACCGTTTACTCTGCTTAGTGAGGATCCTTCTGAGTTGAGTGCATTTTTTAATGTCAACCGAGTCGTTAAACCGAGGAAGTTTTGCATCACCAATACGAAAGCTGTCCATGCTTTTAATGCAAGCTCAGTCATAGAATTTCTAAATTTAGTAAGTTGTCTTATTTGGGGTCTGTCATAAATACCGGCTTTAATCTTTTCCATAATGAGCTGAGAAAACTTTTGGCAAATGTAAGAAAAGCAATTACCGTTTTTATTAATAAACTTATTAGTTAGGTACTTCTCCGATTTTTTTTTTGTCATCTAACATTTTCATTTTACTGACGCAGTAAAAATATTTATAGTACCTCTTTGTATACATATAAACAAAAAGTACATAGATTGTTTGTCTTGTCATTTATTGAACTTAAGTATATTTAGGTAAGCATTAGATTTATTCTTAGTTATTAAGTCAAAAAGTTAAATCAGAGATAATCTTCCTAGCGGCGTGTAACTATATGATCTTTAATTTCTCTAACTAACTCCACCATCGCTTCTATAGCGGTCGCAAGACGTTCCTCAACAGCAATACGCCTCTCCTCGAGGTCGTAGGCTCAGCGAGGCACACCCTTATGTCGTCGTACTGAAATTTACAGAATTGTATTGTAAATAATATGTATAAGTGAATATTTTAATTATGATAACTAAAAAAAAACAATAAAAGCTAAATTTACTAATAAGTTTTGTATTTTATTATAATACAATCATAATTGCTAACTCACACAGTCTTTGAGTCCTCGAGCGCCTAGGAGGAGCAGAGTGCTGTTGAAGAGCATTATGCTCCTGAGAATCATGTCCGGAAAATAACAATTGTGTTTATATTAAAATGCATATTTGAAGTGTGCATGTGACACTTGTGATACTTAATATCTTCAGTTGCGGGATTGAATGCCTCTACTAACTCTATCTGCTGCTCCTCAGCTTGTTGGTGTTCAATAACAGGAATTGGTGGCACTGGTTAACCTAATGGAGATGGAATGCAATCATCAAGCCATTCCACCTCCATTAGAGGCTCTGATGATGGGGGATTAGGGACTGGAGACTGATGGGATGATGTACTGGGATTGGGATTAGAAGCATCCATTCCGTTGTTGGTATCTTTAAAACATTTTACGCTAGCTCTCAAAACCTTCCTTGTCTTTTCATATCTCCTAAACTATTTTCATATTGAAATAATTAAACATAATATTTATAACTTATATTAGATAATGTTTTGTTAAGATATTTAATTATTATAATACGAGTAGTTAATAAAGCTTGTCTTCACAAGATAATTATTTTATTAAACTTTCATGCAAGAAGACAACAATGAAGGAGTAATACAAAATAAATATGTATTGAAAAAGATGAAATTAAAAGTAATTAGGAAACTAACATCAATAGCTATGCGGACACCAGGCAAGCCCTCCACCGCCCCCTGTCTTATTAGTGCCAATACTCTCTGTTCCATGTCACTGAGAGGCATAAGCTTATTAGGCCCTCCTGATGCATTCCTTCTAGAGTCAGCAGCCTTTGTTTTTACTTTGGCTTTCAACTCTATCCAGTACTAGGGCAGGCAAAACAACCAATTATCATATGTATCTATCAAAGGAGAATATGCTTGGAATACAATTTTTTTTTACCAAATAATATTGAAAATATACTGTCACAGGTACCTGAAGTTTAAAGTGTTTAATTTTTTTTTTGTGTCACCCAAAGCTCTCAAGTGGCTTTGTGGGTCAAACCTAAGTGGAATGTTGTTAGCAGCATTTTTGGGGTGGTGAGTTATAAGTATGCAACATAAAACAAAAATGAAAAGAACAAGATAATGTAGGTACCTACACTAGGTACTAAATTGATGCAGATAAAAGTTCTTAACTCACTCTGCGCCATTGGTCCGCCGTTTTCGTGGATCCCAGTGCTACGGCGTTAAGCCTAACAGCTATTTCTTCCCAGGCTTGCCGTGTAGCCTGGTTACCCAGCGGCCCGCCTATATTGAATCAAAAGTTTAATTAAAAAAACGTATTCTTTTCACTTACTTTTATTGTTTATTTCCTAAACTTAATCACTTTAAAAACACAAACTGACTCCTCCCTCCGTCGATACGAGAATGTTTGTCGAACGAAATATGAATTTACCGCCGAAAACTTCAAAACATTTACAAGTATTTACGTGTGAACCGTTCAAATTAAATATTCATAATGCCGGTACAAATAAACGCTCCTAAGGAGACATTTTAGTTAGCCGCATAATATCGATAACATTATAGTGCTGTCAAGTGGTTTGTTGAAAGACACCGTAAAGAGCCACAACGTCACCGTAGTTGATAGTCACTGAAAAAGATACGTAATACCAATATTATGTCATTCTCAACTCATACCTAAAATTGATATATATTGTCTGATTATTCGAAGGTACATATATATAACATGCTTCTTGATATTCGTCCAATGTCATAATAAATGGCTCAGGGTTGCAACTTATATATGGCTTTGTCCATGTGCAGTTTGACTCAATTTCCAATATTCCTTCTGATTTAATGTCATATGCTTTAAATACTGCTATAGGCTCGTCTAGGCAGCCTGTGCATGCATAATTGGTTTCCAAGTTGACTCTACAAATCTCAACACTACCAAAGATCAATGTTGCAGTAGCTTGAATTGGTGTTATTCTTTTGACTATATAATTGCCATTTTTTTGTATCTGATTTGATGGTATTAATGCAGATTTTGTCTCTATTAGTCTTTTAACACTTGGTGATGCATTAGAGCATGTTGTTTTGCATGATTCAGTAGTGCACTTAATGTCTGACAATGAAGCAGTTGATGACTCTTTATTTAAGGCCAGCTGAAATTCACCTATTGTACAGTAGCCGGCATGTAACTTGGCAAGGATTTGTCATAGTGGGGGTAAGTTCGCGCATCGTACACTTAGTGGCACAAAAAAGTGGTCCCTTTTAGTGCTTGTCATTATTCTATGGTTATTGCCATAATTTATTTTTAATCATGTCTGTTTATAAGGAACAAACAGAATTCGTGATGTTTATTAGGTGTTAGAAATAAAATATATGCATTTAAAAAAATTTTATTTAAAAATAAAGTCAAGTGGTCTCGTCACTATCACTTAAATATCCTATCCCTGGCATCAAATTGAAAGTACCACCTGAGCTGGTGGAAGGACGTGGCTCTTCATCATCGATAAAACTGTCCAATTCGCTCTCATCGCTGGAGGAGTCGCTGTCGTCACTGGCGTAAATAATAAAATTTTCCGTGACTGTGTCGACTATGTGGTCACTTTTGATGTAGTCTGCTTCGATTTTTTTTACTTTCTCGCATAATTTAGACCATTCATCGGCGCCCATTAGTGCCACTTTCTCCTTAATTAGGTCCATTACATGTGACACATTCCATTTTGTATTTTTACTGGCTACATAGCCTTTGATTGCCGCCCATGCCATTTCTATTGGATTAAGGTCCGGGTGGTAGGGCGGCAATCGCAGAACACTATGGTTGTGTTCTGCCAGTATTTGGTCAATACTAAATTTTTTGTATTGATTTTTATACAACTTAATTAATTTGTATAGTTGGGGTTTGAGCATAGTTTCTTCGAATGCTATGCCCTTTTCCGACAACCACTTTTGCATGTCGGCTTTCTTGGCATTCGATGTAGGTGCTGGATCGAACTGCTTATTATGGTACGATGCGTTGTCGATAATTAAAACCGAATTCGGCGGCAGGTTTGGTATCAGCTGGTTGCGAAGCCACTTCGTATAATTAGCAAAATTCATGTTATCATGATAATCCCCCGACTTTGTTCCAGCTTTGAATAGGAGTAGCGCATGAGGGACAAATCCAGCTTCAGATCCAGCATGCACTATGACTACACGCTGCCCTTTCGAAATGGGTTTTTTAAGCCCCTTCAAAGATCCATCTGACCATGCTTTAGAACCTAGAGAGATATAATGATTATTTTTCATTAGTTTATGTCCATACAATTTCACAGCACACAAATATGCGAGAAAAAGTATAATAATGATTACATACCTGAATGAGACGAATCAACATACGACTCATCTGTGTAAACAATGGGTCTACCTTCTTCTCTATATTTCAACAGAGTCTTAAGGAATTCTATCCTTAGACACCTGATATTAGATTTTTCTATTAAAATTCGCCTATTGTTTTCGGCTTTTTTCCACCGGAAACCTAAATTATTTAAAATCCTGCGCAGACTGCGCTCTGACCCATTAAAATTTATGTCTTCTTTTAGTTTTTTTCTTAGTTTTTCAACTGTAGGCAACTCTTTATTTGTTGTATGAAAATTGTGAACACAGGTCCTAACAACTGACTGGTCGAAAGTGTCGATCTCTGTGACTGGCTTTGTTTTGTTCCGCTTTTTTCCCGGTGTCCTAAAGACAGTGAGGAATTCGGAATTTCTTCCTTCCTGGATTATACGTCTAACTGTCCTTTCTGACGTTTTAGTGGCTTCTGCAGTTCTTTTCACCGTCTCTTTTTCAGTAAGAGCTTCTTTCGCTATATAACAATAGACATCATTGACCATTTTTCTGGCCTGTCTGCGTAAAATAACGTTTGGTCTCGACATTGTAATAACCCTAACAAAATAGATTTAAAACAACAACAACAATAACAGCAATTCGTAACAAAAATAAATAAATAACAACAACTTATAACAAAAACGAAATTTAAAACAATAACTCGTAACCAAAACTTAACAAAAACAAAGGGGTCAAATTTCGTGCACGCAAGTGTATTCGGGAGCGAACGCGACGTAGACACAATGCGAGGGGCAAGGGTCTACTGATGCACCAATCGCGCGCTCGGCCCTGCGCTGCCTCACACCCCGCGTCCCGCGCGCGTACCAAAGGGACCTAAAATATGACTTCTGCGCATCTAACGACTCTTGCCAAGTTACGTGCCGGGGACTGTATTAGGTATTGGGAAATTCTGCTGTGATGCATCAACTGAATAAGGTAATCCACCATATATTATAACATCTGTATCTGTGTGAATTATCTCATGTATTAAATTTACAATGTATAGAGGCATTTGTTTGAATCCAGCAATGTCATTACCATCTAAATTGTACCTTGGATTATTGGTATTCAATTTTACATGCTTGGTTATATTCCTGTGCTTAACAAATATTGATATTTGCCATATTTCTGACACTTTCCTGTATACCTTGTAGCATTCATTTATATCTGGAACTACCTCCCATCTATACCATGTACATGCAGTTTGGTGCCAACACCATGTGTCACAACCAAGAGATCCTGATTGGCAACCATAGCCTGTAGGATATATTGAATCCATCTTAAGGTCTTTGTGTTCATACCCAGGTTTGCATGTTCCTCCATTCCAACAATTAGATGCTGGGCCTTTACAGGAGTAAGTACTATTAACTTGAATACTATGTGAGCATGCATAATACATAGCCTCATATCGAATTACTGAATTTGCTTCACCAATTCTCATTGTTATTTTATCACCTGGCATCGTATTAAAACATAATTATATATTAAAACACAATAAATTGATTATGTTTACTATACCTAAACAATGAAAACATTCGGTTTTTTATATTTACTAATGTTTAGAATTTACTATTATTACTTAGCTAAAATACATACCAAGAAGCCAACAGCTCTCTCTATTCTGTAACCGTTCTAATAGAGGTTTTATTGGGCATTGGTTCCATACATAGGAATCATGTGATGCACCTCCAAATTATGCATCAACAAATAATATGTTTAATTTGACATCACATATCTGAAATAAAATGAATATAAACACAATAAAATAATTTATTTATATTTATATTTCAATGAAGACATGCATAATGATATGATATGTACTTAATGACAATATATAATAAATTGATTATGTTTACTATACCTAAACAATGAAAACATTCGGTTTTTTATATTTACTAATGTTTAGAATTTACTATTATTACTTAGCTAAAATACATACCAACCAAGAAGCCAACAGCTCTCTCTATTCTGTAACCGTTCTAATAGAGGTTTTATTGGGCATTGGTTCCATACATAGGAATCATGTGATGCACCTCCAAATTATGCATCAACAAATAATATGTTTAATTTGACATCACATATCTGAAATAAAATGAATATAAACACAATAAAATAATTCTATACAAATTGAAGAAAGGAAAATTTATGAAGCATAGTTTAACATTAATTACTTAAAAATGTTATAACATTTTGTTTATTTAATTTAGAGATTGCTTTGCTCTAAAACTTTGTTTTATGTTGGAACTTAGTATTGGGCAGATAATACTTATTATTAGCACATTCAATGAATGATAATTTTTTTCTATTGAAAAATGTCTCCTCATGATCAATGGGCCGGATAATAGCGACACGAGTACCGTCTATACATCCAATAATTCCCGGAAATCCAAATTTTTCCATAAAGCTGAAAAAATTTATGTGTCTAATGTTAATAATAATATATTACTTATGTATACTTAAATAAAATTTGTACCAAGCTAATATTTATTGTAATAATAATATCAGTTATAAGTAATTAATTATAGAAAGAAAAAAGAAAGAAAATCATTTATTTTGGACTCACACAATCACAAATTACACACACGTATACAAATATAGAAGACAACAATACAATACAGTCATAGAATGTACTGTGTGAGGCCAAAAAGGTACCTATCTCAGCATTAAGCTGCGGCCGTAGGTACCGCAGCGCTGGTATTCTGATAGGGCCAAAGGTGCCACGGACAGTCGCGGCACAGGCATCTAAATAATATTACAATACAATTATAATTATACATACATACTCTCTCATGATTATTTCCCTATGTCTTTGGGTTGAAGGAAACTTAATGTACTTCATAAGAATTTCGCGAGCATTCAGTGCATCAGTGACTCGATGGAGGCACTTACTAAAAGTCGGTTGTGACATGTTGCACAAAAAAGAGGCACCTATATTTCGCTGATAGGATCCATTCGCGAAAAAGTTCAATGCAGCCAAAATCTGCAAGAGACAGAGTAAATAGTAGAATAAAGACATAGGTACTTGGTTACTCGTATTTTTTTGAAAAGACCATTTATAACTACTAATTGGTTTTCTACTTACTTTTAGTTCATTAGGAATGGCAGATCTTCTTCTAGAGACAGCCAAGTGAGGGCACAGTTCTTCCGAAATCTGTTGGTATCCTGCGTTAGATAAACGAAAATGCGCAATGAACTCTTCCTCTGGTCACTGCAATGGATCACTCATATCGCGGAAACGGCCTCTTTTTTCATAGTTGCAAAAAATCTCCTCATCTCGACGCCATCACTCGAGGTGAGGAAACAACTGTCAACCTCAAGGTATGTCGGGATCAACCTTAAGGAACACTCGAGGAAGTTTATTGCTTGTAAGCAGTTTCAAAGCTCATTATTTTATTTGATTTTATTATTTTCAATAGTGATCGGCAAGGTTACATGGGATTAAAGGAAAGGAAATTCCTATTTCCCCTTCGAGGATAGCAGGTATGATTTGTAGGCACGGTATTGTATAAAATTATATTTACTGAATACTATATTGATTGATTAATATTTTTGCTATTATTTTCATAAATATATTTATTCCGTGCATTAAAATAAACTAGTACACACAAAGGATGTATTTAATTACACTAGCCTGTGAATCATATTTTATGCAATAAGTTAATACTGTAATTATTGTTATGATGTCATGTCCCAAGTCACAGTTTAATAAATCAAAGGAATCATATCACAGCTAGGTACTACTATTCAGTGCTGTTGTCATTTTGAAACCTATCACATACATGTAAATTAATTATAAGAAGTACTGTCTGTGTTTGGATGATTCATGAAGAATTGACCATTTTATTACTTGATTACAGTTATTTCTAAATAAATACCTTCATAAATTTACCTTCTGCGGAGTCCAACGGCAAATTGTCACTATCTATTACATACTGCAATTCAACATCACTTTAAGTTGTCCCAGCACTTTTTTAGCTGTGATTCCGTTCTCTAAAATATGTAAATAAACAAAACATGTTATTAATTGATTACATTTTTATACAACTTAGTAAAAGTGTCACAGTGTATATACATATTAATAGGTATATTATGTAATATTGTATGGAACACCCAAAAAAGCTGAATTATCCATATGGTGCCCATTAAAGAACACGCATCTCTTAAGGGTTATGTCAAGTCAGCAGTGGTGGTATTTACCATAAACAGCGATTACCTACATTAAACTGGTAAGCATGGTATTTTCTTGAGTCAATTTGTATTGAGTGAATATTATGATGAAAATTTAAAGGGGCTTCTGATCAATAGTTTTATAACATTGTGTTAATATTGGTTAGTACGATACGATAAAATACGATAATAACGCGACGAAACGCTCGCTAGCCAAAGTTATTACTATTTACAAAGAGAATATAAATAGGTACCTACCTACTGCGTAAAATTCTTTTGAAATGTCAACAAACATCTGTTGCCTTTTGTAACCACATATAAAAATAATCCAAGTATTTCTGCCTGAATATTATTTTATCTGTAATATAATGACGTAATTAATGACGTGTTACCTCGACTCAACCTCATTCGAGGTTCCTCGAGTTTCGACCAAGTTACATTTAGAATACAATTTTCGAGGATTCCTCGAGAATGGTATCCTTAGGCATCCTCAGTTGTGTTTGAGTCGAGTGACGGTTGAGGAAACGTCTTAGAATATGGGTGTAAAACAGCTTTTTTCCCATGAAAAAAAAACTAAATTTTTAAAATACCCCATTTAGATGAAATTTACACAACGAACAAACTCAAACCCCAATTCTACGAAGTGTTTTAATTACAAATATATCTATTGAAAATCGGGCATAGGTTCCCCGTCTAAACCTTTTATTGAATATTATTTTAAGTGTTAACAATTTTAAAATTACTCTCATACACAAGTAACAAACTCAGACCACAAAATTCTACAAGTGTTTTACTTACAAATATCTATAAAAAATCGTGTATAGGTTCTAGGTGGGGTCGGCACAACATTTCTTAAATAGTCTATTCTTAATAATTAATGAAGAAACATGGAGGCAAAATAATGAAGACATGAGATCACTACTGCCTATAAGAAATATTCCTCGACGATCACCTGCACATTTAAATTGAGAGATGAACTGATTATTTTATGAAAGAAGGGAAGATTCCTTGGTAAGACAGATATTCATTAGAAAAAAATCCAAACCGAGTTCATTCTCTTTCTCGGTTTGTTGTGTCAGAGGCACTTAAATATAAAAAAAATATTAAAGCACCTCACACACAAATACCTTATTCTTATTAATAAAAGTTTTTTAAATTTACTATTTGCTTTTCCAATATATTACAAATTACAAAATCTTCTGTTTTCATTTCTTATAACTTTTAAAGGACTAAAATTTTTGCATGTTTTTCATCATCTCAATATAATCTTCTACAGTACTCTTTGATGTTGTTTCAGACGGGTTTCAATTTTAGAAAAGTCCGTGCCCAACGAGGTCAAGAATGAACGGCCAGGTTTTAAAAATTTCATAGAATTTGACAGGTTCGGTAGGTTTAAAGTAGGTTTAGGTAAAATTATTGATCGTGCGAAAAGATTACAAGATACGTCCGATAGCGTTCTCGGAACACGGTTCGAATATTCTTGATTTACAATATGTTTTTAAACCAGTACCGTTCCATCTAACTCCTTAAATTTAGTAAAAATTACGGCGGTCAAAGTTCCCTTATAACCTTTGATTACCTATCTCTTATAACGTTTAGGTTTCTAATAACGACACAGCCATAAAATTGCACCTTGCTTGTATGTTGTCTTTTTATATTTTAATCCGTCATATAATAACCTGAAAATCCATGATCGACGAGAAACCGTATTAAATAATTAATTATTATTGCGTGACAATAGACCTTTGACATAAAATCGAACAACACTGCAGTAAAAATATGTTAAATTGGTGAATCGTAACTGCAGCTACGATAAAACAACAACACTAAGATTTCTAATAATCATACATTATAATAATCTTTATTTTACTATCTACATCAGTACAATAATATTAGTATGATATTTACTTAGAAAATAAAGGCTGGTGTTTAAACACCGCCCAAAAAAGTACCTATTTTACTACCAAAAAAATTATAAACGGTTACCAAATACAAATACCAATTAATATACTGGGGTTCCCAAACAAACGTCGCTTGTTTAGGCTAGGCGTATGCTGAGAGGCAGGCGACGCAGGCCGCGCAGCGCAAAGCAGAGCAGATTCTGTAAAGCATGGAACGTCATTGAGCTACGTATGGTGCAGCGCAGGCACGTGCGGCTCAGATGTGTACAGTAACTGCCCTGCTCTGCGCTGTGCGGTCTGCACTGCGCGGCCTGCGTCGCCTGCCTCTCAGCATATGCCCACCCTTATTGTTGTATGAAGTTAATTAAATAATATTTAAAAAAATACTAACAAAGTCAAATCAAAATAGGTTTTATTAGAGCCTAGGAAGGAATCCTAAATACCAATTGCGATTCATAATCAGCCATTCTTCTTCAAAGTATTTTATAAATTCTTGTTGATCTTTCCACTTCGCCAAAAAACTTTTACAAGCACGGTCGAAGACATCGGAAGACGATGAACACTGCAAATCATCTATATCAGATAATATTTGCTTGCGCTGTGATTTGTCTTCTGACTTTTCAACTTGTTTTTGGATTTTTTTTTTTGCATGTGCCCAACTTTCTTATTTTGGCATTAGGTCCAAAAACTTTTAAGAATGCATTTTGTATGCTTTTTGCTGCATCAGAGATCAATACTTCTGGAGTCAAGTCTTTTTTGTGTATAGAAGACACCCTGTTCTTGAGATCCGTAAATACAAATGTAAAGTCAGCAGTTCGTTCCGTGGATGTTACGCTTAGAGCAAATGGATGAAAAGTTCTGTCACGATCAGTTGTTCCAACGATGAGTACCGGAAAACCCTGCCAGATTAATTTATAAGTTGCATCAGCGTGAACTATTTTACAATCGCTTGCAAGGCTCAGTAAGTATTTCGTTGATAACATAAAACGAAAATAGGGGTCTTTGTCATCGTCAGAAACTTCGAATGAAACCACAAAGACACAGTGACAATCTTCAGGAATTTGTGAGTGAGATAAAAGCCACGCATTTAGTTCTCCCAGGCTAATAGTAGACGGCCCGTACTTTTGTTGACGAATTTGAGCCAAAGTCAAAACCATTTATTCAGTTTAGGCCCTAGAAGGGCACTTATGAAGGTCGAATTACAGAAGTTACCACCGGTTGGAAGTCAACTGAGAAGAACCGGCAAGAAACTCAGCAAGGTTACATTTTTTAAATATTTTTGGACCATCTGACTATATTGGCTTTTTTTTCAAATGTTTAACAGTTTTATTCTTAAAGTAATACAAAAATACATAAAAAATTATAACCCGCATTAGTTACCTACATAGTAAACTAAAACAAAAAATACCAAGCTAATAACAGCGTATTAAAAAAAAAAGGTAATTAACAGTAAAAAAAAAACAATGAGTAGGTACTTGTACAGAGTGCAGCTACTTCCAGGCATCTTTATCCTCAATATATTGGGCTACCTTGTAATAAGCTTTTTCTTTCAAAACTTTTTTTATTTATTTATTAAGTTTACATACACCAACAGTACACATATTGAAAAAGTTACATAGTCTTAATTAAAGTGATTATGACAGTTTGTCATAATTTACAGATATGTGCACCCATTATAGGTGTACACAACATTTGCAATAAGAAGTACAAGCACTAAGGGTAAAATTAAAATGTAAAATACAAGCAAAACAAACCGGAAAGAAACAAAAAAAATATTATACGGCGTTATTCGCCAAAAATATTTGAAGTTTATGTTTGAAAGTATACAAGGAGTCTGAAAAAATGTCTAAATCACTTATGAGGCCGCATAACTCATTATAAGTTTGACACATTCGTGGCAATGGTGAATTTAGACCTTAGAAATTTGGTGTCTTGGATAATGACAAGGTATTTGCAACTTAACATTCTCTAGAATGAAGGAGCAGTTTAATGTGCCATTGATGATTTTATAAAGAAAACATAAGTCTCTGATTTTTCTTTTATTCCGAAGTGTCAGCAGTTTAAAGTGAACTAGACGACTGTTATACGAACATCTGTGCGATATACCTGACGTTGAGAATGCCAAGGACCTAGTGAAAGATCTCTGTATATTTTCTACTCTTTGCGAGTGAACGCTATAGAAGGGACACCATGCCACACTCGCATACTCAAGGTTGCTTCGCACTAGCATGTTGTAGTGCAAAAGCTTGGCGTGTGTTGTTTTGAAATTTTTCGTATTTCGTATTTTATGTACGATTTGAATCTAGAATCAGTCATCTTGGTAACAGATGCTGGTAATTTATTATAAAAGCGAACACTATTCCCAAGAAATGACTTTTTAACTCTAGCTAATCTAAAATACGGAACAACTAATTTATCTTTTTGTCTTGTATTGAAATTATAAATCTCTACATTTGATTTATACAAGTCTACATTTTTTCGAATGAATATAATATTTTCATATATATGTAGTGAAGGTAAAGTTACGTTTATTTCCTTTAATGATTCACGTGGACCCATATTGTAGATTGCACGAATGGCTTTTCTTTTTTGTAATACAAAAATTGATTGAATATCTGCAGCAGCTCCCCACAGTAAAACGCAAAATGATAAAAGACTATGGAAATATGCAAAATAAACTAATCTGGCCGTCTCATTATTCGTCAATTGTCTAATTTTTAACAGCAAATACAGCAGAACTCAATTTACTAGCTAAAGATTGTACATGACCCATACCCCATTGTAGTTTATTATCAAGTGTTATACCCAAAAATACAGTTTTATCAACTAGTCCCAGGCTGCTGTCATCTATTAATACCCTACTGTCTACTTGCGGTACGTTTGGTAGAGAGAAACTTAAACATTTTGTTTTCTTAGAGTTTAATAAAAGATTATTTACAGCAAACCATTTAGAAACTATTGATAAGGTATCATTTACTCTAGTAAGTTCTTTGTCTTTTCTATCTACTTTAAAAATGAATGAGGTATCGTCAGCAAACAAGACTACATCTGAGAGACCATTTACGACCGATGGTAAATTATTAATATATACTAGAAATAGAAATGGCCCAAGAATTGAACCTTGAGGTACCCCCATTTTGACTAAAGAACCGTTGGACGTTGTACCTTCAACTCGTACCTTTTGTTGGCGATTAGTTAAATAAGACAAAACAAGTTCATGAGCAGTTCCACCAATACCATAATAATTAAGCTTTAGGAGCAGAGTACGGTGTTCGACGCAGTCAAACGCTTTTGATAGATCACTGTAGGATATAGGATTATGGCGAGAATGAAAATGCAGATTGATATTTAAATAAAGTGACTTGTAGGTAGGTATATTCAAAATGAAATATAACCACGATTAAGGTTTGTCTTGTTCGAAGCACAGCGATGATCGAAGTAAGAGGATAACTAAGGGCAATTATTGCTTTTATAATAATCGTTTAGTAACTGTGTTTCCAGTACTATGAAAATAAAACGGATTCATTTTTGCAATGTAAAATCAAATAATACCAACACGCCCCCTCAAAAATTAATCATCAAGAAACTAATTCCTTCTCTATTTACAATTATAGATATCTGAATAACCAGAACATTATAAACATAATCAATAAATTATCATAACAAAAATAAATAGTTCATTATTGCTAATATAAACCCATTTCATTTCTAAACCTTTGAAATGAGACAGCTGGTAGCGGCTTCGTCAGCACATCCGCTATCTGTTTACCTGTGGGTATATAAAACAATTTTATTACATTGTTTTCAACTTGTTCTCTGGAGAAATAGTACTTGATGTCAATATGTTTAGACCTTTTATGACTAGTAGGGTTATTCGCAATACTAATACAACCATTATTGTCTTCATAAAGAGCAATTGGATTGTCAATATTAATTTTAACACTAATTGCTAGAGACTTTAGCCATAATGCTTCTTTTACAGCTTCAAATAATGCCATGTATTCAGCCTCAGTCGAAGAAGCCGCAACTGACATTTGCCTCTCTGTATTCCAAGTTATTGTACAGCTATTGAATAATTTGAATAAATAACCCGTCGTACTTTTTCTGTTATTGATATCATTACCACCCCAGTCTGAATCAACATACCCACATAAAATATTATCAAAATTATTACACCTTTTGTAAGTTAGTTTTAAATCAATAGTACCCTTCAAATACCTGAGCACTCTTTTGAGACATTGCCACAACTCTTTATTATTTTTGTTTGTGTATCTGCTCAAAATATTTATACTTACACTTATATCAGGACGGTTACACAACTCAACATACATCAAACACCCAATAAGGTAGCGACAAGGTGCATTATATTCGCTATCTAAGTTTAGAGACTCGTAATTAGGTTTATTTTCTAAAGGTGTATTTATTGGATTACAGTCAGACATACAAAATTTATCTAAAATGCTTTTTATGTATGCACTTTGATCCAAAGTTACAGTGTCATTATATCGAGTAATTTTGATACCCAGAAATAATTTTATCTCTTTTAAATCTACCATTTTAAATTTACTCATTAAATAACTTTTAAATAAGTCAATTGACAGTTGATCAGAACAAACTATAACTAAATCATCTACGTATAGCAATATATAAATATTTTTATGAATATCACCCTTATCCAAAACATAAATACATCTATCAACTGATGAATTTACAAACCCTTTTTGTTTAAAACACTGATCGAATAATTCGAACTTGTTTATGTCCGTACAAAGCTTTATTTAATTTATAAACATAGCCTTCTTTACTACCCCCTCTGGTACTTTCATGTAAATTTCTTCTTTTAAAATACCATTCTAAAATGCGGTTTTAACATCCATATGATGAACCAATAAATTATATTGATTTGCAAAACTAATCATAAATCTAAAACTAGCTATACGAGCAACAGGGGCAAATGTTTCATTATAATCAGTTAAATACTCCTGACTAAAACCCCTGGCTAAAAGACGTATTATTATATCGTAATGGACCCCCTTATATCGTAATGGATTGCCAAACTCATCATTTTTAATACTAAAAATCCATTTACAATCGACTATGTTTTAATTACTAGGTTTAGGTACTAAAGTCCAAGTGTCATTAGCTAAAAGTGAATTTAGCTCATCCTTGATCGTACCTTCCCATAGAGTTCTATCATCCCGATTATTAATTTCATTAATTGAAGTAGGTACTTTGCAATTAATTGATTCAGCACACAATAAAACATCAATTTCATTATAAGATACAGGAGGACGACCTTTGAGCCTAGAACTCCTTCTCAATCGACACGAATCATCAGTACTAATATCAGCACAAGTTCCACTTCAATTTGTTTTGTGATCAACGTTAGATTTTGACATATTATTTGAATCATTAATTTCAATCAACTTGCGAATTTTACTACAACAGACTGATTCATCAGATTTTGACCTATCCGATTCTGAATCGTTTAATATTGTACTATCTGATTTTGATCCAATTGAATTTGAACTATCAGATTTAGGAATGTCACTACTTTGAGGTTTTATTAAAACTAATTTTGGTGCCACGTCAATACTATTATCAGCTTTGTCATGGAAATGTTCCAATTCATTTCCTTCAATTCTTAAAGCCGGTTCACAAAGTCAAGTTTAAAAATATTCCTATCCCTATTGGCAGCCATAACAAGAGTGTCATCCCGAAGAATAAGGCAAATTTTATTATCGAATATGACTGATAACGCCTTCTCGCATAATTTACTGACATTAAATTTGTCGAGAGGCTCGGCACACACAAAACATCTGTCAATGTTACACAGCCATTCTTCAATTGAAATGTGAAATCTCCAATACCAATACAGGGCAAACTATCATTATTTGCTACAGTTACACCATTAAAATTACAGACCTTAAAGTTACTCATTATGCTAACATTGTTACACATATGGGCCGTTGCCCCTGAATCTACCAACCAGTCACTTTTCACAAAATTGTCAGCACTTAAAGCAACTAGAACACTATTACCACTATCAGTTTTGAAATTATTCTTCATGAATTTAAAACATTTGCTTTTTATGTATCCTTCTTGCAAAAATGGCAAATTATTTTCTTTTTGATAGCTAGTGCGGATTACAAAACATCATTTCCACCAGAAGATCTTCTCATGTCCTCCTGTATAAGTCTTGTCCGCACAAGCTCGCTAGTTAATCCATTGGATAACGTAGCTGTTTCCAAACTGGCAACGATAATATCAAATTCCTGGGGCAGGCCACTGAGCAACAACTCTGCCACCTCCGCATCCTCAATTGTTCGGCCTATCTCATGTAGTTGTTCCACCAACGACAACCGCCTCAATGTAAGCATTCATGCTTGGGAACTCATTGAACTGAATTTTATGTAGGCGACGCAGCAGCACTACACGGCGATAAAACCCACGGTCCTCAAATACTTTACCAAGGGCTTCCCATGCTTGGAGAATGGCGAGATTGCATGTATTTTGGGACCCACTGTTAGGAGTAACGTTCACCAAGGAAACTTATTAACAATTGTAGATTATTACAAAAGCAACTAAAAAGCAAATGGAAAGTAAGTTGAAGAAGATGGGAGAAAAAAGATATTTAAGGTGCAAGATATAACCTAAAATACTCTTAATGTAGGTAAATTAATAAAATAAGTAGGTACTTTTAGAATTACTTTTTTAGAACATAACTTTTTTATTGATAACTAGTGGACCCGGCAGACGTTGTCCTGCCCTGAAATTAAAACAAAACTTAGAACCCGATTCCAGCGCCATCTACCGGGTCCAATTTTGTTTTCAAATCATCGAGGAACCCATTGAAATACACACACAAAATTTCATCCAAATCGGTCCTGTTACCATACTCCTCCGAAACGGCTTGACCGATTACTCAAATTACTAAAATGGCTATTAAAAAATAAGGGTTGATCGTAGAAGGGTGAAAATTGGGGATTGTATGTATTTTTGTATGTTGTATCATAAAAAAATAGAAATTAGAAATTTTGTCTCAAAAATAAAAATAAAAATTTAGGGGTGGACTACCCCTAACATTTAGGGGGATGAAAAATAGATGTTGGCCGATTCTCATAGATACCGGATAAGCACAAAAAATTTCATCAAAATCGGTTAAGCCGTTTCGGAGGAGTATGGCAACGAAAACTGTGACACGAGAATTTTATATATTAGATAATAATAATAAATCGACAAAGAATATCCTCACACGGCCATCTAATCCCAAACTAAGCAGAGCTTGTAGGTACCACAGTAGGTGGAGACCAGATAACTGATACAGGTACCACAGTAGGTGGAGACCAGATAACTGATACATATTACGTTAGGTACGTATAGCATTTTTTTTAAATAACACAGACTCACAGACAATCATGTTCATGCACACAAATGTCTGACCTGGGTGGGAATAGAACTCACGACCTGCGGCGTAAAAAGCAAGCGCTTAACCAATCACGACAACCGGCCCGTCATATTATTATGTACGAAGAAAACGTCTTAGATTACTACAAGTGTGTATTTAAAAAAAGTATCATTTTATGTAGGTACCTATTATTTCAGTTATCTGGTTTTCATAATACAAGCTCTGTTTAGTTTGGGATCAGATGGCCCAAAATCAACTATGAATAATATCTTGGGACATATTCCTTGTGACATTAATTATTGTTATAAAGCAGCCAGCATGGCTCTAGGAATAGTAATGTGTACCATAATAATTTAGATATCTAGAAGCCAATTGTGGTCAAATTAAGCTGGTTATGCCAAGCTGAGAGAAGCATAGAAGATAGACATAATATAACAGACAGAATATCTTTAAATCCGAAGGTTTGTTGAATACCACATATTTTTGTAATTAATCTCTTTTCTTTAGTTATACAGATTTTTTTATCTAAGTAAAAGATTATCCAAAAACGAAGCTGGTGCAGCAATGTCGCTTTGGTGTCGAGCATAGCCCATATACCACAAAATACTCATAATATGAGAGCAACATCCCACTGGCCGTGTCCCTACAGGGCAGTGGCAATAGTAACCTAATATGCCGCTTCTCCCCCCTCCAGCCTTCTATGTACTGCAATGTAAGTATCATAGGACTTACTATCTATGGGTCTGGATTTAATTCTGGCACGTAAAACATATGCTTGGCTGCCATCGTAAACTCCTAGGAGTGTATCATCCCTACATACTTCTATTTCATGCATTCCGTGGGCTCTTCGGTGCTCCCTTACATAAGATTTTGCTTGCCTTATTTGGTATGTACCAAGAGCAATCAATTCCAGATCGTTTAATGACAATGCAGGAAACTGTATATTTACATAATTTATGTTATGGAAAATACTACGTCTCATATTAAAGTTGTTTTGTTGAACTACTTGAGCCAGTTCATTATCCTGAAATATTTTTTCTTGAATAATATGTACTATCTCATGGACATTACTTCGTTCTCGGAATTGTACAGCAAAGTGATTAAGTAAGGCAGCTGCAATAGAAAATTCATGCATAATATGGGGGCACCCCTTATTAAAATAATCTTCACGGAATACTTTAAAATCATAGTCACACATCTCGAGATATTCGCTTGGAGGGTAGACAGTTGCCGTTCCCCTGTAGTAATAGTTTCAGGCATATGCACTAATAAACCTTCGGCAGTCATGTCATCTGTACAGTCTCTAAATCCACGGTCTAAAATAAAAACATCATCCTCCCTAAATAGCTCTGTAAAGGCACCTTGCTGTGACAGAAGGTCCCTCATTATTGAGGCATCATTTTTAGTAGCTGCATATGGTCCCACTGCCTCTATAATGTACCCGTCGCAACAAACTATAAGAAATGGTTTTACCAAATTATGGTTTTTGTGGAGGGAATAAGTTTATTTTTTAAATAAGTAATTGCTGCTCTTTTGTGTGTACAAATATGTGCCATCAGCAATAACAATTAAACGCCTTTGTTCAATAGGCTCTTCCGGATTTCCAAAAAGTTGATCAGCTAGAAAAGAATTTCTGCCAACAAATTCCTCTCTTGATTTGTGAGCCCATCCTGAATGTCTAGGCACATAATCTTGACAAAAGATTTCTCGTGCCTTATCCATGTATCCTTCAAGTGTCCTTCTTGGTATTTGAAATAAGGCCGATATTCTCTCATCACTGTCTCCAGTCCGCATTTTACACAGAAGTGCACTAAAACCAAGTTTAATTTTGTCATTGTTCAATTGTGGTGTTTCAATCAATATTTCATTATACTCTGATTTTGTTAGACCAAACCAGTACTTAAAAAGATGGTCATCAATATCTTGAGGATTTTGGAAATCTAATTTAGTGTCATCTGCAAGCAAAAACACTATTTCTTCTATATGTGCAGCACTAAATCTTGATAATGAATTTTCTGCAGCATATAAATCACTAAATAAATTAGAGGTTGGATGAAAGTTACAAATTCTGGCATTTATAGGAATTAAAATCCTTAATTATTCGTTTTCTTAAACTCGTCGTCGTTTTTCAGAAATATTATAATTAAATTCAATTGGGTTATTTTTACGAGAAAAAGTAATACAGCAACATTTGTCAGTGTTAAGTACTAATTGATTTTCGCTACAGAAATTTGTAAAAGCAATCAAATCCGATTAAAGACCAAGGCAATCCGACACAGACGATACAATTTTATAAATTTTGGTATCGTCAGCATAGACTAGATGTAAAGAGTTCTTCAGACAAGTGCCTATGTCATTTATGTACAGCGTAAAAAAAGTAAGGGCCTAAATGCGATCCCTGGGGCACCCCCGATTCTGTAGTTAAAATTTTTGATAGATAACCCTTTAAAGAAACCGCCTGACTCCTATTGCTTATGTATGACTTAAGCCATCTAAACAAACCACCATGTATACCGACCTTCAACAACTTAGAAAGAAGCACACTATGATCTATTTTATCAAAAGCCTTAGAAAAGTCGGTATACACAGCATCGTCCTGGTGACCAGAGTCTCTAAAGCATTCAGTATAAAGTCTGTGTATGCTACTAAATTTGTTTCCACACTACGACCCCTGTAAAAACCGTGCTGAAATGACAAAATGTAATGTGCAGTAGCTGAAGTCAGAGAATCCGTAACTATTTTCTCAAAGATTTTACCAAATATACATAGTTTCGAAATGGGTCTATATTGAACTACATCATGAACATCCCCACCTTTGTGTACCGGATTAACTAAAGCTCTCTTCCATATACTAGGAAAACATCCCTCAGATAAGAATTTTCGGAATAAGAGAGTAATTGGAACTGAAAGGGCTTCAGCACACTTCGATACAATAATTGGGTGTACCTGGTCGTGCCCCGCACTCTTGAAAGTATCAATAAATTTTAGAAGTTTTAAAACGTTAGATTGATCAATGTAAATCGAACTGATATCAACAGAGTGATCAGGGCTGGCAGCATTGCCTCGTTGGATGGCAATGCTGATTCGTTGATTATAAGTGGTGTTCGCTCTGATCATATGGCTCAAATAGTAAAATTACCCTATGAACTAAATGTTTCTAAGAAAGTAAAGGAAATTCGACCTATTACAAAGGTGCGATTAGATAACTTAAAAAATAACTTAAGAGTTCAGACTAAACTGTAAGACATAAAATAGTAATGAGCCCAATGTTTTATATGGAAATTTATTAACTAGTATTTGCGATGAACTAAATAAAACCTGTCCTATCAAAAAAGTGAAGGTAAACGGTAAACTAGAGTTTAGTGATTGGGCCACTAAAGGAATTCGGAAAAGCTGAGATTAGTTGTATGAACTTTATAATTTAAGATCATTCACTCGTGACGAGGCATTCCATAAATATGTTAGAAATTATTCAAAATTATTTAAATTAGTATGTCATCAGGCAAAATCAATATACTTAAGTAATAAAATAGGTAAGGCTACCAATAAAATCAAGGCAGTTTGGAATGTCATAAATACGGAATCTGGTAAAATTAACAACAAAAACGAGCAGCTCACGTTAAAAATTTATGATAAAATTGTGTCAGATAAGTTGAAAGTAGCCACTGCTTTTGAAGATTTCTTCACAAGTATACCAGAGGAAACCACTAAAAGCCTTAACTCGTGTCCCGAAGTGGCTGAAGCACTTCTTAGGCAACATAACCAAAAATCTTTTCCCAGTTTTAAATTTTGTCACGTCACTTCTAGCGATATTTTAAAATTATTTAATAGCCTTAATTTAAAAAATACAGAAGACTTATGGGGATTGTCAGTAACGATTTTAAAATCAATAATAACAGTAATTGCACCTATTTTATCGGATATTTTCAATGAATGTATTGATCAGGGTTCTTTTTCCTGACCTAATGAAGTATAGTAAAATAGTGCCAATATTTAAATCAGGCAGTAAAGATAATCCTTCTGATTATAGACCGGTATCTGTGCTTCCTGCACTTAGTAAAATCTTTGAAAAACTGTTGCTTGATCAAATGTTAGGTCATTTCAATAGTTGTGAGATACTGCATGGTCATCAGTTCGGTTTCACGAAGGGGAGATCTACATCAGATGCGGCAGCAGAATTATTGAAGGACATCTATGAAGCCTGGGAAAACTCACAAGATGCCATAGGCATTTTTTGTGATCTATCAAAGGCGTTTGACTACATCGACCACCGTACTCTGCTCTTAAAGCTTAATTATTATGGTATTCGTGGAACTGCTCATGAACTTGTTTTGTCTTATTTAACTAATCGCCAACAAAAGGTACGAGTTGAAGGTACAACGTCCAATGGTTTTGTAGTAAAAATGGGGGTACCTCAAGGTTCCATACTAGGGCCATTTCTATTTCTAGTATATATTAATGACTTACCGTCGGTCGTAAATGGTCTCTCAGATGTAGTCTTGTTTGCTGACGATACCTCATTCATTTTTAGAGTAGATAGAAAAGACAAAGAACTTACTAGAGTAAACGATACTTTGTCAATAGTTTCTAAATGGTTTGCTGTAAATAATCTTTTATTAAACTCTAAGAAAACAAAATGTTTAAGATTCGCTCTTCCAAACGTACCGCAAGTAGATAGTAGGGTATTAATAGATGACAGCAGCCTGGGACTACTTGATAAAACTGTATTTTTGAGTATAACACTTGATAATAAACTACAGTGGGGTTCTCATGTACAATCTTTAGCTAGTAAATTGAGTTCTGCTGTATTTGCTGTTAAAAAAAATTGACAATTGACGAATGTTGAGACGGCCAGATTAGTTTATTTTGCATATTTCCATAGTCTTTTATCATATTGCGTTTTACTGTGGGGAGCTGCTGCAGATATTGAAACAATTTTTGTATTACAAAAAAGAGCCATTCGTGCAATCTACAATATGGGTCCACGTGAATCATTAAAGGAAATAAACGTAATGACTTTACCTTCACTGTATATATATGAAAATATTATGTTCATTCGAAAAAATGTAGACTTGTATAAATCAAATGTAGAGATGCATAATTTCAATACAAGACAAAAAGATAAATTAGTTGTTCCGTATTTTAGATTAGCTAGAGTTAAAAAGTCATTTCTTGGGAATAGTGTTCGCTTTTATAATAAATTACCAGCATCTGTTACCAAGATGACTGATTCTAGATTCAAATCGTACATAAAAAAAGTTTTGAAAGATAAAACTTATTACAAGGTATTGAGGATAAAGATGTCTGGAAGTAGCTGCACTCTGTACAAGTACCATGGACTTAATAATAGTAACAGGACCGAGTACTAGCAGCTGAAAAACGAGCCGAGCGAGATAGGTAGTACAGAGGCCTTGTGAGGCCCTTTTAATGCGCCAGCGATGCTGGGTTTAATTAAACCTGATCGTGGTCAAAGTTTTACAATTGCAAGACCTTACTAATAAGTCTATGATACGATATTCCATCATGAAATGGCAGTGCCTATTTTCCGGCTTCATCATCAGACCTTGAAACCTAATCGTGGTCAAAGTTCATTACAAGACCTTTCTAACAAGTCCAAACACGGCTATGATACGATATTCCATCATGGAATGTCAGTGCCTATCTTCCGGTTCCATCACCAGACCTTGAAACCTAATCGTGGTCAAAGTTCATTACAAGACCTTTCTAACAAGTCCAAACACGGCTATGATACGATATTCCATCATGAAGTTTTAGTTCATATCTTCCGGCTCCATCATCAGATCAGTTCGACAGTACCATATTATTGTATTGTCATCAGAACTACATACAGCTGCCAATTTTCATGACGCTACGATCCTTGGAAGATGGTTAAATTAGCAACCATAGATTCCATTACATAGTTTTTTTTTGTTGCTTGGCAATCATCCTTTTAGGATATTTCTGCCAATGTCAAAGTATTTGAAATGGTCTTGGTCTATTTGTCACAATTTTTTTTACATAAGTTTTAGTACTTTTAGTCAATACAAAGTCTTTCAATCGCATACATTTTCTTCAGTTTTAATTTCTTCTTTTATGTTATAGTCTCAAACTCAAACTCACTGTAATGTCCAGTCCTCGTCCAGTCCTCGTCCATACATGTCCAGTCAGGCTTTAGTGAAATTGGCGGTTGTTCCACTAAAACATTCACGGACTTTTTGGGACAACCTGGAAAGTCACGATACACGCTTTCATTTCACTTCACTTGTGCACTTAGATTGATCATTATTGGATAAAACACCACCGAATTTATTCAATAAAACTCAAAATACACGAATTTAATGAAAATAAAACGAAAACGCAACGTCACTCTGCAAGTTCCCGCCAAAAAGTCCCATTACATAGTTACATACAAGTGAACCTAATAAAAGCGTGTTAAAAACAAGCAAAACCTTATACGATAGCAAACGTCATATTTATTTAAATGTTAGCAGCACTGTTTCTTGCACTGGTATGTTGGCATAATTGATTCTTGCAGTACTAGTGCAAGCGAAATCCGACTCTAAGGTGACGAACCTTTTCATTCTGTGACTGTACAACAAAACAAAGTCATTTAATCTTGGATAAATCAGAGTCATTCGCAATTCTCATAATTTTAGAACTATCATTTTTACGGATTAAAATTTCACCCATAAATAACTGTAAATTAGTGTTGTTTTAAGTTCCCTAGCGCGCCGTAAAAGTTTAAGTTTATTTGCAGGAGTTAAATGATCATTTACGTATATGTTAGAGGGGGGGCCACTCAAGTTAATATCCACCGAAGTAATACCGCGACGAGCACGCACAGCTGCAAGCAGCTGGTCCTTACGTAGCCGCTGGGTAAATCGTACTATGATAGATGGAGAACGGGTAGGTTGGTTTTGAGCTTTTTTACCTCCAAATTGATCGATCGAACGGACGAACCCGATGAATTGTGTCGATATCTATGTCTTGTAGCTTGAACCCCACCTTTATACAGATATAATTTAAGATGTTGTATAGATTTTCACCTCTGAGAACTGGAACACCAGATATCTCCACGTTATTTTGCCTTGAGAACTGATCCTGCTGGTTGTTGACATCCTTCAATACTGCGATCTCACTTTTAAGATCTTTGTTTACATCGTCAATCTTCAACTCACATGAAGCCATGGAAGCAGCTTGTGTCTCCAACACTGATATACGGTTTTCGGTAGAAACAAAACGATCATCTAAATCCTTGAATTTATTATTGATGGCAGAAATTTCCGATTTGACGAGGTTGAAATCGTTCCGAAAGTCTTTTAATTCCTTCATCAGGTCCACAAGCGTGGGATTTTCAGAGGTTTGAGATTGCTGAGTAAAATTACGACAACTACTGCAGCGCCAAGACTGCTTCTTCTCAAGGCCCATCTTCCGGTATGTAGATTCAGCCAATCCAGCACAGGCGAAATGGAAACCACCCTCGCAGTCACAGGCAGGTCACATTGTCTCTTGCAATATGATTATTACATTTAGCGCAATTCATTTTTAAAACGAATTTTAATTATTGATATTATAAAAGTTGGGTAGAATAATAGCAAAGCGAATCACAACTCAGGGTATAATACACTCTGACTCGTTGACAATTAGGTTACAAATCAACTGCAGTAGATATATGATTACTATATTGCTCGCGCTGTTCAACGGTGTCGACCGGTGTTAGGTGCGGTCGTGCGCTAACTGATATAACGGGTATAGAGAGCCCTCTCGCAGATTTTTTTGATTTTTAATATTTTTTTATGATTTTCACAATTGAAAGGAAAATCAACAAATATGTCAGTGAACATTTTTATTTTCAGTTTTCATTTTTTCTTGGGTACAACTTTTTTAAGTATTTCTGTCACTAAATTTTGAATTTCGACAAAACATTTTTCCATTTCTTTAGATGGGTATATTAAAGATTTTTTTCCTTTTTTATATTCTTTGGCCCTTATATATTCATTTGATTTACTTTCGGGGTCACCATACATATCTTTTTTACAAATTTTACAGCCTTTTGTCACATTTTTAATGCATTTCCCCAGAATCCACCCACACACATAATTTCCCTGTCCAGCATCATTTACATCGATATTTAAATTGATGAAAGGCACCACAATTTCATCATCTATATTTTCAGAAAATTGTGGTGTCTCCACATCAATGGGACTGGGAATATCAGAAGTCGACGCAATATTTTCTCGTATAAAAAAATCTAGATTCTGCAAGCAGCTATCGTCATCTTTTTCGCAGTTTGCATGCAGAGAATGGGGCGAGTTAAAATGATTAATTAAGAGGGACTTAAAGGCCCCTTCAAATGCAACCGTGTCTGGTGTCGTATTTCTCGCCCCATAACTTATGATATTCCCAAAGAAATTTTCTAGTGGATCCTGGTTGAAATTACGTGTCAACATCGCATCAAATAAATATGTATGGGACAGCAATATCCATAATTGTTGCATTCCTTAAATTGTGCGTATAAAGTTCTTAATAGATGGTATTGATTTCGTTTCAATAACACAGATTTTATTATTCTTGTCCTTAATTTTTTTTTATAAATTTCACAGTTTTTAATACCTTTATGGCATTCTTCCAAAAATCATGGTGCGGACTAGATCGTCGTACACATCCCTTCCATTCAATGAATCGAAAAGATTATCCATTAGTACGGTAAATTTCACCAAATTTTGGCATTCTGCCGGAATTTCTCCTCTTGCCACGAGATGTCCTACAGTTGCAGCTACGGTGTGACAGAAAATTTGGGCTGCTGGTTTCACTTTCATTTTTCAAATTTTATTTATATATATATATATATATATGCTCATCTGTAACTACTTGGGTTGACAACAAGCTTATGTTCATCTTATGTCGGCAAAGAACCAATGGTGACAGTCAATAGATTCGTAAGGAAAGATAAGAATTGAATTGATCTTCCTTGCCCAAAGTCTATACCAATTTAGAATAAATACATGGGTGGTGTGGATTTGCTTGTTAGGGTTTTATAGAATAAAGATTAGGAGCAAGAAATGGTACCACCGATTATTTTTTAATTTTGTTGACCTCGTCTGTGTCAACAGTTGGTTATTATGGAGACGACGTATGAAACAGAAAGATGATCAAGTTTATTTGCCTTTACTAGACTTCAAATTAATGTTGGGGGATATTTTAATGCAAAAAGATTGGTTTTTACAACTACGACACAAATTCAAAAATCTCTTTATTAAGTAAACTCATTATAAGTATTTTTAATCGTCACATGTTTGATATATAATATTACAAAATATTTTTTACTCTAATGCTCCACATAAAAGAGAATATCAATAAAATAAAAAGACGTCAACGCCTGAATATGCCTCCAATCGAAGTAGCCGTGGATGGATTTAACCACTGGCCCGAGTGGAAGTCTGAGCGTCAAAGGTGTAAGATGTTCGCAAAAATCCCAAATATATCGCAAAAGTGCAAATGTTATTTATGCCTGAACAAAGATCGTAATTGTTTTACTCAGTTCATACTTAAGAACTATATTTTGTTATTTCTTATAAAATAATGTGTTTTTTTTTAAATACCCCATCAATTCCAAATTATCTAAACTGCATGATGTTCTGAATCTGGAACAAACACGTTGAAAATGGCAATACACCATATATTACTGATACGGTTAACCCGTTTGTGGCTCCAGATGGGAGTCATACCCAAAGAATAGAGTCTCAATGGAGAGACATTAAAAGATTAAAAAAAAACAATTTTTAGAAAATTTAAGAAAGATCCATTTTTAGAAATGATTAATGCCATTAAATATGTCTACAAATTAAAATTAAAAAATTTTGAAAGCTTGTGTTTTTTTATACCAATCTAGAAACCCTCCAACCAGTTATTTATGACAAACAGAAATTAACTGTTCAAGCAATGAATGAGGAGGACCGTCTCTGCACTTAGATATTTGATGAGATGTCTCTTACACCAAATATTCAAAATGATGCAGCAAATGATGAATTAATAGGTTTTATAACAACAGAGAGTGAACTAAAAATAGCCAACCATGCCCTTGTTTTTATGGTGAAAGGCATTAAAATGAGTTAAGCAACCAGTGGCTTATTACTTCACTCAAAATTCAATTAAAAAATATTATTACGAATGTTATTAGAAATGTAAATTCTACTGGCTTAAAAATATTGTGTTCGGTTTGCAATCAAGGAGCGTCTAATGTAAGTGCTATAAATAGCTTAGTTGATGACACTAAGGCAAAATATTTAAGAAGAGGAGAAGAATGGCGTCATAAAATGTATGAAATTGATTCACAACAAATAATCCATTAATATGATGTACCACTTATTGAATGGTTTAAGAAACAACCTATTGACTAAAGACATGATATACAGATTTTGGGGATGAAAATAAAACCAAAACAGTCAAATGGGAGTATTTTCAAATGTTATATGAAGCAGACAAAAGTTGTGGTGAGCTAAGGTACCTACGTCACATATTTTTTGTTTTACAATGTTTGCAGAAAAAATATAATAGGTACTAAATCTTTCGTAGGTTCTCGGTTTAACTCTATTAGTCACATGGTTTTCATCCCTACTCAAAACATGTCCTGTCTCAAATTTTTCACGACAAGATTTTCTCTGTAAATATTTCAATAAAACATAATAAATAAAGCGGGGTTAATGTCACCGCTTCACAGATGTAATTAATGTTTCAGATGTCTTCATAAACTATCGGAAGAGCATATAAACACGGAGAAAATTCAGAAAACGCTGGTGATAATGGCAGCCCAAGTTTTCAGTCTCAGTGTAGCTGTTGCGGCTGAACACATAACTGCGAGAAAAAAGTTGCCAGAAGAATGTCGACAACTGATACCAGTTGTATCTTTATTAAATAAATCATTTGATAGCTTATATAGGATAACATGTTAAGTTTATTAGCAAAAAGAACGAAGGTAACAAAATACGATTGGTTGAAACAACTGCACCATCATTAAAACTATTGAAGGCATGCAAGCATTATGGAATATATTCAATAAAAAGTATTCTTTTGATTGTCTTCTTACGAGGAATTTTAACCAAGACCCAATGGAAAACTTTTTTGGTAACATAAGGAATTTAAGTGCTAGCAATATTTCACCTGTAGCGCGTTTAAGAGTGCATTTAGAACACTTCTATTAAATCATTTTAGTTTGGCTCAAGCCATTAATGCAAATTGTGAGGAAGACTGTAATTTTAATAACTAGAGAATAAATTAAAAAATTTAGACTTTTTTATTAATGAAAAAGTGGTATATAAAAAAGCTGCAATTGAATAAAAACATAGAAATTATGTGACAAAATGTATGAAAATCTATGTATTGAAAACCTGACAGTTGATGATCATCAACACAGAACGGCTGGATTCTATCTAAATGCTTAAGTAGGATAGTGAAGTCATGCAAAACAGGCAGGAACTCCTTATTATAAAAAACATGATACTGGGAATGAATATATTATCTAGAGCCAAAGAATATATTCAAAAATGGCTATGCTATCCATCCAATTCATTGGCAAATAGTTTTAATGAAATACAGGACATAACCATTTCATTCCTACAAAAAAAACCATATCCGGGAAAATATCAAAATGTTAATTGTAATTGATTCATTTGTTTCATTCCCAAGTGGTGGTAATATCCATGATGCAGATTTTAATATCCGTGGCTTGGGCCAGGCTGCGGGTGAGACGAGTCATCGATGGAGCAGGTGGTGTACTCAACGTGGCTTGGGAATGGCAGTCAGCAGTTCTGACAGAGAACCTACTTTCAAGCAATACCTACGTTTCAGTGACTACAATATACTTACTTTATTCAAAAAATAACTTGCATTTACTTAATATATCCTGATTTCTTCTGTATTATGGTAATAAAATCATATTCATTTTAACACACATTAATGAAATAAACTATTTTTTTTCCATGATTTAGTTATAACCACATCCATACTAATATTATAAATGCGAAAGAGTGTCTGTCTGTCTGTTACCTCTTCACGCTTAAACCGCCGAACCGATTTAGATGAAATTCGGTATAGGGATAATACTTTGCAATCTAATTCTAAGTCCAAAAATCCTACATCTATTAATTACTAATTACTAGCTTTTCACAATTACATTTCAATACACATTATCAACATCTATCACATTCTTTACAAGACATTGTTATTTTACCTTTTACCTCAGATTTTAGACAAAAACCGTCACCAACATTGATGTTTATAACAACACGCAGCTTCTCATACTCACGAAATATTTGTCATCATTTATAATATGGTCACTGCATCCGCTATCTTAAAGCCATGCAACAAATGTTTCTCTTTCTGCTCCAACCGTCATTGCAGCTTCGACTTCTAGATTAAAACCGTATGTTGAGTTATTGTAACCATTGCTGCCTCTTCTTCTGTACGTTTCCTCTACATCTACCACGAAAACCTCGTCCTCTGCCACGATGATATTATGTCCTCGACGATGGTTTGCAATTTTTGGGCGATCTTTTTTAGTATCCTATGTGACCACACTCATAACATCTATTGTTCTCTGGGTCAGTTATAGTTTTCGTTCTATAACTTTCATTACCCTGCTGATACCGATTGCTTGTGCTTGCAAATGAAAGCAGTTGCTCCCTTTCCATATTCTTGTGATCCAATAATATTTTTGACTTAACGTACTCCATTGTTTGATCAACTTTAGACATTGCATCTATTACATTAACTATATGCAAACAACTCTCGGGTAGTGATAATAGTAAATAATGCAATCTATCTTCTTCTGAAATTACGTCACCAGCATTCTTCAACTCATTAATCTACTTCTCAAATATTTGAAAAAAATCTTTTGGATCTTTTCTCCCCTTCCTTCAATTTTGTTTCTAATATTTTCCTCTCAGTAATAGGTTGTTAGCACATATCTAATTGGCTATTGCTCGCTGAATTCACGATATAATTTTTCGC
The DNA here is from genome assembly GCA_951361185.1 of Ochropacha duplaris. Taxonomy (NCBI): domain Eukaryota; kingdom Metazoa; phylum Arthropoda; class Insecta; order Lepidoptera; family Drepanidae; genus Ochropacha; species Ochropacha duplaris. The sequence continues at coordinate 1,935,773 of OX592709.1, read as the reverse complement.
TTTAAGATCCATTTTTCTCCAGTCACTCTCTGACAGTTCTTCACTTGTTTCTATACTTTGAATGCAATTTTTCAGTTCCAGAAATAATTTATGTCGAAATTTCCATTTTTCATAACAAGTTCCATCAAAAATCTGAAGACTTAACTCTCCTTTTTCTTCCATGGCTTTTCCAAACCTCTTCATCGATCTTCAATAGTTTTTCCTGGTCTTGTAAAATTTTCTTATTTCATAACCTCAAAATTATCAACTTCGAAATCTATTATCCACCAACTTTATTAACCATGCTCTGCTACCATGTTAATATGCGTGTATCCTATTACAGGATATTTAAATAGCAATTAAAGTCTAGTCTAAAATAGAATAAACAATAATTCTAATTGTGAAGACTGTTGCCAGAATAAATAAAATAAAAATCAATAAGTACAAAAGAACCAAATTGAAATCTAACAGTTCATGTAACCATTACATATTCTTTCACAACACTGATCCACTGTTGTATGGTTTTATAGTTCTTATATGTTTACCATTTATAGTCCCTATGCAATTTGGAAAATTGGCTTGTGAATGAAAATTATTTGCGGATTTTTAACCAATTTTCTCTTGTCGGTTGCAATAAACACATGTCTTTCAGTAAAAACCCATATAAAATAACAATTCTCTTATTATCTCAGCAATAGTTGAAACCCCAAGTCTGTATGAGTAATGTAGATCTACAAATTAGCAGCCACTTCCAAGATATCTGGAATAAAAAATACATGTTACTATAATTTATCCTGTAAGGATGTAAGTAAACCTGTAAGGTTGGATTTATTCACAATTGACTTGAAAAACATGGAAAAATATAAGAAGCTGCTTACTCGACAAATGCTCAAGAACCGCAGTAAGTCGTCTCCAGGGCGTGCTGTTTTGTAGTAACAGCTTTTGTTTGTAGCTTATTTATCATTGTTTTTATTTTTATATTTTTTCTTAAATTTATTAAACGCTATTTGCTGCATTGATGGCAAATTTATTCTTTGTAGACGCATAACATCAGCAATGAGCTTCTCTTCTGTTGTAAATCTTCTCGCCTTTTTACTTTTCGTACAGAGTTTAACTTGCATCCAAAGAATCTTTCTTGACAAGGGATTCACATTTTTTGTGAGTTCTTCTAAGGACTTCTTTACTAAAGACTAATGCTTTTTTCGATCGGGATTTATAATTATTTTGAAGTATAGCCTTTTTATACTCTTTATATAATAGCTTGCATTGTGGTGTCAGCGACTTCACATCTCTGATTAGTCGTTTTTTAACTAACTTTCGTGGAGTTTGACAATATGAGCCTAAAAAATATGATTGATTAGTTGAGTAATTATATAATTGTTCACAATGCTTCTATACAAATAAATAGGGATATGATGTAAACCATTAAAAAAAAGAGTGTGCAACTGTGAAACTCAGTACATCTGACAGAAATTCAAGTTCTTTGACAGTTTAAATTAGTTGATTTACTTTTAACAAGCAATTCTTGTAGATATTGTAATTTGTAGAACCTACTTGACTGGTTCGCTACCACCACGTTAAATTGAAAAATTGTTGCCAAGAACCAATCAGTGTGTTCAGGTAGCTGCAATTGGGAAACAGTTTCTTCTAGGCTTTGTTGACTCTTTAGCACCAGAATAATATTTGATTCATTTCAAAATTAAAGCACTTGGAATTTTAGTTTACTCACGGTCAAAGAGGTTTCAATTCAAAACCTCTTAAAAACCCTGATTTTAAATGTTTAAGGATTCTGATGGTTACCTGCTGTATTGTGAGTTGGAATGCTATCTGTGGTGATAGGCTGTGATGTTGTTGGCATCAATGAAATATCTGAAAAAAAAAAAACATATTACTGTAAACTGCTAACCTATATTTATAATTAAAATTCTGTATAAGATAGTACTTTAGTGAAAAGTGTACTTTAAATAATATAATATTTTAAATTCCAAATTAAGATTTCATATGAACATTGAATAAGAATCAAAAAGTGTCAGATGATATACATACCTAAAACTTCTGTACTTGCAACTTTATTATATGTGTGCTCAATAGGTAGTGCGTATGTATGATCAATGTGGCGCTTCCTTGAATAACTATGATCACTGTATGCAGTCTTCTTGTTATCTAGAAAAAGCAATTTAATACTGTTATTTTGAGCTCTACTGATTCCACAACTTGGTCTACTGGTTTGTTCTTTACAATTCACTCAACTAGGTACGGAATTAATATGGTTGGTTTATAGTGTTATATGTAGATAAAGATTATGTTCGCTGACTAGGAAGAATTTTTATAATATCATAATTATGATCAACATTTTACCTGTGTCTAAACAGATACTTGTCGGGTCTCCTGAAGAAATCTCGAAGGCAGTGAATAAGCTTGGATATGCGTTACTCCTCAGACGATTTGATGCCGCATTTACAAACTTTTGTTCGAAATGCTTATGACAAATATACAATTTATCGACATCACTGTTCATTATGCTCTGGCAATTGATACACTTTAGCCACTGTGTCCGTATTTTCTGTCTTTTAGGAAACCGATGTAATTTAACGTCCTGACGTAAACTGTTGCACTTGGGCACACAACACTTGCGGAACATATTGAAAAAATGCCGAAATTGCTGTATTTATAGATTTAAAGTGGCGGAAATTAATCAACGCAACACTTCTCATCAAAACAAGCAAGTAAAACACTGTATTTGTGGATTTAAAGAGGTGGAAATTAATCGACACATGCACTTCTCATCAAAACAAATACGCATTTGACATTTGATGATAGTTTGAAAAATGGCCGTCGGCGGCTTGGATGAGAGCGGGGGTGAAGAAGGCAAGAGGAGGGCGAAAACGTCGTGTTCAAAGTTAGCACTGTCAATCTATACAGCGGATTTTTTTTGTTCGAGCATTACCAGGCGTGGCCGTACGCGCCTTTTCCATTTCATTTAGCCTCGGTTACGTTTTATATCTAACCTAACGCCGACAGTTACTATTTATTAATACAAGTAGTGTTTGTATTGTAACTGTTTGTTATCAAAAATATATTATCTATTAAGTACAGAGTTGGATTTGGTTTGGTTGCTACTTAATACTTTATACTAAATATTAATCAGTGATTGCTTGCCCAATGTTGGAATTGGAATTTTAATGCAAAATGTAAGTACCTAAACATTGACTCAAAAAGTTCTATACAAAATTTGATATTAACTTTAACATTAAAGTTTTTACAGTTTCCAAATATTTCTCAATCAGTATCAATAATAACAATTGTAAAAAATACATACCTATAACCTAACCTAATTTAATGTTGGTTGTGACTTTGACTCGTTTTGTTTTGATGCCGGTTAATTTGCCGACATTTTTTGTTATGTGAAACGGCTTATTTCTTTTGTTTCTGTAAATGTTAGATCTGTCAAAGGTGTTTATTTGTTTAATACTTATTTTATTTTAATCTCTATTTCAGGGACGATGATAACCTCAATTATCCATTTATATTGAGGCATTACAAAGACGTTAAGAAGGATAATGGACACGAAGTAAATATATCTGCTGTTTGTAAAAAATGCTCCAAAAAATTAAAAGGCAGTGTGGATGCGACTACAAACTTCTTAAAGCATATAAAAGTAAGTACTTATTTACTTAAACATAATAACTTATAGGTGCATAGTGTGCATACATATCCTCACGTCTGTAATCTGTAATCCATAACAACAGAGCACACGAGTCACGAAATATAAACATAATAATAGGCTTGCTTTAATGCAGCACTTTTTGCAGGTTTCAAGAATAATGTTGGGTTATAATTAGCTTTGACCTGCTTTAAAATATCTGTCGACGTCACACACCACCGTTGTAGTAACATAATAAAACGCGATTTATATTTCTTTCCTTTTTCAGTTATTATGGTTATTTTAATTTTTTTTTTTCAGAGAAAAGGCCACGAAGATCTACTTAATGAGTATGAGGAATTGAAACCCCAACATAGTAAGAAAAGAAGATGTGACATTACTGAATCTGAGTCAGGCAATGGTGCAAGTACTAGTATGAAATTAAATACAACTGTCCCACACAAATTACAGACATTTGACACTGTACAAGTAATATATAATATACATTTTATCAAAAATAATATAGCATTTCAAAGAGCCCAAATAAAAAATTGTTTATTGCATTACTTATATCTCATTCACTTACTTAGCACATAATTACAACTTATAGTACCTTATTGTAATATAGTATTATTCACAAGAGTAAAAAGTACCTATACAGCCAGTTTAATTTTATAAATCAATAACATTGTCACCGGTAGTTTACTAATAATAATAATACTAGTAATATATAGTAGTTAACCTTCTCTTCGCTACTCAGTTTTCTGTGTTTATTCTCAGGTCTTGTGGAATGATGTCCATAAACATGATGACTCGCAAGGCCTGTGCACGTGACTTGGAGGACAAGCTTAAAAACACTCTGCAAGAGCTTAAGGTATCCCAACACCTATGCAATAAACTCAACCAGGCGCGTGAGGAAAGCGAGGTGGAGGTCAAAAATATAGTTGATAGGAATATTCAACTGAAGAAGGAGCTGGCTGAGCTCACAAATACACTGAGGTCCTCAATCAGCGCGATCAACTTCAGGACATAGTAACATCATTTAATGATTGCAGTGACGCTCATGAGAGGGCTCTTACTCGGATCTCCAAATTAGAGATTAGTCTAAATCAGGCCAATGATCAAATTAACTGTCTACAATCTGACATCAGCTGTCACCAATCTATAACACCATGTCCCTGTATGATGAGCTGATTGGGAGTAATTCTTGTCATCAATCAGTTGGTTCTTCTTTGGTTACTATTGATTTAACTAATGAAAGCTTGATACCACAGCAAATAAATAATAAATTATCAAGCCATAATAAAATAAAAAAAATACCTAAAACTCAATAAGTTTATTAAGAAAACAAAAAATTACATTAAAAAACAAAAATGTCTTAATAAAAATTTAGGATTGAGAAAAGAGCGTTTGAATCTTCTAAGAAAATTAAAAGAATGTAATAAAAACTTAATAAATACACAAAACAAGCATGAAACTGACACTCAGCAACTGCTCTCTGACCTTGAGTACAAAGAAAAATGTCTTAAGGACTTATTTTCCAGATATGAAAACGCTCAAAAAGAAATCAATGAGCATATACTGGCAGCGACCCAACTTGTTGACCTATGCAAGTACAATGAGGAGAGGCTTGTTTCTATAACAAACACTCACAAGATATGTGACTGTAACCATTTGTCTGCTGGTGGGTCGCTTCCAGTGTTTTCTTGTGGCCAGGGTGCTGAGCGGGGTGGCAGTGACAAATCAAATTGCTCTTCTCCACCAATTGTAAATATCATGGTGTTTTCAGATGAAATAGGGACTGACTTTGGCTCAATTATATCTAATCACCTCAACCATTTTCTTACAAACTATTGTATGCCGGGAGCATCTTATTCCCAAATAATAAATAAAATATTAGCAACTAAATTTGATAGGCAAACTATTATTGTAATATTAATTGGCCAAGCAATAAATGTAAGTAAGAAAGATTTAATTAATAGTTATAATTCCTTGATGAAACTAGGGGTAATGAATATAATGTTATGTGCTTTTCCATACTGTTCTAAGTACTCTGAAAAAGAGAATAATTATATATGGAACTTAAATAATTTAATGTATAATGTGACATTTCGTCATAGTGACGTTTTTAATTTTTTTGATTCTAACAAGTTTGTTAGTAATATACAAATGACTCGGGATACTTTAATAATTCCTAAAAAATGTAAAAAACTTATTGCTACCCTTGTAGCATATAATATTAATAGGTTAAGGAATGGTACAGTATTAATTAATAATACAATTTCCATTAATATAAATAATAATTTAAACGGTTAGTTTCGACAACAGCAGTAGTTCCATTGTACTAATTCACCAGAATATTAATCGCTTCTTTGGCAAAATTCTTGATATTGATTTATTATTAGATAAAATTAATCTAGATATTTTATGTTTTACGGAGACATGGCTCAAACCAGAAACTATGCTTTTTAATATTAAAAATTTTGTAGTAGCTAGTGTATTCAACAGATTAGCCGCTGTTGGCGGTGGCTCAATTATTCTTTTGAATAATAATATTAAATTCAAAGAACGGAAAGATATTTGTAGTCTCTCGGTTGAGCGGGTGTATAGTCGTTTCGCACCGTGACCGGTTCGAACCGCGGTATGAATCGCCCAAGAGCTATTTTTGAATGTGTCCTTTCGCACCGCGGTTCGAATCGCCCAAGAACTTTTGGTAATGGGTTGATTCGGACCACAATATAGGGAAAAAACATTTCTAATTTTGGATAGGTGAAGTCTGACAGAAGAGATGTAGTTTTTATTGTACATTTCGTACAATAAAAACAGGCACAAAATGATAAAAGATATCGTAGGCCCGCTACATATTAAGTATTGATGCAATTGCATTTTACATTTTTTTTACTTACTAAATATATTGATTGGCTTAAAATGTAGTAAACATACATCAAATACATGAAAAAAGGTGATGGTGTGCACACGCAAGTACATTCCAAGAATCTCAGGTAAAATTTATTATCCCTTTGGTAAAAAGTTGACTTACCGGTCACATAAACAATAGAACAACCCTACAGCAGGAACACTTGTTTCTGATTGGTAGATGCTTCTAGTGTCATTTTGCTTGCACTTTGGTCATTGAAGACGTCACAGTGTCTTATCAACTTTGAGAGTGGTGATGTGACTGAATAATTTGTTATTCAAATGTTGTGATGTGTTGATTTTATATGGTAAGTACAACTACATTTATTGCAAATTCATTATTAAGTAGGTAATAGAAACCATGATAATTTATATACATAACAATATAGCATTTCCATTTTTCTATGTTTTTTATTTAATATCAAATTTGCACCTATATAGTACAATGTAAAACAAATTCATTTAAAAGACATGGTATTGGAAGAAAAAATGTGTTTAAATAGCAATTTTTTATTTAAAAAATAACTAGAAATAAATAAAATGTTTTGTTTTTAATAGATCTTTTGGATGTATCTTTTGGATGTATATATGAAACAAGTGATCGCTATAAAGTAAAATTTAAACACGTTTTTTTCTTAGATTATAATCTATCGAAGTTTGTATAATGAAATAACCAAAAAGCTGCCTGAACTTGATATTACTTCCCAAAGCCTACCAAGTATTGATCAATTGCTAAATCAATTGATATACATTAAGGCTATTGTTCCGTTTCTTTAAATTTATCTTTAAAATGTATAAACTATAATTTGTTTCTTTTATTTAATGCATGATGATGATGACATGCACATTTCACCGTTAAATTGTAAATAATAATTGTAAAGATAATAAATAAATAAGAAATAATAGTTGTAACATAAGAAATAATAGTTGTAAAATAAGAAATAATAGTTGTATTGTAAAATAATTGTTAAGTACATCAAAACTATTATTTTTTTTTAGGTCGCTGTTTCAGTTCTGTAAAAATGTCTGGTCACCCTTCAGCTTCACATGGTGAGCCTAGCACTGTCGTCTTTCAAAAAACAAAGAGAGGGAGGCAAATGCTCTGTCGCGCTGGATATAACTATGTGTTGAAGAGAACAAACAAGGATGGGTCTGACTTATGGAGGTGTACTAATAAAGACTCTAGTAAGTGCAATGCAACACTCAAAGTGAAACCAAATCCATTTATAATACTACATGAGACTTCCCATAACCATCCACCTAGAGGAGAAGCAGACATGGAAATAGATCGAGAGATGTATTTATGTACTGAAACATTGCAAAAGAACATTAATAAACCAGTAACGCAAATTTACGGGGACGCTGTACAAAATCTTATCAATAAAGGAATAGATTTATTAAATCCTTTACCTCAGTTTGATAATATCAAGAAAAAACTTTACAAACTCAGAAATGAATCGCAAGGTGCTAAGAAACTTAACTTCCATAAAGCCTGTGAACTCGAGGTGCCAAAACGGTACGAAGATTTATTGTTTGCGGAATATAAAGAAAAACAGAAGCGAATCCTTATTTTCGCAAAGAAAGAAATGGTCAAATATTTGAAAAAATCGACAAAATATCTCATTGATGGTACTTCAAAATTTGTCCAAAGTGTTTCTGTCAGGTATACACTATTCATGCAGATATCGGCAGCAACCAAGAATATGCCAATGTAGTTCCCGTGCTATATGCGTTGCTTCCCGACAAAACAAGGGCTACATATGAAATTTTATTTCAAATGATAAAAAGCCAAGTTAAAGAATGGCAGCCTACAGAAATTTCAATGGACTTTGAAGTGACTGCGATATTGGCAATAAAAGATTTATTTCCAGAAGTGAAAATACTTGGTTGTTATTTTCACTTTAACCGCTGTTTATGGCGTAAAGCTAAGCAGTTGGGAGTAGTCAAATCAAAACTGGGGGTAATCCATGTGAAACTATGCACACAATTGGCACATCTACCCCCAGACTTTTTGGATGAAGGGTGGCTATATGTGATGAGTGAAAGTCCAAACAATATGGAAGTCACTAAGTTCAATGATTATTTTGTTCAAACATGGCTTGAACATGAGGTACTCTCAAAGACATGGAATATATATAAACAATGTGACAGAACCAATAATATGGTGGAGTCATGGAATGCAAAAATAAAGAAAATCATTCCAGAAAAACCCAATATTGCACAATTCCTTAATGGAATAAAAAAAGACGCCAACTTTTACTTTAGTAAATCAAACAGACCAGGTGACATACAAATTTCAAAAAGAAAAATAGACACCATAGAAATGAACCAAAGAATTCATAATATCATACAACAGTTGTTATCTGGTAGTATAACTGTGGGCCATTGCTTAGAAAAATTAAGATTTTAGTTTAAGTAGTTATACTTTTTTTTTCTTTTTATTGATTTTACAAGTTTCTTTATCTTTGTTGATTTTTGATAAGTAAATTATAATGAATATCATAATCTGTGATTAGCAAGAGTTAGAATTAAGTTATAATGTTGATTAAACTGTGATTTTAAACCATTACCGTCTTACTACAAAAATGTAACCAGTATTAATACATACGGCTTAGGTCAGTTTTGGCCGATTCTTTTTTTGTGAATTAGCACTTGTTACACCTGTGATTGCCCTTATTTAACTAATTATAAGTAAATTGTAATGTAAATCTCTGATTAATGAGAGTTCTGTGATTTTAAACCATTACCGTCTAACAAAAAAAAGATATAGCTAATATTAATATACACTTGTTATACCATTTGATTGTACATATTTAACTAAGTAGTTATAAGTAAATTACAATGTAAATCATGAAACTGTTAAATGTTGATGAAACTGACTGTATATTAAACATGATTTCTAAATCGCATATTTTTTTACACTTACCACTTTTCTAATCGTCTGTCCAAATGATTAGAAATCTTTAATTATTTCTATGAGTTGAAATCAAGATACACGATATGATTATTAAGTACTTTCGCTCAGTGGTCCGAATCGACCCATTCCAAAAGATACCTTGGGTTATTCGCACCGCTGCAACCACTGTGGTGTGAATCGCCCTATTCAAAAATAGTACTTGGGCGATTCGAATAACTCGTGGTGCGAAACGCCCCAAGACCCGGTTGAGCGCGTTTGTGAGGTGTCTTGTGCAGAGTTGGATAGCTATCTAATTGTTTGTGTGTATAGACCTCCAGCATCAAATTTAACACTTTTCTTTAATATAATGGAAAATATTCTCCACAAATTATTTAATTCTCAGAAGTCTATAGTTTTAAGTGGAGATTTTAATATTGATATTCTAACCAACTCAAATGAAAAATGTAACTTTATTGCTTTATTAAAATCATTTAACTTTGATTTGTTGTTCAATGAGCCAACACGGTCAACACCCACTTCGTCTACTTGCATAGATAATATAATAAGTAATAGCAGTATATTAGGTAAATCAATTATAAGTGGTGTTCGCTCTGATCATATGGCTCAAATAGTAAAATTAAACTAAATGGAACTAAATGTTTCTAAGAAAGTAAAGGAAATTCGACCTATTACAAAGGTGCGATTAGATAACTTAAAAAATAACTTAGAGTTCAGACTAAACTATAAGACATAAAATAGTAATGAGCCCAATCTTTTATATGGAAATTTATTAACTAGTATTTGCAATGAACTAAATAAAACCTGTCCTATCAAAAAAGTGAAGGTAAACGGTAAACTAGAGTTTAGTGATTGGGCCACTAAAGGAATTCGGAAAAGCAGAGATAAGTTGTATGAACTTTATCATTTAAGATCATTCACTCGTGACGAGGCATTCCATAAATATGTTAGAAATTATTCAAAATTATTTAAATTAGTATGTCATCAGGCAAAATCAATATACTTAAGTAATAAAATAGGTAAGGTTACCAATAAAATCAAGGCAGTTTGGAATGTCATAAATACGGAATCTGGTAAAATTAACAATAAAAACGAGCAGCTCACGTTAAAAATTTATGATAAAATTGTGTCAGATAAGTTGGAAGTAGCCACTGCTTTTGAAGATTTCTTCACAAGTATACCAGAGGAAACCACTAAAAGCCTTAACTCGTGTCCCGAAGTGGCTGAAGCACTTCTTAGGCAACATATTCAAAAAACTTTTCCCAGTTTTAAATTTTGTCACGTCACTTCTAGTGATATTTTAAAATTATTTAATAGCCTTAATTTAAAAAATACAGAAGACTTATGGGGATTGTCAGTAACGATTTTAAAATCAATAATAACAGTAATTGCACCTATTTTATCGGATATTTTCAATGAATGTATTGATCAGGGTTCTTTTCCTGACCTCATGAAGTATAGTAAAATAGTGCCAATATTTAAATCAGGCTGTAAAGATAATCCTTCTGATTATAGACCGGTATCTGTGCTTCCTGCACTTAGTAAAATCTTTGAAAAACTGTTGCTTAATCAAATGTTAGGTCATTTTCGGTTTCACGAAGGGGAGATCTACATCAGATGCAAAATTATTGAAGCACATCTATGAAGCCTGGGAAAACTCACAGGATGCATTTTTTGTGATCTATCAAAGGCGTTTGACTGCGTCGACCACCGTACTCTGCTCCTAAAGCTAAATTATTATGGTATTCGTGGAACTGCTCATGAACTTGTTTTGTCTTATTTAACTAATCGCCAACAAAAGGTACGAGTTGAAGGTACAACGTCCAATGGTTCTGTAGTCAAAATGGGGGTACCTCAAGGTTCCATACTTGGGCCATTTCTATTTCTAGTATATATTAATGACTTACCGTCGGTCGTAAATGGTCTCTCAGATGTAGTCTTGTTTGCTGACGATACCTCATTCATTTTTTAAGTAGATAGAAAAGACAAAGAACTTACTAGAGTAAATGATACTTTGTCAATAGTTTCTAAATGGTTTGCTGTAAACAATATTTTATTAAACTCTAAGAAAACAAAATGTTTAAGATTCGCTCTTCCAAACGTACCGCAAGTAGACAGTAGGGTATTAATAGATGACAGCAGCCTGGGACTAGTTGATAAAACTGTATGTTTGAGTATAACACTTGATAATAAACTACAGTGAGGTTCTCATGTACAATCTTTAGCTAGTAAATTGAGTTCTGCTGTATTTGCTGTTAAAAAAATTTGACAATTGACGAATGTTGAGACGGCCAGATTAGTTTATTTTGCATATTTCCATAGTCTTTTATCATATTGCGTTTTACTGTGGGGAGCTGCTGCAGATATTGAAACAATTTTTGTATTACAAAAAAGAGCCATTCGTGCAATCTACAATATGGGTCCACGTGAATCATTAAAGGAAATATTTAAGAAAATAAACGTAATGACTTTACCTTCACTGTATATATATGAAAATATTATGTTCATTCGAAAAAATGTAGACTTGTATAAATCAAATGTAGAGATTCATAATTTCAATACAAGACAAAAAGATAAATAAGTTGTTCCGTATCTCAGATTAGCTAGAGTTAAAAAGTCATTTCTTGGGAATAGTGTTCGCTTTTATAATAAATTACCAGCATCTGTTACCAAGATGACTGATTCTAGATTCAAATCGTATATAAAAAAAGTTTTGAAAGAAAAAGCTTATTACAAGGTAGCCCAATATATTGAGGATAAAGATGTCTGGAAGTAGCTGCACTCTGTACAAGTACCTACACGTTGTTTTTTTTTAGCTTAGAAGGCGACAAGGAGACTTTTTATGGATGCCTGCAGCCAGAATTGTATCGAATGCAAAAAATGTTGGACTCATTAAAGCAAGAAAATCCAGTATATTGTGGTGGTTTAGTTGATACAATTAAAGAAAGTATAGAAAATCGGTTTGAAAAATATAAGTTGCAAAATCGGTTTGAAAAATATAAGTTGCATGACACTCGTGCATTTTAGCAGCTGTGTCATATCCCTTCTTCAAGTTAAAGTGGGTACCAAGAGCTGAAAAGGAGTATGTGAAGGAATTGTTTATTGCGGAAGTGCGAAGATTCAAACACGACGATTTTAAAAGTGTACACCCACAAACATCAACATCTAAAAAGAAGCAAAAAAGTGAGTCTTACTATATGTTCAATGATGATTCAGACTCCTCGGCAACCTCTATAGATGGCAACAGCAGCACCTGCACTGATTTGGAGACCCTCCAATATTTAATAATAATAATAATAATAAATTGTTTTATTCAGACAACTAGGCCCACTTGTTAGTATTACAATTTCTTAAGGACTATGTTAGTAGGTAATTAAAATTCAATAGAAGAGAAATTTAAGAGATGAAGACACAAGTCTGAATATCCTCAACACACACCAACTATAAAAAATGTTTTTACGGTACAACACTAGTCTCCCGAGTTCAGCACCAGTGGGAAGGCTATTTTCGTATGGTGGTATGATTATGCGTCCACACAGACGCAACATGTCAGATGCTCTTTTTGAAGAGCTTGTGATTTTAAAATCTTTGATAAATAAAGAAAACCAGTAATTTTACCATAAAGTATTTTATTTCAATAAAGTATTTTGAAAATACATATTTTGTATTTAGTATTTAAATACAAAAGGCAAAAGTATTTTGTATCTTGCATTTGAAATACTATATTAAAAAAGTATTTGCATTTTGTATTTAAATACTTTTCGAAAAGTATTTTGTACATCTCTGTTTGTTACTCCTTCATGCCTTAATCGCTGAACTGAATAAGACGAAATTTGGTATCGATACAGATTGGGTCCCTGGGAAGGACATGGGATAGTTTTTATTAAAAAATTATCATCAAAGGGGAAGACAAGGGGGGTAGAATTATGTATGAAGTATTAATTCTATGTGGACGAAGTCGTGGGTAAAATCTTGTAATCTTTTCTTCCTTACTCCTCAATCCAGTTAACCTAGTTAAAAGTCTAGTTAATATTAATATATTAACAACAAAGTAACAAAAGAAAATACTCACTTTCGCATTAATACGCATTTTTATTTCAGAAATCGTCTGTACGAATTTTGATTACACGCGGACGCTTGTGATTTATATTTTGTTTATTTCAGGAAAATACCAGTGGCGTCGAGTTAATTGATCAAAATTATAGTTTTGATAAAACTATAATTACGCCACATTCATCTCAATTCGTTATAGAATTACCATATGATCAAGCCACTGAGACCACAAGGAAAAAGTGCAGAGAAACTGGATAGTATAGCGCAAAAGCTTTATGATAACTAACTGGTTACGTATGCTGGAAGGCATAGAAGTATTAAAAGAAAAATTATTTAAAGAACATAAAGTTCAGTCATTCTGGATGCGACATTTGAACCAGGATCCATTAGAGAATTTCTTTGGATGAATTTGAATCTGGCTGCCATCAGCGTGTCCACGAAGTTGCCTGAGTTTTGGGTAGAAATGCCACGGCTGTGGTTCGCCCAATTCGAGGCGGTAATGGCTCCGCAAAGACAAGGAAAAAAGCCAAATATAATATGGTAACATTTTTTTTAAGGATATGATTTTGTGGACTGACGATTCGTACTTTAAACGATGTGGAATTTTTGACATTCATAATTACCATTCTTGGAGCATAGAAAATCCATATCTGTCACGAGCCTTAAATTTTCAAGAGCAATTTGCCGTCGACCTCTTAGACGGCCAATCTTATTTAATTTTTTAGAACAGAAACATGGTATTTCAAAACGACGGTGCACCTTGTCATATGCGTCGATCGTCAGGCAACATTGAAATGAAAGATTTCGAGAAATGTGGATTGGTCGCGGTGGGCCTATTGCGTGCCCGGCACCGTCCCCTGACTAGAATCCCATCGACTTTTTCGTTTGGGGTTACTATAAAGAATTAGTGTACGCCAAAAAAATAAGAAATTTAACAGAATTTAATGTGGCGTTCTCCTTAGGGGGTCGACCAACAGATATAAGGGTTCGTAAATAATAAGTAGAACTTTTAAATAAAATATCATTTATTAGTGCCTAACATCTAATGTCCAGATTAATAGGATATGGTAGGTAGGTACACTGGCCTTAATAGTCGACACCCATGTAGTGGTGGCGACAATCCCTTACGTTCCAACAAGTCCTGACGTACAGGAGTCCCAGGCAAGTCTCTTTCCACCCGTCGTCGCCCGTTGTAGTACGTCGAGCCTCGGTAATTAATTAGAAACATAAATCCTGGAAGGCCAGAAACAAACAGCATAAGCCATCGGTTGAACGCAGCGTGCGTAGCGGTAGGTAGCGTGGGCCAGGGGTCGAAAGAACGGCACAGTGTTTAGGAAAATAAAAGATGAAGATAAGATGGCAGCTAATCAATGCTTGTATGGAGTGAGGGTCTTCTCGGATACTAAGTAAAACAGTGACACTGGTAACGACTGTTTATTATGAGGTACAATGATACACTGTCTAAATATAGAATTTGAAGAACAATTTAGGTATGAACATAGATTATGTAAATAGAGAAGAATAGCAATATATAACATAGAGTATAAATTATAAATATGTGCCTATACGGCACAGTACTTCCCCCTTCAACAAAAAGTTTTCTATTACTAATACATGATTAAAAAGTGTATATTTAGAATTACAATTGTATAAAATTGAAAACGTATAATTAATTAAAAAATATTCAAAAAAACTTGTATACTATTGCAACGTATAAAATGTAAATATAACTAAATGATAGTACCTACTACACTACTTACAGGTTTGTAACTTTGTAATATGAGTAACATAAAAGTCCATTATTTTTTATTCGCGATTACAGGTATGCGTTTACACAAAAACTAAATTACTTAATACACTAAACACAATTGTTATCTACACTAATTACATCACAACACTTAAACGATGATCTGCTGGGTGGCCGGCGCTGGCATGTGAGAGGGCTGTTCGCCCCTGCGAAACACGACCGGTGGCAAATCCTGCAGCTCCCGTCGCATGTACCGTCCATAGTTAGTTTTGCACCGTTTCCACAAAAAGTAGCATATTGCGACTAACACTATAACTAAGACGCACATAGTGTACAGTTCTATTCTGTCCTTCCAATTATTGCTGTTTGTGGTTGCAGCAGCACCGTTTCCTGCACCATTTTGTGCTATTATTATATGTTCTTCTGACATGCTACTTTGTGATTTTCCCATTTTATTGTATAACACTTTTAGTTGTATATTTATAATATAGATAGATGCTTAAGTCATGAAACGCACAACGGGTCTGACGATGCGTCCAGATCTTGTTGTTTTTAATGGTTCCTTATTAGGAGCGTGATCTTCGGTGTCAGGCATAAACGCTGGCTTAAGACGATCTATACTAATGCATTTCTCTGTATCTGTCTGCGATATTTTAAAATATTTCTCATGTTTTTCGATTACCTTGAACGGACCTGTATAGGGTGGCGTTAAAGGTTTTTTGACTTTATCTACACGTACAAAAACATGGGTACAGTTCTCTAATTCGTTATGAACAAAAATTTTGCCTTGTCTCGTATCTCTCTTAGGAACGGCTGATAAATTTGATATTTTTTTTCGTAGCTCCTGAACAAAACAATCATTTTCTGAAATGTTTTGTGTAGATGGCTGGAAAAAATCGCTGGGTAATCTAATTACTTCCCCATACACTAACTCTGCGGCACTGATTTGCGTGTCATCTCGTAAACTTGCTCTTAAACCTAATAATACAGTTGGCAACTCTGAAACCCATTCCGTTGTATTTCCTCTGCACATAAGAGCTGACTTGAGTGTACGATGCCATCTTTCTATCATTCCATTCGATTGCGGATGGAATGATAGAAATTATGAGTCATAATGCATAAAACACTCGAAATCGGAGATAAAACACTGTATAACTCAATAATTTCACCACGACAAAAAACCCAAACTGTTTATCCAAACATAGACTATAATACCTCAACAATTCTACCAACAGTTAAAAAAGGTATAATGCATCTAAATCAAATAGACACCTGCTACCCAAAGGAATCAGTACTCGTTTTAATTTAGTAGGATTATTTTTATATTACAATGTTGGTACAAAGTACGTTCCTAATTCAGCTTGTAAGGCAGTGTCGATGGACTGCTTCTGACGTCGTGTGTGTTGTACGCACTGCCAGAGGTTCGGTGTTCTTACGCGTAGGTGGTAAGTAATACAAATGGTGATGGCAAAAGCTCGGATAGAAAAAGATCTTCTAGAAAAAAAGTTTGCTGCTGACTTGGCTGACATGGACGGAAGCTCCCGGCACTCGAAGCAGTCTTCGTTTGTATCCTATAAAAGCAGAGTGGAAAACTGGGTTGAAAAATCCATTGCTGCACCTGGATCATCACTTGACTAAAATGTGTTGCTGTACTAAAAATGTAATTGCCAGTGGAGATGAAGTTCACCAGAATGATGAGAGCAACATCTGGAGCGGAGACCTACTGATGTGGCCGCGGACGCTAGTACCCACCACGCCATTGTCGCGCTGACCAGTGCAATAAAGGATGCCGTCGGCGCATCGACAGCAAAAACCAACAGTCAAGAGCTACTGTCCAGACTAGCTACCTCCAAGGACTTGCCGTTATACTTTGGAGACACCTTGGAGTGGTTACAATTTAAGGAAGCATTTTCTGAGTCTACACGCATATGTAAGTACAGTGAATCAGAAAATATGTGGCGATTACGTAAGTGCCTCCGTGGTGATGAAAAAGAAGCAACTACTAATGAGTGCCACTTCACCACAGGAAGTTATGGAAACCTTGGAGTTGCGATTCGGTAGACCTGAAAATATTATGCGAAGAGTGACGACACAGTTGAGAAAGTTACAGCCGTTACCACAAGCATATCATACAGAGATAGTTAACTTTGCTATTAAAATAAGAAACTACGTCACAGCTACTCGGACAGTTCAACAGATTGATTACCTTAGAAGTCCCGAATTAGTAACAACCGTAGTGTCTAAATTACCTACCACATTGATTAATAAATGGGCTGAATACCTGTACGAGAAACAAGACCAGACTGACACCCCAAAGTTAGAATTATTATCTAAGTTTCTATATGAAGAGGCTCAGAAAATTGCAGCATCAGGAGTGAGCTACATATACAGTCAAAATGACTTTAAAAGGAAACCAGATATAGCATCGAGAAATGTACAGCACAATCATCCGACCTTGCTGATCAGCTGTACTGAAAATAATCTACCAGGAAAATGCAGTTTCTGTCGCAAACAGAATCACGCACTGGCTGAGTGCAATAAATTCAAGCGTGCCATGCGAAGAGACCGATGGCGACACGTGCGTGCCAATAAATTATGTTATAAATGTCTCGGAGTTCGGCATGAAGAACAATCGCCGTGCATAGCTGAAAACTGCGACGTCGAGGCCTGTGGTGGGCCCCACCAACGTCTTCTGCACTGGGTGAAGCCGGCGCCAGTGCGCCAGGCTTCCCCGGCGCCCCCCGACGATGCCCAGCGATCGCAGCAGTCCAGCAGTGAAACCGTAAACCATGTGATTGCGTCCCAGTGCCCCGAAGTATCTGTGTTAAGTGTGCCTAAAAAATCAAGAACAAGAAACATTAAAAAAAAAACTTGCTTAAAATAGTGCCAGTTACCATACACGGTCAAACAAAGTGTGAAAACACATGCGCTGCTAGATGACGGCGCAACGGTGAGACTCATATCTACGAATATCGCCAATAAGGCAGGGTAACACAGTGAGAGCGTCACGTTGCGTGCGACTAGCGCATAGGACTCCGGCGAGTTGGTATGTAAAACTGAAATAATAAACATTGATATTAGTAACATTCACGGAAAAGTTTTTAAATTGCGTGCTCGAAAGTTAGATGAACTAAATTTACCGGTTCAGTTTACCTCTAATACGAGTAATGTTGACTATGATTTGTCTAGTATTAATTATTATAACATGTGTGAATCTGAAATAAAACCTGAATTATTAATCGGTCAAGATAATTATGAATTAATAGCGCCAATTGTATGTAAAAGATTTAAGCCGGGTGGGCCGTTTATCACGCAACCCGCATTAGGTTGGTGTGTGCATGGAGCTTTATGGCATTTTGCCATCACCATTTTTTTTTCTAATTACCTAATAATAAATCTTGTGTACGCTCATTAATATTGATATAAAAATGTTTTCTCCGTAAGCGAATCCTGTATTCTTTGTGAGAAAAATAAATTTCTTAAACCAAGGTAAGTATCATCATAGCCACGTTTTTACCGTTTAAAAAGTTTACCTTTTCAAGCAAGAGAGCGTATGTACTTTCATATGGATTCCACACACACATAGAACTCTCAAGCTTGCTGCGTACTAATGCCTCAAAAATTAACCGTATCACATGGTGGTTACTAAGATCGTGAGAATTTCTAAGGACGAAACCCAAACGCCTAAAAGATTCTTTCGCCAGCGCAATCATGTGGTCGTGGAATGTTAATTTACGATCGAATGTAACTCCCAAATCCTTCATAGTTGTTGACCGAGTTATACTATTACCATTTATCTTATAGTCAAAAGCTATTGGAAGCCGCATTCGACCGAAAGTCATTGCGTAGCACTTAGCGTCGTTGAATTCCATCTTATTCTCACGACTCCATAGGTATACCGCATCAACATCCTCCTGCAAAGTATTACAGTCTGCGTTAGACCTCACCTCCATGAAGAGCTTGAGATCGTCAGCGTATAGCAAGCATCGGGAGTGCTTTAAAACGGTAGGAAGATCGTTTATCATCAGCAAAAATAAAAGAGGACCCAGGATCGATCCTTGACTTACTCCGGAACGCGTGTGATAGGGTCTAGACTCGTACACACCTAGTCTAACAAACTGCTGGCGGTCGCGGAGATAGTCCGCAAGAAGCCGCAGAAGTCCGGGGGCAAAGCCTATAGCGCTAAGTTTAATCAGCAGTACGTCATTATTCACTCTATCAAACGCCTTCCGGTAGTCAAAATATAGCACGTCAACCTGAATGCCTCGATCTAACCTAGTCGATATGTAGTCTACCAGAGTCAATAGATTAGAGTCAACGGACCTCTTCGGTCTGAAGCCGTGCTGCTCGTTAAAAAGGTATTTGTCCACTTGCGCAAGTATGTATTTGTGGATAATGCTCTCAAATACCTTTGCTGGAGACGATAATACCGCCACGGGCCGGTACTCTTCCACCTTCGACTTGTCCGAGGACTTGGGTATCGGGCTAACTCTAGATAGTTTCCAGGGAAGTGGGTATTGCCCTGTTTTTAATTCCAGATTGAAAATGTGACATAAAGGAATGCAAAAGCATTTTTTTGCTTGCTTGATCACCGTTGGAGGTATACTGTCGGGTCCTGTAGAGCTACTAGGTTTTAATTTGCTGACGGCACACATAACATCACTAGGCTTAATTTGAAATATATTTATGTAGTTGCTATTGCAACTTTTATCATGGCTGTTCGATAATTCCGAGTTGAGTACAGGTATGTCCGACAAAAATACACTAGCAAAAAATCCAGCAAAAGCTTCGGCAGCATCGACCCCGGAGAAGGTTTTACTGTTATATACAATGTCAGATACGAAACCGCCCTTGGTACGCAAGTTAGAGATGTGCCGCCAAAACTCACGTGGATTAGACTGTATATCATTCTCAATGCGTTCCATATACGAACTATATGCGACTGTTACACGTACTTTAAGATCTGCTCTAAGCTTGGAAAACAATTTATATTTATCTCTGCATTTCGATCGTTTCCATGATGCATGTAATTTATTTTTGTACTTAATGTCACAGATAATGTCATTGGAAAACCAGACAGGATAGCGCCTACTTGCTGTATTTCTACGTCGCTTCCTGGGCATGCACTCGTCAAAAAACCTGTAAATACCAAAAAAACATTTAATTTATTTTTGATTTTATAAGTATGTTTATTTCCAAATTTCTACGCACTCAATGACTCAATTGTTTAATTTTATTTTATCAGTTGGTAGCTGTCCCCCGCGGTTTCAGACGCGTTTTCGAGGGATCTTTTCCCGGGATAAAATTATGGCCTATGTTACTCAGGGATAACGTAGCATTCTAATGGTGTAAGATTATTATTTTTTTTTTCTTTTTAGATTAAATTTAAGGTGTTATTTGTATGTCCTTTGTTCGTGTACGTACCAATGTTTATTTTTTATTTTTTTCTCATTTGTTTATTCTTTTTGTAAATTGTCCGTCACTACATGTTCGTGATGTCATGGACGTGGGCCTCGACTGAAAATCAGCGCGAGGGCTTCTTTTAGCCTTAGCTTTATGCTGAGTCGAGACCTATTCCTGGCATCACGCAACATTACATTATTGTTTGTTTGTTTGTCTTGTCTTTTTATGTTATTTCTTTTCTTTTTATTTTAATGTAATGTTGTGTGTTGTCAAGAATAAATGTATTTCTTTCTTTCTTTCTTTCTAAATAATTTTGTATAAGCAATCGGTAGCATTATTAACATCATTTGCTTGATCTATGACCTGATCCTTGATGGCCTCATCTATCTCACGGAAACCACAATATCTAACTTGTCTCCGCAGATTAGTGATAAATTGATCCATTGATTCATTTTCTTTTTTTTTTATGTCACGAAATTTTTGGCGTTCGTAATTTGTATTGACCCCAGTGTCAAAGTATGTATTAAGCCTGTTTAGGCATTTCTCATATTCGTTGGCACCTTCCGCACTTTCTTCTTAGATGTTTTCATAAATATCCTGCACGTCTGTGCCTGCCCGATGCAATAACCTCGAAACTTTTTGGCGGTCGTTCAGGCCAAGTTGACTGTCAATGTAGTGTTGGAAATTTCTCCTCAAAGCGCGCCATCGCTCGGGTATCGTATTAACATTTTCATAGGGTTCAAACTTCGGCACCGAAGTCTCATTTTCTTGATGCATCTTATGTGCGTTCCTAAGTGAATGACGAAGTTGATTTCCAGTTGTTCCCGATATAGTCGATTCACTTTTATATTCTCGTCGCCATTAATTGTCCAGTAGTTGACAATAAAACAGTTTAAACTAATTAACTTGTGCTTTATTAAATTATTGAAACACGGATTCAACCAAGCTAACATAACTACTAACTCCTTATGGCACCATATTTGACAGCTGTCAATCTTTGTGAGAATCCGTACCTACAATTATCCCGAAGGACGTTACTTGCGAGATGCTGAAAACCCAATTGAATTTCACGACAGCTCAGAATTCAAAAGACGCTATCCTTTTAGGAAAGAAACTGTATTGAATTTATTGATACCTCTTATATTTAATACCAGTACCTACTATGGCAAATAACAGAGGATTACCCATTCCACCGATAATTCAGGTGCTAAACGTGTTAAAATTTTATGCAACTGGGAATTTTCAGGTATGTTATCGGTACATAAAAAATGTTTTAATAATCATGCCTTTACTGTTAATAACTTTGAACAATTTTAATAGCTAACGTCTTGTTGTTAATTTGCAGATTGTATGTGGAGATTTGTACAAAATCAGTCAATCGGTTACATCGAAAATTGTAGCAAGACTATCAAAGACTATTTGCTCTTAAAATAAGACAGTTTATAAAATTTCCCACATCCACGGATCAAGCGGAAGTGAAACGAAAATTCTATCAAGTAGCTGAATTTCCTGGTGCCCTAGGATGTATAGGTTGTACCCATATCCCAATAAAAAATCTAGATAGGTAAATAAATGTTCAATTAGTATGTGGACCTGGCATGGAAATCTTTACCTTCTGCGGAGTCTACTTCCCATTTGGTAAACTTCCCATTTCGTAAACCTCAAACTGTACCTACTAAAAAGTTGCGTTTGGTAAACATTTCGTTACTTCATACATTTAATCCCATTTGGTAAACTTTGTTAGTATTGTTATTTTTGTACGGTACAGTCAGTGTCAAATTAGTATTAAATTAGAGATGTATATATTTTTAAATGCTTCAGTCTTGAGATAGTATCTCGACCATCAAAAAGAATGGCTGATCAAGAAGAAGTAAAAAAAACGTATTAAAGTCTGTAAAAATACCACGATGCTACTAAAAATACCACGTGCTTTTCCCGCAAAAGAAGCACCGAGCGGGTTCTCAGGTAGGGATTTATTGTCCTTACCATCGTTTTAAACAAAAGGTGTGAATGAGATAGACATAAGTAAGTATACGTAAATTATATCTATTACCGGGTTTAACTTATCAGTTCACTCGTTTTATGCATAGTGCAAGGTCGTTGCAATGTCGGGTGAGGGATCTTCTAGTGGTGCAGTGAATTTAAAAATTATTAATAGTACACGAGGCGGTGAAATTTTATTACGCGCTGGGCATCAATATTATAAACAGAAAAATAATAAGGACTCAAGTTGGTGGCGCTGTGTTAATAGAAAAGATGGATGTTCAGCAAGTGTAACTTTGAATTCAAATCGAAGCCATGTATTAAGAGAAAATGCTCACTGCAGTTCTTGTATTCCGAATTTTGAAAAAAATGAAGTGAAAGTAGCCATCGAAAAATGTAAACAAACTATATGTGAAGATCTGAAGCCGATTCCAGCTACATACAGGAAATGTACTAAAAAGCTGAAAGATAATGGTTATGAAATTATTAAAGAATTACCAAATTTTGACAAAGTTAAAAGCAGTTTGTATAGACACAGAAATAGACAACTAGGAATCACAAAATCTCAGCACTCTAACTCTACAGAAATCGTGATTCCTGACCGTTTTAAAGACAATTTATTGTTTGATGAGATTGACGGTGAAAATAGAATGATTGTGTTTGGTTCAAAGAGTGCAATTGCACATTTAAATGACGTCCGTCACTACTTTGCGGACGGAACGTTCAAATGTTGTGCAAAGCCGTTTCTTCAACTATACGTTGTACACGGAGACATAGGAAGTACAGAAACTGGGACAAATATTGTACCATTTTTTTATGCAGTGTTGACAAACAAAGAAGAAACTACATATGAAAGACTGTTTTACAAACTAAAATTTCATTTACCAGAGTGGACAGCCGATATTATTACCTTGGATTTCGAAAAAGCTCCAATAAATGCAATTAAAAAGACATTTCCAAACATAATTGTTAAGGGGTGTTTTGTTCACTTTGGCAGAGCGCTATTAAGAAAGGCAAAATCTCTTGGCTTATTACAACATGAAGAATCTCACTATCACGTCAAACTATGTATGGCTCTGGCACATTTACCAAAAGAAGACATAAACGATGGATGGCTATACGTTATGAGTCAAAGGTAAATTAATTTTGCAGTATTGAAATGAACGCGTTTAGTTCTGGATATTTCTTCTACCGCCATTTTCTACAGCCATTTTTATGCGTTAGAAACTAGGTAATATATGGTTTTTCGTATCATAATCTTCAACGAATTAATTCTGTTACAGTTTTGAAGAAAAAGCTATAACTGAATTCAATGATTACTTTGTGGATCAGTGGTTGGAAAATGAAGATATGATGAATATTTGGTGCTGCTACGCACAAAGACACCGCACTACAAACCTCATGGAATCTTGGAATTGGAGTTTCAATAGTGAAATTGGAAAAAGGCCATCAATTCTTTTATTTTTCGAAACGATATCAGGCAATATTAAACATTATGAAAATCTTCTGAAAAGGTACATATTTTTGTTTCAATGACCTGTATTTTTAGGCGACACATATGATAAAAATTATACATTATTACTTTAATTAATCATAACAATTTTTTACAGCTTTTATAATAATGGAGAAAGTATATCAAAACGAAGAAAAAAATCTATCCAAAATGATATACGAATTAACAATATTCTCGGCGATTACAAAAGTGGAAAAATATCATTGGAAAATTGTTTGAACGAATTATCAAGAATTGCTTGTATCACTTTATAATTTATTTATTGATTTTTAACTTTGTAGTGTAGGTAGTAAATTTTTTATGTTAATATTCCAAATCTGTGATTATATTTTATAGTTGATTTTGTGTGTAATTTTTAATGTTAATGTACCAAATCTGTGATTATTATTTGTTTTTATATTTAAAAGTTGATTTTGCATGTATTTTTTATGTTATTGTACCAAATCTGTGATTATTATTTGTTTTTATATTTAAAAGTTGATTTTGCATGTATTTTTTATGTTATTGTACCAAATCTGTGACTGTTTATTTTTATATTTTATAAGTAGTTGATTTCGTATGTATTTTTTTATGTTAATGTACATTAACATAAAAAGATAGTACCAAATCTGTGATTATTGTTTTTTTATATAAGTTGATTTCGCATCTAGATTGACTTATGTTATTAAAAAAATAAAACTTGTCATCGAAATAGTCAAATCGAACTGTGATTTTTCTTAAATTTTTTGAAAGTTATTTGTACACCCCACTTTTTATTTCTGTTTTTAAATATCAATATGTGTAAATGGCATACGTACACATAATCCGACTATTGTACCTGTGATTAAAAATATTTAACAAAATAAATGACAATGTTATCATTAGTTTCGTTTTTCTTTTTTTACTTGACTGTACCCATTTCATCTGAAAGTTTACCAAATGGGATATAACACAAAAAAATATTGAAATGTTTTCGAAATGGGACTAAATGTATGAAATGTATAATGTTTACCAAACGCAACTTTTTAGTAGGTACAGTTTGAGGTTTACGAAATGGGAAGTTTACCAAATGGGAAGTAGCCGAGTTGTCAACAGAAACGGCAATATTAGGCTTGAAGCATACTGTCAAGTATTACACGGATAGACGAACACCTATATACGCATGTTTTTTGGATATGTCAAAAGCTTTCGATTTGGTATCGTATGATATATTGTGGAAGAAGTTAGAGAAGTTAGGGTTACCACCAGAGGTTATATCTATTTTTAAGTTTTGGTATTTGAATCAAGAGAGCCGTGTGAAGTGGGCGTGTGAATTTTCAGAACCATATCGGCTGGAATGCGGGGTGAGACAGGGTGGGTTGAGTTCACCCTTGCTGTTCAGCCTGTATGTGGATGCGCTGATTGAGCGACTCAGTGGCATGCATGTGGGCTGCTATGTTGACGGTGTATGCGTAAATAACCTAAGCTATGCCGATGACATGGTGCTGCTGGCTCCCTCGTTTAGCGCATTGCGAAAACTACTGGATGTGTGTGAGTCATATGCTGCTTCTCACGGTTTAATTTATAATGCTAAGAAATCAGAGTTCATGGTCTTCAGGTCGGGTACCAGGTGTCCAAATATTATTCCACCTTTGATGCTTAATGATGTTTGTTTAAAAAGAGTGTATCAATTCAAGTACCTAGGGCACGTGGTAACTGATGACCTTGGAGATGATGCAGACATGGAAAGGTGACGTAGAGCATTGTCAGTGCGGGCAAACATGCTGGTTCGTAGATTCGCTAGATGTACGGATTCAGTTAAGATAACGCTGTTCAAAGCATACTGCACATCTTTGTACTCGGCGAGTCTGTGGTTCAGCTATACCCAAAGGGCTTACAATGCTCTACGGATCCAATATAATAACGCATTTAGGATGCTGTTGCGACTGCCACGTTTCTGCAGCGCGTCATCAATGCTTACCAGTGCACGTACAGATGGGTTTGACGCTGTTTGGCGTAAGAAGACAGCCTCACTGATAGGGAGAGTACGTGGAAGTAGCAACAGCATTCTAAGTACGATCGCTAATAAAGCGGATTGTCCTCTGATGTGGAAACTCATACAGAGGACAAAATCAAACATAACTTTTAAGATTTAAATATAATGTCAAACTAACATAGTATAAGATTTTACTAACACTAATGGGTTTTTTTTTTGTGTTGCCTGAATAAATGAATTTTATTATTATTTTTTATTATTATTAATGGTCACAATTTTAGTAACAAACGTTTTTGCATCTACTAGGTCTATTATTCAGGTAATTAAGAAAAAAAACTCAGACCTGTATCTCAACTACTCGCGTGACTGCGACTAAAAATGTATTGAAAATCGGAATTGGGTAAAAAAAATTAAAAGAAGTTATAACTCGTAAACTACGAAAAATCGCGGAACATACATGGAGTGATACGGGTACCTCTAAAGGTGTTCTACCTCTGGGCTTTCGCTTGACACTATTTTCTGGGACACCCTGTATAAACAAAGTCCAAAAGTTTATCGTATTTTAAGCCAAATATGTATATTGCCCCATAAGAGAACACTTGATAAGTTACTCACTAAAGTAATGCTGAAGCCTGGAGTTAATGACATACTAATTGAACATTTAAAAAAAAGAGTGGAGAAAATGCCAAATTCACATAAATTTTGCAGGATAATTTTCGATGATATGGCAATTTCAGCGCAACTGTCATTTGATAATGGGGCAGACCAGACACTAGGCTTTTGTGATGATGGAGTACAACGCAATTCATAATTTTGTGATCATGTATTGGTTTTTACGGTGAGAGATGCTTTTAAAAAATATAAGCAACCAGTATTATTTACTTTTTGTCATGGAACAACAAAAACAGAAAATTTAAAAGAAATTATAAAACGTGCAATAATATAAGTACAAGAAACGGTACTAAAAGTTGTTTCTACAATCTGCGACCAAGGGGCAACCAATATTGCCGCCATTAATAGTTTGCTGAGGGAAACTAGATAATTTTATTTGAAGAGGAGTGAAGAATGGCGAGGAGACTCTTATTAAATAAAAAAGCGAAAATAATTTTCCCATTTTTTATCCTCCACACCTTATAAAAGGAATAAGAAATAATTTATTAAATGAAAAAAATTAATTTGTTATGGATGGTGAGGTCAAAATAGCATAGTGGAGTCATCTACGGGATTTGCTGAGGAGGGGACCTAACTATAAAGGAGTCAGGATGGTTCCAAAACTGACAGAGGGTCATGTCGAACCAGCATTCGTCCCGAAAATGAGGGTTGAACATGCAACTCAAGTGTTTAGCCGAAGTGTAGGTGTTGCTCTTGGATTTATGGCAGGTAAACTATATTGGAAGTTGATATAATTTTGAACATTATATAATAATATGTAGTATTATGTAGTTTCCAATTTACTAGGACAGACAGAATCGTCGGCTTTACCTAATACACTCAAGTCACTGAGCCACAGCAAAACAATGCACATGTTAAGCTGTAGTTCCCTTTTTAGTTAAGCTAACGGATGTACTATACCCATTTTTTCGCCAGCCTCATGTACTGCATAATTTGTATAATTATCTCAATGTTATAATAAATATTTTAAACTTATAGTGAAGTTTTAAAATAATAATGATTAATTGTTTTTATTGTATTTCAGAAGTTGGAA
The DNA here is from genome assembly GCA_951361185.1 of Ochropacha duplaris. Classification (NCBI taxonomy): domain Eukaryota; kingdom Metazoa; phylum Arthropoda; class Insecta; order Lepidoptera; family Drepanidae; genus Ochropacha; species Ochropacha duplaris. The sequence goes on along the minus strand of OX592709.1, from coordinate 1,907,963 downwards.
AGCTACCGGAAGAATGTAAACATACGGCAGATTTAATTATGCTGATGGACAATTTATTTGACTCAGTAAATGGGAGTTACAGCAAACCTTTAGATGGTAAAATATATAGGTCAGCTGTGACACCCAAATCACCACATCACAAATTGTGGAATAAATATTTGCCTATTATTAAATCAATGAAATTTGTGAATGCTAATGGACGAAAAGGCTCAGTACCATCCATCAACAGTTGGGTCAAGACAATAGAAAGTTTTAATTTAATATCAAAAAAATTGCAATCAGAAGGAACAACGTCATTGCTGCTGTGTAATTTTAACCAAGACCCTTTAGAAAAAAAATCGGTGCCATTCGGGCATACAGCCATAGCAACATCATGCCCAGCGCTATGAGCTTTTTAAATTCTTATAAGATTTTGTTAATTAATAATATATCTTCTAATAATTCAGTAGGGGCAAACTGTGAAAACGATAAAACAGAATGTTTGCAATCCTTAAAATATTTTTTTAAGTTTGCCCCTACAAAACCAAAATAATGAGAGCTTGTACAATATCTATCCGGAACATCTAAACATTGTGTTAATTAATACAAATAGTTTAATTACAAAGCAAGGGTTTTGGATATTTGGATATCGATTTGGGGGGAGGTACTGTCACGGAGTGATGCCCGGGGCGGTACTCGGATGATGGTCATGCCAAAGGAGTGAGCATGTGTTACTTAGTTCGGGTACACATACCGAGCACCGGCGGTCGCGCCCTCTCATTCACTCACCACAACTATAACCTGAAAGTAGTCCTAGTGCCCATCTGGCACTCCCGAATGTGCGGCCTCCGTGGAGGGTGGGAAGCTCTAAGGATGAATTGTAAACATCTAGTAATGGAACATAAACATATGAACATCACAAACAAGCCCGAGGGGAAACCTGAAGGCTCAGACACAGCACACGGGAAAGCGGGTAAAACTGCCATCTCATCTGCTCTTAACACTCCCGACGGGAAAGCGGGTAAAACTGCCATCTCGTCGTCCAAAAACACTGGTGGGAAAGCGGATAACACCGCGATCTCATCGGATAAACACAAGGACTGGAGAACTGCTGATCCAGTGCTTCTTTCTTTACAGAACATGCGGAAGGAAGAAACCAATGGGAGACCCAAGGCATGCTCCTCCTCCGACGTCAAAGCGTGCTGGGCCACGTGGGGATCGGAACAGGGAGGACCACAAGCAAACCAGACCCCTGCAAAGGGCGATGGGGAGCCGCAGTCCACCCCTGGGAAGGCCCTCACGAGGAAGCAGCGACGCAAGGCCAAGCTGGAGAGGAAGAGGAAAACGAACAAGGAGGGAGCAACCACACCTTCTACTACTATACCCGCTGCAAATCCAAGCTCGAGTGCCTGCAGGGAAACGGTGAAGCCACAGGCCAAACCGGGACCTAGCAAGGAGTTGGGCAAGGAGCCGCTGAATAAGGGCAAGACAAGTGGGAAAGGTGGAGCCAATGCCAAACGGGCAAGGCCTGACGAGACGATATCTCCGAAGGGTGAGCCTAAGAAGCAGAAGCTCTGCCCATCTCACGGACCCAAACCCCTTTCATACGTGACAGCAGCGGGTATAAACACAAGCCAAGACATCGAAGTCGCCATCACCAAGTCAACCAGTAGGTTCATCACGCGGGAAGTGGCGACGACGATCGAAGAACACCTGCTGGACCAGTATGACATCTGCGCGCTCAGTGACGACAAGGCAAGCCCCAAACCGGCGTTCTGTGGGAAACCACGATACCTGGAGGGCTGCCTCAGACTGCAGCGCCAGGATGACGCTACAGCCCAGTGGGTAAAAAGCACAATAGCCTCCTACACAAACCAAAAAACCACGTGTGGCGTGGTCGGTGAAAGCGAGCCTTCAGCAGCCAATCTTCGATGCAGACTTCGGCACCCCTGCAACCAGAATAATTAAGTACAAGAATTAGATTTTTTAGACTTTTAGTTTTGGAGTTATTCAGTATTTAATTTGGAAACTTTGACAGTAAATATCTCCTGATCAACAGTGACAACATAATATTTTTATTTAAGTTTCGGCTGCGCGCTAACTCCACTAGACTATTTTAAAAATTACAGATTTTTAATTTCAATACTTTTGTGTATAACAAATTTTTTTCAAAATTTCACTGTTTTTTACTTTACTTTTTATTTTCATATGGCAACATTTGTATTTTTTATTTTATTCTGATAGACGTTGATTCAACAAAATTTTTGACACCTCGTTTATATTTTTAGGACCTTCGGTTCTCGAGATATCGATTTTAATGTGTTTTTTCTATTTAATTCATAAATCATAATAAAAATTAAAAATTTGACTGTTGGACAGGCTCCAACACACCGATCTGGACCATATCAAGCCCAAACACGGGCCTGATAACTCAAAAAACGACGATTTTTGGAAATATCTAGAATTATAGACTTTTTGTGTAAAATTTTAATTCCGTATATCTCGGGAACCGCAAGTCCTAGGAAGTCCGGATTTGGACTTTAAGGGTTGGCTTATTGTATACTTTTGTTCTAGTGTACTTTTTGTCGATTTTAACTAGTTTTAATATTTAGTGCTGAAACCGCTTCCTAGACATAGGGGGAGTCAAGCAGATATCTTTGGCCGAAACCCCAATCTTCTGAGACTAACGGTTGGGAAGATACGGGCGTCCGAAGTTCGACTTTGACAGCTCGGCCGCCATCTTGAAAAACTTTCATAGGCCATAACTTCGGCGCCTGTGGTCGTAGAGGATCGCGGTTTCCAGTCCCCTTAGTGGTGACCATTAGTCTATCTGGTCCCCAAATTCTAGGCAGATCAGGGCCGGAAAAATCTGGATTTCTGGAAGTGGCCCCAAGTGATAGAGCAGGACATTCTGACATAAGCCCAAGCTCGAGTCTTCTGCGACGATCGGGGAGGGAGATATCAACGTTTAAAGTTCCAGCCTGACAGGTCGGCGGCCATTTTGAATATTTTCAACCGCCAATATCTCCCAAACGGATCGTCGTAGAGCGCCGGGGTTTTCACCAAAGGCTTTGGTAGGCCATGTAGAACAGCACCAATTACCTTGTAGGAAACTAGGTCCCAAAAGCTAGGTCCCAAAAATTTGGGAAAAAATCTGTAGTTTTCTGGCGCCAGAGCGGTAGATTGGGCAGCGACATATATACAGGCCCAAACCGCGTTGCTCTACGTCAAAAACTGACCAAGATAATGGGGTTTCAAGTTTCAGCCTGGATTTCAGACTGGAAATTGAAACAGCCGTATCTCCAAAACTACTGGACGGATTCTGACGCGGTTTCCTGTATAGTAAGAGGCATTTCTCGGACTCTCCGTACCAAGAATGAAACCGACTCTACATAGAGTCGAGAAATTTTTTGCTGACTCTTTGTCTCTCCTTTATATCTTTTTTTTTTTTGATGTGTATTAATTCTTTGTATTTAATGTAGCAAACCGGCTCTACATAGAGCCCATACATTAATTGTAAATTTTAAAATTTTGCTTGTTATAAGCTTAAGGACGGGCCTTTTATTGAGGGCCCAATCGACCGCCTAGCCACCAATTAATGGTGGTAAGGACAACTTTGTTTCTTTTTATTGACCTCTCTGCAGTTTTTACAACTCCATTGACAAAATTTTCTTAAATTTTAATTTTATTACTTATCGTCTATACCCTTTTTTACACTTGTGTTTGTTTTATTTACTTTTTTACTTTACAAATTTACAAACGGTTATAATTAATACCGCGAGCCCTCTGCAAAATGGCAACTCTTCGCAGTCCCCTCACCAAAGGCAAATCGCCGATAAAAGATGACCAGGCTGGACCTAAAAAGGCGTCGGCAGTTAGAAGGAGCATTGGCGAATGGGAGGCCGGAAAGAGCGCCACCCAACCCAGCATCCAAAAGACCCAGGACCCCCCGAAGACAAAAGCCAGAACAGCTCTCACTCAAGTGTGGTAGAATTATTAAAACCCCTGTCAGATTCTTATAAATACTAAATATAAATTAATTGAGATATTTTAAGAAAATAAATATTGTTAGAAGCAAACCCTGTACAATGACTAGTATATAAGAAGCGCTGAATAGACGCATAACAATGTAATAGAAATACTCAGTACAAAGTTCATATTACCTTTTAGCTTAGCCAACGAAAAAAGTTGTGAATGCCACTCTATTATCATATCGCACAATCGTAGTGAGGACTACCTTATATTGTTTAATTATATACATACTATAATATTGTATTATTTTAACAATGGGCAAATCATATAGTGTAGAGAAAAAAACTGAAGAACTAGCCCAAAACGGTGCTAACAATGCATCAAATTCGCATTTAGAACAAACCTTAGAAAAGTATGGCTGGATAATACTCACCATACTAGCAGTAATTACCATATACTTTGCATACGTGATATATCAAAAATGTAAAAAGAGTACTAAAAAGATGCTGAAAAAAGAGATGACAGTCTGGTATAGTGCAACAAACCTTCCGGTGGGTCAGCAGCAGCCGCAACCACGTATATTCATATTATATAATATTGTTCAACAGTGTTATCAATCTTCTACTATTGTAACGAGTGTAATCTTGTGTAGTGAAAACAAAGAATGTACTAGGTAGGTACGTATAGCTATTTTGTTACTCTATGTATTCAGATAATAGTTGCGTAATCTTTATTATTGTCTTAAAAAATGTTTTTTTTTTTAAAAAAGGGGGGAGTACTGTGGGAACGTACACGCACACATTCAAATGTACCTAGATATAAGTAATTGGATTTAATGTAATAAATCAGTTGGCATTGGACACTTGGATGTATCACTTGTTCTCCCGGTAGGGATCCCCAATAACAGCAAACCGGGAACTTCTGGCATAACGACAGCTGAGATACCCAAGAGCCCAACGCCGAAATTAACATACTCGTCACGAACTTCCGAGGCGAGAGCATACTTGAACAAAGCTAAAGTCCACCTTGGTAACTCACGCAATCTGAAAGCGGAAATAAAAACAGAGGTAACGGCGGCAATAGATCGGCTCTACCAACTCGTCAAAGAGGGTGACGCAGAGAAAGAGAGCCAAGACCAACGGACGAACGTTGAAACAAGGAAAGAGAAGGGACACGTCGAAGACCCTGACAAAATCACCTGGTTGCGCTCCACACTGGACGAACAGACTCGTCTGGTGAAGGAGGGCAACCAGATGATGAAGAATCTGCAACAGGAAGTGGAGAGCCAAAGAAAGGTACGGGAGGCACGAGACGGAGAGCGAGGGAACCAAGACCAAGTGCTCAAGGAGATTAGGGCGCTCGAGGAGACCACACAAAAAATGGGAAAGCTGGTCACGGAGCTCCAGGATAGACCCTCGTACGCGGACACCCTGAAGGTACCCCGGTACACTAGGGAAAAGCCTACGCACTCCGTCATCGTGTCATCCGAGGCAACCATGGACACCAGCACAGAGGTGATGGGAATGGTCAGACGTGCGCTGGATACTAAGGAGAGCGGCCTCCAGATTGGAGGGGTTCGACAGGCCAAAGACAAAAGGGTCATACTGAGTTTCCACAGCAAGGAAGAAATGACGAAGACGGCAGAAAAACTAAAGGGGGATAAGAACCTAAAGGTAGAGGAGACAAAAAATAAAGATCCCCTGATTATTCTCAGGGATGTACTTAATTACAACTCCGACGAGGAGATAGTTGCATGCCTGAGGAGCCAAAACAAGGACCTCCTCAGCGATATCCCCAGGGGGGATCAGAGGATCACTGTCGTGTACCGCCGGAAAACCAGGAATCCCCACAAAGACCACATGGTCCTGCGAGTGGCACTCCGGGTGTGGCAGCGGCTAACTGAGGTAGGGAAAGCTCATGTTGACCTTCAGCGTGTACCGGTCGAAGATCGGTCGCCGCTGTCACAGTGCTCCCTCTGCCTCGGCTACGGCCACAGCAGGCGTTTCTGTAAAGAAACCGAAGCCAAATGCAGCTACTGTGGGGGAACACATATGTCTGCAAACTGCGCAGACCGACTTGCAGGTGAACCACCGCAGTGCTGCAACTGTACAAAGATGGGACTGACCACCGGGGGCCATACAGCCTTCAGCGAGGAGTGTCCTGTGAGACGAAAATGGGATGTGATAGCAAGAGCATCCGTAGCGTATTGCTAAGGGCACCTAGGGCGAAACCACCTACAGATTGATACAAGCGAACCTCCAAAGAAAGAAGCTGGCGACCAACGAACTACTGATCGAGGCAGAGAAGCGCAGGGTGGCGGTGGCGCTTCTCCAAGAGCCATATGTGGGCGGAGCGAAGAGTATGAGCAGTCACAGGGGCGTACGTATCTTCCAAAGCACTGATATAGGAGATGGGACTGTGAAAGCAGCAATTGCTGTCTTTGACAAAAACCTAAACGTAAAACAGTACCCGAAACTCACTACAAACAACATCGTTGTGGTGGGAATCCAAACCAGTGCCTGGGAGATCACGCTTGTCTCCTACTTCGAGCCAGACCAGCCCATAGAGCAGTACCTCGATCAGCTGAGAAGGGTGAAGGAGTACCACTCCAAAAAGACGGAATAGTGTTGGACGCAAAAGGCTCCGTAAGGTTGTTAGCGGAAACGTTCTACCCGGAAGACCTCACAGACAGCGACAATGCTCACCACCGTCAAATAAGAGCGGAAGCCGAAATGGTAAACGAAGGTGACCAAGATAACCAATGTGATCCTCCGTTTACACTGGCGGAACTGATACAGTCATGCGAGTCCTTCAACCCGAAGAAAGCCCCAGGAGCGGACGGCTTCACGGCATATGTTACCACGCCATCGGAAACGCACCTGAAGCATTCCTTAGGCTCCTAAACAAATGCTTGGAATTACACCATTTCCCGGAGGTCTGGAAGGAGGCAACCGTTATAGTGCTGAAAAAACCCGGGAAAGAGAACTACACCACCCCGAAAGCGTATAGGCCGATAGGACTGCTCCCAATCCTTGGGAAAATCTTCGAGAAAATGCTGGTGGCCCGCCTCAAGTTTCATCTGTTGCCAGGGATGAGTACTCGCCAGTACGGGTTCATGCCCCAGAGGAGCACCGAAGACTCCCTCTATACCCTAATGCAGCAGATTCGCAATAAGCTGGATCTAAAGAAAATAATCACATTAGTATCTTTGGATATAGAGGGAGCCTTCGACAGCGCCTGGTGGCCAGCTATAAGAGTCCGACTGGCTGAGGAAAAGTGTCCAATGAACTTGAGGAGAACCATAGACAGCAACCTAGAAGACAGGAGGGTAAAGGTTAGATACGCAGGGGAAGAGCATGAAAGGAGCACGAGCAAAGGCTGCGTTCTGGGCTCAATTGGGGGCCCAATTCTCTGGTATTTACTGCTGGACCCACTTCTGAAAAGTCTAGAAAAGAGGGGAGTGTACTGTCAGGCGTTCGCGGACGACGTGGTGCTGATGTTTGACGGCGAGACAGCAGGGGAAATCCAAGGACGTGCCAATGCCGCTCTCGAGCATGTTCGGACGTGGGGTGTAGCAAACAAGCTCAAGTTTGCACCACATAAGACAAGTGCAATGGTAATTACCCGGAAACTAAAGCACGACACCCCTCGGCTGAGCATGGGCGGGATTGGCATTGCCACGTCTAAGGAAATGAAAATACTCGGCGTCACAATAGACGAGAAGTTAACTTTTAACGCACACGTCTCAAACGTTTGCAGGAAGGCAATAGGGATATACAAACAGCTGACCAGGGCCGCAAAAGCTAGCTGGGGACTTCACCCGGATGTCATCCGAGTAATATATGTGGCGACCATAGAGCCCATTATTCTGTATGCCGCAAGCGTATGGGCTCCAGCCGCCAAAAAACTGGGGGTAATTAAGCAGTTAGGAACGGTACAATACAACGCGGTATAGCACTAAGAATGTGCAAGGCCTACCGCACGGTCTCCCTGAACTCAGCACTGACGCTGGCCGGGATGCTCCCCCTCGATTTACGAGTTCAAGAGGCGGCCTCATTATACGAGACCCGACTGGATTTGGGAGACAGGGAGGTCGAGCGGATGGCCCCAGCAATAGAGGCACCACATCCCGCAGAGCGCGAAAACATAGAACTCAAGAGCCTGATAAACCAAGAACAGCTCAGTACGTGCAGCAATTACGAAGTCCGATTTTTTACCGACGGGAGCAAGATCGAGGGCGGGGTTGGCGCTGCGCTATCCATATGGAATAGCGAGCGCGAAACCAGGGCCCTCAAGCTTGCTCTTCCAGGTTACTGCACGGTCTACCAGGCAGAGCTGCTGGCGCTAAACCGTGCAACGAGAGAGATAGGGAAGCTCAAAGCATCATCCTTTAGCGTCTACAGCGACTCTATGGCGGCACTCCTAACGATCAAGAACCACAGTTGCCTCCATCCCCTGGCAGTGGAAGCAAGGAAGAATATGAAATCTGCATCTCTCCAGAACAAAGTTGTAAACTTGTTCTGGATAAAAGCCCACGCAGGATTGGAAGTCAATGAGAGAGCTGACCAATTAGCAAAGGAGGCCGCCACGAGTCTTAAGCGGAAACCAGACTACGACGGGTGTCCAGTTTCGCACGTCAAGCGTAGCATTCGTATAGCAGCGCTTGGCGAGTGGAACCGGAGATACGTGACTGGCGAAACCGCCTCGGTAGCCAAGATGTTTTTCCCGGATGCGATAGCGGCATACAGAATAATAAGAAAAACTGAAATCATTTATATACGGACGCAGATCATGACGGGGCACGGTGGGTTCTCGGAATACCTGAACCGCTTCAGGTGCAGGGAGAGCCCATCGTGCACCTGCGATCCCGCGATAAGCGAAACGGTTCCACATATATTGCTCGAATGTCCAGCATTTGGTTCGAGATCGAACAAATCCTGGATATCAAACTAGAGTCTAATAACATAGCAGATATAATGAAAGGTAAAAATAGAGACCAATTTCTAAGCTACTGTCAAACAATTGCAGAGAGGGTAGTAAAGAGAAATAAAATCGCTTAAAAAATATGTTATCATAATATTATGTAAAATATTAGCGAATAGCATATAACATAATGTGACAATATGTATTAGAAAGCAGAAAATGAAAATTGGAAACTATTGATGTTGATTGATCTGGTAATGAATAAAAGTGTATACTATAATATCAGAACATTATTGTTCGATCCGTGTAAAAGCTGAATAAAAAGATGTAAATTGCTATATAGAATAAGATGTGCTTAAAAATGTAAAACTAGAATAAACATATACTTAAGAGATCATGAAACTTGAAATGTAAAGCTAAGATAAAAACTGTAAAATTAACAAAGTAGATAAATAACTGGAATAAGAAAACCCCTGTCTTAGATATTAATCCCTAGAAAATAAACGAAAGATGTAATTTGATAAGTGTTATAATATGTAAACGCAGAAATAAATACTAAGAAAAGTGTTAAAATTAGTAAAAATGTAAAAACCATAAAATAGAGAATAAGCTGTTGTAAAATGAATAAATCATCCCCCACAAAACCCTTCCCCATTCCCCCATATCCACTATCCCAAAGATGTAAAACTTACTGCCACTAGAAATAAGAATTAGAAAAATAAAGTTCTCTAATAAAGTTAGAGGTTAGCTCGCGGGCCGGGACGCATAGTCGCTCCCGGACAGGAAAAAAAAAACCCTTGGGCTCAGGCACAACGTTGGCTGCTTCACGCCATGCACAGGCAGGAGAACGTAGGAGCCACCTTTTTAACGCTCAGCGTCCCTGAGAACATAATTCCCGAGGTAATGGCAAGGAAGCGCAAGCAGAGCTACCGCCTCGGATCAGTCTACGTCTAATTCAGGGACGCCAGAGGCCGCTACGTCGAGGTCCCTCCAACCAGACCGGGGGGCGTCGACGGGGCGGGTAATCTGGGGAAGGTGACTTCAACGCCATCCAAGCCGGAGACAGACCCGAAGGTATCCCAGGATACCGAGGCAGGTTCTTCAACTGGGGAACCCGGGATAGAACCCCTCTTAGAGGACGAAATCCTGGGCCTCAATGAACTGGTGCTGAACGAGGAGGATGGCCAAGATGAACCCTCTACTAAAGCCCAGTTCATCCAAAGCAACCTCCACCACAGTATCACCGCAACGGCTCAGCTTCGAAAGTGGTTGGAGGTCAACAACACAGCAGTCGCCTTGATCCAGGAGCCGTAGATCACCCCCCCGACTGTGTTGCCACCTTGCCGTGGTGGGGGGGCTTGCGTGTCCCTATGATCTTCGAGGCTTTACCGGCAGGGTCACCCATACCGGCCAGGCTCGGGGTGAGGGTCCAGACGAAGAGCAACACTCCCTTTCCCATCCGTCCCTCGTTCCGCTTCCCATCCTCATGGGGCAGTCTGACTGTCCCAAATTCTTTCCCCTTCCTTCCCTTTTCCTATTTTCCCAACAGGTCCGATGGAGTGGCGGCGGGTCCGGTGTGCACTTACACTGCCCCGGACTGGCCTTTTTCAAGGCCAACGCCGGTCGACCCGTAATCCGCAACGATGGCAGTGGGCCTATGCGGACCGGGGGGCTCTGCCTTAGCCAGCAGGGCCTGCGAGGAAGAAAACCTCTATAAAAAATTACCCGAAGCCCAAGCGGCGCAGCACCGCGAGGGGATGAGTGGCCACTCGGAATGAGGTCGTTAGTGCATGTCCCCACACTGGTACCTGTCGTCCCCAGTGAAGGTTACGCACATAGACTTGCCCGGGTACGGGATCTCTGCCCGTGGCTGACTTTTATTTCTCCCATAAACGTGGGAACATAATGATTAAAAATTTAACAAATAAAAATGACGAGAAGGAGAAAGAGATGGAAGAAGGAGTAGTGGGACCAGTGGTCCCGTTGCGTGACAGCCTTGGGCGCTTTAAGCGCCCATGGTTGTCGCGCAAACCGAAACTTGCTGTGCACAACGGATCCGAACTTTGCGCAAAGGTGGACGGGCCCATTATGGTCCCGCCCCCGAATTGGGGGGAACGGGAGGGGAGTCCAAAGAGGAGTGGGGGATTTTTGGTCTCCTCGTCTTCTGATTCCTCTGATGACGACCTCATAGAGGTAAACACGATGACGTCGCAGCCCCAAAAAAGAGGGCTTGAGGAGGGGGAAGATGACCCCAAGCCGGATAATGGACCTAAAGTCCACACGGCCAGGAGGGGGAAGCCCAAAGGGGCTTATGCGAGGTTGGCTGCGACGAGAGCGAATGTCGCAGATCCGGAACCGCTTGGGTTCTCGGATTCGGATGTCGCCGCCGCCAGGTTCCGAAAGGACTTCCCAGAACTCCAATCTAAGGGAGGGAAAGGCGGGGGAACCTCTTCCCAGAGATCCGGAAGCGTAAGGGAGCTTTTGGCCGACCCGATCGAGTCAACTCGACGGGCGGCAAAAACTATTATGGAGGAGGCCCGCAAGTCCGGAAATCTGAAGGGGGAAGTGTGGGGCCAAATGAACCGGGCCTGCCACTTAATATTGGAGGCAATGGACGAGGTTGAGTCCGCCAGGTCTGAAAGCGAGGAGATCCGCATCCTTAAAGCGGACAATAAAAGGATGCGGGAGCAACTCGCTCAATGCCTGGCGGAACTCAAGGCACTCCGAGTTGCATTCTCAAAGCGAGAGACCTCGTCCTCCCGGACCCCTAGGTCAGAGAGAGTGACCCCGGCCCCCCCGGCCCCCCCACCGCCGCAGCCTGCCGCCGTGAGCCTGGCGGAAACTCTAGAAGAGCTGAAGCGCGACCTGTTCGTCTCCTTGGGGAACATGATTAATGCCCGCATGGAGGAGATGAGCAGTCGCCTTCCTCCAGCGCCCATTATCCGCCCCCCGCTTGCGGCGGACGGAAAAAAGGCAGGGTCGGCTCCACCGGCCCCACCTATGGAGGTAGCCTCGGTGCCCGAACCCAGGGCCCGACTGGGTGATGGGCGGCCAAAAAAGGCCGCAAAAAAAGGGACAGCCCCCAAGGCTACCCCTACCACTACTGAAACCACCCCGGCCCCAAAGGCCGCTCCGAAGGCCACCAGGCCCTCGGAAAGAGGACCAGGCCCTTCAGGCCAAGTACGATCGGAGGAGAGCTGGGCACAAAAGGTGGGGAAGAAGGGGAAGAAGAAGGGGAGTGGAGATGCCACTGCCCCTCCCCCGCCCCCACCACCCGCTCCCGCCACCACTTCTTCTTCTTCCAAAAGGAGGCGGAAGAAGAAGAAGAAGGTATCGAAGGCCCTAAAGGTCCCCACGACGGCGGCGGTGGTGATAAATTTAAAAAAGGACATCACCACTGCCACAACGCTGCAGGCCACAATGACCAAGGCTATCAATGGGATAAGCCTTGATGAGGTCGGCCTGCAACATGTGAAGGTTCGGACCTCAATGACGGGGGGCCGAATTATTGAGGTCACTGGCGACGACAGGGGGCGAGCGGCTGACAACCTGGCCGCAAAACTGCAGGCCATAATCGGCGACGTCGCCAACATTAGTCGCCCCGAAAAAATGACCGTCATTGAGGTCACCGAATTGGACGAGGCGACGACCAGGGAGTCGCTGACGACGGCCATCACCAGGGTGGGGGCCTGCAGTGAGGCCCACGTAAAAGTAGGGGGCATCCGCTACCTACACGATGGGAGCAGGTCCGCCCTGGTCCGGTGCCCGGTGGGAACGGCGAAAGCCCTTATATCACGTGGTAAGATCCTGGTGGGATGGTCAGCCGCCAGGGTCAGGTCGGTTGGTCCGGCACCCATGAGGTGCTTCAGATGCATGGGCGTTGGACACTCGCGGGAGCTGTGCCCCTCAAATGTGGACCGGAGCTTCTCATGCTACCGGTGCAGTCAGGAGGGGCACAAATCCAGCGAATGTTACCAAGAGAGGGCATGGTGCGCGGTATGCAACCATGCGAAGCTCCCCGCCGACCACGTAATGGGTGGCAGAAGCTGCTTCCCACCGGAGACTAGGGGCAAGGAGGTGAGGACCCGACCCACCCGTCCTCCACGCCCCCCACCAGCCGAAATAGCCGCCAGCGCCAGCCGGCCCGCTGAGGACAACCAAATGGACGTCTAAATGCCAGTACACCGACATTTAGACGTCCTGCAGACGAACGCCAACCACTCCGCCAGAGCTCAGGATCTGCTCATGCAGACCATGGCGGAGTGGGCAATTGGCGTCGTGGTTGTCGCAGAACCCTACTTCGTCCCCCCTCAATCTAATTGGGTAGGGGATACCGACGGAGTAGTGGCGATCGCAGTGCCGGCGGTGGGGGACTTCCCCCCCTTATCGAGGATCGAAGGCGGCCAAGGGTTCGTGGCGGCAAAATGGGGGAGTAACACCATACTAGTGGCGGTGTACTTCTCCCCCAACAAGCCGCTACACGCCTTCGAGCGGTTCCTGGGGGTCCTAAGCGGGGTAGTCAGAAGGGCTGCCCCGTCTCAAGTAATGGTCATGGGGGACCTTAACGCTAAAAGTTCGGCGTGGGGTTCCCCCATCACGGACCTCCGAGGGACTGCCCTCGAGGACTGGGTGACGGCAACAGGACTGGTAGTCCTGAACCAGGGCAACGCCAACACTTGCGTGCGGAGGCAGGGGGGGTCAATTGTGGACGTCACGTTCGCGACCCCTGCCATAGCCGCGCGCGTCTCGGATTGGCGTGTCCTGGAGGACGTCGAGACCCTCTCTGATCACGTATACATCAGAATGAGGGTCTCCAATGATGGCGTCCAGCCGTCGCCCACCCCAAGGGGGGGAAGAGGCAGGAGAGGGGGATTTCCCAGATGGTCCCTGGTCCATCTGGACAGGGACAGGGCGGACGAGGCGGCCATGGTGGAGGCATGGTGTGCTGCCCCACCCGTCACCCTCGGAGCAATAGTGCCCGCCGCGCCTACCAACATTGCAGACGTCGGCGGCACACCGACGAAGAGGAGGAAGGGCTCCATAGGGCCCTCAAAGAGGCAAAGGGGGCCCTCCAGTTGGCGATCGCCAAGGCCAAGGACGAAGCTCATGTCTCGTTCTTGGCCACCCTGGACAGGGACCCATGGGGGCGGCCGTACAAGGTGGTGCGTAACAAAATGCGCACCGCCCCCCCCATGGACTCCTTGGAGCCCGCCCTCCTCCAGAGGATAGTCGAGGGGCTGTTCCCGCCAGCCCCATCGATCTCCCCCCCGTCGATGGCCGACCCCTTAACGGAGCCGGAGGACCTATAAGCAATGACGAGTTCGAGCGAGTGACGGATCGACTCCGGGGCTGCAAAAAAGCCCCGGGGCCAGATGGAGTCCCAGGTCGCGTCCTCGCCGTCGCCCTGGAACACCTCGGGGACCGTCTCAGGCACGTCATGGACGACTGCCTGAGGGAGGGAAGGTTCCCGAGGGTGTGGAAGGAAGGGCGACTATGCCTCCTCCGCAAAGAGGGTCGGCCACCTGATTGCCCGTCCGCTTATCGCCCCATAGTGCTGCTGGATGAGGCCGGAAAAGCGTTTGAACGCATCCTGGCCTCCCGGATCCTGCAGCACCTGGAGACCGCCGGCCCGAACGTCTCTGATAGACAATTCGGGTTCCGGGAAGGGCGGTCCACGCTCGACGCGTTGAAGTCACTGAGGGATTTCTGTGAGTACGCGTCGAGCAGGGGGGAGGGTGTCATCGCGGTGTCACTAGACATCGCAAACGCATTCGGCACCCTCCCCTATGGGGTGATCAGTGAGGCACTTCGATACCATGAAGTGCCTCACTACCTAAGGCGGATTGTTGAGCACTACCTAACCGAGAGGGTAGTGCTCTGGGAAAACAAGGACGGGCAAAGGGGGGAGAGAAAGATGGCCTGCGGCGTGCCCCAGGGTTCCGTGCTCGGTCCACTTCTATGGAACCTGGGGTACGACTGGGTAATCCGGGGGGAGTTGCTTCCGCGCACACTCGTCGTCTGCTACGCGGACGACACAATGGTGGCTGTGCGCGGGAGTGACAAGCGGGAGACCTCCCGGAGGGCGGAAGTGGCGGCTGAGCTGGCGATTGGGCGGATCGCCAGGCTCGGCCTAAAGGTGAGCCTCCCGAAGACTGAGGCTATAGTCTTCGGGGGGCGTGGGTGGAGGCTGCCTGCTGATGCGGCGCTCACCGTGGAAGGAGAAGCGGTCCAAATCAAGCCCCACATCAAATATCTGGGGCTGATATTGGACCGCAAATGGGATTTCGGGGAGCACTTTTCAAAGCTAGCTCCCCGAATCGTGGGCACCGCGTCAGCGCTGGGCAGACTTCTGCCCAATGTCGGAGGGCCAGGTTCCTTATGCCGGCGACTCTACGCCGGCGTTACAAGGAGCATGGCCCTATATGGGGCCCCAATATGGGCGGACAAGTTGTCCGCCCGGAATAGGGCCCTGCTGCGGAGGCCCCAACGGGTCGTGGCCCTCAGGATGGTGAGGGCCTATATGACGGTGGCTCACGCAGCGGCCTGCCTCCTCGCGTGCACCCCTCCGTGGGAGTTAGACGCAGAGGTGCATGCAGAGACCTACCAACGTAGGTCCAGGATCCGGGCAACAGGTGAACGCCCGGACCCTGAGGAGGTAGAGGCCTCCCGTCGCATGACGGAGCGCCGACTGCGGGACCGATGGAAAGGCCAAATGGAGGTCGCCCCTTATGGAGTTCGTACCATAGGGGCGATCCTCCCATCGGTGGACCTTTGGTTGAAGAGGGCAGTCGGCGCTACGTCGTTCCGGCTCGTGCAGGTACTGACCGGGCATGGGTGCTTCGGTCACTACCTGCACAAAATCGGGAGGGAGCCTGACCCGCGGTGTCATGAGTGCGGCGATCCCGACGACACCGCTCAGCACACCCTTGAGGTGTGCAGTCGTTGGGACGCGGAGCGTGGCCTCATGGCACGCACCATCCAGCGGGTGGACCTCTCGCTCCAGAGCGTTGTCTCTGCGATGCTCAGCAGCGAGAGGTCCTGGGAGGCTGTGGTCGCCTTCTGCGAATTCATCATCTCGCAGAAGGAGACCGCGGAGCGGGAGCGCGAGGAAAATCCCCTCGCGCATCCCCTCCGGCGCAGACGGCTCGGGTTGAGAAGGCGGCGGTTTGCCGCCCGACTCAACCCATAGTGGCTGCAGGTGGAGGATGGGAGTCCTCTGCCTGCGGTGAAAAGCCACCTAGCGGTCTGGGAGAGGGGCCAAGCGTGCTCGGCCATCTCCCCTTAGGCGCGGGAAGCCCCGGCAATGGCTGGGGCGCCGTCGGTGGGCACCGTGGTCTATGCCTTCGCAGGTACCACGGTGTCCAACAAAACCGGCAAGAGGGCACGTCCGGGTGGTTTTTAGTGGGTAGCACTCCCTACCCCTCCTTACTCTGAGGAGGGTGAGGCGATGTGTAGTCCCACATAACCCTCCGCCACTCCCATGTGCGGAGGGTATGCGTAACGCATTTTCCACCCGGTCAAAAAAAAAAAAAAAAAAAAAAAGGAGCCGTAGATCAGGGGTGGAGCCATATGCGGACTCTCCAATTTAGGAGGTAAGCTTGTGAGTGCCACCATAAACGACGTAAGAACCTGTATTTACATTTCTAAGAATATTGATGCACAGCCACTAATGGATTTCTGTTCCAGAGATTTATGCACAATAAGGCTTACTGTACAAGACATCAGGCAACGTGAACTTCTAATTACAACAGCGTACATACCGGATGGTGAGCCTGCGCCCCCGGATGAACTCATACGCCTGGTCCGACACTGCGAGAGGGTCACACACTCGAGCTGATCATTGCAACGGACACCAATGCCCACCACCAACTTTGGGGTATGGACCAAAACAACAACAGAGGTATACAACTTGTTGACTTCTTACTAACAACAAATTCAGAAATCTTAAACAGAGGTAGTGAACCCACTTTCGTCGGCAGACGTAGTAGAACCATAATCGACCTCACTTTAACTACACCCTCCACAGGTAGTACAATAACTGAATGGCATGTATCAAATGAAGCTTCCTGTTCGGATCACCGGTACATACAACACACGTTGCTCCTAGAAGGCAGCCTAGGAAAACCAATCGAGAACGCTACAAACAACTGATCACAGAGGGTTTGAAGCCAAATAACACTTGCACGAAGTTAGAAGACGTCGTGCAACTAGAAAAACAGGTAATTTTTTTTAATGACACTTTAATAAGCTGCTACAACCAGTCTTGCCCTCTCATGCCCCAAGGAACCCAGTAATCGAAAAACCCCATGGTGGGGCCCAGAGCTAACAAGCCTTCGAGCAAGGGTGGGAAGAACTTTTAATCGAGCCTTTAACACCCGGGAGGACAACGACTGGGACGTGTATAAAACAACGAAAGCACTGTACAAAAAACGTATAAGGTACTGGCGAACGATGTCCTGGAGGAAGTTCAGTGGGGACATCGCTTCCAACCTTCAAGCAAACAGGGTAAGGAAAATCTTGGCGAAACAGGGGAACATTGAGATAGGTGAGCTAAGACGACCGGATGGCTCCACATCAAAAACCGCCAGTGAAGCCAATGATATCCTACTCCAAACACATTTCCCGGACTGTCGTTTCATGCAAACATCAGGAACACAGGACAAGGTATATGTAGCTACAGAGGAATGCTGGGCGCTCGCTCGTGAAATTGTAACACCAGAAAAAGTAACATGGGCAACCAACAGTTTCTCTCCTTTCAAATCAGCGGGCACATATGGCATTTTCCCTGCCCTTTTACAATGGGGAGGGGAAAATATCGCTATTCACCTGACCGTCATCTTTCAAGCATGTCTGGCCTACAGGTACACTCCACAAGCGTGGAGAGAAGTCAAAGTAATCTTCATACCCAAACCAGGTAAGGCAGACTATACAAATCCAAAAGCCTTCAGGCCCATCAGTCTTACGTCTTTCGTTCTAAAAACCTTAGAAAGACTATGCGACAGACAACTTAGGGATACAACCTTATTCAAATCCCCTATTCACAAACACCAGCACGCATACAGTGCAGGCAAATCCACAGAATCGGCACTCCACCAAGTTGTAGGTAAAATCGAGGAGGCCATCGATAATAAACAGATCTGCTTAGGCACCTTCATTGATATTGAGGGAGCTTTTGACAGAACAAATTTCACCAGTAAAGAGTTAGCGCTAGTATGACACAAAGTCCCTACACTTCTCACCGACTGGATAATCAACATGCTACGTAACAGAGTGGTAAAGGTTGCTGGAGGTGACGGCAGGGGAGCACTGGTGGCTAGAGGCTGTCCGCAGGGGGGCGTCCTATCGCCGCTGCTGTGGATCCTCGTGGTAAATGACCTTGTGACCAGGCTCAACTCCAAATACTTCTATACGGTAGGTTATGCAGACGAGATCACCATCCTAATGACCGGACGTCAGGCCAGCATAGTCTGTGATACTACACAGGCGGCGCTGAAACTGGTGGAGAACTGGTGCGTCGAGCACGACTTCACCGTGAATCCAACAAAAACAGAAATGGTAATGTTTACTAACAAGCGTAATGTGGGTAACTACAACCCACCGGAACTATTTGGATCCGCTTTACAGACATCAAGTGAAGTTAAGTACCTTATTTAAAGCCCGCGTTATGTAAATATTAGCACAGTATAAAGATATCTTTATACTGTGATATTAGGCTGTTACATGTCTCTCGACTCCCGAGGGTCCCGCAATCTATCTAGTCAGTTCGCTACAGTTCGGCTCGCGCCACGGTCGCATACACGCGCCATAATAAATTGTTTTTTTGTGACGTTGAATTTACTGTAATATAACAAAGAAGTGTAGTACTGTTTTTTTTAAATTGTATGTGGTTTGAAGACGAAATAAAGACTTTCCTCGAGACGGACTCGCCTTGTTTTCTTCAATCACCCTACAAATCTGGCGTCCCAACGTTCGGCCCGAGTTAGTGCTAAAGTGTTAGTGCTTAAAAACAGTATCGAAAACCGTGACTTTCTGCAGTTCCTAGGGTTTTCTACGTGCGGCGTACGCCCCTTTGCCCGCGCAATCCCGCAGCTACGTTACGTTTTCGCGCCGATCGAATCGTACAAGTACTCACAAGCTCGTCAGGTACAAGCGTCGCAGTCCTTGTGTCCCCGATTGCGCCGCCCCGGTCGGAGTGTATACCTACAAAAAGCTCGTGCAGTATAATCGTCACAGGCCTCGTGTTACGTACGTACGGCCGCGCCTAAGAACTCGACTCGCTCGCTAGGAGTAGCAGTCGGTCTGTCGAACTCATTCAATACAGTTGCATAGTGTCTCGCGCACAGAAGGAAATAATTACGCGAGTGCGTGGACCTATTATCGCGCGTTATTGTGACTGTCATAATTTTGACAAAAAAAAAAACTTTTTCCCCTAGAGGAAGAATTGCTATTTTTTTCTTCGCTCTGGTACGCCACAATGACTGTCTTTTTGAGCAAGAGGAGTGAAAAATGGACTATTTATCCATTCCCAAACAAGAATAATTGCCTCTCCAATATGTACTTTTTCAGTTTTTTTTTTGACGTTACTTTACATTTAGCTTTCTGCCAAATATTCGTACCTGACTTAAATCTGGTTTCTTATTTGTCCAGAGCTCATACGGAGTTTTATTATTTAATCCTGATGCTACAGATCTATTCTTAAGTCTCTTAAGATCTATTCTATCTATTCTTAAGTAAATTCAACTGTGCCATGTAAAGTGTAAAATGGCTTTAATGAATAAGAGTTTTTTTTGTATAGCTCCACGAATATTTAATAAGATACCTGACATCATAAAATGTATGCCCTTACAAAAATTCAAAAGGAATTGACTAATTTATTATTAGATAAATGTTATTATGATATTCATGAAATTTATATTTAATTATGTATAATTTCTATTTAATTATTTTAAATTTTCATCAATTATGCTTTAATCAAACCATATTTTGTATGCCTTGGCCCTTGCCATGGCAAAACATAGGTAAATATGTTTCACAAAATAAATGTTTCTATTTCGCAAAAATAAGAAGCATCGAGGTCTCTCAACAATGGTTCGATTAACACGTTCACTCAAACCATTTTGCTCAGGAGTGTAGGCATTAGTCTTTTGAAGTCTACCTAATGCCACTATCCTTTAAAAAACTCTGAAACAAATTGCTATAAAACTCTAAGCCATTCAGTCCTGAATATTATAATTTTTCTACATTGCTGGTTCTACACCATAGATTTAAATTCCTTGAAGTACTTAAAAACTTCACTTTTCTCTTCGAGAAAATAAACAAACACCATACGAAGAAAGTCGTCAACAAAGATAAGGAAATACCTTGATCCACCTATTGAGGTAACATCCAATGGCTCGCTGCTCCTTGTTCCTGCATGACCAAATGGTAAGCGTGACTGGCGAACCGGTGGTAACTTCTGTAATTCGACCTTCATAAGTGCTCTTCTAGGGCCTATACTGAATAAATGGTTTTGACTTTGACTGCTTTGACTTTGACTGCCAAGGCACAGCGAATAGAGGCTGAGCTGTCAAAGTTATTAGCGGAATCGAAACCAGACGGATATTCTAAACAACAAGCCGAGTGTGGGACTGCAATTTAAGCAGTACAGGATCATATGAAGTTACGCGTGAGGTTTCAACTAATAATATCAGACCGTAATTACCTATGGAATTTAGAAAAGTGGCATTTCACGCAGTTCATGACTTGTCTCATCCCAGCATTCGTACAACTAGAAAATTAGTTTCAGCTAAATATTTTTGGCCAGGTATAAATACGGACATTAGGATTTGGGCGAAGTCATGTATACAGTGTCAGAAATCGAAAGTTATACGACACACGGTATCTGAATTAGGGAGATTCGAACCCAGTGGTAGGTTTGAACATTTACATGTTGACCTAGTAGGGCCACTTCCTATTTCAGAAGACGGCTATAGGTACTGTCTTACGGTTATCGATAGGGCAACCGGCTGGCCGGAAGTTTTCGCAATTAAGGATATCGAAGCTCAAACGGTAGCCAAGACACTCTACGAGGGCTGGGTTACACGTTATGGTTGTCCGATCAGAGTTACAACTGATCGAGAGCAGTCTGTTAAACGAATTGATGAAATGCCTACCCAACTAGCAAAAGATATCGTAAAAAAAAAAAAACATACAGTCGAATTGAGAACCTCCTCCTTTTTTGAAGTCGGTTAAAAAGACAGCAGCACGTTTCTATTTCAGCTGTTGGTTGTGATCAAAATGTCGAGTAAACGATCGGTGCACGTTCTCTCAACGCGATTTGGGCGCACTTCTCTCTGCTTTAAATGCTGTAAATATCGTATGATTATCGTCTGAATAGCCAAATAGTCGAAAAAATATGGAGAAATCGCAACTCGAATTTTACTAGTACTATAATAGACGTAACTATGCCATTATTCCACACATCAGCTTTTCCCAAGTCGGTAAAACCTCATTCGACTTATTTATAGTAATATAGCAGTGCGGTTGCAATCACTCGACTATTTGATCGTGTGAATGCAACCACGTTACACTCATAGACCGTTTTATTTATCTTAAAACTATATAGCGCGTACGTGTGATAAGTGAAAATAAAATTTAATTATCAAGTAAATATTTTGCCTTATTATTGTAACGTACATTTTTGCAGCGATAATGACAATAGGTAATTAGTGACCTGTTAAAGTCAGCTCATAGGTCTTACTTTCATATGCGGAATTAAATTTATCGTCTGTATTCTTACATTTTTGTTAATATTTTCATGGGCCCCAAGTTTTCTTGGTAAATAATGGATCACAAATATAATTAATTTAATAGTTAAAATTACTTCGCCATTGTAAGCTACTAACTATCATTACAAAGCAATCACTCTGCTTTTAGCCGAGAAATAGGAATGAGGTTTCCATTTTATGACTTCTAGGACCACCATTTGCTGTTATAGTTTAGGGTGGTTTAGGGTTCCTTAGCGCAAAATCTTAATCATTTATTATTAGAACAAAATACTGTTTAAGCACCCCAGAGTAACTATAGTGTAAAGTGATTTATATATAAGAATGTTTTAGTAAAAAAAATAGTTTTTAAACAAACGGTGTAGTTAAGTAGGTATTGAAATAATAGATACCTAGACGATGAGTTGATGAATGAAATGATACCTACCTACCACACAAAAACATCTGTCGTAAATTAATACTACACTACTACTAATTTACATTAAATTTCGTTTAGTGATATTTTGTGTAACTTCATAAATACAACCATAATAATGTCCTTTTTTTGTAGGTGATAATAAAATGGTGGTCTTCTTGGATGTAGATAAATTTATAACAAAATATGACCTTAAACAGCTTAAAGAATCTAAATGGCCTTGGAAGGAAACACATTTTTCAATAATGCAGAGATGTTATGCTTGTCGCAGGGTTATTAACAATCATACTGGATCAAAACCACTTCACTTTGTATTGTCTGATAAAAGAATAAAATTATTGCTACGCAGATCATTTTTCTGGTGTCCGAATTGCTCAAAACATTCAATTTATGATCACTATCCAAGCGAAGAATGTTGTAATTGTCACTAAAAAAAATTTTGAATTACCTACCTACTACAAAAGTTTAAAAAGTAGGTATCTTTGTACCTATACGTATACGTTAACATTTATATAATATAAGAACATCAACAAAATATCAACTCAGTTCGATCGAGGGGAATTCCCGTCTGGGAAAGGGGTAACGGTGAAGTGGAGGGAGGGGTACAGGTGAACGCGCGGCGCGATCACACTGAATATAATAGTTAGTATAAGAAGTACGTACGGAGAGGACGCTCTCGCGGTGACCGTTTGGACATTATTATAAAGCTCGCGCATGTTACACTACATACTAATGTACATGTTTGTTGGTACCTATGTACTGACGGTGAGATAGATTGCAAGGTAATGTGAATTAAAATCGGATAAAAGAGTGATAGTCTTTAGTGATCGATACATTCGTTGCTATTGCTAGTGCCCGCATTTTACTAAAATGGTTTTTGAAGGTATTTTATAAATAGAACAGGTATATTAATTTGGAAAGAAATGACAATTTTAATCAACAGCAGTTTGTTTTCAGCATGTCATTTAAAATAGTAGAGACAATAGAAAAAGGAAAGTATGTACTAAACACCGTCCCTAAATCTTGGGAAAATCAAGGTCACCTACGATGGCCTAAACACAAAGCTGAAAAATTGCGACGTGATCCATACTCCACACCTGAAGATAACTGGCGAAGTATGAGTTGTGTTGTTAAAAGGATAAATATTATGAGCTTTGAGTATCCGAGTTTATACCAGGGGAGATATTTTCGGAACGAGAACACACTTCACTAGTAGACGGTTCACAAAGATAATCAGTAGTGACGTGAATATTTTCTACGGAACCCGCACTAATATTATTTGATTGTTCTTCACCCATGGTTACAGTCAATGTAGATGTTGATTGTTTCAAACGTGTATACATCTTATGTACTTTCCGTCTAAAACCTCCACTTCTTTTAATTTTTTTCCACCGATTATAGTCCATTTTTGCAAAATAAATCGTTTACAGTGCTGTAAAAGATTTTATTAAACTTTCATTCCACTATTACGCTGAATGATTGCTTTCAAATAATGTTTAGAGGACCTATGGAGATAATAGATAATAGATCATTTTAAAGCATTTCTCAATTCAATAGTTAGGTCGAATGAAAGCCGTGCAGAAAGCTATAATATGATATTAAGTGCTGTTATAGTAACTGAGATGCTATTTTGTCGAATGAACAGCTTTTACTCTACAATAATGCTGTAATAATTTAAATGTCGAAAGATAGTTCTATGAAAGCCAGTTCGATGACAAATTAGCAATTCAGTTGCTTTCAAAGAGTTATCATAAGACTTGCAGTTGAATGAAGGCGATCGAAATATCTCTTTATACTATTATCGAGTAAATACCATATGAATAAGTCGAGTCCATGTTTATAGAGCCAAAAAGCATCGAATGCTAAAAAATCAAGAGAGCTGCTTTCATACAGCTATTTGAAATAATAGGATCTTTGATACGAGTTTTTTTCGATCTATAGTCGTAAGAGTAATTGTTTATACGATATTTTTGCTAGTTGGGTAGGTATTAATAGGTTAAGGACTTCGGCATATCACCCACAAGGGAACGGTGCCGTAGAAAGCGCGTTTTGAAAGCAGCACTTATGGCTCGTAGAGACCACGGAACATGGGTCGAGGTATTACCTACTGTTTTATTAGGATTGCAAGCAACACCACGCAGTGACACTGGCGTCAGTGCCGCTGAGTTAGCATTTGGTAAAGAGTTAAGGTTACCAGGAGATTTTTATGTTGATTCTAATATACGCATTAGTGATACAAATGAGTATGTAGAGCAAGTAAGAGAAACAATCAGGAGCCTTGCACCAAGACCTGCGAAACAACGCAATTCGCGAAATATCTTCGTACATTCCGATTTACGCACTTGTTCTCATGTGTTCGTGAGAGTGGATTTAGTTAGAAAATCTTTACAACCGCCATATGAGGGACCATACAAGGTACTTAACAGGAAAGATAAATATTTCCTGTTACAGATGCACGCTAGGCAGGCGAACGTATCAATAGATAGACTAAAACCAGCCTACGTAATTAGTGATGGTTCGCATTCACACAATATGAATGATGGGATGACAACTACTAACATTAAAGATAAGTCTTATAATGATGTTAGTAATAATATTACTACGCCAAGCCCGCGGATTACACGCAACGGCAGGATTGTAAAACGACCGATAAGGTTCAATGACTAATTGTAGCCCTTTTGGCACAGTAGTTACTTGGTATCGGTTGATATTTTTTCATATATTTTTCAATGTTAATTTTTTTGTTTTTCAATGTTAATTTTTTCGTTTCAGTCATGTTTTTTGTTATATCTTTTTACATACGGTGTGAACATACCTTCCGATTTTAATAACTAAACGTCGATTCAGCGTAAATTTTTGTTGTTAAGTAACTAAAAATTGGGAACAAGGTATGCTTAGAAAGAAAAGTATTTTGTATTTTTTTTACTGTAATACAATTAATTTTTATTAAGTAGATACAACCTACAATGTATATTACTTTACTATATAGTACTTTGGTAGTAGCAGTACAGTATTGCAAAACCATATGTACTCAGTATTTATGCATTGTATTTAACACTTTTGTTGACGAACATACCAACGCAATTGTTTCGCAATACTGGCAATGTAAGCATTATTGATCTATTTTTATGATGTTATCTATAATTTTAGACATTCACTATCGGTTTGCTTGCATTTACCTCAGCAAACATAATGTAGCGTATAGGCAGCTACCTACCACATACATATTATACATGTGTAGTACCTATCTTAGCTATACTAAAGCAAGATGTAACTAGCCCTAAGTTCAGTCGAATAAAAACCACGCTACAACGAACACGCATTTTAATTTGCCGTCCTTCTGAGACTCCCCACACTAGCCAATACAACGGCAAAATAATAATGGGCAAACGTTATAGCAAGGAGGAGGTAGTGGTTGCTCAAAATGGCAGTCAAATTGAAAGTGTTGAAAGCCATATCAGTCTCGTCAAAGTTGGCTGATGCTAATAATCGCAACACTGTTGCTAACTAATTGTATTAATATACGTCACGTGCCGCCAGTGCAAAGGCAGTGTGAGGAGTTGGCTCAGAAAAGAGGTTTCCAACCTCGGGAACCCTAATGCCACGGGAAACGGATGTGTGTAATTTTTTTTTCTGTTCAGTGTTATTCAGTGCGGATTGATTATCATTTTTATTTTCATGTATTAGTAAAAATATGTATTTTTTTCTTTTAAAAAGGGGGCTACTGTAGGGACACAATATGTAATATAGCTAAGTATGCAGTGGCTGCGCTCGCTCTAATTGTGCTGACACTACGTTTATAATATATTGTATGTATTGGGCGACGACTCCAGTCGCGAATATACGCTCTAATCAACCAGTCGTGTTTTTATCTGATATCACCACCCTACACAGAACAGAGGAACTTAGTTAATCTGTGCTTGTGGACACATTACATATAAATCCCACAAATCTAATTTGACCTCACAAATGAACGATAGGACTTTTTAACCTCGTGTAGTGTAATATGTACTATGAATGTCAAGTCAGTAATAAACGAGCTGCCTTTGAGATCGGATGTGTTTTCATTTATATACGCAACACCTCGCTACACATCGCATGGCGACCCTGCCATAGCGCGCGTCGCGCCGCCCGCGCCGCGCCGTCATCAGAATTCGGAGTCAGCAAAATACCGTGAACATGACGCAATCACATATCGGATCCAGACTGTACGACAGTGAGCTTTAAAAAGGACAAGATTGTAATAACGTGAACTTATAAATTTAAAAAAAATGGGCAAAGAATGCTCAAAGTGCATCTGCGAGAATAAGGAGACAGTGATAACACAACACGGTGGTGACAATAATGCAGACGCCCAAACACATTTCAAAAACAACAATATATTACTGTCTACAATAGTTGCAGTATGCGGAGCTGCCTTGCTGTATTTGGCATATTTACAATATCGAATATGCCATAGAACGTGGGTGAATGAAGAATTAAGAAATGATCTCGTAAGAAGGATGCAGGAGAGATTATCAGCACGTCGGGGAAGAGACCGTGCAGGAGATGCTGAGACAGTTTAGAGGCAGTGCGTACAGTGTGCGTTATATATAAACAAAATAAGATGTGCTACGTAAAAATTAGAAACTTTAAACGAGTGATAGTATAAAAATAAAAATGTATGTCGTGTGTGCTAATTGTAATGTACCCTAATGTATTAATTGTTCTATTGATGGTTAATAGAAGTTCAGTTAAATAGCATATATAGTGAGCTAGAACACATAAGGGTAAGTCTTAGAAAATTAGGACCTAAGAAGAGATTAGAAGATATAGGGAAAAGTAAAATTAGGAAAGGTATAGAAATATATGAGCTCTATAAAACTTATATTGAGACACTTAATTTGACGAAATCAAGACCTGAATATTCAACGTTAGTGGTAGAAAATTTATGTAAGAATATAGAAGAAACTTATTCTATAATATTAAGTTACAGTGGTTCTAAATCATCTACAAACATGGAAGGTTTCGATTTGAAAACGGCAAGTATATTGATTCCTGTCATGGACGGCAAGGAGGAGACAACTGAAAAAATTATACAAGGTATAGAAATGTATGACTCTTGTCTAACTAAGATTGACGATAAGAAATTGCTGATTTCTTTTGTAATTAAAACACGTTTGACTAAAACAGCTAGATTAAAGATTAAGACTGAATATAAAACAGTTAACGATTTGATCACAGATATTAAAACATTTTTACTAACAAAAAAGTCAGCAAATTCCTTATTAATCCAGATGAATAAATTATCTCAAAATGATTTAACTATCTCACAATTTGGACATAAATTAGAATATCTTGTTGTTGATTTAACTATCTCCCAGGCAAATTCCAATGATACAGCTAGTGCAATTTTAAGACCGATTAACGAAAAACTTGCAATTAAACGGTTTTCAGATGGACTTCGTAACAGGCGACTAGGTACGATCATCGCGGTTCGTGACTACGAGGAGCTAAAGGACGCCGTGCGGCTGAGGACGAGGAGTCATCCCAGCCAGATGATCAAGTGGTAATGAATATGAGAGGTAAGCCTGGAGGCAGAGGAATTTGGCAACGTAATGTACCACGGCCCCAAGGCCAAGGTTATTACTCCAATCGAGGTCATTACTACAATAACTATAACCAGAATAGTAACTACAACAATAATCGAGGTAATCATACTTTTAATCATCGTGGAAGAGGTAACGGTGAACAGCGTAAGCAGTTACACAGACGAGGTAATTATCGTGGTTTCAGAACTCAGTTTCGTGGAAAATCACAGCATAGAGCCTATTTTAGCGACCATCTTGGTAGACCTGACCAAGATCAGGGAAATCGCGAGTCAGAAAACCAGTTTTTTCAATCATAAAATATTAAGATGTCAAGGTTTAGATTGTGTTAGATTTCAGGTAGAAAAGTTAGTTTATTCATTCTTAGTTGATACTGGAGCAACTTTATCGGTTATAAACAAAACAATAGTGCCACAGTATATCAACTTACAAAGTAATGAGACTGTAATCAGAGGTATAGGTGGTACGATTTATTCTCATGAATTAGTCGACACTTAGCATTACAGTTGAACAATTGTTCACAAACAAAGTCATCATGTTACAAAGACTCAACTATGTTCATGTTTACATTTCATGTATTGGATAACATGCCATGCCAGGCAGATGGAATTCTTGGCTTAGACTTTTTAAGAACGTACAATGCAAATAAAGACTTATTGAATAACAAGTTAATATTACAAAATAATGATGTAGAGTGGAACTATTTAGATAGTGTGGAATTATTTAGAAATAATAATTATAATAGAAGTTTGCATATTCCATCTATTCATTTTATAGAAATTCCGTCAAACTTTAAGGATGAATATGTAGTTATTTCAAAACAACTATCAGATAACATATTTCTAGCAGGAAGCATACCATATCAATCTCCCTTTGTTTGACATAATTTGTGGAAACAAAGTTGATAATAAAATTAAATATAACTATCCCACACAAATTACAGACATTTGACACTGTACAAGTAATATATAATATACTTTTTATCAAAAATAATATAGCATTTCAAAGACCCCAAATAAATAATTGTTTATTGCATTACTTATATCTCATTCACTTACTTAGCACATAATTACAACTTATAGTACCTTATTGTAATATAGTATTATTCACAATAGTAAAAAGTACCTATACAGCCAGTTTAATTTTATAAATCAATAACATTGTCACCGGTAGTTTACTAATAATTATATAGTAGTTAACCTTCTCTTCGCTACTCAGTTTTCTGTGTTTATTCTCAGGTCTTGTGGAATTATGTCCATAAACATGATGACTCGCAAGGCCTGTGCACGTGACTTGGAGGACAAGCTTAAAAACACTCTGCAAGAGCTTAAGGCATCCCAACATCTATGCAATAAACTCAACCAGGAGCGTGAGGAAAGCGAGGTGGAGGTCAAAAATATTGTTGATAGGAATAGTCAACTGAAGAAGGAACTGGCTGAGCTTCATCACAAATACACTGAAGTCCTCAATCAGCGCGATCAACTTCAGGACATAGTAACATCGTTTAATGATTGCAGTGACGCTCATGAGAGGGCTCTTACTCGGATCTCCAAATTAGAGATTAGTCTAAATCAGGCCAATGACCAAATTAACTGTCTACAATCTGACATCAGCTGTCACCAATCTAATAACACCATGTCCCTGTATGATGAGCTGATTGGGAGTAATTCTTGTCATCAATCAGTTGGTTCTTCTTTGGTTACTATTGATTTAACTAATGAAAGCTTGATACCACAGCAAATAAATAATAAATTATCAAGCCATAATAAAATAAAAAAATACCTAAAACTCAATAAGTTTATTAAGAAAACAAAAAATTACATTAAAAAACAAAAATGTCTTAATAAAAATTTAGGATTGAGAAAAGAGCGTTTGAATCTTCTAGGAAAATTAAAAGAATGTAATAAAATCTTAATAAATACACAAAACAAGTATGAAACTGACACTCAGCAACTGCTCTCTGACCTTGAGTACAAAGAAAAATGTCTTAAGGACTTATTTTCCAGATATGAAAATGCTCAAAAAGAAATCAATGAGCATATACTGGCAGCGACCCAACTTGTTGACCTATGCAAGTACAATGAGGAGAGACTTGTTTCTATAACAAACACTCACAAGATATGTGACTGTAACCATTTGTCTGCTGGTGGGTCGCTTCCAGTGTTTTCTTGTGGCCAGGGTGCTGAGCAGGGTGGCAGTGACAAATCAATTTGCTCTTCTCCACCAATTGTAAATACCGTGGTGTTTTCAGATGAAATAGGGACTGACTTTGGCTCAATTATGTCTAATCACCTCAACCATTCTCTTACAAACTATTGTATGCCGGGAGCATCTTATTCCCAAATAATAAATAAAATATTAGCAACTAAATTTGATAGGCAAACTATTATTGTAATATTAATTGGCCAAGCAATAAATATAAGTAAAAAAGATTTAATTAATAGTTATAATTCCTTGATGAAACTAGGGGTAATGAATGTAATGTTATGTGCTTTTCCATACTGTTCTAAGTACTCTGAAAAAGATAATAATTATATATGGAATTTAAATAATTTAATGTACAACGTGACATTTCGTCATAGTGACGTTTTTACTTTTTTTGATTCTAACAAGTTTGTTAGTAATATACAAATGACTCGGGATACTTTAATAATTCCTAAAAAATGTAAAAAACTTATTGCTACCCTTGTAGCATATAATATTAATAGGTTAAGGAATGGTACAGTATTAATTAATAATACAATTTCCATTAATATAAATAATAATTTAAACGGTTAGTTTCGACAACAGAGAAGCCTAGTAGTTCCATTGTACTAATTCACCAGAATATTAATCGCTTCTTTGGCAAAATTCTTGATATTGATTTATTATTAGATAAAATTAATCTAGATATTTTATGTTTTACGGAGACATGGCTCAAACCAGAAACTATGCTTTTTAATATTAAAAACTTTGTAGTAGCCAGTGTATTCAACAGATTATCCGCTGTAGGCGGTGGCTCAATTATTCTTTTGAATAATAATATTAAATTCAAAGAACGGAAAGATATTTGTAGTCTCTCGGTTGAGCGCGTTTGTGAGGTGTCTTGTGCAGAGTTGGATAGCTACATAATTGTTTGTGTGTATAGACCTCCAGCATCAAATTTAACACTTTTCTTTAATATAATGGAAAATATTCTCCACAAATTATTTAATTCTCAGAAGTCCATAGTTTTATGTGGAGATTTTAATATTGATATTCTAACCAACTCAAATGAAAAATGTAACTTTATTGCTTTATTAAAATCATTTAACTTAGATTTGTTGTTCAATGAGCCAACACGGTCAACACCCACTTCGTCTACTTGCATAGATAATATAATAAGTAATAGCAGTATATTAGGTAAATCAATTATAAGTGGTGTTCGCTCTGATCATATGGCTCAAATAGTAAAATTACCCTATGAACTAAATGTTTCTAAGAAAGTAAAGGAAATTCGACCTATTACAAAGGTGCGATTAGATAACTTAAAAAATAACTTAGAGTTCAGACTAAACTGTAAGACAAAAAATAGTAATGAGCCCAATGTTTTATATGGAAATTTATTAACTAGTATTTGCGATGAACTAAATAAAACCTGTCCTATCAAAAAAGTGAAGGTAAACGGTAAACTAGAGTTAAGTGATTGGGCCACTAAAGGAATTCGGAAAAGCAGAGATAAGTTGTATGAAATTTATCATTTAAGATCATTCACTCGTGACGAGGCATTCCATAAATATGTTAGAAATTATTCAAAATTATTTAAATTAGTATGTCATCAGGCAAAATCAATATACTTAAGTAATAAAATAGGTAAGGCTACCAATAAAATCAAGGCAGTTTGGAATGTCATAAATACGGAATCTGGTAAAATTAACAATAAAAACGAGCAGCTCACGTTAAAAATTAATGATAAAATTGTGTCAGATAAGTTGGAAGTAGCCACTGCTTTTGAAGATTTCTTCACAAGTATACCAGAGGAAACCACTAAAAGCCTTAACTCGTGTCCCGAAGCGGCTGAAGCACTTCTTAGGCAACATATTCAAAAATCTTTTCCCAGTTTTAAATTTTGTCACGTCACTTCTAGTGATATTTTAAAATTATTTAATAGCCTTAATTTAAAAAATACAGAAGACTTATGGGGATTGTCAGTAACGATTTTAAAATCAATAATAACAGTAATTGCACCTATTTTATCGGATATTTTCAATGAATGTATTGATCAGGGTTCTTTTCCTGACCTAATGAAGTATAGTAAAATAGTTCCAATATTTAAATCAGGCTGTAAAGATAATCCTTCTGATTATAGACCGGTATCTGTGCTTCCTGCACTTAGTAAAATCTTTGAAAAACTGTTGCTCAATTAAATGTTAGGTCATTTCAATAGTTCTGAGATACTGCATGGTCATCAGTTCGGTTTCACGAAGGGGAGATCTACATCAGATGCGGCAGCAAAATTATTGAAGCACATCTATGAAGCCTGGGAAAACTCACAGGATGCCATAGGCATTTTTTGTGATCTATCAAAGGCGTTTGACTGCGTTGACCACCGTACTCTGCTCCTAAAGCTTAATTATTATGGTATTCGTGGAACTGCTCATGAACTTGTTTTGTCTTATTTAACTAATCGCCAACAAAAGGTACGAGTTGAAGGTACAACGTCCAATGGTTCTGTAGTCAAAATGGGGGTACCTCAAGGTTCCATACTTGGGCCATTTCTATTTCTAGTATATATTAATGACTTACCGTCGGTCGTAAATGGTCTCTCAGATGTAGTCTTGTTTGCTGACGATACTTCATTCATTTTTAAAGTAGATAGAAAAGACAAAGAACTTACTAGAGTAAATGATACTTTGTCAATAGTTTCTAAATGGTTTGCTGTAAATAATCTTTTATTAAACTCAAAGAAAACAAAATGTTTAAGATTCGCTCTTCCAAACGTACCGCAAGTAGACAGTAGGGTATTAATAGATGACAGCAGCCTGGGACTAGTTGATAAAACTGTATTTTTGGGTATAACACTTGATATTAAACTACAGTGGGGTTCTCATGTACAATCTTTAGCTAGTAAATTGAGTTCTGCTGTATTTGCTGTTAAAAAAATTAGACAATTGACGAATGTTGAGACGGCCAGATTAGTTTATTTTGCATATTTCCATAGTCTTTTATCATATTGCGTTTTACTGTGGGGAGCTGCTGCAGATATTGAAACAATTTTTGTATTACAAAAAAGAGCCATTCGTGCAATCTACAATATGGGTCCACGTGAATCATTAAAGGAAATATTTAAGGAAATAAACGTAATGACTTTACCTTCACTGTATATATATGAAAATATTATGTTCATTCGAAAAAATGTAGATTTGTATAAATCAAATGTAGAGATTCATAATTTCAATACAAGACAAAAAGATAAATTAGTTGTTCCGTATTTTAGATTAGCTAGAGTTAAAAAGTCATTTCTTGGGAATAGTGTTCGCTTTTATAATAAATTACCAGCATCTGTTACCAAGATGACTGATTCTAGATTCAAATCGTACATAAAAAAAGTTTTGAAAGAAAAAGCTTATTACAAGGTAGCCCAATATATTGAGGATAAAGATGTCTGGAGGTAGCTGCACTCTGTACAAGTACCTACACATTGTTTTTGTTTTTTTTACTGTTAATTACCATTTTTTTTTTTTAATACGCTGTTATTAGCTTGGTATTTTTTGTTTTAGTTTACTATGTAGGTAACTAATGCGGGTTATAATTTTTTATGTATTTTTGTATTACTTTAAGAATAAAATTGTTAAACATTTGAAAAAAAAAGCCAATATAGTCAGATGGTCCAAAAATATTTAAAAAATGTAACCTTGCGGAGTTTCTTGCCGGTTCTTCTCAGTTGAAGGCTGACTTCCGAACCGGTGGTAACTTCTGTAATTCGACCTTCATAAGTGCCCTTCTAGGGCCTAAACTGAATAAATGGTTTTGACTTTGACTTTGAAGCATAGTACAACCTAAAAACGGTAAAATACCAATTAAAATTTTAAATACACGTGAAAAAGACGTTAATTTACCTTATTTCGAACCAGATTTGGAAAGGTTATGCGATTATAGTTTATGTCAGTTCAGTTAAACAAATACGAATGCTGATAGGGTGAAATGACTTTTATCTGTATTAAACCTTAATTACTTAGAATCTGTTTTTTTTTGTAATATAATGATGTACTTTAAGTGCATCATTAAAATTACAATCTAGCCAAAAGACTAATGAGTAACTTAAATTTGACTTAAACTGCTAAGTAGAGTAAACTATAAGAATGTGTCCATTAACACTTTTCTTAATGTCTCTATTAAGGGGAAGACACTTTGTTCACGTGTTCTTTACGGGTAGCACTATACTACGTTACACTAGCACTTCACTAAACTAATTCGAAGGGTTTCGTCCGTTTTAACCTTCTCACTAAGTCCGTGTTGTCGAGCAGCTGGATAGCTTCGAGGTTTACATGATGAAGAAGCCTTTGTTGATGAGCTTCAGCGTGTTTTTTTGCACAATGTTGGCTACAAGTTCCACTTTAAGGTCCCTATGGAGGTCGTCATTTCTAATGTACCAGGGCGCGTTTACGATACCTCTGAGTACTTTGTTTTGGAATCGTTGTATAAACTGAATATTGCACTGTTTGGTACAGCCCCACAGCTGTATACCGTAAGTCCATACTGGCATGAGGACTTGCTTGTAGATTAATAATTTGTTGTGTACTGACAACGAAGAATGCTTCCCAAGTAGCCAGTACATCTTTTGGTAGCGGAGTTTTAACTCGTCACTTTTCTTTTTAACATGAGCTTTCCAGCGAAGTTTTGCATCTAATGTCATTCCAAGATATTTAGCTGTATTTTCATATGGTATAGCTTGGTTGTTTATACCGGGTGACTTTTTTTACCGTCTTGAAATAAAATTGGGCGTGATAGGTAAATGGAATAGAAGCCTATGGCATAGTTACTTTATTTATTTAATTATTTTACTAACATAGTCTGAAATTATTCTACCAATATACACTACTCATTTACACTCTATTTTGCACATTAAAAGATTTAAAATATAAATTCGAAAAAAAAAATTAAAATAATCCAAAACCGTAAACATAGTTACCCTAATAAACGCGCGACAAATTTTATGAATGATTTCGCTACAAATGCCTACAACTCTCTCCCAAGCACACTCGCACCCGCCGGGCGCCCCTTCTCGCCGGCCGCCGTCGGCGCAGGTAGGCACAGGCATCCCGAATTCCGCCATTCCCCACCCCCCGCCCGGCCGCCCGCCAACCATCCACCGCCCGCCGCCCGCGCAGTCGCTTGCAATTAGGCATTCCGTGACGTCGTGTTTGTTACCTACGTCATCTATTCGCATTGTTTACATTACCTTCGGTCGCTCGCGCTCGCTGTGATATTACCGTAAACATGTAGGAATACAACAATGTAGAGTATTTAGCAATGGTGCAGTGTTATATCATGTCTGGTGAAAGCTTAGATGGTGCAAGGCGAATGTATACAGAACCACAACATCTTCAATCTCTTCGCCGGCAGGTTATTCCGGATCCGCAAATTCCCAGCACTACTTTGATTTTGAATACGTATCAACTGTCCAGCCCTTTACAAAAGATCGGTGCGCGAGTATCTGGACAGTCAGTTCAGTGGCAGGTGGATAGGTCGCGGGGGACCTGTGAACTGCCAGACCTAACCCCTTTGGACTTATTTGTGGGCCGAACTAAAACGGTTGGTGTACACTGAAGAAGCTCGCAGTGTCAGTGTGTTAAAACATCGCATAATAGACGCTTTTAATATTTTAAAAAGTGATAGAAACACCCTTCGTAGTTTAACAAACGAGAGAAACGGTGGACACTTTGAACAATTACTGCGATATCGCTAAAAGGTACTTAATTATTTTGTCATTATGTTGTAGTTGTAGTTAACGTATAATCTTATAGGTATCAACTATTTTATTCGTTCTGATAAATAATGTTATGTTAGATGGTCCTAAGCCCTTAAAAGTATGAAGGGAAGATCGAAATCTCTAAAATAACAGTTTGTTAAACCGCAACGGTAGAAATGCGTAGGTACTGACGCTATCTATTTCGCTCGCACTTCATTCATGCGCGATCCCGTTCTTGGTAGTAATAGGCAGTGTAGGCACCTATTTTATTTACTATTACGCACGCGCCGCCGCGCAGTGTAGAATGTTATCTTTTTATGTATTTTATTGGATTTTCTGAACTTTAATAACCGAAATGCTAGTACACAAATATTAACGTCCATAGATTCTATTCCACAAACATAACACACCATGTTATTATCAAGACGGTAAAAAAAATCACCCGGTATATACCGCATGATAATTTTCTCTTTTGTTTGAAAAATCTATATGCGTTGATTTTGCTTCATTCAGCTTTATTTTCCATTTTTTCGTAAAGTCAATGATGATGTTGACAGCTTTTTGGACCTTCTCCACTGCTTCTGCATGTGTGGAACCTGTAGCCATTATTGCTGTGTCATCTGCAAACGTTGCAATGGTATTGTTTTTTGGTCTAAGTCTGGGATATCACAAGTGTATAATAGGTACAGGACCGGACCTAAGACACTACCCTGGGGTACCCAAGCTTTTATCTCCTTAAGTTCTGAATGTGCATTGTCTTGTCTGATTCTGAACATTCTCCGTGTCAGATAGGACTTTAAGATATCAGCAAACTGTTTAGGAAGCATATTTCGAACTTTGTGTACAAGACCTTCATGCCACACTTTATCGAATGCTTGAGCTACATCTAGAAAAACTGTAGAACAAACTTTTTTTTCTTCTAACGCCTTTTCTATAATGTTTGTGATTCGGTGTACTTGATCTATGGTAGAATGCTTTTCTCTAAAACCAAATTGATAGTCTGGGATTAGGTTTCGTTCTTCTATGATAGGCTTCAGCCGTCTCAAGAGCAGTTTTTCAAATAATTTTGATAAAATTGGTAACAGGGAAATTGGTCTGTATGATGTTGTTTCATTGAGTGGTTTGCCGGGTTTGGGTATTGTGGGAACGTACACGCACACATTCAAATGTACCTAGATATAAGTAATTGGATTTAATGTAATAAGTCAGTTGGCATTGGACACTTGGATGTATCACTTGTTCTCCCGGTAGGGATCCCCAATAGTGGTGACCCCGCGTAAAATAGTCGCACGTTCGCCTCCGTGCAGTACGTACATAATACGGTCCGGCCATGAACACCCAGTACGGTCCGCCCGCTCCGCCCGTTCCGCTCGCGACGATAACACCGCCGACTCCGTCAGTGAGCGTGAAAAGCGAAGAACAACAAGCCATCATTTCTTCACTGTCAATAACAAACAAAATACCGGATTTTTGGCCTGAAAATCCACGTTTGTGGTTCGTGCAAGTGGAAGCGATCCTCGCACCGCAAAAAACGTCAGATGCAAATAAATACTACATGGTAGTGGCGAAACTAAGCAAAGAAGCCATTCAGCAGGTTGCCGACATTGTGGGAAACCCACCTGAAAGCAACAAATTCGACACTCTAAAGAAACGATTACTGCAAATCTACGAAGAGTCCGAAACACGGCAAATTCAGAAATTAATTTCGGAAGTGGAATTAGGAGATCAAAAGCCCAGTCACCTGTTACGAAAAATGAAAGAATTAGCCAGAAACAAAATAGAAGAGGATACCTTAAAAATACTTTGGCAAGGTCATTTACCATCATCGGTACGAGCAGTGTTAACAGTCACATCAACAAAAGACTTAGACGAACTAGCCATCATAGCAGACAAAATCATGGATACTCACCAGCAACAGACACAAATCAATCAGGTAGCACGAAGCAGCGAAAGTAGCACAACCGCATACGATGTTGCAGCCATAATGACTGAAATAGCGAAAATCAACATGAGAATGGACGAAATTGATAGAGGAAGAGGAAGATCCAGGATGAGGAGCAGAGATGGATACAGGAACTTCAAAAATCACCGTTCGCGATCAAGGTCCCGCAGAACACCTCAGGATTCTGACTGGCTATGCTCATATCACTGGAGGTACCGGAGCAGAGCACGAAAATGTACAGCCCCGTGCAACTGGAAAACCAAGAACCAGTCTCCCCAAACGGAAAACTAACAGCACTACAACCGGTAGCGGGAAGTTGTACAGCTAAAGATCACCGCTTAATAGTAAGTGATATAAAATCTAATATCAAATTTTTAGTAGACTCAGGTGCTTGTATTTCTGTATTACCTAAATTTTTAGTTAAAAACAAAAGAGAATTATGTACAAATTCGGATTTTAAACTTTTTGCCGCAAATGGGTCAGTAATTAAAACATATGGCACAAAGACACTTACATTGAATTTAAAACTCAGACGTGATTTTCAATGGACATTTGTTGTATGTGACGTCAAACAACCAATACTAGGCGTAGATTTTTTAAATAATTTCAAATTAATATTAGATATTAATGGTCGTTGTTTAGTTGATAAAATAACTAATCTGGCAGTACACGGAACGATCATAAACCATTGTGAACCCACGATTTCCGCATTACGTAAAGATCATCCGATATATGATACCTTAATAAGATACCCAGACATTCTTAAGCCAATGTCATTTAAAGAAACGCCGAAACATTCTGTTTATCATTATATTGACACCACAGGTCCTCCTATCTTTTGTAAACCGAGACCTTTAGCCCCGGAACGATACAGGATTGCTAAAGACGAATTCAAAACCATGTTAGATGTAGGTATTTGTAGACCATCCAAATCGGAATGGGCAAGTCCCTTACACTTGGTACCAAAGAAAGACGGTCAGGTTCGTCCTTGCGGCGACTATAGAGCTTTGAACTCGGTAACTAGACCTGATAGATATCCCATACCTCGAGTACAGGATTTCACATACCTTTTAGCTGGCAAGACAGTATTCTCAAAGATAGACATTAAAAAAGCTTATCATAATATATTAATAAACCCAGACGATATTTGTAAGACGGCGATCACAACACCGTTCGGATTATACGAATTCGAACGAATGACTTTCGGTTTAAGGAATGCTGCACAGACATTCCAACGTTTCATGACAAATACAGTGTTATCAGGATTAGATTTTTTATATTGCTATGCTGATGATATTTTAATTAGCTCTTTAAATATTACCCAACATCTAGAACACTTAGAATTAGTATTTCAGAGATTGAATGAATTTGGCATCACCATTAATTTAGAAAAATGTACTTTCAAAACCACTAGTATTGAATTCTTGGGATATAAAGTTACTACAACTGGTGTTAAACCATTAGAAGCCAAAGTGCAAGCAATTGTTAATTATCCCAAACCCCAAAACGTCAGTCAGTTAAGAAAATTTTTAGGCATTGTCAATTTTTATCGAAATCATTTACCCAGAGCAGTAGAATATTTAGAGATATTAAACAAATACATTCACAAGGCTAAAAAGAACGACAAAACATTGATAGCATGGACGCCGGATGCTGAACAAGCATTCATAGAATGTAAGAATAGTATAACGAACGCAGTCAGGTTGACATTCCCAGTAGCAAACGCGCCACTCGCATTATTTGCCGACGCATCAAATAACTGTGTTGGTGCCGTGTTACAACAGCACGTGGATGGCAAATGGCATCCACTAGGCTATTTTTCCAGGAAATTAACCGACACACAGAAAAATTATAGTACATATGACCGAGAACTACTTGCTATATTTTTAGCCGCAGAACATTTTAGAAGCCTATTTGAAGGTAGAGAGTTGATCATATTTACGGATCACAAGCCTTTAACATTTGCATTTGCAAAACTGTGTAAAAATAATAAGAAAGAAAGTCCGAGACGTATTAGACAATTAATTTTTATTAGTGAGTTCACAACTGACATACGTCATGTGTGTGGACAGGACAACATTGTTGCAGACGCCTTATCGCGCATAGAATCCATAGAATGCACTTCGAACGTTATTGATTACGAACAGTTAGCTATAGAACAAGACAATGATTTAGAACTCAAAGGTTTTTTAAATAATTCTAGATACCAGTTAAAAAAATTTTTAGTTCCAAATTCTAATAAGCATATTTATTGCGAGATATCAAGCGAAAGTGCAAGACCTTATGTTACACAGAATTTCAGGAAAAACGTTTTTCAGGCAATACACAATCTTAGTCATCCAGGCATGCGTACGACACGCCAGATGATAAAAGAAAAATTTAATCTAGTTGTTATGAAATACATTTATATGTTCATGTTTACTCCAAATCTAATTTAATCATGGTTTTCATTATACTATTGGTGTATACTACACACAAAATCATGCTATGTTCCTTATTAATCATAACCAATTCAAGCATTATTTCTTTTTATTTTGTTTTGATAATTATAGGTTATAGAAAAAAAAAAAAAAAAAAAAAATTAAAATTTGGTGGCCAAGTATGAATCGTGACATAGGTGTATGGTCAAAAACATGTATTAGTTGTCAGAAATCTAAAGTAAATAGGCATACTACTTCTACTTATGGTCAGTATTCACCAGCTGATAGATTTGATCACATGCATATTGATTTAATAGGACCACTGCCCATAACAGAAAATGACTACAGGTATTGTTTAACTGTCATGGACAGAGGTACAGGTTGGCCAGAGGTTTACCCTCTGAAGGATATTTCAGCTGAAACGGTAGCAAAAACTATGTATACTGAGTGGATATGCAGATTCGGTTGCCCTGTTAAACTCACTAGTGACCAGGGCAGGCAATTTGAGAGTAGGTTATTCGCAATTTTAATGTCATATCTCGGTGTACAAAAGATAAGGACAACCCCATACCATCCCCAAAGTAACGGTGTAGTTGAGCGATGGAATAGATGTGTTAAGGCATCATTAATGGCAAGGTTAAATGACAATAAAAATTGGACGCACGAACTACCTAGTGTAATGTTAGGACTTCGTGCAGCCATCAAACATGAAACAGGGATAAGTGCCGCACAAATGGTTTATGGACGATCCCTACGATTGCCAGGAGAATTTTTTGTAGATGTAAGCAATGATTACGATCCTTATAGTGTGGTACAGAATATTAATAACACGATAAAGACGTTCAAACCGATTAGTATGAAATCTAATAATTCTAAAGCATTCTTTGTACATCCAGATCTTAAGGATTGTTCACACGTATTTTTAAGAATTGACAGGATCAAGAAATCATTAACATGTCCCTATGAAGGCCCATATAAAGTTTTAGGAAGAACAGACAAAGTATATAAAATTCAATTAACAGACAGAATTATATCAGTTTCTATAGATAGACTTAAACCTGCGTATATATTAAATGAAGAATTATTAGTAGATAAAAGCAATAATGTAAAGAAAACTCAAAGTGGTAGAATTATTAAAACCCCTGTCAGATTCTTATAAATACTAAATATAACTTAATTGAGATATTTTAAGAAAATAAATATTGTTAGAAGCAAACCCTGTACAATGACTAGTATATAAGAAGCGCTGAATAGACGCATAACAATGTAATAGAAATACTCAGTACAAAGTTCATATTACCTTTTAGCTTAGCCAACGAAAAAAGTTGTGAATGCCACTCTATTATCATATCGCACAATCGTAGTGAGGACTACCTTATATTGTTTAATTATATACATACTATAATATTGTATTATTTTAACAATGGGCAAATCATATAGTGTAGAGAAAAAAACTGAAGAACTAGTTATAGCCCAAAACGGTGCTAACAATGCATCAAATTCGCATTTAGAACAAACCTTAGAAAAGTATGGCTGGATAATACTCACCATACTAG
The DNA here is from genome assembly GCA_951361185.1 of Ochropacha duplaris. Taxonomy (NCBI): domain Eukaryota; kingdom Metazoa; phylum Arthropoda; class Insecta; order Lepidoptera; family Drepanidae; genus Ochropacha; species Ochropacha duplaris. The sequence goes on along the minus strand of OX592709.1, from coordinate 1,866,474 downwards.
CAGTAATTACCATATACCTTGCATACGTGATATATCAAAAATGTAAAAAGAGTACTAAAAAGATGCTGCAAAAAGAGATGACAGTCTGGTATAGTGCAACAAACCTTCCGGTGGGTCAGCAGCAGCCGCAACCACGTCATATTATATAATATTGTTCAACAGTGTTATCAATCTTCTACTATTGTAACGAGTGTAATCTTGTGTAGTGAAAACAAAGAATGTACTAGGTAGGTACGTATAGCTATTTTGTTACTCTATGTATTCAGATAATAGTTGCGTAATTTTTATTATTGTCTTAAAAAATGTTTTTTTTTTAAAAAAGGGGGGAGTACTGTGGGAACGTACACGCACACATTCAAATGTACCTAGATATAAGTAATTGGATTTAATGTAATAAGTCAGTTGGCATTGGACACTTGGATGTATCACTTGTTCTCCCGGTAGGGATCCCCAATAGGTATCATAATAACAGCTACCTTCCACATATCAGGTACATGTTTAAGTCTAAATGTAGCATTGATAAGAGTGGTTAGCTTGACTATGGCTTTACGTGGAAGATTTCGGAGAACTTCTGCTGTAATAAGGTCAAAGCCAGGTGCTTTCTTTAGATTTAGACGATTGATCTCACTGTGTACTTCTTTTGGAGTAACGAGTTTTGTCTTGATCTTCATTTGATGTTTCATCCAATCTCATTTGTTTAGAGAACTCATTATATGACTGGAATATATTTTTTGATACTGTTGCCCTATAATGCCGTTATACAACAAGGTTTTAGTTCAACCGCGTTTAAGCTTAACAATTATTCATGTTTTCCTTTTAATTTTGAATGTATCTAAAGGTTACCAGACTTAAAAGCAGTAAAGTACTGTTAAACGCACTAAAGCCTAACATCAGTCAGTTCCACATTAAATAATATTATGCTAAATCGACGCTATGTGCTTTAACGTCGTTTTAGTTATTCATTGAAGGTATATTTTTTGTGCATTTTAACAGACAATATTTTGATGTGAAAAAAAATACACTAAAATGCCGCTACGTATAGCGTAGCGGCATTTTAGTCGATGACTCAAAAGGTTTCGGTTACAACGATGATAAACTAAAACGCAAAGAACATTTTTTCATTCAATTCAATTATATTAAAGATAATGATACCCCAGTAATTCGAAAGTATGCAGCTTGATCTATGTTTTGGTACTTCTAAGTCTTAAATTGATGTAGTCATTAAAAAGTTACATCGGTTTAAATTTTTCCCGCGGTTTTTGTACGTTATTCAAAACAAATGCTTCGGCACATAACGGCATTTAAGTTATACCACGGCAGTATTATCATCCTATGAAGCCGTGCACTCGATATGTGTATACCCTTTCCGTTACATCCTGTATAGATATCCTCCATCGTTAACTGATCTGCGGAGATTTTTACTTATTTTTATTTTATTTTTACTTTTTTTTAGTATTTTAAGACACTCCAGTAAATAGTATCAATCAGTTTTTTTTTTATCTGACGTGTATTAATCAGTGTATTCCTGTTAATGTTCTATGTCGTACAGATCTGAACTACAACACGGTGGCTGCCACACAAACAACTCTCGACGTAAAGGAGTATGATGCAACAGCATTATACTATTTCAAGGACTGAGAAACAGTATTCATTGACTGTAAAAGGTCACTGCACAAAAATGGTTTAAAGATGATGTAAAATAAGAAAAATAAATTCCAGACGTGTTTAATGGCTCATGCCATGCAACTTTCTCGAATGTGGGCATGAAACGTGTGGCAAGCGAAGTTTGTTCCGAAATTGCTAAATTTTGACCAAAAGCAACGTCGCATTAGTATCGCTCAGGAGTTGTTAAATTACGTCAACGACGATCCAGGTTTGCTCAAAAGGGTCATAACTGGTGACGAAACGTAGTATATGGTTATGATGTCGAAACCAAGGCCCAATCATCCCAATGGAAGCGGCCAGATGAGCCAAGACCGAAAAAAGCACGCCAAGTTCGATCAAACGTGAAGGTTTTGCTCACTGTTTTCTTCGATTACAATGGCGTGGTGCATCATGAGTTCTTGCCAACAGGTCGTACAGTTAATAAGGAATACTACAAGGAAGTTATGCAACATTTGCATATGTTATATCAATACGACTCAAACGATCGGAATTGTGGAAAAACAAATCATGGATTCTGCATCACGATAATGCACCAGCTCACACATCAATGCTTGTTCGTGATTTTTTGGCCAAAAACAACACCGTAATCATGCATCAACCACCGTATTCACCGGATTTGGCTCCCTGCGACTTTTTCCTATTCCCAAAACTGAAAAGACCAATGAAAGGAAAGCGTTTTGTCACAATTGATGATATAAAGTCTGAATCGAAGAACGAGCTGATGGCCATACGGAAAAGCGCATTTCAGAAGTGCTTCGAGGTTTGGAAGAAGCGCTGGCATAAGTGCATTATATCTGAGGGGGATTACTTTGAAGGGGACAAAATGGATATTGATGAATAAATAAATTATTTAAAAAAAAAAACACCTTTTCTTTTGAACAGACTGTGTGTGGCAAGCGAAGTTTGTTCCGAAATTGCTAAATTTTGGCATCATGAGTTCTTGCCAACAGGTCGTACAGTTAATAAGGAATACTACAAGGAAGTTATGCGACATTTGCGTGTTATAACAATACGACAACGATCGGAATTGTGGAAAAACAAATCATGGATTCTGCATCACGATAATGCACCAACTCACACATCAATGCTTGTTCGTGATTTTTTGGTCAAAAACAACACCGTAATCATGCCTCAACCACCGTATTCACCGGATTTGGCTCCCTGCGACTTTTTCTTATTCCCAAAACTGAAAAGACCAATGAAAGGAAAGCGTTTTGTCACAATTGATGATATAAAGTCTGAATCGAAGAACGAGCTGATGGCCATACCGAAAAGCGCATTTCAGAAGTGCTCCGAGGTTTGGAAGAAGCGCTGGCATAAGTGCATTATATCTGAGGGGGATTACTTTGAAGGGGACAAAATGGATATTGATGAATAAATAAATTCTTTTAAAAAAAAACAAAATTCACCTTTTCTTTTGAACAGACTGCGTACAACCACGATGCGTTTGATAGAGTTTTGAACGGTTGTCATCAACTAAACCGGCCAAAGGAAATGGGCATAGACGAAATAATAGAGATAAAATTAAAAAAAACCATGCCGCGTATTATCATCCTATGAAGCCGTGCACTCGATATGTGTATACCCTTTCCGTTACATCCTGTATAGATATCCTCCATCGTTAACTGATCTGCGGAGATTTTTACTTATTTTTATTTTATTTTTACTTTTTTTTAGTATTTTAAGACACTCCAGTAAATAGTATCAATCAGTTTTTTTTTTATCTGACGTGTATTAATCAGTGTATTCCTGTTAATGTTCTATGTCGTACAGATCTGAACTACAACACGGTGGCTGCCATACAAACAACTCTCGATGTAAAGGAGTATGATGCAACAGCATTATACTATTTCAAGGACTGAGAAACAGTATTCATTGAGTGTAAAAGGTCACTGCACAAAAATGGTTTAAAGATGATGTAAAATAAGAAAAATAAATTCCAGACGTGTTTAATGGCTCATGCCATGCAACTTTCTCGAATGTGGGCATGAAACGTGTGGCAGCGAAGTTTGTTCCGAAATTGCTAAATTATGACCAAAAGCAACGTCGCATTAGTATCGCTCAGGAGTTGTTAAATTACGTCAACGACGATCCAGGTTTGCTCAAAAGGGTCATAACTGGTGACGAAACGTAGTATATGGTTATGATGTCGAAACCAAGGTCCAATCATCCCAATGGAAGCGGCCAGATGAGCCAAGACCGAAAAAAGCACGCAACGTTCGATCAAACGTGAAGGTTTTGCTCACTGTTTTCTTCGATTACAATGGCGTGGTGCATCATGAGTTCTTGCCAACAGGTCGTACAGTTAATAAGGAATAATACTACAAGGAAGTTATGCAACATTTGCGTGTTATAACAATACGACTCAAACGATCGGAATTGTGGAAAAACAAATCATGGATTCTGCATCACGATAATGCACCAACTCACACATCAATGCTTGTTCGTGATTTTTTGGTCAAAAACAACACCGTAATCATGCCTCAACCACCGTATTCACCGGATTTGGCTCCCTGCGACTTTTTCTTATTCCCAAAACTGAAAAGACCAATGAAAGGAAAGCGTTTTGTCACAATTGATGATATAAAGTCTGAATCGAAGAACGAGCTGATGGCCATACCGAAAAGCGCATTTCAGAAGTGCTCCGAGGTTTGGAAGAAGCGCTGGCATAAGTGCATTATATCTGAGGGGGATTACTTTGAAGGGGACAAAATGGATATTGATGAATAAATAAATTATTTAAAAAAAAAAACACCTTTTCTTTTGAACAGACTGTGTGTGGCAAGCGAAGTTTGTTCCGAAATTGCTAAATTTTGGCATCATGAGTTCTTGCCAACAGGTCGTACAGTTAATAAGGAATACTACAAGGAAGTTATGCAACATTTGCGTGTTATAACAATACGACTCAAACGATCGGAATTGTGGAAAAACAAATCATGGATTCTGCATCACGATAATGCACCAACTCACACATCAATGCTTGTTCGTGATTTTTTGGTCAAAAACAACACCGTAATCATGCCTCAACCACCGTATTCACCGGATTTGGCTCCCTGCGACTTTTTCTTATTCCCAAAACTGAAAAGACCAATGAAAGGAAAGCGTTTTGTCACAATTGATGATATAAAGTCTGAATCGAAGAACGAGCTGATGGCCATACCGAAAGGCGCATTTCAGAAGTGCTCCGAGGTTTGGAAGAAGCGCTGGCATAAGTGCATTATATCTGAGGGGGATTACTTTGAAGGGGACAAAATGGATATTGATGAATAAATAAATTCTTTTAAAAAAAAAACAAAATTCACCTTTTCTTTTGAACAGACTGCGTACAACCACGATGCGTTTGATAGAGTTTTGAACGGTTGTCATCAACTAAACCGGCCAAAGGAAATGGGCATAGACGAAATAATAGAGATAAAATTAAAAAAAACCATGCCGCGTATTATCATCCTATGAAGCCGTGCACTCGATATGTGTATACCCTTTCCGTTACATCCTGTATAGATATCCTCCATCGTTAACTGATCTGCGGAGATTTTTACTTATTTTTATTTTATTTTTACTTTTTTTTAGTATTTTAAGACACTCCAGTAAATAGTATCAATCAGTTTTTTTTTATCTGACGTGTATTAATCAGTGTATTCCTGTTAATGTTCTATGTCGTACAGATCTGAACTACAACACGGTGGCTGCCATACAAACAACTCTCGATGTAAAGGAGTATGATGCAACAGCATTATACTATTTCAAGGACTGAGAAACAGTATTCATTGACTGTAAAAGGTCACTGCACAAAAATGGTTTAAAGATGATGTAAAATAAGAAAAATAAATTCCAGACGTGTTTAATGGCTCATGCCATGCAACTTTCTCGAATGTGGGCATGAAACGTGTGGCAGCGAAGTTTGTTCCGAAATTGCTAAATTTTGACCAAAAGCAACGTCGCATTAGTATCGCTCAGGAGTTGTTAAATTACGTCAACGACGATCCAGGTTTGCTCAAAAGGGTCATAACTGGTGACGAAACGTAGTATATGGTTATGATGTCGAAACCAAGGCCCAATCATCCCAATGGAAGCGGCCAGATGAGCCAAGACCGAAAAAGGCACGCCAAGTTCGATCAAACGTGAAGGTTTTGCTCACTGTTTTCTTCGATTACAATGGCGTGGTGCATCATGAGTTCTTGCCAACAGGTCGTACAGTTAATAAGGAATACTACAAGGAAGTTATGCAACATTTGCATATGTTATATCAATACGACTCAAACGATCGGAATTGTGGAAAAACAAATCATGGATTCTGCATCACGATAATGCACCAGCTCACACATCAATGCTTGTTCGTGATTTTTTGGCCAAAAACAACACCGTAATCATGCATCAACCACCGTATTCACCGGATTTGGCTCCCTGCGACTTTTTCCTATTCCCAAAACTGAAAAGACCAATGAAAGGAAAGCGTTTTGTCACAATTGATGATATAAAGTCTGAATCGAAGAACGAGCTGATGGCCATACGGAAAAGCGCATTTCAGAAGTGCTTCGAGGTTTGGAAGAAGCGCTGGCATAAGTGCATTATATCTGAGGGGGATTACTTTGAAGGGGACAAAATGGATATTGATGAATAAATAAATTATTTAAAAAAAAAAACACCTTTTCTTTTGAACAGACTGTGTGTGGCAAGCGAAGTTTGTTCCGAAATTGCTAAATTTTGGCATCATGAGTTCTTGCCAACAGGTCGTACAGTTAATAAGGAATACTACAAGGAAGTTATGCGACATTTGCGTGTTATAACAATACGACTCAAACGATCGGAATTGTGGAAAAACAAATCATGGATTCTGCATCACGATAATGCACCAACTCACACATCAATGCTTGTTCGTGATTTTTTGGTCAAAAACAACACCGTAATCATGCCTCAACCACCGTATTCACCGGATTTGGCTCCCTGCGACTTTTTCTTATTCCCAAAACTGAAAAGACCAATGAAAGGAAAGCGTTTTGTCACAATTGATGATATAAAGTCTGAATCGAAGAACGAGCTGATGGCCATACCGAAAAGCGCATTTCAGAAGTGCTCCGAGGTTTGGAAGAAGCACTGGCATAAGTGCATTATATCTGAGGGGGATTACTTTGAAGGGGACAAAATGGATATTGATGAATAAATAAATTCTTTTAAAAAAAAAACAAAATTCACCTTTTCTTTTGAACAGACTGCGTACAACCACGATGCGTTTGATAGAGTTTTGAACGGTTGTCATCAACTAAACCGGCCAAAGGAAATGGGCATAGACGAAATAATAGAGATAAAATTAAAAAAAACCATGCCGCGTATTATCATCCTATGAAGCCGTGCACTCGATATGTGTATACCCTTTCCGTTACATCCTGTATAGATATCCTCCATCGTTAACTGATCTGCGGAGATTTTTACTTATTTTTATTTTATTTTTACTTTTTTTTAGTATTTTAAGACACTCCAGTAAATAGTATCAATCAGTTTTTTTTTTATCTGACGTGTATTAATCAGTGTATTCCTGTTAATGTTCTATGTCGTACAGATCTGAACTACAACACGGTGGCTGCCATACAAACAACTCTCGATGTAAAGGAGTATGATGCAACAGCATTATACTATTTCAAGGACTGAGAAACAGTATTCATTGACTGTAAAAGGTCACTGCACAAAAATGGTTTAAAGATGATGTAAAATAAGAAAAATAAATTCCAGACGTGTTTAATGGCTCATGCCATGCAACTTTCTCGAATGTGGGCATGAAACGTGTGGCAGCGAAGTTTGTTCCGAAATTGCTAAATTTTGACCAAAAGCAACGTCGCATTAGTATCGCTCAGGAGTTGTTAAATTACGTCAACGACGATCCAGGTTTGCTCAAAAGGGTCATAACTGGTGACGAAACGTAGTATATGGTTATGATGTCGAAACCAAGGCCCAATCATCCCAATGGAAGCGGCCAGATGAGCCAAGACCGAAAAAAGCACGCAAAGTTCGATCAAACGTGAAGGTTTTGCTCACTGTTTTCTTCGATTACAATGGCGTGGTGCATCATGAGTTCTTGCCAACAGGTCGTACAGTTAATAAGGAATAATACTACAAGGAAGTTATGCAACATTTGCGTGTTATAACAATACGACTCAAACGATCGGAATTGTGGAAAAACAAATCATGGATTCTGCATCACGATAATGCACCAACTCACACATCAATGCTTGTTCGTGATTTTTTGGTCAAAAACAACACCGTAATCATGCCTCAACCACCGTATTCACCGGATTTGGCTCCCTGCGACTTTTTCTTATTCCCAAAACTGAAAAGACCAATGAAAGGAAAGCGTTTTGTCACAATTGATGATATAAAGTCTGAATCGAAGAACGAGCTGATGGCCATACCGAAAAGCGCATTTCAGAAGTGCTCCGAGGTTTGGAAGAAGCGCTGGCATAAGTGCATTATATCTGAGGGGGATTACTTTGAAGGGGACAAAATGGATATTGATGAATAAATAAATTCTTTTAAAAAAAAACAAAATTCACCTTTTCTTTTGAACAGACTGCGTACAACCACGATGCGTTTGATAGAGTTTTGAACGGTTGTCATCAACTAAACCGGCCAAAGGAAATGGGCATAGACGAAATAATAGAGATAAAATTAAAAAAAACCATGCCGCGTATTATCATCCTATGAAGCCGTGCACTCGATATGTGTATACCCTTTCCGTTACATCCTGTATAGATATCGTCCATCGTTAACTGATCTGCGGAGATTTTTACTTATTTTTATTTTATTTTTACTTTTTTTTAGTATTTTAAGACACTCCAGTAAATAGTATCAATCAGTTTTTTTTTTATCTGACGTGTATTAATCAGTGTATTCCTGTTAATGTTCTATGTCGTACAGATCTGAACTACAACACGGTGGCTGCCACACAACTCTCGACGTAAAGGAGTATGATGCAACAGCATTATACTATTTCAAGGACTGAGAAACAGTATTCATTGAGTGTAAAAGGTCACTGCACAAAAATGGTTTAAAGATGATGTAAAATAAGAAAAATAAATTCCAGACGTGTTTAATGGCTCATGCCATGCAACTTTCTCGAATGTGGGCATGAAACGTGTGGCAGCGAAGTTTGTTCCGAAATTGCTAAATTTTGACCAAAAGCAACGTCGCATTAGTATCGCTCAGGAGTTGTTAAATTACGTCAACGACGATCCAGGTTTGCTCAAAAGGGTCATAACTGGTGACGAAACGTAGTATATGGTTATGATGTCGAAACCAAGGCCCAATCATCCCAATGGAAGCGGCCAGATCAGCCAAGACCGAAAAAAGCACGCAAAGTTCGATCAAACGTGAAGGTTTTGCTCACTGTTTTCTTCGATTACAATGGCGTGGTGCATCATGAGTTCTTGCCAACAGGTCGTACAGTTAATAAGGAATAATACTACAAGGAAGTTATGCAACATTTGCGTGTTATAACAATACGACTCAAACGATCGGAATTGTGGAAAAACAAATCATGGATTCTGCATCACGATAATGCACCAACTCACACATCAATGCTTGTTCGTGATTTTTTGGTCAAAAACAACACCGTAATCATGCCTCAACCACCGTATTCACCGGATTTGGCTCCCTGCGACTTTTTCTTATTCCCAAAACTGAAAAGACCAATGAAAGGAAAGCGTTTTGTCACAATTGATGATATAAAGTCTGAATCGAAGAACGAGCTGATGGCCATACCGAAAAGCGCATTTCAGAAGTGCTCCGAGGTTTGGAAGAAGCGCTGGCATAAGTGCATTATATCTGAGGGGGATTACTGTGAAGGGGACAAAATGGATATTGATGAATAAATAAATTATTTAAAAAAAAAAAACACCTTTTCTTTTGAACAGACTGCGTACAACCACGATGCGTTTGATAGTTTTGAACGGTTGTCATCAACTAAACCGGCCAAAGGAAATGGGCATAGACGAAATAATAGAGATAAAATTAAAAAAAACCATGCCGCGTATTATCATCCTATGAAGCCGTGCACTCGATGTGTGTACCCTCGGGGCCCCGGAGTCATCCCGGCCGCAGACCCTGAGCCACTGCCCGCCACCGGGCAAGCACGGTACACCGGCGGTCGGGGTGGGCTCGGGGCCCCGGAGGGAGCCCCAAACGTTCTCCCTGAGAGCTCCTCTCTTGCCCCCCCTCCCCCTCCCATCTCCTCCCGCTTCTCCCAACCATGGCCTCCCGTCCAGCGCGCCCGCCGGGGACGCGGGTACGAGTTCCGTATCTGCGTCCTCAGTGGGTACCACATCAAGGATAGGGAGACAAATAAGCATTACGCAAGGAAGCACGCCCACTGCGGCGGGCGGTTTTGCGCCGGGAACAGGGACAAATACCCCAGGTACTACCACTTCTTCTCCAAAACCAATCACTATTTTTAAACATTGTATAGAATCACAATCATATTGCATTAATACAGCAATTGTGTCTTGTTAAAGCTCGAAACTTTGTTAAAGTAAATTATCTTGTTTTCACATTATAATTTAATCTCTGTATTTAAATCATAGAAACCAATCACTATTTTTAAACATTGTATAGAATCACAATCATATTACATTAATACAGCAATTGTGTCTTGTCAAAGCTCGTAACTTTGTTAAAGTAAATTATCTTGTTTTCACATTTTAATTTAATCTCTGTATTTAAATTATAGAAATCAATCATTATTTTTAAACATTGTATAGAATCACAATCATATTACATTAATACAGCAATTGTGTCTTGTTAAAGCTCGTAACTTTGTTAGAGTAAATTATCTTGTCTTCACATTATAATTTAATCTCTGCATTTAAATTATAGAAACGAATCACTATTTTTAAACATTGTATAGAATCACAATCATATTACATTAATACAGCAATTGTGTCTTGTTAAAGCTCGTAACTTTGTTGAAGTAAATAATCTTGTTAATAAATTCAATTCAATCACTGTATTTAAGTTATAGAAACAAAGCACTATTTCTAGACATTTTTAGGCGATGATAGCTCAGTGGTAAGTGACGTCGAATACCGCGGCGAAGGTCGTGGGTTCGAATCCTACAATGAGCTTGAGCTTTCGGTGAAGGAAAACATCGTGAGGAAACCACAGCACGGTGGTAGGGTACTTTGTAGTACTCGACTGGCTGGCTACCACCCTCAAGTTGAAAATCTGTCGCCAAGCACCTGTTGGTGTGTTCCGGCATTTGCACTTGAGAGCCAGTTCGCCTTTAAGGCATTGAATAGGGTGTACAACACATTAGCAATCCCCTGGTATTGCCAATGTCAATAGGCGACCGTTGTCACTTACCATCAGGTGACCCGCCTGCCTCGTTGTCACTTGAGACATAAAAAAAAAAAAAAAAAGAATCATAAAAATAGAAAATTGTAAAAACTCACACAAATGAGTGTGGTTTCCAGTTAGTAGTCATTAGCTCTGGTCTCCTTGAATACACTCCCCGGGACAGTTGTGTAACTGTTCCGGGAAAACTTAAAAAAACCTTTGCACCACTTGGCACGATTACCACAGAATGCAAACCCCTCACAGTTATATGGCATGATGGCATTGCAGGGAGGAGGCAAGAGGATATAATGTCAGCATTGTATCATTTTCTTTTGCGTAATAGAGATGTTGGGCAAGTACACATCTGGCTCGATAATTGCAGCTCACTAAACAAGAATTGGCTGTTGTATTCGATGCTCACTCACATGATTAATAGTGATGATATTGCCACACACAAAATAACTTTGTATTACTTTGAACTCGGCCACACATTTATGAGCAGCGATCAAGTGCATCACCAAGTAGAGTTGGCCATGAAGAAAAAAGGAAAACTTTACGATTTTACAGATTTTGAAGAGTGTGTATCTTCCATTAATAAATCCAAAGTTATTGTACAGTCTATGTTGCCAGAAAACTTTTTGAATATACCAAATTATACGTCACAAAGAAGAATCCAAACATCTAACCCAAGAGCTTATTTAAAAAATATGGTTGAGGTATGTTTCGCTCGTAAAAGTTATGATCTCATGTATAAAAATAATTTCGATGATGCAACATATACTACTCTCCGCTTCATGAATGATAAATATTTGAAAAACCCACGTATAATGGTATTAGAATTCAGGACTGAACCAAAATGTATCGATCCTCAAAGAAAAGCTGACATTCTTAAAAGCTTATCGAATATAATTCCCCCTCACAAGTTGTTATTTTGTGGAACAAAACACTTACCAACAAAAGAAAATTAATTTTCTTTTGTTGGTAAGTGTTTCCACTCCGTTGGCAAGTGTTCCGGTACAAATTCTGAATAAAAGAATAATATAATATAGTCTAATGTAAGTTTATTGAGACTGATTTTAACTAAATAATTATTTTTATTTTAAACAGTGCCATAATAATATTTGATTGTTTTAAGTTATTTGGTTATGTAACTGTGATACAATTTTGAATACCGTGTTTTTAAGAATACACACTTAATTATTATCTTAATCAATCTTGATAAATGTAGGTAAAAATTTTAAAAGAAAATTTAATAAGTTGAGTATTTTGTTTTGCTCTTAGTAGTGGATGATTGTTTTTTTAATGTGATTAGAAATTTAGTTTTGAGTTTAATGAGAAGATTCAACTCGGTTTTGATTTTTTATCGAAAAGTATTAAAGGAATATTGATTAGTGATTGATAAAACAATGACTTTTATTTAAAAAAATATTTTTATTTTTAATAAGTTGAATTCATTTTGTCTAATATATGGTTCACTATTTTTTGATACTGTTGCCCTATAATGCCGTTATACAACAAGTTTTTAGTTTAACCGCGTTTAAGCTTAACAATTATTCATGTTTTCCTTTTAATTTTGAATGTATCTAAAGGTTACCAGACTTAAAAGCAGTAAAGTACTGTTAAACGCACTAAAGCCTAACATCAGTCAGTTCCACATTAAATAATATGATGCTAAATCGACGCTATGTGCTTTAACGTCGTTTTAGTTATTCATTGAAGGTATATTTTTTGTGCATTTTAACAGACAATATTTTGATGTGAAAAAAAATACACTAAAATGCCGCTACGTATAGCGTAGCGGCATTTTAGTCGATGACTCAAAAGGTTTCGGTTACAACGATGATAAACTAAAACGCAAAGAACATTTTTTCATTCAATTCAATTATATTAAAGATAATGATACCCCAGTAATTCGAAAGTATGCAGCTTGATCTATGTTTTGGTACTTCTAAGTCTTAAATTGATGTAGTCATTAAAAAGTTACATCGGTTTAAATTTTTCCCGCGGTTTTTGTACGTTATTCAAAACAAATGCTTCGGCACATAACGGCATTTAAGTTATACCACGGCAGTATTATCATCCTATGAAGCCGTGCACTCGATATGTGTATACCCTTTCCGTTACATCCTGTATAGATATCCTCCATCATTAACTGATCTGCGGAGATTTTTACTTATTTTTATTTTATTTTTACTTTTTTTTTGTATTTTAAGACACTCCAGTAAATAGTATCAATCAGTTTTTTTTTTATCTGACGTGTATTAATCAGTGTATTCCTGTTAATGTTCTATGTCGTACAGATCTGAACTACAACACGGTGGCTGCCACACAAACAACTCTCGACGTAAAGGAGTATGATGCAACAGCATTATACTATTTCAAGGACTGAGAAACAGTATTCATTGAGTGTAAAAGGTCACTGCACAAAAATGGTTTAAAGATGATGTAAAATAAGAAAAATAAATTCCAGACGTGTTTAATGGCTCATGCCATGCAACTTTCTCGAATGTGGGCATGAAACGTGTGGCAGCGAAGTTTGTTCCGAAATTGCTAAATTTTGACCAAAAGCAACGTCGCATTAGTATCGCTCAGGAGTTGTTAAATTACGTCAACGACGATCCAGGTTTGCTCAAAAGGGTCATAACTGGTGACGAAACGTGGGTATATGGTTATGATGTCGAAACCAAGGCCCAATCATCCCAATGGAAGCGGCCAGATGAGCCAAGACCGAAAAAAGCACGCCAAGTTCGATCAAACGTGAAGGTTTTGCTCACTGTTTTCTTCGATTACAATGGCGTGGTGCATCATGAGTTCTTGCTAACAGGTCGTACGGTTAATAAGGAATACTACAAGGAAGTTATGCAACATTTGCGTGTTACAACAATACGACTCAAACGATCGGAATTGTGGAAAAACAAATCATGGATTCTGCATCACGATAATGCACCAGCTCACACATCAATGCTTGTTCGTGATTTTTTGGCCAAAAACAACACCGTAATCATGCCTCAACCACCGTATTCACCGGATTTGGCTCCCTGCGACTTTTTCCTATTCCCAAAACTGAAAAGACCAATGAAAGGAAAGAGTTTTGTCACAATTGATGATATAAAGTCGCAATCGAAGAACGAGCTGATGGCCATACGGAAAAGCGCATTTCAGAAGTGCTTCGAGGTTTGGAAGAAGCGCTGGCATAAGTGCATTATATCTGAGGGGGATTACTTTGAAGGGGACAAAATGGATATTGATGAAAAAATAAATTCTTTTAAAAAAAAACAAAATTCACCTTTTCTTTTGAACACACTGCGTACAACCACGATGCGTTTGATAGAGTTTTGAACGGTTGTCATCAACTAAACCGGCCAAAGGAAATGGGCATAGACGAAATGATAGAGATAAAATTAAAAAAACCATGCCGCGTATTATCATCCTATGAAGCCGTGCACTCGATATGTGTATACCCTTTCCGTTACATCCTGTATAGATATCCTCCATCGTTAACTGATCTGCGCAGATTTTTACTCATTTTTATTTTATTTTTACTTTTTTTTAGTATTTTAAGACACTCTAGTAAATAGTATCAATCAGTTTTTTTTTATCTGACGTGTATTAATCAGTGTATTCCTGTTAATGTTCTATGTCGTACAGATCTGAACTACAACACGGTGGCTGCCATACAAACAACTCTCGATGTAAAGGAGTATGATGCAACAGCATTATACTATTTCAAGGACTGAGAAACAGTATTCATTGAGTGTAAAAGGTCACTGCACAAAAATGGTCCTGTTGCAATTATCTGGCAATGCATTGCCTAATAAAACCACAGACTTGGCTTGGTTAGGCAATGCATTGCCTAATATAAGTTGCCACAGAAAAAATGGATTTTTTCTATGAGGCCACCAATGTCTAAGAGTCTATGAGTAGGTGAATAAAGCCGGTTACATTCTCTATCCATTCATATACAATAAGTCTGTGGTTGGGTTTCCGGAAATTTGTTATGTCAAGTTCAAAATCAGTCAAATTCTTTCTCGACGCGTCTCTTCTGAGGACGAACGTGCTCCGATTGAAATTGAAGAAATAGTTCATTTTGTGATCCAAGGTAAGCTAGATTTTGAAGAATACTAAGTTATTGATGTATTACAGTAATTGTATCGAGGAAATTTTGCATTTTATATGTATTTTTACGTGAAATCAAAACATGAAGATGGCGTTAGGTAGTGTTCTTGAAAATGCTTTGATATTGTTTTCCATCATAAAGTAAGAATTACTTCGTAAATAGAATCATTTTGGCTTATAAATTTCATATACTCAGTATCCCATTCAAAAAAATTGTACAGTAATAGATTATCTTTCCGTAATTTCGAAATTCATCAGGTAGGTATTTTTTGTCGTTTTAAAATTTTGCGCGCGTTTCCGCCATTTTACACATTTTGTAACTTTGCTGGGGCTGTTGTCGATAAACGTTATCGATATTATTTTTGGTATAAAAATTGTACGATAATTATTTTATGATTTTATTGAATACGAAAATAGAAATATTTAAAAATATGTAAACATATAAAGAAATATAAGCGTTATCGATACATTTATTTTTTATAAGATAATTCATGATTTTATTTTTGATTATTATTATTTTCATTTTAGATGTGGAATCCCAACGACGATGCTCAGGCCCCTGACGACTTCATCGCAGCGCTGATGGATGATGAGCCGTCAGGGAGCGAGAGCGAGTGGGAGGATTCCGAGGAAGAGGTAGTAAACTTTTCTGAATTTTTTTTTTCATAGTAAAATTGTTCTTTTATTGATCTAATTTATGTTCCAGATGATATTTTACGACTCCAGGGGAGAGGAGGAGGTGGAGGAGGAGGATGAGGTAGTAATTTTTTTTATTTGTTATATTGTAATTTATATTTTTATTTTGATTGCTATTTTTATTTCTGTTTAGATTGTTTGGAATGATGGAGAGGGGGGGATGTTGGGGGTAGCGGAGGAGGTGCAGGTGGAGGAGGTGGAGGAGGTGCAGGTGGAGGAGGAGGATGAGGTAGTAATTTTTTTTTATTTGTTATATTGTAATTTATATTTTTATTTTGAATGCAATTTTAATTTCTGTTTAGATGGACATTGCTGGCATGCCGCTGCTGTCGCTGGACGACCGTGGACTGCTGCACCCGCTGTAAGTTCAATAACTTATTGATGGACTTGAGATTTTTTATATATTACAAGAAAACAATATTTGTTTTAGTACCGCTTCGTCACCGAGGTCACCCACGCCGCCGCCGTACAGCCCGCTGAGCAGCCCTCGCCGCGCTCGCAGCAGGAGCCCTCTCGGCAGCCGAGACGCCGACCATGGGCAGGAAAGGTAAATATCATATACTTTATTTGAATAGAAGATTTCATGAGAAGGTAGTGGTGGCTTCATGTTGTGGTTTCATTTTTATAGAAATGTGGTGCGCTCCAACTCCGATTTGGAGAATGCTGGCCGTGACGATGTGGACTGGAGTCCAACGTACGTATTCACTTACAAAATATATATTGCAATGCTGTTATGGTTAATGATTATGTATCCAAAGCCAACAAGTGAGAAGTGTGAACAAAGCAAAGCATATAATTTTTTTTTTCCTTTACAGGGCCAGCCCCCGTGGTCGAGGCCAAGGCCGAGGCCGAGGTCGAGGCCGAGGTCGCGGCCTTGGCCGTGGCCGCGGAGCCAATCGGGGTGGAGCGCGACCGCCCATGGTCCAGGCTGCGAGAAGGCGCCGCCTACCTGCTGCGAGTGCGGTGGGCTCAGACTACGTGCGGCGGGAGGGCGTCATCGAAGAAATTTGCCTCTGTGATGATGATGTTCCTCCAGCGCTGCGGGAAATGGTGGGCACGCTGGAGGGAACACGGAGGGTGCAGCGGTTCGCCAGGGCGCAGAGGGCACGGCAGGCGGCGGCGGTGGACAGCGACGAAGAAGGTGAGGAAAGCAACGTAGCTGAGGTGATGTTCGGGGGGGACCAAGAGGCCACGACCTTTTCGTGGTCTCCTATGTCCACTTTTAACGGATCCAGGTGTCCTTTTGACCCTGGATTCGAAGTGGGCCCCACCCGCGACACCACTGATGCCTACGGTGCTTTCCGCGAGTATTGGGACGACGAGATTCTTGAGCGTATCGTGCGGGAAACCAATCGGTACGCTCAAGATCTCAAGACGCGGTCGGCCAGGTTTGCGAGGGACTGGTATGACACCAACGTCCATGAAATCCTTATTTTATTTGCCTTCTGGATGATGCTTGGTATCATTAAGATGCCAACATCAATGCCTGCTTTTCAACTCACTATTTATTAAACACAAATATATTTTCGAAGATGATGACACAAACCCGATATTGGATGTTGAATCGGGCGTTGCATTTTATTGACAATGGAACGAGAACTGCAAACTCGTCAAAATTGTTTTTGCTTGGTACCATTCCTGAGTATTTGAATAATAAATTCCAGGAATGTTATAAGCCTAGCCAAGATATCACAATAGACGAGTCGCTTACTCTATGGAAGGGTAAGCTTAGTTTCCGGCAATATATTAAATCAAAGGCGGCGAGATACGGCATCAAAACCTTTGAATTGTGCGAGTCTTCGACAGGCTACCTTTGGTCGTTTTATATTTACAAGGGTAGGGACGGCGGCGACACGACGAGCACACCGGGTATTCCTAAGAGCTCGGAGGTGGTAATGCGTCTGATAAGACCGTTGCTTAACAAGGGATACCGGTTGTTCATGGACAACTGGTTCAACTCTCCGACGCTAGCGAGATATCTCAAACGCAACAACACGGATTGCGTTGGGACGCTGCGTAAAAGCCGTAGGGATGTACCCCCCCTTATCCAGATTGCCAAAGTCCCGGTAGGTACGTTTGTGGCACGGCATTCCGGGGACGTGGCTGTTATGGTTTATCAGGACAGAAAAACCGTTTATACCATATCCACCCACCATAACACTGGGGTTACCCACTTTGCGGCTAAGCCTGGTAAGCCAGCGCATTATAAGCCGACAGTTATTGCCGACTATAATGCCAACATGGGGGGGGTTGATCGAAAAGATCAAATGTTGGAGCCATACCTTATTGAACGAAAGCGATGTAGTAAATGGTACAAGAAAATGTTCAAGCGGTTACTGAACATTTCTATATTTAATAGCCACATAATGCATGAGAGGAACCTTGAACGAGGTAATCAAACCAAGCAATTGGCATACCGCTTGGATTTGGTTCATAAAATTATGCAACACCACATAGCCCGTGTGCCGCAGCCTAGAAGCCGTGTGTCGGTAGCGCTGCCAGATCCGCATCCTAGGGCTGGAAGTCAGCACTATTTACAACGTATGGTGGAGGTGGGTAGCAGCGATTTACCGGGTCCTTCTAGGAAAGTCCGTAATTGCTTCTGGTGCAATTAGAAGAGACCACGGAGACGCACTATTTACGAGTGTGATACTTGCAAAATACCCCTCTGCATCGACGTGTGTTTTAAAGAGTATCACACTCAAATCTAGTCAGAAGGTATGGTAGCTGTGGTGTTTCATGGAAGTGTGAAGTATGACATGATGATGAATGACAGGGTGGCAGGGTATGGCAGGATAAGGTATGGCTCAGCTGGCAATGGTAGGTGGTGACTTGTATGGATTGTTTAGCTGTCCTGACGTCCAAGGGGTGGCATCCTATAGTTCTATTGTCTACAAGAGAAAGCCTATGATCAGCCAGTTATAGCAGTGGATACGCCCGCCCGATTCATCAATTTTTTTTTAATTTTTTTTGTAACTTTTTTCCTTTTTTTTTTACTTTTTTTGTAACTGTTCGGGTTTTGTGATCACATCCATCTATATATTTATTTATACTGCACTGTTATTTATCATATTTATGTTAATTTTTTTCCTTTTTCCTATTTTTGCACTTTCATTTATCATATTTATGTTTATTTTCTACTCTTCTTCGTGGATGTTGGTGTCATACCAGTGGTAGTCATTTTTTTTTTTTTTTTTTTTTTTTCACCTGATGGTAAGTGGTTTAACCTTCACCTTCGTACATTGAATGAACGAGTTTTGAATTACAAAGTTGTTTGTTACCCTCAATCACTGGTTTTTTGAGACAGAAAAAATGTAAAAAGACTATGTTTTGTGTGTTTACAATATTTGAAATGTAAACTAAACTGAAGTGTCTCACTATAATTAAATACCTATTGGTTTTCTGAGACAGAAAAAATGTAAAAAGACTATGTCTTGAGTGTTTACAATATTTGAAATGTAAACTAAACTGAAGTGTCTCACTATAATTAAATACCTATTGGTTTTCCGAGACAGAAAAAATGTAAAAAGACTATGTTTTGAGTGCTTACAATATTTGAAATGTAAACAAAAACTAAACTCTAAAATATGCGTTATAATTGTCTATGTAATTGTTCAGTTCATACAAAACTGAATATGTGTATTTTAATTGTGACTATTTATTATATCATGTGATGATTGTTACCCTGAACCACATTGGTGAATAAAATTTTACTATGAAATATAGGAATTATTATTTTCTCTCTCAAGTCCCAACCTAATATGATAGGATCCGTGGGGCACAAGCTAGTTCGAAGGCAATATGAGGTATTTATATGGTAATAAGGTCGATTGCAAACTTTTATCATATTCGAAGTAAGAAAAAAAAACTATCGATAATTCCCCTAGTCGTGCCCATCACTAGTGCTGTGCTTCTAATGTATGGAATTATCAACTAAATATTTTTACCTTTTTCTTGTTATTTTTATATGAATAGTGCTTATTTGTGCTATACATTACATTATTGGGAATATCTAGAAGCTAGTTACGTAAATAATTATACATAAGAGGCATAACGTTCAATGTAATGAGAACTCAAAGTCAGTAGTCCATTTTGGTCGCCGAATCGTACTAATTTGTGTTTTTCTATGTGTTACGAATGAAACACATCCTTTTTTGTAATAAATCTAAAATAATAATAATCAAACTGTCTAATAACATAAAGGTTTCATAATAAATCTGTAATTTTATGATAAAATTACGTACGACAAGGAGATTTTTTTCTATCGATGGCTAACTATTGACGCCTCATTTTCAAAACTGAATTTCTTAGTATTTTTGTATGGGATAAAATAAAACTATGAATACATTTTCAATCATTATTTATTCCTTTACTATACATAATTCGTTTTAGGTCGAAATAGCAAGGTATTTAGCAATACATATTCGATATACATGAGAAGGATACATTATAAGCAAACATCGATTTTTCCAATAAGATCGTGGTCCAGTCTTATTAGAATTTTACAATTAGTAGTATTTTTCCTATTGGAAATTTATCTAAGATTCTAATAGTAGCTGTATTGTTTTGAATGGATGAGTAGTTTGAGAGATATAAGCGAAAATGTAAAAGACAGCGCGCGTCATCGCTTGACCCCGCGAACTGGCGCTATTCAAGGGGTGTTTGACAGTTCATTTTCGCAAGTCAACAGGAAACATTTTTTTTTTCTTTTTTTCCTTTGTCTAAATATCATGACAGTGGTAAAAATACTGTATTCAAATATTGGTTGATTTGTTTAAATAAGATAAAAGATTTTATATTATTTTCACGTATAAAATAAATCAGTGTATTCCTGTTAATGTTCTATGTCGTACAGATCTGAACTACAACACGGTGGCTGCCACACAAACAACTCTCGACGTAAAGGAGTATGATGCAACAGCATTATACTATTTCAAGGACTGAGAAACAGTATTCATTGAGTGTAAAAGGTCACTGCACAAAAATGGTTTAAAGATGATGTAAAATAAGAAAAATAAATTCCAGACGTGTTTAATGGCTCATGCCATGCAACTTTCTCGAATGTGGGCATGAAACGTGTGGCAGCGAAGTTTGTTCCGAAATTGCTAAATTTTGACCAAAAGCAACGTCGCATTAGTATCGCTCAGGAGTTGTTAAATTACGTCAACGACGATCCAGGTTTGCTCAAAAGGGTCATAACTGGTGACGAAACGTGGGTATATGGTTATGATGTCGAAACCAAGGCCCAATCATCCCAATGGAAGCGGCCAGATGAGCCAAGACCGAAAAAAGCACGCCAAGTTCGATCAAACGTGAAGGTTTTGCTCACTGTTTTCTTCGATTACAATGGCGTGGTGCATAATGAGTTCTTGCCAACAGGTCGTACAGTTAATAAGGAATACTACAAGGAAGTTATGCAACATTTGCGTGTTATAACAATACGACTCAAACGATCGGAATTGTGGAAAAACAAATCATGGATTCTGCATCACGATAATGCACCAGCTCACACATCAATGCTTGTTCGTGATTTTTTGGTCAAAAACAACACCGTAATCATGCCTCAACCACCGTATTCACCGGATTTGGCTCCCTGCGACTTTTTCTTATTCCCAAAACTGAAAAAACCAATGAAAGGAAAGCGTTTTGTCACAATTGATGATATAAAGTCTGAATCGAAGAACGAGCTGATGGCCATACCGAAAAGCGCATTTCAGAAGTGCTCCGAGGTTTGGAAGAAGCGCTGGCATAAGTGCATTATATCTGAGGGGGATTACTTTGAAGGGGACAAAATGGATATTGATGAATAAATAAATTCTTTAAAAAAAAAAACAAAATTCACCTTTTCTTTTGAACAGACTGCGTACAACCACGATGCGTTTGATAGAGTTTTGAACGGTTGTCATCAACTAAACCGGCCAAAGGAAATGGGCATAGACGAAATAATAGAGATAAAATTAAAAAAAACCATGCCGCGTATTATCATCCTATGAAGCCGTGCACTCGATATGTATACCCTTTCCGTTACATCCTGTATAGATATCCTCCATCGTTAACTGATCTGCGGAGATTTTTACTTATTTTTATTTTATTTTTACTTTTTTTTGTATTTTAAGACACTCCAGTAAATAGTATCAATCAGTTTTTATTTATCTGACGTGTATTAATTAATCAGTGTATTCCTGTTAATGTTCTATGTCGTACAGATCTGAACTACAACACGGTGGCTGCCATACAAACAACTCTCGATGTAAAGGAGTATGATGCAACAGCATTATACTATTTCAAGGACTGAGAAACAGTATTCATTGAGTGTAAAAGGTCACTGCACAAAAATGGTTTAAAGATGATGTAAAATAAGAAAAATAAATTCCAGACGTGTTTAATGCTCTCTGCACTAAAAACAATAACAAGATGTAATATTTTGATGAATTCTGGTGCAAAACTAGTCATTACTGTTTGGTAAAACTTTGAATGCTTCTACTGAACAAAAAGCTTTTAGGGCAAGTGTCACTCTTCTTATCAATGTGCGATGCCAATATAAAATCAACAAAGCATCAAGCATCTCAAGCGAATCTTAGGTTTAGCCTGTTGAGTATGTCATAAGTCCCGCGAAAAGGGAAGATCTTTCACCGGGCTAGGTATCTATGCCTAGGGACTGCAGTCCAACGTTTTTTGATGACCATTCGTATATATGCAAAATGCCGAGAAAACTTTGCTAGCGCGATGTAGGAATTCCTATGTCATACTTCATTACGTCCATTTGTTGTGATGACGCTCTTCTATTACTTATCGCTGACTCGACTCACATATAGCGCTGTTACTATAGCCGCTACAAGCTCATTTAACATTATGAAGAACTAAATACTGTCTTAATTCAAGTATAAATTCAAGGCCATTGACCCCACTTCCATCCAATCCTTCAGACCTTTCAGATCGGACGAACTCAAGCCGTTTTACCACATCCGCAGATGACGGACTGCAAAACACTGCGCCTACCACGGCACCAGCGCGATAAACAGTTGCGCCAGCACTATTGGAACTGATTTCATAAGGAATACGTTACAGAACTGCAGAAGAGGACAAAGTGGAGAAAGTCAGAACGAAGTGGAGATACTTAGAGGCAAATTCGAGTGCGGATGTCAGGCCGTACCAAGGCCAATCGAGCTGATGGAGAAAAATGTGTTAGTCAATAATTAGTATTTGGAATTTGAAAATATTAAATTTAATTTAAGGGATTAGGTCCACGTGGAAATTACATGCTAGTAATGTATGAAAAAAACCACCACCACTTTTTTGCCACCCGGAGGTGTAGTGGCTGTAATGAGGGGACAGTACTAAGGTATAATTAAATCAAAGATATCGGTCGTGTTATTTGTTGTCCCAGCCAAAACTCCACACAAGAAACGTATATTCAAGTACCACGTTTTTGCCGAAAATGAACAATTAATTACTTTAGACTAAAATTAATGACAGCACACGGTGGATTTATTAGAGAATTAATTATTTATTAATTGAATTATCTTATGGAAAAAGGAAAGGTTCTTATAAAGATCTTATATTTGATCTTAAGCAAAAATTATGCTTTATTAAAAGTAGACTATTACGTAATTATAGTACCTAATAATATGGAATTAGTGGAACATGTAATGGATCTATATACATATAAATGTGCCTCAGAACTCATTGAGATTCAGTTTACCAAATCATGACCAAATATATGTAATTAGAAGCTGAAGGTAGATTAAAAAAAAAATTCAAACGTTGTACCCGACAACTAGAATTATAAGTCAAAACACGTATCCATCGCAAAGAGATTATACTCAACACAATATTAACAGACTGATGGATCATATGTATCCTTGTCACGTAGTAGTAAAATCGGGCCTTCAAGTAATTAATAAATAATCAATACATTTAATATTTTTTTCAATTATTCAATCGATTATTCGTTGTATTTTTGTACGTAGTTTGGTTTGGGATTGATTAATTGACTAGAGCTTTTTATAATAGTTAAAGTTGTATAGTACAGTCATTTAGTATTTTTACCTGGAAAGTTTTCCGGGAGTTTTGAAATTTGGCAATTTTATAGATTTTGGGATGCTCTTGCCAAATTTCAACTTTGCCACCTTGTATGGCTGCCGCTCGCGCCGCCATATTGAAAAAATGGCGCCGAAAAGCAGTTTTTTGATAATAACTCCTTTCTGGCGCATTTTACAGGAAAAACATATTTATACAAAATAAAAGTAGAGAAAATTTCCTACAATTTATGTCTTAACCTTTTCTTTCCTAAAATCAATAGTTTCGGCGTACGAGCACCGTAAACCATTATACATCCACGCCAACGTGTAATATTTACTTTAAACTGTTCATATTGTGATTTGTAAATTATAAAAATTATACGAAGGTTAAATATTGTTCCATAGAATGAAAACCTACGTAACTACTAGTCTACCATGTCTAGCTAGTCTGTTATGTCTCCGCAGGTATAAAGGAATGCGTCCCTTTTGTGTCAGGCCCCCTTCTTTCCCTTCTAAGAAACATCTGGCCCCAGCTGAGCTCAATAGAAATATTTAGTCTGAGTCATCAGTATACGTTTATCATTTAACAGTGTCGTTTGCATTTACAGAGCCATGGCTTCTAATGAAGTAAACTGCTTTATTTGTGGTGATATACTGCAAGAAAGTGAAGTTATTGAAGTGAAGGAAAAAGGATTGGAAACTTTTCGTAAGTCAAGTATAAAAAGAAAAGACAATAAATACAAACTTTTGGTGAGATTAAAATCCATAGTAGTTCACGATGCGTGTCGAAAACGATATAATAATGAGAAGCTAATCGCTGCAGCTTTGCGTAGAGGAAGTGATGGTACAACTTCTCAAGTACAACTAAGATCTACACGTCCAACGTTCTCATTCAAAAATCATTGTTTTTTATGTGCTGCTGAGATAACAGCAGAGTTCATATCTAAACAAAAACAGACGCGTTTATCGAAGTATTTAAAAATCCAAATGCAGATCCAGAAGTCATTGCTAAAGCTGGAGAACGTTTCCTTGTCGCATTATACGGCTACAGCGATGTGAAAAGTCGGAAAAGTACATCTCTAAATAATTATAGATATGCATGCTTCACAGCATCAGCATATAAGAGAAAATTTAATATTGCGTCGCTACCACCAACAGAAGCAGCAGCACGACAACATTCGTTTCGAACTTATCACCAAATTCAGCAATGGTATGGAAACGAAAAAAATGCAGAACAATGGGGATGGAAAAAAGACAAGAACGGGCTCATTCCTGTTACTACATTCGATCCTCCTGCTCCGGAAAGCTTACTGAAACTTATTTCTTGCAAATGCAAGAAAGGTTGTGAAAAAGCTTGCGGATGCAGAAAAGCAGGACTAAAGTGCTCCGTTGTGTGTGCGAACTGTGGTGGTTCTTGCGGTAATTCGCCATTTCCGTCACAAGACGACATTGAAGAAGAAGAAACGGGACACTATTCTCGAGCAAATAAACGATGACATCGAGAAGGAAGAGGACTACGATGAAACTGATGATCCCATCGTCGATGATGACGAAGAAACTTCCGTCTTCGATATTTCAATCGGTATTGAAGACGATGAAGACCCAACACCTGGTCCGTCAAGAAGAATGAAGCGACGGAAATTGACCTAAATACTTAAATAGTGAGTCAGATGTGGATTAGACCTACTGGGGATACCACGATAAAAAAAATGCGCCGATTTCTCTACCTCATGGTGGTGTGGAAACGAGTATTTCTGCCGAAACGTGTATTGAGTTACACTTTACGGTGCTCGTACGCCGAAACTATTGATTTTAGGAAAGAAAAGGTTAAGACATAAATTGTAGGAAATTTTCTCTACTTTTATTTTGTATAAATATGTTTTTCCTGTAAAATGCGCCAGAAAGGAGTTATTATCAAAAAACTGCTTTTCGGCGCCATTTTTTCAATATGGCGGCGCGAGCGGCGGCCATACGAGGTGGCAAAGTTGAAATTTGGCAAGAGCATCCCAAAATCTATAAAATAGCCAAATTTCAAAACTCCCGGAAAACTTTCCAGGTAACCTCTATTTTTTCGACCAAATGACTGGACTATAGCCAGTTATCGATTTTTCATTATTTTTAACTTTATTAATGGTCAATTAAATATTATTTTTATTCGATAACTATTTAAACTAAATATCGATTAATCGTTTATTTGCTGAGTTATTTATTCCTGTAGCAACATTTATTTTTCTTCCTGAGGCAACACTGATGGGATGACAACTCGTAAATTAAATATGCCTTGTTTTTTTTCCCTCAATAACAATTAAATTTTCATTGATAAATCAAATTTGGTCTTAATTATTATTTTAGAAAGTGTTAGATTTCGTTATTGTTGATAAAATTAGGATTCAGAGTGTTGTTGTTGTATCAGTACACATTTCAAGAAATCAGTGTTTGTTTAAATTGTGATTGTGACCGGTATGTCGCAGTTTTTACCCGATCAGGGGACTTCTTCAAGTTGTGGACACCCTTTTCGTAACTAGTTCAAGATGGTTATTCCGAAGGGATATGCTTTTTTCCCTCCCGGTGTCCCGGCGTATACGCACCATTAGTAGGTTATGGTCAAAGTCAATGACCTAGCCTTATTTTAATTTTTGGCTGATAGGCCATCGTTGCTGCGGCCGCTAACCACCGCGTGACGTGGCCAATTGGTTTAAAATTGTATTTGATTGCTACTAAATCTTACTGTTATCTATGTTTACTGCGGAATAGAGGCGTAGCTACCGCCGTATCAGCCGTATCAATGATACAGGGGCCCCTAACGCGTGTAAGCAAAAATTAGTAAAATGTTATCCACAATCCACAAAATTACCTGAGGACTTCGATGGGGCAGGAACGGCTATCAGACTTGTCAATATTGTCTATAGAGGCAGAAATTTTAGAAAAACTGAAATCGTCTTCAGCTATAGATGATTTAATAAATCAATTTTCCGAAAAAAAGGCAAGAAAAGTGTATATTTAATTTGAATTGTTTGGCTAGCTCAATTTCTAGGAGGAAGCGATAACTTATAATCAATAAATATTTATTTTAATTTAATGCAAGAATTTTTGTTTCTTTTGTGAGAAATCTTTACCCTTCATTTGGGCCCCCAAACCAATTTTGATACAGGGCCCCTCCAAGGCACGCTACACCACTGCTGCGGAACTGTGTTTTTAGCATATAAGTGATGCAGATTATTACTACATACATGTGTATTACCTACGCCTAGCGTTTATAAATTATAATTTACATTACATGTTTACTACTACATATTGTTAAACTTGAGATGATTTGCAAAACAGTGTGGTAAAAAGATTTCTTTTTAATTAACAATTCACATTACTTAATATTCAACTATATTAACTATTTTTCCGGTACACACACATCGTCTACTACTACTAAAGCTGTTTTTAGATAATTACTTTTGATCATTTTTGAATTAAAATTATTTTTGAGTTTTATTCAACTCGGGCAAGTTTTTCAACATTCTTATGCTGTGACCTTTTTGCAGTTTAGTAAAACATCCTACGACTACACGTTATAGCCAGTAATCTGCCCTTTTAAAATCAATTTAATTTTAATATCTTTTGAATTATAATTTTTTTTTTTTTTTTTTTTAAATTTTAAATTCTCGATAGGCTTGTGTTTGACCACAATCTCACCATGGTTAGTTATGATGTGGCCGAAGATGGTAAGCACACAAAGCCTAGATGGGATATCAAAATCAAAATAAGTTTTTTTTTCCAAAATATTTGTACACATTTTCATTCTTTGGCTATAATACTTCATTAATTAAACCTCTTAAAGTTGTGTGTACCAGGTTTACCTACTTGACTTTCATTATCTAAACATGGAGGAACGTAGTATAGCTTTCCAAGCTTTGCATAAAGATGAGCTAGCTCATGAAGTTCGTATTCGGGATGTAGCGCCTGCTGATGACGTTGCTTCGTTACGCATTCAATTAAAAACGAAGGATATTCCCACCGATTCGATTGTTAGCTTTGAGGGGAAAGTCCCCGAGGAATTAAGTAGTATTCAATCGAAATTGAAAGAATTGTCCTTTTTTTATTCTGGATAGGCTTGTGTTTGACCACAATCTCACCATGTCCTGGCGCTGGTATTTTTATGGTTTGGTTGTCTATAGGAAAACAGTCATGTAGTTTTGGGGTTATTAAATTCATATATTATTAATTTATGTAAGTTTATATTGTTTTATTATGTATAAGTAGTATATCATTATTAATCTTTTGATTTTCTTTTGGCTTCATACACAGGAGCGGGTGGTAACTCCTTTGCCAAATAAACAAGCCTGTACTAAAGGCGGATGATAACCTCTTAAAAATAAGCCTTACTCAGAGTCGGTTGGTTACCTCTTAAAACAAAGCCTTAAACCATTATCACAAAATTTTTAAATTCTAGTCAATCTTGTTCATTTTGTGATTACTGTCGCGTAACCACAGTATATTATGTGTGTTATCGCAAGGTATCTCAAGATGACAAGAGGAGTGACTTGTATTATATCTATTTATTGTATTCTTATTTTATAAAATATATCGTGTATGTTTATGTATCTAATTCCTTTACCTTGTGGGTTAGGAGCGGGTAGTGACTCCTATAAAAAATAAATAAGCCATTGTACTAGGGGCGGGTGATGAACTCTTATAAAGAAAGCCTTTCTTCATCAAAAGCTGACCTCTTGGTAGGAATAATATTACTTTATATTATATTATTATAATAATCATATCTTTTTTATGTATTCTCTCTCTCTCTCTTGTAATAATTTTATTTATTATTGTGTTTAATCTTATGTAATAGTGGTATGTAGTACATTATATATTTGGGGTGGTTTATATTTTGAGTTTAGGGATAATTTGTTTGATTTGTATTGGTACTTTAATTTGATCGGTGTAATTTAGTCAGTCTAAATTTGATAATTTGAGTTTGACATTCGTTTTCTTTAAAGTTCGCTTCCGAACTTGGCTCGACCACTACCGTGGGTCGAGGTTTTTTTTTTTTTAAGTGTAGGTAATTAGTTACTTTACATTTAAGCCTGTTTGAGAGCGGTTCGTGACTCTTTAAATAAGCCTTAAACGATATGTTGTTTTGTAGGGTACGCGAAGATGGAACATTCGTTTCCTAGGTAATTCTTTTGTGTTTGAGAGCGGTTCGTGACTCTTTAAATAAGCCAAACGTAGTATTTTATCAGCAATCAGCCAGGTGTTTGATCCTATCGGATTAGTAGGTCCTTGTATTGTAGAAGCCAAAGTTATGGAAACTCAATTGCGAATGGGATGACGAGGTACCTGATGATTGTTCCAATGGGATGTTTTCCACTGCTGTTAAAATTGCTAATGGATGAGTCAAGTTTGAATAGCTCATCTGAAAATGCTGAAAAAAATATCAAAGCCGGATTTAGAAAATGTGGAATTGTAGATGCTAAGCAAGTTCTACCTAAGGCTTCCTCTGCAAGTAGAGAACGTCTATCGAAAATGACTGTATAAAAACCAATGCAAAAATCTATTTTAGCCCGACTGCGGCAAAGCCAAAAAAGGAGGGTTGCTCTAACTGAACTGCATAAAATACAAAAGGAACAACTTAATCAAGAAGTTTTAGGTGAGGCACTCAACTATCTACCGAACAGGCCAACAAATCGAGACTCGTTACTTTGTGTCGGTGGGTAGTTGACCCTAGCATGATATCTAAATCGTATCAATACCGATTGCGTTGGTACGTTGCGTAAAAATCGTAGGGATGTACCCCCCATTATCCAGATTGCCAAAGTCCCGGAAGGTACGTTTTTGGCACGGCATTCCGGGGACGTGGCTGTTATGGTTTATCAGGAGAGAAAAACTATTCACCCACCACAATACTGGGGTTACCCACTTTGTGGCTAATCCTGGTAAGCCAGCGCATTATAAGCCGACAGTTTTTGTCGATTATAATGCCAACATGCAGGGGGTTGATCGAAAAGATCAAATGTTGGAGCCATACCTTATTGAACGAAAGAGATGTAGCAAATGGTACAGGAAAATGTTCTAGCGGTTCTTGAACATTTCCATTTTTAATAGTCATATCATGCATGAGAAGTCGAATGAACGAGTTAATCAGACCAAGCAGTTAGCATACCGCTTGGATTTGGTTAATAAAATTATGGAACACCATTTATCCCAAGTGCCGCAGCGAAGCCATTCACGTAAGGCAGTCCCCAAGTCTGCCTCATAGGCGCTTGGTCTGAGACAGAAAAAATGTAAATAGACTATATTTTGAGTGCTTACAATATTTGAAATGTAAACAAAACAATAAAATCTAAAATGTGCGTTATAATTGTCGATGTAATTTGCGAGTTTCTTAGTTCTTGTTCAGTTCATACAAAACTGAATATTATGTGAAAGAGTCCGTGGGACACAAGCTGAATTTATATGATAATATAGCCAATTGCAAACTTTTATTACGAGGGCGGGTCAATAAGTCCGTGACTTTTCAAATTTCCCTCCTCTTAATTGAAATGGCAACACTGCTCCTATCAACAGGCAACTGTCAGTTGACTCCTGTCTAAATTTGAATAAGCTGTGTCATTTAGTTTGTCTTTGGCAGCCGTTATAGCAGACTACCGCGAGGTTTGAAAAGAAAATGGAGAAAAGTGAATTTCGTGTGCCCATTAAGCATTATTTTTTGAGGAAAAAAACCATCACTCAAACCAAGGCTAAGCTTGATAAATATTATGGGGACACTGTACCATCCATTTCCATGGTAAAAAAGTGGTTTACTGAATTTCGATGTGGCCGTACAAGCACGAAAGATGCCGAACGTTCTGGACGCCCAGTTGAGGTCTCTACATCCGAAACCATTGAAAAAATTCACTATATGGTTTTAGCCGATAGGAGATTGAAAGTGAGAGAGATTGTGGAAGCCATAGGCATCTCACATGGCTCAGTGGTTTCAATTTTGAATGATCACTTGGGTATGAGAAAGCTTTCCGCAAGATGGGTGCCGCGTTTGCTCACAATCGACCACAAACGCAACCGTGTGACAATTTCGCAGGAATGTTTGGCGTTATTTAACCGCAATATGGACGAGTTTTTGCGCAGTTTCGTAACCGTGGACGAAACGTGGATCCACAACACACCGGAGACCAAACAGCAGTCAAAACAGTAGGTTTCTCGGGGTGAATCGGCGCCAAAGAAGGCAAAGGTGAGTTTGTCAGCCAATAAAGTCATGGCAACCGTTTTTTGGGATGCACGCGGTATAATCCACATTGACTACCTTGAAAAGGGGAAAACAATCAATGGAGAATATTGTACCAACTTATTGGGTCGATTCAATGAGGAATTGAAAAAAAACCACCTCATTTGGCTAAGAAAAAAGTTATTTTCCACCAAGTCAATGCAAGGGTGCACACATGTGCAGTTTCCATGGCAAAAATCCATGAATTGGGCTACGAATTGCTCCCTCATCCGCCCTGTTCTCCAGATTTAGCCCCGAGTGACTATTTCTTGATCCCAAACCTGAAGAAATGGCTTGGCGGAAAGAGATTTGACTCCAACGACGTAATCATCTCACAAACAAATGCCTATTTTGATGACCTCGAGAATTCATTTTTTTTTTGAAGGGATAAAAAAATTGGAGACACGTTGGACTAAGTGTATTTGACTCAAAGGAGACTGTTGAAAAATAAAATAACTTTTTATATAAAAACCTGTTAGCTGGAGAGCTAGTGAACCCTGGGAGTAATGGTCTCCCTGTAAGGTTAGAAATTTGCATACTTAAATTTTATGGCATGCTAAGAGCAATACCTATGACCTGGCAGGCGTCAGCCCTGCACGTCATCAGTCCCTTTATTTTTTGGACTGTTAAGTAAATTGAGTTTCAAAACTTGTTTCTGTAAATTTGAAAATTTTATAGGATAAAATTTATTTATTGTACATCTTAAAAAAAAATTACAGGCGATTACAATAAGCAGAAGTATATGACAGATCAATTAGAAAACGCACAGTTGATGAGGTAAAATAAACTTTATCCTGTATACTTAAAAATTTTATATGTTTTCCAGTAAACGTCTCAGAGTAAATATGTACAATGCCAGGCGGTTTTGAACAGCATAAGACCTTGACAGGCGAGAGGACAGCTGCTAAGGGCGTGCGAGTGAGAGGTGTTGGATGCGTGATGTGCAAGATGAATGATGAATTATTGTCTTTATCTGACAATTTAAGAAATGAAGCAACACCAGCTTCACTAGAAATAATTTATCAGCAAAAGTTTCAGTGGATGCTTTGCCATGCTCTAAAAATTAAAAAAAACATCGATGTGGGTTGGGTTTTTTTAAATCATAATTTAAAAAAAGATTCTCATAATAACAAAGAAAAAATTTGTTATCTCACACCAATAAACGAATCACCGACAACTATACCAGTTGTAATAGAAACTATGAAACAAAGTCAAAGTATTGCTGCAGAAATTGGACAACCTTGCATTAATGTAACATATGATCTAGCTATAGCAAAAATTGCTATGCAGGTACAGTCTACAGAAAAACCAGTTTATGATAATTTATTTATCCATTTAGGACCGTTCCACATCATGTTAGCATTGTTTAGAGCAATTGGAAAATTTATTGACGACAGTGGAATAATGAATGTAGCTGTTGAAAGTGAAATTATCGCAAATGGTTCAGTAGATGGATTTTTGAAAGGAAAACATTTTAATCGATGTAAGCGGCTGCATCCATTAATAGCACTAGGACTAGAAATATTGTTTTCAATCTTTCATAGAAAAAGAAGATATAAGTATTAATCTCTCTACATTTATCGATGGTAATGAACCGTTTGTGAACGTCAATTAAGTTTCATAAGTGGAATCAGAAGCCTTAATTTTCAACAAAAAGATTTTTAAAGCAATGGTCGAATACCATTGAGAAGAACATCAGGTTAAATGATAAATCTACAGCCTTTGTTATTATTTAACAAGGGTGGAGCAGGCAGCAATTGCAAGGCGCAAACTCACGAAGTGCTGATATGAAGCACACAAAGTCTAGAAAGAATCTGGTTCCCAAGTGCAGCTATCGGACTTTCAACATGAGAGTGGGCTACCACAGCCAGTCGATTACTACAAAGTACCTTACTACCAGAAGAAGCCATAGTATGTGAAACACATCTAAGGTGTAATGACTGGGGTGAGAACATTGATAGTCCAAATGTAAGACCTGATTTTAATAGAAAATAGAACTCATTTCTTACAAATAATGGGTCTTATGAAAGCAGCTGTATCAAGAAGTTCTAATCTAGATTTTGAAAATATTGGAAATACGAAACGAATGCTTGGGTCTTAGTCGAGAAGAATTCTTCGCTATCTTGAAACAAACTCCTTCCTTGTCTAGTTCGCACTCCTAAACTGCTCTAGCAATTTATTTGATGAAGTTGCAGAGTGGTGTAAGCAGCCAAGGATTTGCCACACTCTCTTAAATGAGTAGAAGAACTCTAGAAAGATTTTTAAATACAACAAAAGGTCGTTTATTTGCTGAGTTCGTTCCAAGGCACCAGGAGTTCAGTCACGTCGACAGAAGAATGCTCGTGGAACGCAATCTCTACGTACCGAACGCTTTGTTTAGATATCCTAATTCAAGGTCTTACGTTACATGGCAGAGCAAGACATTTTTATTATTACGGGTCCGAATACAGTCTAATGGCTGCTACACACGTTACGATTGGACGGTACAGTTCAAACTGCAACGATACGATCTACATGTGTGTATGAGAAAAACTTTAGTTTGTCCGATTTTATAAAACTGTACAGTTGAACGGAGCAGTATGATATTTTGGATAGATAAATCGGAATCGGAAGATACTGAGTCGATAATCGTAACGTGTGTGCCAGTCGTTCAGTTTTTGTGTGGATGGCGGTCCGAATGGTTGTGGGTGCGTTTGCTTGTAATAATACGTAAAATAACTTCATCCCGCGAGTGGCTAGAAGCATTTATTGCTATGTATCCCAATGAAACTTGTCTATGGAAAATTATGTGCAAAGATTATCACAACCGTGATTTAAAACAGTCTGCGTATAATAAATTAATTAACAGATTAAGAGAAACAGACCCCCAGGCCGAAAAAGACGCTGTTGTAAAAAAAAAATAACATAAGATATTCCAATTATAAAAAAAAGAGCAGAAGATCGAGTAATTCCACTTTGCCCCACCAAGCCCGCCACCCTGGTGTGGCAAAGTGGACTGCCTAAAATTTTGCAGTGGAATATGCCCCACTATTCTGATTTGATGGGGCGGATAACACTAGCATAAACACTTTGTGGATTCTGCCCCACTAGGGTTGGCACCTCAGGATTTGTGTATGAAGGTTAACATGTATTTTTACATTTGTTTGTAAAAAAAATAAATGTAACCACTGACGTTAGGATTTGACAAGTCTGAGACAAGCAAACGTAAATCTAAATACATCAAAATGGTTATTTAAACAGTGTATTAAGGTTCTACTTTTGTAAAAAACTGTCACATATTAAATCTTCCTGGATTTAATTAAATACATTATATAGTTTTGCTGTATTTATTCAATTTAGTCTGACATAGCTGTGACATTTGCTATTTGTATTCCATTTACGTTCCGATCCATCCGTTGCAAACATTAAATGATTTAAAAATATATTTAGATGTTTGCCCAGAAATTGATACATTATCACTGTTGATAACTATTAAATAACAAAAAACGAAGAATAATGTACGAGAACACTATTACTAAAGGGATAATTTAAATAATAATTATTAAAAGAAATCGTAAATACTATATTACTAGTATCGAAACGTAACGTAACCACAGATTGTGAAAGAATGCGTTCAGAAACGCTTTATGAGAGTTATAGTTTTATGTTAATTTATTAAGTCTAGTTATTAAGTCTTGTGATATGTACTTGTATTATTGTCATATTATTATTTTTTATCTTTAAATAAATCAAATACTTATTAAATAATAAAAAAATGCGTTGAAATGCATTCGAAAGTAATAAAAATATCGGAAGGATTTAAGTTTAAAAAAAAATCTATATCATTTTATCCCGGCTTCGAAAAAGTAAATAAATACTTGTAATTATAAGCTCATAAAATTAGCTACGAGTCGTATGGTTACATCACTAATTACGCCGCGAACACAAATGTCAAAATAGGTCTATTATTTTGAGGTCCTTTACGTACAAACATCATGGCTTCATTTGTTTGTTAGTATTTTTTTATTTAATCTGAGATTAAAACATGCTGTTGGAGTAAAAATGACTAAACCGGTTATGGTTCACCACTGCCTCGCCCACCGCGACTTATCGGTTGTCCTTGTCTGACATTTTTTGTTTCATTCTGTTTGTTTACAAAATAGACGGACATTTGCATTTGTGGAGTGGTGGTGAGTGGTATTGAGTTTATTGTAAGTATTTTCGTATTTATTTTTCATGGATGCTGATGATTTGTGTAGATTTTTTTTAATAAGATATTTTTTGTGTTTTTCAGCTTTACAAAAATGGCAGAAGACTCTGTAGCAGGAAGTTCTAGTGGGCAAACTGGCCTTGAATTTATAAATGATGGAAAATGTATTATTAGAGCTGGGCATCAATACTATTTCAAAAGAAAGTACAAAAATGCATCTGAAATTTGGGAATGCAAAAACAGAAGGAGACAAAAGTGCAATGGGTCGATTGTAGTGAAAGAAGTCCCTACTTATTAGTAATTCTTTTTACTGACTCACTTTTAGTAATACGGGTCTAATACAATTTAAAATAATAATAATACATATACATATAATATTACTTGAAGTTGTGCTATGTTATAAATATTTTCTAATACCTAAATTTTTTTGTTTTCAGGGAAATATACTTTTAAACGAAAAACCTCACCAATGTCAACCTGATTTTGACCGAAACAAAGTGACAAAATTAATGCAGAAAATAAAGAGAGAAATCACTTCAGCAGACGTACCAAGCATTCCAGCAACATACGACAAAAATGTAGCTTCCTTACATTTAGAAAGTAGCAACAGCAATATTGTGAGTAAAATTCCTCCATTTTGTAAAGTAAAGTCTGCATTGTATAAATACAGAAACAAAAATGCTAATGTAAAAAAAATATATTACAATACATTATCAGAAATAGAAGTTCCTGAAAAATTTCATTCTTTTTTACTTGCCAAGTATATTGACGAAGATATTTCTATTTTAATATTTTGTTCAGAGCATGCTAAGAATTTGATGAAAACCTGCAAACATTTTTTTGGCGATGGCACTTTTAAAAGTTGCCCACAACCGTTCATACAATTGTATTCGTTGCATGCTGATTTGGGTAGCTCCCAACAAACAACAAATATTGTGCCATTAGTATATGCTCTTATGAGTACTAAATCAACCAAAGCTTACATCGCTCTCTTTTCTGTAATAAAATCACAGATTCCGGATTGGCAACCACATAGTTTTCAGTCGGATTTTGAGGCAGCGGCTATGACTGGTTTTAAAAATGTCTTTAAATCAGCATCAATCAAAGGGTGCTTTTTTCATTTTTGTAAAGCAATTTGGAAAAAGGGGAAAGGGTTAGGGTTGACAAAATCTAAATATTTGCGAAAACAAGTAGCGCTTAGCGCAGTCTTACCTTTATTACCAGAAGAAAAGATTTTTGAAGGTTGGTTTTACATAGCCGCACAAAGCCCAGATGACGAAAAAAGTAAAGAATTTAGAAAATATATGCTGCGCAATTGGCTGAAAGATAACTTTTTAAAAGTGAGGTGCGTATTTGGGGCAAAACACCGCACAACTAATGCCCTCGAAAGTTGGCATAATAAACTTAACAAAAAAATTCTTAAAAAAAGCCCCAGTTTATTAAGACTTCTTAATGTCTTATACGAAGACATAACGCTTTCAATAGTTAAATCTATGCAGAACCAACCTTCCAAGCTACGCCTTGATAAATATATACAAAACGATCAGAATATACAAGATGCCCAAATGGAGCTCATAAACGGCGACATTACGGTTGGACATTTTTTGGAAAAACTAAGATAGTTTTTCCAAGAAATCTATTTTAGTTTTTCCAAAAAATGTGAACTAAACAAATACAAAATCTATGATTTTAGATGATTTTAATTCTTATAAATAGTCAGTACTCAAACTAATATAGTGGCTGTTTGTTATGATAATTATTTTGTCAACAGTCAGTATTTACCTACTTTCGTTAGGATGTTTCTTATTTGTATTAATAAGACTTTTTGCTATGTAAAATTTTATCATTCTGTAATTTTAGTTTTTGTTTTTTAGCCGGAAGTAATTTCGTGGCTGTTTTTTTTGCATATAAATTGTTTTTATTCATAAGGTAATACATAAGACTGTTTTACCATACCATGTCGATCAATGTGTGATTCTATAATCTGTGACTCTATAATCTGTGATTCTATTTTTTGTAACAAGTAATTTAGTGGCTGTTTGTATGTATATAGTTTAAATTTATTTTTTTTATTTATAACGTAATCAGTAAGAAAATACCTATATCTACACAAACCATACAAAATGATGACGAATCTGTGATTTTGAATAGTTATGTAGTAAATATGTTTCGTTTTAAGAACATATCATAAGAACAAATCATTGTTTAATTTGTGATTATCAAGATTTATCTTAGTTAGTAAGATTTTATTTGTAAAAGGTATACCAAATGATGAAGAATCTGTGATTTTGAATAGTTATGTAGTAAATATGTTTCGTTTTAAGAACATATCATAAGAACAAATCATTGTTTAATTTGTGATTATCAAGATTTATCTTAGTTAGTAAAATTTTATTTGTAAAAGGTAATTAATCTGTGATTTATAAACCGATTCCTTCCAGAAATAAATAGTACATTAAAATTATTTATTTATTTTTTACTTTTATTTAAACCACTTCGCTACGTATTAAATCTAAGCTTCCAGCACTAATAACGTTTTACTTACAGATATAGGTATACATTTTTTTTTTTTACAAACAAATGTAAAAATACATGTTAACCTTCATACACAAATCCTGAGGTGCCAACCCTAGTGGGGCAGAATCCACAAAGTGTTTATGCTAGTGTTATCCGCCCCATCAAATCAGAATAGTGGGGCATATTCCACTGCAAAATTTTAGGCAGTCCACTTTGCCACACCAGGGTGGCGGGCTTGGTGGGGAAAAGTGGAATTACTCGCTGGTTCTAAGAAGTCTGAAGCAGGAACCTCGGAGAAATAAACACCGAAACTATGGTGTTACCCGCTGTTAGCATGTTTGAATGACCATGAAGAATCAAGATCTTTGCGTTCGAATATTATAGAGGACAACTACCAGGAGGTAAGTAGACACTTTAATAAATCGTCATCGTCATTTCAACCGTCAATCCTTTTAAATTATTTGTAGGTACCTACCATCAGTAAAATTTTTATAAGTTTTGCTACCTTGTGTTGTTGAGGTATTTTAGGTGTATAGCTCTTGATTACCCTATTAAAGTAACTTAATTTTATATTGTATTATGTTAACTTAATTGTCAGCTCGACTTAATTTAATTTCAAAGCTTCACTTTTTTTTATATTGGATCGCTCAATATCTGTTAACCTTCTTAAGGAGGAACTTATATATGAGGTAGAAATACGCGATAGAAAACCTAAAGCCACAGTAGATGAACTCCGCTTTCAGGTAAGAGAGCTTTTTAAATAAATGCCAGCTGAAGACGCATACCGGACCGATTTTGATCCTGAATCTGTGCTCCCAATCGTAACAAAGAGCATCACTGAAATTAAAAAGTTCCTTAATTTGAAGAAGCCCGCTTATACGAAATTTAACCGTATTAGAACCTTGGCTCATCATACGTATCATGGGCTTTCGCGTATCGAACCCAAACATGACCGGGACCTTAACCTCAAGGAAGAACTTGACGTCGAACTTGAGAGCCTTCTCCTTAAGATAGGCTCCTTTTTCATTTCTTTTAAAGCCAGCTTTGAGGAAATTCCTGCGCCTTAACTTCAGATACCAGTGATTACCGATGCAGTTTATGCGTCATCAGTGAAGGCTTTGTGTCACTTGCCCACATTGAAAAAGGATTAAGGGAATCATTGGAGATAATGATATTACGGTTCCTGATTTTAATCCTGGAGATTTAGCAACTCCATTTATTTATTTAACTCTATATTCCATAATTCAACGCGTGTCGTAAACAATGGAAAGAATATTTTGATGAAAGATCGCGGGAAAAAGGTATATGGTACAAAACGATCCAAACGCAACAATAAGATGAATATAGGCCGGATATAGTTTTATTGTTGAGACTTCGTTCCGGACACATTCCATTAAATAAGTTTGCATACCTTATGTGTAAAACAGACTCACCGTTGTGCAACGCGTGCAACCGAGAAGAGGACGCGTATCATATATTGATGGAGTGTGTCCGAAATGAGGGACCTAGGCGACTACTGTTCAGTGATAGTTCCGTTGGATTATGCAATACCTTCTTATCACATCCGATGTCTAGAGAACGTTATACTTCTCTGAATTACTTACAGATTCCAAAAATATGAAAATCAAACCAATGGCTTATCAAGCTGCATACATGAATTTAACATCCTTATTTAGTATCAGTAAAAGTTTATTAGACTTTCCTGACTTTCCTTGGGCCCCACTTATGTCACGCACGAATGCCCGGTTTCTTGGCTGAGGGACGGAAGTATTTCAACATTATCATAGGAAGCAATAACCTGATTATGTTACTTAGTAGTAACGCCATCTCCTATTTACTATCATTGTTTTGTACAGTCCCCGGCACGTAACTTGGCAAGACTCGTTAGATGCGCAGAAGTCATATTTTAGGTCCCTTTGGTACGCGCGGGACGCGGGGTGTGAGGCAGCGCCGGGCCGAGCGCGCGGTGCATCAGTAGACCCTTGCCCCTCGCATTGTGTCTACGTCGCGTTCGCTCCCGAATACACTTGCGTGCACGAAATTTGACCCCTTTGTTTTTGTTAAGTTTTGGTTACGAGTTATTGTTATTGTTTTAAAGGAGATGTTTCAGATTTGTATGGAGCCTTGGACTGCACATTGTACACATGACTAAAAGTAGTGGAAAAATAAATCAAACATGAGAAAAATACTTATTTTTAATAATTTTACGTTGTTTTCATGTACAAGGCGTGTTTCGACATTTTTAATGGCAATTTCATTGCATGTTTTTTTAATGGCGACCACTACTACATTTACGTCAATCTGTCAAACTGACATTAAATAAAACAAAGAGAATATATTACTAGATAGATAAATTGGTTGACTGAAAATAGGTACAATTGATTTATTGAGTTATCCATAAAACCACCCAGTTTTACTTTTATAATAAATACTATACTACCAAGTTACTGAATTAGAATCTTCAAATTATTGATTCTGAGAAGAAATTGCATGAAGTTATTATTATGTGAAAGTCGAATCTGTTTTGTACATCTTGCTGGACACAAAGCCCGAATTCAAATACTCAGGAAACATTTTATTATTGATCAATCAAGAACTCAAGCGCATCAAAATACAAGCAAGTTATTCATGTTAAAAACAATGAATAATGCCAGCAAAAGTTGTGGCTTTCGAGTTTCGTGCTGTCTGTCACATCCAAGAATTATGTATTCTAAATGGATAGGTAACTTTGAATACCTACTTGAAGCAAATACTTATTAATTGCGAATACATAATTCTTGGTCCCATCTTCCTAGAGAGAGATGTAAAAGATAATCAATAAAAAAATCAACTAAATAGATTTTTATAATCGTGTTAAAATAATCGATTAACTGAATTCTCTTTTTATTTTCACTATTGATTTTTTACTGCTATGCTGCGAGGAAAGATTAAACAATACATTTTTTACACTTACCAAAGCTGTTATTTCTTCACTCTTGATATAGATTTTTTCTGTATAATTAATGTTGATCAATATTACCCACTGACTGTTGATTAATACTGTCGATTACCTAGTTAATGAAGTTACAACTAGGGATATTTCAGATGTGATATCTCAAGATAATAAAGAACAAATTATTATTGAATAAAATCGATTATGTTTAATTATCCACATCGATTACTTTTTAATCGTTTAAAATGCTCTAAGTTTAAAATACATAATAAAATAATCGATTATTTAATAATCATTATTTTATGTTGAATGTCTCATCTCTACAACAGCTACCCTTATTTTTTTTAAACAAAGACCACGGAACTAGGTCTTGTTTGACCCTATTAAATAAATATTCGATGATTCGGGTGTTTTTGGCGGGAACTTGCGAAGTGAACGTCACGTCAAAAAGAGTAAGATAACAACTACATTGGGACAACTTCTCTTTCTTTTATTCAGGGTAAGTAGGGTTAGAAAGAGAGATTGTCGCAACGTATTTGTTATCTTTCTCTTTTTCGCAATTGATAGGTATTTGCTTCAAGTAGGTATAGAGAGCTTCTATCCAGATGGTATACATAATTCTTACGTTAAGCAATATGGCGGTCTAAGTTGCCCTGTGAAATATTTGGTAGTAATAAAAAATATTATTGTACAGCGTTTATCGACAATAAAAATAAAATTAGATATTTTTTATCGGTTTGAATAATTATTTAGCTTATTTTTAATACGTGTACAATGTCCAGTCCAAAAATGAAACATCTCCTTTCGTTTTTGTTATAAGTTGTTGTTATTTATTTATTTTTGTTACGAATTGCTGTTATTGTTGTTGTTGTTTTAAATCTATTTTGTTAGGGTTATTACAATGCCGAGACCAAACGTTATTTTACGCAGACAGGCCAGAAAAATGGTCAATGATGTCTATTGTTATATAGCGAAAGAAGCTCTTACTGAAAAAGAGACGGTGAAAACAACTGCAGAAGCCACTAAAACGTCAGAAAGGACAGTTAGACGTATAATCCAGGAAGGAAGAAATTCCGAATTCCTCACTGTCTTTAGGACACCGGGAAAAAAGCGGAACAAAACAAAGCCAGTCACAGAGATCGACACTTTCGACCAGTCAGTTGTTAGGTTCACAATTTTCATACAACAAATAAAGAGTTGCCTACAGTTGAAAAACTAAGAAAAAAACTAAAAGAAGACATAAATTTTAATGGGTCAGAGCGCAGTCTGCGCAGGATTTTAAATAATTTAGGTTTCCGGTGGAAAAAAGCCGAAAACAATAGGCGAATTTTAATAGAAAAATCTAATATCAGGTGTCTAAGGATAGAATTCCTTAAGACTCTGTTGAAATATAGAGAAGAAGGTAGACCCATTGTTTACACAGATGAGTCGTATGTTGATTCGTCTCATTCAGGTATGTAATCATTATTATACTTTTTCTCGCATATTTGTGTGCTGTGAAATTGTATGGACATAAACTAATGAAAAATAATCATTATATCTCTCTAGGTTCTAAAGCATGGTCAGATGGATCTTTGAAGGGGCTTAAAAAACCCATTTCGAAAGGGCAGCGTGTAGTCATAGTGCATGCTGGATCTGAAGCTGGATTTGTCCCTCATGCGCTACTCCTATTCAAAGCTGGAACAAAGTCGGGGGATTATGATGATAACATGAATTTTGCTAATTATACGAAGTGGCTTCGCAACCAGCTGATACCAAACCTGCCGCCGAATTCGGTTTTAATTATCGACAACGCATCGTACCATAATAAGCAGTTCGATCCAGCACCTACATCGAATGCCAAGAAAGCCGACATGCAAAAGTGGTTGTCGGAAAAGGGCATAGCATTCGAAGAAACTATGCTCAAACCCCAACTATACAAATTAATTAAGTTGTATAAAAATCAATACAAAAAATTTAGTATTGACCAAATACTGGCAGAACACAACCATAGTGTTCTGCGATTGTCGCCCTACCACCCGGACCTTAATCCAATAGAAATGGCATGGGCGGCAATCAAAGGCTATGTAGCCAGTAAAAATACAAAATGGAATGTGTCACATGTAATGGACCTAATTAAGGAGAAAGTGGCACTAATGGGCGCCGATTAATGGTCTAAATTATGCGAGAAAGTAAAAAAAATCGAAGCAGACTACATCAAAAGTGACCACATAGTCGACACAGTCACGGAAAATTTTATTATTTACGCCAGTGACGACAGCGACTCCTCCAGCGATGAGAGCGAATTGGACAGTTTTATCGATGATGAAGAGCCACGTCCTTCCACCAGCTCAGGTGGTACTTTCAATTTGATGCCAGGGATAGGATATTTAAGTGATAGTGACGAGACCACTTGACTTTATTTTTAAATAAAAAAATTTTAAATGCATATATTTTATTTCTAACACCTAATAAACATCACGAATTCTGTTTGTTCCTTATAAACAGACATGATTAAAAATAAATTATGGCAATAACCATAGAATAATGACAAGCACTAAAAGGGACCACTTTTTTGTGCCAATGCACTAAGTGTACGATGCGCGAACTTACCCCCACTATGACAAATCCTTGCCAAGTTACATGCCGGCTACTGTACATAGATAAAATAGCATAGATAATATTTGTTTATTGTGTAGAGGGCGCTGACCTTAGGCTATATAAGCTAACGCACATAGAATAAAGATCTCTCTTTCTCATCCAAATCACCACGATACGCCAAACCAAGCTCAAGCCTTTTATTTCTCCAAGTATCCCATTCTCTAAGTATAAGTATCGAGGCGGCCGGCTTACGGACCGCGTGCGCACACGTGCCATTGTAGCTGCCATTGCAGAACTTATACCCAACGACGTCGAGAAAGGGACCTGGCAATCACCGAGCAAGTGGCGCGCCGTGAACCGACACGCCGAACCGCCACGTGTCGCCCCGGACCATCACCAAGCAGCCGAACCAAGCTCAAGCCTTTTATTTCTCCAAGTATCCCATTCTCTAAGTATAAGAAGCTACAATTGGATACCAGTTGTTTGGAGCATTCACCTCCTTCCTTAATTTGGCTGGATTGTGTCTACAACTTCAAATTGTTGTGAAAAACCAACATTCTCTGTCTGATTACCATGGTATAGGGAGTCCAGCTGATGGAATCTTACTGACAGAATATAAGGCAATTGGACATTCATGGTACTGTTTGGAATGTTAATGGCACATGGCACCATGAAGGGAAGGAGGAGCGGATCGTATGCGGGCTGCGAGGGCGCGCGGGCCGGGCCTGTGCCCCATTCGAATATAGAAGATTCAGATATAGAATATTCGAATTCGAGAAATTAGTGAGAAGAATCTTTCGAGCAATTTTCGTTTGTTTAGTATAATAAATAAAATAAATACGGACTTGATTTTGAATTTGCTGTTTTGTTTTT
Organism: Ochropacha duplaris; assembly: GCA_951361185.1. Lineage (NCBI taxonomy): Eukaryota > Metazoa > Arthropoda > Insecta > Lepidoptera > Drepanidae > Ochropacha > Ochropacha duplaris. Next base: position 1,822,318 of record OX592709.1, on the reverse strand, counting down.
AACCGACTCCAAAAAGGAGGTTTTAGAGGTTGCACTATAATTACAAATAGTAAAATGTGGATAGCGTGTAAGACTACAATTTTATTAAATAGTTACCTAATGTTAATATTTAGGTATATTGTACGATTAATATCAATTTTTTGTTGTTTGTTGTCCCAAATAAAGTAAAAAAAAAGCGGATTACACTGCGATCTCATCTGATAAACACAAGAAAGACTGGAAAACTGCTGATCCAGTGTTTCTTTCTTTACAGAACATGTCGAAGGAAGCAACCAGTAGGAGACCCAAGGCATGCTCTTCCTCAGCCGTCGAAGCGTGCTGGGCCACGTGAAATTAAAAACATTATTTCAGATTTTTCTAACGATAAAATATCGGCCATAGAGTGCTTACAACACATCGCAATACTGCGACGTGCAAAAGGTGGAGACAGTGACTGAGATTTAATAAAATTAGTCTGTATTTAAGCTTAATATTAAGTTGATTTTGTGTTCATTAGCTTTTAAAGTAAGAAAGCAATTAAATACATTTCTTTTTCAGCTTAACTGTACTTTGTCTTTATGAGAATCTGTCCTAATGCGAATCTGTATTTTTGATAATCTGTCCTTATGAGAACAACTGATTCCTATTCTTGGACAGATGATACACAAGTGTCTACGTCAAGTACGAATGGGTAAAGGGACCGGCTAGAGGTTTGCAACGGAGCAGTGAGTACTGGAGAATAACCGGTGATTTACCGGTAAAAGAAATCGATTAAAACTACCGGAGACTAATTGATTAATCTCCGGTGAAATAGTAGGTAATAAAAACATAAAAAAACGGATTAGTCAATATTATTTATTGTTTTATTATAGTTTTTGTAACTAATAATTATATACGAAAATAGAACTGTTTGTCGAATTTCCACCTTTCTCCATCCCATATTCAAAAATAGCTTCAGATTATTGGAAAATAAATTAGCTGCAAAAGAAGCCGTAAAGGCAGAAATCAACAACTATATTAGAGTCAGAAATACAGTTCAAACCACAGAAGAAAGTGGCATGTTAAGTGAGACAAACACAATTACTGAAGAAGGTTGCCCAAACTTGTTTGGATTTTAAAAAAATAATACCCCTAACACAGATGTATCGACTATGGCTACGGCAATAAATTTCATAAAAATGTATACAGAAACCAATTTTTCAGAAAATAGTCATAACTGGGACAATGTGGTTCAATTCTGGCATTTCAATGGCCATTGCCAGTATAATGCGATTGAGCTAATCTGGGCTCAAATAAAAGGTTACGCAGTCCACCACAACACTTCGCCGCCGTTCGGCACAAAAAAGATGATGAGTCTATTAAAAAAACAACATACAGTCGATTTGAGAACCTCCTCTTTTTTGAAGTCGGTTAAAAAGAAGCCTGCGGAAAGTGCTTATTTCAGAAAACTGACAGAGTTTTTAAAATTGATAGTATCATTGATAATTATATATGTAGGCGAAGATGATGACGAAGACTCCTCAAGCGAATCGGAATCGAGTTAACTTTATTTGTTTGACAGTCGCAACTCTTTTTCAAGATATATTTTCTTTATTATTTTAGTTACATTCAGAAATCATAATCCAGGCAAAACAAGTAGATATGTAATAGACCCTAGGTAACTTTTTATAACCCGGTATCCGCACTGCCCTCGCCAGCAATCGTAAGGGATCAGTCCAAACTTATGCGTACCTGTCGGTTAAAGAACCCACCCTCTTATAAAATGTAATGTCTTAATGTACTGTGTTTTGTTAATGTTTGTGTTATTCATAATTTTATATTAATACATAGTTAAGAATAGGGTGGAGGATTGTAATATATGTAGTTTGTTTCTATGGCAACTTATTGTATTATTTTGAGTTAATAAAATATACCTAAATTAAATAAGAATTATTTTCATTGAACACTTTTAATTAGGTCAGTCAAAAAGTAAATAATAGTGTTAATTATTTCCCATCACTATTCATGACCAACTGACAGACGTCAGGATCGCATTCGTTGGCTGGAGAGTAGTGTTTTATAATTTTGTCGTGTGCATGCGTAGCGATGTGATCGAAATAGTAGATTCGTTATAGAAGGGGCTAAAATGACCCATTATATACGAGGTAGTTTTACTCCCGAGCTTTAGCGAGGGACTAAATAGAAACAGAGTTTTAATGGGTTTTAGCGCCGTGTGTTACACTAAACTTTTCACTACGATTGCGAAAAAATAAAACAATCCAATACAATATGAAATATGTGGTTTATAATTTCTTTTTTTTTGTTTCTTCTGTAGCCGCAACACATTGCATGCATTCTACCAGAGATTTTCAAAATTAAAATGAAGTTCTTTTTTTATGAAACAGTAATAAGTCGAGTCTTTATTCATGATTATTCTACTTATGACTAAAGACTTTTTCGTTTTTTAGACAAAAATTAAAAAATAAAATACTTTTTCCCCTAGAGGATGAATTGCTATTTTTTTCACCGCTCTGGTACGCTACAATGACGGTCTTTTTGAGCAAGAGGAGTGAAAACACTATTTATGTGTAACGCACTCTTCAAAAATAGGAAAGCTACTACTTCTGAGGGTATTTTGACACGCTTCACCAAATCCAGAATATGACAAAGAAAACTTTTATGTTGTTAAGACTCCTTCACCAGCCAATATCAACCTACAGGACTTCTATGATAATATTAAAATTGAAACAGAACATCCACGAAGAGATAGCTGCGATTTCCCGCAGCAAGTTTCCCAAATTTGCGTAGACACTTAGTGGAGTAACAACGATGGAATTCGACCAATTTGTAACCTAATATTTGAATAACATTTTACGATTCAAATACTAGAAAATATAGGGGAATGGAAGGTATAACGGACCCTGTAGGTAGAACGGACCGGACTAATAACTTTCAAACGTGTAACGCCATCTATTATCGACTTGCGTCAACTTGACAGTCGCCTCTCACTCGGCATCGGTCAGTGTCCTTCGAGCGGCCGTGCAACGGCACACGTTTTTATCAAGGTAAGTTAATTTTTGCTTATTTCGATGTAAAAACAGCAAATTTTGATCTGCCTTCAGTTTTAATAAGGTAAAGATAACAGGGTTTTGTTGCTATTGTTAAAGATATTGTTTATTTTACTTAGATTTAACGTTAAATATGCAAGGTTGTCCTCAATCTTAACCTCAAAATAATTTATTGTTTACATGCCTACACAAAAGGCAAAACGGAACGGGCAAAACGGAACGGGCACAACGGACCACGTGGTCCGTTTTGCCTTCAGTACATTTCATTTATGATTATATTTATATAATTTGATATTTAAATAGGTATTTTTATTTCAGATGGTTAACAACTATAAAAGGAAGTCGGACAGGCAATCCTGGCGTGAGGAGGACATGAAAAATGCCATTGAAAAAGTAGCTACGCGCAAAATGGGGCTTAACAAAGCGGCCGCCACATTTAATGTTCCAAAGACTACATTAATAAGAAGACTTACCAAATATGAGAGCACCAAAGACTTAACTGTAGCTACGGAAAAGAAAATGGGCAGGTATGAAAAGGTGTTTAATGTCGATCAAAAGAGAGAACTAGCATCCTATGTCAAAAATATGGAAAATCGCTTTTTTGGTTTAACCACAAAGGATCTCAGGCGTCTCGCATATGAGCTAGCCGAAAAAAATAAATTGCAACACAGTTTCTGTCACGAGACGAAAATGGCGGGAAGAATATGGCTCGAAAATTTCTTAAAGCGTAATACGGACTTAAGTCTGCGAAAACCCGAACCGACTTCAGCAGCTCGAGCGTCTGGCTTCAACCAAGTTCAAGTTAAACGATTTTTCGATTTGTTGACAGACATTACAACAAAGTATAAATTGACACCCGATCGAATATTTAATGTCGATGAAACGGGCATGACAACTGTTCCAAAAAGTATGCCTCGGATTGTTGGTACAAAAGGAAAGAAACAGGTGGGGTTATTAACATCTGCTGAGCGCGGCCAGCTTGTCACTGTTGTTTGCTGCTTTGGTGCGGACGGGTCTTACATGCCTCCCTTATTCGTGTTCCCTCGTAAAAGGATGAAACCCGAATTGATGCTAAATGCTCCACGAGGATCTTCGGCGTTTTGTCATGAAAGCGGGTGGATTCAAAAAGATATTTTCACAGAATGGTTCAAGAAGTTCATCAAATTTTCAAGAGCGTCAGTCGATAATCCAGTCTTGCTTTTGCTTGATGGGCATGCCAGCCACATGAAAAATATGGAAGTTATCGATTTAGGACGGGTCAACGGCGTGCATGTGCTTTCATTTCCGCCTCACTGCACACATAAGCTTCAACCCTTAGATGTGGGATTTATGAAACCTTTTTCGACTTATTATACAGAAGCCGCAAATACCTGGCTGAGATTAAATGCGGGTAAAGTAATAACCCAGTTCCAAATTGCAGAGCTTGTCGACAAAGCCTTCCAAAAAGCTGCAACGTTATCAACTGCTTATAACGCTTTTCGAGCCACCGGCATCTGGCCGTTAAACCCTGACGTATTCACAGAGGCAGACTTTTTAGCAGCAGCGACCACTGACATTGAGATGCCAGAAGCAGCGCCAAGGGATAATGAACCTGAACCAATAGTGATTCAACCCGAAGAAACGCCCCTCATCGATGAACTTGGATTGTCAGTTTCTGACGATCATGCAACTATTGAATTAAATAGGACACCGCCTCTCGTCAACGATGAGATAATTATAGCGGAAGCTGGCATGTCTAGCAATGAAGGCATCAATGAACTATCTAGAAATGATGAACCCCAGCCATCTACGAGTACATCATTTTCTATTGCTCCAAAGGATATTATGCCCATACCTAGAACTTCTAAACGGACTAGAATTAATATTAAGCGTGGAAAGACAGTGGAAATAACATCCTCACCTTATCGCGAAGAATTAGAAGCCACTAAAAAAGCACAGGAAATGAAAGAAAATGCAAAGAAGGTAAAACAGAATCTTTTCAATGATAAGAAGGGAAAAGGGAAACAAACAAACGTACAAAAAGGAAAAGGAAAGGGAAAATCTACAAAGAAGAGTACAAAAAACAAAAACACATACTCATCAAGCGAAGATGAAGAAGACGTACGATGTTTCTATTGCAATCATTTATTTTCTGAATCGACAGAGGGCTGGGTTCAGTGCCCCGCATGTTCTTTATGGGCACACTGTAGTTATGCCGGTGTCGAAGATGATGATGAAGATGTTAGATTTGTTTGCGAAAGGTGTGCCGTTGACTAGTTAACTACTACAAGTTTTTTTTATTCTTATGTTGCCATAGGTCCATTTTGCCTTCATGCCTAGTCCGTTTTACCTTAACGTGTAGGCAGAATGGACCAAACCGAAGGTTTTGGAAATCATCCAATATCTTCTTTAACTGTGATTTGATTCAAGTGTTCCTTAATAATAAGTAAGATTAATAAATGCTCAAACTTATAATAACAAAGAAAGAAGAATAAAGATATTATTTTTTGTGTTACATTGATTTTTCCTTAAGTGGTCCGTATTACCTTCTCTTCCCCTAATACTTCACATTTTGGAATTAAAAGATTTTACAACCACTTGATATTTTGCAACAACATGACATTTGACTACCACACTATATGACATTTTGTGGCCATAATATTGATACCATATGACATCTTGCAACCATATTACGGTTGCATATGGTATTTTCCAAACACATATTTTAGTACCACATGACATCTTGCAACGATGAGACATATATTGCTAGTTTTCCGCCCCGCGGTTACACCCGCGTTTCCGAGGGATCTTATTTCATAACAGGATAAAAGTATCCTATATTTTATTCCAGGATATGATCTACCAGTATGCCAATCTTCATCAGCCGTTTTTGCTTGATTGAGCAACAGACATACAAACATTCACTAATATTACTAGGATAGTATGATTGCAACAATATAACACAGCAACTACGGATTTTGTAATCACATGACATTTTGCTACGATATTTTACAACCACACGACATTTTGCAACCATGACATATTACAACCACATATTTAGTAAACAACTGAAATTTCACAACGACATTTTACAACCACACGACATTTTGAAACCATATGATATATTACAACCAGATATTTTGTAAACAACTGAATTTTCGCAACGACATTTTACAATCACACGACATTTTGCAACCATACGACATATTACAACCACATATTTTTTAAACAACTGAAATTTTGCAACGAAATTTTACAGCCACACGACATTTTGCAACCATAGCAACCATATTACGACAAATAGCAACTACACATTTTGGAACCACTTGAAATTTTCAACCACATAATAAATGACGACCCCTCATTTTTAAAAAGAGTTAACCAATCAATGCTTGAGTGTGAGGTGGTTTTGTCACTGTTTGTTTATTTGTGTATAGTACAATCTATCAAAAAATTATTTGGACGTTAATTTTTCTAATATATATATATATATCATTCCATATTTGCATCCACAAATTTAAACCCAATAAATGGTGTTACAATTATTCTGGGGAGGTGGTAAAATAAAACCAAAATTTCCCCGGAAACAATTATAAAAAAGAAAATATTTATTAATATATTATAATTTAGGTATTAAACAAAAACGCACACGAAAAAATAGCCAGCTAGACTCAGGCGTGGGCCTGGGGTACTGTTTAATTTGGTTGGATGTGATAGTAAAATATGTGAAAGTTAAATTTGAGTGCCACTGTCAGAACGGCTGACAGTCCGTGTAATAATAATATTTAAATGTAACCCGTTGGGTATGGATGAGCCTGCACCGATGGATGAGAGGATGTGGCCTTTCCGATGAAGGAGGAGCGTAGTCCTCGGAACGTAGTCGCTACAAAAGTGAGGGTACGTGGCCCTCTCCAAACAATGGGGGTACTGAGCCCTCTTCAGACAATGGGGTTCTTAGCCCTCTCCAGACAATGGGGGTACTTAGCCCTCTCCAGACACCTCCTGGAATTGGCCCAAAATTGGTAGCATTAGAATAGAAATACTACACAGCCCGAGCACACAAAGGACGGACATCAGCCCCGATGTCGGCCATGTGCTCGGTCAAGCAGCGTCCCAATTCCAGAAAATTATATATATAATATACTCAAAATATCTATAAGATGCCTCTGCATCAATTGAAGATTGATGAGAGGGATCCCTACAACACTCCTACTATATAAGAACAACATGCATAGGTTAAGTCACCTGCCATGTGCTTAACCCGCATGTTCGGAATTACACCGTAAGAACAATGATTTTGGAATTAAATTTTTAAAGCACCATAAATACCTTATGGAGGAAAATGTCCAGGCGTGAGGAGATCGGACAATGTCGACTCCGGTGACGCCACGTGCTGGTCGCAAAGTCAACTCTGCACGCTGTCAAGAAAATACGAATTTGATTAATATTTAATCAAAATAAAGCACGCCGGGAACATTGCAGTTAATATCCATGAGATACATACCAATCAGGATTCAAAATGAAGGCGTGGCGTGTCCGATGGCTAATTATCGAGACACGCGTCGGCCGTAATTTCACATGAAACTGAAAAATAATCACCACGATATAGACTACGTACAATGCTGATAATAATCTTTACTTTAGAAAGATGATGATGAGGCACTTACCACAAAATATTAAATAAAAGGCTTGACGCCGAAGTACTCTCGGCGATCGAGAAAAAGGAAATGACAGAGTCATTGCTCCCCGCTAAGGATGTTGCTTAGCACAAATCAATCACTCTTCATTCGCTCCATTCCTAACGAATCGATAAAAAATACGGTAAAATGCATTCGACTATGTGAATGAGACCTTGACCGTAGCGTTCAAAGCAACGGAACGTCACTTCAGTACGTCAAACTGACAGTTCATTCACACAATCGATCTGCCCACCTAATCAAAACAAACAAGGGTTATAAATTATCAAAACAAAAGTGAAATTATGATATATTATCATATTTAAAATGAGAAAAATAGTGCCCAAATGTGCACATATTGATGTAGTAATATAATATACTAATGGAATGATCCCACAAACTATGTAAGTACTAAGAAATTTTTACGTAGTCAAAATTTCTACGTAACATGGTTTTATATTTTGTAAATTTGTTACCACACATTTTGCAGCCACGTGAAATTTTACGACCACATATTTTGCTATTATTTCCTATATGACATTTTGCGTCAGAACATGTTTTTTGTATACCAAAGGTGGCGAAGTCTTACAGCCCACCTGATGGTAAGCGGTTATTTTTGATTGGCACTTTTACTCCCACTCCCACACGACGACGCCTATATATATATTTTATTTCTTTTATTTATACAACAGTTATTGAGTTATTACAATAAAAACATGTATTAACAATTAAAACGAGGATAAAGTAAGACTTTGGCTCGACGTTACATTTAATATATAAAATTATTACACAGTAATTTGTAAAATCATTCTAGTCACATATAGTAAATTATAGATTTTTTTGTACAATAAAGCCACTTAATATTAATTCGGCCTGTAATCATTGTAATATACAGGGTGTCCCGTAAATAGTACGACAAACTAAGACTTTTCAAGATATATATATATATTTTTTTTTTTTTTTCCTCGGACATTTTTTCACACACGGCTATCTGATCCCAAACTAAGCAGAGCTTGTAATATGGAAACCAGATGACTGATATACTACTTTCTTTTTTGGAAATACATATATATAATTACACCCAGACTCAGGACAAACAGACATGTTCATGCACACAAATATCTGTCCTGGATGGGAATCGAACCCACGACCAGCGGCGTGATAGGCAGTGTTAATCAACCACGCCAACCAGCCCGTCGAATCAAAATAAAAATCAGAAACATCTCGAAATTGGTGACCTTTATGCTGAGATTTTTTTTGTATATGTTGGTAGGGGACCCGCCCACTTATCTCCCCCTTAAGTTTGTCGGATATCCTATATATCTGGAAAAGATACAGCCTGAATTAGGTACTATTATTTTGCTACAAAAAATCATCGCCTACTTTTATTTGTGTACTAATCATTAAAAACAAAATATAATTTCATTAGGATATTCTATTGGAGTTATATATCAAAAAATATAAAAAAAAAATTAAAATATAAATTTTAACATTACAATACAAGTGAAATTGAATCATTGGATGTTCGTAGGGCTAATAAAGATCAACTGTATCTTTATAAAATTATCAATAATATGGTTGATTTCCTTATTTATTGAGTCATTTATGTTTTTGCTGCCCCAACCTAAAAACTCGTAATAGGAAAACGTTTGAAATTCCACCTTGTAAATCAAACTATACTCAAAATAGATTTATAACCAGAACTTGTTTGGTACACAACTGTTTTTATCAACAAGTGGATATTTTTTATGAAAACTTTAACTTTTTTAAAAAGAATATAAAGACAATTAGAAGAACTATAGATTTATAATTAGATTTTTACTATGTAGTTAAGTATATAAGTGAAAAAAGGACACAACAAATTTTGCAGGTACATAATAACTAGATGTAGAAACTGTTTTGGCTTTATGTGTAATATTTTATTAATTTAACTATATGTATTTTTGTTGCTGTTTGTTTCTCAATAAATATAAATAATAAAAAATATCAACCTCCGTAAATAGGGCGATAACGCAAACCACACATGTATATCGACACAAAGTGAAAAAACAATTACTATAACATGCCAAAGTGCGCGAATTCCCTAGATTTTACTAGAGAACAATTTACATGAGGCTGACATAACTTTTTTGGGCAAGTGTGTAAAAAACAAAAAAATAATGAATGAATGATTAAAGGGCTAATTTTCTATTTAATTTATTTCTACATTATTTATTACTTACCGTTACATTTAAAAATCATATAAATAACACTAACTTGTAACACTACACTTTACTTATACTATCTTTATCACCCACTTCATCACCTTTCACTTCATCATCATCACCATCTGCGTCATCACCGTCCGCTTCATCGTCATCACCTTTTTCACCGGATTTTTCCTCCTGAGTATCATCACTCGGTTCATATGAATGTAGACTTAGTTTTTCGAGCCAAAGTCCCATTGAATTACCTTCAATTTCCCCTTTGACGATGTTTGGGTATATGTGTTCATGTTTGAATTTCTGTATGGTGTCCTCTTCTGTGTCCCATGTGAGACTGTCGTGACTATCTTTATACCGAGCATCGTAGCGTTCGTAGTGTACCTAGAAACACCGTACTCAAATGAAAAGTTGCAATCAACTCTGCAATAACTCTTTCAAAAACAACTTGACCTATTACATTCCATTTTTTTTTTATTTCACTAGTGACAGCGAGGCAGGCGGGTCACCTGATGGTAAGTGACAACCGTCGCCTATAGACATTAGCAATACCAGGGGGACTGCCAACGTGTTGTACACTTTATTACAATGCCTTAAGGGCAAGGGCAACTGGCTCTCAAGTGCAACTGCCGGAACACACCAACAGGTGCTTGGCGACAGATTTTCAACTTGAGGGTGGTAGCCAGCCAGTCGAGTATCACATAGTACCCTACCACCGTGCTGTGGTTTCCTCACGATGTTTTCCTTCACCGAAAACTCAAGCTCATTGTAGGATTCGAACCCACGACCTTCGCCGCGGTATTCGACGTCACTCACCACTGAGCTATCATCGCCTTATATTATTTATATTATACTAGCTGTCCCCCGCGGTTTCACCCGCGTTCCCGAGGGACCTTAACTTTTCCCGGGATAAAAAGTATCCTATGTGTTATTCCAGGATATGAAATACCTGGGTGCCAAGTTTCATCAAAATCCGTTCAGCCGTTTTTGCGTGAAAGAGTAACAAACATCTTCACATACATACATCTTCACACACATCCAAACATACTTTCGCATTTATAATATTAGTAGGATAGACTGATCATATATTTTTTTATATACCACTAGCGATTTGGATTGCTAATGTCTATGTGATAGCCATCTTGGGAGGTACCACAAACCTTAAAAAATATTCTATTTTTTTTTAATTTTAAATGAGTCACCAAACACTAACTATGCCAAAAAGCTTACAATAATACCAAAGTATGGTAATGAGTTGCTCCTCTTACAACGTATGAAGTGATATAATACAATAAAAAGGTATAAAAAAAGCTATTGTCCAGCACTTTCTTCTCCTGACAGGTAATTATTTGGAAATGGTGGTAACTGTCTCTAAACCAAATCATGCAATAAATGGTGCAATTCAGTAAGTGGGTACACGTGACAGAATTGAAATACAATACCTTTTTTCAATTTATCATTTTAAAACGTAACAAATAAAGAAGAAAGTTTCATTATAAAATTTTAAATAAAGCTTTATAGAAGCCAATAAATGTTTTACGTTGACTGCACTTACCATGTCTAAAACTAATCCAAGTCCGGGGGCGGTGGGTATCATAACTTTGTCTTTTCCAAACACCTTGTCCATAACGGTGGCATCTGTGTGTTCTCGCAGCACCGCTATCGCTAGACCGACCATCTTGCGTATCTGATGTAACATGAAACTTTGACCCTGTGAAGGTGAAAATATTTTATAAATACTGACTATAGACTTGTTGTGCCGACCACCTAGCGTGGGATAAGGACAAGTCTGCTGCTTAGTTCTAGTACCGATTTTGATGATGCACAAAATAGGAAACTTTATTGGATGGCTCATATACAGGATGATTTTTAGCAAATTTTATATTAAGGATTTATAGCCAAATATTGTGAAAAATAACACAGCCTGTATTATAACACCAAAGGATAATTTTGCATCTATAACTAAAACAGCATCGGTATAAATGTGATGATGATTTTGAAATGATTCCTAAGAAGTCATCAAGATATTTGAGTGGATATAAAAGTGGGGTAAAACAGTGATAGAATAAACATGTACCTTGACTAAAAGAACTGCAAATTCCATGTCAGATTCTACAAAAACTTTCTCCACATTAAAACTCATCATATATCTTGAGGCAGATGGGTCTTGGTAATGTCTGAAAATTATAATATCTAATCTAATATTTTTTTTATTTAATTTACTTTTATTTATTTATTTATAGATCACTAACAAGACACATGCTTTAAACATTCAAAAATATTAATGTTGCCCCATTAGGGTAGTGTCCTGGGTCAATAAAAAATAATTCTAATTAGTCTGTCCGTATGATTATCAAAAAGTATTGGACATGTATATTTTTGCTTTATCAAATCAATAAAAATATTCAAAATTAGTGGGGCTTGTGACGTTACTTCGTGGTAAAATTAGAACCACGGCGTGACGTCACGCGAAATTTCAACACACTGTATCCTCGTAATTTTTCGTTTACGGAACAAAATAAAAAATACGTGTCTTATATTTTTTGGTAAACTAACTGAGGGACAAATATAACATTGGGACAATATATTTTTTTAGGATACTACCCTTTTGAAGGTGACGACCACAATTAATAAAAATGTCAGGCAACAGAACCGAAAAGTAACCAAAATACATATAAGACAAACAAATTTCATTTGGGATTACACTCACACATTATTTGGTAATAAAATTGCCTGTTATTAGGACTCTCAATATTACTAACTATACTGAACCAAACTCACTTTTTCTCAGTAAAATTATGATAACTCTTTGTTCCTTTATAATATCCTAATATATTAGTAACTTTTTCCAACTTCTCTGGTGTTATTCTATATTGCTTTCTCTCTTCCTCTGTGACCAAACTAGGCTCCAATACATAAGTTGGAAAAGTATAGCTATATGTCCGCGCATTGCACTTTGATTTTGAGTTGAATTTGTTTGTCACCCGTTTAATTGCAAAAACTTTGATGGATTCTGGTAACCTCTTATTTATTTCTTCAGTGTTTACTTCTAGAGCTAAAAATAAAATATTAGGTTATAAATGCACACTGCTGCTGTCTCCATTAAAACATAAATATATGACAAAAAATATGGATATCTCCAAAGTAGTTTTAAGCAAGATATTTATACATCTTTTTCAGGATAAAAAAAGTACTTAAATTTAAGAATCACCTTGTTTGCTTGAATTACAAAAATACGCGAAAACATTTGCATTTTAAAATTTCGTAGGATTTTAAGACTAAACAATTAACAAAGTTATATTATAATTAATTGTATCCAAAGTGTTTATTGAAAAATAATCACTTGTAAACAATAATGAAAAAGTATCAATTAAGTATAGTGATATACTAACGTAATTTCAATGACACAACCTGTCTGGCCGCTGACACACCCTTATCGGTCCTCGAGCTGCGTTGAAATTGTGCATTCTGTTGATTTGCAAAGTCTTCCTCGGTTATGTACTTAGCATCAAATAAAGCTTTTAATAACTCCTCCTCAATTGTTGGAACTCCTGGGTTCCTGAAAAGATGCTTAGTGTAGTATAAACACAAAACAAACTGCACTATGGTAGATTTTGTAAGTACCTAAGTACAAGCCAGCACATCACATTGAAAAACTTGTTTTAGACCAAATTTTATCTTAACTGTACTCTATGATCTCTTTATAGCCATAGAAATAAAAAAGTAAATTTAAAAAAAATGTAAGATAGGAGATATTGGCACTTCGCTGTCTGCGAGTTGCACTTGGGGTTATTGTTACCTGTTAGCAGTTATTGTAACATGTCAACTACTTAGTGTTTGTTATGCAAGCCAACCTATATATCAATTTAATTGTTCATACCTTTGCATACCATAGTAATCCACCCCGCAGTATCCTAATAGTATTGCCATTTTTTTTCTCTTAATTCTCTCACACGGTTTCTTCTCACCACTTTCTCCATTCTCCTCCTGTCAAAAACACTTTTTAATATTTACTCAGACTTGTTCTTGTTAGACAAAGCAAATTTTTTAAATTATTTTTTTTGTAAGAAATACTTGTGCTTAGATTTACCTGCTTTGGGTTCAACTCCTCCCATTGTCGCTTCATAAACCTTTTTTTGAACCTTGTCAAATTCTTGTTAAGTACAATTGGTGCAGGTTCATCTTTTTTGATTTCCTCTTCTATTTTATTTTCTATAGTGACTTCCATGGCTGTGATTGGTCTAATTTGTACAATTTGTAGTGCTGTAAACACACATCTATCTTGAGTTCATCTCATGTAACTAGGTATGTAATGTAGGTAACCAAAAATATTTTTTCATCGCTTTTTATTTTATATGAATGACAGACAACGGCAAGGATTATGCTGTAAAATTTTGGACCATAGAATATAATTTATAGAAGTAAAAACATAGCCTGTGTTTTAGTCAAAACGTAGCTAAAACAATTTACAAGATAAATTTGCCATGTGATTTGCTAGGTAACTTGTTTAGGTTTTACCTGTTTTAAAAGGATGTCTCGGTAGATTATGGCGCAATTTATAAACAAATAATCTGAATAACGAGACTGACATACCTACTGCAAAAAATACTATAAATCACCAGCTAAAACCACAAAAATATCTCACTTGCTTGGGATTTTTGCCAATGCTACACTTTGACAGCCGGTCGGTAGCCATTTTGAATTAAATAAATTCCTCAAGCAAGAAAGTCCGCGGCGGTGCCATAGATGTAGAGTATATCAAAGAGAATATAATACATCTATCTATATAGGCTGGGCTGACCAAAGAGTAAGTAATCACTACGTTTAGTAATCACTACTTTATTGCAGTGGTACACACATACCATCCGCCAACCAAGGATGTTATAAAAATTATATTTATTTATAAAGTCCTTGCCGCCAACAATCCACACAATTTCTTGGCTTACTGTCTTTACCTATAAGCCATTTCTTTATTTTAAATATTTTTCTTTTATGTTATACTTAGTCACCTTGCAGTATCACATTCACTGTAAAATCTAATCCGCGTCCGTACAAGTCAGTCTAATGAAATTGGCTGCTGTTCCACAAAAACTTTTCATGGACTTTTTGGGACAACCTGGAAAGTCACACACATTTTATTTCACTTCACTAAAGCCCTCAGATTGATCTTTATTCGACAATCATATCCATAAAACTAAAAATACACGACGTTCATGAAAATAAAACGGAGACGCACGCAACGCCACTTCGCACGTTCCCGCCAAAAAGTCATCCACCCAATACACGAAATAAGAAAGGCTAGGGATATATGGCGTAAAGAGTATGTAATATATTAGGCGCAGTGGACTAATAATTTTGTTGTTTGTTGCAGATCTTTTAAAATGCCTAGAAAGATTTGTGAGGGTGGGTTCTTCTTTAAACTTTGCGAACGGAGATGAAGCACTATTTGCATGACTTGTATGATGTACGCAGGGCCCCCCATATTTCATGACTTAAAATTAATTGGTACAACCAGGTCAAAATATTGTGCATCTCGCTTCTATGAAGCTATGCGATGATGCCCTTCTGCATGAGTGCACAGATGTTTGGACCGGGTTGTAACATGTAGGTCTTAGTTACATTCAAATACCTACCTCTATGTTTACAGATTCTAGAATAATTACCTAAGTATTATTACTTTTCTAGAATCATAAAATCATGACTAGTTGTTAGTACGCATGTCAAAATGTAGCGCATGCGTTAACACGACGAAGACTGCATTTAATTAGGGCAAGGTTTTTAATTCAGCATGGGTTGACGCAGTGCTTACAAAATGAGGGGCGGTAGCTCAGAGCGTCTGGTCGTGCGACCCTCGCGTCGTAGAGGAGAAACACGTGCAAAGTTAACGAGGTACATCACTGTAATGCTAGCAGGATTGCTCGGTGGCGGTGGTTCAGCACTCCTTTTCCTCGTACCATTGTACGCTGACCCAGCTTTAAGCGCTTTAGCAGCTGACTTCGATCCCACACCAGCGGAGTGCGTGACGGAAAAACGCGACGACAGACTCGGCTTGGATAATTGTACGTGGGCTTCGTGTAGAGAAGGATGCACGAGCGACGCTTACAGATGTATTCAGCTACACGTCAAGTATAAAGCTTACACGGAGGAGTGGCGCCCCGCAGTTCTATTTGTCAATATCAAAGGATGCGGGTATCCACCGATAGTCGACTGCGAGAACTTTACGACGAGTTACGGATATGTCGGAGCAAAGTATCCGTGCTATTGGTCAAGAGCGGATACTAGTGTTGTAGTGCCGCGGTGGTCGAGGGGCGAGCAAGTGGCGACAGTTACCAGGACCTTGGCTTTGCCGCTATTTCTGTCAGGGTGTGCTGGGATCGGCCTCTGTGCTCTGCACTGTGAGTGCAGGCCTCGACGACGACGTCGCCCGCCACGTAGGCCTCCTCGCATGCCCACATTGACGCCTGACGATACCTCTGTCTATCGACTCGCCTAGGTTCTTCCACAAATTATATATTTATAAGCACAAAATGTATTTAAAATTATTTTGAAAAGTGAGTGTATGTATAAAAAAAATGTGTAAATATATTAAGTAATAATAAAAATGAATGTGAACCTACTTTTTTTATTGACCCCACTTTATGGTCACGTTAGTATTTTATACTGGAGAGGTTTATACTTTGATTATTAGCTTAATACTCAAAGGTTTTATACATAAGTATTATTTTAAAAGCTAGGTTAAAGAGCCAGCCAGGAAGTCGCGTCCGCTCCTCTATTTCCTAATACCTTACAATGCAAGTGTGCATCCTCTCTAAGCGGTTAATTTGAAAGTAGAACAAATTGTGGAATAGATAATCAAAGACATGCGTAAATAAGTAAATATTTATTTCAAGGTTTATAATGCGTCTTTATCGATATTTAGAGTACAAAATAGTTTTTCAATTCAGTCCAATGCCATTGTAACTAACTATTATCCTTCAGTCTTCGAACAATCAGTTATTCATTTCAGTTCTGCTACACAATAATAGTCGTATACATACTTATTTTAAAGATTTGTAAAGAATTTGAAATGAATGAGAAATGAAGCTGCCATACATTCATCCGATTTTTTCTAATCGTAAATATCGGTTTTTTATTTTCACTTCAAATTCTTTACATTTTGCTTTGGAAGCTAGTTTAAATCTGCATACATAACTAAATGATTTCTGTCGATAATATTTGCTTTAATGGTTGAGTATAGTTTTTATTCTATCACATAAAATGTTAAGGCAATATGGATTTGATACAATTTTATACTTTTATAATTGAAATACAAAAAAAAACAACATCATACCAACTGCAATTTCTACGACTAATTAAGCTTGGCTTAAAAATAGTGACTTCAGTTCATTAAAAGAACATTATATTTTTACCGACAGAAACGGTTTTACGATACAAGGAAGCATTTGTTTAACAATAAACGTTTTAATATGTCCATAGTCAAGTAGATATAGATTTAAAAAAAAATATGTTTAATCAAAACATAGTACTCAAAAAATGGTAACTATTAACTATTATGTCAAGTTGAGTAACTGACAACATACCCGGATTTTTAAAGTTATTGAAATAAAAATGTATATTTTAACCCATTTTTGAATTATCCATACTTTTTTTTTCATAATAAAACTTGCAAAACCACAAGATTAACACAAATTTACTTGCATGTTAAGTAATATTAAATAACCAGGTTAACCAGTTTTTATGTTACAAGGAAATTTTAAAGTTACCGTTAGGTTACCCAACTCGACTGTACGGTGATTTTTTTTTCGTTAATCGATCTCAAAGACATTATCAACCTTTTTCAAAATCAACAATATACTTCCACACGTTAAGTTTAAAAAGTATTTATTATTATTATTATTTATTTATGACAAGTCGTTTTTTTTTTCGAGAGGAAAATTGAAACTTGAAGGGAGTGTGTTTCAAAAGAGCAATTTACCGGTTTACATCGTAAATATATAACCGGTGTTTTACATAATTTTTTTATTAAAACTTATTTAAATTTAACGTGTGAACGAAGTATTAGTTTTTTAAAAACATAAGAAAATACTCAAGCCCTTTTAAAAAACCCGCATTTTTCATTGGACTATATTAAAAAAAGCCGTTTGACAAGTAATATAACGCAATTCCCGAAGAGCAGCATTCTAGGTTAGCAAGCGATAGACAAATAAGACTCAGTAATATATTTCAATTTAACATTAAAAAAATGCTGGATTTCTGAAACCGGTTACAATCTCATCAAAAGCGGCTCAGTGAACATGGAACGGAATCTTTGAATTTGTAAAAAAATATAAATAAAAACAGTAAAAAAACATAACTAAGTTTCAAATATAAACATGAGCAATATGAAAAACATCACAAAAAGATTCTATTCCATACCACAATCTCAACTAACCTTTTACTTATAAATGTTACTCTACAACATGGAATATAGGAATATGTTTTCTTTTTTCAGATTTTTACTGGGAATGTTTCAAAAGTACAATTTATAACATTCCTTCACATGCATAGAAATAATCAGCCTAACCGAGAGTTCTGTAGTAACGTTCATAAGTACGAAGGCATGACAGCTAACATACAAAAATAAAATAAATTAAAACAAACATTACATAATCACAACCACGCTCCATCCAAAACAGCTGGCTCATTTCGAAATAAATTAACACAATAACATTTTTACAAGTATACATTCCGCCATTTTGGATAAAGCATTATTTAAAAAGTATGCTACAATTTATAATGTTAAGGTGACCACGGTGTCGATTCGGCACAGAAATAAAATTAGTATTACGAGACTAAAACTATACCTGTCCCTCTCCCACTATATGGAGAAGATAGAGATAACACTATGTAGTCCCATCTATTAAATATTGTTCTGTGCACAACAGAATCACACCACTATTAATACTTAGGAGTTTGGTATTTTGAAGAAATACCGGTTTTAAAATATGCCTGCTACATCACATAAAATAGTAACAATGTAGCAGAAAGCGGTGGATATATCTGTCACATTAACTAAGTAAAGTATAAAAGTCAATTAATTTCGTCACCTTAATATCGAGGAATAAAGTAAGGTAAAAAAACTTATCTATATTAAGTTCGGGGTATGAAATGACCGTCAAATTTTTCCTTTGGCAATCACTACACTTATAAGGCAGTCATACACATATCAACAGTTTTGCAGTCGAGTTTTTTTTTAGGTTGCCAGTTATTTCTGTACAGATAGAAAATATTTATGCAGAATTTTGCCAGTTAGAAGCGTTGGAAGTAATAGACGTAGCCAGTCAGAGAAGGATGTTTTGCCAATTTTTTGTTATTTTTTTTACTTAACTGGCAACCCAGTTTTATTTATAACACGTGCAATGTAGCATGGATGTTGATACAAATTAATTGTCTAAGTCGAAGTCAATTCCGCTGCCTAATTGTTGAAATTTCGATCATATAATTGTAGTCTTAAATTTTTTCGTTCAGGTCTAATCTAGTATAGAAATCATGGATATGACCTTGGGAGAAAATAATCTGTCTCATTGACAACTTACATCAAAATCGGTTTAGTGCTTTAGCTGTGATAAAGACACTCACTTCCATTTATAAGGAAGTAGTTTCAAGTTTGTAAAATATACAATGATGTAATTATTTCCGTTAGCGGGCTATGCATATCGAGAATGCGTTTGAAATTGCTTCGTTCATACATAAAGGCAGCGAAATCGACTATTTTATCTATCTAAACGCTACGAACAGCTTTTATATATCGTTCGCAGGAAATGCACAATTGAGAAGTTTATTTAATTTCATGATCCATTCAAGATTAGCAATAATCGCTTTATTTTTTTTAAACATTAAAATGCATCTTACAATTTTTACTGTAGTATATTAATTTAAATACAAGACAATGTTTTGGATATGTCGTATGCTAAATTACAGTTAAAAACGATTCGCTTGGATCAATATTCGAATTTCAGAGTGTATTCAACAATTTTCCTTTACAAGTAATTAAGCGTATAAAAATATTCAACTTCTCAATTGATATTATTGCTACAAGATAATATACTTATAGTATTTGTAGGAATTGTATTGCATTTTCAAGCTTTTTAAGTTTTTTTTTACAAAAAAAAAATACGAAGATAATTATAAAATATGTTGTCTTTTTGTAAAGATTTTTTTATTTTTTTTACTACAACACTATTCCTACAAATAACGTATTAAAAAGCATAAAAAACTTTTAATGATGTTTACATTTCATTACTAACCATATGGAATACGTAATAAAGACTAAAGAACAATTTCGGATGATTTACTCAAATTATCCGAAATTGAATCTGTGTTCATGAATGCACATTAATATCACATAACATTTTCATTAACTAATGTCGTACATGGAAAGAGGGCGGGCATAGGTCGTCTGCACACGTTAATTGCCTTTCTGTTGCTGATGTAAAGTAGCTAGGAAACAGCGAAAAGAAAAAGCCGTAAATAAACATCTTTCCAATTTAATTACATCTTCAAAACTCTCCGAAAAACTTTAAGCCAATCTTTTGATAAAGGTTACATTTTAAAACTACTATGATGTCATTTATGGTTCACAGTCGGCTGTCAGATTTTTCTCTCAAGTGGACTAGTTTTATAAACAAGCAACGCGAATGAAATTTATATAACGACAGTATGCAAACGTATGCGCCCACCCTTACAAACAGTCACAAACACAGACCTATATAAAGACTAGAAAATAATCATAGAACAACTTGAGACATTTGAGAGCTGAGACGGTACCGTTTCCTCTCTAACTCCACATTGGTATCTATAGCACGTTTCACTGCCATACTGGTCGAAGGTTGGACCGCATCTAACAGTCGACTAGACCTACAAAACCTGTAATCCGCAGCATTGTTGACCCTCTGGCATGTCATGTCAACGGCTGGTAGGTAGTATTCTTGAACGTTCACATCACCTGATGGGCCCACATTTGTATTATCCAGGTCTAATACGGAGTAAGCGTTGTCAGGTCTTGTTTCTACTGGCCGTTGACGGTAGGATGTGTCAACGTTCAGATGGCTTCGGGCTGAGGTGCTGCAGGTGCTAGATGCTGGTGATACGTGGAAGCTTGGAGACGTACATGGGGTTAAGTTTGGAGATTGGGCACTGCTGTACCCCTGATCGATTTCTGATTCCAATCCGGTCTCACGGGATTTCAGAATTTGCATCATCCTGAAAGATTTAATTTGAATTAGATTTGTTGGCTATGTTTTTTTTGAAGATGTTTAGTTTGGTGTAGTCAGTTAATCGCTTCTTTTGTATAACCAGTTGAAGGGATATCAACCTTACGGGATATCGACCTTGAGAACTCATTTTGAGTGTCTTTTCGGCCTTTTATCATCATGTGTGTGTTTGGGACAATTAATTGCAAATATTCCGGTAAGTAGTACAACAAACTTAAGGCTAAACCTGTACCTTCCACCCCGAGGATTCAACTGCGTTTTCGGGAGAATTAGTGTTATACCAGGACAAAAAGTATTTAAATGTTTTATTCTAGGATCTTTGTGACATGTTACGTCCAAACCCGTTTGGCGTTTACGGACTCTCTGCGGTTTCACGTGTGAGTTTCCCCTATTTTACCCCCTCAAAGGTTACATGGTAAGTAATAATATGGCCGAAGGTGGTAAGCCTAAAAGGATCTTAATGTCGGAACACGCGGATAAGTGTTGGCGACAGACTTTCAACTTGAGGATGGTAGCCAGCCAGTCGAGTACTACAAAGTACCCTACCCTACCGTGCTATAGTTTCCTGACGATGTTTTCCTTCAACGAAAGAAAGAAAGTTCTTCAAAAGAGGAGAAGTTTTTTACAAGGTCGGCAACGCTCGTGACGCCTCTGGTGTTGCAAGCGTCCATAAGCTACGGTAGCCGCTTACCATCAGATGGGTCTTAAGCTTATTTGCCACCTAGTGCCACTATCACTGAGCTAGTTAAAGCTATTAAAGTACGATACCTCTGTAGGAGTCGGGCGATAGGTGCGACAGCAGCAGCCTGCCGTCCCGCTCTGGCGGCAAGCCACGGCGGCCACCCGGGCAGGCCGAGCTCTGCACGAGCGCACGCCACACACGCTGACCCCACGTCCACACACTCCACGACCTTCAGACGGACATCTGGTGGAGAGGTCATGTCTTATACTATCTACCATACAAGTCCGGTAAGTTATACGACAAATTTAAAGTTATATATAGTCTAGTTCAGGGGTCGCCAAACTTTTTAGACAAAGAGCCAGATTCCAGAAAAATATCGACTTCTCGGAAGCTCAAAGAGACGCAGTTTTCTGTTTTAGGTTTTTCACTGTATTCCAAATTTTAATAGGTCTGTAGTCAAATGTAGTAAACTGTTTTCGGGTTCGAAATAAAGACAATTATTTGGCTCGCGGTATTTACGAAATATTTACTCACTGTAACCCCACAATACAGGATCACTCCTAGTGTGGGGGGCAGAGGTTCCCTTAAAGTTACACTAGCATAGCCATTATTTTTGATCAAATAAAGTTTTTTATTATTTGAACATATGCACCAAAAAAAAAATACTTTGACGGGAACTTGAAGAGCCACAACTGACCCTTCAAAGAGCCGCAGAGCCGCGGTTTGCCGACCCCTGCTCTGATATGCAGCACTACAACACTAAAACAGCAGAACTAACTGCAGAGACTAGTAGCAATTTTTTTTTTTAAATGTTATTTAAATCACATTAGGACACCTAGAGTACATATTATTTAAGAAAACTCACCAGATAAAGTCAAGTCTAAGTATGCGTCAAGCAGCTTAGCGCCGTCTCTTTTGAACCGCCTCACGAACTTGGGATGCCTGGTCGTCAGATCGGCGTCAGTCACAACATATTGAGCTAGTAAAGATGCAAACGACACCGGCGTTGGCGCCAACAATCGCCAACGCACATGTTGGCCAACCATCCATTCCAACTGCCTAAATGTTTTCCCACATAATTGTACTCCACTGATTTTCGATAGTGTTTTTAGTGTTGGCGCTCGGCTGAATTTCTCTTCGCTTTTTGCTGCAAATGAAATAATGTGTGATTGAATTGTAATCTAAGCTACAAAAAGAGTCCAATTTGAAATGGAACGAAACAACTAACTAGAAGACCACCGTTGGTTTAAACAAACAGTATTATGACGATCTGGGACCGTTTTGTGGCAAAGTCTATCTATTTATTATTGTAAAAATATCTACAACTAGTTTTTCGCCCCGCGGTTCACCCGCGTTCCCGAGGGATCTTATCTTTTCCCGGAATAAAAAGTATCCTATGTCTTTTTCCAGGATATGGTCTAAATGTGTGCCAAGTTTCATCAAAATCCATTCGGCCGTTTTTTCGTGATTGCGAAACAAACATTATGTTCATTGTTCATGCACACTATGGTCTAAATGTGTGCCATGTTTCATCAAAATCCATTCGGCCGTTTTTTCGTGATTGCGAAACAAACATTATGTTCATTGTTCATGCACACAAACATCTATACTGGATGGGAATCGAAACCACGACCTGCGGCGTGATAGGTAGTGTAACCAACCACATCAAAGGCCCCCTAAATGGAAGTCCCACTAATATTATAAATGTGAAAGTTTGGATGGATGGATGTTTGTTACCCATTTACGCCAGAACGGCTGAACGGATCTGGATGAAATTTGTCATAGAGAAAGATTATTGCATGGAATAGCACATAGGCAACTTTTTATCCCGGGAAAAGATAAGATCCCTCGGGAATGCAGGTAAAAAACAGCTAGTTTATAATATTTTTGTAGTTTACATACCAGCAAGGCTAAGACAAGCCAGGGCAACATGCGTCAGCCGATCTGCTCTCAGTCTGTGAGCATCCATAAACAAGTCTAACAGTGCAACCGCCGAGTGCAGGGTCGCGATGCTCAGTTCCAGCTTCTTTGTCACATCACGCAGTTGCTGGACTAGGGCGCCACGGAACTCCAACTGTGAAAGAAATTGCATAATGGAGAAAACATTACCAGATATCTTAACTTACTACTACATTTTTACTTTGTGACTCTTTCACGCAAAAAGTAGAAAAAGGATTTTGATGAAACTTGGCACACAGCTGCAGAGGTAGTTCATATCCTAGAATAAAACATAGGATAATATGGTGGGATGTTACTACCGTCGCCTATGTACCTATAGCCTGCCTGGGGAATTGCTAACCTATTACAATGTCTAGAATGCAACTAGCTCTCAATTGAAACTGCAGACTGCAAGTGGTTGGGAAGCAAATATTAAAGTGCAGTCGCCGGTTCGTGAGTAAAGTACAACAAGTTTGGCTAAAAAGTTCACTTAAAAGTTTGAACCAATGAAATGAATGCCGATGTAGGAAAGCTGACAGAAAGTTTAAAAATAAGAGTAATACTACGCTGACCGCAAATTATAGGACAGGCACGTTATGATGGTAGTAAATGTCTAATTTAATTTAATCCACACATTCAATTAGATCGTATGGGAATTTAAGAATTCTTACTTAGCAAAATTTTTGGACTTTTAATTTTTTAGATAAACTTTATAGCGTCAGTAAACTGAAGTAATTATTTCCCTATTTTTTTGTCAATTTAAATGGACCTAATATTAATAATAATCCTTAAATTACAACAAAATTTCATCATCCTCAAACAAATTACGCAATAGCAGGAAAACCTTGCACTATGGATGCTCTGTGTGTACAAACAAATACCGACCCTAATGCATTACAACACATATGAAAGTGCATTGACTCACGAACTATGACGCAATATTTATCATTTTAGCAATTCAAATCACAAATTCACTAGATTTTAATACGAGTGTATAATTGTTTACTAGTATTAAAGAGGAAAGGTTTTTTTTGTTTGTTTGTCCCCTACTGAATCGATCCTAAATTTTAATAATACTAAATTCTAGTTTTTTTATTAACCGGACCGATTTGACAGTTATCGTAATAAATATTTCGTTACTAAGAAATTATTTCTTAAAAGAATTAATGAGACTACATGTAATCACTGATATTAGATTGACTTTTATTGATAAAAAAAAATGGTTCCGTAAAAATGGCAAAAAAATCACGTTCGTGGTAGAGCCCCCTTCTATATTTATTTTATTCTGTTTTTAGCTTTTTAGTATTTGTTGTTAAATATAGCGGCAACAGAAATACATCATCTGTAAAAATTTCATTCAACTGTCTAGCTATCGCGGTTCTTGAGACAGACAGTCTGGTGACAGACAAGACGGACGGACAGACAGCTGTCTTAGTAATAGGGTCCCGTTTTTACCCTTAGGGTACGCAACCCCTATAAATGATATGTTCAAACCACGAAACAGTAATTTTAATCATAATGCGCTCGTACGAAACTGTCAGTTTAGTCCAGCTAATTAAAAACCCGACTTTACATTATCACAGTCTAACATAGGCAATATTTTATATTTTAATTTCGTCGGGAACGCGGGTAAAACCGCGGGCGGGTATTTGTGTAAGACAATATTTTTTCGTATACGTGAAGAACAAATATTTTTCTATGTATTTCACCATATTGCATGGCCGCAAGCAAGTTGAGTCATAATTATTTACTTATACATATACCTAAATATCGATAAAAAAAGTTCCATAATTTATTCTGGAAATTCTGCGTAGAACGGTTAACAAATTATGACCAAAATTCATAAGATCAGGATACCTAATAGAAAACAAGGCATATCCATGAGATAGGGTAAGTAAAATTCGACTCGACTGGTACTTTGATGGGGGACAAAATATGCCTTGACAATTTTTTACCCTTATTTACCTAATACACATGTCATATAACAATGTGTAAGACGAAATTAAAATTCTTCTATCCCTATGTAAACAACAGAATCTGCACTTAACTTACAAATACATGGAACAAGATCTGATACATCTTCTGATCTAAATTGAATTAAACTTTAAACCATATCGTAACTACTTTACAAGTCAGTAATTGTAAATTATTTATTTATTGGCTTACCAACTAAATACACACAGAACATTATCTTACAAAAAATATTTTTTAAAAATAAAAAACAAAAACCGACTTCAAAACTGTAGCCTATACCTAAGTACAAACATAAACTAAAAAGTAAAGAATAATATTTTAATTTCAAAGCATGAGCCTTAAAGGACAATCAACAAAATTATTGATATTTATATATCTATTTAATATTTATAAATAGTTCTTTTTGGAGTCGGTGCCAGCCAAGAAGAAGGACAGTTTTGAACTGGACACGAAGTGTTCATACGAGAAAACGTCTTACGACACCTCTCCTTACGGTAATGTTCCTTAGGTCTGCGCCGTCGCTCCCCTACCTTTCGAAAGTTTGTTACAAAGGCAGAATTAAACTTGGCTGGCACCGACTCCAAAAAGAACTGTTTATAAATATTAAATAGATATATAAATATCAATAATTTTGTTGATTGTCCTTTAAGGCTCTTGCTTTGAAATTAAAATATTATTCTTTACTTTTTAGTTTATGTTTGTACATAGGTATAGGTTACAGTTTTGAAGTCGGTTTTTGTTTTTTATTTTTAAAAATAATTTTATTTTTTAATTTTTAAAGTTTATTCCTTATTATATGTTATCCTAGGCAAAACTAGTTTGTCCTGAAATCGGACCTGGCCGGTAAAATATAATATATAACTAGCGGGCCCGGCAGACGTCGTCCTGCCCTGAAATTAAATCAAATCTTGGAACTCGATTCCAGCGCCACCTACTGGGTCCAATTGTATTTTAAAACCATCGAAGAACCCATTGAAGTATACACACAAAATTTCATCCAAATCCAAAAAGTCATGCTCAACGACTCAGTTTGATTCACTAAGGTTTATCAAACGAGATATTTTATTTAGTTTTTGGTGATTTTCTCAAAAAGTGCTAAATCAATTTCGATAAAATTTATATGGGACCACCTCTGAAGTATGATCTATAAAACAAAAAAAAGAATCATCAAAATCTATTCATAATTGGCAGAGTAATCGCGTAACAAACATTTAAAAAAAAAACATACAGTCGAATTGAGAACCTCCTCCTTTTTTGAAGTCGGTTAAAAACTATAACAGTTTCTTTACTCGCAAGGAAAGCACTGCATTTAATTGTTGTTAAAGTGCGAATTTATACAATAAAAAATATATATGTAGGTATATAGTTTTTGCTTAGATAATATTTGCAAGAAAAATATTCCATGAAAGAAAGAAATAAATTATTACATTTTATGAAACAAAGCATTTTTAAATGAACCCAAATCAACTCCAAAAATATCCAAATCACACTTATAAAGTAGGTCATTGTATTTTCTGAGGATATAGGAAAATGGTGAATTGTATCCGTAATTGTTTTTACTAGTTTTGATCACGAACGGCCGATAATTATGGAGACTATGGATGATCTTGGAACATTGATATTTATCTGAGAGACTAAATCGACGAATTATCGAGATATAAAAAGCTGATAAACTTTACTAAATATTATCACATAACAGGTGACAATGGAACCATTAGATAGAATAGTTTGCACAGATTTTTGTCAATGACAAACAAACAAAATAAATATCCTTGTACAAATATACATCAAATGTTTGGGAAGTTAAACAAATGTATGTGACATTGGCCACAAATTTTATATGGCATTGAGGTATTGTTTAATTTTGTTTGTTAATAGTACTGTAAATTTCCATTCCATTTTAAACTTTTTGGTAAGTGACTATCGTAATCTGTCTCTCAGTGCAGTTGCCGGAACACCAACAGGTGCTTGTCGACAGATTTCCAACTTGAGGGTGGCCAGCCAGACAAGTATTACAAGGTACCCACCCTACTCTACTACCGTGATGTGGTGTCCTCACGATATTTTCCTTCACACAAAATACTCAAGCAAGCAAGGATTCGAACCACCACCTTCGCCGCGGTATCCAACGTCATTACCACAGCTGTTATCACCTTAAAAACTCGGTAAATGATAATTTTATGGTCAAGAAAAATATTAAGGTACTCAAGGCTCTCTGACCAAACCCTGCCACTGCCATGTATGATAAATACCATTCATCATCGTAACAATCTATATAGAACACTTAACCACAAGTGTCAACGTTACAAAGAAACAGTAAAACATAAATGTTAATAATATAGCATTTACGTTACAAACAATATTTTATCTTATCATAAAATTATTTTATTATGATTACGATAAGTATAACCACATAGAATATACTACGTATCTTGATAAATTTAAATAGAATATTATGAAAAAAATACTTCTTTATTACATATTTTAATTTTCATATCAATCCAATGCTAAACTATGAATAAATAATAATAGAATATCTATTATATAAAATTAATCCCTATTTCCTTGGTCACGGCATCACGCTTGAACGACTGGACCAATTTCGCTGATTATTTTTTTGTTGTGTTTGTTATTATAAGGAGAAGGTTCTTATGAAAGAAAAAGTATGAAAGTTGCGCGGAACATTAGAAAATTTATGAAAACTTAACAACCATATTAAATTTTCTAAATATTGTTTAAAACTGATGGTTCCTAGTTTCTTTTTATTTTCATTTCATGGCAGGACAACGTCTGCCGGGACCTCTAGTTATCTTTTAAATATCAAAGGATATTATGACTTGTGTTCTAACCTTGTAAGATTCAGAAAGGTTGGATGGAAATATTTGTAAACACTGCCATCTGATCCTAAAAGCAGAGCTTGTACTATATGGATCAGATACCTGATCAAATACTTTTTCAACACATACATAATTAAGCTGTTGGGTATGCTGAGAGACGCGTGTCCCACTTAAACAATAAGATAACAATTGAATTTAGTATAAGCGACTTGAGTTATTAAATAGACTTTGGCTCAGTACAAAGAGATACATGTCTGTGCTGGATGGGATCTGATGATCTGCTGATCCCACATTGTATGAGTTTAATTAAGTATCACAATCAGCTTGCTAATTGAATTAGACAAAAAGGTAAACCATCTTTCCATGGGTCCTATCACCAAAACTCATTGCGGTTCAACTTTTAAACTTAATTCATTTTCTGTCTTAATTGTCATTTTTGTCAATACATACTGACATAATTTTTTCTTTGGGATGAGCTTGTCCTTTGACACAGCAACAATTCAGTTGAGGCCATGTCTCCGCAATTTATTATATAAATAATTTTAATAAGTTGGCTTGAAAATTTTATATTCAATTGTTATCTTATTGTTTAGAATACCATTGTTTTTAAATTGTACCATAATCCAGTACATGCGCTAATTACCTACTATAAAATATATTTAAAAAAATAATGGCTTTTCGGCTTTGAATTTTAGTATTTCAACTATAGTTACTTTGTTTTGAGTAATTTTACTTACTTGTGGTGATTGAAGATGAATAGTGGATTTCTCAGCCTCTTGTGCTATCAGGGTCTTCCAGATCTCTTCTCTGTATTCACATTTGTACTCCTCATCATGATCTGTCAGTGGCTGTAACAATTGTTTTTTTTTTTTGTTTGGTTGTCCAACTTCTAAATAGTTCTAAGTTATTGAAACCATGATTGTGTCAATGAGAGAATCATAATAATATGAAGGACAAAGCTTACGATAATTGAATAAGGGTTTTAAATTATTCAGCCACATTTTCAGTGAGAAGTGGGTATGGGGAGATTTTATAGGATACATGTGGGTGTGTTGTAGATAATAAACAGTTACGAATTTAGAAACTTGTACTAATTTTCAATAATAACAAAATTAATTGCAATTTTTATGAAGATGATGCAATAATCACAATGTTTATTATTTTACTTGCTAGCAACATGATCTGTTTAACTGTTTCATAAGAATAATTTTGTCAGCATCTGTATTTGGTCATATGAAAATTGATCTCACTAAAATTGATGATGAAATTTTGAATTTAAAAAGTGAAGGGATTTTTTTTATTTCGCTGGAAATACTTTTACTCATAGTAATAGGATTGTTTCCACAAGAATCGTCACGTTATTATATTTTCTTTAATTTTCAAACACATGGTAGGCGGTAGGTAGGTACTTACATTCAAATTAATATCTGCTGTAACTTCAGGCATTTCAGTCTTCGTAGGGATGTTCTCTGTCGAATTGTTGCTCCTTACACTGGACAAGTTAAGCTGCGAAATATTTAAGGACTCCATTTCTAGGAAAAAATGCGAAAGCAGCAAAATAAATTACACGTCGACCGATCTTCAGTGACATTCACCACGTGGAAAGAAATGTCAACTGTAGCCGAATACTGCAATAATTTTACTTCATGCAATATAAAGTTAATCCAGTTATCATCACTTTTCCTTTGTTGAATAGCACAAGTTCATAGGGAAATAACACGAAAATTATTTTAAAGTCATTTCATCACATGACGCATCGTTCTTGTTCCAAGCATTTTTGACAAGTGAAGTGAAGTGTGAAGTAAGCGAACAATCAACGAACGTTGCTTGCAGTGTTACCAACATTTTACAGAGTTGCCGTTCTTTGGTTGCCGTTATAGAGTAAAGTAATATAACGGGTAGTTGCCGTATTCGAAACTTCAGATTGCCGTATTTATAAATAAAAATCATAAAATTGCCGTATTTTCATTTTATTGATTTAAATTACAGACAGTAACTACAAGGTAACTACCAATAGTATAAGGGAAACAAAAAGCATACAATTTAAAGCAACTTCAAACTAAAGCTCTTTTTACGCACCATTCATCCCCGCTGTACAGCCCACCAAGGTCACGTTGCTGGACGATGGAAAACGACCGTGAATAGACTCGCTGGAAATATTATTATTTTTGACTGCTTGCTGGGTCTGCATGACGCATTTTTCAAATTTCATCCATTTAGAGCTTGTTGCGTAAGGTCAGCACGTCAGATACAGGCTTATCTTTTCATAGACGATTGATGAATTGAAATTAGTATTTCTAAAGGGATTTGAAAATAAAAATTAATAATAAATTTAAGGCGATGATAGCTCAATGGTAAGTGACGTCGGATACCGCAGCGAAGGTCAAGGGTTCGAATCCTACAATGAGCTTGAGCTTTCGGTGAAGGAAAACATCGTGAGGAAACCATAGCACGGTGGTAGGGTACTTTGTAGTACCCGACTGGCTGGCTACCACCCTCAAGTTGAAAATCTGTCGCCAAGCACCTATCGGTGTGTTCCGACAGCTGCACTTGAGAGCCAGTTCCCATCTAGGCTTTGTGTGCTTACCACCTTCGGCTACATCATCACTTACCATAGTGAGATTGTAGTCAAACACAAGCCTATCCAGAATAGAAAAAAAATAAAATTATTGATTTATGACTTTAATAAAATCTTTTTTTTTTCTTTTCATTTTAAATTCGTTTTATGTTATTTTGTCATTAGTAATATTATACCCCGTGAAGGCCGAAAAAGACAAGTTAATTAAGTACCTTGACTTGGCCCACGAGGTGATTGCCATGTAGAGCGTGGAATCAATAATTGTTGTCCCGATAATCGTATCAGTAAAGGCTCTCGCTCGGCGATTGTATCAAGGGTCAAATCCAGAAGGCAGTTATGCTGGCCACGGCTAGGATTGTCAGGAAGTTCCTTACTCTACAGTCCTAACCACCGGTTGTTTGGGCCCTGCCCCGCTGCTAGGATTTCTTTTAACATTATAGAAAATGACTTTTTTTAATGGGTTTGTTTTTTTATAATAGTTGAAATTTTTAGATTAATGTTATAAAAATTATTTCCTAAGATTTTAAAGAATAGAGAGAATAATAATAAATAATCATAATACAAGTTTCCAGCACCTACAGTTGGACCGTGGTCCTCAGGCACGATGACCTAGCCTAGCGGAAGATCTTCCCTTTTCAGTTGAGGAGCCGTAGTAGTTTCTTAAAAAGTATACAACTTATTATAAGAACATGGTAAAAAAAAACATTGTGTAGGTCTATGTTAAAATATGAATGAACCATAGGTTATTGAATAATAGCAAGCTAGAATTTATTCTCAACATAACCATTTTTCAAAAAATATAAGCGTTTTGTTATTATACATTATCAAACAATCTTGAGAAGTTGATTTGAAATGCCTATATATGGAAATGTCAACGAGAACGATCCAAAAAACAGTTTTGCCAACATTGCAAAAAAATACTATACGTCATTTTTTTAGAAGGCTATAGAGTGTAGCGGCTGACCGTATTTCCCCTTAAAAAAATATAAAGTACTCAGTAAACTATAGTTTAAGCAGAATCAGTGTAGTGATTAGTTAGTAACTTGTAAGAATAAAATGTCTTATTCCAATAGTAAGTTCAAATTTATACATAAGTATCAGTGGCAATGTTTCTAGATTTGCGGACTCAAATGTATCGATAGTTTTATTTCTTTCTGTGATTTAGCTTATATTAGTGATGTTGAGTGCTCATGTGTCCACAGAATACACTTTTGCGGCTTTGCCGAGGACCCAGAGAGGTACACCGTTAGTTTTAGGCGGTGACCCGAAAGGAAGAAATTTCTTGTATACCAACGGGAATTCAGTAATAATTCGTGACATAGAGAATCCTGCGATAGCTGATGTATATACGGAACACTCGTGCCAAGTAAATGTGGCTAAATATTCACCAAGTGGGTTTTACATTGCATCTGGAGGTAAGGTTATGTCAGATTATAACTTATCAAAATTTATTATTTGGTAATGACTCATATATTTGATATTACTATTATCTCATATGATTCATAATAGTATGATAATAATATTCAGAATGGAGTATGTAAAAACATTGTATTGATACTGTTTTTACATTAAAAAATTTGTCATCAGAGTATTTTGCCATAAGTAAAAAAAATAGTATATTGTCTACTAGTTTTCCGCCCGAGGGATCTAATCTTTTCCCAAGATAAAAAGTATCCTATGTCTTTCACAAAGGTTCCATCTATCTCTATACCAAATTTCATCTAAATCAGTTCAGCGGTTTTAGTGTGAAGAGGTAACAAACACACTTTTGCATTTATAATATTAGTATATGGTTAAGATTTTAACTTATACTTATGTATATGTATGTATTATATTAACAATCCATTTTAATTCTAATTGGAATGGTGTTTGACAAACTTTTTGATTTATAACTTATTAGCTTTTCACCCTGCAGTTGTACCTGCAATCCCTTTTTAACCGACTTCAAAAAAAAGGAGGAGGTTCTCAATTCGTCTGTATGTTTTTTTTTTTTTTTTTTTTTTTTTGTATGTTTGTTACTCGATTTCTCTGCCAATTATGAATAGATTTTGATGATTCTTTTTTTGTTTGGTAGATCCTACTTCAGAGGTGGTCCCATTTAAATTTTGTCGAAATTGATTAAGCACTTTTTGAGAAAATCAACAAAAACGAAAAAAAATCTATCTCGTTTGATAAACCTTAGTGAATCAAACTGAGTCGTTGAGCGTGACTTTTTGGATTTGGATGAAATTTCGTGTGTATACTTCAATGGGTTCTTCGATGGTTTTAAAATACAATTGGACCCGGTAGGTGGCGCTGGAATCGAGTTCCAAGATTTGTTTTAATTTCAGGGCAGGACGACGTCTGCCGGGCCCGCTAGTTATATATTATATTTTACCGGCCAGACCCGATTTCAGGACAAACTAGTTTTGCCTAGGATAACATATAATAAGGAATAAACTTTAAAAATTAAAAAATAAAATTATTTTTAAAAATAAAAAACAAAAACCGACTTCAAAACTGTAACCTATACCTATGTACAAACATAAACTAAAAAGTAAAGAATAATATTTTAATTTCAAAGCAAGAGCCTTAAAGGACAATCAACAAAATTATTGATATTTATATATCTATTTAATATTTATAAACAGTTCTTTTTGGAGTCGGTGCCAGCCAAGAAGGACAGTTTAATTCTGCCTTTGTAACAAACTTTCGAAAAGTAGGGGAGCGACGGCGCAGACCTAAGGAACATTACCGTAAGGAGAGGTGTCGTAAGACGTTTTCTCGTATGAACACTTCGTGTCCAGTTCAAAACTGTCCTTCTTCTTGGCTGGCACCGACTCCAAAAAGAACTGTTTATAAATATTAAATAGATATATAAATATCAATAATTTTGTTGATTGTCCTTTAAGGCTCTTGCTTTGAAATTAAAATATTATTCTTTACTTTTTAGTTTATGTTTGTACATAGGTATAGGTTACAGTTTTGAAGTCGGTTTTTGTTTTTTATTTTTTCTCCATACAAACTTTGGACCCCTATTTGAATTTTGGAAAAGCCTTTCTTTCAACTTTCCACTTTCAACATTCCCAATTTCAGCGCAATTCGTTCAGTGGTTTGAGCTGTGTGTTGATAGATCAGTTAGTCAGTAATGATTGCCTTTTATATATACAGATTATACTATTTCCCAAATGGTTTCCTACATCAATTAGAAGAAATAGTCTTTTATTGTGATGACATGGAATTCATGGAACATCTTTGCTGTCCATATATCCCATTATTTGGCTCAACTTGATTAGTTTGGGATACCACACAACATTTTTAGAGTTCCGTACCCTAAGGGTAAAAACAGAAACCCTATTACTAAGACTCTGCTGTCCATCTGTCAGTCACCAGGCTGTATCTCATGAACCATGATAGATAAGCATAGATGATGTATTTCTGTTGCCGCTAGAACAACAAATACAAAAAAAAAGAATAACTAAAAAAAAAGTTAAGATTTGTACAGAACCCTCGGTGCGCGAGTACGACTCGCACTTGACCAGTTTTTATACAATTTTGCCTTAATAAACCCAACCACATAAAACAGTGGATGAAAAAGTTATTCGAAAATCGTTAAAAGTTATTATACTTTTATGAGACCAAGAATTGCTCGCATATGTAATAATAAGAACATGTTGTAGTAATTTTACTAATTTATCACTTGGTTAGAGTTATTTATTTTACTTTTATGTAAAGCTTTTAACTCTTACTTAACATAACCACATTTACACTATTTGTGCATTACAAGAGCATTGTACTGAATGGTTGGTTGGACAAGGCATTATTTCTGTGAGCTCTTGTTAGTGCTAGTGGGCTTATGTTAATTGGGTTAATAATTTATTATACTGAAACTAGGTACACGTTTTTTGTTGCTCAGAAATCATAGTAAAGCTGCGTTTATAAGGGGTTCTGATTACTAAATCCAGGGGTGGCAAACTTTTTAGAGAAACAGCCAGATTCCAGAAAAAAACGACTTTTCGGAATCTCAAAGAGTCTTCCGCAGTCTTCTGTTTCAGGTTTTTTCACTGTATTCCAAATGTTAATAGACTGTAATAAAATGTAGTAAACTGTGTTTGGGATCAAAATAAAGACAATTATTTGGCTCGCGGTATTTACGAAATATTTGATCTCATATGCACCCAAAAAAATGATTTTGAGGGGATCTTGAGGAGCTGCAACTGACCCTTTAAAGAGCCGCATGCGGCTCGCGAGCCGCGGTTTGCCGACCCCTGACTTAATCCATTATAAAATATACTTATCACAGGACCTAGCCAATTCGATTTTTAATATCTTACTTCCTACAAATTTATAAATGTGAAAGTATGTTTTGATGTGTGTGAAGATGTTTGTTACTCTTTCACGCAAAAACGGTTGTACGGATTTTGATAAAACTTGGTACACAGGTAGTTCATATCCTACAATAAATCATAGGATACTTTTTATCCCGGGAAAAGATAAGATCCCTCGGAAACATGGAGGTCTGCTAGTAAAACTAATAAAATGAAATTTCTAACATTTTATTGTTATACATAAAGTTTTCACAAAGTGTGTGACCTGCTTCTGTGAGTATAGAATCATAATTATTGTAACACATCTATTTTTGGTGAACATGACATTTCTATT
The DNA here is from genome assembly GCA_951361185.1 of Ochropacha duplaris. Classification (NCBI taxonomy): domain Eukaryota; kingdom Metazoa; phylum Arthropoda; class Insecta; order Lepidoptera; family Drepanidae; genus Ochropacha; species Ochropacha duplaris. Next base: position 1,786,534 of record OX592709.1, on the reverse strand, counting down.
TCACACACATAATAATTTTAGATGTGTTTTCCTTAAACTATGCCCTACTGCTCTACGCTCGGAAAATACCATCATGCACATTACTAATTTTATGGTTGCAGTGTTGTGTTGATTTGTTTGTGCCAAATATCTTGGCTGGTCTAAAAAATTGTGATTGTGGTAAACAGGTGAAATTTGGGAATAATTGAGATAGATTCGCAAATCCAGTGGGTGGTTGTGGTACTGGGTATGTTTATTTTTTTATTCTGGATAAGCTTGTGTTTGACTACAATCTCACTATGGTAAGTGATGATGTGGCCGAAGGTGGTAAGCACACAAAGCCTAGATGGGAACTGGCTCTCAAGTGCAACTGTCGGAACACACCGATAGGTGCTTGGCGACAGATTTTGAACTTGAGGGTGGTAGCCAGCCAGTCGGGTACTACAAAGTACCCTACCACTGTGCTATGGTTTCCTCACGATGTTTTCCTTCACCAAAGCTCAAGCTCATTGTAGGATTCGAACCCACGATCTTCGCCGCGGTTGTTGTTTTCTTCCAATAGCGCTTATTTTACTTACATAAGTATCGCGTATTAATATCGTTTATTTGATAATAGTTTTACTTATCGTAAACAAGACGAGTGTGTATACCATTTATTTATCATTCTATGTAAATTGTATAGCGTTGGAAACTTGCCAAATGCGACTCGGATCTCTCCAGAATTAAACTGTATTTCTAGTTTTGTAACTATGATATAATATTATACAACTGTTGTTACATCAATATATATTTAAGGTGAACGCACACTTATCTGAGCCGAACGCGTCGACCGCGCCGAACAAAACAAAATCCTCCGGAATTCTTTCGGTGATTCGTCAAATTCGGCTCTGATAAGTGTGCGTTCACCTTTAACCGACTTCAAAAAAGAAATTCTCAATTCGATGTATTGTATAATTTTCTAATTTCCAATTGGTCTCACCATGATCTTAATTCTTATTTGTTTCTTAGAAGATTTAACAAATAAATAACATTATTATGTAACTGTACGCCATTTACAAATCTTCACATATAAATGTTATATATTGCATAAGAATGATAAGTGCTACAATAAAATTAATGCATTTCGTGCTCTTGAAAGAAAACAGCTAACGATTTGGTACCTAATTGACCGTTGGCTGGTGAAAAACATCAGTGTTAATAGTGAGAGCATCAAACTGACAATAGAATTTCAAGATACAAGAAATGCATCAATGGAAAAGCGATTTTACTTTGTAGTAAGTACCCGACTGGCTGGCTACCACCCTCAAGTTCAAAATCTGTCGCTAAGGACCTGTTGGTGTGTTCCGGTGGAGAGCACACAAAGTCTAGATGGTTACTGGCTGGCTGGTTACTCAAGTGCAGCTGTCGGAACACACCGATAGGTGCTTGGCGACAGATTATCAACATGAGGGTGGTAGCTAGCCAGTTGGGTACTACAAAGTACCCTACCACTGTGCTATGGTTTCCTCACGATGTTTTCCTTCACCTTAAGCTCAAACTCAATGTAGGATTCGAACTCCCTGCTGTCACTCGTGGTATATTTTTATTACAGATGTGTCAGGGAAGGTCCGTATTTGGGATACTGTGAATAAGGAACACATACTCAAGAATGAGTTCCAGCCTATTGGAGGGCCTATCAAGGACATCGCATGGAGTGCTGATAGCCAGCGGATGGTCGTGGTTGGAGAAGGGCGCGAAAGGTGAGGACTGTTTAGTAATAATCGGCTTCAGAGGCCTATTAAATTAAATCTTTTAGTACAAGATCCCACTGCTCGATTATGCAGCTATCTGTTTTTTTGATGAAATAAATTTTAAATGGATGTTGAAGGAGTATAAAAAATTTGACGCAATTACCTATAATTATTTTTTGTATAATTAACGTTGCGGCTGACTGAGAGCTGGCAACGATTTTTTTTCTATTCTTTACATCATTTTCTTTAAAATTGATTAAAAAAAAAACAAAGTTGCCATTTATATCATAAAATTATTTATTGCGGCATTTTTTTTGTAGGCAACCTATCGCTAATCCATTGCATACTCCCTCAACATTCATTTAAAATTAATTTCATCAAAAAACAGATAGCTGCAGAATCGAGCAGTGGGATCATAGAAGTGGAAGTATGAAGAATAGATTATCTTTATTATGCGAAAGTTACTCAGATATTGGTACTTGTTCAGGCGGAAGTAGTCGAAAATATACCTTATGTCATAGAGCCAGGTTCTAAATCCAAATGTTTTATTCTCAATTCAAACCATGACGGCTTTCATTGAAGTTTTATATACCTTAGGGTCAACAATGAAGTAAATAACTGATATGCTACTATCAAACTAATATTATAAATGTGACAAAAACGGCTGAACGGATTTTGATGAAACTCGGCACACAGGTAGATCATGTCCTGGCATAAAAAATAGGATACTTTTTATCCCGGGAAAAGTTAAGGTCACTAGGGAACGCGGGTGAAGCCGCGGGGCAAAAATCTAGTTAGGTATAGGTACATGTTTTGTATACACATGCATACTTATCCTGTCAGTTCTTTCTTGGGACAATCGGGGTTTCAGAGTCCGCACCACTTGGTTCTCAAATGGGACAATCGGGACGATGACATTTACTTGAAAATTGGGCGCGAATTTTGAGTTTTTTAAAACTGTGCGCGAGTTGACGAGTTATTTGACAGGTTAATCTCGCGAGTCAACAGATTAAATAGGTGTTCTTTCATTCATATATCTACAAACGAGATAGTATTTTGGCAATAGTCTCAATATAACCGAGGGTCAAGGACCGATAGTCTTTTTTGGTAACTTGGCGTGACGCCCGCACCTTCGAATGTTACTTTTCACATTTAGTTGAAATTCAAAGTAGATAGATAAATTAGTATCCTGGGTAATTCTTCACACACTTCACCAGCGGTATTGTCAATATATGTACATACACCTTATTAAAATGCCTTAAAAACATCGTGAACAATCGCCTTAAGCCTTAAGGCGATTTTCAAGTTGAGGGTGGTAGCCAGCCAGTCGAGTACTATAAATTGTGCTGTGGTTTCCTGCACCGAAAGCTCGAGCTCATTGTAGGATTCGAACGAAAACGCAACGTCACTTCGTAAGCTCCCGCCAAAAAGTATTCAAAGTCAAAACCATTTATTCAGTTTAGGCCCTAGAAGGGCACTTATGAAGGTGGAATTACAGAAGTTACCACCGGTTCGGAAGTCAGCCTTCAACTGAAGAACCGACAAGAAACTCAGCAAGGTTACATTTTTTAATTATTTTTGGACCATCTGACTATTACTATTAGTGTAGCCATTACAAACAATCCTACTAATATTATAAATGTGAAAGTTTGGATGGATGGATGTATGGATGTATGTTTGTTACTCATTTACGCCAGAACACCTGAATGGATCTAGATTAAATTTGGCATGGAGATAGATTATAGTCTGGAATAGCACATAGGCTACTTTTTATGCCTCAGATAAGATAAGATAAGATTCCTCGGGAACGCGAGTGAAACCGCGCGGAACAGATATATATACATATAAATTAAAGGCGACGATATGTCAGTGGTAGTGAAGACCTACCTTCAAACCTCGTGAAAGACATATATCAACTTATTTACAAAACGACGTTATTATTTCCTAGGTTTGGCCATGTGTTCATGTCAGAGACTGGTACATCAGTCGGTGAGATAAGCGGACAGTCGAAGCCGATCAATTCAGTAGATTTCAGGCCGACGCGCCCCTTCCGTATCGTGACGGCGTCCGAAGATAACACCCTCGCTGTGTTTGAAGGGCCACCGTTCAAGTTTAAGTGCACCAAACAGGTATATATATGTAGTTGGAATATCTTCGCCTAGTACCAAGAGAATTAGGTATTTGATTGCGTAGATAAATCATTTCAATTTAGCCATCGTAATATTTGAAAATATATATGATGTTTATAAGAAATCATAAATAAAATGATTACATTTACGTCACCTGCTCGTAAACAGCAAAATGGATACGGTAAAGTTATGAAAGATATTTTGACAGCTAAAAGTTTGTTTACGAGCAGGTGACGTCATGATATCACGTGACCTAGGCATTATGGCGTCTTAGCGTTTCTGTAACCTTTTTATTAATATTTTATTTATTTATTTTTTTATTTATTTAACCATAAAACTATAAACTTTGATGGTAATTTAAAGACCATAGAGAAATTCACAAACAATTAAAGAAATTGGAAATTTATTTTGCTATAGTGACCATATCAATATTAAAATTCTTTTACGGACCACTTAGAAAATATTTTATTGTACCCTATTAGTTCTTTCGAATCTATTATCAAAATGTTTCTGTTATGAGAAAATGACAGACTCCCTTTTGATAGTATAATATTAAATAGTGAAACGGTTGTAGGAGCACACTCGTTTCGCCCAAGCCGTCCGCTACAGTCCGGATGGCAGCTTGTTCGCGTCGGCTGGCTTCGATGGCAAGATCTTCCTGTTCGATGGAGCCACCTCGGAACTTAAGGGAGAGGTACATCATTCTTTTTTATTCTGGATAAGCGTTTGACCACAATCTCATCATGGTAAGTGATGATGTGGCCGAAGGTTGGAAGCACACATAGCCTAGATGAGAATTGGCTCTCAAGTGAAGACCTAAAATAGTGTCAATCCTAGACCTTATTTTTTTAGTCTTACTGACAATGCTTTTTAAAATACTCTATATCCTTTGATATCTAATAACTAAAGATACACAATCAGCGACAAGAAATGACCTTACCTAATGAGTGCCCTCTCAAACATTTGGGTATTCTTTAAGACGGTAAACATGTCTCAGTGCTCATTAACTAGTATTACCCAACACAATTTGAGACAGTTTTGAGAGAACTTTTGCTTGGGATTGTTTATCTTTAGTTATAAGATATCAATGTCTATCCTACTAATATTATAAAATGTGAAAGTATGTTTATATGGATGTGTGTGAAGTTTGTTACTCTTTTACCCAAAAATGGCTAAACAGATTTTGATGAAACTTGGCACACAGGTAGTTCATATCCTGGAAGAAAACATTTTTAAGCCGGGAAAAGGATATCTCCGGAACGCGGGTGAAACCGCGGGGGATGCTAGTCTGATATAAATATTGATTCTGCTTCCATCTATACTAATATTATAAAGAGGTAAAGTTTGTGTTTGTGAGGTTGTAGGGGGTAATCTCTAGATCTACTGAACCGATTTTGAAAATTCTATTACCAATAGAAAGCCACGTTATTTGTGTCATACCTATATATTAAAAAAAAAAGATTCCACGGGAACGCGGGTGAAACCGCAGGGGCAGCTTGTTTAACAATATACATATTATATGGTTATGTTTGCAGATTGGATCTCCAGCACATAAAGGCGGTGTGTATGGTATATCGTGGTCACCTGATGGTAAGCAGCTGTTGTCCTGTTCCGGAGACAAGACCTGTGCCATTTGGGATATTGAGACGATGCAGAGGACCACACTCTTCAATATGGGAACTGCTGTTGAGAATCAACAGGTATATCATCAAGTTATTTATTTATTTAATCATAGACATTATGACATAGAAGGTCGTGGGTTCGAATCCTACAATGAGCTTGAGCTTTCAGTGAAGGAAAACATCGTGAAGAAACCATAGCACTGGCTGGCTACTACCCTCAAGTTGAAAATCTGTCGCCAAGCACCTATCAGTGTGTTCTGACAGCTGCACTTGAGAGCCAGTTCCCATCTAGGCTTTGTGTGCTTACCACCTTCGGCCACATCATCACTTACCATGGTGAGACTGTGGTCAAACACAAGCTTATCCAGAATTTTAAAAAATACTTTGCAGGTATCATGTCTATGGCAAGGGTCGCATCTCCTATCAGTGTCTCTATCTGGTGTGATCAACTACCTGGACGTGAGCAGCCCGGACGTGCCCCGACAGGTGCTGATGGGGCACAACAAGCCCATCACCTGTCTCGCACCTGTACCTGACTCGAAGACTGTGTACACTGCCAGCCATGATGGAACTGTCACCATGTGGGACGTTGAGACAGGTAAAGAGTTATATTATAAGGTAAACCGGTCAATCGGACTCACGCACCGAGGGTTCCGTAAATTTTTTTTTTTTTTTAATTATTTTATTTTTTACGTTTGGGGTGAGAGGATGTTTGTTTGTATGTGCAAATCAATGTTGCCATTTTTCTCCAAAACTACTAGTCCGATTTTGATTTGTATTTGTTATTATAGCGGCAACAGAAATACATCATCTGTGAAAATTTCAACAGCCTGGTGACAGATGGACTGTAGAGTCTTAGTAATAGGGTTTCTGTTTTTACCCTTTGGGTACGGAACCCCAAAAACACAATTTGTTATATTCAATAAATATTTATCTAGTCTCACTGATAGTATTTGTGTTTTTTAATATCCTAATACGACAGAAAACCATGTTTTTTTATGTCAATAGGTTGACAAACAGGCAGACAGTCCACACGATGGTAAGTGGTCACCGCCACCTATGGACATTTGCAATACGAGGGTGATTGCCGATGTGTTGCCGACCTTGAAGAGCTCTCTTTACGCCCTTTTTGAACGCGAAGCGAAGCTAGGATGGATCGCTAGTCAATATTAATAGATAACCGTTCATTTTCCATCAGGCGAAGGTCGTCACGTGCTCGGCCAAGGTCATGGAAACCAGGTGAACGGCATGAGGGCCAGCAAGGATGGAACACTCCTTACATGCGGTATCGACGATACCCTGAGGAAGGCTGTGCCGGTTGGTGAAGGTATGTATATACAGTACTAGCTGTCTCCCGCGGTTTTGCCCGCGTTCCCGAAGGATCTTAACTTTTCCCGGGATGAAAATTATAGGGCGATGATAGCTCAGTGGTAAGTGACGTCGGATACCGCCACGAAGGTCGTGGGTTCGAATCCTACAATGAGCTTGGGCTCTGGGTGAAGGAATACATCGTGAGGAAACCATAGCGCGGTGGTAGGGTACTTTGTTGTAACCGACTGGCTGGCTACCACCCTCATGTTGAAAATCTGTCGCCAAGCACCTGTTGGTGTGTTCCGGCAGTTGCACTTGAGAGCCAGTTGCCCTTGCCCTTAAAGCATTGTAATATGGTGTACGTTGGCAGTCCACCTGGTATTGCTAACGTCTATAGGCGACGGTATTCACTTACCATCAGGTGACCCGCCTGCCTCGTTGTCACTAGTGACATAAAAAAAAAAAAAAAACTGTCGCCAAGTGTTCCGACAGCTGCACTTGAGAGCCAATTCCCATCTAGGCTTTGTGTGCTTACCACTTTCGGCCACATCATCACTTACCATGGTGAGATTGTGGTCAAACACATGCTTATCCAGAATTAAAAAAAAAATGTTCTATTTACCACATGTGACGTAAAGGTAGGCAGGTCACCTGATGGTAAGTTATTTCTAAGGAGATGTGTTTTTTTCTTCTGAGAATTTGATCCTTATTAGCAACATTATCGGATGGTGTTATAATACAGGATGTGTATTTTTTTCAAATTAATTGTATTCGATTCCTGGCTTGGGAAAATATTTTTTCGAAAATCTAATGATGCAGTTTTAATTTTAATCAAAATCGTTCCCGAGACTCCTTTCAGCATTTTTCGCTATTACTTATAGTGGATTTGGTCATCCACGCCTACTTGAAACATTCACCCTCTATACTGGTTTGTTTGTAGGTGTGGTGCCGACGTACAGCGAGCAGGCAGTACCTCTGGGCTCTCAGCCTCGCGGCATGGACCACATCATAGAAGACGACACCACCATCATTGCTACCGTTAAAGAGGTATACAATTATTTATTTTATTGAAGTGAACACTTCTTTAGCGGCGTTGTGCACTTTTTGGGATGGGTAAAAAATGTTTAACTCGCGTCAGGACACGTGACCTGATCGAAAATTCGTAAGACGGAGGGAGAGTAGACCGCTGGCGCAGCGTAGGAGAGGAAGTAATATCCCCCTCTCTTTCTACCGCACCGGCGGTCTAATGTAATGTAATATATATTGTCATGTTTGTGTACGATAGCGCAATAAATGAATATTGTATTTTACCACATCAATGATAGTAATTTTATGGCGATGATAGCTCAGTGGTAGTAACGTCAGATATCGCGGTGAAGGTGAGTTCGAATCCTACAAGAGCTTGAGTTTTTGGTGAAGGAAAACATCGCGAGGAAACCACAGCACGGTGGTAGGGTACTTTGTAGTACTCGACTGGCTGGCTACCACCCTCAAGATGAAAATCTGTCGCTAAGCACCTGTTGGTGTGTTCCGACAGCTGCTTACCACCTTCGGCCACATCATCACTTACCATGGTGAGATTGTGGTGACTTAACAGAAAACAGTAAAACATCAAACAACAATGGGTACTATTCTCTAATCAATACTAAATATTATAAAGCCGAAGAGATTGTTTGTTTAAACGCGCTAATCTCAGGAACTACTCGTTCGAATAGAGAAAATATTTACTATTTTGTCCTACAAAATACTTTTAAAAAATATAAATATCTTCGGACATTTGTTCACACACGGCTATCTGATCCCAAACTAAGTAGAGCTTGTAATATGGAAACCAGATGACTGATATACTACATATACTACTTTTTTTTTTGTAAATACATACTTAAATAGATAATTACACCCAGACTCAGGACAAACAGACATGTTCATGCACACAAATGTCTGTCCTGGATGGGAATCGAACCCACGACCTGCGAAGTGATAGGCAGTGTGTTAACCAACCACGCCAACCGGCCCGTCTTTTCTTTCGTTGTCAAGTTATAATACATGAATTCCAGTTAGCGGTGGTGATCGGCGGCAGTAAGCAGTCGAGCATGCCTCTCAAGTACGAGCCGACCTGTGTCGCCATCGATCCTAAGTCCAGATTCGTTGCTGTCGGTGGTAAGGCATTTGATCATTTATATTATACCTAGCATTTACCTAAGGTTTGACGAGTATTTAAAAAAAGTGTAGGTATATTTAGATAAGCTTGTGTTTGGCCGCAATCTCACCATGGTAAGTGATGATGTCGAAAGTGGTAAGCACACAAAGCCTAGATGTGAACTGGCTCTCAAGTGCAGCTGTCGGAACAACGATAGGTGTTTGGAGAAAAAAAATCAGGAGGTACTTTGTACCCTCAAGTAGAGGGTACAAAGTACCCTACCACCGTGCTGTAGTTTCCTCACGATGTTTTCCTTCAAAACTCAGGACACGAACCCACGACCTTCGACGTGGTATCCGACGTCACTACCACTGAACTATCATCTCTACTTGATTTTTGCGTTTCAGGTGCAGACAGCAAAGTGCACATGTACTCACTGGATGTGCGCACGCTGACGCCGGGAATCGAACTGGAACACCTCGGCGCAGTGACCGACGTACGCTTCAGCCCCGACTCGCGGTATCTAGTCGCCAGCGATGCTAATAGGAAGCTCATACTTTACAGCACTGAGGATTATAAGGTACTAGCTTATCGGGGTTTTAAATATGAAAACAAAAAACCATAAACAGAAAAAAATATATGATGTGGCTCTGAAAAAACCCCAAAATACTTGAATTCCATAGTAATATTATAAATGCGAAAGTGTGTCTGTTTATCTGTCTGTCTGTTACCTCTTCTCGCTTAAACCGCTGAACCGGTTTAGATGAAATTTGTTATAGAGGTAGATGGAACCTGTTTTTTTATTCTGGATATGCTTGTGTTTGACCACAATCTCACCACCAGAGGGTGGTAACCAGCCAGTCGGGTACAACAAAGTACCCTACCACCGTGCTATGGTTTCCTCACGATGTTTTCCTTCACCGAATTCATTTAATTTAATAAACTGATTTGTCTTCCAGCTGGCCCACAATAAGGAGTGGGGCTTCCACACGGCGCGCGTCAACTGTGTGGCGTGGAGTCCGGACTGCAACCGACTCGTCTCCGGCTCTCTGGACACAAGCCTCATCGTGTGGAGCGTCGATCAGCCTAATAAACACATCATCATTAAAAGTTTGTACATTTTAAGGTGGTATTGACGTCGGATACCGCGGCGAAGGTTGTTGCTTGAGCTTTCGGTGAAGGAAAACATCGTGAAGAAACCATAGCACGGTGGTAGGGTACTTTGTTGTACTCGACTGGCTGGCTACCACCCTCAAGTTAAAAATCTGTCGCCAAGCACCTATCGGTGTGTTCCGACAGCTGCACTTGACAGTCAGTTCCAATCTAGGCTTTGTCTGCTTACCACCTTCGGCTACATCGTCACTTACCATAGTGAGATTGTGGTCAAACACAAGCTTATTCAGAATAAAAGCGGGAAGTGAAAACTAATGGGAAGCGTTCGGTGACGATGACGCGAGTTCCATGATTTTTGTTTACCCAAAATGTACTCAAAGAAGATTTCACTTTAATAATCTGTATAACCTATATAAATAATGTTGCCTGATCCTAATTTTGACCCTATTTGCACCGCTCGCCATTTTTTCAAACTTGATAACTAACCAACAATTTGTTTACAGACGCCCATCCACAAAGTCAGATCACCGGCGTGACGTGGCTCGATGAGGAAACCATAGTGTCCGTCGGACAAGACGCCAACACTCGCGTGTGGAATGTACCCAAGCCTTGAACTGTCAACTGTCAGCTGTCAACTGTCAACTACAAGCTATGGGGACAATATTTAATGTTACTGTCATTTACATATAAGTGTGTATAGGATCTTGATGGACCGGAATAAAAGTGTCGTCTGATCTTCTTTTTAAGGTTGTACATTGGAAAACAAACAGATTCATACAGTAGGTTTATTGGGTGGGAATCGAACGGCGGCCCGAAAGTAATCTATGAAGTTATGAAAGGGGTTCAAAGATTTTTCATATACGTAGTTTTTCTTTTATTGATTGTTTGGGGTTTTCAATAACTACAGTATTAAAATGTATTTTTGGTGAATTAATTACGAGATATTATAGTTGGAAACATTATACCACAATGTAGCATGAAAAACTCAATATTTTGTAGCTAATTATTTATTTTTGCGATAGAAACTACCAAAAACTTCGACCCCTTAATAACATCCATATACAAGCAGTATAAGGTGTCGCGTTATTTTAAAAATGTTATCTAATCCACCATTTGAAAATGTTACATTAAATATTTTCCCCACAGTTTTATAATATAAAGAATTTAGCTTCTATATACATAAAAAATAAATACTAACATATTTATTGCGCTTTATAATTTAAGTTCAAGATATATTAAATATAATTGCTCTCAGTTAGTCAATGATAACTTATTTTAACTAACATGGAGTTTATAACGTATTGTGTTGTTTGCTTGCGCCTTTTGAGACTGGCTGGAGAAAAAAAGTTTTTAAAAAACGAGAATTTTAAAACTAGAACAAAAAATATTAATTTTTTTGTAAAGCAAATTTTAAGTGTGTCGTTCGAAATTTAAAGCGGTAACTTTTCTAGTCGGATCTCAAACGCATTATGCAAACATTGTGATTTTTTTGTATTGAAATTATATACCTTTTTTATACGTGTCAATTGCATACTAACGTTGCAGTGTGGAAACTTCAGTCCTATTTTTAAAAATTAAGTACTACTTTCCAACTTATTTAGAAAGATAAACTTTAAAAATGAATTTTCTAAGAAAAAAATATGAAATCTTTATTTATAAGCTATCTTATTATATTTCAGTTTATCTTTATAAATAGGTCGATAATTCTAAACAGTATTTTTATACTAATTTCCCATATATTTTTCTCGATTTTATGCGGTTTCTACAACTAAAATGATGTAACTTTATAAATAAATTGTATACACTTGTACATTTCTGAATTTTTATTTAAAAACCATTTCCATCTCGATAGTGACGTCATAGAGTTCAAATTTATTTACTACAGTGCGGCTGCAGAGATAATGCGTTTATGACACTTGTAATTAATGTGCTTATCACGAAATCATGTAGTTCATTTTTAAAGCTACTTTCACAGGAAGCCTCAGTATTGTGAGTCTCGTCTCACCCAAATTGGATTAACCGTTTCTGTTATTTACATAATAAATGTATTGATTACGTCAGCCGCCGCACTATAGTCTTTGATTTTTGTCTGCAGTGCATGGAAATACAAATCCTAAGTCCCTTTTTTCTTTCTTCATGTCTATGACGTAATAACCATCCACAGACAAAAAAAAGTTGGTGAGGCAAATACCTGGCATGATGGAAATAATAAACAAAAAAATTAATGTATTTTTTTAATAAACCTTATTACATATAAAATTATACTAATTGTCTTTTTCATAAATGTCTTTTTGGACACCGCTTATGCTATATGTAAAATACAAAACACATTTAAATATATTTGACTAGAACATTTTGAATAAAAATTATGATCTAAAAATAAACACTGGGATTGCAAAAATATCTTTCACACTTGGTACGGTCAGCAATATAAGTACCTATATTAGCTGAATAGATTTACTCGATAGAGCAAAGCATGATTTAGAATTGCATGTAGATTTATGTCAAAATGCCTGTTTTTTTATAAATTAAAATGCTTTTTTCGTAATGTAGTGAGTCACAGGTCTAGTGATACTGAAAATAAGTAATAAATAATTGTAGCGAAGTAAATTTATTTGTTTGTTTTTTTAATTTTAATATATTATTATGGATAGTTTTTAGAACTATTATCTTACTTATGTTGCTGACCGTACAATAATCTATTACTTTTATCAAATAGTTTCGTAAAATTAGGTGTTACTACCATCATCGCATACCATGTATCAAACTGGTGAAATAGAATAACAAATCGTGTTTATTATATCGTTTTATATTGTTATATCACAGAATAACATAAAAATATAGAAATAACAATCCGGTTAATCCCTTTATTATCTGCGTATTTAATATGTCGCACGGTAGTAAAGTTGGCAAAGTTAGAGATTAAAACTGAGGAATTAAAGTAGGTAATAAAATTACAATTGTATTGTAGAATAGATTATTCCTTAATTAATAAATAAATAAAACGTCTTTTTTTAAACATAACGTCATCACGATCGGTGGGCGTTTTATTTAGACGGTGTTTAATAATTGTATTTAATAAAAATTAAAGTAATTTGTCTTTTTATAAATAGATTAAATTAAATGTAAAGTTTTTCACAATTTCTTGGATCTGTATGGTATTGAATAATTAAGAATTTCAATTATATGTTTTTTTTCATTAGGTTGACAAACAGGCAGACGGTCCACATGGTGGTAAGTGGTCACCGCCGCCTATGGACATTTGCAATGATAGGCTGAATAGCAAAAGCACTTTGTCCCAAATTAAAGTTCACTAAACCTGTAATTTTGATTAGAGTAATGCCTGCTTGCCAGATTTCTGACGTAAAAAAGTAGAAGCGTAGTCACATGTCAGAAGTCCCTCCGCGCGTGCTGAGGCTGAGGGTGGTGTCTGTAGGCGACGTGTTTCCTGAGCGCGTCCCGCGAGCGTGACACGTGCGAGCACGCGCGACACGCGTGCCGCCGCCCCGCGTGCGTTTCCATGTGCACGCGCAAGTTGTACTGGTTACTCAGCCGCTTGTTGCATATCGTGCACACCGAGTTGTTGACGCGCCACTTCCTCTCGTATGGTTCTGGCGGATCTAGAAAGTCACTTATACAGATATGGAATGACAATGCTACGGTTAGAGTAGCTTGAGAGCATATTCTTTGAAATAAAGTTGATGATGTATTGGTATGAGAAAACATGAGAACGAAAAGAGTAGCAATCACTGACTCAAAACTATTCCAAAGAATACAGTAGTAGTTGGCTATAAAGATTATTAAAAACACTATAATGATTCATGAGCCAAGGTGCTCTAGAAATTCTATCTGAATGGCCAATACAATCTTTAATAGAAGTCCTGCCTGATCTATTTTATTTATGCATAATATCCTTTCGCTTCCACTACTCTCGATTTAAGCAAACCTTATTCCTACAATTTAGTAATGACTCACCTCCAATAGTAGTTGGCGCAACACTAGTAGGACTAACAATCTTATGCGTACTATACAGGTTCTGAACAATTTGGTCCAATTTACTCAATCTGTCCTTCTCTCGTCCACTGAAGTCATAGTTGAGTTCTTTATCAGTATTCGGTGATAATATCTCGTCGTAGTTCAGTTTTGAGCTGCTGCTTGAGTTGTCATTGATCAGGTGTGGAGTCACATCGTTCTTTGTTTCGAGGTTTATTGGTGTGGTGTGCTGTTCTTCTTGGGTGAGTTCTGGGTCAGTTGATGTAAGGGTTGAAGAGTTCTGGAATGAGAAGATGGGTACCGGTAAATAAAAATAATGATGTTTAAGGTCTATCTTCAGTCATGTGCTTTCAGTCATTTGCACTTGATACGCTTTTCTTTGAACATAATCCCATGGTATCGTGATAGACTTCAAGCGAGGAGATACGAGGATGCGACGAAAAAGAATAAAAGCGATGCACAAGTAACGTGTAGGTATATTTGTGAACGAGAACCATTTCGAACTAATTTCGACCCCCCATAAACTAAGTCTATTACACACTTGTAATTTTTCATATCTAGGTACAACCATCTGTTCAGATTTCAACTGTTATTGGCGACGCCAACAATACTAAACATCGTTTGTAACGAACTTGGCGCTTTTTCACATTAATGTTTTAAATGTATACCTACACCTACACTCTTTTTTTAAAATAGTTATCAATCGTCTATCTGTAAGACGATGATGAAAAAGAAACTCACGGTATCTGCATCAGTTAGCCCAGAAACCTTCAAAGTCTGTGCGAGCCGTAGCAGCGAAGGCAGGATTTTCTTCGACGCAGTCACCTCACCAGTGTACATGAAAGTGAGGAGGAGCTTCAGTTCAATCGCGTCGCAGCCAAGAACTACGACTAGCGTATTGTTCTCAGCCTCCACCTCCTGAAAATAATTAGTATTTCAGCTCCGACGCAATTCTATGTGCTGCCATCTATTGTCAGGTATGTAGTAATTCTTCTATTCGTGTAGGTAAGTAACTGAACCATAACTGAACTCCTTAAAGACTGCACGGATTCTGGTGAAATTTTGTGTTTGTGATCAAGTTGAATCGAGAATGGTTTAGATTTACAATTGGACCCGGTAGGTGGCGCTCCAATCGAGTTACAGGTTTCTTATTTTCAAAACAGGACAACGTCTGGCCGATAGGTGCTTGGCGACAGATTTTCAACTGGAGGGAGGACAGCCAGTCGAGTACTACAAAGTACCCTACCACCGTGCTGTGGTATACCGAAAGCTCAAGGTAATTGTAGGATTCGAACCCACGATCTTCGCCGTGGTATCCGACGTCACTACCACTAAGATATCATCGCCTAAATAATTTTGAACCTTATCACAGCTCTGCTGATATCATTACCTTGAACAATTGAGCAAAGTACTGGCTGCATGATGCCAATACCAGCTTATGGGCCTTCACCGAAGTGCCGCTGGCGCTTAAAGTGACGTCTGTCAGGGCTCCAGTGCTCAGCATGCGTCCAAGGGCTCCAATGACACTGTTCTGTTGTTTAAAATTATATTATTTAGTTGATGGTAGTGTTGCAGCTGTTGAGAAAAATCCATCACGTTCGTAAAAGTCTAAAGATTTTTGTAGGTAAAAATAATTTAATTATACCTACTTGTGTTTATTGGGAATTTATGGTAGGTTTAATTTAAAAAATAATCTAATAAATTCTTGCCTTTAAAAATGTTTATTGGCAATCAGCCATAATTAAGAAATTCTACAAAGTTAGTAATCTGCTTCAGAGGCAGACATTCAGCCAATTATTGCTTTGTTACTAAATACCAAACAAATTAGAGTCGACCAATAACATCGATATTTCAGTAACTTGTGATAATATCTTCGCAAACTACATGACATATTAGGTACATATAAAAAAAACTAAATTATATGAACTGGTGATTAATTACTTATAGCGAACTTTTTATGTCTTTACGGGGTAACCTACGTTCATTTATATTGAGTGCATTTTCATATTATTGTGCATTTCATTCACATATTAATTTAACAATATTAAAAATACCTTGTAGATTGGTTTACCCATGCCTAATTTTGTTGTTGGAATCATCAGGGAAATTATAAGCTTTTACAAAAAAAGGTAAATTTATTGTTTATGGCACAAACATTCCAAACATTTATTAAAATGACGGATTGATCGTAAACAGCTGTGACATTAATGTTGTTTAATATTAATGGGAGTGAGGTATAGTTTTTAAATGTGATATTTGATATTAGTTGTAGATTGATGTATAATATGTGTAGGTATATATACCTACTGTTTACGCTTATTTACAAGCTTTAATAAATAAATATAAATATCCTGGGACATTTGTTCACACACGGCTATCTGATCCCAAACTAAGCAGAGTTGTAATAATATGGAAACCAGATGACTGATATAATAATAGACTACTTTTTTTTGTAAATACATACTTAAATAGATAATTACACAGACTCAGGTCAAACAGACATGTTCATGCACACAAATGTGTGTCCTGGATGGGAATCGAACCCACGACCTGCGGCGTGATAGGTAGTGTCTTAACCAACCACGCCAACCGGCCCGTCAAAAAATGTATTTTACATAGATTAATAATAGGTCATCGCACCGGTTCGAGGGGCGCGCGAGGACCTAAATTGACCTAATCATTAATCTATGGTATTTTAATAATAGATTTACATGTATAGGACGATTAATTGATACTTTCGTGTAAGATGAAGATAGATGTATTGGTTTCTACATGCATTTTGAGTAGATATGTAGGTACAATATGTGCGAGGAGGGCGGTGGTTGCCACACGCGTCATACTTGTGAACAGGTGCTGCTTGTGGGGGATGGTCTGTGCGAGTTTGTTGTTTACTTAGTCAGTCATAATTAAATTCTATTTATTGTTATTCGTCCTTAACACGCAAATATTATCAGTGAGACTAGATAAATAAATAATGATTAAAATGTAATGGGTGTACCTAAGTTGTTTTTGAAAAGAGTAATTGCTGAGTTTATTGCCAGCTCTTCTCAGCAAAAGCAACCTTTGGAACCGAGCATTAGAGTCTAGACTATTCATAAGTGCTTGTAAAGGTCTATTTGAATAAAAAACATTTTCATTTTCACATAAAAAGTAAACTTTTTTATTTATAATAGTAATAGACCGTGAAGCATTTAACGGTGAAAAGTTGCTTTGATCGAACTTGTTTTCTTGTTTTTGTAGGTAGTTTTGGGAGGTCCGTCCCATCCAAGCCAAGAAGTCCAAACTTGGCTGACTTTCAAATCTTACTCACTGGTTTCGCTTAAAATGATAATTATCTAGTTAAATCGAATTATTATCTCATTCTTTACGATCTACGAATGAACTCACTATTAAATACGGTAAAGAAAATCAGCTAGGGAAATCTTCATGCTCTAGACTAGAATATTAATTGGCTCAAGCTGGTGTGTTCCGGCAGCTATATTCAATTAATATCCTTTATTCTAAACCACGGAAGAACTATGATGAAACGCAAGCTTATTTTTTTATTATTCTGGATTAGCTTGTGTTTGACTACAATCTCACCATGGTAAGTGATGATGTGGCCGAAGGTGGTAAGCACACAAAGCCTAGATAGGAACTGGCTCTCAAGTGCAACTGTCGGAACACACCGATAGGTGCTTGGCGACAGATTTTCAACATGAGGGTGGTAGCCAGCCAGTCGGGTACTACAAAGTACCCTACCATCGTGCTATGGTTTCCTCACGATGTTTTCTTTCACTGAAAGCTCAAGCTCATTGTAGGATTCGAACCCACGACCTTCGCCGCGGTATCCGACGCTATCATCGCCTTAAATGGAACGCCTTAAATGCTTATCCATGGAAAAACGCAAGTTAATTACGACTTTATTGATGGTCGTTGCCGCTCAGTCTACGATCAAAAGCATGCAGATTTGAATCCCGGATCCGTAACTGCTAGTAAAAAATAAATACGTAGGTAGGTACATACTATTTTCGCCGTTTTTCGATAAACGATAATTGTTTTATTTTGCATGGGTACGTTGTTATGTTTTATGTAGTTATTGTATTTACTATAATTTGTAACAAAAACCTAACAGCTCTAACTTATGACATTGTTCTAAATTACTAGTTGTGTTTAAAAAAAATAAAAAGTATGCAATAAAATATGGGTATGTTATAAATTTAAAAAAATAAAAGTGACAATATCAAGCATGTAGCAGGGGTGAAGCGTGAGGCAATTGTAAAAAAAAAATAAGGCTGTATAAGAGTGTACCTGTGTCATCAGTGGGTGTGTTCTAAATAAAACAATTACTTACCTACCTGATGGTTGTGCCAGCGCAATGAAAACTGTTGGACATCATCCTCATCCATATCAGCACAATATAAAATAATAATATACAAGAGATAAGCGAAAGCAAAGCTTATTCAACACTCACTATTAGAGATCGACGCACCCACTTGCAAGCGTAAGACAATAATATTGTTAACGAATCCAGGCTGCTTTATTTTAGTCGGTACGCCTGGAAAACCTGTAGCTACCTATTTCTGGAGCTGATCGTATTTATAAATCCAATGACATTCAGTCAGTGACGCGGCTCACATACCAAAACTCATCCAAAAACAGATTTAGTTCGCTCGCGATGATTGGCACCATTGTTTGTGTTAATTGTCGATAGGCTACCAATTCTTTTTTTTTTCAATCGAATTTAACGCTGGCGTTATTAAAACTCTTTGGTCTGGTATTAGCTGGCTGTTTGTCAGCGATCGCGTGCATTGGTTGACCTACATTCGATATTTAAAAAGTTACGATTTCCCGCGTCGCTTCCGTTATTCGGTTATTTTTGGACGGTTGTCAGAATTTTTTATTATACGTTTGTTGGATAAAAGTTTGATACCTAAAAATTACATAAAAAAAAACATTAAAAATATTTATTCACTAAAACTATTTACTCACCTAAAACAAATTTAAAAAAGGAGTTTCTGAGTAGTTCAGACCGCTCACACATAGCTTTTCCAATTTAAATTAAAAAAATTGGCAGCAGTGTACTAAAGTAATTTTTTAATAATCCGGTTGTCATTGCCAATTTTCTAGACTACTACATATTATTATAATAAAATCATTTTTTAAAATATTTATTCCAAGAATGGATAAGCCATGCAAATCCTCAGACGATATGAACGACCCAGACTACTTTGATAACATCACAGCTAAAATTGAAAAGGAGCTGTCTAATATGAAGAAAATTGTAAACAATATCAATCAAATGAGAGGTACCATCGTTCAATCCACTTTTATATATTCTCAGTCATTACCTAAACAGTGAATCATTCTAAAATGTTCCATATTTTTTATTTCATTGATAAGTAGATAATAGGGATGATGCATATGTATATTCAAGAAAAACTACATAACACTAACTATTGTATAAAACATCTAAAAATACTAGAAAATAGCGAACCCGTTGTAAAATTCCGCCTTTTATGATTTTTAATTACCAATTTAACAACAAAGAGTAGGTCTTTCGATGGTGTAGGTGTATTTATGACGTCACAAGTATGCATTTCATACAAAACGCCATTTAAATTATCGTTTTTACCTACGGTTTTTACATTTGATAAAAATATTTGATATGTCAGTCACAATTTTTTTTTAATTCTGGATAGGCTTGTGTTTGACTACAATCTCACTATGGTAAGTGATGATGTGGCCGAAGGTGGTAAGCATACAAATCCTAAATGGGAACTGGCTCTCAAGTGCAGCTGTCGGAACACACCGATAGGTGCTTGGCGACAGATTCCTATTAGCTGTCCCCCGCGGCTTTATCCGCGTTCCAGAGCGAACTTATCTTTTTCCGGGATAAATGTTTTATATATCTAGGATATGATTTATATCCAGGATATGATCTACCTGTGTGTCAAGTTTCATCGAAATCCTTATTATTTGCGTGCTAACTTAACAAACTTTCTCATTTATAAACACATAGTAGCATTAGCAAGAAATTTAAGATTACTCTACATATGTAGATATATCAGGGGAATACCCTTTGTATATATATACCCTTAGTAAAATCTTTGAAAAACTGTTGCTCAATCAAATGTTAGGTCATTTCAATAGTTGTGAGATACTGCATGGTCATCAGTTCGGTTTCACGAAGGGGAGATCTACATCAGATGCGGCAGCAAAATTATTGAAGCACATCTATGAAGCCTGGGAAAACTCACAGGATGCCATAGGCATTTTTTGTGATCTATCAAAGGCGTTTGACTGCGTTGACCACCGTACTCTGCTCCTAAAGCTTAATTATTATGGTATTCGTGGAACTGCCCATGAACTTGTTTTGTCTTATTTAACTAATCGCCAACAAAAGGTACGAGTTGAAGGTACAACGTCCAATGGTTCTGTAGTCAAAATGGGGGTACCTCAAGGTTCCATACTTGGGCCATTTCTATTTCTAGTATATATTAATGACTTACCGTCGGTCGTAAATGGTCTCTCAGATGTAGTCTTGTTTGCTGACGATACTTCATTCATTTTTAAAGTAGATAGAAAAGACAAAGAACTTACTAGAGTAAATGATACTTTGTCAATAGTTTCTAAATGGTTTGCTGTAAATAATCTTTTATTAAACTCAAAGAAAACAAAATGTTTAAGATTCGCTCTTCCAAACGTACCGCAAGTAGACAGTAGGGTATTAATAGATGACAGCAGCCTGGGACTAGTTGATAAAACTGTATTTTTGGGTATAACACTTGATATTAAACTACAGTGGGGTTCTCATGTACAATCTTTAGCTAGTAAATTGAGTTCTGCTGTATTTGCTGTTAAAAAAATTAGACAATTGACGAATGTTGAGACGGCCAGATTAGTTTATTTTGCATATTTCCATAGTCTTTTATCATATTGCGTTTTACTGTGGGGAGCTGCTGCAGATATTGAAACAATGTTTGTATTACAAAAAAGAGCCATTCGTGCAATCTACAATATGGGTCCACGTGAATCATTAAAGGAAATATTTAAGGAAATAAACGTAATGACTTTACCTTCACTGTATATATATGAAAATATTATGTTCATTCGAAAAAATGTAGATTTGTATAAATCAAATGTAGAGATTCATAATTTCAATACAAGACAAAAAGATAAATTAGTTGTTCCGTATTTTAGATTAGCTAGAGTTAAAAAGTCATTTCTTGGGAATAGTGTTCGCTTTTATAATAAATTACCAGCATCTGTTACCAAGATGACTGATTCTAGATTCAAATCGTACATAAAAAAAGTTTTGAAAGAAAAAGCTTATTACAAGGTAGCCCAATATATTGAGGATAAAGATGTCTGGAGGTAGCTGCACTCTGTACAAGTACCTACACATTGTTTTTGTTTTTTTTTACTGTTAATTACCATTTTTATTTTTTTTTTAATACGCTGTTATTAGCTTGGTATTTTTTGTTTTAGTTTACTATGTAGGTAACTAATGCGGGTTATAATTTTTTATGTATTTTTGTATTACTTTAAGAATAAAATTGTTAAACATTTGAAAAAAAAAGCCAATATAGTCAGATGGTCCAAAAATATTTAAAAAATGTAACCTTGCTGAGTTTCTTGCCGGTTCTTCTCAGTTGAAGGCTGACTTCCGAACCGGTGGTAACTTCTGTAATTCGACCTTCATAAGTGCCCTTCTAGGGCCTAAACTGAATAAATGGTTTTGACTTTGACTTTGATATAATATACCTACAGCTTACCTACAGTGATTAAAAACCCTATCATTGTGATGATTTTAGTGGATGCAGCATACTTGCAGTCAGATTTGATGATGATTATAGACGCATCGACTTGGGAAGACATTTCAGAACTTATCGGTATTACTTCTATGAATATAATTGACGTGTCTTTGAATGAAGATTGTAAATAAAACCTTTTTAACATAAATTGAAGTACTTTATAAGCTATAATGTTGTTTATTTACTGTTTCAATTTCAAAGTAGGTTGAAGGATAAACAACAAAACTAATAATTTCGATTTTAGCTCCTACTATATCTAAAAATAATAAATTAGTTTATTAAAATAGATTATAAGTAGAATAGATCCATAGAGTTATCTGTATCTAGTATATCCTAATACGACGCTACGACAGAAAAAAAAGTGGGCGTATAGTTTGATATGTAAATAACAGATTCAGCCAGACTCACTCTGCCCCATTCTGATTTTACTCTATGAAATAAAAAAAAAGATTAGTAATAGCCAATTTATTACTTGTTTATTGCTCAGTAAAACGGTGTGAAGTATTCATAAAATAACTTTTTAGTATCGTTTTTAAAGATATGCTAGTTACGTACGAATCTGTTTGATTTTTTTATCAATCCACGTAATAAATTACAACTCGTAGTATTTTTATATGTATTGGTAGGTATTAGCTGTCCTCCGCAGTTTCCGTGGGATCTTATCTTATCCCGGGATAAAAATATAGCCTATGTTAATCTGGAATAAAGTAGCATTCAAAAGGTGAAAGAATTTTTATAGCACAGTGTGACCTAAACCCGCACTTTACGCACGCTTTTCCGTGACCTAAGTTGCCTATTTCTGCACGTAGAAGTGTGCGTAAAGTGCGGGTTTATGTCACACTTGCTATAAAATAGTATACGATACATGTGCCCGAAGTTGTCTATTATTGCACGGCGTTTAGCATCCTCGCTGCGCTCGGGCGCTAACTTCACACCGTGCAATAATAGCCTACTTAGGTCACGCGTATCGTAATGTACTATTTAAATCGCCCCGTAGTTTTTGTGTTTATTCGTTACATACACACATACATACAATTCTTTCCTCTTTATAATATTAGAAAGAAGAAAGATTACTAGCTTAAGCCCCACTGTTTCACCTGCGTTTTTGAGATGATAAGGTAATCTATAATACAATAGTACCTACTCAGGGATAATGTAGATATATTTCCTAGTAGGTAATGAAATAATTTTCAAAATCGAATCTATAGTTTCGTAGATTACCTCCTACATCTAAACTAACAAACTTTACCTCTTTATAATATTAGTGTAGATCGACGACCAAAGTATACGACATAGCCCGAAGAATTGCCAAACTGAAGTGGCAGTGGGCGGAGCACATAGCTCGTAGAACTGACAGCTAGTGGGGCAGAAAGATTCTCGAGTGGCGACCACGAATCGGAAGACGCAGCGTGGACAGGCCTCCCCCACACAGTGGACCGACGATCTTCCGAAGCCACTGGATGAGGATAGCCCAAGACTTGTCATCGTGGAGATCCTTGGGGGAGGCCTGTGTCCACCAGTGGACGTCTTCCGGCTGATATGATGATACTAGAATTAGTAAGATATATTAGAAATCGGAATTTTATATCAAATCGTAAAGGTAGAGCTATATTTATTTTCTCAATAAAGTAAAATCAGGGCGGGTGTCGATATCAACCAATATCGATGGTTACTGCTTATCGCGTGACTCGCAAAGTATTTTCGTTTTAGGTGATCGCATGCGATTCGAATTACGACTCGATAAAATAGGACGGTTAATCGAGTAGATTATGATTTTTACCGTTAATCTATACTTCTACTTTTGAGGGGTTACCACAAATCTCATTAGCATCGATTTATGTTGGCCAAACGTGACCTATTAAGTTCCTCGTTGCGGCAGCAGTACCTATAGACTTTTATTAAGTTGTTTATGGTACATAAAACAACCATAGGACATTTAGTATCTAGTACTTAAAAAAATAGACCTACTTACCGATCACTTTAAAAGTTTGCAGCGCGGGGACGCTCAATTCTTTTTAAAAGGATTTTCAATGCGGCTGCTTGCTGAAGCCGGTATAAACCAACTTATATATCATGAAATCGTACTAAATTGTACTCTTAGCCGTTGTCATAGAGTTCAAAGTGTGCGTTAATAAAGATTTGTCGCGGGCACTGGTGAATTATTCGCTCCAGAGAGTTCTATAGTACCGAACACGGCCGGTAGGGGCGCGACGTTCGCAAGCTATTTTATGACGCTCCAAAACGAAATTCTTTCCAATTGAAGCAACTAAAATCGAATTGAATTTGATGTCGAGAATACGTAGTAGTGATGTGAATGAAATACTAAGAAATCGATAAGTTTCACTCGAGTTGGAATGGTACCCACCAGTTATAATAAGATAAACATTTAGTTGTTTTCAGACACAAGTTATAGGGTTATAATTTAGCAAATAACTTATCGATGCCAGGAGACCATTGGGTATAGTTACTTATTTTCATGATTGACTAACTTTCCCCCAGGGTTTCGCCCGCGTTCCCGATGGGCGCCTTAATGGACGGACTAATTAGAATTCATTTTTATTGACCCAGGACACCACCCTATTCCGTCCGTTTTCACGAAATCTCTCCCACAGATTGCAGAAAAGCGAGAGGAAAGATGTTACAAATCAAAAATATATTTGTTTATTTTTCTACTCTCAGAGTAGTACTCTGTTACATCACTAGTAAATAGCTGCATATAGGTGTTTGAATAGTTTAGGCGAGTGGCGTAAATATTTGTTGTGTTTTACGGAAACTTTTTGACGGGCCAATAATAGAGAATAGGGAAAGTATGAATTTGCAGTTACAGTCAAGAGCACATGAAGATTTTAACTTGATTGTAGTGTGAGTCTACCTCTACCTACGGTCTAGCAAGTCAAGTGGACTAAGAATTTCGGTTGATTTTTGAATCTCATGGAAAAGGCACTTTTGGAATACGCAGATTGCAGACTAGTGATACTAGAATAAATCCACATAAAACATTACAATACTATTTTTAACATTCATACACGTAAAGAGCGTATGTAGAAGGTAAGTACCTACATAATTTAAGTGTATGAACATAAATATACAGAGATACACACTCTGGCAGAATGAAAGCGAAATATAAGGTGCAAAGGAGCAAATCAGCTTTGTGTTTGATAGCGTAAATAACACGTCACTCAGTGAGGAATTGAAATTTACACATTCATGCCCGCACCGGTGGAGATTCGCTTATTTTTCATGATTACACAAAGCCTTCTTACGTATTACGTACCTTTCATAACTTGGTACATAATTCGGTTTTCAGTCATATGGACAGATTGTTTCTTTGGAAAAGTTTTTGTTTGTTAAAGATACGACAATACATGTGATTATAAAAACTGTTTCCATTTTTAGGGTTCCATACCGAAAGGGTAAAAACGGAAACCCTATTACTAAGAAAAGAAAGAAAGAAAATCGGTTGACAGACAGGAGAGAAAGCGGTGCAAGGTTTTTTCTTCTCGTATCATTTGTCGAAGATAATTTTTTTGTAAAATGTAGATTAAATAAGTTATGTATAATTTTAATATAATGTACCTTTTTGTACATAAATTGTAAGTGGCAAATGTTTTTAAAAAGGTTAGTGAATTTAACGTTGATGGCTGAGAGGCAGTGTTACAGGTTACTGATATGGCGAAGGATTCTTTGTTTTTATTGATTTAATTTCTTGCTCTTTGACTATGACATTACTAAATGTCTGTAAAATCAAACTAATAGGTTTTTTTGATTGCAACATAAACTAGTGTATTTGTATACATACAAGCTTTACTGTAACAAACTTCAACCTATTTGGCATACCTATTAACATTCTTCATTGTTGGTAAACTTAATTATGTAATATGTAGATTTTTTTATTATACAGGTTTTATTTACAACAAATGTACAAAATATACAAGCAAATGTACAGTTATAATACATAAAAAACTTCTTCGAGGCTGCCGCTGCTGCCGATCGGCAAGGTTCCCAGAAGGCTGGCAGCGTTTCCTCTTTGGATGATATGTAGATTATGTTTTATGCTTTTATGATTAGTAAATAGCTCACTTCAAAAGTCATTCTTTAAAAAAATTAAGGAAACTATAGGTCTTATTATGTCATAATTTAAGCTATTTTCCTTAACATCCGTATGACCGTTTGTTTCTGTAATAATAAATAAATAAATACTCGTCGCAGCCAAAGTAATCATCACTTGAAAACGGTTAATTATGCAGTTATCTGTTTTTTTAATTATAGATAGCAATGCAATAATCCAACTATCCTACTTAGTTAAATATTATAAAGTCATGTAATGTTTTGTAAGTTTGCTCAATCACGCAAAAACGGCTTACGAGTTTTGATCATATCCTGGAAATTGGAATAAATCTTAGTATACTTTTATCTCGGGAAAAAATTAGATCCCTCGGGAACGCCAGTGAAACCGCGGCGCGGAAAACTAGGAGCTTATATTTTTATTGTTTTAGATGTTGTTTTTTATTGAAACTGACTGCACAGTTACGTAATCCCAGGAATGATACCAGGTAATGCAAAACCACACTGTATTTTGTGCTCTTTAGTGCCCGTAAACTCAATAAGTAGGTACCTAAGTATATTCCAATGATATTAAAAGTAAAAAGGTATAGATAGGGTATAAGCGCTCCGAAAGCGGGAAGCAAAAATGTGGCAAATTAGTCTACTTTAACTTGTGTCGCGTCGCCGGTATCAACGGATGAACTTCACGTACCGAGTGCAATTAAAAATAAAAGAGATCCAAAACAACAAAATATGTCGTCGTGTGTTATGAGATATCGTAATTTATAGTGGATATTGCAATATTAAGTTATTAACAACAAATGTACAAAATATACATGCAAATGTATAATTACAATACATAAAAAACATCTTCGAGGCTGCCGCTGCTGCCGATCGGCAAGGTTCCCAGAAGGCTGGCAGCGTTTCCTCTTTGGATGGCCAAGCTGATGCGTTGGCGGAAAAAGCTCCCCGCCCGCCGGTCACCCGAGGCCTCGATAAATTTTTTACATAAAGTTATTTATGTATGCGTTAGAGTGCCATTTTTTAAAATCGAATGTTGTGTAGGTAGGTAAACTATCTAAGTATAGATAGAAAAATATGACAAAAAAATAGCATACCTATGTAGTATATCAGTAATCTGGTTTCCATATTACAAGCTCTGCTTAGTTTGGGATCAGATAGCCGTAAGTGAAAAATGTCCCAGAAAAAAAAAGTGCCATCCACGAAGTCGCGCCCCACTAGTGCTGTATTGCTTTCGAAATGTCTATCTATATGTCGATTTGCAGCACTATAACACTAGCAAAAGGATGTACACTTGCACTGTGACACAAGGGGATAATAGCTCAGTGTCGTAGTGTCGTGGATTCGAATCCTACAATGAGCGTGAACTTTCGGTGAAGGAAAACATCGTGAGGAAACCATAGCACGGTGGTAAGGTACTTTGTAGTACTCGACTGGCTGGCTACCACCCTCAAGTTGATCTGTCACTAAGCACCTGTTGGTATGTTCCGGCAGTTGCACTTGCGAGCCAGTTTTCAGGCATTTTAATAAGGTGTAAAACACATTGGCAATCCCTCTAGTATTGCTAATGTATATAGGCGACGGGAGTCTCTTACCATCAGGTGACCCGTCAGCCTCGTTGTCACTTGTGGTATAAAAAAATCTGTAAGGGATTAGGAAAAAGAGTGGGCGCTTCTTTGTGGATGGTACTATCTATTCACCTTTTTAATTATAATATCATTGGGAAGTATATTTCGTATCTCATTATGGATACACAAAACCGAGTTATAACATAAGGGCAAAGAACAACATTTGCAATAACAAAAGATCACTTTTATAGCCATGGATGTGATTTTGTTCCGTTATTTCGATTTGTTGTTGTGATAAACGCGTTTTGTTGCGTGTTTATGATTCCATGTGTTTGTATTTCATTCGGCATTTTGATTTCTGATGGATCATTTATTGATATTAAAGTTGAATATAATATAAAGTTGTTTGTTTACATTTTGTATTTAAGCATACCCTGAGTGTAAATAATGGATTTTTGTATGAATTAGACTCGTGACGCCATTAAAAATTATGAATTTCAATGAGTAGGTATTCGATATTTGAAATATTTTTACATAGTTGATGGATTTTAAAAAGAATATTCTTTTGTTTTAGGTATGTACTATTTTACAATTTAAATTTAGAATTAAACTTGGAGTTATTAAAAAAGGGTTGGTTGGTCATACATAATATTCTTATTTCATTTAGCTTCCATAATATTTTCTCCCTCCTTGCACATTATATATCTTTCATATGCTTGCATATTGCCGGATATAGATATCTTACTAATATTATATGAAAGTTTGGATGGATGGATGTATGTATGTTTGTTACTCATTTACGTCAGAACGGCTGAATGAATCTGGATGAAATTTGGCAAGGAGATAGATTATAGTCTGGAATAGCACATAGGCTACTTTTTATCCCGAGAAAAGATAAGATCCCTCGGGAACGCGGGAGAAACCGCGCGTAACAGCTAGTAAAAAATATGTATACTTACTAAAATATTTTCATTTTAATTTCTGCACAGTTCACACATTTCTATTTCGATCTTCTCTATCAAATTTTATATTAAAAAAGTTGTATTAATTTTACCTGTTTTTCCCAGAATCTAAATAGATACTTGTAATTCACTTTATACAGGCTGTTACAAAAATGTAGTCAACATTTTTTATAATGAAAATGAAAATATTTTTATTCAAATAGGCCTTTCAAAGGACTTATGAATAGTCTAGACTCTAACGCACGTTTCGGAAGGTTGCTTTTGCTGAGAAGAGCCAGCAATAAACTCAGCAATTACTCTTTTAAAATGCAACTTAGACCGATACTGACAACATTTGCTTGTTTCGGTGGCAAAAAACGAATAAATAAATATAATTTAGCTGCGAGTGAGTAAGAAAACAACAAACTCGCACAGACCAGCCCCCACAAGCAGCACCGGTTCACAAGTATGACGCGTGTGGCAGCCACCGCCCTCTATATGTTTATATAAAACTAAAATCCGTCATTTGGAAGAAGATTCATAATTAACCATACACAATGAAAGCTTAGTTACTTAGATAATGGCGAGCAAACATATAAACAGCAGCCGGGTATCGAATACGTGACTTATCTATCAGAGCCCAACCGGTTATCAACCTTCGTCACCGGCACGGCCACCTAAATACCGCAACGAACCGGATAGATCCGGATGATAGAACTGATACAGGGTGGACAACTTTAACATGTAATTAGGAGAGGTTAAATTTCAATAGAAAATATAGGACCCTACTAATATTATAAATCCATAAGTATGTTTGGGTGTGTGAAAATGTTTGTTACTCTTTTTTTTTTTATTTTTTTTTTATTCTGGATAGGCTTGTGTTTGACCACAATCTCACCATGGTAAGTGATGATGTGGCCGAAGATGGTAAGCACACAAAGCCTAGATGGGAACTGGCTCTCAAGTGCAGCTGTCGGAACACACCGATAGGTGTTTTGGCGACAGATTTTCAACTTGAGGGTGGTAGCC
Source organism: Ochropacha duplaris (assembly GCA_951361185.1). NCBI lineage: Eukaryota > Metazoa > Arthropoda > Insecta > Lepidoptera > Drepanidae > Ochropacha > Ochropacha duplaris. Next base: position 1,757,118 of record OX592709.1, on the reverse strand, counting down.
AGCCAGTCGGGTACTACAAAGTACCCTACCACCGTGCTATGGTTTCCTCACGATGTTTTCCTTCACCGAAAGCTCAAGCTCATTGTAGGATTCGAACCCACGACCTTCGCCGCGGTATTCGACGTCACTTACCACTGAGCTATCATCGCCTTACTCTTTCACGCAAAAACCACAATACAGATTTTGATGAAACTTGGCACACAGGTAGATACATAACCTGGAATAAAACATAGGATACTTTTTATCCCGGGAAAAGATAAGATCGTTAAATATAGGATAACTTCAATAATTAATCACAAATCAAAACATAAATTGTATGGAAATTATTTCATGTTTCCGTCCACTGTTGAGGCATTATAAAAAAAGGAAAAAGGGTTAAATAAAGAGCATTAGGCTTCCTCGATACAGGCTTGCCTCGTGAGGAATCCTAAAGATAATTATTACCATCTAAGTGTTAAACCTAACTGCGCTAACCTCTTTAGTGTTATCCATAAAATATATTAACTTAGTTTAAAAAGAAATAAAGACGTCATGTCTGTCTATTTGATAAAGCTTGTGTGGTTTCATTTATGATCCCTATAATAATTATTTAAAATAATATCTAGATAGATATATAAAACTCTACAGATTATGGGCTTTCACGAACCATTAAAATAAAAACAGTTTCAAGTGAAACATAAAATAAAAGGTGAAAACTAAAAATATTTTTGTGCGCAGAATACAATTTGCGTTCATATAAAAAAAACAAGTGAAAGATGATATTGTTCTTGTTGGAGAGAATGCAATCGAGGTCCAGAACAGACTGGAAAAGTGGCGGGAAAAATTGGAAAGTGTCGGACTGAGGATCAGCAGAACAAAAACTGAACACCTGTTCTGCGACTTCGGTGGTACATCTAGTTTTTCCCATATAGCCTTAAATGGCGAATTCCTACCAGTCTGTTCAGATTTCAGGTACCTTGGTTCCCTGATCCAAAACGACGGTGACATTGACCGAGATGTGACAAACAGGATTAATGCAGGATGGATGAAATGGCGGCAGGTTTCTGGGACCACATGTGACCGACGAATGCCCATGAAACTTAAAGGGAAAATTTATAAAACCGTCATAAGACCTGTCGTAATGTATGGTTCTGAATGTTGGGCAATGAAAGAGGTGAATGAGAGAAGAGTACATGTGGCTGAGATGCGAATGCTGAGGTGGATGTGTGGCGTTACGAGAATGGATAAGATAAGGAATGAGTATATCAGAGGAAGCTTGAAAGTAGCACCAGTGACTGAAAAGATGAAAGGAAATAGATTGGCTTGGTATGGGCATGTCATAAGGAGGGATGGAAGGCATGTAACAAAAAGAGTATTGAGCATGAGTGTGGATGGATATAGAGGTAGAGGAAGGCCGAAGAAGGTATGGATGGACGGCGTGAAGAATGATATGCATATGAAAGGTGTGAGTACGGAGACGACTAGTGATAGAGCGGAGTGGAAGAGGAAAACATGTTGTGCCGACCCCACCTAGCGTGGGATAAGGAAGAGAAGAAGAAGAAGATAAAAACAAGTGAAAAATGTCGGACGAAAAATTACGCATAGAAATTCTAAATGATTCCGAATCATTTCAATTATGGAAATTCCAAATTAAACTTTTGTTCGAGGCAAAAGGTTTGAAGAAAGTTGTGAAAGGTGAAATAAAAAGAAATGCCGAGAATGCTGATGGCTTCGATGAAAAGGATGCAACAGCTAAACATTATATCATCAGAACCATTGAAAAAAAAAATATCACCCAACTATTTGATTGCGGCACATCATACGATATGTTCACAAAAATATGTTCAATTTTTGAAGGATCAGAGGAAACGAAAAAGATGTCACTACTTCAGAATTTCTATAATTTCAAAATTAATAAGGAAGATAACATGGAAGTAAATTTATCAAAAATTGAAAATTTAACATTCAGACTGAAACAAATGAAGGTCAGCTTAGATGACGCGATGATAGAATCAAAAATTTTAACAAGTCTCGATGATACGTTCCAAAATTTTATTACCGCATGGGAATCTACTACAACCGAAGAGCGTAATTTAAAAAATTTGAAAACTCGTCTGGTCAAGGAAGAAGAAAGGAAACGACAGCCTGAAATTAACCAGGTAGCTCTCAAAGCATCCTCTTCCAAGACAGGTAATGAGTGTTTCATATGTAAAAAACCCGGACATTTGGCTAAAGACTGCAAAAATCACTTTAGAATTTGCAAGAAGACCAATCATATAGAAAAAAATTGTTTTTTCAAAAAGAAACGAGATAATGTGGCTCTTATAGCCAATAAAATTAAGAATTATAACTCGGAGACTTTTGTCGTAGACTCAAGATGTACTGTCCATATGGTTAAAGACAAAAATGTGTTGTCAAATCTTAGGCCTAATAATACTAAAATTGGCGCAGCCCGAAAAGACTGTAGCCTTAGCGCTCACTATGAAGGTGATTTCATAGGTAAAAATTGTAGCATTAAAAATGTTCTGTGTGTTCCTGACCTCACATGTAACTTACTTTCAGTTTCAGAGATTACAAAAAAAGGCGGTCAAGTTTTATTTAAGGGAAATAATGTCGAGATCAATAGCATGGGTAAAACGATTAAGGGAACACAAGAAGAATCAGGACTGTTTACATTAAAGCTGCATAAAAATACAGAAGAATCTTTGCTCAGCAGAAGAATTGATAATTCAGTCACTACGTGGCATAAAAAATTGGGTCATCCTGGAGAAAGCACATTAAAAGCATTAATGAAGGCAGTTGATGGCATACAAATAAACAATATTACAGATGCTGAAGAGAAAATGTTGGCGAGTTGCGAAATTTGCCTAAAAGCGAAGCAGACAAGGCTTCCTTTTAAAACGGACCGGAAAAGAGCAGATAAGGTATTACAAATTATTCACACAGATGTGTGCGGTCCATTTGAAGTAGAAACATGGGATGCAAAACGATACTTTCTAACAGTGATTGATGATTTTAGTAATTATACGAAAGTATATCCCCTAAAAAACAAAAGTGAAGTGCCTTTTCACATAAAAAATTACATAGAAGAATCAGAAAGAGAAAAAACATGCAAAGTTTCGATAATAAGATGCGATAATGGAGGTGAATATACATCCAAGCAGTTCCAAAACTGGTGTAAAGAAAAGGGTGTTAAATTAGACTATACCGTACCCCATACACCTCAGCTAAATGGGAAGGCAGAACGCCTTAATCGAACTATTACTGAAAAGATCAGGTCACTTCTGTATAACGGAAACATGCCAAAAGATATGTGGGGAGAAGCTCTCTATTGCGGTGTTTACCTAATAAACAGATTACCAAGCAAATCTATTAATAATCTAACTCTTTACGAGCTTTGGAACAATACTAAACCAAATTTATCAAATGTTCAAGAATTTGGAACCGAAGCATACGCAAAGGTATTGACGCCTGTGAAGAAATTAGATTCGAGGACCCAAAAATATATCATGATTGGATATGCTAATAACGGATATCGGCTTTGGGATAAAATTAAACGAAGAGTGATTGTGGCACGGGATGTAACATTTAGTGGAAAAACAGAGGAACAACAAGAAAAAAATAGTTATACTGACATAAAATTTAATGAAGAAAAACCAGATGATAATCAAGAAAAAAAAGAAGAGTCAGTAGAAGGAGATCCAGAAAGTCGTGAAATGGTTGAACGGATTATAGAACCAAATTGTAACGAAGAAGAATTATCTGAACAAGGAAGTAGTAATGAAAATAAAATTTTAGATTCAGATAATGATCAAGAAGAAACAATCAAAAAAACTAGAAGGACAATAAAAATACCAAAAAGATATGACGATTATGTTTTAATGTCTTTCAATGAAGTTATGAAGACGCCAGAAAAGGACGATTGGAAAAAAGCAGTAGAAGAAGAACTTAAATCCTTAAAAGAAAATAACGTATGGAAATTTGTTGATGAAGAAAATGCTAAAGGGCATAAAATACTAACTAATAGGTGGATATTTCGCGTAAAAGATAATGGCACATACAAGGCAAGATTAGTCGTAAGAGGAAATGAACAAAGTGATACAGATTTTGATATAGCACTTTTATAGCATTTTTTTATAATTACTTACTTCATTTTCGATTATACTATGTATAATGTATGTAATGTACCTATTTTTGAAATTGTAAATGAATTTAAGAAATTTCCACTGCAAAAAAAATTGCCTTGCTGAGTTTCTTGTTTAAATTCCGAACCAGTGGTAGAGTCCCTTACCAAGGCTTAAACTGAATAAATGGGTTTTGATTTTGATACCTACTTATCTAAAGTTATAAACAAAATCTTATTTAATTATTAACACTATTATAAATTTATCTATTCACTATTATAAAAAAATATCAAAAAAACATAACATTAAACTACAAAACTAAGACTGCAATGCGTAAGTTATTAGTAAGAGATAGAAAATAAAGTTGAACAGGCATAGTTCCGTAGATGCGGCAATTATAATAAATTTAAAGGGGAAGGGGGGGAGTTGGGTGGAGGTAAGTTTAAGTGTAAGTTGGCTGCAAGCGACTTATATTATACGGGTCCCACGGGTACTGCGAGGTTAAATGGACAATCGCAACGATAAGTGTTCGCCGAAATATTTTATGCAGGTTAAATAAGTTAATAGGGAATATGCATGTGATTCAAATAAGGTTCAAGTATTTTTTGAAGGAACTTTATTACTTTAGAATTATGCTCCTGTGCGGTTTTAACAATCTCTTTTTAAGAGAAATTATGCTGGCAGTATTTTGTGAATTTGAATAATGTTTGTATGTATGTTTGGGAGGAAAAATTCGTTCCCACAGTTTTCATGAAGGCAAATTGTACACCACTTACCTCTACCGATTTCTAAGGTCTGATGATCGGCTTTAGGCATCCACGACACAGCACAGGGAGTCCGGTATACGAGTGCGGCACAGTTAACCTTATTTTAATAGTCTTAATAGTCACACACGGCACGGCAATGAGTAAAAACACAGAGTTCAGAACGTCTGAATTGAGGATCACAATCGAGAGGAGATGGAGAGGAACGTCCTTCCTTCTCAACGTCTGAAAGCCAAAGAGTATGTAATATATTGTCTGAAAGCAACCTAGCCACGTCGCAGCTCACAAGCTACGACGACCGTCGAATCGGGTTTGTGGTGAATTTACAACTACCCTCAATTCAACAGTAGAAATCGAACAGCTCCATTAATATTTTTGATAATACTTTATTTTGAAGAAAGAAATTAATTTTAAAAAGTACAAAACATCTGTCGGAAATTTAAATATTCGAAACGCGACGCCATTGGTCAGAGCGAAAATGACAGCAAAGTCTATGACAAAAAAGAAATCTCAAAGCTACCGAATTTATAATCTATCCCTAATTGTATGGAATTTAACGTGTGTGACGTCAAATTTCATAATGCAAGCGCGGCAAAATGGCGTGGCGTTTAAAGTTCCCGATTCGGATGGTTATTTTCAACTTTTTTAAAATACATTAAATAACTCTTTAGGCACAATTCATTTATACTTAAATATATTATAGTGGTGTAAACTATAGAATAAAAATATTAAAAGAAATCATGCATATTCCCTATTTGAAACTGCGAACTATAATGGTTTCTTTAAAATATTAAAGTTTGCTGTGAAGAAAAACATCGTGATGAAACCGTAGTAATCTCTAATTCTAACTCGAGATATCATAAGTGTTTTTAATCATCACTTTTTCGATCATTTACTCGTCAAAATTCAGACGTACAAAAATAACAAGTGAAAATAATTAATGATTTAGATAAAATTTGGATTAACAATATCATACTTTTGATTAAGAGACCTCTGCAATGCTACACACATAACTTGTACCTTTGGTACTCCTACAAGTACTCCTAGCACTTAAACATATTAACCATTAGTAGGCAGTCATATAAAAATAGTTAAAAAAAATATGCTAACACTTTAGTCGTCACAAGTACAGTTACGTTCAACTTAAATTAACTCCGGCGTATTTCAGGTCGTCCATTAATCTGGCATCTACATATGTCGTTGAAACCGAAGAAATCGGTATGACCGTCTCATTCCTACACGAACACGAGCGTCCTTGTCTAACGTGGATATCTCACTTCCAACCAACGAATATTTATTACTCCAGACTTAATGATTTGCCAGATTTTAGATGCCAGATTTCAGAGATGTCCCCCGCAGTTTTACCGCGTTCCCGTGGGATCTTATCTTTTCCCGGCATAAAAGTATCCTATATTTTATTCCAGGATATGATCTACCTGTGTGCCAAGTTTCATCAAGTTCGGAATAGTAGTTTCGGAAATTAGCCCGGACAAACATCGTGACACGAGATTTTTATATATAAAGATTAAGATTGTCGAATGGACATGGTTGATACAATCGAAAATGCAGAGGTCTGCTGATTATTAAAGTATTTATTTACAAGATAATTATAATAAATAATAATAATAATAAAAATCCTCGGACATTTTTCACACAGGGCTATCTGATCCCAAACTAAGCAGAGCTTGTAATATGGAAACCAGATGACTTTTATACTACATATACTACTTTTTTTGTTGTAAATATATACTTATGTAGATAATTACACCCAGACTCAGGACAGACAGACATGTTCATGCACACAAATGTATGTCCTGGAATTAGTACTTTATATCTATCCGTGATCTGGTTTCCATAGTACAAGCTCTGCTTAGTTTGAGATCCTTCGTGTGCGAATGTTGGACTGTTCCATCTACAAAAACCTTTAATCTTTGCAAATACTCGCACACATATCAGAGATGTAACTAATTCTCTCAAGTCACTTTAGGGTCACAGAACTGTTCAGTTTATGGTACTTCGAAGTTACCTTGTTACAGGCTGAACTTGTTTTTAACTGATCCGCGGAAAGGAAATGGGATTTTAACTTTATAATTAACTCGAGTTCATACATTTGCGATAATGGCTTCGAATTTCGGAAAGTGTTTTGTAGATTAACCTTATTAATGTTTGATAAGAACAAAGGGGTCTCGGTGAGGTCAATGAACTATTTATCGTACTTACTAGTGGTTCTGAGAGCTATAGACCTAGTGAAAGTTTTATGCCATTTCAGAATCGTATCTTTGACGTTTTCAATTTTGGTAGTGACGTCGGATACCGCCGCGAAGGTCGTGGGCTCGAAGCTTGAGCTTTCGGTGAAGGAAAACATCGTGAGGAAACCATAGCACGGTAGTAGGGTACTTTGTAGTACCCGACTGGCTGGCTACCACCCTCAAGTTGAAAATCTGTCGCCAAGCACCTATCGGTGTGTTCCGACAGCTGCACTTGAGAGCCAGTTCCTATCTAAGCTTTGTGTGCTTACCACCTTCGGTCACATCATCACTTACCATGGTGAGATTGTGGTCAGACACAAGCTTATCCAGAATTAAAAAAAACCCGTGGCTCCGCCATTTTGAAAAAAATCCAAGAACTTCCAAAAAAACATTTAATTACGATTACATTTACATGCTCACAAAATTTCAGGAGAATCTGTTGAGATATGCGACCTGTAGATGAGAACAGACGGACAGATATATGATAGCATTTTTGACCAAGTCGAAAAAGAGACGCTTCGCTCGCTCGCTCAATAATGTGAAAGTCTGGATGTTTAGACGTTTGTTACTTAATCGCGTTAAAACGGCTGAACGGATATTGTTGAAAATTGGCACACAGATATATCATATCCTGGAATATAACATACAATACTTTTATCGCGGGAAAAGATAAGATTTCTCGGGAAAGCGAGTGAAAGCGCGAGGACAGCGGGAATTTAAAGGTCTTAACTTTTGACGTTTCCTTTCACTTAAAGTAGCAAACTAATGAATCAAGCGAAGCAGCTTTAAACCCAACACTACAGCTCAAATATGGTGTATAAACCGCGACAATACAAAAGCCGCGAGAACCTAACATCAATTATACTGAGCGAAACACTTTTCACATTGTAAGCGTTATAAATTTCACATTATTACGGAAGGAAACTTTCCAAGTAAACAGTGCCCTATTGTTCGCTAATTCATTTCCTTGTGGTCCAAGTTAAAAGAATAAGCTTATTTAATAAAAAAGAATGGGATCAACATTAATTCTCAAAACCATCTCTTTTATTCAGTTTAGGCCCTGGAATACACTTAAACTGTAAAGATTCCGGAGAAACCTAGCAAGGCAATTTGGTAGAGTCCCCGAATTCGAGTTATGTTACCTTCCAGGCTTTAACATAGGTAGATTTATTTATAAGAATGCAAAAATAATAGTGACTCTCCTGAGTTACATAGATTGACAGCTATGTCTGAATGTAGGTGATAAAACATTTCGACAATAAAGTTTAAATTTTAAAGCTAGGAATAAAGTTGAATGTGATCCTTAGGGATAATTAAAAGACAAACCAAAATAATTTTATATTGTGAAATCGAGAATTATAAAAAAAATTATTACCACAAAAAAAAAAAGAAAAAAAAAACCAGATACAAGTAAGCACATTGAAGAAGATACATAAAAAAAATTATAATACCAAATCAAAAATAATAGTACAACATAATATGCCAATAGTAAACTCAGCGAATGCAGCGTTCACATTTGCCTGTGTACGCTGCGCTGATTTTCATTTTACCCTTGTGTTTGGGCTATTTAATAAAGTCCAAACCCGCTATGCGTTTATGTATTGCAACGCTCCTCACATATCGCCGAGTCAGCCATGCCACAGTCCGCGGCCGGGAACTCCGCCGAATTCCCGGAAAATTCCCGCCCAATCAGACACGACGTCCCCCACGAGGCGCTCTTTATTGCGGCGACCACGATTCTTGTTGATCGAACTCTATATTTTTATGCAGATTTTATGTATGGAGTGGTTTTATTGATTCTTATTTTTTCAGTAGTTGCGGGGATTACCTTTTACATCCAACTTTCAAACATATACCTAATACCTACGTCTTATCTAAAGTTTTGTATAAATGTTTTATTGTTATTCTTATGGTATCGTCAGCACAACATGTTTTCCTCTTCCACTCCACTCTATCACTAGTCGTCTCAATACTCACACCTTTCATATAAATATAATCATTCTTCACACAGTCCATACATACCTTCTTCGGCCTTCCTCTACCTTTATATCCATCCATACTCATGCCCAATACTCTTGTAATGTTTTATCGTTATTCATTCCAATTTAAATTATATAAATAATGGGGCCTGCCCTTAATTTTTTTATTTTATTGAAAATATTCTATAAATTGTGCTGACCCTACATTAAATAAGGTCTGTTACACACCAGATTTGAATCGGGCTCCCGTATGCACTACTAGAATTCAAAGTTCAGTTTACTTCAGTCCTGAATTGAGATCATTCTACAATTTCTAGTCTTCTATTTGAATATCAAACACCTTTGAGACTGGACGCGGATCTATGTTTAAAAAAGAACCGTAACTTTTTAAAGATTGTACAGTCTGGAAAAGTACAGATAAATCTTTTTTATCTATGATTTTGCGTATGGTATTGGAGAATAACTAACATATTTCAATTTGAACAAACAGACTGACCCTTATATCCCATTTGTTACGATAGATAAACAAACAGTTTAAATATAGTTTATACATTTAAACAGTTTAAATTCCGGAAAAGCAATACAATGAAAACTAAACCAATATGGAGGGTTTACCTCGGCGCTTGTGAAAAAGTAAATCTTTAGAATACCAGAGCCCTTACTACGGGTAATTATTTTCGAGAAAATTCACTAAATGTTTTCGAGATATTTGGATATTCGTTAAAGGAGGTGACACAAAAGGGACCCATATTGAAAGGGACAACCCGATTTGGGAGAGATATGAGGGGACATCGGGGCTACCATACAACATAAATAGTGTTGTTGATTTTCACGGTAATAATTATTGTCCCTTTCAATACGCGTCCCATTGATCTCCTCTCCCCTACTTTATAAATTTGGTGGATGAGATGGAAGAATTTTTACTGTGAGACCAATTCTGAAATCACTACATACATTCAAAATTTTCTTAGTGGCCAACTTTTCACCTACAAAATACTTCGAATAAAAGTCTGATGAAGTAAATACATTTGGTTAGTTATACTTTTTTCAAACATAAACCATAAAACATAAAAATCAATAATGTTTTATTAAAATATAGTAGGTATTTCGTAGTAAGGCAAGTATCACTTTAACGCACGGTACAGAACTACGGAAGGATGCATTTACTAATCCGGAAATAAACTCAGTAATTACTTTTTTTATACATTAGTCTCATAGACTAATTATTGTCAATGAGCCAGCTCTAGCTGCAAAAAAAAACAGTCCGATAAAGTGCCAGTCGGACTTGCGCACCGAGGGTTCCGTACAAATTTTGTATTTTTTTTTGTTTTTTTGAAATTATTTTATTGTGTATTTAGTATTTGTTGTTATAGTGGCAACAGAAATACATCATCTGTGATGAAATGTCAACTGTCTAGCTATAACGGTTCATGAGATACAGCCTGACGGACAGTAGAGTCTTAGTAATAGGGTTTCCGTTTCATCCTTTACTTTGGGTACGGAATCCTAAAAAGTAGATTCTATAAACATGTATTAAGTAAATAGCAGATTCAAGCAGACCAAAAATTCCACAATCTTTGAAATAAAGACCAAAACGATTACATTTATTGAATAAAAATGAGGCGATATTCATTCGAGAGCAAATAGTATTGGCCATGAGCTCAGACTCACTGAGTTATGACGTCAGCGAGCGTCGTAGGTAAATTGTTTTGCTAAAATATCCGACAAATCGGATTGTACGTAAGCAAAATGAGAGATACGTTATCAGAACGTTTGTTCATTCCTTTCATCTTGGAAATACGTTCATTTAAATGTCAAATAAATAAGACATGTAAATAGAATAATTCTTCTATAGCTACATATAGGTAACTAGCTGTCCCCCGCGGTTTCATCTGCATTCCCGAGGGATCTTATCTTTGCCCGGGATAAAAAGTATCCTATGTGTTATTCCAGGATATGATCTACCTGTGTGCCAAGTTTCATCAAAATCCGTTCAGCCGTTTTTGCGTAAAATAATAACAACCATTTTCACATCTTACTAATCTTACAAATATTATAAATGTGAAATTGGATGTATGTTTGTTACTCATTTACGCCAGAACGGCTGAATGGATCTGGATGAAATTTGGCACGGAGATAGATTATAGTCTAGAATAGCACATAGGCTACTTTTTATCCCGGAAAAATAAGATCCCTCGGGAACGCGGGTGAAACCGCGCGGAACAGCTAGTTTGTAATAAAAGTAAAACTACTACAAGTTGTATAACCATCACTTCCATGTCGAATATCACGTATCAAGAACTACCAAGATATTATGAACTTGTCCGGAACTTAGGTGAATAAAACTAAATCAACTATTGAACGTAACCAATTAAAAGCTCCAGTACGAACTTTCCAAGTTTTCAGATGCAGTCAAAGTTTTTTAAAGGTACAGTGGACATGTTTGGTTAAAATTCACAGTGATTTAGTCTACAAAGGGGTGGTACAAAGTACCCTCCCACCGTGGTATACTTTCCTCACGATGTTTCCCTTCACCAAAAGCTCAAGCGCACTGTAGGATTCGAACCCACGACCTTCGCCGCGGTATCCGTGCCATCATCGCCTTAAAATTTTCAACGTGAGAGTAGTAGCTAGCCAGTCGAGGTCTACAAAGTATCCTACCACTGTGCTATGGTTTTCTTCACCGAAAGCTAAAGCAAATTGTACGATCGAACTCACGACCTTCGCTGCGGTATCCGACGCTACCACTGAGCTATCATCGCCTTAAAATTAATTATTATGTTATCATTTTCATATTATAACTGGCAACTTTTCTGATAACCATTAACACATTAAATAAATGAAACACGCGTGTACGCATTTGCCGTAGATAACGTTAGGGTATGTCCAAACGCTAGAGATTCCGAACATGTCTTGAACTGTGGAGACGTGCCCCTTAACGTAAATAACGATATTAGGACAACCTTATCAAATTAGGGTTGTCTCCTATTTGTGAAGATGAAATTGGAATGTGTCATTCCTGTATGAACGTATTGAGAAATAAATGTGTGACGATTGGTTTTGGCTTTGCTGTTTATACTTGAAATGAAATGTTTATTAATCTAAATAGGCCTTCGCAGGCACTTATGAATAGTCAGACTCTAAATGCTCGGTTCGGAAGGTTGCTTTTGCTGAGAAGAGCCGCCAATAAACTCAGCAATTAGTCTTTTCAAAAACAACTTACACCTATTATATACATTTAATAATGATTTATCTAGTCTCACGTTTGGGTTTTTTTGATATATTTAATACTTTGATATAGTGTCAGGAAGATACGTATTCCATCTTATCGAGAGGGCCTGTTGCGTCATGACAGGTTACGGGTTCGATTCTCATCTAGGACAGACATTTGTGTGCATGAACATGTCTATTTGTCCTGAGTCTGGGTGTAATTTATCTATGTTATATTAAGTATGTATTTAAATGTAGTATATCAGTTATCTGGTTTCCATAGTCCCAGCTCGCTCCTCCATGAGCGAGGTGCTCCTCTATTGAAAAGGGAAGATCTTCCGCCAGGCTAGGTCATCGTGCCTGGGGACCGTCCAACTGTACATGTTGGAAGCTTGTTGAAAAAATCGTTAGCAAGTTGTACATTATTGGAACGCCATCTATCTAGGAGTCGTGCGAAATATATCTGTGTTGTGGATAGATGTCGCTACACCAAGATATTTAATAAAAAACCACCATGAACTACTAAAAAACTTCATTCAAACAATTCCATACTTCAGTCGAAAAACCTTGGTGGTATATCCAGCATTTTCATTATCATCTTTCTTGTATTTGACCGGTGATGAAAAGTACTTTTTTATTTTGTTTTACAGGCATCTGACAGGATCGCTGCGTCATTAGATACCTACATTTTAAACCCCAGTGGAGCTGCTAATATTTTGTCGCGTTGTTGTTACGTGACAACCCTAGCTCACTCTTCTCGTTAACTCGCCAGGGCTGGTTCTATCCGAACTAGTGTAAAAACAAAAGCTAATTAAACCAGGATCTTTATCGTTAACGCTAAGATTTGTAGTTTCGACGATTTTCCTAAAGTAAAGACTTAATTAAGCAAATGACGTCACTCTTTTTATATAGAGTGTTACTGTTTGCATGTTTCTGTTTTAATTAGGTCTTTGCTTTTGTGATATTGTATTATATAGAAAAGTATATCTAAGGTTTCTTTTACCTTGAATTTGTTGGATTTTTTGCGGATAGTAAAAATAGGATAAGTTTGCTGAAAATATGGAAGGAATTAATGATGCCTTTATTTGCTGACCATGAAATCTTAGCTTAAATACATAAAATGTAGTATAATAATAAATATAAAACTAACGTATACCTAATAATGCTTAAATTAATATTTTCAGCAACCAGTAGGTCAGGTTGTCCTTCGACATAGGCCTCCCCTAGTTCCTTCCATACTCTTCCGTTCCGAGCCAATCTTCTCCATCCCTTTGGTAAGTCATATATGGAATAATACGATCAAAAACCGAAAACGCTCATTGAGCGAGAAATAGCTCACAACGCGTTGTGGTCACAATAAAACATCCACATGGCGAATATCGTGTCGTGGCTGACATGCTATCCGACCTCAACGCGTTGTGGCAAGGAAGAAAAGCCATGAGGCGTTATGTTACCTTTGAAAATCCATCTCAAAACTCAAAATTATCATGTTTTGTGTTACGCGAGTTGGAGACAATATTTTTTTTTTTCAATTTTACTCGGCTTGTGGATCGTAATCGAGCCTTTACGATCCTTCTGTCTAATATTATACTCCTTGGGAATTTAAGCTGGAAATTAGTTTTTTAATGGGGATGGCAGTGGTACAATAAAAATAACTTCAAACGCCGTGCGTGGCAAAGATCGTGGTCTTTTTTTTTTCAACAGGTATTCGGGTCACCTGATGGTAAGTGACTACGTAGATATTAGCAATACTAGGGCGATTGCCAATGTGTTGACGACCTTTGTACAATGCCTTGAAGGCAACTAGCACCCAAGTGCAACTGCCGGAACACACCAATAGGTGCCTGGCGACAGATTTTCTATTGGATGGTGGTAGCCAGCCAGTCCACTACTACAAAGTACCCTACCATAGAGCAAATCATACAATGAGCTTGAGTTTCTAGTGAAGGACAATCTGCACCACACACGGTGGTAGGATACTATGTGGTACTCGACTAGCTGGCTACCACCCTCAAGTTGAAAATCTGTCGCCAAGCACCTATCGGTGTGTTCCGACAGCTGCACTTGAGAGCCAGTTACCCTTGCCCTTAAGGTATTGTAATATGGTGTACAACACGTTGGCAGTCCACCTGGTATTGCTAATGTCTATAGGCGACGGTAGTCACTTACCATCAGGTGACCCGCCTGCCTCGTTGTCACTAGTGACATAAATAAAAAACAAACCATAGAACGTTACAATAATCATCCAGCTAATTCTGAAAAGCATCTCAAAACGTTTCCTTTCCCTGCTCACAAAAAAAACGCACTGATACACACTTGGTGAAAATTCATATGAAGTTTTTATTTTTAGTTCTAAATACGAAAAGTACGCACGATTGTATTAGCTAAAGCTCATCACTTCAATTTTGTATAAAAGGCAATAATGCCCAAACCGCTGAGTGTGGATCCGCCCTAAGTTAACACTGGCAATTTGTACGGAATATACGGGCGAAGCCTTATAGCTTATCTTGAGTGGATTTGAAAAGGTTTTTTTTGGTGAAAGGGTGGTATAGGTTGAGGGTGTCGAATCAACTAGTTTTATCGCCTGGTTCTACTTGTTAGACGAAACTTATAGTTGTAAAGAAAAAAGTAAAGATATAATTAGTATAAGAAGCTACACGGTAAATAAATATCCTTCAACAATTAAAAATAAATGGTTTGATTTGTTTTTAATATCATAATTTATATCTTCTTTTTTATACCACAAGTGACAAACAGACAGGCGGTGTCACCTGATGGTAAGTGACTTCCGTTGCCTATAGACATTAGCAATATGAGGGGGTACCTGAATATGTCTTAGATATTTTTATGGGCCTTTTTAACAAGTCATGAATGAATAGTCAGCTTCTAAAACAGGTTTAATCTCGCCAATTTTTTTTACGACTTATTTATGTTCATATCAGTAATTTATATTCTATGTATATTCTTGAATAATCTACGAGTCCATTATTTTCAAGAACACGTATTAATTGAATACTTAGGTACCTATTTTTATTAATTTACCAAAGTACTGCACAAGTGAATCGAATAAATCCTCTAATTCCAACCCAAAATAGCATTTCGTATACGTATGTACGTACATATGTATGTATTAGTCCGAAACGAAAAGCCCCGTGAAACATCACTATTCTGTAAATTGCATATCTTGAACCTAATCACGAGAAAATTTAAATTAAATAAAGAAACCTTGAGTGAAAATAAATTTACATATTTTTTGCGAGATGGCTACAACTATAATATTGTATTAAAAATGTCCGTCTCTTTTTGTTATATGATGTTAGAGAGTAACGTATCTATTTTTCAAACCAAGAATTTGCTACTTAAGGGACACCAAAATTTTTTTTATGAATCACCTAGTCATTATTCTAAAATACTCCGATAAAAAATTTAACCAATTGAAATTTCATTAAAAACAAAATAATACTTCGTTTCGATGTCGCTTCGAGGTAGTACGTACACGAATAAGCTGGCAGCTCGATCCGCTGGAACTCATTAAATTTTCAGGCGGTACCCATTTCAGAACAAGTCTGAGTATGCGAATTATTAATTAATCGAAATACTGAAACCCATTTTTCTTAATCCCGCCTTGTGTTTAGCATAATTTCTACTTTAAATAAATTGCCTACTGCAAGTAGCGGTATTTTCTTTTGATAAGCTTGTATTTGACTGCAATCTCATAATGGTAAGTGATGGTATAGCCGAAAGTGGCAAGCACACAAAGCCTAGAAAGTGACTCACAAGTGCAGCTATTGGAACACACCGATAGGTGCTTGGCGACAAATTTTCGAATTTTCACACAAAGCTCAAGCTCATTGTAGGATTCGAACCCACTATCACTGAGCTATCATCGCCTTGATTTAGTAAAGATGCTAATTGAACGGCTAACAAAGCTAGTTGGCTAAGACATAGACATCACAAAACAAAGAGCTCTGCGTAACTTGCGATGCATTGCGCCAATCAAACTCAACCCCATAACAACTATCCAACCCTTCTATACAAGAAAAAAAAGAAATACTTCTGTACTCAAGAACAGTCAAATCTCCATATAATCTTCAGCTATACAAGATTACAGAGTCCATCATGAAAATGGGGGATGTTCGGAGTGAGTTGAAATATCCCTCAGTGTTTATCCGCAAACATGTAACAACTGGCGATATTACTTCAATTCCTCTCAAGCCTCTTATCTGAGAATAGTGAACGATATACGGGTGTTTAAAATGTCGAACATGTTGGTGCAAGATCGCTATCTAATGCTGGCTCTCAAGTGAAACTGCTGGAACGCACCAACATTATTTATTATATAATACTTATTATAGATAGCTTAACTTCTATTCTAAATGCCTGTACATTTTAAGGAAGAGTCAGTTTTAGTAGAGAAGGCATTATACTACGATTTAAACTAATATTTTGATGACTACAATGCGATGCGCCTCGCTCTTGCAGGACACACATAAAGTTAATAAGATTGTTTTAAAAAGAGTAATTGCCGATTCTTGTCAGTAAAAGCAACCTTCTTAGAGTCTGATCATTCATAATTATCTGTGAAAGCCTATTTGGATGAATCAACATTTCATTTCACCGACACCATAAATAATTGTCTCCACTAGCTTCCGCCTGCGGCTTCGCCCACGTGATATGTTTATAAGTTATACTGATATATAACATTCTACAGATGAAAGAATGTTTTAAATCGTTTGTACATTACACTGATAATAGCTCAGTGGTAGTGACGTCGGATACCGCGGCGAAGGTCGTTTCTTCGAAATCTACAATGAGCTTGAACTTTTGGTGAAGGAAAACATCTTGAGGAAACGAGGAGCACGAGGACCACCCTCAAGTTGAAAAACTATTACGAACTACCTATCGGTGTGTTCCGGCTGTAGCAGTTCTGAGAGCCTTCAAAGAATTGTAAAGACCACTCTTTGTCCACACAACGCATAGCAATGCTAATGTCTATAGGCGACGACAATCACCATCTAGTGACCCGCCTGCCATAAAAAAAACATAAAATGAACCAACAAGCTCCTCAAACCACATCCCGTATGTTTACAAAAGTAAGGGCAATCTAACAGAAGGGATGCGATACGAAATGTCCGTCCCTACCCTGGGGATCATTGTCTAAGGCCTCTGACGAGATGTATAGGCCTGCAGGAAAATATTAACATGATTCTAGAGCCTTCCATCAAGTCCACATGGAATTAGGTTTCAAATCAAGACATGTTATCTATGCGGCCTTTGCTACGGTCAGCTCGTACATGTTTTGGTAAAATAGGTTATTTATTCTTCAAATAAAAAAGATATTGGGCTGGCGGTAAAGAAAAATATCTAGAGAGAGATTGCTTGTTCGAGTAAGTATGTGAAGTCCATACACTTATACAGAGTGCTCCGTAAATATGGTAATCCATACTAATATTATAAATGCGAAAGTCTGTCTCTCTGTCTTAACTCTTCACGCTTAAACCGCTGAACCGTTTTAGATGAATTTTGGTATAGAGATATATAAAACCTTGGAGAAGGACATAGGATACTTTTTATCCCGGGAAAAGATAAGATCCCTAGGGAACGCGGGTGAAACCGCGGGGCGGAAAACTTTGTTAAATATATTTCGGTGATTTTTTTAGTTGTTTTTTGTCTGACATATCTGTTTTTCGATTCTGGTAAATGTCGAATTTTACATAAATGTCGAAGACACGAAAATCTAAGGACCCAGTGGTATCTACATAAGCCGCAGTATTCATAAGCTGGTCTATAAAACAGTTTAATCGATTGTATTTTTTTCTTTTCATAGCTATAAATAAATACCCTCGGACATTTTTCACACGCGGCTATCTGATCCCAAACTAAGCAGAGCTTGTAATATGACGACTGATATACTACATATACTACATTTTTTTTGTAAATACATACTTAAATAGATAATTACACCCAGACTCAGGAAAAACAGACATGTTCATGCACACAAATGTGTGTCCTGGATGGGAACCAAACCCACGACCTGCGGCGTGATAGGCAGTGTGTTAACCAACCAAGCCAACCGGCCCGTCTGTGGCCCAGCTGTGGGTTCGAATCTTTTAAGTTACTTTTTTGTACCTGTCTGGCGAAGTTACATCCTCGAAATGAAAATCTGTCGCGAAAATCTACCTGCACGTGCACTTGAGAGCGTGTTCTCTTAGACTTCGGGTGCTTTACCACTGTCAACCACAAAAATAATCCAATAAATTAAAAATAAACATTTTGAATTTGCAACAAATTCGTCCATAATCTATGCAGAAACATTAAAGTAATCAATCTCAAACTTAGCGTTTAGTGAAATTAAACTGAAACAGTTAACTGGGAGGCTTAATTGATGATTTCTCGGTTAAATTCGGACAGTTAAATGTAGCTTCAGATCAACATCGTGATGAGGGTAGTTTATCAAAATTAATTTTGTAACCGACTGTATATTCTATCCCACTAATATTATAAATGTGAAAGTTTGGATGGATGGATGTTTGTTACTTATTTACGCCAGAACGGTTGAATGGGTCTGGATGAAATTTGGCATGGAGATAGATTATAGTCTGGAATAGCACACAGGCTGCTTTTTATTCCGGGAAAGGATAAGATCCCTCGGGAACGTGGATGAAACCCGCGCGGTACAGTTAGTTAAACATAATAAGTACATACCGTACCTAAACTTTAGATTTGAAAATGAGAAAACGTGGGTTTGTCTGAAGTATTCAATTTCACCGATAAAAAGTATCCCATGTTTTATTCCAGGATATGATCTACCTACCCTAAAATACGTTCAGTAGTTGTTGCGTGACAGAGTAACAAATTACTTCACATCCAAAAATTGTAGTAAGATATTTCTAACTTTCAGTATCACTAAGGCCCTTAGGCTATCTCAGACGTAAAGTGAAGCCCAGTAAAGGAAGCCGATTTTGAAAAAGGAAGCCGATTGCGTTCCTGTGCGACACGAGTCACGCACGCAGGTCACGCACACAACTTCGTGCACGTTGCTTCACTTCATTGGAAACTTGTTAACGTACGCTCCTTCTACCTTTTTCATTTGTTCTATGTAGGCTATCAAATCTTTACCATCACCAAAGCACTTAGGCATCTTCATCATGCAAACTTCATATACCTTTTTAATATAACTTAAATGACTCAAAAAGGCACAAATGTTGTTTCTGTTTTAATTTTAAAAACAGAACCAGCTTGAGTACGCTCAAGTCAAACGACAAAGTGTGCCTCGAAACTCTAATTATCAACGGGAGCGCTTCGAACCATGCTCTCGTCAAATGTGTTTCTTTTGTGGATGCGGCAGTATACTCGTAATAACAAATATACAAATATCTACTCTTTATTGTTGACACAAAATAAAAAGATACAAGTTACATACACAAAAGACAAAAACAAAAAGTGACAAACAATTTAGGCGGCCATATCGCTAAAGCGATCTCTTCCAGGCAACCTAGGGTTTAAAAACACGTAAACATTGAAGAATGTTACCTAATTTTGAATATTAGCTCTCCATATTCTCTGTCAAAAATCTAAAATACAAGTGAAAGAATTACTTCGCTACGTCAATTAGTTTCCGATTTATAGAAGTAAACGTGCGATGCGGACTCGTACTCGATGTGACGTACTTGTGTGACGGTGTGACGTCAATGTGCAACGCTCCGCTATGAGCAAGTGTTGCACATTGACGTCAAATGCGGTCACGTGACTGTTAGCGGGACTCGATTTTATCGTAAGTTTAAATGCCTGTAAAATCAAAACTAATAGGTATTTTTGACTACAACAAAAAATAGTGTATTTGTATACATACAAGCTTCACTGTAACAAACTTTCAACCGATTTGGCATACCTAGTAACATTCTCCTTCCTATACATACATCCTATATCCTTAACTATAGTTTCTGTTTTTGTTATTATAATCTTTAGTCATGACCATAGATACAAAGTCTTTCAGTCGCATAAATTTTCTTCAGTTTTAATTTCTTCTTTTATGTTGTAGCCACATTCTCACATTTACTATGTGTGTATTATATTGTTATTTAAAAACTATAATAACTTGTAAGGTTTATTTATTTATTTGCTTTAGGATAATCCTGTGTTTGACCTCAATATCACCATAGTAAGTGATGATGTGGCCGAAGGTGGTAAGCACACAGAGCCTAGATAGGAACTGGCTATCAAGTGCAGCTGTTGGAGCACACCGATAGGTGCTTGCTGATAGACAGTCGGGTACTACACAGTACCCTACCACCATGCTATGGTCTCCTCACGATGTTTTCCTTCACAGAAAGCGGTGGCTGCCACACGCGTCATACTTGTGAACAGGTGCTGCTTGTGGGGGCTGGTCTGCTTGAGTTTGTTGTTTATTAAGTCAGTCATAATTAAATTCTATAGATGACTATTTTTGCCGCCATAACACGCAAATATTTGTCAGTGAGACTAGATAAATAATTATTGAATGTAATAGGTGTAAGTTGTTTTTGAAAAGAGTTATTGCTGAGTTTGTTGCCGGCTCTTCTCGGCAAAAGCAACCTTCCGAACCGAGCATTTAGAGTCTGACTATTCATAAGTGCCTGTGAAGGCCTATTTGGATAAATAAACAATTTCATTTCATATAATAATGTTTGCTTATGTCTTACAATTTTCGTCGTAGGAATTGTACCTTGTCCGAAATTATAAAAAACATTCCGTTCACAACTCCAAGTGTATAAAAGACGAAGAAGGAGCAAAATTAACTGGCTACAAATTCATCCATCGACGTGGACTTGCTCTTGATGTATTTAGTGCAACTTTGTCTTATCAATCGAGGATATAACTCGTCTTGGAAGTTTAAAACGGCTGTTTCGCTTTACTTTAAATAGATACCTACGATTGGTACTAGTTAATTGTAGTTAGTTATATTGTTAGCTGTTATTTGGATTTTGAAACGACGAAATAATTAGTTTTATTAAAGAAAAATTCTAGACCGTCGTGCCCTCAAAATGTTAATGGAATAAAAATACGATTTCATCCGTCGACAGCCGAATTCAAAATGTCTGTCTTAATTTTTCCTGTTTCAAATTAAATTTAATAAAATATTCCTTTTTCAAATTAGACGTACCTATAGTACCTAATATCAAAAGACTCGGAACAGTTAGTTATTGTTCCGAGATCAATGGTTTTTTTTTTTTTTTTTTTTTTGTTGCTGGCAATCATCCTTTTAGGATATTTCTGCCAATGTCAAAGTATTTGAAATGGTCTTGGTCTATTTGTCACATTTTTTTTTACATAAGTTTTAGCACTTTTAGTCAATACAAAAAAGTCTTTCAATCGCATACATTTTCTTCAGTTTTAATTGCTTCTTTTATGTTATAGTCACATTCTCAAACTCACTGTAATGTCCAGTCCTCGTCCATACATGTCCAGTCAAGCTTTAGTGAAATTGGCGGTTGTTCCACTAAAACATTCACGGACTTTTTGGGGCAACCTGGAAAGTCACGATACACGCTTTCATTTCATTTCACTTCACTAGTGCACTTAGGTTGATCATTATTGGACAAAACACCGCCGATATTATTCAAAATACACGAATTTAATGAAAATAAAACGAAAACACATCGTCACTTCACAAGTTCCCGCCAAAAAGTCTTCCGAGATCAAAAGAGTTCTTAACAATGACATTATGTCTTTTTTTCTATCTAATGGCTAATAATCAGACGGTTCATGCCACTAATATTATAAAGAAAGTTTTGATGGATGGTATTGATGGATGTTTGTTACTCTTTCACGCAAAAACGGCTGAACGGATTTTGATGAAACTTGGCACACAGGTAAATCATATCCTGGAATAACACATAAGATATCTTTTATCCCGGGAAAGAATAAGATCCCTCGGGAACGCGGGTGAAACCGCGGGGGACAGCTTGTTAGATGGTAAGATGCCAAAATCGTCTCTATTATTTCCAACAACTTCAACTTGAATGTAGTCAGCCAGGCAGGCACTACCGCGTGAAACTATACCTAAAGCTGCACTTGAGAGCCAGTTCCCTTCTAAAACTTGCGTGATCACTTTCGGCCAGTCACGAGAGTGAGATTGTGGTCAAACGGCTTGTGTTTGATCACAAGGTAAAAAAAAGTATATTTTCGAGACTGATACAAGTAAGTAGTGTCATTAACAATACAGGGAGATTGCCAATGTATTATCAACCTTTTACAAAGGCTGTAAATGACTATTTTCCTTTTTTTTTTTTTTATTTTTTTTTTTTACGTGGGGAAATCCTCGTAGGATACCCGGCCGCTCAAGGGGGACAGCGACCGGGTTATGCCAGACTCTTACTGGCTAAAACCCCACGGTGGTCACCATCTGCGCTGTAGAGGGGGTCGGGTTCTCGTTCAGAACTCATACTCAACCCTCTCCACGCGCGGCGCTGAGATAGCCCGTCCCGGGGGAGGTGTGATACCACCCCCCAGCACCCTCGCTGTGCTATCACACGATGGGTCGTAACCACGACGACCCATCGTCCTCCTCGGGGCCGCTTTCGGGCGCTCGGGGCCCCCACCCCGATTGCCCACGACCCCGAAGGTCCCCGTTTAGTCGCCTTTTACGACAGGCAGGGGACCGCCGTAGCTGCTATTCTAAGCCCCAGCTACTCTACTACAAGTCAAATAGTCATCACAAAAATATCAAACTACTCTAAAGTTCCTTTCAAAAGACAATAGACTTGAACAGGGTAGGTATCTGAACGGCGCATCTACAATCACTAGTTCAGAAATTAGAGGCCTTCAAAATATTTCTAAGCGGTTTGATGTTAGTTGGTCTTACTTTAGAGGCAAATCGTTCACAGTTAGTTCCCGACTTCTTACTGATAAAATTAAACCAACCTCAAAGGGTAAGTTTTGTAGATAAAGCCCAACTTGCTATCGCGGAACAGTCTTCGGGCTTTCGAGTGTTTTCGGGCGCCTTCGGGTGTAGATTCGGATTTGTTTACGTTCAGCTTTCGACTTTTTTTTATTTTATTCTGGATAAGCTTGTGTTTGACCACAATCTCACCATGGTAAGTGATGATGTGGCCGAAGGTGCGCACACAAAGCCTAGATGGGAACTGGCTCTCAAGTGCAGCTGTCGGAACACACCGATAGGTTTTGGTGACAGATTTTCAACTTGAGGGTGGTAGCCAGCCAGTCGGGTACTACAAAGTATGTGCTATGGTTTCCTCACGATGTTTTCCTTCACCGAAAGCTCAAGCTCATTGTAGGATTCGAACCCACGACCGCGGTATTAGACGTCACTTACCACTGAGCTATCATCGCCTTTAATCACCGACTTGATGGTAAGTGAATATCGATGCCTATGGACATCAGCAATATCAGGGGAATTGCCGACGGAACTGCTCTCAAGTGCAACTGGAACGCCAAGGTGGTAGCCAACCAGGTCATATAATAATATAGTGACCAGACTGTATTCAAAGTCACCAACTAAATAAATGAGGTAGGTAAGTCCTTAGGTAGTTTACATCGGACAGAAGAGCTACGTCGACCAAAATGTTTTGGTCCATTAATATTAATTCCTTTATAGTTTTGACCATCTACAAATACAATAATCCTATGAAAAACCGGAGACAGGCCGCTGGCATAGCAAACAATCGACTATTCCTTTCAAGACAAGATTAAGCGTGGTTTTGTCTATTTTGCGGTTTAGCTATGTATACAAGAACAAAGCATTTAAATTACATTTCAGGATTATCTTTGGACTAATTTGCTTTTGACTGATAAGTCAAACAAATAGCGACTCCATCTTCAATGCGTATGGTTCAGAATTGTTTGTGCTTTTCAGAAAAAACAACGGTTTGAAATTAGAACGCTAGATGGCGTACCATTTCTTGATACTAAACTTTGATATGATTACTAATTTACCGGCAGATTATGTGTACCTAAGTAAAGGGATTTAATTTTAATTTATACTTTGCCTCTAAACTGTAAATATGACGAAAAAAGTAGAAACACGAGAAATACAAAGTTTTCCTTCTTCTTTGGACTCTGGTCAACTTGGGAGGCGTTGGACAAGCGATATGTATCTAATCAAATCATTTTAAATCAAAATGTTTTATTCAATTTTGGGACACTTATTGAACGTCATCTTATTGTTTTTTTTAATGCTATTATTACCACCATTTCCAAATAAAGACCTGTCAGGAGAAGAAACGGCGAAATAAACTCCCACAACTATCAAAACTATCTTGCAATCAGCTTCTCTTTCAGCTGTAACTGTGAGAAAAATTATAAGAAAACTGA
The DNA here is from genome assembly GCA_951361185.1 of Ochropacha duplaris. Lineage (NCBI taxonomy): Eukaryota > Metazoa > Arthropoda > Insecta > Lepidoptera > Drepanidae > Ochropacha > Ochropacha duplaris. The sequence continues at coordinate 1,732,501 of OX592709.1, read as the reverse complement.
AGTGTATGTATGACGTATGATCTTAAATCCACACAATTGCCTTTGCATAGAGCACATCAACGATTTTCTTTGTATTCTTTTATATCGCAAGTAACAACCAGACAGGCGGGTCACTTGATGGTAAGTGACTACTGTCACCTAATCTGGATCTGGATCTATTGAAGGTCTCTTCTAAGTTTGCGTGCTTCATCTTCGGCCATATCGTCGCTTACCAACAGGCGAGTTGGTGGTCAAAGGTCAACTAATTAGCGTTAAAAAAAAAGATATTTTGAATTTTGTTTTTTTTTAGTAAAAAAAAACTGTCAATGAATAAAAATAAATTTCGGTAAATTAAAAATGGTTTACGTATTTCTAAGACTTCCCCAACATAATGGTTGAACTTTGACTTCCTCAGATTTTAATTTAATTAAACTCGTTTATAAGCATAACGCTTTGTAAGCCACATCGCATTATGTGCTGTAAAGCGCTTTAAACTTCCGAGTTTCCGTAATACGGATTCTGGTTATACATATAGCAGCTGTATAGCAGCTGTATAAGTGGCCCGCATGCCCTCGCACGGCGGCTATTAATCTACCAACGAACACCTACACAATGGGTTAACATCTTTTAGACTTTGGTTTTATGTTAAATACGGGTGTACAGCGATATTATAAGTAAAAAAGTGTAGATAGGTTACCTAAACAACATTCGATCTTAAATGGTCGAGAAATGGCACTCGAACGGACACTTTTTTTGCTTTTGGATAAGTTTGACCGCAATCTCACCATGTTAAGTGATGATGTGGCGGAAGGTAGGTAAGAACACAAAGCTTAAATGGGATAGCCTGGTGTGTTTCGACAGCTGCACTTAAAAGCCAGTTCCTATCTAGGCTTTGTGTGCTTACCACCTTCGGCCACATCATCACTTACCATGGTGAGATTGTGGTCAAACACAAGCTTATCCAGAATAAAACGTTCGATGGTACAAGAAGTGCATTTTTTGATGCCGGCGACGCGACACAACTCAAAGTAGATATTAGCCAGTTTTTAGCTTCCCGCTTTCGGAGCGCATATGACCTATCTAGACCTTTTTGCTTATAATATCATTGGGTATAACTATATAAACTTTGCTTTTATAACTAACGAATATAATAATATGAAACGTGTTGTTTGAAGTGGTGAAATTGGCGTTGGTAAGAGGTTAATAATACTCTAGGATTTAGTGGGACTTTATTTATTTATGACTTGCTGCTACCTTATTTGATAAGTTTTGAAAGGCGAACTTTTTTATTTGAAAAGACAATTGTTCTTTTTTTATGTGTTACAGTAACTGCCATTTATTTATGCTATCTTCAGCCAGTTAGAAAACTGTTTGTTTTACATATACAACGCTATTCTTTAACTTGCAATGTTTGTATGTATGTTCGGGTCAAATCTTGCAAATTAATTTTAATGCAGTTATCGTCAACAGATTCGAAAGCTCAAGCTCATTGCAGGATTCGAACCCACGACCTTTGCCACGGTATCCGACGTCACCACCACTGAGCTATCATCGCCTTCACCTACCTCTACCATTGTTGTTACGAGATCCCAAAGCTGCAACATAAGAAGCAATTGACGATGACGCATTTCACAGAAAATAATGGAAATTTATTCCGATAATATGCCTAAAGATCCTACTAACCTTTGAATGGTATAAAATGATATAATTCAGTGTATTCAATGCTATCTGCCAATAGAGTCGTGAAAGGTTAGTGTTTATATCTTAAGTATTTCGGGTTTTAGTTCACGGCGAACGAACGCAGATCCTGGCTGGCTAATTATCGATTCAAAGTATCGATTAAAACTATCAACTATTTAGTCAATAGATTATAAATCGAAAGGACCAAGGAGACTATAGACAATAGCTCTCGCCTTGTGGGTTTCATTGGATGATTACAATGTGTGCATTATGCAAATGGTGGATATATCAGTTTTTAAATTACATAAAAAAAGAAAAACTTTATTGGATAGCGAAACGTCTCTAACGATTCAAATCTGTAGAAGATATACATATAAACATAGACAAATTGAAACAAAAATATTGGGATTTTAAACTAATTTGTCATCCAGAAGAATCAATTGAATGCGTTTCAACCTAGACAGATTAGAAATGTTTATGTGAAAAACGAATACCGGAAAACTGGACATCCGTTATAAAAGCTTAGCGGGACCACATCAAAGGGCCACGTGTAAGCTTTAAGCTCTAAACCGTACCGTTTAAAGCTTTAAAGCTTAGCTTCCATGTTAGCTGATAATAAAGTCCAGTACTTCTGAGTGGCAATTAGTTAGACGTCTAGCGTTGGACGTGGTCTGAACTCTAGACAAGAGCAATAAAATCTAGATCTTTTTTTATCTGCAGCTCGACTGCACTTTGAGTTTTCACTTACTTTTTATATTTATATTTTGGTTTTATTTTAGTTATGCTTGTGTTTGACCGCAATTTCACCAAAGTAAGTTTATATGGCCGTAGGTAAGGTAAGCACGCAAAGTCTAGAAGGAAACTGGCTCTCAAGTGCAGTGCAGCTGTCAGAATACACCGTTAAGGACGCTGAATAATACAGGATATAAATTGGCTACAAAATAAAAATGAAAATAGATAGATAGTTAACTAGGTATTTATTTATTTATTTATACATTGCACAATGTACACAAAAATAACAATAGTACAGGTAAACTTATAACTATCATTAAAATTACGTACATAGACCCTGTTAGGGTGTAGCAAAAAAATAGCGAAATAAAATTAAAATCGAAATAAAATTGAACCTTATTTCTATGCATCATAATATTGGTAATTTAATGACTATATAATTATTATGTATGTATATCATGTTGGCTACCATTTATCTTCCATAAAATCTTTTATGTTGTAATAGCTTTTTTGTAATAAAATTTGTTTAAGTTTAATTTTGAAGTGACTATCCTTTATTATGTCTTTTAGGTTATCCGGTAATTTATTATATATTTGGATGCATCGGTACTGGGGGCTATTCCTAAACATTTCTAATCTGGGTGCTGAGAGGACCAATTTATTCTTACGCCGTTTATTTTTATCAAAACTAAATAAGTTAATATTTTTCCTAACAAACATGACAGTTTCTAATATATATATGGAGGGTAGGGTTAGTACTTTCTGTTGGATAAAATGAGGTTTGCAACTATCTCTATGCCGTATGTTTACCAAAATGCGTAAGCATTTCTTTTGGGCAACAAATAGGTCGTCCGCATCAGTGCTATGACCCCACATGATGATTCCGTATCGGAACCACGCGTACGCGTAAGCGTAGTATGCAGATAAAGCACACTCGGTGTTTGTGTTAGTTTTTAGTACACTAAGCCCGTAAAGAAACTGCGATATTTTTAGTTTTATTTTTTCAACGTGTTTTTTCCAATTTAAATGGGTATCTAGTGTTAGTCCTAGTAGGTTAAAACTGTCTACTTCCTCTATATTTATTTGAGTGGATAGTGTTGTTAGATTTACTTTTTGTTTTTGGTAGGGTTTGAATTGCATTATTTTTGTTTTTTTATTGTTCACTTCTAGGTTATGGTTCTGTAGCCAGGATTTGATAGTATTAAATGTTTCTATTATACGGTAGTCATTATCTAAATTGTTTGTCGGGTTTTTGAATAAAAGGGATATATCATCAGCAAATAACACACAGAGTGGATTGCATATTTTGGGAAGATCATTGATGTAGATGAGGAAGAGAATGCATCCTAGCACACTTCCTTGGTATTGATAAAATAAACTACTAATTAAATAAATAAATAAAATTATCGCTGTCAGGCAACGTGCCCAGAATGCTGGCGGCATTGCCACGTTGGATGGCAATGTTGGCTCACTGCTGAGCATCGTGATGTTCCCCCTCTTTCTCACGACAGAGCCGCTTCCACTGCTCTCGGTCTTTGGCGTGGTGTAGGAGAGAGAGTCTGAGAGATTTCTGCCCAGTTGTTTGGACACCTGGTCGGACCATCTTATTGGGCTGCGTCCCCTAGGTCTCTTTCCTTCCAGCTTTCCCGTTACTATCAGCTTCTAAAGATTGTCTAAGGGTTTTCGACAACAGCTAGTCAGTACATATCATCGATGTATGATTGTGTCGAATATTCGGGTACTCACGATATCGGTCGAAGCTAGTCAATGTAAACTCAGAGTGTTGTCTAACAAGTATCGCGCGCGTTGTAAAATAGTTTTTACGATGGCTTGTATTATGGCGATGGTGTGGTATCGCTAGATGCAGTTATATTCAGATCGTATTTCTACTGTCAGCAGGTATGTTTTATTAAAACACAATTCGAAGAGCTGGTTGGCGAATACCTTTCATGCCACAGGTCGTGGGTTCGATTCCCATACAGGACACATCTGTGTAGGTGTCTGTTTCTGGGTGTAATTGTCTATTTAAGTATGTATTTAAACTTAAAATTGAGGCCTGACCGGCGGGCGGGGAGCTTTTTCCGCCAACGCATCAGCCTGGCCATCCAAAGAGGAAACGCTGCCAGCCTGCTGGGAACCTTGCCGATCGGCAGCAGCGGCAGCCTCGAAGGAGTTTTTTTAAATATATTATAGTTGTACATTTGTTGTAAATTAATTAATTGTAATCTAACTTAAAAGAAGTAGTATAGTAGTTATCTGGTTTTTGCTTAGAATGGGATCTGATGTTAAAAAATAACTTGACGTAATAATAGTTAATTCGGATACTGTCACATATTTTATTTTATAAACGGGGCCATTTTTATCCGTTTGTAAGAAAACAAAATCTAGAAGTCAGTTGGCTCTCACGTGCAGATTTTTTATTTGAGAGTTATTTCTATGAATTACGTGAAATCTTATCATATATATTCTACAATTTAAAATCTTTAAAACTAGTATTTCTTGTTTGTCAATGAGACACAATTTATATAATTCGCTCACTAATTGCTAGATGTGCATCTCAATCATATGTACCTACATACAAATCTGTCGCCAAGCACCTATTGGTGTGTTCCGGCAGTTGCACTTGAGAGCCAGTTGCCCTTGCCCTTAAAGGCATTGTAATAAGGTGTACAACACGTTGGCAGTCCACCTTGTATTGCTAATGTCTATAGGCGACGGTAGTCACTTACCATCAGGTGACCCGCCTGCCTCGTTGTCACTAGTGACATAAAAAAAAAAACAACAACTATTTATATATTTTTAAAACATACATTTATAAAATACATTGGATCAAAAAACTATTGTATCAAATAGTTTTTCATTTAAAATACTTTTAACTAAAAGGTTTTATTTTAAAACTCAACTGAACAATCTAAATATTGGTTGTATACGGAAAACGTATCGGATAAAGTGCCGTTTGAATGCAAATAGCCAATTTCCAATGTTGCCTGAACAAAAATAGATTCACGATGACAGTAACTTAGTTAACCCACACGTAGTGTCAAAACTTTATGAGCAGACGAATCCCGGGATATTTCATTGCACGGAGTCCCGGAGTCCCGGAGTCACGGGAAAAATGAAAACACTCATTTTATACGTGTCTAAAGTTTTCGGCAGTTAAGTTTTGTCTCTTTATTATATTCAGCTTTTCTAGATATGTAGATGTAGAGGTCATTTTCGTATGTTTTATTTTCTGAAAAATTGTTTTTCGTATACATGTCGAAAATTGATATATTATTCTTAATCTAAATTAATAAAAAATGGATCTTCGAAATGTATGTACGCTCATAACTTTCGAATGACTGCACCAAATTGGATGATTTTTTGTTTTATGTATTCGTTATTTTTAGGACGGTTTGTATAAAATAAAAACTTCCACGGGACCGCGGAAGACAGCTAGTAATATTATAAAGAGATAAAGTTAGTGAGGATGTAGGGGGTAATCTCTGGATCTACTGAATCGATTTAGAAAATAAAATTATTTTATCAATAGAAAGCCGCTTTATTTGTGAGTGTTACAGTTTTATCCCGGGAAAAGATAAAATCCCGGGTGAAACCGAAAGGAAAGCTAGTTCAAAAATAGTTCTAATGACCTTAGGATTTAAAAAACTTAGTTACTATATTTCCATTGAGTAGCTACTTATATTTTTATCGATTTCAGTAAATGGAGTCAAAAGCAGATGGTACACTGAAAGAACCGCAAAAAATGTATAATTTAAAATAAAACGTCTAGACAAGAGACTCGTAAAAGCAAATTTGATAAAGAACGGATCGCAAGAACGAACGACCGAAGGACCGGATGAGTGAATGGCAAATTTCAAATGCTATTATCGAAACAGAAATCGTCACGTGCCCCTACAATCGACTCTTGTACTTTTACGACGTCGAAAATACACTTTACGAGCTCACTCGCGGATAAAGAAATATGTCCCTTCTTTGCACTTTTATTCTTTGATTTATTAAATAATGTTTTTTCTGTGGACATATATTTTTATGGGACTTTTATGCGTTTAGTTTTGTAATACTATTTTTTATGATATAGTTTTGTCTTATTTATCTATACTAATATTATAAAGAGGTAAAGTTTGTGTTTGTGAGGTTGTAGGGGGTAATCTCTGGATCTACTTAACCGATTTTGAAAATTCTTTTACCAATAGAAAGCCACGTTATTTGTGCGGGAATTTTTATCCCGGGAAAAGATAAGATCCCACGGGAACCGCTAGTCACTCATAAATGACCAGTGATTGGCTAGTAATTAGTATTGGAAAGATCCGGGGTCTAACGGGAACGGTAGTTGTGATGTGGTTTCGATAACTTGAAGAACGAATCAATCATATCGGAAAAAGAAATTGAGTTGAGTTCCGAATGTTGATATTCGCTGATAACATGAGCTATGGGTAAATCATTAATTAAGTTATTAGATATTAACCTCCGCCCCTCGGTTGCTCTGGAAGTATCCTGTTTTACTTCAGGTTATGGTCTATGTTTATTCTGGATATGCTTGTGTTTGACAACTATCTCACCATGGTAAGTGATGATGTGGCCAAAGGTGGTAAGCACACAAACCCTAGATGGGAACTGGCTCTCAAGTGCAGCTGTCGGAACACACCAATAGGTGCTTGACAGATTTTCAACATGGTAGCCAGCCAGTCGGGTACTCGGGTACTACAAAGTATCCTACCACCTTGCTCTGGTTTCCTAACGGTGTTTTCCTTCACCGATAGCTCAAGCTCATTGTAGGATTCGAACCTTTACCGCGGTATCCGACGTCACTACCACTGAGCTATCATCGCTTTAAAACGCCTTGTTTACGGCAGTTTATCAGTGAAAAACAAACGGATAGAGTCAGAGTTATCGGACCTCATGTAGTCCATGGAGAGCCATTACAAGTCCTACAATTTGGAGAACATTGGCCTGGCCATTTCGCAGCATCGCATATACACTCCCATGGACTTGTGGATATGGATGGATGTAAGAAACTAAACTTTTAGGAGGTCAATCCTCTCCCAAAAATCTTCCCTTTTAGGAATCTACGCGTTCGTAGCATTTATAGGGATTTCGTGAATTATCAGTGACTGCTATTAAAAACTTTTTATTATTATTTCTTTAATACGTTCTATCAACTTACGGACTGGGTATAATTTCAAGCCACACAACTCCTGCATACGAAATCGACATAGTTTTGATGCGAAGTCCCTCCTGACTCTTGCGTTTCGATACGTACAGTCACCAACAAAAGTAAATGATCACTAGTACCGAATCACTTACGGAGCTTTAATACAAACCGACAAAAATTGCCAATAGATTATTTTTATTGGGTACAAAAGTGATCATTTACTTTTATAGCCGACTGTACCTACGATATTTGACATATTAAATATTAATTTTGACTTTTTGGCGGGAACGTGCAGAATGACGTTGCGTTTTCGTTTTATTTTCATTAAATTCGTGTATTTTGAGTTTTATTGAATAATTTCGGTGGTGTTTTATCCAATAATTATCAATCTAAGTGCACAAGTGAAGTGAAATGAAATGAAAGCGTGTATCGTGACTTTCCAGGTTGTCCCAAAAAGTCCATGAATGTTTTAGTGGAACAACCGCCAATTTCACTAAAGCTTGACTGGACACGTATGGACGAGGACTGGACATTACAGTGAGTTTGAGAATGTGACTATAACATAAAAGAATAAATTAAAACTGAAGAAAATGTATGCGATTGAAAGACTTTGTATTGACTAAAAGTACTAAAACTTATGTAAAAAAAAAATTGTGACAAATATACCAAGACCATTTCAAATACTTTGACATTGGCAGAAATATCCTAAAAGGATGATTGCCAGCAACAAAAAAAAACAGTTTATTTGTGCCTGAGGAGTCCTGCTTGCGTCTCGCTCGAGTCTCCAGGTGTCTCGTGCAGTCTCGAAATATCCCGAGTCTCAAATAGTTGTTAGTAAATTTATATTGGGCAGCAAACTTGCTCTGTTTATTACGTCACAGGTTTAAGGCAAGTCTCATAACATCCTGGTATACACATTGTTATCCGATCTAGACTTTGTGTGATTACCACCTTCGGCCACATCATCACTTACCATGGTGAGATTAAGGTCAAACACAAGCTTATCCAGAAAAATAAAATTGGAAAGATTAATTAAATAATAGGTACCTAATATATTTTATTTTTGCTTCTTCAGATATAAAAACAATGTTATTTCAGAAATTAATAAACTCCCTAGTTTAAATTAGCATTCGAAGTTCTGATTTTTCAATAGCCAGGACTTTCGTGCCGTAGTGTCTACTGTGTACGCTTTTAGTCTTGGGTCTTAGAAAATATAACTGTTGTCAATAGGGATGGTGACCAATTCAGCTTCTTTTTATGAAATGTCAAAACGATAATTTATAGGTATAGGTAGTTTTGTATGAAACTCATACTTGTGACGTCATAAATATGCACCATCAAAAGACCTACTCTTTGTCGCTAAATTGGTAATTAAAAATCATAAAAAAAGCTATTTTCGAGTATTTTTAGATGTTTTATACTCTAGTTAGTGTTAGGTATTTTTCTTAAATATAGGCTATATCTCAATTGATTAGAGCTTAATAACTTTTTTAGTTTTTATTATATGCTTCATACTTGTTATTTTATGTGCATATCTGTTGTTTTTCGTTGTATTTTAATTATATACCTACTTGAATAACTTCTCGAATTCAAAGTATATTTATTACAATAAACTATCAGTGGTAAACGTTGTTGGACGCACATATATCTATGTAAAATATACAGGGTGTAATCGTTAAGTGTGTCCAGGCGATTATTTCGTAACTATTACAGATATCCAAAAAAAATAAACTGATATCGAAAGTACGTTACCTAATCAGTAAAATTACATCAATATATATTTTTTAAATCAAACGACAAGTATCAAACATTTTGATATTAAACGCTCCCATACATTTAGTATGGGATTAGTAAAAAGGTTTCAGATTCCTTATTTTAAAAGGTTATTTTAGGTTACTATTGATATTAAAGGAAACTGTTTATTAACCTAACAATGTATTAAAACTATAAATTATTTCTTAGTAAATACAAAATTTTGTATTCAAAGCAGATTTTTTTAGTGTTTTCAACCAGTTCAAAAGAATGCGATTTTGAAACAAGGTTTATTACTAATTTGAAGTGGTAAGATAATTAATATACACGTATATCTACTTGAAAATCATCATTATCATATCATACGTAATCATAAAAAGAGATTAAGGTAAATTGAGTACTAAAACGTCATTTTACTGATTAGGTAACGTACTTTCGATATCAATTTAAAGTTTTTTGATATCTGTAATAGTTACGGAATAATCGCCTGGACACACTTAACGATTACACCCTGTATATAACATATTATTTATTGTTTAGTGTATATCTATTTGTTTACCCAAATAAATAAATAAAAAATTTAAATAAATATATGTTAACTCATTGAATGGGACCTCATAACTAAACTGGAAGTATAATTAATTATATACATAAGTTACTGGTGAAATGAAATAACAGATTATTTGGTTCAATATACGGTTTATTACCCAGCAATTCTACGACATACATAATTTATATGTACAAATATTACACTTAATGATAACTAATAAATAGCACAATGGTTTTCTCAATAATATGGCAAACCAGCGATCAGGTAATTTTCAAATTCTAACGCTTTCTGGAACGTTTTAACCTTAAAGAAACCAGTTTCTCCCCAATTTGTACCCCAACTGTTCGCCACTAACCAATAATCAACCCCATTCTCATTGCCAAAACCAATGATACGGACGCTATGTCTTCCAATCTTTTTACCAAACTTATGAACGTATACTCCATGGGAATATTTGAGAAAATCTTTAAAAACAGTAAAGGATGCTTGTATCGGTCCATTTTTAATAATCTCTGCTTTGATTTGACTTACTGTATTGTTGATCCTGTAGACTTTATCACCATAATGCTTGTCTTTTGTATAATTTTTATTTCTATTGACGCACATTCTTTTGCATTCATGTTCGTTCTTGAGAGCCGTGATATTGTAAGGTAAACAGTCTAGAGTGACTAACCCCTGGTCTTCCCAGTATTTAAATGCTTTCAAAGGATCTCCTCCGCAGCATACGCAGTCTTCCAGACATTCAAAGTCTTGTTCGGACAGGCGAACATGTTGTTTTGCGTGGATACAGGTTCTATCAGATATAACAGAGGCGGAACCAAAAGTCCAACAAGATCCACAGGAGCCTTGGTTGTAGATTTCCCTGATGCTTTTACATCTAGGCCATTTAGTTCTCGAGTCGAATTTTTTCATCGAAGCTAGTTTCTCTGCACGATGATGTTTTATTACTGGTAGATCTGCAAACTCGTCTCCCAGTACCACACCAGTCAGTGGTTTGCCTTCGAGATGCTTGTTTTTTGTGATTTTCCAGGTGAAGTTTTGAAGATTGAAGTATTCCATAAATGTGTCTTCCGGTATTGTTTCATAATAATGGTTAATTTCTTCATCAAAAGTAGCAGCTATAGAAGCTACGGTTAAAAGTACTAGTAACCGAAACATGTTTGGTAATGTTTATGGTAAACTAACGCCGCATCGTTTTATATCCTTGTCAGTGATCATTAACTAATTGTTATTCCTGATGTCTGTTATGTTATACCGATAACTCCTAGAATCTAATTAGTCTATCATTATTATGTTTACCATCTAAGTTATTAATACCTAATTATTAATCTTTAACATATTAAGTATTATTATCATTATTGTATTTGCTATTCCCATAGGATTAAAGGCGATGATAGCTCAGTGGTAAGTGACGTCGAATACCGCGACGAAGGTCGTGGGTTCGAATCCTACAATGGGCTTGAGCTTTCGGTGAAGGAAAACATCGTGAGGAAACCATAGCACGGTGGTAGGGTACTTTGTAGTACCCGACTGGCTGGCTACCACCCTCAAGTTGAAAATCTGTCGCCAGGCACCTATCGGTGTGTTCGGACAGCTGCACTTGGGAGCCAGTTCCCATCTAGGCTTTGTGTGCTTACCACCTTCGGCCACATCATCACAAGCTTATCCAGAATAAAAAAAAATCTATGTACCAAATTTTTATCGTTAAGTAATGTAGTAAATAAGTCATTAGTTCATTGTTATGTAAGAGTTTTTTTTTATAGATTTTGATATTCTATAAAAAACAAACAAATTGGCGTGGATAGCTAAATCCAAGCTAAGTCTTTGAGTATTGTTCGCATAAAAATATAAGACCTGACTCACTGACTCATCAACGCCCAGCTTACACCCTTGGACCTAGTATAGAAAGCTGATTTTCACAGGTGTTGTTTTTAAGATGTAGACGAAGAAATAAGAGAGGATTTTTCGAAATTCAACCCTTAAGGGTGAAAAAGGGGTCGGGTTTGTATAGAAGTCCGTGTTATTTGAAGCTAGAAGCATGAAACTTTGTTTTTAGGCTTATAATTAGAGGTAAAGAAACCCGTGTTTTGACATTTTCTTAAAAGTTTGTATGAATTTGCTGTGGTTTCCACGCGACATAGCTCATTGTAGGATTCTAAAATACGACTGTTGTATCGTGACATACCACTGAGCTACCATCGCAAGGTACAGGACCAACTCAATTATACAGTGAAATATTTATTGCAATATTTACCCGAGCAATCCTGAACAAATAATATGACGAAACGAGTATCGCTATCGTTCTCAAATATAACCTCAAAACATTAAATTCATACGACTAAAGGCTTTATGTCGTAATTGAGTTACGGACTTAAACCACATGTCCTAATTCCTGTTTGCAATTATATTTTCCAATTTAATTTTCCACTTTTGCACTCGGGATAATGGATTTCGTGTTTGTTTTGGCATTTGGAAGATATGCTTCGCTTATGAGTGTGTTTAGTGAAACGTTGTAACATAAAAATCTGAATATAATGTCTAAAAATGTCGACAAATTATAGGAAATTAACTTGAAATTGAAATGAAATGAAGCTTTGTTTAAATCTATATATTTAAAAGAAAGTCGTGTTAGTTACACTATTTATAACTCAAGAACGGCTCAACCGATTTGGCTGAAAATTGATGGGGAGGTAGCTTAGAACCAGGAATAACACATATAGGATAAAAAAAATACGAAAGAAATTACAAAAAAAGGATAATGAAGAAAATTATTTTTGTCATACATTTTGTATAGAACGACGTTTTGACATGTCTCGAGATCGGGCTGACAGATGACAGATGGTTTAGATTCACAAATTGGACACGGTAAGTGTCGCTGGAATCGGGCTCTATGATTTGTTTTAATTCCAGGGCAGGACAACGTCTACTGGGCCTACTACACAATACTGAAGTTATATAACAGTCTATCTGTACCCCGCGGTCAAAGTCAAAGTCAAAGTCAAAACCATTTATTCAGTTCAGGCCCTAGAAGGGCACTTATGAAGGTCGAATTACAGAAGTTACCACCGGTTCGGAAGTCGCCTTCAACTGAGAAGAACCGGCAAGAAACTCAGCAAGGTTACATTTTTTAAATATTTTTGGACCATCTGACTATATTGGCTTTTTTTTCAAATGTTTAACAATTTTATTCTTAAAGTAATACAAAAATGCATAAAAAATTATAACCCGCATTAGTTACCTACATAGTATACTAAAACAAAAAATACCAAGATAATAACAGCGTATTAGAAAAAAAAAATGGCAATAAATAGTAAAAAAAAACCAATTTGTAGGTACTTGTACAGAGTGCAGCTACTTCCAGACATCTTTATCCTCAATATATTGGGCTACCTTGTAATAAGCTTTTTCTTTCAAAACTTTTTTTATGTACGATTTGAATCTAGAATCAGTTATCTTGGTAACAGATGCTGGTAATCTACTATATAAAAATAAGTCGGGTTTTCCTTCCTGACGCTATAACTCCAGAACGCACGAACCGATTTCCACGGTTTTGCATTCGTTGGAAAGGTCTCGGGCTCCGTGAGGTTTATAGCAAAGAAAATTCAGGAAAAATTCAGGACAAACCAACATTTTAAGTAGATGGCGCCGGTGCGTGATACATTGTTTGACAGCTACTCATTGTTCTCTGCTCAGTTAATTTCATGTGACAAACCGGTATTGTGTTCACTGTGAAATTGTGAAAAAAAGTAAAAAAAACATATAACGTATGTTGTGCAAATTTTTATTCAATTTCAACAGCAGGCATTTGTCTTTAAGGTCGTAAGTTGAACTGTGTAAATTATGTGGATCGTGCATTTGAGGTTAAATTCACCACTCTGTCCGTAGCCCAAAATGCCTAGAGGACGACGTGCGAACATCGGCCGCCGCACAAGACATGCTCTATTATATAAAAATGAATCCCTATTTCCTTGGTCACGGCATCACGCGTGAACGGCTGGACTAATTTTGCTAATTCTTTTTTTGTTGTGTAAAGTTGCGCGGAACATTAGAAAATTTAAGAAAACTTAACGACCATATTAACTTTTCTAACCTTATGTGACAGTTGGCGCAATTGATAGAATACGCGCCGAAAATATTGTTTAAAACTGATGGTTCCAAGTTTCTTTTTATTTTCATTTCATGGCAGGACAACGTCTGCCGGGCCGTTTATTATAAAAGCGAACACTATTCCCAAGAAATGACTTTTTAACTCTAGCTAATTTGAAATACGGAACAACTAATTTATCTTTTTGTCTTGTATTGAAATTATGAATCTCTACATTTGATTTATACAAGTCTAAATTTTTTCGAATGAACATAATATTTTCATATATATACAGTGAAGGTAAAGTCATTACGTTTATTTCCTTAAATATTTCCTTTAATGATTCACGTGGACCCATATTGTAGATTGCACGAATGGCTCTTTTTTGTAATACAAAAATTGTTTCAATATCTGCAGCAGCTCCCCACAGTAAAACGCAACAAGTGTAACAAACATCTTCACACCATAACAAACGTTTCACATTTTTATAAGTTTATAATATTTATTATTCTATACAAATATGATAAAGAGTTAAATTTGAGAGTATTTTAAAGAGAAGTTTATTTTTGCTGTACTTAATGACCTTGCCTCCTTACCTTTACGTAATGCTGAAATCATATGTTACGCGGACGACACTGCATTAATCTTCCACGACGTCACCTGGGAACAGTGTCTCCATAACGTTGAACTGGGTATGAAAATGGTTATGGGTTGGCTTAGCGATAACTTGCTTACCCTTAACACCAACAAAACCAAGTACCTGTGTTTCCACAAAACTGCAGCATCGTCTCCTCTAGCCACCTCGGATATCCTGATACATGTTTGTGACCGGAATCAGACAGGTGCTGTTACATGTAATTGCAATGGTATTGAAAGGTCGCGTATCATTAAATACCTTGGCGTAATTATAGATGAAAAACTGTCCTTCAAAGATCACATTGCAGCCTTATCAGCAAGAACAAGAAAATTAATCTACGTCATGAAACAAATCAGAGGTGTCGCTAGCAGAGAACTCGTGAAGTCGATTTACCTGGCACTCTGCGAGTCTATCTTAACATACTGCATAAACGTGTGGGGAGGCGCCGCTTCGTCTCACCTGTTATCAGTAGAGAGAGCCCAGCGTCGGTACTCAAGGTCATGCTGAAGAAGCTCATCTTATACCCAACTGAACAACTATACAAAGAGGCTAAAGTATTGAGTGTACGTCGACTCTATATAAGAAGTGCACTCATCACCACGCACAAAACCATTTTAAATTCTGATTGTTACAAAGACATGCTCACACAAAGAGTTTTTAGGGCTCAGATACCTCCAGTCCATACATATTTTGCCAAGCGCTTTCAAACGTTTCTATTCCCATATATATACAATAAAATTCTCAAAAAATGCTGTATAAAGACAGATTCAGTACGCACTGCTCACCAAAAAGTTATTAATTACATAGCCGACCTAACTTACTATGAAATTGAAGAATTATTGAGAACTATAAGCTAAAATTGCAAGGTGATGTACACACACACACACACACACACACACACACACACACACACACACGCATACACACACACATACACATACACACACACACACACACACACACACACACACACACACACACACACACACACACACACATACACACACACACATACACACACACATACACACACACATACACACACACACACACACTAATATTTTAATATTGTTATGTAATTCATTAATAATTAAATACAGTATAGTCCTATCAGGCAAACATGTCATTTTGACAGCCTCGATACAGGCTATGCCTAGTGAGGTTGTCATTGTCAATCAAACCACTGTAAAATTTAATTTCTTATAAATAAATTTCTATTTCTATTTCTAAAGTTTGTGAGGTTGTAGGGGGTAATCTCTGGATTTACTGAACAGATTTTGAAAATTCTTTTACCAATAGAAAGCAACGTTATTTGTGATCCCATGGGAACGCGGGTGAAACCGCGAGTAACAGCTAGTAATTTACATTTATTTTATAGTAAGATTGTACGAAGATGATAAATTCTGTAATATGTGTTCGAATATACACAATTAACTTGAGCTGAGGTAAAGCATGGTGTAGAAGCCACCGCAACAGCATTATAGTGCACGCCTGTCTGGCTATGAACCTCAAGTAGTAAATCTGTTCCCAAGTGCGTTCCGGAGAGTTTCAGCAGCCGGTCTTGAGAGCCAGATTCCTTTCTCGGTTCAGTGCTTGCTTTTATCCATATCTTTGGTAAGACTGTAGTCAAAGGTTGTAAGAATCTAAAAATAACTAACTTCGGCTCCGCGTTTTCGAAATGAAAAGTCCTAGTTTCTATGATATTAGGTATTTTAAATGAGACATAATCTAAAGGCAAATTATCAATGCCTTTTGCGGTTGAGACCATGGGTCCGTGGGGGTCTGAAGCTCGTCGTTTCGCAAATATTTTATGTAAAAAATTAATCGAGGTCTCGGGTGACCGGCGGGCGGGGAGCTTTTTCCGCCAACGCATCAGCTTGGCCATCCAAAGAGGAAACGCTGCCAGCCTGCTGGGAACCTTGACGATCGGCAGCAGCGGCAGCCTCGAAGAAGTTTTTTATATATTATAGTTGTACATTAGCTTGTATATTTTGTACATTTGTTGTAAATAAAATTATATATATAGTGTCTTTAAGCCTTAAGTTGAAATTGAATAAAAATTTGCACAACATACGTTATATGTTTTTTTCACAATTTCACAGTAAACCCAATACCGGTTTGTCACATGAAATTAACTGAGCAGAGCATTAGCAAGTCGTTTGAAGAATAAACAAGTTTTTTTTTATCTTTGTAGATTTTTAAACTTGCTCTCAAAATACAATGTTATCTATAAGTACTTTATACTAAAGCCAAAAAAAGAATGTTTTGAAAGGACTATCGATTTAGTTACTGATTCTTAGACGACTGACCGCTGAGGGCGCCCAGGTGGGGCACGATCTTCGGCTCAGGGCCTCGTCAAGAACACATAGTGGGGTCGGATATCGCAACTCCAAAAACTACTCGTTTTAGGGGATTTTTTTTATGTCATAAGTGACAACGAGGCCGGCAGCGGGTCTACTGATGGTAAGTGACTACCGTCGCAATGTGTTGTACACCTTATTACAAGGCCTTAAAGGCAAACTGGCTCTCAAGTGCAATTGCCGGAACACAACAACAGGTGCTTGGCGACAGATTTTCAACTTGACGGTGGTAGCCAGCCAGTCAAGTACTACAAAGTACCCTACCACTGTGCTCTGGTTTCCTCACGATGTTTTCCTTCACCGAAAGCTGAAGCTCATTGAAGGATTCGAACCCACGACCTTTGCCGCGGTATCCGACGTCACTACCACTGAGCTATCATCACCTATCATCGTCAGATTTAATCGGGCCGCTATTTACGGAGGACTAGACTGAATCTGAAGAATACCAGCGCTGTGCTTAGCTCAAGCCCACACTACACTTGTTGTTATTAAAAATATATCTATATATTATTTAATCCTTCTCCACAAATAATAATGAAAATATAAATGAGTAGACTCAAATTCTCCTACATTTTTAGACTGAATAATTAAACGTAAAATTTACAAGGGCTGTGAAATGACGATGAAAAAAATATTTTAAAGGAAGTTCTTCTTTAACTAAATGAATTGATAATCAACTGCGATGTCAAATAAAATGGTCGTTGGTTCGATTCCAACTCAAGACAAAACGTCTGTGTGCGTGAAACTGTTTTTTATATTATACATATATTTCAGTTTTTTTTTAATTCACGATATACTTGTGTTTGACCACAATCTCACCATGATAAGTGATGATGTGCCCGAAGGTGGTAAGCACACAAAGCCTAGATGGGAACTGGCTCTCAAGTGCAGCTGTCGGAACACACCGATACCTACGTGCTTGGCGACAGATTTTCAACATGAGTTATGTATTAAAGAAGTAGTAGGAATAATAAAACTTTTTTTTTTATAAATACGGACAATATTGGTTTACTTGATGGCCATTTGACAGCCCTAACGCTCACAGCTCGTCCTAAATAAATAATAAGCTATTGTAAGGGGACATTCCAAGTGCTGTACATACGTCCATTTTGTAAAGTTTTATCCTTCATCCCTCATCTAACTCTTGAAGGACGTCCATATTTTATGAAACAAGATAAACTTTTAAGTTTTTGGCGGAAAAGTGGCTAAGAAGAGGCTTGCGTTTGATTCTGAAGGTTCCTAAATATTTTATTCGGGATAAGCATGTGTTTGACCACAATCTCACCATGGTAAGTGATGATGTGGCCGAAGGTGGTAAGTAAACAAAGCCTAGATGGGATCTGGCTCTCAAGTGCTGCTGTCGGAACACACCGATAGGTGCTTGGCGACAGATTTTCAACTTGAGGGTGATAGCCAGTTGGGTACTACAAAGTACCCTACCACCGTGCTATGGTTTCCTCACGATGTTTTCCTTCACCGAAAGCTCAAGCTCATTGTAGGATTCGAACCCACGACCAACGTCGCGGTATCCAACGTCACTTACCACTGAGCTATATATATATATCTGTAGGCACGTTGAGCACTTTTTGGGTGAACAAATGTCATGGATCTCGCGTCATCTTCACCGCACGCGTCCCATTAGTTTTCCCTTCTATCTACAGTCCCCAAACACTGCCCCGCCCCTTTTTTATACCACAAGGCAGGCGGGTCACCTGATGGTAAGAGCAGCATGCCAACAGCAGCGGTCGACGGCTGCTGTCGGATGCTGTCGGCAGCTGCTGTTGGCAACATGCTGCTCGTGTGTACGAGCTCTAAGTGACTACCGTTGCCTATAGACATTAGCTATACCAGGGGGATTGCCAATGTGCTATACACCTTATTACAATGCCTTATAAGCTATATTTTTTTTTTTTTCACGGATATGAAATATATTTATACTTTATATCCTTACTTTTTATATACTTTATATAAAAAATAAAATGTCTCGGGAATTTACGGAGAGAAACAGTTTGTAATCTTAGAATTATTTAAATAATTTTTTATTGCAATTTAATTATAAACAAAATAAAATATAAAAATGTATTATTTATTTGAATCACATGCTACAGAACCTTAATAACAGAACTGAAGTCATTAAGGTTACTTCGTCTTGGTACCTTTTTCATTATTATCTATCCATACTACAGTTTCCATCGAGGAGTTGACTCCTGGCCCCTGGCTGCAGCTTCATGTGAAATTCTTCGAACTTGACATACAACTTTCAATTAATAAGATAACATCGTAATTCTGTAAATTGGTAATCTTTATCTAATTTAAGTAATTTATTTATTAACTTCTCATCTCATGCAATTTACTTTATGAAAACGCAAAGGGTGGTAGGTAGTTCATCTGAAAAGGCATTATCTGGTAACAGGAGACCGATTGCTCTCTGTGAACCGACAATCTATAATAAGATCGCATTCTGTAGTACACCACACAATGGAAGGACGCGCTCTCTAAAGGTGTGGTGGTAGTGCACTAAAATGCCACTAGAAGACGAAGATGATTTGAGTGTTTATTTTTAGCGGTTCAAAGTCAAAGTGAAAACCGTTTATTTAGTTTATTCTGTTTGGAATTCAGCCTTTAACTGAGAAGAACTGGCAAGAAACTCAGCAAGGTAGGTAGGTAAGGTTATTAAATATTTTTGGACCATGTTATTTAGACTATAACTATTTTTTTTCATTTAAATGTTTTGCAATATTATTGATATTTTTCCCTTTTTATTTCTTAGAGAGAGGCTGCGCGCTTGGTTTATCTCCTTGTTAGTCTTTTCATGGCTATACTCATTTGGGACGGCCACTGCGTTTTCTTTTTAACCGATTTCAAAAAAGGAGGAGATTCTCAATTCGACTGTATGTTTTTGGATTCTATCAGATTCAACACAGATATAGTTCGCACGACTCCTTGATAGATGGCGCTCCAATGATCTACATCGCGCTATAGTTTTCCAAGCAATCTGCATATATACAAGCCTCCAACATCTACAGTTGGACCGCGGTCCCCAGGCACGATGACCTAGCCTGGCGGAATATCTTCCCTTTTCAATGGAGGAGTCTAACACCTCGCTCCTCCATAAATTATTGACTGTTGCCGTAAGTACACTCTAGGAAAAACTTCGGCAAATTATATCGACGAATTTTAAGGCGATGATAGCTCAGTGGTAAGTGACGTCGGATACCGCGGCGATCGTCGTGGGTTCGAATCCTTACAATGAGCTTGAGCTTTCGGTGAAGGAAAACATCGTGAGGAAACCACAGCACGGTGGTAGGGTACTTTGTAATACTCGACTGGCTGGCTACCACCCTCAAGTTGAAAATCTGTCGCCAAGCACCTGTTGGTGTGTTCCGGCAATTGCACTTGAGAGCCTGGTATTGCCAATGTCTATAGGCGACGGTTATCACTTACCATAAGGTGACCCGCCTGCCTCGTAGTCTCTTGTGACATAAAAAAATAAACGTTATACCTGTATAATTCAATACTAAGTGAACTTAAGTAATAAAAAATCATTTTCGTGGCAAATTTCACCTAAAAAGTTGTGTGCCAATCAATCTGGGTATCAATAAGATGTATAGAATCAAACAAGTGTATCAGATTTTGTTAGAATGGTATTCATTGTGCAATTCTCTGAATGTTAGCAAAATATCGTAGCATGTGTCGAGTTGTGGTTTTTATTGCCACAACATGTGAACCACCAACGCTGCTCTATTTTATCGCTAGTTTTTGGTATGAGTTTTTTTTATTTTTCTGCCAATACTTTGTTATGTTTCTATTTAATACTGTTTTGGATAATAAATGATATACATATTTTTGCTCTTCAAAAATGACCCAAAAATGAAACGTAATATTGCAATATCACACTACACATTACACTCAAAGGCATTTTTGGTATTGTTTCGGGTAATTTTTACTATTATTATTAGGTATAGCTAAAGATAAGGTGATAAGCTGATCATAATGGGTGACCTAAATATAGACCTTCTCAATCCAAGTAGCAATAAAGCTAAACTTTTTGAAGAGTTTTTACAGTGCCTTAATCTAAAACAAGTTGTTTCAGAGCCCACACATTTTACTGAGTATAGCCAAACTTTAATTGATATTGCTTGTACTGATGCTCATGTACGGAAGGTTACAGTCAAGTATACCCCAGATCTGGGAGGACACGCAATGCTTTTAGTTGAACTTAATATCAGAAAGGTTAAACCTCTTCCTCGCTTGATTATTTATAGGCCGCTTAAAAGTATCCAGTTGGAGCAGTTTAATGATGACCTCAATCTTGTGCCCTGGAACTTTTCTGAAACTGATACAGACACCAATAGCCAAGTAACTACATTCACTTACTTTGTTAGGACCCTCTTTGATTTACATGCACCTCTAAAGTCAGGAAATTTTAAGGACCCCCCCCACCCGTGGATCACGGACACCGTTAAAAAAATGATTCGTATACGCGATGAATATCACAAAAAACATAAAGTTCTTCAAACAATGGTTTCAAAAAAATGTTACAAAGATATGAAACATATTGTTATCGCAGCTATAGAACGTGAGAAAAAATCATATTTTACCCAACACATTAACAACCACATTAAGGATACAAAAAGACTGTGGAAAAATTAAAAAAATACAATATTACCTAATAAGATGCAGGCTGCAGAACTTCCATCTCAATTCGATAACCCTGACCTTGTTAATTCACATTTCCTAAGTGTACCTGGTATCGACAAGGTGTCTATCTCGCAGTTAACCTTTTACGAGCACCACAGGTTTGGTTCTGAATCTTTTTCTTTGAACCCTGTGAGCAGAGATACTGTGCTGGCAATTATTCGTGGGCTTAAATCCAATGCTTTGGGCATTGATGGCATTTCATTAGACATGTTACTAATGACACTCCCCCAATCCCTAGATGCAATCACCGCGATTGTTAACTCCTCCATAAGTATTGGTGTTTTTCCTGATTCTTGGAAAGTGGCCATTGTTAGGCCAATACCAAAGAATAGCAACCCTTCTACAATGCAGGATTTGCGACCCATCAGCATCCTTCCCTGTGTCTCTAAAGTATTGGAGAAAGTAGTATGTATGCAGCTCGTCAAGTACTTAGAAGATAATAGCATCATTCCTCAAGCTCAATCAGGTTTCCGTAAAGGCCATAGCACAGCAACTGCTCTACTCGATGTTGTTGACAATATGCTTGAAGCTCATGATAATGGAATGGTCAGTTTACTAGTATTGCTTGACTTCTCACGTGCATTTGATGCAATAAATATATCACTGTTGTTAGCTAAACTTGCCTTCTATGGCATTGATACCAGGGCTATTAATTGGTTTCATAGTTACTTAGACCGCAGACATCAGTTTGTAGCATTAACGATGCCGGATGGGTCTACATTAACATCCTCCCTCCAACCTGTTCCTCGGGGTGTTCCACAAGGATCAGTTCTAGGGCCTATTTTATTCGTGCTTTATAGTGCTGATATTTCATATATATATATATTTGTTTGTCTCATAAGGCTCTACCAGAATACCAGCGTTGTATTGCTGTATGTGCAGTGCAACTTTATGCTGAGGTAGGGACCTTTTGACCCCGCGCAACATGCATATTATATTTTTTTAGTTTTAAGTATTATTTAAGTTACTTTAATATTACTATGTGTGTTGTGACTCGTGGGTCAATAAATATTTTTTCTTTTCTTTCTTTCTTTAAAAGTGAGTTTGAGAGATGATCGGAAGAAGTGCTATTTAAAAAAACCGGTCAAGTGCGAGTCGGACTCGCGCACGATGGGTTCCGTAAAAATGGCAAAAAATCACGTTTGTTGTATGGGAGCCCCACTTAAATATTTATTTTATTCTGTTTTTAGTATTTGTTGTTATAGCGGCAACAGAAATACATCATCTGTGAAAATTTCAACTGTCTAGCTATCCGGTTCTTGAGATACAGCCTGGTGACAGATAGACGGACGGACAGACAGCTAAGTCTTAGTAATAGGGTCCCGTTTTAACCATTTGGGTACAGAACCCTAAAAAGAAAAGTCAAAGAAATGTACGCATTGATTTAGCTGTTTTAGTGTGTTCACCTCAAGGCGCCATCTTAACGCCACGTCAACAGAATAGAGATTTTGCTCATTAGCAATTTTACGGTAGCTAAAAGGGAATAAGGATTAAAAGCGCTTAAAGCGGCTTAGCCTGATCGTTCAATTAAGACGTCCATGGTAATTGATTTGGGTACTGTCTTCACCTTTTAGGGTAGATGATTTTTAAATACCATTTAAAATTAATGTTTTTATTTCCTGTAATCTTCGCGGGCATACGCAGATCACACCAAAGTCAAGTCGAACTGTAACCTCTTTCAAACTGTCCAAACGAAAACTATAATAAATAAATAAATAAAATAGCCTTTTATTTCTCATAAAAAATAATAAAGACTAACAAAAGAAGAAAAAAAGATAATAATTTAACTGTAGCGACATCTATCTACACATAGATATAGTTCGCACGACTCCTAGATAGATGGCGCTTCAATAACCTACATCGCGCTTACGAAGTTTTCCATGCGATCTGCATATATACAAGATTCCAACATCAACAGTTGGACCGCGGTCCCCAGGCACGATGACCTAGCCTGGCGGAAGATCTTCCCTTTTCAATGGAGGAGTCTAATACCTCGCTCCTCCATATAACAGTAAATGATACAAAGTACTTAAATATTATATAATTTATCATGAGATCCCCCTCCTTGAGAGTAAAGGTATGATCCCCTGAACTATAGGTACCATACCAAAAGTAATAAATCGCTTGAAAAACTTCGATAGCGCGATGTAGATTATTGGAGCGCCATCTATATAGGGTTCGTGCAAACTATATCTATTTGTAGATAGATGACGCCACACCTGATATTGCGATAAAACGCTGAAAATAGCTGTTTCATAGATCAATAAAAGCTCCCAAAACTTCATCAAAAATAATGTGGAATTTTGTTAAGACTCCACATTTTTGATATTCCTGCGACATCTGCACTAGTTCTCGCCCTGACATTACTCGTATTAGCAGCAACATGAAAACGCGCCATGAGCTCGTGTAATTAGATTTTCCAGCGAAGTATGGCTTCCATATTATTGTTCGCTTCCGTTTCCTGTGTTATTACAGGTGTTCTCAAGACATAAACTCATTTTATCGTAATTAGGGTTCCTGTGAAATGAACTACATTGTGTACGAATACTTTTGCCACTACGTTTGTGGGCACTAACACTTTAGATAAAAAAAAGTAAACGAAGAAATAAACTTTATGAAAACTGATTTTTTTAGCTGGTTTCAGTATAAATAAATTATTTTTTTAATTAAAGGGACCAAAACAAAAAACAGCTATATAGAGAGATATTACTGTATAAGAATGGTATACAAATGTTACATTATTGCACTTAAAAATATAATTAAAAGTGGCTTAAATGTACTTATTTAATCAATTCTCAAAAAAAAAGTAAGAAATCGGTGTTAAAGTAACATTTTGGGAGGGATATTATAAATTCTTGTTAAGTTTTTGCCATTTTATTTATCTTGATAAACACATGACCTTTAAAGTTAAATAACTTTCATATTTATCGATGTACAAAAGTCGTAATAGTCCCTAACTTTTGAACTATGGGGTGGAAAATTCAGAAAGATTAGCAATACCAGGTGGACTGTCAACGTATTGTACACCATATTACAATGCTTTAAGGACAAGGGCAACTGGCTCTCAAGTGCAACTGCCGGAACACACCAACAGGTTGGCGACAGATTTTCAACTTGAGGGTGGTAGCCAGCCAGTCGAGTACTACATAGTACCCTATCACCGTGCTGTGGTTTCCTCACGATGTTATCCTTCACCGAAAGCTCAAGCTCATTGTAGGATACGAACCCACGACCTTCGCCGCGGTATCCGACGTCACTTACCTACCACTGAGCTATCATCGCCTTCTAGACTTTGCTTATCACCTATACGGTCACATTATCACTTACCATGTTAAGATTGTACTCAATCACAAGTTTATCCACGGTTAAAAAAAGCACTTTGTGTGTGTTTCGTTTGTTCAGTATTTTTGAACAAAATAATTGGATTTTTAATTGCAGATGTATGAAAAATTCAAATCTACTTTAGAAATTCTGATCTATACCAGAAAGAGTCATGTCCTGATTGACTGACCCTTTGCTCTGTAGACTGATCTATGAACGCACAACCTAAACCTAGAGCAGGACTCACCAATTAGTTTCATGTGGGTAACTAATGCGGGTTATAATTTTTTATGTATTACTTTAAGAATAAAATTGTTAAACATTTGAAAAAAAGCCAATATAGATGGTCCAAAAATATTTGAAAAATGTTACCTTGCTGAGTTTCTTGCCGGTTCTTCTCAGTCGAAGGCTGACTTCCGAACTTTCCGGTGGTAACTTCTGTAATTCGACCTTCATAAGTGCCCTTCTAGGGCCTAAACTGAATAAACGGTTTTGAATTTGACTTTGTGGGTGGGGTCCTTTTTTAAAATGATACATCAATCCCCCCAGACAAGGTTACTCTTTATACAAAAGTTCCGGACTACAGGGTGTCTGTGGTAGTCTCTATAATCCGGCAACACCACCTTGAAATACGTTTCTTAGACCTCGGTTAAGGTCAACTGTATTTACTTTCTCAAAACTTTATTATAAAATTCACTACTTTTTAGAGTCCGTCACAATGGCGGCAGCAAAGAAAAAAATCGTGGGATAATTACGTACTCAATAATACAAGTAAAATTGTAGATAATTTTCTGTTATATGTTACCTACATTTGCACTGTTTACTTACGGGTCTGCACAAAGATCCGCCGTTTGGTGAACCTTGCGCTAAAGTAAGAAACATTGAGTTAGCAATATTTAATGTAAGGAAGGTTTTTTTTAAATAGAACCCCTGTGAATGAAGAGGTCGCAAAAACCATGGAACGAAAAGCATGTGTTATTCGCGGCTTAGCAATAAATCAAAGAAACAGTGAAGTGTAATGTATGGTACCATCCACCAAGCGTTTAAACATGAAATAGGTTGTTTTGTATCCGTCTGTAATAACATCCTGTAGGGTGACCATGTAGTAGTAATTTGATGGATTAGTGCAAAGTTGGAAAGGTAACGCAGATAATAAGGTGGGTAGTGTCGCGGTGCAAAGTAAAAAATATCGCTCCTATGAGTGGGGCTTGTGACGTCACATCGTGGTAAAATTTGCACCACGGCGTGACGTCACGCGAAATTTCAAAGCACCGAATCCTCAATTTTCGTTTACGGAACAAAATAAAATATACGTGTCCAATATTTTTTGTTAATCTAACTGACGGACTAAATAGTTAATTTTTAGGATACTACCCTATTCTTTTAATGTGGATATCACATAATTATAGCTTTCTACTTTTAAGGCTCTTTGGAATGACACTGGTATAAATATATTGTTTTAACTGTTTAGTATTCAAAAATACTTCTTTGAATATGAGAAAGTGAATGGAAAAATGAAAGTGGAACAAAATTACAATAATAGTTAACTGATTTAAAACTAAAATTATTGTGAACTAGCTTCTTATCATGCACGGCTTATCTGCAAAGGCGATGATAGCTCAGTGGTGGTGACGTAACATAAATAATAAGGTTTCGGCTCCACGGTTTTCTGTTTTACCCTCTATGCGGTTGAAATTTAAAAACCCCTTTCTTAGTGGATGCCTACGTTAAAAGAAACATGAATTTTAGATTGAAACATAATTTTATTTATGAATGTAAGAGAAATATTTATTAATGTGTAGAACAAGTTTTATGAAGGTCGAGATGAGGTGATATTGACATTACTGACTTTGTGTTTGCCCATATATTTTAGTTAAGCTTGAATTTTTATCTCAAGCATTGTCTCAATAAATAGTTGAAAAAACTTTTCTTTAAAAAAATAGTGAACAAATAAATGTAGTGTTTGTGATGACTTGATGGGCAACAAGTTTAGTAATGTTCTTTTTTAATTATCCGTGTTGTGTATGCAGTAATTATCATATCTTAAGGTACTTCGTTGTCTATGAACTTACCCATACTAATCCACACTAATATAATCCTACTAATATTACGAGTATAAATGTGAAAGTTTGGATGGATGGATGGATGTATGTTTGTTACTCATTTACGCCAGAACGGCTGAATGGATCTGGATGAAATTTGGCATAAAGATAGATTATAGTCTGGAATAGCACATAGGCTACTTTTTATCCCGAGAAAAGATAAGATCCAACACTATTGCCACAATAAATATTAATCTAAGTGTACAAGGGAAGTAAAATGAAATGAAAGCGTGTATCATGACTTTAGGTGTTTTATTTTTAATTTAATTTGATTTTAATTTTACGTTACACAAACAAAAATGTTTACCGATTGTTTTTCAGTGATACATATTATAAAGTGGCCCAGGGCATACATTCTATATGTTTCCGAAATACTTTTACCTAATTAGAAAATGAGTATTCGATCGCATAGTTGATCGAACATAGCTTGTGAACTGAGATATGAGATATCATTAGACGATAGTTTTCAGTCCTTAATCTAGCTTGATCTATCCGCTACATATATTTTTCAAAACTATTTCTGCTGTTGTGTAAAACGACGACCATAAAATTTTGGAAACAGTATTTTTTAAGACTTATCCTCCTTACTTTGGGTGCCAAATGAAAGAAAAAAAAACCGGTCAAGTGCGGTCAAGTGCGAGTTCGACTCGAGCATTGAGGTTTCCGTACAAATTTTGTAGTTTTTTTATTCTGTTTTCGGTATAATGTTATAGCGGCAACAAAAAACTGTGAAAATGTCAACTGTCTAGCTATCACGGTTCATGAGATACAGCCTGGTGACAGATAGACAGACGGACAGTAAAGTCTTAGTAATAGGGTTTCCGTTTTTACCCTTTGAGTACGGAACCCTAAAAATCAAATACGTACTCTCAATAAAAAGTCATACAGTTGTCTAATTTTGGCGACATTAAAAGAATCCGAATAACACATATAATATTTTAAATACAGCGGTAAAACGCGGATTAACGCAGTTAAATTGTCCCATATAACTCGTAAACCCATGGTCACACTACAACGGATAATAGTTAGCGCAAATTCTCGTTAATGCCGTCGTTATGTTGAACAGTGTAGGCGCCGCTTTAGCGTTTACGACTCCTACCAATTCCTAGCGTTTGCTTTGTAAACATACGGGTGCGTGTTTTGGTAGAACACGCTGCGATTTAGATTTGATGATATTTTTTTTACTTTAGGATAAGCTTGTGTTTGACCGCAATCTCACAATGGTAAATGATGATGTGGCCGAAGTTAAGCACACTAAGCAGCCTAGATGGGAACTGGCTCTCAAGTGCAGCTGTCGGAACATACCAATAGGTGCTTGGCGATAGATTTTCAACTTGAGGGTGGTAGCCAGCTAGTCGGGTACTACAAAGTACCCTGCCACGGTGCTATGGTTTCCTCACGATGTTTTCCGTCACCGAAAGCTCAAGCTCATTGTAGGTTTATCGAATAAGCAGGACTTGGTTTGTTTTAAATCGCTTATGTGATCATATTGACGACTTTCGGCTTGTGGATCATCAAGGTAATGTTAGTTTTGTTTATAAGTTTTTGTTTTTTTTTATTCTGGATAGGCTTGTGTTTGACTACAATCTCACTATGGTAAGTGATGGTGTGGCCAATGGTGGTAAGCACACAAAGCCTAGATGGGAACTGGCTCTCAAGTGCAGCAGTCGGGACACACCGATAGGTGTTTGGCGACAGATTTTCAAATTGAGTAGCCAGCCAGTCGGGTACCACAAAGTACCCTACCACCGTGCTATGGTTTCCTCACGATGTTTTCCTTCACCGAAAGCTCAAGCTCATTGTAGGATTTGAACCTACGACCTTCGTCGCGGTATTCGACGTCACTTAAAAAAGTAAAGCGGTGTGAGCAGAAAAATGTTCCCAATCAAAAAATATTATCGGCCGCGGTTTTACCCGCGTTCCCGTGAGATCTTATATTTTACCGGAATAAAAAGTATCCTATGTTTTATTCTAGGATATGAACTACCTGTGCGTCAAGTTTCATCAAAATCCATTCAGCCGTTTTTGCGTGATTGACATACAAACTTTTATATTCTTATATTAGTAGGATTATATACTTTGAATGATTTACAACAAACATACAAAATATTATCTATATTACATATTTCTTTGAGGCTGCCGCCTCGTATTTCCCAGCAATTAGGTAGCGTTTTTCACTGTATAGTTTATTATATCTACCTTACTTTATTATAAGCATTTTAAATACCCGTTAAAGTGACCAGAAATTAGCAATGCGTTTGTGAAATTCAATAAATATCGCAGCAGATATTGACATACTATCATCCCCTATGTTTCTATATATGTTAAAGATTTGGAGTGTGCCAGTAGTACTGGATGTTTATAACCTACAATTGAAAATGCCAAGAAAGTAAATAAGCTACGGAACCGAGTAGCTGTACATTTTGCATACCCTTTTCCCGATATTTTTGAGACTAAGTGTACGGAACCGTCGAGGCGAGCTTGTCCGCTTACTATTCTGAATTAAATTCTTTACAATGCCATATCCAGTAAGTGTATTGTCAAATACTTATGAAAATGCATTTTAATTTTTAATGATTGAATACTTATTTCATAGTCTGTGGTATTCGTAATAATGAGGCAGAAGATTTAGAGTTACTTTTAAAGATTCCAATTTAAACTCGGCAATTACTCTTTTCAAAAACAACTTACACCTATTACATTTAATCGTTATTTATTTATCTGATAATATTTGCGTGTTAAGGCAGCAAAATAATAATAAATAGAATTTAATTATGACATTCAGTACAAACTTTTTTCAAGATTGACTTAATAAAAAAAAACAATCTATCTAGCTATTCTAAACGATAGCTACTCTGTTGCTCTGGAAGTTGTTACAAAAATTCAGTGTTACTTTAATAGGCCGTTTACGCTCTTCGCTAATAGGCCTCGATACGTCTAGAGCAATAAATTGCAAGTAGATAGCCGATCGGCCTCCGCCGATTTCATTACGATATGTGTTGCTTTTATAAGTGAGTTCGTTAAGTTTAATCGCTGTTAAGTTTCGGAATTTTTGGCAGAAGTGGTAATTCGAAGTAAAGTGGTTTTCTCACTTTAATTATGCAACAAGTTTGGTAACAGTGCAGAATTATATGAGATTTTGTGAAGTTGTTTTAGGGGAACTGAATTTGATGAATAAAGAAATTTACTAAACACCGCGAGATTGGGTTTGCAAAATAAAGAACACGCCTCTACATACTCTATTATACATATTCATACATTGCATCTTTTGTTTTGAAGTAGATACTTCTGCATTAGACAGGGAATCGTTTTTTATTGCAAACACAATGACAGACTGTCCCCCGCAGTTTCAACCGCGTTCGCGAGGGATCTTATACTTGTATGCCAAGTTTCATCAAATTTTCTTTCAGCCTTTTTTGCGTGAATGACGAACAAAATTCTAAACATAAAATCTTTCAAATTTATAATATTATAGTAGGATATAGGACGATTTCTATATTTTTTATTAATTCAATAAAAACTCAATTGATTTTTACCTTATACCTAAATATTGTTCAGAATATTCTTGGAAAAGATAACAGCTAACTTTTGTAGTTAGCTGTTATCTTTTCACACCCACGTAAATGCGAATATTCTGAGTCAGCGATATATAACGTGTAATATGATTGATAATAATTATCATTAATGAGTTATTTATTTGAAGTGTTTATATCATATCAATGTTAACATTTAAATCTGCGAAGTTGTACACCTCAGTGACTGAAGTGAAGTTGTGAAGTTACACCAAGTGGTGAAAGTATTACCAAAATGTTTGGGGAGGTAGTAAATTAGGTGGAATCAAACCTTTATACCGACAATAGCAGGAGTGGATTAGCATAACGAACTAAGAAAGTGAAAAAAAAAACTTCGTTACGTAAATTTATCGTAAGTACCATTACACAAATATCTTAGGTAGGTTATTATAAAGGGATGGTAGATTTGTCGCTGGTTTGAAGGGTGGGCTGATTATCCTTGTTTTGCAATGATCAACTAACCTAAAAAGGAGTAAAATAACAGGTTGATTTGTATATATGATCACAAAAAAAATATTACATCATATTTCTAATCTATCTTTATTTTTGGTTTCGATTTTATTAGTAAAGCTTCACCCGACTTATGTTGCAATGAAACAAATTTTATTTCTTCTTTCTTTTTGCCTATAAGTTCCATCGAAATCGGGTGAACAATATGGCGCAAATATGAACAAACAAAGGCGATGATAGCTCAGTGGTAGTGATGTCAGATACCGCGGCGAAGGTCGTAGGTTCGAATCCTACAATGAGCTTGAGCTTTCCGTGAAGGAAAACATCGTGAGGAAACCATAGCACGGTGGTATGGTACTTTGTAGTACCCGACGTTTGGCTGGCTCACCCTCAAGTTGAAAATCTGTCGCCAAGCACTATGGGTGTGTTCCGACAGCTGCACTTGAGAGATAGTTTCCATGTAGGCTTTGTTTGCTTACCACCTTCGGCCACATCATCACTTACAATGGTGAGATTGTGGTCAAACACAAGCTTTAGAATAAAAAAAAAAACAAAGAAACATTGATTTTTATGTAAAATATATATAATTTTGAATGACCCTTTGTAAAATTATAACCGACACCACACTAGTTTCTAAACATTTACGCAATCCCGTCAGCTGGTAACATCATCAACTGAAAATTGAAAATAAAATTTCAGCGTGCCCCCGGGCGGCGGGCGGCGGGCGGCGGGCGACCTTCACCCAAAGTTTTCCATTACTACTTAGTCCACATAACTCGATTCTTACGCTCGATCTAACTTATGATTACGGATCCAGCGTCGAGCTGATCAAAAAAGTTTTCTCGTTACATCCCGTCGCTCATTTGACAACTTCAAGCCTTCGGTAACCAAGTTTCTGGTAATATGTCCCTCCCCAAGATATTCGAGATGTACCTACCTATTTAAGGATTTGGGAATTTATTCGATAATTTTTTTTTATATAATATTATTACATTTACAATGTATATAAATAAATTACTGTCAACTTTTAGGGGTTCAATTTACAAAAATCCTTTCTTAGCTGATACCTACCTACTTCCCTCTTAGGAATCTACCTGTCAAGTTTTAAGCTTGTACCATTTATACTTTCTGAGATTTCGTGATTAATCAGTGATTAATAATTCGTTTAGCGGTTTACGCGTGAAAAGGTAACAAAAAGACAAGAGTTACTTTTGCATTTATTAATAAACTAGCTATCCCCGGCGGTTTCATCCGCGTTCCCGTGGAATCTTCTCCCGGGATAAAAGTATAGCCTATGTTAGTCAGGGATAATGAAGCATTTTAATGGTGAAATAATTTTTAAAATCAGTCCAGTTTTTTTTTATGTCACTAGTGACAACGAGGCAGGCGGGTCACCTGATGGTAAGTGACAACCGTCGCCTATAGACATTAGCAATACCAGGGGGACTGCCAACGTGTTGTACACCATATTACAATGCCTTAAGGGCAAGGGCAACTGGCTCTCAATAGCAACTGCCGGAACACACCACCAGGCGACAGATTTTCAACTTGAGGGTGGTAGGTCAATGACATTTTTAAAAGGGTCATCATTTTCGAGATATTTAATATCCAAAATTCTAAAATCAATATATAACAAAGTATTGAAATATTTCGTAAATAGTGACTTTTTATTGAGGTAATTTTGTATTTTAGGTTTTTTTTAATTCTGGATAGGCTTGTGTTTGACCACAATCTCACCATGGTAAGTGATGATGTGGCCGAAGATGGTAAGCACACAAAGCTTGTAATTTTCGGCACTGTTTGTCTTCTTTTCTATAAAACTTTATAATGTATGTCATCAAACAAAGCCTAGATGGGAACTGGCTCTCAAGTGCAGCTGTCGGAACACACCGATAGGTGTTTTGGCGACAGATTTTCAACTTGAGGGTGGTAGCCAGCCAGTCGAATACCACCTAGTACCCTACCACCATGCTGTGGTTTCCTCACGATGTTTTCCTTCACCGAAAGCTCAAGCTCGTTGTAGGATTCGAACCCACGACCTTCGCCGCGGTATTCAACGTCACTTACCACTGAGCTATCATCGCCCAGTTTTAGTTTATTCGTTACAAACATACAAAAATACAAATCTTTCCACTTTATAATATTAGTATATGTAGATATAAATAGATAGTATTGGTCCTAACTGCCATTCCAATTCTTTGTAATTAATTTCCTGTGTGCCACTACGATCCAATTTTCTACAAATCAACCTTTTTTAGCACGGGCAAGTTGAAGCGCAGTAAAAGCTAGCATTTTATAATTAATTCAGCGCTGTTTGAACTAAATCACTAAGCTTGTAGTCGTAACTAGGTTGTACGTAGTGAGCGTGTGTGGGTTGCTAGATTAAGCGACATCTAGCGGCGTAATTGTTATATAATTTCAGTTTGTCGTACCTACATCCGATGTGTTGTTTACTATTCAATGTTCTGTGCGCGTTTCCATATTTATTTCACGTTTTCATGAGTTAAAAAAGAAGCGATGGGTGCGATGACGGCGTATCAAGAGGAGCGTTTGGTTGTTACCACGCGCTCAAGCG
Source organism: Ochropacha duplaris (assembly GCA_951361185.1). Taxonomy (NCBI): domain Eukaryota; kingdom Metazoa; phylum Arthropoda; class Insecta; order Lepidoptera; family Drepanidae; genus Ochropacha; species Ochropacha duplaris. The sequence continues at coordinate 1,698,851 of OX592709.1, read as the reverse complement.
AGCGTGACGAGTGGGCCGCACGAGTAGGTGAAGTGTGAAAGTTAAACCTGCATTGATTTTGTGGTAAAGTACCGAGCAAAAGAGCCATATACTCTACGATTTTTTTAAGTAAATGCTTTTTTCTTAATTTTATTATTTATTGCTTATTCATAACTGGCATCTTTTGCTTAGTAGTATTTTGCGAATAGATTTGAATTCATCTGACAGGCCGCCATATTTCTTGCACTTGGCATTCCGTGTTATTTCCATGTTTCATAACGTAGATAAAACGGGTCAATGAAATATAAAATCATTGGCAGCGGCAGCCTCGAAGATGTTTTTTATGTATTGTAATTGTACATTTGCATGTATATTTTGTACATTTGTTGTAAATTTGTTGCCAATTTAGCGATTCTCAATAATAGCGATGAAGGCGGTATCGACATATTTCATGATTCACTTCCCATATTCAAGAGTAGGGTACTGAAATCAATTCAACAAAAATAATTTTAATTGTAATTCGATTTGATAATTTGTAATTCGATTTGATAATTTGTAATTCTCTTTTTTAAATTTTTAATTATTTTTTAACTCGTACGTGCCAAATATGAATGTTGTACACATCTGTCATTGGTGTACAAATCTGTCATTGGTGTACAAATCAGAAAAGTATATGTATAATATGTTGTAATGTTTGATATTGTAAAGTACTGTTAATGTGTCTTTTTCATAAATAAATAAATTTATACATATTTTGACATGAAAAAACAGCATCAGCATTGGTTCTTTAAATCGAAAAAATGCGAATCTATACTAATATTATAAAGAGGTAAAGTTTGTGACCATGTGAGGTTGTAGGGGATAATCTCTGGAACTATAAAACTGATTTTGAAAATTATTTTACCAATAGAAAACCACGTTATTTTTGAGTGCCATAGGCTATATGTATATTAACCCGAAAAATGAAAAGATCCCACGGGAACGCGGGTGACAGCTATTGTTTTTAAATTTTTACGGATCCCTTTTTCAATGCAACATTAAATTAAAGCATTAATAAAGGTATGCTATCATTCCTAGGGCGACATAATTCACAAGAGATAGCGGTTTTAAACGTATGGCTAGAGTCTTGCCAACCCTGAAATATCATCGAAAGGCAACTCTAAAATTATTTTAAAATCGTATCGTCTGACAACGGAACCGCGCTCATCCCGAAGTCCTTTGAATGTTCGTACAAACGTGACAATGTCTTCCTGTACAAACTATATTACTGTAACACATTATATATATATATATATATATATATATATGTAGTGTCATATACAGGATGTCCTGTAAGTAGTACAACAAACTTAAGGGGGAGATTTTAAGGCAATGATAGCTCAGTGGTAAGTGAATTCGAATACCGCGGCGAAGGTCGTGGGTTCGAATCCTGCAATGAGCTTGAGCTTTCGGTGAAGGAAAACATCGTGAGGAAACCATAGCACGGTGGTAGGGTACTTTGTAGTACCCGACTGGCTGGCTACCACCCTCAAGTTGAAAATCTGTCGCCAAAACACCTATCGGTGTGTTCCGACAGCTGCACTTGAGAGCCAGTTCCCATCTAGGCTTTGTGTGTTTACCATCTTCGGCCACATCATCATGTGGCTTGTGTTTGACCACAATCTCATCATTACCATGGTGAGATTGTGGTCAAACACAAGCCTATCCAGAATAAAAAAAAAATACTAAAATACAAAATGACCTCAATAAAAAGTCACTATTTACGAAATATTTCAATACTTTGTTATGTATTGATTTTAGAATTTTGGATATTAAATATCTCGAAAATGATGACCCTTTTAAAAATGACATTTATGTATATTTGGTAGGTGAGCTATCTACCTATCTCCCCCTTGAGTTTGTCGTACTTCTTATCCTGTATATTGAGATAACTGTTGTTTTCGGGCGTTATTACCTACTTTATTATGTAATATAGATACATCGTGTGTTCAGTTTTGGATTATTTAATTTGGGATTGCGGAAAACGTGTTTGGGTGCTGAAATTACTGAAGGAATTGAAAATCTATTCAAATTCAAAAATCTCTTTGTTAAGTGAACTCATTATAAATAAGTATTTTTAATCGTCACATGTTTGATATATTACGAAATATTTATTTTAGTTTAATCCACGGAGTGTTGGAAAAAAAAATTTGGTGGCCACGTTTGTCTCCAAAACCGGCCATGTTGCGACTATTCCCCTTGAGGGACAAAGAACGGTTAATGCAGAATGGTATGCTAGCATTTGTTTGCCACAGGTCGTTTCTGAACTCCGTAAAGAGAACTGCAACCGCCGCATCATCCTCCATCACGACAATGCGAGTTCTCACACCGCGCACAGAACAAAAGATTTTTTAGAGCAAGAAAACATAGAATTATTAGACCATCCGCCGTACAGCCCCGACCTAAGCCCTAATGATTTCTATACTTTCCCTAAAATAAAGAATAAATTGCGTGGTCAGAGATTTTCATCACCTGAAGAAGCTGTGGACGCCTACAAAACGGCCATTTTGGAGACCCCAACTTCCGAATGGAATGGTTGCTTCAATGATTGGTTCCATCGTATGAAAAAATGAGTCAAATTTCGCTGAGAATACTTCGAAAAGCAATAAATAAAAGAAAGAAAATAAAATTTATTTTCTTTCTTTCTTTCTAAATACATTTTTAAATAGTAATGTTGTGTCACTTCCTTGATTCCCGAAATTTTCAGTGCCGCCCTCGTAGAGAAGAACTGTCATATAGTCCAAATAGCAGCTGTCCCCCACGGTTTCACCTGCGCTCCTGCGGGATCTTTTAAGACGAGCGATTGACCAATGCTGGTTGGAGATGTGCCAGCTTCTCCATCATTGTGTTCATCAAACAGAATCCATTTTTCATCGCAGGTAACAATGCGGTTCAAAATCCCTTCATTTGTGTCTATTGAGCAGTGCAAGGCACGTCTCGACTCGCGCTGGCGATCATTGAGTTCGTGGGGCACCCATTTGTCAAGCTTTTTTACCTTGCCAATTTGACGCAAATGAACCAATATTGTTTTGACGCTAACGTCGAAAGCTACTGCTAATTCAGCCGTAGATTGTGTATCATCAGCTTCCATAATCGCCTTTTATTCGTCATTGTCGACTGTCTTCGGACGACCGCGAGGGTCATTTTTCAGGTCGAAATTTCCAGGTTTGTAGTGTTAGCTCCGTAAACGTCGTTGATGTTGCGTGCCGCTTGTGCCGCGTTGCTGCCACGACGGTACTCATATTCCATAATTACTCGAAGTTTTAACGTATCCATGATGACGAAAAAGATTGAAATGCGATGAAAATGTAACACTAATCAATAAACAAATGACTACTTTTGGAAAAAAAAATCTATGTTTTTAAAATAAAATTAATTTGAAATTAGAATTCTTAGCCAAACAAAAATTATTTTGATTTGAAATGGCCAGTACTGCAGAACGGCAATTTCATATGTAAAGACCTATTATTATAAATGCGAAAGTGTGTTGTCTGTCTGTTCTATTCTCCTCTTCACACTTAAACCGCTGAACTGATTTAGATGAAATTTGGTATAGATATAGATGGAACCTTGGAGAAGGACATAGGATATTTAACCCGGGAAAAGATAAGATCCCTCGGGAACACGGGTGAAACGCGGGGCTTAAATCTAGTTCATTATGTGACAAAAGTAGATGGCAAATCAAACAATGACATTTTCCTCTTCCTCATCCCTCGACAACCTCGTAACTACTAATTAATGTGTATTTCCGTAATAAACCTTTTGTCTTGGACACGGAACTCAACGATCAACATGTGTTGGCTCGAGTATAGTTGAGATGCCGTGGACGGAATGCTAAGCGAGGTGGCTGGACATTGACTTCAGACTCGGCCGACACTTGGTACCTCGGTACGGTATTCGTGGATTTTTGTTGACGGTAATGAGTTTTAGAAAAAAGAAAAAAAAAATTACATTTCATGTATGTCGAATACCGAAATTTTGCAGGTTCCATTTAACTGTCGGAAGATAAACTAATAAAAGAAAATGTATGGTAGAAATAGTTAATATAACGTTTATGAAGAAAATATAACGTTTTTTTTTTGTATGTTTATTTGTAATAAAAAAACGATATTAAAAATTATTTCACTACAAAGCTACATTTACTCGTGTCTTCTTCTTCTTCTAGCAGTGCCTCTCCAACTAGTGGAGGTTAGCCGTCAGTTCGGAAAACTTCTGTTTGTCCTTCGCGAGGCGGAACAGTTCAGCGGCGCTGTTGATGCCGGTCCACTCGCGAATATTGCGAAGCCACGACTTTTTTCTCCGGCCTACTGGTCTTCTCCCAGCCACTTTGCCCATCATTATGAGTTGCAGCAGTTGGTATCTGTCATGTCGCATGATATGGCCCAGATAACGAACATTTCTTTGACGGTTTGCATGATTTGGCGCTTCTGACCAGCTCGACGGAGAACTACGTATCAGCATCCTACAAATACATGAACGTTTGTGATGTGTATGTGATTATGTCTGAAATTAAACGGTTATTGATGAAACTTGGCACGCAGGTAGATAAAACATAGGATACTTTTTATCCCGGGAAAAGATGAGATTCCTCGGGAACTCGGGTGAAACCGCGGGAGTCTTTTTTTTTTTTTTATGTCACTAGTGACAACGAGGCAGGCGGGTCACCTGATGGTAAGTGACTACCGTCGCCTATAGCCATTAGCAATACCAGGGGGACTGTCAACGTGTTGCACACCTTATAACAAAGCCTTAAGGGCAAGGGCAACTGGCTCTCAAGTGCAACTGCAGGAACACACCAACAGGTGCTTGGCGACAGATTTTCAACTTGAGGGTGGTAGCCAGTCAGTCGAGTACCTACCACATAGTACCCTACCACCGTGCTATGCTTTCCTCACGATGTTTTCCTTCACCGAAAGCTCAAGCTCATTGTAGGATTCGAACCCACGACCTTCGCCGCGGTATCCGACGTCACTTACCACTGAGCTATCATCGCCTTTTATAGAACCAATCATTGCCATCCTTATATTTATTCACTATTGATAGATATATGTATAAAAGAGCGAATCATCGGTACTGCACCTGTATATTACATGACTGAATGAGTTGCGTGAAATCATTGGACTGAAACGACCCGTTACTGAATAAGTAACTTTAGTGAGTTCAACAAAAAATTACCTAGCTACTAACCATTAAATCTCATGTAAGTACTTGAGTTTAGTGCTTGGAAACTTATAACCTGATTTGAGCGCCACCTACCGAGTCCAATTGTGAATTTAAACCATCAGTCAATCCGTTCTCAAGATACGTAATTATAAAATAGTAGATTGTTATACAAGGGGCTAAAATGACCCATTATATACGAGGTAGTTTTACTCCCGAGCTTTAGCGAGGGACTAAATAGAAACCGAGTTTTAATGGGTTTTAGCGCCGTGTGTTACTCTAAACTTTTCACTACGATTGCGAAAAATAAAACAATCCAATACAATATGAAATATGTAGTTTATAATTTCTTTTTTTTTTGTTTCTTCTGTAGCCGCAACACATTGCATGCATTCTACCAGAGATTTTCAAAATTAAAATGAAGTTCTTTTTTTATGAAACAGTAATAAGTCGAGTTTTTATTCATGATTATTCTACTTATGACTAAATATTCTATACAAAATGTATGTCATAATTTTCTTTTCACTCCTCTTGCTCAAAAAGACCGTCATTGTAGCGTACCAGAGCGGTGAAAAAATAGCAATTCATCCTCTAGGGGAAAAAGTTTTTTTATTTTATTTTTGTGTGTCAAATGACAATGAGCCTACAAAAACGAAAAAGTCTTTAGTCATAAGTAGAATAATCATGAATAAAGACTCGACTTATTACTGTTTCATAAAAAAAGAACTTCATTTTAATTTTGAAAATCTCTGGTAGAATGCATGCAATGTGTTGCGGCTACAGAAGAAACAAAAAAAAAAGAAATTATAAACTACATATTTCATATTGTATTGGATTGTTTTATTTTTTCGCAATCGTAGTGAAAAGTTTAGTGTAACACACGGCGCTAAAACCCATTAAAACTCGGTTTCTATTTAGTCCCTCGCTAAAGCTCGGGAGTAAAACTACCTCGTATATAATGGGTCATTTTAGCCCCTTGTATAACAATCTACTATTTCAAAACACCTGCTCATAAAGTGGCTCTAATTTCACCGCAATTAGGCACGTAATGACACCTATTATCAAACTGTGACTTTTTCATTACTATTATTCACAACGTGAGTTATAATAGTAGATTGTATCATAAGGGAGCAAAATAATATTTTTAAGCCAGGGATTCTAGTAGAATCCTGAACGTAGCGAGGGATTCAAAGTACATCACCCGAATCAAAAAAATATTTGCACACGGAGTACTTTTTTTGTATTATTTTCTTCACATGTGTTGAAAAACGTCGTGTGATACTCGTGTGTATTGATGATTACCGTCCTCGGCTCTCTTATGACCCTCAACTAGCGGCTCGGGTCTCAATTGCGCCTCAGCCGTAATGACCAACTTTACACACTTATACCATAATCTACTATTATATATTTTTTTGTTAATTTTTCTTTTTTTTTAATTGTTCCACTCCACTCGGTGTACGCAAGCCTTTAAACTGTGTATTATTCAAATCAATATTATTTTCTACCACTGATAATACCTATAAGTAAAAAGAGGTGTAGATAGGATACCCTTATTACCCTTAGATAGGATAGGCCTAGATGGGAACTGGCTCTCAAGTGCAGCTGTCGGAACACACCGATAGGTGCTTGGCGATAGATTTTCAACTTGAGGGTGAGCCAGCCAGTCGGGTACTACAAAGTACCCTACCACCGTGCTATGGTTTCCTCGTGTTTTCCTTCACCGATCTCATTCCTCATGTAGCTTTTATATAACAAGATAAACTCACGACAAAGGGAAGTTAAAACAAAACTTTTCCTTCTAAATGAAAAACTAGGAAAATGTTGAATCATTACCGTCTTTGTCATAACATAATTCGACGAACAATTTGATTGTTATCTTTTACCACAATTCCACAATTTATGTAACGTACAAGTGGTTGTATATTGTGGCAGATGTCCGCGAGTGCAATACTAATGCAGACCCTTGAAGTCGTTGTTTTCCTGGACAACCACTAGTGTGGAGTGTGGACTAGCATTAGTATATGGAGGGCCTGCGCTAGCGCATGTGCGTGCCGCGAGTCGGTCACCATCGGATTTGGATTCGCCATTTGTGTGTCAAACTATTGTGTTCCAATTTCAAAAAGGTTCGCTTTGAAAAGTTTTATTCTATTCTATCTCGTTGTTGAAGTTCCAATTTTAAATAGTTTGTTCGTTCGATTGGCTTTAAAAAAGTTATTCTAAAAACAAAAAGATAACCGAATGTCCCGAAGTGTTCTAAACTTAATTAGTAAGATAACTTTTTGGGTAACGATCCAAATTTAAATCGGGATTGGACTTTGATATTAGTTATTAGATATCAATGGGATTGGAGATTTTTTTTAAATAAGTTTCATATTTTCTGTAATCAGACAGAAAGATTACACCGAAAGTATTATAAAATTAGAACTAAAATTAACTTTACTGTACAGTGATTTTACACAAAAATATTTTAAAGTGGATTTTCGTATTAACTGAGATAGTTTCGATAGAGCGTTTATCGAATTACTATCAACATTTTTATTTAAAATAAAATCGAGCGCCACCGTTCTTAGCAATTTCTCCAGAGTCGTTTGCGTTCGGGCGAGATCGCTATCCGAATGAGTCCGAACTGAGATTCAAAATTGGAACTTCGTTTATTGTTTAACCGTTATGCTTTACCGTTACGTGTCCCTTTGCAAATCGAGACCATTGAAGACTTACAAATCCTCTTTTCATTTCGAAAACATACATTCATTCGAAATAGCACTCTATGACATGGTGATAGATAGTAACGGAATATGGTAGTGACATAGAAACAAGTTTGTCAAAGTGCATAATAAAGATTATTGATAAAAGTGAACATCGACTACTAATGTTTTTTTTTAAATATTTATTTACGTTTCGATATTGCACGTGTTGATACCCTTATTAATGCGGTTTCAACCGTTATTTTTGTGTTAAGTATGTGTTGATTATTGAATGGAAAATAATATTTGTGAATTAGCAAACGAAAATCAGAAGTAAACTATTATAAATTTTGATAACAAAAAAAATATTTCCCAAAGTAAAATTAAAAGAAAAATGGTAATTAATATAATACTTATATATTTTATTTGTAATTGCGTCTTTTTTTCTCGATATACAGGTGGCCGGAACATTGACGTCCAAAAATAAAATTTCGGTCCCTCGTATTGTGGGGTATTCGAATCACCCCCATGTATGTTCCGCGACTTTTCATAGTTTTTGAGTTATGAATTTTTTTCTGAATGTTTGAAAATTTTCGACCTGACCAACCTAAAAAAAATCAAAAAAAAAAAGCAGAGAGTTTTATCGAGTTTCTTTTTTTGCAACTGAATTTTCATAAGTAGTACTTTTATGCATAAAATAATCAGCTTCGTAACTGTGATGAAAGTTATGAAAATGTTGATCTAAAGTGAAAAATTTACGTTCGGTAAATTATGACTCAAATTTTCAACTTTAAATTAAAAATCTTAACAGGTGACTTCATAATTCCTAAGTAGGCTTCAAGAATGCGCCGGACTCTCAGCTTTCATAATCATAAAAAAATGAAGTACTTAATAGGGCTACTTTGTTTAAAATCGGCCTTCAAAGACAGCGAGATGGAAAAATTCTTAAAATTACCCATCTGAGTAATTATTTTTTTTTGGCTATTTTCTCGTTCCTAAGGTTAATTAATGATAAGAATACTGAAAACTAACCAACAAATAGTTTCAGAGTTGGGTAAGAAAAGTTTTACGTAAAAAGTGGTTTTGAATAAAACACAGATGATAATGTGAAAAAAGTACTTAATTTATTTTTAACATTTACAAAAGGTTTTCAAAGTGGCCACCACCAGCAGCAATACACATTCTACACCTACGTAAGAAATTGTCTGGCAATCGTCTAAAAGCGTCTCTGTTCTCTCTCACAACACGTTCAGCTTCTGCAATCAACTGCCTCAGCTCTTGTTCACTTGAACAGTCTCGGGCGTATGCTATTTCCTTGTAATAGCCCCAAATAAAGAAATCGATGGGGTTGAGATCAGGTGAGCGTGGAGGCCACCTAATTGGTCCGCTGCGTCCGATCCATCTGTTGGGGTATGTTTCATCTAAGTAATTTCGGACCTGGGTTGCATAGTGACACGGGGCGCCGTCATTTTGCAACACCATGGTTCGTCTGAGTTCGAGATTCACATCTGCCAGCAACAATGGAAGTTCATTTTCCAAAAAGTTTTTGTATGTTTCTCCATCAAGTCTGGACGGCAGTTCAAACGGACCAATTAGTTCGCCATTGAGGATACCAGACCACAAGTTAACGCTGAAGCGATGTTGAAATGTCGAAGCTCTCACTTCGAGTGGATTTTCATTCGCCCACGTGTGGTAATTATGAATATTGAATATTCCGGATCGCTCAAATCGTGACTCATCTGACCATAAAACTTTATTGAAAAATCCAGGATCCTCTTGCTCTTTTCGTAACATGGTTTGGCAAAAATCAACGCGCAATTGGTGATCTGTAGGCAGTAAAGCTTGGACTCGTCGGATGTGGAACGCGTGGTATTCTTCATCGTGAAGAATGTCTTGGATAGAAGTCCTTGGGATGTTCAGAGCACGAGCCATACTTCTCGTACTCGTAGACGGATTTCGCTGAACTTCTTCCAGCACCATTTCTCTGCGATCCGGGCTAGCTCTAGGGATTCCTTCATGACTGCCGCGTCGACCAGGAATGCGGCCTGCCATCAAAGTGTTGTGCGTGTTAATAAAAACACGATGGTCGGGATATCGCTCAGGTTGCGGCCCACCACGACGTTGAAGTTGTTCGCGATACAGTCGCGCTGCTTCATGGCCGTTTCCTTGTGCAACTCCATAAAAATAATGCATTTCTGCATATTCACTTAACGTGTAACTCATTTTTTACACTTCCACGTAAAAAAAGTCCAAATCAGAATGCAAAACACAGTCCAATAAACGAGCAAAGTAGTCAAACAAGTAGGCAGCGGAGTCCGTAGGCAAAGCGAGTGTGGTAAAGACAAAATGGCGACACGCGTATAGCAGTAAACACAATGTGAGTACGACTGAGGTACTTGTTTTGCGTTGGCTTCGGTTGCGCGCCTTGCGTGAGAGAGATAGCAATAATTCGGTCTCTTTTCCTCTCGGTCCATTGTTATTGCAGGTAAAAGAGTTGCACCCTCGTTTACAACCCATAGTCCACGAGAACGGATCGCGCAAAATTCATTAAACTAACATTTAAAAAAATCTCCGTGTTTAAATCTTAGCTTTCCTGCAGTCATTTTTGGTTAGCAAACTAAATAACCTTAGAAGCGAGAAAATGAAAAAAAAAAATTATTAATCAGATAGCTAATTTTAAGAATTTTCCACCTCGCAGTCTTTGAAGGCCGATTAAGGCCAAAGTTAGCCCCATTAAGTCCTACGTTTTTTAATGATTATGAAAGCTGAGAGTCTGGCGCATTCTTGAAGCCTACTTGAGAACCATGAAGTCACCTGTTTAGATTTTTAATTTGAAGTTGAAAATTTAAGTCATAATTTACCGAACGTAAATTTTTCACTTTAGATCAACATTTTCATAACTTTCATCACAGTTACGAAGCTGATTATTTTATGCATAAAAGTACTACTTATGAAAATTCAGTTGCAAAAAAAGAAACTCGATAAAACCCTCTACTTTTTTTTTTAGAATTTTTTTAGGTTGGTCAGGTCGAAAATTTTCAAACATTCAGAAAAAAATTCATAACTCGAAAACTATGAAAAGTCGCGGAACATACATGGGGGTGATTCGAATACCCCACGATACGAGGGACCGAAATTTTATTTTTGGACGTCAATGTTCCGGCCATATATATATAAGTTAATAAATATTAAAATTATGTTAATAATATATTTTGCGTCGCGAATATTGAAAAGCCAATAATTCATATTATTCTCTATCTAATCTTAACATTTTATCGTAAGTGTTTATATGTAGAAAGAACTACTTCATTACCATATTCAAAGACAATGATATTGGAAATTATATAAATGCGGGTATAATAAAGATAATTACCGTAACTCAATAAATAACTTTGATTATTGTTTGTTTATTATACTGGAGGATATTTCAGATGTTATCTTTAATACACCATGTATGTAATATTAGCAATAATAAAGAAGCCAATAAGCTTGTTGTTTATTAATTTCAATTTCAAATAAAGAAGTAGGGGCGTTTTTGTGTCAGCATTTGATTTCAAACAAATTTTCCTGACATGGGAGGGACTGGATTTCATACCTAGTGTCTATCATGACGTCATATTAAATCACGGCTAAAGGTTTAAATACTTATTTTTTATTTTATTGTTTAAACCAATAATAATAAAGTAGTGTATTTCCGAAAATTTGGGTACATTATTTTATAATATCATGAAGTGTTAAAATTAAAAATTAAACTATATGATGTCCCGCAGTTCGGCGTGCCTTTTGGCATAGGCCTCCTCCAACATTTCTCTTTTAATATACCATGAAAACGTGTTCTAATTAAATAACCCAAACGTATAAACAAATACGTTTGTCATGCTTTGAATTTGACTTATTATAGCGTATATTTAAACAGTTCTAGATCAACAACGATGTTGGGTTAACAGTTAAATTGATGAATGGTCGTCCAATAGCGTCATTTGTCGACTTTGTATAGTTTGTACAGAGTTGGGTGGGGCTTTATGCAGTTCGATTATTGTTAGGATCGGTTCACTGTAGTTCGTATTTTTTTTATATTTTTATTGGTTTAAATTAAAATGCATTTAAGGAAGTTTGGACATTATCCTTTAAATTCTACTTGAATGATAATTATTCAATGGGAAAAAAAACTCTTATTGAAGTATATACAGGATGTCCCATAAATAACACGCCACAGTGACACTGGAGTAAGATTGGCTTCAGGTCAATTAGATAACATCAACATGAAATGATTACTTGATTGTCTCAACCAACTAGGAAAATAACCTATAAGTTAGAAGTTATTTATAGCCAAACAGTCGAAAAAAAGAACAAAACATAGTGTATTTTTCTTTAAATGGCAATATCTCGAAAGCCAGAAAACTTTTACTAAGGTCATGTTGATGTTATCTGATAGACCTAAAGCCAATCTAGGTCCAGTGTCACTGTGGCGTGTTATTTAGGGGACACCGTGTATATATTATATGTATATATACCCTTTTACTTGGCCATCATGCAAGTTTTGAAGTTAACTCATGATTTTTCTGTCGAAAACTACTCGTGCACTGACCTAGTATTGTTATCTATGTATGTCTCAAAACGTTCAAAAATATGTTGTTTATTCCAGCAAAACAACATTAATTAGCCCAGAATCCCCATCCGGCGTAACATCCATTGAACATCTGATACAGAATTTATGTACTTGTTCAAATGCGATGGAATGCAGTAGAATTGAGCTGACTATAACCTTTAGTGATTCCGCTTGTGTTCACTGCATTGTTTAGTGCATTAGCACATGTTTAGTTTATGTATATTTAAAGACGCAACTAGGGTAGGTATTTTGTCGGTTTACTGAATAGTTTATTGTTTTTGTTTTGAAGATAGTTCTGTGTCGATTGTCGTTAGAAATTCCAGCAGTATTTTTATCTTACTGGTAATGGTCAGAAATCTTCCTCAGACATCTTAAAAAATATTTATCTATATAAATATAAGCGAAATACCACTAACCTAGTGATTAATTTGAAATCTCAGATAACCTTTGGCTACGACAATCTGATTGGATTTTAAATTTAACTTAAAAGTTTTATAAACTCAAATTTAAGTCGTATTAATTACTTAGATAATTTTCCTTAATTGATAGGATGAGATAATTTAATGTAAATTCTTAGGATTTGTAATTAGCGTTTTATATCAAGCAACTATGAGAAAAATATTTTTTATTGGCATAGGTATAAATTACTTTAATTCAGTATTAAAAATATATATATTTTGTTGGGGCACTAAGAGTATGAAAAGATGTTATAAAATATTTTGTTGACAACTAAATTATCTCCAATAAATAATCACCAGTGTGCACGTGAACCTTTACCTTGCACCTTGGTCGCAAATGGCCTTATTATACGGTCGATGACACCAAACTCCGCCCAAGACTTTCTCATTGTATGCAAATGTATCAAATGAGGGCCAGCACAGACTTTTTTTGATATTTTTTTTAGATTGATGACACATTGTTTTGTTCGACATTTAGTTTTGACCTAGTTTGTTGATTTAGGTTATATATTGGTTGGTGGTTATTATTTTAATTACAAAAAAGGTTAAAGTTGAATAATGGACATTATAGTAAGTGTATGTATTCTTTACATATTTAATTACCATGGAATAATTACAGTCATAAAAAATTTACTACTATTAATTTATACTAGTAGATATTTGTGAAGTTTTGTTAGGATAGAAGAAGTGTCGGAAACTTACTTAGTTAGAAACTTAGTATTCGTTTTTTTTTCTTTTTTAATTGATTCCCTAAGTATTACGTTTACAAACTAGCTATACCCCGCGGTTTCACCCGCATTCTGATGGGATCTTATCTTTTCCCGGGATAAAAATATAGCTGACACTCACAAATAACATGGCTTTCTATTCAAACTCAAACTAAAAATGTTTTATTCAATTTTGGGACACTTATTGAACGTCTTATTGCTATTTTTAATGCTATTGTCACTGTTACCACCATTTCCAAATAAAGACCTGTCAGGAGAAGATTGGTAAAAGAATTTTCAAAATCGGTTCCGTAGATCCAGAAATTACCCCCTATAACTTCACAAACTTTACCTTTTTATAATATTAGTTAGATAAATAAAATAATAAATTTCCATTGATATTTAAAAAGTGAAAACTGCGATAAGAAATTAAAAGCATTTTGAAATCTCTATCCATGTTTATAGGGTATAATTTTGAGGTTATTCAACTCTTAAATAAAACAATGACTCTATCATCAACATTTATATAGTCTACAGAAACTATGTCATTCAACTTATCAATATGTATTGAAAGTATTAAGCTGTTTGTTTGTTTACGCTGACCTTTTAAATAGCGGCAAAAAATAGTGGAAAAGTGTTTAATGAAAATAGATCGATAAAAACCATCATTTTTATCTATACCATATCTATTTAGTAAATACCTACAACCAATATAAAATCTTAAAGGAATAAATATTCTGAGAAGATCCGGCAAGAAACTCATCGTTACCTCTTCAAAGTAAACTAAAAATAAGTGACAAAAACGTGTGTGAAAAATGTCCGAGGATATTTATTTATTTAATTATTAAATTAGAACTATCCGTATAAGTAAAACATGTTGACAATTATGTAACGTAATCTAACTTTTTACCCATTTGTTACAAAAACTATTAAAAAAACGTGTGAAGTAACAGAAAAAACATATATTATAAACACTGATAACAGTTTCCTAATCAACGGAATGCTATAATCATAACAGTTGTATTGAAGCGTTATTATTCTGTCAAATAACTAGATAACTCGAAATTCTGTAATATATGCGGGTTTTCTGTCAATAACACTTAATTTTAGGGTTCCTTCTATCTTTTGTAGTCATTTAAACCTTTTTGGTCATTATTATCATCGTCATATATCTAAAAGAGTTTTACTAGACAATGACAATCAATTACTATGTTATATTTAAATAGTTAGTTTCTTTTATAATAAGTAAAAGCTGTTTATTTTTACTACTTTCGATTTTATCATGACTTTTTGAGATTTTTTTTTGTTAAACATTTGCAAAATAAACTGTTAAAAAATATTGCATTAAAATGATTCGAATGAAATGAACTAAATGACTCACTATCTTAATAGTCTACGATTTTTTCCAGCGCATCTAAATGATGTTTACTTGGTAATTAATTTTTGATTGCGATAATTAACCCATAATACATAGAAACGTGTAATAATTTATGTTGTTTTTTATTTGGTATTTTACTTTAAAACAAAGATAAAAAAAAATTAAGATACAAAATTGCTCCTAAACAGAAAAATACACTGGTCCAGAATATTTGCTTTTAAATCTTTATTCATAAATTATATAATGCCGGCGTAAATGGGCAATATCCTTTTGAAAACATTTCTTAAACTAATAAATTATATTTCTTGTTAATTAAATATTTTATCTTTGAGCATGAAAGGAAAACATAGAGTAGTCCTTTAAGCAAGCAAATATAAATCCCCTTTGTAAGGAAAACAATATAAATTATGTTTTCAAAATTAATTTACACGGTAAGTTTATACGTGCCTATAATATTTGAGCAGCAGTATTTGAAGTCATTAATTATTTACATGATTATGAATATTTAGATTTGTCTGACTGATTGAATAGAAAGAAAGAAATACATTTACATAAAATAAACTAGGTTAAGTAAAATTATTTGAACTACTATAATTGATTTGATTCTTATATTTTTATCTATCAAATAAAGGTTTTGAATGAATTTTAATGTCAGACAATATTATAATAATGTCAAGTATTCTTTACACATTAATTAAGTCGTTAAAAATAATATACAACCTGCTTTATTATTCCAAAATCATAAATTAAAAACAATAACAAACATAAGTGACCTAACAAAGACCCGCCTCGTAGGCCCTTAGTCATAAAGGTACGGCCTATTAGAATAGATAACTCCAAACAATTACAATAACCAGTCACCTTGACAGACCTACTTACTTGACCGGGATTAACGAAACTGTGCTAATGATTATTACGCATCTCGACAGATTCATTCCAACATCAACATTCTTTACAATGCGGGTCCTCGTGTTAGCGGTTGTCCTACAATGATCATCCGTATATAACAGCCTCCACGACCATGCACTTCCAGTCACAATCCAACTTTCGAAAGAGAAGCGTCCAATATATATTTTTGTTTTTGTAGAACCGGTTATGGGGTTTTCGGCGCTGTTCGTCATCGCTGCGGCGTTTGTCACCGTATCCCAGTGTGGAGCACCAGGCAAGCCTAATCTAGGATGGGGAGAACGCACCTTCGCTATCGTGGAAGTCAACCAGGCAGCTACGGCTTACAACCAACTCGTCACGAAAAAGGACGCAGCTGTTGTCACCGTCACGTGGAACGTCTGGTCTGGAGATCCAGCTGATAAATCCAGGGTCCTATTAAGCGGTCAAGAGGTCTGGTCTGGAGCTGGATCAGCAACCTCGGCGGAATTCAAAGTGAAAAAGGGTGGAAGGTATCAGATGGTAGTGGAACTTTGCAACAAGGATGGATGCGCTTCGTGTGATGCAACAGAGATTGTAGTAGCTGATACTGATGGTAGCCACTTACCACCTCTAGATTTTTCCATCGGTGAGAAGAATAAACGATTCAAGCAAACCTCTGGAAAAGTAGTTGGAGCATACTTCGTCGAATGGGGTGTATATCCGAGGAAGTTCCCAGTTGATAAAGTACCTATCCCTAATCTGACTCATCTTCTATATGGTTTCATTCCAATTTGCGGTGGAGACGGCATTAATGACAGTTTGAAGGAGATCGAAGGCAGTTTCCAAGCGTTACAGCGATCATGCAGCGGTCGCGAAGACTTCATGGTTTCCATCCATGACCCTTGGGCTGCTCTCCAGAAACCACAGAAGGGACTATCATCCTGGAACGAACCTTACAAGGGTAACTTTGGCCAACTGATGATGTTGAAACAAGCCAGACCAGATCTAAAGATTCTTCCTTCCGTCGGAGGCTGGACTCTCGCCGATCCTTTCTTCTTCTTAAACGACAAAACCAAGCGAGACCGTTTCGTAGCTTCAGTTAAGGACTTCCTTCAGACATGGAAGTTCTTCGACGGTGTAGACATTGATTGGGAGTTCCCTGGAGGTAAGGGCGCGAATCCTGATCTTGGAGGACCCGAAGATGGTGGCGTGTACGTGACATTGATGAAGGAACTTCGAGCGATGCTTAACGAACTCTCAGCTGATACTGGAAGGAAATACGAGCTAACCTCAGCCATCAGTGCCGGATGGGACAAGATCCAAGTAGTTGATTACAGCGTCGCTCAGAACTACATGGACCATATCTTCGTCATGAGCTACGATTTCAAAGGAGCTTGGTCGAATGACACTCTTGGACACCAGACGTCGCTATATGCTCCAGCATGGAAACCAAAGGAAACTTACACAACAGATTTTGGGGTCAAATTCCTCTTGGCTCAGGGAGTGCAGCCAAAGAAGATAGTCGTAGGAGTAGCTATGTATGGACGAGGCTGGACCGGCGTCCACGGCTACACAGATGACATTCCATTCACTGGAAATGCTTCAGGACCTGTCAAAGGAACCTGGCAAGATGGTGTAGTAGATTATAGAGAGATTGCTAATGGTATCGCATCAGGTCAGTGGCAGTATCATTATGATAAAGTAGCTCAAGCTCCATATGTGTTCAATCCATCAACCGGTGATTTAATAACCTACGATGATGCAAGATCAGTTATCGAGAAAGGTAAATATGTTAGAAGTAACAAGTTAGGTGGTTTATTCGCGTGGGAGATTGACGCAGACAATGGCGATATATTAAATGCAATGAACATGGGTCTCGGAAACAATTCATGATCGAAAAACGCTAATTACTGTTTAATTAGAAATTGTGATCGTAATTCTAAGTATAGATTTTAGGTGTATCTCTCTAAAATACGAAAAAATTGTGACTGAAATTATGTGTGTAATAAATTAACATAAAAAACCTGTGTAAAGAAAATAAAAAGTTATAAAATTTTATTTTGTTTGTTTTTTGTTTAAACTAGCTGTCTGCAGCAGTTTCACGCTTCTTCCAGGATATAATACCTACTAGTTTTATGTTTGATAAAATCTTACTAAATTGATATCATAAAGGACTGAACAAGAACTGAAATAATATTATTAGTTATTAAAATTTTGATATTAATCAAAATATGAATCATATTACCAAAACCATATGAGGGTGCTAAGATACTGCTCGCCTTTCTACCATATTCACGTTGAAATGCCGGTGTGCCGACAGCTGCAGAGAGCCACATCACTTACCATAAGTTATGGTCAAGGACTATGGAAACTAATATAAAAGAAGTTTCATAATAATTGTGTCACTTTATTTACAATGAATCAAACAGTCTTCATTGTTTCATTAAATTATATTGCTAATTTAAATTAGAATGGTAAGGGGCAATGACATATTGATAAGTTTTTTACAAACAAAGAATATCTACAGTTGATTCATAACATTATGATTCATTTAAATCTAGCGTACTGCGGTTACGCCCGTATTTTAGAAAATCTGTTGTAAGAATCAATAATATAATTTTGTGTTCTGGTATAAATAATGATAAATATTCACAAAAACTGTAGCATTTATTATGCATACCTATACTACTAGTTTTTAGACCCTAACTACGATTACTTAAGTGTTTTTTATCGCGTTTTTATAATTTTGGGTTGATTAAGTTCATCGAAATCTGTTCATCCGTTTATCAGTGAAAAACTAGCAAACAGACAGAGAGTGGATGATGAAGCTATATTAAATAAAAATACACAATAACTTTGTGATTTTCCTGTTTGTCATTCTATTCAATAGGTACTTAATCTATACTACCTACTATTATAGAAGTAAAATTTGAATGTTTGGATTTAGGAGGATATTTCCTAAACTAATGACGCCATTTTGAAAATAGTTTCATGAATAGGAACCTACATTAACCCTCAGTACCTACTATAAATTACTTTTCATCTCTAAAATGCGGGTAAAACCGTAGTATGGAAGCTAGTTAATATGCAATAAATAATCTGCTAGGTTTAAAAAAAAAAACTTTATTCTTTCAAGAGAACTTTTACTGTAGATCAAGGCCTTTGCCGCGAAAAAGTATTCTTGGACAATTGACACACGGGAGAAAGTGAAATCTTTAGAATTAAGACAAAAAGTGAGATTCTTTTGTTGTATCTGTGTGTTTTCATGTGATATATTAGATTCGATGTATGTTAGTAGGTTTGAGCTGTTTGCAAACAAATCTTACAAAAACATCTAGTCCAAGACATTCAGTGTATTTTGGGGCTATGCAATTGGCGGATGGCATAAGATATTACTCGTGCAGTCATTTGTTCAAAATATAAAATGTACGACCCTAGATTTTTTTTAATACATGCGTATTGATTTTTGTGGAACATGTGAATTGTGGAATATATAAAAAGTCAAAAGAGGATAAAATTATGATAGTAAATTTCTAAACTGCTTTGCATCAACAAAAAAAATAAAGGACTCTCAAAACATAAAAAAAACATGAATCTCTATTCAATTTATTATTTATATTATTATATTAGTAATACATGTTATTTATTTCTATTTTTTTAGTTTTTTTTTCCACAAGTGACAACCTGGCAGGCGGGTCCACTGATTTTAAGTGTCTACCGTCACCTATAGACATTGACAATAGTAAGGGCATAGCTAGTGTGTTGTACACCTTATTAATGCCTTAAAGGCAACTGGCTCTCAAGTGCAACAGCTAGAACACATCAACAGATGCATGACGACACATTGCTTGAGGGTGGTAACCAGCCAGTCGAGTACTACAAAGTATCCTACCACCGTACTGTGGTTTCCTCACGATGTTTTCCTTCACCGACACCTCAAGTTCATTGTAGGATTCGAACCCACTTACGACACAGCTAACATGACATTTATTAAAGTTCAACAGCCTCAAACTTGAACTTTGTGTTATCGCTCGTAAAACCGCCGACTTAATGGCCCCAAAATTTGGTGCAACAAGTTTTATCAATACCGGTACGGACAACTTGGGGTACCGGATTGGAATAACGGATCTTTATTTGTATATAACATTAATTATGTACTTTATATTGAAAATGTTTGACATTTGTGTTTGTCACAAACATTTGCTACCCGATATTGGCCATCCATTTTTTGTTTGACCACAATCTCACCATGGTAAGTGATGATGTGGCCGAAGGTAGTAAGCACACAAAGCCTAGATGGGAACTGGCTTTCAAGTGCAGCTGTCAGAACACACCGATAGGTGTTTGGCGACAGATTTTCAACTTGAGGGTGGTAGCCAGCCAGACGGAAACTACAAAGTACCCTGCCACTGTGCTATGGTTTCCTCACGATGTTTTCCTTCACCGAAAGCTCAAGCTTTCCTTCAAGACCTTCGCCGCGGTATCCGACGTCACTACCACTGAGCTATCATCGCCTTAAAGTTAGTTTGGATCAAACTCAAACTCAAAACTCATTTATGCAGTTTAGGCCCTGGTAAGGCTCTTATGAACGTTACAATTGACTCTACCACCGGTTCGGAATACACTTAAACTGAGAAGACTCAGGCAAGAAACTCAACAAGGCAATTTTTTTTTTCATCGTGTTTGGATTACTATTACTAGTGTTCGCTCACTAATCGAAACACAGTACCAATCACGCCACAGGTCCTGGGTTCCATCATTGGCAAAAAAATAGAAATAAAAATCTAAGAGCTCTAGAAAATCCACTGGTTCCCAGTTGAAGTACACTCGACTGTTATTTTCGGGCAAAATTGCCTATTGTGTTCACGTGAAGTATTCCAAACTTTGAATTGGCTTAGTTAATACTATCTTTGCCTTTTGGGAGCCGCTGGTTGTGACGTCATTGATAAGAACGTTGTTGACTTATTTAGGAAACTTTATAAATAATGGTAAAGAAGCTTGGCGACAGATTTTCAACTTGAGGGTGGTACCCAGCCGCCAACCACTCGAGTACTACAAAGTAACTCGAATACAGTTTGATTTTTAAGAACACTAGCGACATCTGGATAATTATATCGGTAAAGTATAGCATTTATTCTAATGTTTCGACGCGTGAGTCGCTGGGAGTTATTCAGTTTATAGTTACTGCGGTTTTTTATAGATGTCGCTTTATAAAAGCTGTTGCTCAGTAGTGTGTGGTAGTGTACTAGAGCGTAGGTTCAATAACAGGACAATACAATATTTTTAAATCATTGACGTTTTATTTACTGACTTTTCAGTGAATGAATTTTCGATACAGCGAGGAAAATAAAACTGTCGAAAAAACATATCCTACCTATGAGAAGATTTTTTATACTAAGTACTAACTGCAAACAAGAATACGGATCATTTGATGGTAAGCGGTTACTGTAGCCCATAGCCTTCTTCAATCCTTTTTTGACAAGTCAATTTCAAAGGTAGAAATTATTCTACATATACTACTACTACTTTTACATACTACAAATATTTACTATGGGTTCAATCCTGAAATAATATAAGTAAAGCCGCCAGACTTCTGGGAACCTTGCCGATCGGCAGCAGCGGCAGCCTCGAAGAAGTTTTTTTTATATATTACAGTTGTACATTTGTTTGTATATTTTGTACATTTGTTGTAAATGTGAGGAAACATAATTGTTCGTACATTTTGTTCATACACTGTATGAAAGTTGCCGGAAGAAATTCAGCAAATGTAAAAATCTTTTATCAATTTAACAGTTAAAAGAAACTTTTTTTTTTCTACTTGTAAAGCCGCAAAAGGTGCGGAAAAGTTGCCGCAGTCGCTAACGATTATTGATTGCATTACTACAGCTAACTCATGGTTGGTATACAAAGTAAACCAATAATAGAGTCTACAGTTGGGACGCCGTCCCATGACATGCATGCATGCCGTTGTTCTTGATATTGTTTGATCCTTATGCAAATAACATAATAATAATGTTCTTGAAGATATTGACTCGGCTGTTTGTTTGACCCAGCTAAGTGTGTCAGTAAATAATGTTGCATGTTATGTTTTGTTTAAGACCAATAAATCTATACTAATATTATAAAGAGGTAAGGTTTGCAAATTATTTTACCAATAGAAAGCCACGTTATTTGTGGGTGTCACAGGCTATATATTAACCCGAAAAATTCGGGTCGTGCGCGGGATCCGCGGGGGACAGCAAGTTGTAAATAAGATTCTTACTATATGTGTATTTATTTGGTGTTAATTATTATTATATTTTTGCGTATATGTGTGATATATTTTTATATGATACACTGCTAATATTATTTTTTCCTGATACCCTAAGTTTATCTGGAAGGTAATTTTTTAGTCTATATGGCATGTCGTGCACAGTCAGCGTCAAAAGTAGATACCTACATAGTATCATAATTTAACTTATACATATAAAATTTAAATACTCTTTAAACTCGAAGGGTAAAGACGGTCCTGGATCTGGTAGTTTGCAGAACTCGCCTGGCTGCAAGTAGAAAATCTATCGCCAAGCACTGAAAATGTTATTTTTTTGACAATCCCCCTGGTATTGCTAATGTCCAACGGTTGTCACTTACCATCAGGTGAACCGCCTGCCTCGTTGTCAATTGTAACATAAAAAAAACTAGTATTTACGCACTTAAAACAATGACATAGTTAATGTACTTATATGAATCTTAGAAGGGTTTTTAGTGATGCTGCCGGAACACATCAGAAAGGACGCTTGAGGACAAATATAAAGGTAAATATTATTTTAGTTTAATTAAACATCAAAGACACAACATTTGGGTCTCAAAGGGTCAAAGAAAGTGTCGCTTAAAGTGACAAGGAGGTTATAATGTTAAAAAATTTAATACTTATTAAATTATTTGTACATAAATTGTAAAACGTTTATAAAGTTATAAAGTGATATTTTCATAATAAATTGATAAGTAAAGAAAGATCATATGAAATTCCTTCAAGTCATCTGATCACAAACTAAGCTAAGCTGGTACTTACTATGGAAACCATATAACTAACTATTATAACTACTACTTAACAAAAAGATAATTACATTAAGATATGCTTATGCCAGGTAGATAGTGTACATCAACAACTTACGTTATTTGTTATGCAGTAAGACATCTTAATAATTCCAAACATATGTTCAAAACTTGTTTTGTACTTAACTCTATTGATAAAAAGTTAATAAACAATATTTTTTTGTGTAAGTACGTGCATAGGTGTAGCATGGGTGGCACCCGGAGCGGATATTGTAGATGTCACCCAAAACTCAATCAAAATTTACAAAATAAAAGTAATATGTAATAATTTATGTTTTATTAAAACAATACAATTTAAATTATTTTATTATTATTACCAAGTAAATTATTAATATATAATAATATTTTCATCTTTCTTGCCGCATCACGTTTTTGAGTATGACTTAGGCATAGACAAGTTAAATTGTCTGTGGAATTTTGATAACTCAGTGGTAGTGACGTCGGATACCGCGGCGAAGGTCATGGGCTCGAATCCTACAATGAGCTTGAGCTTTCGGTGAAGGAAAACATCGTGAGGAAACCATAGCACCCTCAAGTTGAAAATCAATCGCCGCACCTATCGGTGTGTTCTGACAGCTGCACTTGAAAGCCAGTTCCCATCTAGGCTTTGTGTGCTTACCGCCTTCGGCCACATCATCACTCACCATGGTGAGATTGTGGTCAAGCTTAGCTAGAAAAAAAAATGATATTTAGATTTTTATATTAACTATTTGCAGTACCTATTGCTATGTGTATGTTACATCAGCGCCCTTAATTGACCTTATGCTCTAGTCATTACATTCTATAATCGTCCAAAATGGTCACAGCTGATAAAGGTTTAACGTTATACAGGATGTTCGGTGAGTACGAGTAGTACGCCAAACTTAAATGGGAGATAAGCGGGTGGGTCACTTATCAAATATACAAAAATAACCTTAGTAAAAGAGAGTAGTAGATTGATTTTTGAATATCTGGTTTTAAATATCTCGAAAAGGCTTCGTAGTACTCGACTCAGCTACAACCCTCAAGTTGAAACTCAAGCTGCACTTGTGAGCCATGTTCCTTCTAGGTTTTGTGTAATTAATTACCTAGCTCAGACCAAATAAAAAAGGTAGACAGAGCCCCGAAGCACAGTAAAGGAAGCCAATCGCTTTCCTGTTCGGCGCGAGTCACACGCAGGTTAAGGTGATATACGTAAAACAGCTTAATGGCAGGCCAACTGGGCGGAACTACGAAAGTGACAGAGTTATTTACTTCCATATGCGAAGAAAGAGAGCGCAACAATGCGCTCGCTCCCAAAATAAAACAACGTAAGCGCCAAACTAAATAAAAACTGATTAAAAATTAATTGCGCTATTTATCAAAAATATTTTCGACGATTACAGTAAATTTTCGAAGATTTTTAGAATAAAATGCAAAATTAAAAGAAAGAAGAGGTCTTTTCGGAATTAAATTCTATCGAGGCAATATAATCCAATCGTGTTTTCACGTCTACCAGAACATTAATCAAATAGTCAATAAGCATATTTTCCAAAAACAATATCTATTAATTATGCCATAGAGAAATAAAACTATTTCAAAAAGCTGAATTATTTTTTTGGTATCGCCTTAACGCACACAACTTTGTGCACTAAACTTCACTACATTGGACACTATTGTTCTACCTTTTTTATTTGTTCTGTGTTAACTAAATGACTTTAATTAATATTAAAAAGTATAACAATATTCGTGCAACAATGAAACAAGTCACGATATCTTCCGTTAGATACTTAAAAGCCTATTTAAAAATCATTAAAAAAATACAATTACCATTATGACCATCTAACTGGTTTCATTAAAATAACACATCATCTATAAAACTCGACCTATATAACCTGGACGGTCATTATTTGTTTTTAGTTTATACTAACTACTTGTGTTACACCGCCAAGTTGGATATACCATATTTAATAATGAAATTACTAGTTGGTGTATGTGTGCTCGCTTTCGTCGGCTTGGCTTTAGCTGGTACCGAGACTTACCCACGAGGTTGCATCTACGTCATGGGGAGATGTGAGTAAATTTTTACACCATAACGTGGCAAATTATTATAAGGCGATGATAGCTCAGTGGTAAGTAACGTCGGATACCGCGGCGAAGGTCGTGGGCTCGAATCCTACAATGAGCTTGAGCTTTCGGTAAAGGAAAACATCGTGAGGAAACCATAGCACGGTGGCAGGGTACCCGACTGGCTGGCTACCACCCTCAAGTTGAAAATCTGTCGCCAAGTACCTATCGGTGTGTTCCGACAGTTGCACTTGAGAGCCAGTTCCCATCTAGGCTTTGTGTGCTCACTTACCATAGTGAGATTGTAGTCAAACACAAGCCTAACCAGAATTTAAAAAAAATTGCATACACTCGTTGAGAGCCCTAAGCTCTCGCCAAACAGTTCCCTCAGACCTCCACGTTTTAGTCCTAACCAAAAAAAAACATACACTCGTATGCAGTTACATAGCCTTAGACGCATGCAAGCAATGATATTATAAGAAAAATGTGTTGATAGATTATAAGCACTCCGTGAGCGCTAGGTTAAAACCTGGCTATTTAGCCTACTTTGACTTATGGCACGTCGCCGGCCGCGGCGTAACGTCGCCACTTTACGTAAGTAAAAATGTCTTAAAATAAAGCAAAATGTCACCGTGTTTTATGAAATATCGTAATGTGACATATTTATTTATTTAATGTTGTGAAGGTGATATATTTACACATTTTACTTATAATAATCATAGCTTGCAACACCAGGGATATCTCTCAACTCTCTGGTAACATATTATTGTTAATCGACCTACCATCAGGCAGACCTGCTTGATCGAAAGCCTTCTGAAAAAAAACTCGTAGTCATTGTCTATTTTTATCATAGACAGGCTAATATTTATTCTACGATACTTAGGTAGATAATATATCGTACCTACTTTTAATAATAGTTGTCCTCACTGAGTTACCAATTGAAAAAAACACAGCCTAAACCGCTGGGACTTGACTTGACCCTTGACATTTTGCACTGCTTAGCGTTCGCATCCACTAAGAAATAAATAAATATCCTCGGAAATTTTTCACACACGGCTATCTGATCCCAAACTAAGCAAAGCTTGTAATATGGAAACCAGATGACTGATATACTACATAGACAATTTTTTTTTTGTAAATACATACTTAAATAGATAATTACACCCAGACTCAGGACAAACAGACATGTTCATGCACACAAATGTGTGTCCTGGATGGGAATCGAACCCACGACCTGCTGCGTGATAGGCAGTGTATTAACCAACCACGCCAACCGGCCCGAATGGATGAAGTTATTTTAAATTCAACCGCAGAGAGAGTAAAATACAGGATCGTATATGAAACCACGGAGTAGAAATATAAATCCACACAAACATGAAACCAGTTTGACGAGAGGTTGATCACAATTTTCATACAATAACAATAAGGTTATTATTGTTCTTAGCTTTGTGTAATAATTGTGTTAAATACCTACCTACACAGTCTTACTACCTATTTTTAATAATATAAAATTACCGTCGCAATGCTGGTCCGCCATGAACGAAACTATTAAACCGATCTTGATAAAACTTGGCACACAAATAGATTGTATCGTGGAATTTAAAGATAAGAATCTTTTACTGGGATAAAAAATATTCCTGCATTCATACGGCTTAAACAAGCATCCACTAATATATCTTCTCATTTTCTTAACAGGTTACAGAGAGTGTGAGGTTGGCACCCACGGCTACTCAACCGGGTGCGGCTACAAAACCCCAGAAGCCACCTGCGACAATCCTGCTCCTGTTGAGGAGAGGGATGCCATGATCTGCGATTACTCCGCCTGTTATTGCGACCCGCCTACTGTCAGGGATACCGTATCCAACAAATGTGTAAAACTCGAAGACTGTCCCAAAAAAGTTTAAAAAACGAGTTACTAGATTTTTCACTGCAGATGCCGTAATACTAAATAAATGTTACTATTTTTTTAAATAAAATAATAAGTATAATCAATAGATTACAATATTAATTCAATCAAACAATAGTTTTATTTACCAAGTATTATAATGATTAAAGCCTTTATTCAGACACATTTTTGTACAATCTTATAAATCTCCGCAGTTTAACAATTAAAATCGACATCGAAAACTGTATCTGTTTGCTTGTTTTTGGCAACTTCCTCCACTCCTCTCTGTCTGTCCCATGTTATCCTACTCCAGTTGCTCCCCGCTGTTTCTTTCACCTTGACTTCCCGTCGATTGCGTTGTCGTCCTCTACTTCTTTTCATGTATGTGGGATACCAATACATTATACTTTTACTCCACTTGTCTCATAAGTTAGGTATGGCCTAACCATATTGCTTATAACCTATCTTCACATTTTTACTTATAATGTTGTAGTGACATCTATCTACACATAAATATAGTTCGCACGACTGCTAGATAGATGGCGCTCCAATAATCTACATCGTGCTAACGAAGTTTTCTATGCGATCTGCATATATACAAGATTCCAACATCTACAGTTGGACCGCGGTCCCCAGGCACGATGACCTAGCCTGGCGGAAGATCTTCCCTTTTCAATGGAGGAGTCTAACTCCTCGCTCCTCCATAATGTCATTGGGTGTGTACAGTTTTTTTGCTGTTGGTGATTTCGGGCGGTCGTTAGATTTCTATGTAATTATTATAAATCTTATATGTTCTTAATCAACATTATTTAATCCGATATACAGACTTCAAAATCCAACATTTTAAATAGGTATTTGACATCACGAACGAAAAACTATCTAAAAATCAACATTATCGTGTAGCAAGACTCAAATTAATCTTCCCTTACTTAAAACCTAGATAATTATTAGAATTACTAATTAAAAAAACAGCCGTAACTAAATATTATCTCATCCAACCTATACACATACCTTACGTATTTGTCTATAAACATTATCTTAAAACCCGACCTATTTAACCCAGCCGGCCAGTGCTTGCTTTTGATTCATCTAAACAACTCGTATTGCACCGCCAAGTTGAATATTATCTTATTTAAAAATGAAATTACTAGTTACTGTGTGTCTACTTGCTTTCCTCGGGTTGGCGTTAGCTGACACCAAGACTCATTCACGCGGTTGCATCTACGTCAATGGGAGATGTGAGTATTGTTTCACATTCTTCTTGTAATTTATTTACAACCCTCAAGTTGAAAATCTGTAGCCCTGATATTATTAAAAATCCCCTTGGTATTGATAATGTCTATAGTCGACCGTATCTAGTCACTTACAATCAGGGTAACCCGCCTGCTGTTACTTGTGGTATGAAAAAAAACAAAGATTTTGAAGCTAAAATCTTAACTTGAAAATCTCCAGCAAAGTATTTCACAGTAGGTTTAATTGTAAGCAATTTTTTTTATATCACAGATATGAAAATTGGCAGGCGGTTCACTTGATGGTAAGTGATTACCGTCTCCTATAGACATTACCAATACTAGTCTAGGTAGTTTTAAGGCGATGATAGCTCAGTGGTAGTGACGTCGGATACCGCGGCGAAGGTCATGGGTTCTAATTCTACAATGAGCTTGAACTTTCGGTAAAGGAAAACATCGTGAGAAAACCACAGCACGGTGGTAGGGATACTTTGTAGTACTCTAATGGCTGACCACTACACTCAAGTTTAAAATCTGTCGCCAAGCACCTGTTGGTTTATTTCAATTGCACTTGAGAGCCGGTTTGCCTTTAAGGCATTGTAATAAGGTGTACAACACATTGGCAATCCCCCTGGTATTGCTAATGTTTACAGGTGATGGTAGTCACTTGGCATCAAAAAAAGTCTCTGAATTTAATACCTAGGGGGTAAAATAGGAAATCAGACAGAATGCTAGTTTCTTTGAAAACCAAATGTTAACAATAAACCTATTTATATCGTAGCTTCTACTGTCAAGTACAGGTTTAGCACCAATCATTATTTAGGTTAATTGGCCTGTATAAAACGAAATAACTTAATGATTTCATTTACATAACCGGAATAACATGCTTTTTTCGTTAAAAACAGTAGGTCATTTAATTTATTAATTATCCTATCCTGCTAATATTATAAATGTGAAAGCTTGTATGTTTACCTGTTTGTTGCTAGATCATAATCCTGAAATACATAGGACACATTTACTTCAGGATATGATCTACCTGTGTGCCAAGTTTCATCTAAATCCGTTCAGCCGTTTTTGTTTGATTGAGCTACAAACATACAAACTTTCACATTGATAATATAAGTAGGATAATTTCCATAGAAAAGTCAAGAAATACAGTGTGTATCAAGTAATACTTATTATAAAATTAATACAAAACCAGAATACAATAAAAAAGATTTAATAATAAGAAAAAAATACAATCAAAAATGTTAATGATTCACAGCATAAAAAATTTAAAATAGGTTTTTTTTTTTTTTTTTTTATTCTGGATAGGCTTGTGTTTGACTACAATCTCACTATGGTAAGTGATGATGTGGCCGAAGGTGGTAAGCACACAAAGCCTAGATGGACACTGGCTCTCAAGTGCAGCTGTCGGAACACACCGATAGGTGCTTGGCGACAGATTTTCAACTTGAGGGTGGTAGCCAGCCAGTCGGGTACTACAAAGTACCCTACTATGGTTTCCTCACGATGTTTTCCTTCATCGAAAGCTCAAGCTCATTGTAGGATTCGAACCCACGACCTTCGCCGCGGTATTCGACGTCACTTACCACTGAGCTATCATCGCCTTGAAAGGTAAGCAATAATTAATCACAGTTAATACTGAATCTGAGTTTGGAATCATTTCCTTTCTCATGGAATATATTTTATACTAGCTATCGCCCGCGTGCCCGAGGGACCTTATCATTTCCTGTAATGAACATTGTTCTACATTTGGCACAAAGGTAGATCAAATCCTGGATTTATTCCAAGCCAAATTTTATCAAAATCCGTTCAATAGATACCTACCTAGAGTACAAACATCTTCACATCCAAACAAAATTTCACATTCATAATAGCAGTAAGAATAAACCTTATAAAATGGACTTTATAATTATATGCCTTTAGAATCAAACTTGCACATAATACTTCATGTTATTTTCATCACAGGTTACAAAGAGTGCGAGGTTGGCACCCACGCTTACACAACCGGGTGCGGCTACCTGACTCCAGAAGCCACCTGCGACAATCCTGCCCCTGTTGAAGACAGGAGTGGCCAGATCTGCGATTTCTCCGACTGTTATTGCGACTATCCTACTGTCAGGGATACTGTATCCAAAAAATGTGTAAAACTCGAAGAATGTCCCAAAAAAGTTTAAAAAACGAGTTACTAGATTATTCTCTGCAGATGCCGTAATTCTAAAAAAATTGTACCATTTTTTGAAATAAAATAATAAGTATAATCAAGAGATTACAAGAGTAATTCAAACAATAGTTTTATTTACCAAGTATTATTATTATTATTATTTTTTTTTATGTCACAAGTGACAACGAGGCAGGCGGGTCACCTGATGGTAAGTGACAACCGTCGCCTATAGACATTGGCAATACCAGGGGATTGCTAATGTGTTGTACACCTTATTACAATGCCTTAAAGGCGAACTGGCTCTCAAGTGCAATTGCCGGAACACACCAACAGGTGCTTGGCGACAGATTTTCAACTTGAGGGTGGTAGCCAGCCAGTCGAGTACTACAAAGTACCCTACCACCGTGCTGTGGTTTCCTCACGATGTTTTCCTTCACCGAAAGCTCAAGCTCATTGTAAGGATTCGAACCCACGACCTTCGCCGCGGTATCCGACGTCACTTACCACTGAGCTATTATAGCCTTTATTCAGACACATTTTTATACAATCTTATAAATACCTGCAGTTTAACAATTAAAATCGTCATCGAGAACTGTATCTGTTTGCTTTTTTTCGCAATTTCCTCCACTCCTCTCTGTCTGTCCCATGTTATCCTGCTCTAGTTGCTCCCCGCTGTTTCCTTCACCTTGACTTCCCGTCGTTTGCGTTGTCGTCCTCTATTTCTTTTCGTGTATGTGGGATACCAATGCATTACACTTTTACTCCACTTGTCTCATAAGTTAGGTATGGCCTAACCATCTCCATTTTAGTTTTTACTATATCTCTACGTCACTTTTACTTTTAATTGCACTCGGTACGTGAAGTGCATCTGTTGATGTCGGCTACGCGACACAGGTCAAGGTAGGATAATTAACCACTCTTTAGCCTCCCGCTGTCGGAGCGCTTATAACCTATCTTCACCTTTTTACTTATAATATCATTGGGTGTGACTAATAAATGACTTATGATCACCAAATTTTTTTTACTGTTGGTGATTTCATGCGGTCGTTAGATTGACGTAATCACTCAAATATGTAGTTATATTTGTATGTAATATCTCACCAATGAATTGTAAAATTCTTGTAATGTAAGAAACTAAACATTAGAGGTTTTCCCTAGAGACTACAGCATGGGGTTCTTCAAAAGAGGAGTAAGAAGGTTTATGCAAGGTTGGCAACGCGCTCGTGACGCCATTGGTGTTGCAAGCGTCCATAGGCTACGGTAACCACTTACCATCAGGTGAGCCGTAAGCTTGTTTGCCACCTAGTGGTATAAAAAAAAAAAAATTTAACCCGATTTACAGACTTTAAAGCAACATTTTAAATAGGTAGTTATGTGACTTCTCATAACGAGTTAGGAACTAATACAATAAATAACGAAAAACTATCTAAAAATCAACATTATCATGTAGCAAGACTCAAATTAATATTCCCTTTTTACCTATGTACCTACTTATTAGAATTACTAATAAAAGAACAGCTGTAACTAAGTAAATACAATAGTATCCAACCGGTTTCACACACGTGTATTCGTCTACATAGGTACATTAGATATCTTAAAACACGACCTATTTAACTCAGCCGGCCACTGCTTGCTTCTTCATCTAAACAAATCGTATTGCACCGACAAATTGAATATTATCTTATTTAAAAATGAAATTACTAGTTACTGTGTGTCTACTTGCTTTCCTCGGGTTGGCTCATTCACGCGGTTGCATCTACATCAATGGGAAATGTGAGTATTGTTTCAGATTATTTTTGTAATTTATTTACAACAAATGTACAAAATATATAAAAAAAAACTTCCTCGAGGCTGCCGCTGCTGCCGATTGGCACGATTCCTAGCAGGCTGGCAGCGTTTCCTCTTTGAATGGCCATACTGATGTGTTGGCGGTAAAGCTCCCCGCCCGCCGATCTCCCGAGGCTTCGTTTTTTTTTTTAATAAAACAATTGTGAAACGGTGAGATTCAGACCCCCACGGATCCATGATTTTGATCTCTATTTTGCCGCCTACTTTGTGTATCAATTATTTTCTAGCGCCCCACAAAATTGTTAGCTTTACCATATTTTTAAATCGCAATCGCAATAATTATTTTTATTAGCGTTCATACGAGTCGACTATTCTATCTCGTGTCTATGTTCAAACTTACATTTTGAATAATCAAACTGGGAAAGAATAAGAACGAGATATTCCAAGCCAAGTTTCATCAAAATCCGTTCTGTAGGTTCCTACTTAGAGTAAAAACATCTTCATATTATCCTAATAAAATTTCACATTTCACATCAGCAGTAAGAATTAACCTTTTAAAATGGACTTTATAATAATAGTCTTTAGAATCAAACTTGCAATCTATACCTCTTCTTATTTTCGTCACAGGTTCCAGAGAGTGCGAGGTTGGCACCTACGCTTACACAACCGGGTGCGGCTACCTGACTCCAGAAGCCACCTGCGACAATCCTGCCCCTGTTGAAGACAGGAATGGCAAATTGTGCGATTTCTCCGACTGTTATTGCGACCCGCCTACTGTCAGGGATACTGTATCAAACAAATGTGTAAAACTCGAAGACTGTTCCAAATGAGTTGCTAGATTTTTCTCAGCAGATGCCGTAATTCTATAAAATAATTACATTTTGTATAATTTTCTTTATCAAAAGATTTAAGGAGTAATTCAAACAACAGTTTTCTTTACAATAACCAAGTATTATTATTGCCTTTATACATACTACACTGATGTCTTTGATACAGACACATGCAGTTTAACAAAAAAACGACATCGACAACAACAAAAGATTTTGCCGATTAATTACAAAACCTTCAGGAAACGCACTAAAATTGAAAATCACCAATCACCTATCGGTGTGTTCCAACAGCTGCACCTTATAGCCAGTTCCCATCTAAGCTTTGTGTGCTTACTACCTTCGGCCACATCATCACTTACCATGGTGAGATTGCGGTCAAACGCAAGCTTATCGTAAAGTAAAAAAAAAACAACATCAGTTCATAAACGATGAATTACCTACGTGCGTAATTAACTGAGTTTGAATATTGACCCTTTGCTGACATTTGATTAATAACAATAGTTATTTGTTATACAAGAGTGGAAAGTTGTTTATTAATTAAATTAAATTAGAATCCTGCGCATAAGCGAGGGAATCAAAAGAGCACGAGATGAAAAATCTTTGGACTCGAGTGCAACACGTAATTTTTCATCCCACCTCAGCGAGGAAATGACTCAATGCAAAAAAAAGAAAATGGCGCGCGCAAAGCAAATTAAAAAAAGTACACCAAGAAGGCTCCGAGTCTGAGTCTTTGAGAAATTAAAAAATGATTCTTTAATTTCATTTTTTAATTTGTCAAAATAATAATTTTTCATGTATTTTTGTATTTGTTTAAGAATAAAATGGTAAAATATACATAAGTGTATTTTATGATATTACAAGTGTGTTTTTTTTTCGATCAATGTCGTCTGTGCCGGTGTGACCAATGATATTATATCAATGACCAAAGTCAAAAGGTGTAGATAGGTTACCTACACAACATTCGACGTAAAAAAATAGGCAATAAAAAAACTTGAGAGGTGTCAAGGGACACCCGGATGGAACGAAGTTATAGTCGAGAGAGAGTATATATATAAAAAAAAAATTACATGTATATATAAATATCTATAAGAGAGAGAGAGAGAGAGAGGGAGAGAGAGAGAAAGAGACAGACAGAGAAACATGCGCATGCCGCACAGCTTAATAAACATACATAGTGACAAAAAAAAGTGTCGTGACAATTTTTCGTACGATTTTTTTTCCGTCTAGCCCCCTTTCACAACGCGCGATAAGGAACATCGTTCCAATAACACTAACTAACGCATACATAAATAACATTTTCACTCCTCTTGCTCAAAAAGACCGTCATTGTAGCGTACTAGAGCGGTGAAAAAATAGCAATTCATCCTCTAGGGGAAAAAGTATTTTTTATTTATTTTCGTGTGTCAAATGACAATGAACCTACAAAAACGAAAAAGTCTTTAGTCATAAGTAGAATAATCATGAATAAAGACTCGACTTATTACTGTTTCATAAAAAAAGAACTTCATTTTAATTTTGAAAATCTCTGGTAGAATGCATGCAATGTGTTGCGGCTACAGAAGAAACAAAAAAAAAAGAAATTATAAACTACATATTTCATATTGTATTGGATTGTTTTATTTTTTCGCAATCGTAGTGAAAAGTTTAGTGTAACACACGGCGCTAAAACCCATTAAAACTCGGTTTCTATTTAGTCCCTCGCTAAAGCTCGGGAGTAAAACTACCTCGTATATAATGGGTCATTTTAGCCCCTTGTATAACATACTACAATACTATATCTCTACGTCACTTTTACTTTTAATTGCACTCGGTACGTGAAGTGCATCCGTTGATGCCGGCTACGCGACACAGGTCAAAGTAGGCTAATTAACCACTCTTTAGGGTTCCGCTGTCGGAGCGCTTATAATCTATATTCACCTTTTTACTTTTCAATATAACATAAATCCTGTGCCCGACAGGGTTCACAAATTGACTAAACCTAATTTACCACCTAAGGTGTAAAATAATTTTTATTGTGGAATGCAAATGAATAAACAAATATACATCTTATCCAACCGGTTTCACACATACCTACCATCGTGTATTTTTCTATAAACATTATCTTAAAACCCGACCTATTTAACTCAGCCGGCCAGTGCTTGCTTTTAGTTCATCTAAACAACTCGTATTGCACCGCCAAGTTGAATATTATCTTATTTAAAAATGAAATTACTTGTTACTGTATGTACACTTGCTATCCTCGGGTTGGCATTAGCTGACACCAAAACTCATTCACGCGGTTGCATCTACATCAATGGGAGATGTGAGTATTGTTTCAGATTATTTTTGTTAATATACAACAAATGTACAAAATATACAAGCTATAACATATAAAAAAACTTTCTCGTGGCGGCTGCTCCTCGGCAAAGTTCCCAGCAGGCTAGCAGGCTCTTTGGATGCCAGGCTGATAGGCGGAAAAAGCTCCCCTGATTTATCAACTTGAAATTTCACTGGTTCTTTTGACATCATAGACACTATATAGTCCCTGAATTTAATACCTAGGGGATAAAATAGGAGATCAGATGGAATGCTAGTTTATTTGAAAATCAAATGTTTACAATAATCCTATTTATCGTCATAAATATCTAGCTTAAACTTCCACTATCAAGTAGGTACCTACAGGTTTAGCACTAATAGTCACGTTTAGGTTAATTGGCCTGTAGGTCATTGATTGTCAATAAATGTGACCGTAATGATCTCTGGTGGTAAAACGAGATAACTTGATGATTTCATTTTTACATAACCGGAATAACATGTTTTTGTTGTTAAAAACAGAAGGTCATTTTATTTATTATATCCTATCAAATCCAGTGTTATAAATGTGAAAGTTAGGATGTTTATTGCTCAATCACGCAAAATCGGCTGAACGGATTTTGATGAAACTTGGCATTCAGGTAGATCATACCCTGGTATAAAACGTAAGATAATTTTTATCCCGAGAAAATCCTTCGGGAATGCGGGTGAAACCGCGGGACGGAAAACTAAAATTTAAATAAATGATAAAAAGAAAGCGATTTTAAACTTTGCCTGTGGTATAAATAAAATGTAATATTATGTATATTTAAAATGACAGAAGATAAAAAATACCAATAATTTATTAATTTAATTTATTTCTAACAAATGTACAAAATATACATGCAAATGTACAATTACAATACATAAAAAACTTCTTCGAGGCTGCCGCTGCTGCCGATCGGCAAGGTTCCCAGAAGGCTGGCAGCGTTTCCTCTTTGGATGGCCAAGCTGATGCGTTGGCGGAAAAAGCTCCCCGCCCGCCGGTCACCCGAGGCCTCGATTAATTTTTTACATAAAATATTTGCGAAACGACGAGCTTCAGACCCCCACGGACCCATGGTCTCAACCGCAAAAGGCATAAATTGATAATTTGGACCAATACAGGCGTACTTTTTGAATTTTGAATTTTCCGCATAAAAAAAAATACCTATATTACATACTAGTTTTCCGAGCCACGGTATCACCCGCGTTCCCGATGGAACTTATATTTTCCCGGGATAAAAAGAATCCCATTTTATTTCAGGATATGATTCACCTGTGTAATATAAGTAGGATAATTTCCATAGAAAAGTCTAGAAATAGAGTGTATATCAAGTAATACTTATTATAAAATCAATACAAAACCAGAAGACAATAAAACAGGCTTAATAATGAGAAAACATTACAATCTACAAAGATAATTATTCACAGCATAAAATGTATAAAATAGGTAAACAATAATTATAATAAGTATAAAACGAACCTTGGAATAAACTACAACAGCGTATAATATCAGAGGTTCTCAAACTTTATTTACCGCCCACTTTGAGTATAAATTATTTTCTAGCGCCTAACAAAATTGTTAGTATTACTTACAATATTTTTTTTAATCGCCCCCAAAGAAAACAATAAAATTCACTGTTGAAGAAAATAAGGTTTTTATTTCAATAAAAGGTAACAAATAAAAGTGCCATGGGTGTGCTTGTTTTTTGTCGCAAATTGCAAATCGTAACATCCTTACAACTTACACCAATTCGATGCTACAATAAAAAATTACAACTTCTATATAATAACAATAATAATAAAAAACATACATTCGTCCTAATCATACATCATTTTTGATACATTTAGACCAGTCCTGCCAGTCATCAAGCCACCATTACGTAAATCTTGTCACAAACCCCCTGCCGCGCCGTCAAAAAGCAAACCTAGCTAGGGGTTCGCGTACCCCACTTTGAGAAACCCTGTATTATTCTATCTTGTTTCTATGTTTAAAATTACATATACGTACATAAATAAGATTCAAGGGCTAGAATAATCAAACTGGGCAATAATAATAACTAGATATTCCTAGCAAAGTTTAATTAAAATCCATTCAGTAGGTAACAACATCTTCACATCCTAACATTTAGAATATCATTAAGACTTAACCTTTTAAAATGGACTTTATAATAATGACTTTAGAATCAAACTTCCACTCAATACCTCTTCTTATTTTCGTCACAGGTTCCAGAGAGTGCGAGGTTGGCACCCACGCTTACACAACCGGGTGCGGCTACCTGACTCCAGAAGCCACCTGCGACAATCCTGCCCCTGTTGAAGAGAGGAGAGGCAAGATCTGCGATTTCTCCGCCTGTTATTGCGACCAGCCTACTGTCAGGGATACTGTATCCAAAAAATGTGTTAAACTCGAAGACTGTCCTAAAAAAGTTTAAAAATTAGTTATGTAGTTTTTCTGTGCAAGTACCGTTTAATTTTATTACATCTATATAATATTTTTTTAGTTTATGTATTAAAACGACCTTTCTACAGAACTTGGCTCTTTTTTTACA
Organism: Ochropacha duplaris; assembly: GCA_951361185.1. Taxonomy (NCBI): domain Eukaryota; kingdom Metazoa; phylum Arthropoda; class Insecta; order Lepidoptera; family Drepanidae; genus Ochropacha; species Ochropacha duplaris. The sequence goes on along the minus strand of OX592709.1, from coordinate 1,661,086 downwards.
GCAAATGAAACCTTCAAACCAATTTTTTTTTTGGAAAATGGTATAACGTCGAACATTAAACGTCTGTATATACCTAAGTAAAACTCAAAAAGCCGCGTTCCCGAGGGATCTTTTCTTTTCCAGGGATCAAAAGTATCTTATCTCTTACTCTAGGATAAATTCTATTTGTGTGCCAAGTTTTATCAAGGTCAGTTTAGTAGTGTTCGGTGAACGAATATTATTCTCAACCATAGATATCAGAATTCTCAACTATAACAACCACGGAATCGAAAAAAACTAGGGGAAGTGTCTAAACTTTCTTAGTGCGGGAAACAGTGTTACCAGACTCGCACACTTGAAGATTGAATTGTACATTGTAATAATAACACAGAAAAAAGTGGCCACAAATTTATGAATGCTTCCTTAGCGATTTTTTTAATATTCTTTAAAACAGTAAAATCAATTCATAGTATGTGATAGCACATCCTGTATGTTCGAGTCGTCATGTCGTGGGTGACACACGCGTGGCTCTTCCACCTTTTGTCTATTCCGTGGTCCCATAGCAAGTTATGTTAAGCTTTTTCTGATTGACACGCGACAGCGAGTTTAATAACCGTCGGCGTGATCTGTCAAAAGTATCGTAAGAAAAATTACATTAAAAAAGACCCCTTTTATTATTTTTATTCACAATGACAGTTGTCAACGCGGGATCAAGGCGGATCGCTTGAATGAGATTTAATAATGGAATGGAATGTTTCGTTCGAACGGGATTTTCAGTGTTTATGTTTTTTTTATTTACATCACAACTTCACAAGGAATATACACTACTAGCTGACCCCTGCGGTTTCACCCGCGTTCAAAAGGCATCCTTTAGGGGTTGATTTTTTTTTAAATCCTTTCTTAGCCAAATTTCAAGTTTGTAGTTATACTTATTTTTTCAGATTTCGTGATATGATTATAATCACGAAATAAATTGAATTTTTTTATTTTTATTTATTTTCTTTTAGGAAGTTTTACAGCCAAGATTCTATTCTTTTTGGTTAAATTGGTAATTAAAAATCATGAAAAGGATGAATTTTACATATTATCGAGTATTTGGGTGTTTCAGACACTGGTTTGTATCTATAAGATTTTTCTTGAATATAGGCTACATACATCCCAATTGAGAAGAATCGTAGATAAATAAATAAGAACCGACACGATCACAGTTTTGTGGTTTTTAAATATTAAAGCCGGGGTCAGACCGTATTCGAGGTTAGTTTTAGCCTTATCTATTCAGTTTAATGTCAGTGGAATATATATCTGTTAGTCTTGATGGATATAAAATGTAGTTTAGAGTTTACACAAACACAAATCATCCAACCTACCGTATAATATAGCGCTTTTTTGCTTAAAAACAATTCAATTTTTGCTTAAAAACAAACATCGTAGTCACACGTACAGCAACAAAGAACCTACTCGTCCATACAAACATCTCATTTAATCGACAAGCGCTTTAGAACGCTTGTACAGTTAGCCACAAAAACAAATATCTACAGATTAACTAAAGTTGTCACCAAATAAAAGGCCCGTTTTGACAGCACATAAACAACCATGTGAACCAACACCAAAAGAGACGAACATAGTGCGACCAAAGTGCGACAAGTAGAGACACGCTCTTGTCAAAACGGGCCTATTAGATTATGACGACTTTAATGATGTCATTTAGGTATTTTATGAAAATTCAGTAATCCTCACAGACCTATTGTTAGATAATAGGTCTGTGGTAATCCTACTATCCTACTAATATTATAAATGGCTGGCTACCACCCTCAAGTGCACGGTGGTAGGGTACTTTGTAGTACTCCACTGGCTGGCTACCACCCTCAAGTTGAAAATCTGTCGCCAAGCACCTGTTGGTGTGTCCCGGCAATTGCACTTGAGAGCCAGTTCGCCTTTAAGGCAGTGTAATAAGGTGTACAACACATTAGCAATCCCCTGGCATTGCCAATGTCTATAGGCGACGGTTGTCACTTACTCGCGTTTCTGGACACCATCCGGCTCGAAGGACCAATGTTAGGGTCCTATGGACGTTAAAATGAAATAAAATAGCGGACTGTAATTTCTGTAGGGCTCGTTTATTGCCAGCCAAAATTATCGATATGGTCGTCCGTGTCCGATGGTGTCCAGAAACGCGAGTGCGTGTGTGGCGGCTCGCTGCTGCGTTGTCGTCGCACGGAGATGGTGGGGAGCGCGGCGACGGTGACGGTGCTCCCCGCCCGCGCGTCTCCTCCCGTGCGTTTGTTAAGTTCTTAACAGGTGACCCGCCTGCCTCGTTGTCACTTGTGACATAAAAAAAAAATGTGAAAGTATGTTTGGAGGTGTGTGAAGATGTATGTGAAGATATTTGTTACTCTTTCACGCAAAAACAACTGAACTGATTTTGATGAAACTTGGCATACGAGTAGATCATAACCTAGAATAAAACATAGGATACTTTTTATCCCGGGAAAAGATAAGATCCTTCGGGAATGCGGGTGAAACCGCGGGGCGGAAAACTAGTGTGATATACGTAAAAGTGATTTAGCTTTGAGGCCGACTGTACCGTCGATATATACAGGCTGTTGCTTGTAAGTATCGTGAGGTGTATACAGGGTGACATCTGAAAACAATCAGACGTTCTCGCATCACGTAGCGGCCGTGAGGTCTACGCTTCGGAACGCATTTTCGCTTTTAAACCCCTACAGTGGGAAATCGATGGTTATTCATAGAAGTGAGTCGGGGTGAGTAAGTAGTGACGGATTTAATGATAATTCACTAAGATATCATTAATATTATAATGTATAGGTTACTGTTTTTATACGACTTCAAAAACGGAGGTGTTTCTCAATTCGACCGTATATTTTTTTATAATTTTTTATGTATTTTATCTAAAAGTGTTACATTTCGAATCTATCTTAAACCAGGTTAATAAGTTTATTTTATTTTGTTACTAATCTATCTGTCCTATACATATAATTGCAAATAGAATAAAATATAAGCAATGATATAGCAGTAGGTAGCTAATAAATCAGAAGTAATCAAAAATCGGGAAAAACCATGACTTTGAATGAAAACGTACCGGATTACTGAAAACTACCTGAGTACAACATTTTTTTTGCAATTCAATTTTTTCATGGAAATCTTTTGGGGTGTATAGGCTTGCATTTACGTAAAAATCTCATGTAGGTATTTTATTTAAAACTCGGCAATGGATCTTTTGATGAAATAATCAATGAATTCTTGATCTAAAACTGACTCGCACGAGTAACTAACGATGGTAGGGCCCAAGTCACTCGCATATTACATCTAGCTATTGATTATCACACGGTTTCATTCGATTCAATTCACGGCGTTCCGAGTGAGTGACGATTTAATCGTAATCGATTTATATCATTCGAATACTTTGCAATTGTTTTTAAGCTAGAGTGTAGATTGTGTTGTTTTAAATACGTGAAGGGTCCTCGCTGCATCTACTTCAAGTTCATCTCACACTCTCAAGTTTAACCAAAAGGAAAACCGGTCAAGTGCGAGTCGGACTAGGCTCATTCCGTACAAAATTTGTAGTATATATTTTTGTTAAATATTTGTTGTTATAGCGGCAACAGAAATCATCATCATCTGTGAAAAAATTAACTATCACGTTTACAAAAGTACCCTACCACCGTGCTATGGTTTCCTCACTATCATTGTAGGATTCCAACCCATGACCTTCACCGCGCTATCCGTCAATACCACTGAGCTATCATCGTCTTATAAATTTAAAAAGTATACATGTAGGTATGTATCTGTTATTCAGTTTTCCAGTACAAGCTCTGGTGGATGGCCATACGTGAATAATGTTTATTTATTATGATTAGATTACAAAGACAGAATTATATTGGGGCCACTTATCATTCTGGACCCTACTTGGGGACCCAAGGGTGACACCACATTGGTCAGAATTCAATAATGTTTGTACATAACTCACATATAATAAGCTCTCGTGAGATACGGTCGCACTCACTGAAGTTACGAAAATAGCACTTGGTAATGATCTGTAAGAGAAACAGGTGGGTAGCCTGATGGTAAGTGACTAGATTTTCTTCTTGAGGGTTTATTGTAAGAATAGAAAAAATTATTTTTAAAAATAAAAAACAAAAACCGACTTCAAAACTGTAACCTATACCTATGTACAAACATAAACTAAAAAGTAAAGAATAATATTTTAATTTCAAAGCAAGAGCCTTAAAGGACAATCAACAAAATTATTGATATTTATATATCTATTTAATATTTATAAACAGTTCTTTTTGGAGTCGGTGCCAGCCAAGAAGAAGGACAGTTTTGAACTGGACATGAAGTGTTCATACGAGAAAACGTCTTACGACACCTCTCCTTACGGTAATGTTCCTTAGGTCTGCGCCGTCGCTCCCCTACTTTTCGAAAGTTTGTTACAAAGGCAGAATTAAACTGTCCTTCTTGGCTGGCACCGACTCCAAAAAGAACTGTTTATAAATATTAAATAGATATATAAATATCAATAATTTTGTTGATTGTCCTTTAAGGCTCTTGCTTTGAAATTAAAATATTATTCTTTACTTTTTAGTTTATGTTTGTACATAGGTATAGGTTACAGTTTTGAAGTCGGTTTTTGTTTTTTATTTTTAAAAATAATTTTATTTTTTAATTTTTAAAGTTTATTCCTTATTATATGTTATCCTAGGCAAAACTAGTTTGTCCTGAAATCGGGTCTGGCCGGTAAAATATAATATATAACTAGCGGGCCCGGCAGACGTCGTCCTGCCCTGAAATTAAAACAAATCTTGGAACTCGATTCCAGCGCCACCTACCGGGTCCAATTGTATTTTAAAACCATCGAAGAACCCATTGAAGTATACACACGAAATTTCATCCAAATCCAAAAAGTCACGCTCAACGACTCAGTTTGATTCACTAAGGTTTATCAAACGAGATAGAATTTTTTTCGTTTTTGTTGATTTTCTCAAAAAGTGCTTAATCAATTTCGACAAAATTTAAATGGGACCACCTCTGAAGTAAGATCTACCAAACAAAAAAAGAATCATCAAAATCTATTCATAATTGGCAGAGAAATCGAGTAACAAACATACAAAAAAAAAAAAAAAAAAAAAAAAAAAAAAAAAAAAAAAAAAAAAAAAAAAAAAAAAAAAAAAAAAAAAAACATACAGACGAATTGAGAACCTCCTCCTTTTTTTTGAAGTCGGTTAAAAAAATGAAGGCGATGATAGCTCAGTGGTAGTGACGTCGGATACCGCGGCGAAGGTCGTGGGTTCGAATCCTACAATAAGCTTGAGCTTTCGGTGAAGGAAAACATCGGGAGGAAACCATAGCACGGTGGTAGGGTACTTTGTAGTACCCGACTGGCTGGCTACCACGCGCAAGTTGAAGGTCAATCGCCAAGCACCTATTATATGATGTGTCATAAAAAACATAGAAAATCAAATATCACAAAAGCTTATCACAAGTAGGTACCTACGTCTCTTTTAACGAAGAAAACGTTTGGTATTGCTCAGTATTTAATGTAAAATAGCATCATCCAATCCCCTATAGGTACTGGGTGACAGCGTTTCCAAAAAACGCAATTTCCCCCTGATTAGTAAATTATTCATGAAGCCAACACCTCTGGGTTACTTTTGACCAACTCTACTAGCGATCGGATTTGCTCCAAGCTTTATTATACCAACTTTTCGGAGCCCCCGTTGCAGCGAAAATTGGATTAGTAAAAAGTTTCCTTTGATTTTTTTGGCTAAATTATAATTTTCTTGACACGGAGCCGAAACAAACTGTGCATGGTGTAAAGGAAATTCGTACTAATATTAAAAATGAAAAATTAACATGGTATGTCTGTCTGTCTGCTTACTTTACTTTACGTTGAGGTATGCAATGTCGCATTCAATCGAAGTCAAAAAAATGCCCAAAGATAGCACAGCTTTCGGCCACGGTTTCTCCCGCGTTTTCGAGCTGATAAGTCTATAGCATCTAGGGATAATTTATCTTCAAAAACGGGTCAGTAAGTTAGAGTTTACCTCCAAAAAATTATATTGTAGGCACTAAGAAAAGATTTTTGGAAATTTCTACCTAAGAGCGTAAAATGGATGAACGGTTGTAGAAGCACGAAATTTAATAAAGCTGCTTCGGGATACAAATAAATAATGCACCTACACATATATCGGCATGTTTCCAAATGTTACCCCTAAGAGGGCGAATTAGGGTTGAAAGTATAAAAAATACCAATTACGAAATGTTACAAACTTGAAATTTGGCAAAATTCAACCCTACCCAAAATGTACCCTGTAAATATGCGGGTGAAACCGCGGGGCGGACAGCTAGTTCCTAATAGAATAGATAAACAAAGTTACGTAACGACTAAAGACTCATTCACGCACTCAAACTCGTCGGAACTACAAATTAACAAATGTATACCTAGTAAGTATAGTTACATTCATACAGAACAAACAGACATTTCATGCTCAACAATCGTTTCCTCGAATAGAAATTATGCTAGTTATTATTCTACGGCTTGAATTTTGGTCGAAAGTTCAAATCCATGATCTTCAATATTGCTATACGTAAATATCAGGCGTTTTATTTTATTTAATGATTGGGTGACTATACAGTCATCCAATCATTAAAAAAAAGATTCCCTTCCCACACTGAAGAAGTATATTTTTTAATACAAGAAGTATTAAAAAAATAAAATAAAATAGATTCTGTTGTAATTGCACAGCATTGACGTCAATGTATCCAGTGTTGCCAACTATAATTTTTCAGGAAATCTGGAATAAAAGATAGGACACATTTTACCCTGGGAAAATATTAAATGGCACGAAAACGCGGGTGAAACCGCAGGGAACAACTAGACTACTTATCATATATCTGCGACATCTCCATTATGTTGCCTGCGTGAAGTTAATTAGTAGGTAGGTATACAGGGTGTAATCGTTAAGTGTGTCCAGGCGATGATTCCGTAACTATTACAGATATCAAAATAAAAAAAACTGATATCGAAAGTGGTACGTTACCTAATCAGTAAAATGACATCAATAACTTTTTTTTAAATCAAACCAGAAGTATCTAAAATTTTGATACTTATTAATGAAAATAAGGAAACTGAAACCTTTCTACTAATCTCATACTAAATGTATGGGAGTGTTTAATGTCAACATTTTGGATACTTCTCGTTTGATTAAAAAAAAGTTATTGATGTGATTTTACTGATTAGGTAATTAAACGTACTTTCGATATCAGTTTAAATTTTTTTCATATCTTAATAGTTACGGAATAATCGCCTGGACACACTTAACGATTACATCCTGTATACCTTTTTGCTAAATACCTATCAATATAAATGACAAAGTATTTCAAACACTATCTTCATAAAAAAGAGTTGAAAATAGGTCGCTAACGAAATATGTCATAATTTAAAAACCTTCCCCGGGAAAATTGCTAGAAAATTTCATCAATGAAAATTCTCAACATTTTATAATATACTTATTAAGCTGCCAGGAACTTGGCTTTAGCACGTTGGTAGCACTATGGCGGAAAAATGCCAATTAATTACGGTCAGATAGTAAGCAGAATTGAAATAAAACTGCGTAAAATTCAACTATATTTTTTTATATCACTAGGTGGTAGACACAATTCATAGCTTAAATAATCTAAGAATCTTTTTTAAAAACAACAACAGAATCTAATTCTAGAATAATGCAGATAATTAAAATTACCAAACATAAAATACCTTGTTATTTCTGTAGTCCAAATATAAAGAAATTCTATTGAACCTAAAAATCTCCATTACTTTCCAATAATGTACTAAAACGACAAACATTCATACAAAACATAAGTGTTAATAAAACTCCAGCGTCAAAACCTCCTAACCTATAAATACTATCACAAAAGTAAAATTCTTTGGAAAATCGCCGCCAGGGCCCATACTAAACCCTTAAACGACGCCCTGAAGGTTCCGCGACATAAAAGTTACCCTGAAATATCTGGTAGTTACTATCTGGCAACCGTAAATTGTAATCGGGAGAGCCTATCGATTTATGTCGACTAATAATACCGATTTGGAGGGATGAACTCAGAAATTGTCCCCATCGGATATCTTCGAATGTATGAAAACTGTGTGAGCTTAAAAGGATATTTTGCTTTATTGCATTGTTATATAAAATTTGATGGGATCTTTTTCTATGTTCTATGGCGCAGTTTTTACTTTGTCTCTGCCTATAGCAAGAATACTGGCAACATTTATTATTGTTATAAAAAATGCGTTATAAATTATGAATCTATTTTACCCATGTTATCTATTTGTCACAATAAAATATCTATGAAATTCTTAATACATAACAATGGCAGTTATTTCTTGCAATATTATTTTCTCTCTCCTTCAGTGTAGGACTTTATCCTTATAGTAATTTCAGCAAATATAAAAAAAAACTCTATTAGCCATAGAGTTTTTTTTTAACTTAATATAGAGACTAAAGTCGAGCGTTGGAAAATCCTGACAATCCGATTAAAACGGAAATATTAATCAATTAATACTAAAACCTGCACCCATGCGGAGCAGAAAAGGCCACTGGCATTATGTACCTAATAATACAATATTTAGAAATAATGTTGACTATAATTAACGGCAAAGCAACCAGCGTTCTCGTCGACGCGTCTTTGTGAATAGAGATTAATCACAATTTCCCTTCATGGTAGCATCGCACGAACTACATCGAATCTTGTTAGTGTTATATCCTTAAGTATAAACTTTAGTAAACAATTACTGTGGGTTGTGGGTAGAGCTGAAACTTCTCTTACAGATGTAGATAATGTTTAAAATACATACGGCACAATGTTTAAAAATTTTATTTTTTTTTATTCTGGATAAGCTTGTGTTTGACCACAATCTCACCATGGTAAGTGATGATGTGGTCGAAGGTGGTAAGCACACAAAGCCTAGATGGGAACTGGCTCTCAAGTGCAGCTATCGGAACACACCGATAGGTGCTTGGCGACAGGTTTTCAACTTGAGGGTGGTAGCCAGCCAGTCGGGTACAAAGTACCCTACCACCGTGCTATGGTTTCCTCACGATGTTTTCCTTCACCGAAAGCTCAAGCTCATTGTAGGATTCGAACCCACGACCTTCGTCGCGGTATTCGACGTCACTTACCACTGAGCTATCATCGCCTTAAAAAAAATTACCCAAAATGTTTGATGACTAAATAAACTAAACAGACTAAAAGGTACCAAGTTCTTGTAATAAAATAAAACAAAAAGATCTGTATCAAAGGGTACTATTTTAATAAAAAAAAGTTAATCTGTAAACAATTTCAAGCCGTCGGAGGCAATAGATATTTATAGTAAAATTTAAGACGATGCCGCCAACTCCAAGAAATATACATACATATAAACACTCGAAAAATATAACCCTCCTTCTGGCTCAATGGGGTAAATACACACTGAAATAGATTAGATATTCTTGGCGGAATCTTCTCAGTTTAAGTGTATCCCGAACCGGTGTTGGTAGAGTCCATTGTAAACGTTCATAAGTTATCTTATCAGAGCCTTAACTGAATGAGTTTAGATTTGGAGAATTTGATTGTAAAGGCCTATTTTAATATTGCTGGATATCTCTCAGGCCGCACTTGTAAGTTTTACTCACGTAAGTAATTTACGTAATTAACAAACGATACATTTTCAAATGTAAACACGCTTTGTAAGTCGCTTACTGTAATTTTTTAATACTTTTAAATGCAGCCGTAAGTTACTTACATAAAACTTACGAAAGCAACTTACAAGCGTAAGTTCGGCCTTATGTAAAGGAATATGGCGGCTTGACGTAAGTGTCAAACTGTAATTTAACGTTGGATAAGGTTTATCCAGCAAAATGTAACCAAACCAGACCCTAAAACTATTTAATCTGACCGTACGTCCGCTGGTTAATATCCCACTATGAAATCTGTCACAATTTTCTACTAGTGTGTGGAAATTTCAGTTAGTTTACCTCAAAAAGCTTTAGGACTTAACTTTGGCGCTTGGCAATAAGCCAGCCAAGTCTCCCGAGTAAAATAATACTTACATTCATACGAATTTCTTAAATTTTTCCGTTCTACTCTTTACGTGGACTGTTTTTAACTTACCTATTGGATGATGGATCACTTTTATTTAGTGTTTGTTGTTTGCAGACTTTTTAAGGCGATGATTTCTCAGTGGTAGTGACGTCCGACACCGCGGCGAAGGTCGTTGGTTCGAATCCTGCAATGAGTTTGAGCTTTCGGTGAAGGAAAACATCGTGAGGAAACCACAGCACGGTGGTAGGGTACCTACTCGACTGGATGGCTACCACCCTCAAGTTGAAAATCTGTCGCTAAGCACCTGTTGGTGTGTTCCGGCAGTTGCACTTGAGAGCCAGTTGCCTTTAAGGCATTCTAATAAGGTGTACGACACATTGGTAATCCCTCTGGTATTGCCCAAGGGTATTGCTAATGTCTATAGGCGACGGTAGTCACTTACCAACAGGTGACCCGCCAGCCTCGTTGTCACATGTAGCATAAAAAAATGGGAGCCGCTAGGCTTACTTTCAGGGAGGTGCATCTACATCTGCACACTATATATTATAGGTAGGTGCTATATATACTAATATTATAACGAGGAAAGATTTGTATGTAAGTATGTTTGTAACGAATTGGCTGAAAAAGTACTGGACCGATTTTAAAAATTCTTTCACCATTTGAATGCTACATTATTCCAGATTAACATAGGCTATATTTTATCCTGGGATAAGATAAGATCCCACGGGAACGCGGATAAAACCGCGCGGAACAGCTAGTTATCTAATAAAATATCTGGATGAGGAGGACATTCAATTTATTAAAATGTGATGAACTCTTGCGACTTATAAAATACTAGCTGTTCCGCGCGGTTTCACCCACGTTCCTGTGGGATCTTATCTTATCCCGGGATAAAATAATAGCCTATGTTAATCTGGAATAATGTAGCATTCAAATGGTGAATGAATTTTTGAAATCGGTCCAGTAGTTTCGGAGCCTATTCAATACAAACAAACAAAAAAATCTTTCCTCTTTATAATATTAGTATAGACAGAGAGTTGGTACATAATTGATCTGTACTACAGGCTGTTTAACTTTAACCCATCATATGTGATGCTTATATACAATTCAACATACAAACTGACTGTGTAAGTTGGCTCATATATTATTAGTTCGTTATCCTATGTTCCCAATCATAACGCGCCCCCTTGCGGCCATAATTCAATTTCATATACCAAACCCTGAATCGTAGTGGAGACTTGCAACTTGAAACTACGTCAGCATTACGTGGTATACTTCGATAGAAATGTTGTCTAAGTTTATTTGTATCCAATGATATTATACCTAAGTAGATAGGTTAACCTACACAGCATTAGATCTTAAAAAAATATCGAGAAATGGCACTGTAACTCACACATAAATAAATTAATATTGCAATATCCACACTACGGTGATACAACACAGGTCAAGTTAAGCTAATTAGCCATTCTTTAGCCCGCTAAAAGATTTATCGAGAAGTAGGTAGGTACAGGTGCAGTGAAAAGTGAATGTTTTCCATTCCTTTTCTTGTTAGGAATCATATTAATATTATAGATACGAAAGTGCTTGGTTTGACCTTTCACGAAGCAACAGATTGACGTGATCTTTTGCATATTTCATGTTAAATCCCGGGAACAGGTAAAACCGCGGGGCGGTACCTAGTTCATGCATATTTAAGGCGATGATAGCTCAGTGGTAAGTGACGTCGAATACCGCGGCGAAGGTCGTGGGTTCGAATCCTACATTGAGCTTGAGCTTTCGGTGAAGGAAAACATCGTGAGGAAACCATAGCACGGTGGTAGGGTACTTTGTAGTACCCGACTGGCTGGCTACCACCCTCAAGTTGAAAATCTGTCGCCTAACACCTATCGGTGTGTTCCGACAGCTGCACTTGAGAGCCAGTTCCCATCTAGGCTCTGTGTGCTTACCATCTTCGGCCACATCATCACTTACCATGGTGAGATTGTGGTCAAACAATCAGCCTATCGAGAATAAAAAAAATATATATTTAAGGTACTCGGAGTTATAGTTAAATAAACAATTTTTGGGTGGTTAATAATTAATGGACAGTATACTTTGTACTGTGGTAATACGATCTACCCCAAGTTTTAGATTAATTATGTATTTTGTTACAAAGTTGAAATCTTGAAAATTTGTAAGGATTTATTAAGTACCATAAAATGCTAACTTAAAATACTATATTAACAAATTTGGATGTACAAGTTACAATTCACCCAACATCGCTCTTTCTTGAAATTTTTTACTATGTGGCCAACTCAAAAATCGACTGAAACGAATCAGCTGTCCCGTGCATTTGGTTCAAGGTCGTTGAACTTCCGTGTGCTACTACAGGCGGCTTGTTTTTACCCGACTGCGCCAGAAGGAGGGTTGTGTTGTATGTATGTATTCTTTGGCACGCTGTGTAGGCTAATTCATGATATCTTTTACTGAAATGTTAATGCATCTTGTTAATGGTAAAAAATATGATTACTCCTTGTTCACTATTTAGTATCTGAAAGTGAATTACATAATTTTAGTCTATTTTTGAAGTTAATTCTCTAATGAATGTGTCATCATTTTATAAATGGGGTGATAATAAAAATTCTAAATATAAAAACCATATTATTTATTGAATAGTCCAACGTTAATTACAATTAATCACAATACGTATTTTACAATTTATATAATTCTCTATCTTAATAAATATTTCAATGTAGATTAATATCAGTAAGGCGTTTTAATTATTGAATGTAGGTATAATTTTTTAAATATAAATTTTAATTACCCATACGTATTGTCGTTCAATTTAATTATAAATAATATAACACGGGTTTTGTTTCATTCAAAATGTTTTAAAGTTGGTATTTAGTTCGTAGTGCTTGAAAATGAAAGGTCATCCTAAATAATTTTCTCATGTCTAGTTGGATGTTATTTTAAATTAATTAAATATTTAATGATGATACTTATAATAACCAGATAGGTTTAATTAATATTCTACAGAGACATTTCTTACAAAACTTATGTTATTAGATACGAGTTGAAAAGTTTAATGGATATTTATAAATTAATATACGCCTTACTGATAAAATCTAATAAAAATAATTAAATTGATATGGAAGAGTTTCTATAAATTATCTTAAATATTACAAGTTTGTTGGCATTTTATGGAATTTACAATAGTCTTTAGATAAATAATTTATTTACTATTTACAGGATTATACTCGGACTTCTTATGTTATCTCTGTGGCATCTGAAATAGAAATTAATTTCGTGAGCGAGCATTCAATACTGAGCATTTGATAGTAAGCAATCGAGAGAGTCTAATAGTTCACGTAGGGGTATGTATTACTTGTTATCTTTTGTCTAATGAAAAAAAAATTATGATTTTTTATTATAATATTATATGTAAGTATTATGACATGAATCGTCATAGAGGAATGCTTATGTTTGAATGCTTGAAGTAAGATACACACCTTTATAATACTTTTTTGGTCGCTTATTCAGATTTTTTTATTTATTTATGTTATCGTTACAAATTGTACCCGTAGATTACTTATTTATTATTTGTAAATAAACAAAATATTTAAAATAAGAGATTTAAATTGTAATATCCAGAGTAGAATTAAAAAGTTTCATAGAGGTTTTTCTGAGAATAAATTAATTTAATTTTAAAAGATTTGTAGGTTAAATCTATTATTTAGGTATACACTGACTTAATTTTGAATTTATACCTATATATTTAAAAGTAGCATATTATAATAATTATTTACATGTTTAGAATGTAGCACTAATATAATGCGTTAGTAAAATATAGTGTGAGAAAATACTGGTAATTTCTAGTAACCTTAAGAATCGATTATTTAAGGAAAATCATGTTATTTGAAAATTCAAACTGATATAAGTCATTCCTCACTTCCTGTCCTTGAAAATCTGTCACTAATAAAAATACTTTGGATTTGTATGCTTACCACATTCAGTCATTTTATCATTAGAAAGAAAGAAAGAAAGAAATATATTTATTGTGGCAAAACAAAAACATTAAATATGCAGTACAACAAAAAAAAAATAAAACATATTTTGCCCCAACACAGCTCCAACTCAGCATAAAGCTGGCAGCATTAACTGCAGATCAATAAAAAGGCAAGGTATGACATACCATGTTATCTTCAAGTGGTGGAGGACTATAAGAAGATTTGTGTCCTTCTTTGCTGGTCTCTCTGATGGTGTAGCTTTTGTTGTCACTCGACTCCAACACTACACGCGGCGGCTCGTTATCTGAACACAAAATAGTAATAGCTCAGTGGTAGTGACTTCGGATATCGCGGCGAAGGTCGTGGGTTCGAAACCTACAAGGAGCTTGAGCTTTCGGTGAATGAAAACATCGTGAGGAAGCCATATCACGGTGGTACTTTGTAATACCCGATTGGCTGGCTACTACCCTCAAGATAAAATCTGTCGCCAAGCACCTATCGGTGTGTTCCGACAGCTGCACTTGAGGGCCAGTTCTCATCTAGTCTTTGTGTGCTTACCACCTTCGGCCACATCATCACTTACCATGGTGAGATTGTGGTCAAACACAAGATTATACAAAGTAAAAAATGGAATAATAAAATATATCGATCGTGATTCTAGGATGAATATGATTTTTGATTTCAATAATGAAAAATGATGCGAAAAAATATCAAAAAAGAACAAGTATTTACAAAGATTAGCCTTTTTTAATCATCACCTACTCTGGGCATATTATAGTAGACAAACCTTAGTTCTTTAATTTGATTTTCTTAAAATGAAGTTCTTTGCATCAAACGGCTAAAACCAGCTCTGTACTAAAAGTATTTTGAATCTTACTCACCTGACTTAGGGTTCAATATGTCAGGCTTGGTCTCCAGCTTATCAGCTGGTGGGTAAGCTATGAGGTATCTTCTTCCGTTCGCGTCGACTTGCACCACGCTCTGTGATGGTCTCTTACTTGATGTGGTTTCGTTGCGCCTGGATAAAGGATTTTCTGACTTATGGCTTGACTATAAAAACCTGTCTTGTATGATTTTTTTTTGGTTTATATTGGTCATGAATTAATCTTGGAAGATAGCACTAAAACATTTCCAAACACAATTACTATCTATTGAAGCTATCAGACAATATTAAACTGCTTTGCAAAATTTAATTTTAATGAGTCTATAGTTAAAAAACTAAAAATAACTCGGCTACCACAGTTTGACATCATGAAATAATTTTATTTTTGTTAATAACATGATGTGATTAATTTTGATAGCCGTGACCAACAAATTATGAAAATAATTTGGATTAACTAATTTTTTTTTATTAATTTAAGGCCGCTAAATTAAATGTAAATGAAAACATGAAACGATGAATGTAGAATTTTGGAGTCCACTGACAAGAAAGATATTTAAAAAGCAATTTAAAACGTAAGTTATTCCATAATTTAAAATGCTATAACGTAATGTACATACATAAAACACCTTCAGACTTACTTGCGCACAGCTAAAACTGCGATAGCAGCAGCAGCTGTGATGATAGCGGCTAGTGCTGCAATGGCAGCTGCTGCTGGGAACTTGGTCTCCACTCTGGTTGTGCTTTCTAGTACAGATAATACGTGCTTGTTTTAATCTTAGAGTTCAGTAGAATTCACAACATGATTTGTAAACTATAGTATGAAAGTAATGTAAATGTTGAATCAGTGTATTTGTACCTACATTGAATAAAGGTAAAGGAAGAGTAACCGTGTCGAATTATTAGTCTGTCTGAAAAGGATATGATTCTAGGTCATATCTTTAGCCGGGATAAAAAGTATTTTATTTTGTCCGTATAGGTATCATTTGTGTGCCAAGTTTCATCAAAATCTGTAAGCTGTAAAACATCTTTAAGCATAAGATTATGGTGTAACGCTCACCTGCTCTTTTCTCTGAATCTCTAAAGACTAGGCTCCTCAACAGCACCGGGTCGGAAGCCCCCTTAATATTGCGAGCCGTCACAGCGAGGTCTTCATCGTCCTCCAGCGATTCCACTGCTGCCCAGCTTATGTTCAACCACACCACAAGATCTGGTCCGAATTTTTTTTTTGTTAAGAGACGTGAAGATTTTTTGAAGTGAAGTGAGAAAAATAAAATCTCATCTCAACATTCTTACTTAGATCACGATTTTTAGGTACCTAGTTTTAGGACGACCGTCCCATCCGGGAGACTCAAACGCAAACTGCAAACATATTTATTCAGTTTACGCCATGATAAGGATGTTATGAACGTTACCATTGCTTCGGAATGCACCTTAAAATGAGAAGACTCCGCAAAAGCCAAAAGTTTAAGCTCTTTGTGGAGTGTCCACAAAGATAAAATCTTTGATTAGGTGTTATAATAAAGTTACTTTAACCCACGGCTACGTTCTTGTTGAATAAGTGCCTCTTCAAACACTTAAGGGATGGGTACCCTTTCATCAAAATCTCTTCAGCCATTTATCCGTGCACCAGCCGACTAACATGGACTCAACAAATTATTTGAAAAATAATTATAGCTCACCTGATAATCCAGCAGTAGTATTGGCCAGCACCCTACTAGTCTCTCCCAGAGCATCTAGAGTGAAGTGCTGGCTTAGCCCCCCATCGTAGCCAGCCATGCATTTCACTGTTAGGAACGCTTCGCTGTTCTTCAGGATTCTGTTGGCCGTGCAGTTCCGAGGAGGCGAAGGCCGTGCTAATGGGGATAAATAAATAAGAATTCAATGATGGTAACGTAGATGATGCGCCAAAGATTTAGGTATTTTCCATTGGCTATAATTTCAATTTTTCATCTTATTAATAAACAAACCAGTGTAATATTAAGTCTGTAAAACTGAGGACAGAAATCCGAGATGTTTAAATGTCTTTTGAAAAATACGCGGACAAATTATTTCTGTTTTATCTTTACGTTTCATTTTTACGTTAATTAATTTGTCCATATTCGTTTTGTTTCCTCAGCATTTTTGTTACATAGCAGTTTAATTATTCTTGTTTCTACCTAAATTACGTTATGAAATTTTAAATTAGTAATTAGTGAATTAGCCCAGGGTGGCTTGCGGAAAGGAAGGTTAGGTACTCCAAAACTACATACAAACAAAATAGAATTACAGGAATCAGTATAAGTAATCTTTTTTTAAAGTATTATTACACATCGTACATCAAGTAACCAAACTTGAATGTACTTGTCTTATTGTTTTTTATTTTGTATACATTTTTTAATTTTATTTTGATCTGGCCAAGATATCCGTGGCGCCACTAGCTGGCCTCAGCAGAATACCAGCGCTGTAGCACAGATCTGTGCTGCCGCATAATGCTGAGCTGTGGCCATATTTGTCTTCACCTTATGTTAAAACCATTATATTATTGTGTTTGATGATTGGCAAATAAAATTTATTTCTTTCTTTCTTCTTTCTTTATTCCATGTAAGTATGTACTCCAAACATCCTAACTTTAGCTAACTTTACACTAGTGTTCGAAATTCGGACATAATTTTTTGTTAGAAAAAGCAACTTGATTTAAAAAAAAATGGTACATAGAAAAAAAAAAAAAAAAAAGGGGTACATAGTTTTTTCGACATGTAAGTAATTAAAGTTAGCGTCCATAAATAAATATTAAGTTTTAAGTAAATCCGACATACCTCATGAATTGATTTCATTATCAACATAAGGGGTTGATCGTAAAAAAGAAAGAAACTTAAGGGAGAGATAGTTTGTTGTCCTACCTACTGGACACGCTGTATGTGAAAATCGAATGTAAATGAAGTTGTTTGTAAATTGGGCTGCTATTTATTTTCCGAATAAAATAAAAAAATTGGTAAGTTATTCCAATTCTGAACCAAAATACAATTGAAATTCATGTTAAGTATCCACACTCAATACACAAACCGTAAAATGTTGGTACTTACATTGCATTCGCATTTTTAGCCCCCAAGTACAGTTTGCACAAAAAATGTGTCAGGAAGTGGAAAGTTGTAAGTTATGTTCAAGTTTCCTCGTTACTCCATTTCCATATCGCCGTCGATTCCTGATTTCCAAGCCAACTTCTACGCGACGAACTAAACTTGGTCCAACGTAACTTGGTCTGGCGTAAGGGCTAGTCCACATTATCGTGGTAATGGTAAATTTCAAGGCAGTGGTATACCTATAGCTTATTGGTAATGCGATTCTAACTAAGTATGTAAGGAATTTAGTTAAAAAAAATCAACTTTATTATTAGTCACCGTCAAAATTTACCTCGACTGTTTTTCCGTTTGGTATACACAAATTTTACAGTTTTAAGTGTTCTATTCTTATCAATAATATTTTTTTGTTTGCTAATATATAGAATGGCCAACAACGGCCACACTTGCCAACCAAATAGTGAGTATTTGCAAGTGTTCTATTCTTATCAATAATATTTTTTTGTTTGCTAATATATAGAATGGCCAACAACGGCCACACTTGCCAACCAAATAGTG
This sequence comes from Ochropacha duplaris, assembly GCA_951361185.1. Lineage (NCBI taxonomy): Eukaryota > Metazoa > Arthropoda > Insecta > Lepidoptera > Drepanidae > Ochropacha > Ochropacha duplaris. The sequence continues at coordinate 1,642,523 of OX592709.1, read as the reverse complement.
AGTATGTGCAAGTGTTCTATTCTTATCAATAATATTTTTTTGTTTGCTAATATATAGAATGGCCAACAACGGCCACACTTGCCAACCAAATAGTGAGTATGTGCAAGTGTTCTATTCTTATCAATAATATTTTTTTGTTTGCTAATATATAGAATGGCCAACAACGGCCACACTTGCCAACCAAATAGTGAGTATTTGCAAAAGTTTTGAAGTTATTGATGTTTGAACTAGGCATCCAAAAGGAAATAATTACAACTAGATACAACAAATAGATGTTCAAAAGATAATAATACTACTGAATTTGTGATGGTTATGTCATCACAACTAATCAATTACACAAATAGCAAAAATACCATATCTTGTGTTTTAATTATTTCCTGTTGTAAAAAATTATTTCCTTTTGGGTGCCTCGTTCAAACATCAATAACTTCAAAACTTTTGCAGTTAGAAAGATAATTTTACCAACGTTTATTAGAAAAATTAATCAATTTTTGATAAGGCGACTAAAAAAAGTAGATGAATGGGCCAGTTTTTAAGAAATTTAGATAAAACTAAAAATATATGTCAAATTTTACCTTGAAATTAGAATTTAGCATTTTTTTTTCTGCAAAGTTATGCTATTCACATTAGTTATCAGATAGGGCTTCAGCTTACAAAATTATAGCAGTTTAGCAACCGAAAAATAATTAAAATGGCTGACGTTTTAAGGGGGTGGGGTTTTGACCCCCCATGTGGGGTAGTTTTGTCGATGAAAATGATCATACTACATGCCCTTAAAGTTTCTGTAGTCGATGACCGGACAAATTGTATAATTAATAAATAATATATAATTATTAAATAATATATAATTAATTAATAATATATAATTAATTAATAATATATAATTAATTCATAATATATAATTAATTAATAATATATAATTATAGATTAATATAATCTCGATTGTGCACATAAGCCCTAACTTGGCTCGCTCGTATTTTAAAACGCGCTTTTGGTATTACCCGGTCACCGATCGCTTTGGGAATGTTTTAATTAAGTTTGGCCAATTATTAATTTACTAATTTTGTCGTCGAAGTCCCCGTTATCTTGTTTTGATTTCCGATATTGGTTGTATTATGATTAATTGTGTTTTGATTACTTTTTCGTATCTAGTTACTTTGTTTTAATGATGTTTTTAACTTTTCATTTTATATATATTTTTGAAAAGTAAACTACAGTCTCGGATTGTTTTTTGAATATTCCATTAACGAGATATTGATATCATGTTATATCATAATATAGTAGGGATATAGTGGACAATTTATGTAATAAACTTTTTCAACACACCTGCTCATAAAGTGGCTCTAATTTCACCGCAATCAGGCACATAATGACACCTGTAATCAAACTGTGACTTTTTCATTGCTATTATTCACAAGTGAGTTACAGGGTATTTTTTTAAATTTATTGGTTGAGTTGCTTTGTTCTTAAGAAGATCGCGTTCAATAGTACAAATAAATTAATGTGCCTATTGCTCATTTCATACAACTTCGTATTTAAATAGATAATTTCAACTTGCACGTTTTTAATAAATAAAATTTTCACTCAAATATAACATTTGTTTTCTCTGTAATAAAGAAAACTTTGAATTCATCATTTTGTACGTGGCTAAAACGCTATCCGCGAAAAGCCAAAAAAATAAAACCTCATTATTTTAGTCTATGGCTGATCGCCATTGTTAGATAGCATAGGAGCGCATAGGAAAACCGATTAATTTTTCCCGCAATTGCAAAAAAAAAATCCTCAACTCGTTTTCACTGTTGAAATTATAGTTATTTTCTTCACAAGTGTGTTGAAAAACGTCGTATGATATACGTGTGTATTGATGATTACCGTCCTCGGCTCTCTTATGACCCTCATGTAATCACCAACATTACACACTAGTACCATAATGTACCATTCTACTACATTTTGTGAATCATCAGATTTTATATGACATTTCAGAACATAAAGCTTGCTTATTGAATCGAGAGTGAAATAATTTTGAGAACTGAGTTTTAAAAAAATATTTAATCACAATAAACCCTTATCAATTCCACGAGCCACAGTGTACCCCTCCATACATTTTAATATAAATATTTTCTCGTCTGGCAATAAAATTAGTAATTTCCACGGTGTTCGCTCTCGAGTCTCCTTCGCTGTAAAGACGATTAACTTTTGTTTTTACGATGCTGACTGTACGTGCACTGTGCAGGTATAGTCAGCTGTTTTAGTGCTTGTTTTTTTTGGGTACGATCCTCGCTACATTTTAAACTTTGTAGGGTTCCGTAGGTACTCAAAAAAAGATTAAAATCTTTGTCAGCATAAATCTGTACGTCACATCAATTTACTTGTAAATTATAACCACATAATAGACAATTTATAACGGCGATATCAAACAAATTATGCACATATAATTACATACATAATAAACGGTTATAACCACTATAAAACCATGAACAAAACATTGTTAAAAATCATGGAAGTAGCCTAGTTCCCAACATGTGCATGATGTTTTTTCGTTTACGTTTAACACCCCATTTAGAGTAATAGTTTGGATAGATCTTAAAAACATACGCCTTAACAAACAATTGAGATCCTCCTTTTGGGGTTCCGTACCCGAATGCTAAAACCGGAAACCCTATTACTAAGACTCTACTGTCCTTCTGTTTGTCTGTCACCAGACTGTATCCCATGAACCGTGATAGCTAGACAGTTAAAATTTTCACAGATGATGTATTTCTGTTGCAGCTATACAACAAGAAAGTACTAAAATTAAAAAAGAACTACAAAATTTGTACGGAACCTTCGGTGCGCGAGTCCAACTGGCACTTGACTTTTTTTATATCAGTTATTAATCTTGGTCAATAGTAGCTACATTATCCTCGAAAACACGGCGAAGCTGGTTTTAAATGTAATAGGTAATAGTTGAACTTTTTGTTTTCTAAATTAATCTCAAATACGCGATATTTGTTTTAGAACGACATCAGCGCTGTGACGGCAAATGAACGTTTTATACGCTGCGGTGTGGTGTGGCGAACGTAAATTTATGGATTAATTTTAAAATGCAAGCGCCATATTGAGGTAGTGCAGGTGACGCTTGTAAAACGGTGTATTATGTTGAAAATAGTTTTTGTGCATACGACATTATTGGAGATGCAAAGATCGGTAAAATGAGATTTTGCGGTAAAATTTACCGGTAAAAAGCAGCCAAGGAAATCGCGGTGTATTTTGGCAAGTCTCTTCTAAGTTCTGTAATTCACATTTGGTTACATTTTCTTATTAAGACTGGTTAACTAAAGACAAAAGATTCAGTTACTTTTTATTGTTTGATTAGCTGATTTGATTCCCCTAGTTTCATCCAGTTTTCCTATGATAAAAAAATATTCTGTTTTATTCCGGAACATGATCTATATCTGTGCAAATTTTGATCAAAATTTGTTTTGTAGTTTCTACATGAAAGAGAAACAAAAATATTTAATCCAAATAAAATTTCTGTTACCTAAAATATTTTTCTAAAATAAATACTTAAATAAAAACGTTAAATAAATAAAAAGTATTTACGTCTCATTAATTTCAGTCGCAAAATATATGTTATAAATGTAGCAACACTAATATAAGCGAAATTCTTAGGATTTTCGGGTATCGACGATGTTTTCCATTTACTTTTGCAGCGTGAGTGGGCATTTATACTTCGCTAACCCCTACGAATTTAATTGGGGAATTTAGATATGTAAAGGGCTCTTTACATATCTAAAAATCATACTTTTATAAGTTAACATTAAAGGTCATAGCCCACTTATACAACTCCGCTCCCACCCGACACATAAAATATCATTCAAACATGAGCTTCAGGGCCCTTTAGATTTAGTTTATATTGGCATAAATTAGCAGACAGCGAGCTTACTTCAGACTGCTCGGTAGTTGACTTTTAGTTTAGGGCGGTATTGGAGCAGAGTCTTGTAAGTGGGCTATGACATTTATACATACCAGCAGGTACAATTTGGAAGACACACGGTCGTTTCTGTCGTCCAACCGCGTTGGTAGCTCGGCACAGCAGCGCGCCGTAGTCGCGCTCGCTCGCCGCTCGATAGCGCAGTTCACTCGCCGTGCCGCCTGTTGACACTGGGTACAAACTGTGTGTTTATATCTATGCTTGTTACTCGTGTTGTGTTGTCATAACTCAAATGGATTTAGATGAGATAGATTTATGATCCATATAAATATCCTGGGAAATCCTTCACACGGCCATAGACTTTTTTGAAATAATATTTTTTTTATTGTGACACTTTTTGGTGTAATTTAACGTGTCAATTTACAGGAAAACTACCATTATTTGGGTTTGGCTTTGTCTGTACAGTTTTTACAACTTAATACGGAACAACCAGTCATTTTTCTAGATGTCGGTTGAAGTCCAAAGGCAATAACGGTCGATCGCTGACTAAATGAAGTCAAATAGAAAGCAGACAAATTGACTGCTTTTTGACTAACTTTGAAACGCGAAGTTTTTTCTTTTATGTCACAAGTGACAACGAGGCAGGCGGGTCACCTGATGGTAAGTGACAACCGTCGCCTATAGACATTGGCAATACCAGGGGATTGCTAATGTGTTGTACACCTTATTACAATGCCTTAAAGGCGAACTGGCTCTCAATTGCAATTGCCGGAACACACCAACAGGTGCTTGGCGACAGATTTTCAACTTGAGGGTGGTAGCCAGCCAGTCGAGTACTACAAAGTACCCTACCACCGTGAAGTACGTACAAATCATGTTATTATTACCATATCTAGCAGGTGAGACCTGAAAGCTCTCTCCGCTGTTGTTGAACTGCCAGTAGAATGTGACGTCAGCGGGGTCGGCGTTGACAGTGCAGCGTACTCGAAGAGGCTCGTCGAGCCGCGCGCCAAGCAGCACGGGCGAGGGCTGCGCGCATACTGGAGTGTCTGTGTGTCACGGATAACTTTTAACCAATTTTTAACAACTTCACACACGTCCATTTGATCACAAACTAAGCAGAGCTTGTACTATGGAAACCAAATAACTGATGGCTTTTATAGTCAGCAACACGTTGGCAATCCCTTTAGTTTAGCAATTATAAAACAAGTGACAAGCACGCAGGCGGGTCATCTGATGGTAAGTGAATACCGTCGCCAATAGACATTAGCTGTACCAGGGGGATTCTCAATGTGTTGTGCACCTTATTATAATGCCTTAAATGCAACTGGCTCTCAAGTGCAGCTGTCGGAACACACAAACAGGTGCTTGGTGACAGATTATCAGTTTAAATGTGGTAGCCAGCCAGACGACTAGTACAAACTACCCTAGCACCGTACTGACAAAGCTATTTTACTTACATTGCACCCTCAAATATACTGATTGGCTATTCGATTCTCCCATCTGGTTGGATGCCCTGCAGGTGTACAGTCCACCATCTCGCTTGGTAACCCTCTGCAGGACCAGGGATTTGGTGCTTATGAATACGCCTGAAGACATGTTTTGGCTTACCAGGACATCCTGCAAATTAATAGCTTGTTAGTAGTAAAGTTAGGTCTGGGGGAATCCCTGTGTTACGGTTAAATCCCTATCCCTAGAGTTCCAACTCAATGTGAATTAGATGCTTTATCATTTCTATCACCAATTATTAATATAGTTAAGTTTAAGTCTCAGAAAGTATGGTACAACCTACATCTAATTATGGTGTTTAAATCGGATGAATAGCGGTTATTCCCCTATAATATTCGTATTTCTTTCACTCCCTGTTTTAGCTAGATTGTATGAAAATACTCCTCATAAGCAAATTTCGAATTACATTTCGACAAAAGCAGATACAACAACATAAATTGAAAGAAGGAAAGTTCTAGAAGAAATAGAAGAAAGACATAACCCATGACTCACTCACGTTATGGTACCAGGAGATCCTGTGCTCTTTTGGGTTGGCTCTGATGTTGCACTCGAAGTACACATCGTCTCCTTCCTTGATATCGTTAGGGTTGAGGGTACTGCCCAGGGACATCGTCATGACTGGCTTATCTGTAGAAATATCGTTTGGGGTAAGGAAAGGGGCGCTATCTTAAGTAATCTTCTTTTTTTTACTCTAGCGTAAGCTTGTGCTTTGACCGCAATCTGACTATGGTAAGTGATGATGTGGCGAACTATGGTAAGCACACAAAGCCTAGAAGGAAACTGGTTCTCAAGTGCAGCTGTCGGAATACACCGATAGGTGCTTGGCGATAGATTTATAACTTGAGATTTTCTACCACCGTGCTATGGTTTCCTCATGATGTTTTCCTTTACCGAAAGCTCAAGCTCATCGTAGGATTGGAATTCACGACCTTCGCAGCAGTATCCGACATCACTACCGCTGAGCTATCATCGCAAAAAAAGCTATTTTTCAAGTCTGCCTGTTTTTTAATTTTTAAAAATGATCTTTTCTTATTTCAAAGACAATCCAATAATAAGCAGCTTACAAACAACGCTCATCCTAAAGGAGTCTTCCAGAGCTGCCCTCAGAACTGGGTTATCAGCTCTGCACCTGATCATTGCTCCATCGTCTTCTGGTTGCGGATGCATTGTCAGCCAACTGACTGTTGTTGTTTCGTTTGTGTACTGCGTTTGCTGTTGACAAAAAAGATCTTATTACTATTACGACAGATTACAGATATGAACACATTACTTACTTGTTCAGGGTGTTATAATTCTGTCCTATCCTACTATAATATTATAAATGCGAAAGTATATTTGGATGTGTAGATGTTTGTTACTCTTTCACGCTAAAACTGCTGTATGAATTTTAATGTAAATTGGCACACAGGTAGATCATATACTGGAAAAACATATAGGATACTTTTTATCCCGGGAAATTATAAGACCCCTCGGGAACACGGGTAAAACCGCGGGGCGGAAAACTAGTTTAGTTATAAATATGTATTTGTGCATCCAAAGAAACAGAGAAACATATTGAAAACTAAACGAGTGTCAATATTATAAATGTGAAATTTTGCATCTTTAGGTATATGGTTGGATTTTTGTAACTCATCAAAAAACGGATTTTGATGAAACTTGGCACACAGGTAGATCATATCCTGGATTAAAACATAGGATACTTGAGATCCCTCGGGAACTCGGGGTAACTGCGGGGGACAGATTGGATAGTCTATATTAATATTTGGCTCTGAAACTACTGAACCGATTTGAAAAATTCTTTCACCATTAAAAAGCTACTGATGAACATAGGCTATATTTTCCCAGGAAAAGATATGAACTCACGAGAAAACGGGTGAAACTGCGGAGGACAGATAGTAGTGAATAAACTGATCATCCGAACCTTTCCTCTAGTATATTTTCTATTCTCCTTGAACCAGGTGATCTGGACCGGGGGTCTACTTCCGTGTGAGATACAAAGCAACGTCATTTCAGCATCAGCTGACATCTGACCTGGTTTGTTTGTAATGGTTACTGACGTCGGACGCACTGAGGACAAACATTATCATTATCATTATCATTTGACGTTAGAGATATAGTGACAACTATCAGCATCACGGATAAAGCTTGCCATACACATAGATATGCACGGTGGTAGGGTACTCGACTGGCTGGCTACCACCCTCAAGTTGAAAATCTGTCGCCAAGCACCTGTTGGTGTGTTCCGGCAATTGCACTTGAGAGCCAGTTTCGCCTTTAAGGCATTGTAATAAGGTGTACAACATATTAGCAATCCACTGGTATTGCCAATGTCTATAGGCGACGGTTGTCACTTACCATCAGGTGACCCGCCTGCTTCGTTATCACTTGTGACATAAAAAAAATAAAAAAAAAATAGACGGCGCTACCATCCTATTAGATCAATACCACGCTCAATCGTCAACAAAAAAAAAAAAGACAGATTTTTTAAATTCTGGATAAGCTTGTGTTTGACTACAATCTCACCATTGTAAGTGATGATGTTGCCGAATTTGGTAAGAACACAAAGCCTAGATAGGAACTAGCTCTCAAGTGCAACTGTCGGAACACACCGATAGGTGCTTGGCGACAGATTTTCAACTTGAGGGTAGCCAGCCAGTCGGGTACTACAAAGTACCCTACCACCGTGCTATGGTTTCCTCACGATATTTTCCTTCGACCTTCGCCGCGGTATCCGACGTCACTTACCACTGAGCTATAGCCTTGAAATTATTAATTGAGTGTACTTACAATGCATCTCAACTCTAGCAGTTCTCTCGTGAGGACTCAGCAGCGGTGTGTTGGTGGCCTGACACCTGATGCTGGTGTTCAACCAGCTCCTCTCAGCACCACCGACGCTGATCCTGCTGACAATCACCTTGCCATCATTCTTGAGCACCGTGTGGTCTTCTATTTGCTTGTTATTGATCATCCAAGTTAGCGTGGGTTGGGGACGACCTGCGGAGATCATTTGTTTTAGAAAAGGAATACTTAGCAGTATTATTTCACCTGATGTTAAGTGAATAACGTCGTGGTCATTAGCAATCCCATGTGTTGTCGACCTTTTATAATGACTAATACACCACGTTTCTACACGATATATTATTTCTGCACCGAACGTTCAAGTTCATTATTGTAGAATTCGATTCTGATTCTGATTCTTAGCTATGGACATAGGCGAGGGCAAGTAAAATTTCTTGCTTTGACCGTGGTGGTAACATGAAACACACGTTAAAACTTCATCGAAATGTGTAGTGCATAAAAAAAATACCTACTTATAAAAATTTTACTTATATGCATAACTTATTTATATTAAAAATATTTTATGTCAAAAATTAATCGAGGCCTCGGGTGACCGGCGGGCGGGGAGCTTTTTCCGCCATCGCATCAGCTTGGCCATCCAAAGAGGAAACGCTGCCAGACTTCTGGGAACCTTGCCGATCGGCGGCAGCGGCAGCCTCGAAGAAGTTTTTTATATGTTATAATTGTACATTTGTTGTAAATAAAATAATTATATGTACTTATTTATTATCAGATATTACAACCAGTAAAACAAAAAAAAAACTATAAAATTTTATAGTAAGGTAAGATATACATAATACGATTTCCCGAAATATAATTATCACGAATTCAACCCTAATTAGTGAAACTGTGAAAGCATTTAACAGTTTTTATCACGATAAAAATTACATTGTATATTTATGACAATTTAAGCCAGAGTATAAAAAACAAATAAAAAGCCTGCGGCCACGGGGAACTACACAGTGAAATACCATTTTAAATTTATGCAAAATTCGTTTGTGATCTGGAACAAAAAAATAAAGTGACACAACGCGGGAAAAGATAGCGTTGTTCATATGACCAATAGTGAAATAGCTGAATATTAATAGGATTTTTATGGCCGATGTCCTGTGCAGACGTGTTTTTGACATTTTTTTATTTTTATTCTGGATAAGCTTGTGTTTGACCGCAATCACACCATGGTCAGTAATGATGTGGCCGAAGGTGGTAAGCACTCAAGCCTAGATGGGAACTGGCTCTCAAGTGCAGCTGTCGGAACACACCGATAGGTGCTTGGCGACAGATTTTCAACTTGAGGGTGGTAGCCAACCAGTCGGGTACTACAAAGTGCCCTACCACCGTGCTATGGTTTCCTCACGATGTTTTCCTTCACCGAAAGCTCAAGCTCATTGTAGGATTCGAACCCACGACCTTCGTCGCGGTATCCGACGTCACTTACCACTGAACTATCATCGCATTAAATATTATCTATCGATAAGGGGCAGTTATAGGTACTAGATCTTTTTAAACTTCTTAAGCTTGTGTTTGACCGCAATCACACCATGGTCAGTGATGATGTGGCCGAAGGTGGTAAGCACACAAAGCTTAGATGGGCTCTCAAGTGCAGCGGATAACACCGATAGGTGCTTGGCGACAGATTTTCAACTTGAGGGTGGTAGCCAACCAGTCGGGTACTACAAAGTACCCTACCACCGTGCTATGGTATCAATATTTTCCATCATCGCTTGTAAGAATAGAACCAACGACCTCAACGCATTCAAAATGAATATCACATTTGTTTTTTTATGTCACTAGTGACAACTAGGCAGGCGGGTCACCTGATGGTAAGTGACTACCGTCGCCTATAGACATTAGCAATACCAGGGGGACTGCCAACGTGTTGTACACCTTATTACAATGCCTTAAGGACAGGGGCAACTGGCTCTCAAGTGCAACTGCCGGAACACACCAACAGGTGCTTGGCGACAGATTTTCAACTTGAGGGTGCCATCTTCGCCTTACATTATGATCAAGGAAAATGTCTTCGTTTATATCAAGTCTTAAATAAATAGCTGGGAGTTTATTTGAGTCTTATTTCGTCAGATCAAACGTGAAATAACTCAATATAAAGCATGTCAACAATTCTGTATAAGAATTTAAAAAAAACGGGCTCTCTATAAAACCAGTCAAAACTCGCCAAAACACGGCAAAAGAATGAATTTTAACGAGCCCTCGTAAATATTGGCAGATTGCCGTAATCCGGAAGTAAAATGTCGAAACTTCGCGAAGTTTCTTATTTCTTGTAAATTTGTGGAATGTTTTCCTACTTATTACGTTTTCGGGAACGATTAATTTTGGTGATGTTTTATTGAAGCTCAATTTTACGGATTGTTAACATAAAGACTTTATACAGTATTAATGTTAACAATCCGTAATGTTTTGTAAAGGATAAATAGGTACCTACTTACATGGGCGGTCACACAACTCATCAAACCTGAAGGTGCCGCTGTGAAGGTCGTGGGTTCAAATTCTACAATGAGCTTGAGCTTTCGGTGAAGGAAAACATCGTGAGGAAACCATAGCACGGTGACCACGGTGGTAAAGTACTTTGTAGTACCCGACTGGCTGGCTACCACACTCAAGTTGAAAATCTGTTACCAAGCACCTATCGGTGTGAACACGTCGGAACCGACGGCTGCACTTGAGAGCCAGTTCCCATCTAGGCTTTGTGTGCTTACCACCTTCGGCCACATCATCACTTACCATAGTGAGATCGTGCGTGGAGGGCCACGCGAGGCGGTGATACCTCCCCCATACCTTCCTATACCCAACAATCATTCCCACAAGTTTTAAAAAGATGACCCAAATTTTAAACGTTAAATTTATATAAATTTAAATCAGAGTTATTTAATTGGTTATTAGACATGTGTTTCTATTCTCTTCAAGCATTTATTGACCATAAAATGTGAATATGATTATAATTTGATAAGATACAATTGGATTTAGGCATAAGACTGTTATTTAATTTAAGCTGAATTTAATAATTTGTAATTTAATTAATTCATAATTTTACATAAATCATTTCTACACCATCAATAATGGTAGAATACGTCGTCGGCCGCTTTATTACTTTATCAACAAATGTACCGTATTCTTTGAAATAAATTATTATTATTATAAATATCTGACGTTCTCGAGGAACTAGTGTAAATAGCGTGAGTGACAAATGCCGGTTAAAGCGAGTAAATAGCGAGCGATATTTATCAACTGCGCCCGCTCGTTTGTTCACATTACCCGGACAAAAGTGCTAATGTAACTCTTTAATGGAATAAAGTGATATACAGGGCTGCGTGGTGGCTTTTCTCACATATATTTTCATTTGCCACACCGCGATGTCGTTTCATAGGGCAATTTTTCAAGGAGATATAGGGGCTGGGTTTACATTTAGCGGGACTGTATTGATTTTTTTCTTATTAACAGTCAGTGGTATGTGGTTACCTCTTTTGTGGACTTTTAAAATACTAAGGGAGATTGCTAACGTGTTGTCGACCTTTTACTTGGACGTAGCTCGCAAGTGCAATAGGGTATTTGACAGGTTTTAGAAAAGTATCTAAAATTGTTCATTATAGCAAAATACAGTTTATTGCCGGCTCTTCTCAGCAAAAGCAACCTTCCGAACCGAGCATTTAGAGTCTGACTATTCATAAGTGCCTGTGAAGGCCTATTTGGATGAATAAACAATTTCATTTCATTTCATTACATTTTCAATTTGATTAATTCTTTGTGAATTTCTCTATCCAAAGGTGCCAGCTGAAAATCAGCGCTGCTGGTATCAGCAGCACATGCTGAGTTGGTATCCTTTTGACAGCACACCTTCCGTTAACGGCGCGAGAAATGTATTTGTCTTTTTTTTTCTAATTTTCTTATTATTATTTCTTTAGAATTTATTTTTGTTTTCTCCTTTGCTGTCAATAAATGATTTTCTATTCTATTCTATTCTATTCTATTAAAATTACCATCAAAATTTATATTAATAAAAAGGCCACTAAAGCGTTTAGGCGCCATAATGCCTAGGTCACGTGATATCATGACGTCACCTGCTCGTAAACAAACTTTTAGTTGTTAAAATATCTTTCAAAACTTTACTGTTTCCATTTTGCTGTGACAAGCAGGTGACGTCACACTCAGAATCGGCCAGTACAGCGTTTTAAATCACGTGGTCAAACATTAAAATTTTATCGTTATGTTTATGACTTCTTATAAACATCATAGATATTTTCAAATATTACGATGGCTAAATTGGTTTAGTTTCAACAGTTTTATCAATATTTAAACAGCTAAACAGTACTTTTATCTAGAAAACGCGAGTGAAACCGCGGGGCGAAAGTTTGTATTCAGTAAAAAAAATGTGTAATAATATAAACAAGAAATAGAATTTCTTTCTCAACAGAAAACCAAATTACTAACTCGCTACCACTAGCACCACACCCTATAAGGAAAACTTTCTTGTTTTTCGGCTAGAATTACTTATTTAATATGTTCTCTTGCTTTATTCATGACGTTCCCACTTCTAAATTGGTCTTATTGAAGCGAAATTTGATAAACTCACCTAATTTATAATGTTTTGAGTAGAGCGAACGGTCTATTCAATTTGTTCGGGTAAATTAAGTGGGTCACATCGGTTTTCTTTTGAGATCAATACTACGATAAAAATAATATATATATTTTTTTTATTCTGGATAATCTTGTGTTTGATCTCATCTCACAATGGTAAGTGATGATGTGGCCGAAGGTGGTAAGCACACAAAGCCTAGATGGGAACTGGCTCTCAAGTGCAGCTGTCAGAACACACCGATAGGGTACTTTGTAGTACCCGACATGCTATGGTTTCCTAACGATGTATTTCTTCACCGAAAGCTCAAGCTCATTGTAGGCTTCGAACCCACGACCTTCGCCGCGATATCCAACGTCATTACCACTGAGCTATCATAGCCTTAAATATTTATGTTTAAAAATAAAATACTTACGTATCTGTGGTTTATTCGTTCGAATACGTATCTAATTCCATTCAATAAAAATATGACACAGAAACACATAATCCCGCTGTTATTGCTAATGTCTATAGGCTGTCACTTACCATCAGCTGACCCACCCATGAAAATACAATTAATAGTTAAAAAAAAATGGAATAATCATTACCAGATTTAAATTTCACTAGGCTTCGGATTGCGGTTTGACGCGCATTCACGATGGATGTTATATTATCCCGGGATAAAAGGTAACCTATAAGTTATTTCAGGTTATGATCTTCTTATGTACCAGATTTCACCCAAATCCATTAAGTCGTTACAGAGTTGAGTGATCAAACACACAAACATTCGCATTTATAATATTACTAGTTCCGCGCGGCTTCACCTTCGTTCCCGGGAAATCTTATATTTTCCCGGGATAAAAAGTATCCTATGTTTTATTTCAGGATATGTTCTATCTGTGTGTCAAGTTTCATCGAGATCAGTTTAGCCACTCTCGAGTTACAAATGGTGTAACTAAACCGACTTGGTTTCATATAAAAGGATAGTAATAAGTAGTGTTATGTTGTTTGCATTGACAGTTTCATTGCATTCGAGGATGGGACGGTCGTCCCAAAGCTACAAGCTTCCAGGAATTCCATAGAAGTTACTATTTTCATCTTCAGTATTTTTTTAATACACAAATTAATATACGTAGCGCTAACTGAAGACGTCAAACTGAAATGAGTTATTTCTTCTTTAATTAACAGTCTCTAAGTTCAATAGAACGAATGATTGATTGTAGAGAACGAACGAAAGGAGTTCTGAAGTAATAGAAGTGTTTTGATAAATGTCCTGAAAAACTGGAAAGGAACTAGAAATATTTTTCAGGGTGACCTATTAAGGGGGGTTAGGGGGAAACCCTGGTGGGTAGCCGTCTTATACTCAGCGAAGAAGCGAATAATTTCTTAGTTGAAAAGGCGCAGTGTCTATTGATAAACTGGCTGTCAGCTTAGCCTGGTGCTATGACCATCAAGTTCCAGCGCTGATATTCAGCAGAATGTTGCCTTTATTTATATTTTATTTGTTTTTGATGAACAAAAAAGTCTATACAAATGCACCTAAAATATTTGATTAAATAGTAATTAATAATTAGTTTATAATTTACTAGCTCCCCCGCGGTTTTACCCGCATTTCCGTGGGATCTTTTCATTTTTCAGGTTACTATATAGCCTTTAACACTCACAGATAACTTGGGTTTCTATTGGTAAAAGAATTTTCAAAATCGGTTCAGTAAGTCCAGAGATTACCCCCTACAACCTCACAAACTCACAAATTTTACCTCTTTATAATAATAATTTGTACAGTCTTATTTTGATTGGGATAGAAGGCTTTTATCTTCTCGTAGTCTAACATCTGTGTTAGGGGTGTACTTAAAAACTTTCATGATCAAGTCAATTTGTCGTATTTATCAAAACTTGTAAATTGTAAAAGAAAAGCCTTTGTAATAAATGAAACATAATTTCAATTTTCAACTAATTATGTTAAAGAATATTTTTGTTCATAAACAAAGACAATTTAGTTATCGTTTGATTTATCGTTTGATTTTAGTTAAAGTGATTTTGTGTTTATACTTAATAACTGAGGAAGAAAGTCCCAAAGGATTCTGGACATAATCGATGGAAAAAGTTCTCGATAGTGACCGACCGAAGTTTCTGTTTCGGTTTCGGCCAGTTTCAGTTTCAAGTAGATACGGGAGTAAGCATCGGTGTAAGAAATGTTCCTTCTCCACGGCTCCATCTATCTTCGGTTCTGCAGTTTAAGCGTGAAGAGGTAAAAGACAGACAGACACAATTTCGCATTTATAATATTAGTATGGATATCTGTGGTGTTTTGTTCAATAAAAATCAATCTAAGTGCACAATTGGAGTGCAATGCAAGGTCCCAAAAAGTCCTTGAATAACACCACTAAGGATTTAGTGGTCACGACATATCAGACGACGTAAATGATATAGAAGTTCTTCCCCGGGCCTGTCCGAAAGAAAACAAACAATAAAGTGACAGATGTAAGAAGAGTGTGGTAAATAACCAGCCAAGAGAAACATTCCTATCGATGGCTGCAGTACTTTAAAACTTCGACTTGAAATGCCAACGCTTCCTCCACCTATTAAGAATCACTGTTCAGATATTTTTCAAACAATGGAAACCCAACATTCTTTCAAACATTCTTCGATAAGGTAAAATATCCGCTGAAAGAAAAACATAATAATATGTACTACGTTTACGAGAGAAATGCGTCGAAACGTTCGCCCGTACAGAAACGTCATTTGTACCGCTAATAGTTCGTATTTCCCGATTTTACCCCTCCCCATTCTCCCCTATGCTATTTCTCGGTAGAGTGTGTTCTTTTGTGCGCCTGTCTGCTTGACGGATGTCATAACTATTCTCGGGAACCGATCTTTTGTTAGTTTGTATTGAATTTCTGTTTTGTTTTGTGTAGCAATTTTTTACACATTTTTTTTGCAAGAGTAAAAATATAAAAGTAGGTTGTTTTATCGGAATATATTGGTGTTGAAATTCGTTTGAGTGATTTCAGTTATTCTGAATAATGAATGCATTGAAAAACTGCTGTTTCTGTGTCGCACACTGTTTTGTACATTTTGATTTAAAATATTATTTTATATTCAGGAACAACACATTTCTTTTTTCTTTTTAACGAATTTATCATCCAATTGTTAAAACACTATCCCTTACTCCTGTACTCAGAAATATATAAAAAATACCACACACATTTCAATTAACGTAACATATACAATGTAATTATGGCAAAAAAAACGTATCAAATAGTTAATGTTGCCATTTTGTAAAAAGAAACTCTATCCAAAGAGTGGAAGGTTCGTTTGTAAGACTGAGTAGGTACTTATGATTTAGTAACAAAATTCCAACTTCAATTTCATGTTTGCTTTCGTGAAAATTTAAGGAGCGTATTGAAGCTGTTATTGTAGAAAAAAAATTGTTATAAATGTGAATTTTTGTATGTTTAGAAGTTTGGTGCTCAATCACGCAAAAACGGTTAATCGGATAATGATGAAACTTGGCACACAGTTTGGTCATAGGTATTTTGAAATAAAACATAGAATATTATAGAATAATCCAGGAAAAAGAGAAGATAGTAATTTATATACTAGTAATTTAATATTGTCTAAGAAGCAGATTCTGATGATAAGTGACTGCCGTCAACTATGAGAATGACATATTGTTTATAGCAAGTTTAAAGTTACTTATGCTCGGTATAGCTGCGGTGAAATCCAATGTGATGTTTGTTGTTATTATACTCTTTAACATAAACTAAATAAGAAGAAAGAAGAAGTTTTTTATACGAGTTAAGTTTAAGAAGTTGTAAATTTGTTTGTATATTTTGTACATTATTATTATTATTTTATTATTTACAACAAATGTACAAAATATACATGCAAATGTACAATTACAATACATAAAAAACTTCTTCGAGGCTGCCGCTGCTGCCGATCGGCAAGGTTCCCAGAAGGCTGGCAGCGTTTCCTCTTTGGATGGCCAAGCTGATGCGTTGGCGGAAAAAGCTCCCCGCCCGCCGTTCACCCGAGGCAAATAATAATTTTGTACATATGTTGTAAATAAAGAACTTTTTGAACACTTTTCGACTTTTCAAAACAAGACAATGTTGAATATATCACATCCAAAAATACTCAAAAATAGCGAACATGTTGTAAAATTCACAGATTCTACAATTTTTAATGAACAATTTAACAGCAAAATAGTAGTAGATTTTTTGATGAGTATATTTATGACGTCACAAGCCAGTATTTCATAAAAATCTCCATATAAACTATCATTTTGACATTTAATAAAAAGAAGCGAAAAAAAAATACAATTTATGCCTTTTGCGGTTGAGACTTGGGTCCGTGGGGGTCTGAAGCTCGTCGTTTCACAAGTATTTTATGTAAAAAATAATCGAGGCCTCGGGTGACCGGCGGGCGGGGAGCTTTTCCCGCCAACGCATCAACCTGGACATCCAAAGAGGAAACGCTGCCAGCCTTCTGGGAACCTTGCCGATCGGCAGCAGCGGCAGCCTCGAACAAGTTTTTTATATATTATAGTTGTATATTTTGTACATATGTTGTAAATAAATAAATAATATATGCTATATAAAAAGATGTTGATTTGATATGTCAGTCAACATTCCTATTGACGACGAATTAAAGTCTAGTTGAAGCTTTGATATGTAATAACTAAAGATACACAATCAGCGACAAAAAATGGCCTTAACGAATGTCTACCCACTCGAACATTTGGGTGGTCTTTTAAACTAGTAGCATTCGAACGCTCCGACGGTAAACATGCCTCAGTGCTCGTTTAAGATATATTTTGGCTAGCAGGTATGAGTCGTAAAATTTGATTGCCTTTGTACATACATAGCTTTGTGAATAAAACTTAACTATAAAAAAAAATAACTAGTAATCACCCAACACAATTTGAGACAGTTTTGAGATAACTTTTGCTTGGGATTGTTTATCTTTAGTTAATAGATATCAATGAGTTGAAGTAACTTACCCCCTCGGAGCTCGCAGAGCAGCGTGAAATTTCCCCCTTCTTCTAAAGGTCCTACAACACCGGCAACATCGCGTCCATCTTCATCATACAGTAGCAGCTGATGTGGAGGCACTGTTACAAATTAAAGGTAATTAGGTGTCTGACCAAAAAGCTGCTGCAGCGCTGTATGCTTGATTAGCTTCAATAGTTTTGGATACTTGTTCTATCTAGAGACGGGCCGGTTGGCGTGGCTGGTTAACACACTGCTTATCACGCCGCAGGTCGTGGGTTCGATTCCCATCCAGGACACACATTTGTGTGCATGAACATGTCTGTTTGTCCTGAGTCTGGGTGTAATTATCTATTTAATTAATATAGTATTTACAAAAAAAAGTAGTATATGTAGTATATCAGTCATCTGGTTTCCATATTACAAGCTCTGCTTAGTTTGGGATCAGATAACCGTGTGTGAAAAATGTCCGAGGATATTTATTTATTTTTTATTTATTTAGTGAATTTTATATGGAAATTCCATCTTTACGCACGAAGATTTGCTCCATCCTTCATTATGCGTACTGTAAAGGAGTGGAACTCCTTGCTTCAGTCTGTGTTTCCCGATAATTACAACCTGGGAATCTTCAAGGCTCGAGTGAATAGGTTGCTTCTAGGTAAGCGTGCACCACCGTAGACTACATCATCACCTAAGATCAAGTGAGATTGAACGCAAACCTATTTAGGTATAAAAAAATGGTTTGGTTGGTGACTTTTTACAATGCCTAGAAAGCTACTGGCTCTCAAGAGCACTCTCACACTGAGGTGCTTGGTGATATATACTTCAGTTTAATAGTGGAGACTACCCGTAGGGTACTATATGTGATCACTTTAAACTAAACTCAAAAATCATTTTATTCAGTTAAGGCCCTGATAAAGTTACAATTGACTCTACCACCGGTTCGGAACAGACTCCGGCTAGAAAATCAAGAAGGCAATGTTTTTTTACGTCTTTCTAACCCTCTAACTGCTTTTTTTTTGTAAAAATAACATCAAATACATATTATAAGTTGAAATGGACTCTCTTTAACTGATTAGGCATGTGTAGTTTTTTTCAATTGTAGTATCTCACTTGTTGTTAGGTGACGATGCGGTCTACGATGGTGCACGCTAGAAGCAACCTATTCACTCGTGACTTGAAGACTCCCAGGTTGTAATAAGTTGTAATAAGGTTTTCGAGGGATCTTTTCCCGGGATAAAATTATGGCCTATGTTACTCAGGGATAACGTAGCATTCTAATGGTGAAAGATTATTATTATTATTTTTTTTTTTGACAATCAACACACTTTATTTGTAGTATACAGATCATCTTAAATTAGAAATAAAACTAAAATACCTATAAATAAAACTAAATTATAAATAAAACACAGAATTTAGATCGCTGTCTATGGGTAACGTGCCCAAAAGACTGGCTACGTTACCTCGCTGTATAGCGAGGCTTATTCGTTGTCCAAAGTACGAGCCATTATTATTATTTTTTCATTTTTTTTAATCAGTCCAGTAGTTTTTGAGTTTATTCGTACCAAACATGCAAAAATATAGGTTTTTTCCTCTGTATAGTGTTATTATTGAGTTAGAACGATGAGTATATTAGCATAGATTAAATTTAAAGTGTTATTTGTATGTCCTTTGTTCGTGTATGTACCAATGTTTATTTTTTATTTTCTCATTTGTTTATTCTTTTTGTAAATTGTCCGTCACTACATGTTCGTGATGTCATGGACGTGGGCCTCGACTGAAAATCAGCGCGAGGGCTTCTTTTAGCCTTAGCTTTATGCTGAGTCGAGACCTATTCCTGGCATCACGCAACATTACATTATTGTTTGTTTGTTTGTCTTGTCTTTTTATGTTATTTATTTTTCTTTATTTTAATGTAATGTTGTGTGTTGTCAAGAATAAATGTATTTCTTTCTTTCTTTCTTTCTAATAATCGGGAAACACAGACTCAGGCAAGGACTTTACTCCTTCGAAGTACGCAGTATTTTATTTGTCCATAAATGAAAATATCCATTAATATAAATCACATATAAAAAGCTCATTATATTAGATATCTCGTATGTATTTATTTCAAAAGGTTGAGCCCTTTAAAGGGCGGAGGTAGGGACCGGAAAAAGGTTCTTGCTAATCTCAGTCATTTTAATAAATTAAATTTGAATGTTATCATTAACCTGGCTCCTTTATTAATAAGATATGGAAGTAAATTATTGTGGGATCAGTTTAGATTGGAAATGTGTTGTTAAATTAGGGGCCATTTAGGCTGAATTACATATTTTAATACATTTAAAAGTAGGTGATTACTGAAGTCCATGTGTTTAATGAGGTGACACGATTCGTTTTGTATTTAGTTTTTACTTTAGATAAGTTTGAGTTTGACCGCAATGTAACCATGGTAAGTGATGATTGGCCGTAGGTGGTAAGCACACAAAGTTTATAAGGAAACTGGATCTTAAGTGCAACTACCGGAATAACACGGATAGGTAGCCAGTCGAGTACTACAAAGTACCCTACCACCGTGCTGTGGTTTCCTCACGATGTTCCTTCAACGAAAGCTCAAGTTGAATGTAGGATTCGAATCCACGACCTTTGCCACGGTATCCGACGTCACTACCACTGAACTATCATCACCTTTACTATTGTTTTTTTGAAGTAATGATAGCAGAATGCTATTATCTACATATTACCTTACTACTCTTATAAATGTAAAAGTTTGCTTGGATATGAAGATGTTTGTTACGCTTTCACGCAAAAACTACTGGATAAATTTTGATAAAACTTGGTATACAGGTAGATGATATCATGAAATAAAACAGAAGAAGAACAGATACGAAGATAATAATAAATAACATCTTACCGACAACATTTAAACGTATCTGAAAATTCCTAGTTGGTGAATTCTTGAAGTCCACCCTACATCTGTAGATGCCTTCATCATCGAGTTGGACGGCGTCCACCGTGAGAGACGAGGGTCTGGACATGGTCACGAAGTAGGCTCGGCGACCGAAGGCGAGCGGGTCCGACCAATGGAGAGCCTTGTTGAAACTGCGGCCGCGGACGTCGAAGCTAGGAAAGAACAAAATTAAAATTAAGATACCTATTTTATGTAGTTCTCATATAAGCTGCCAATGCCACCATTGTTCTTACAGTTAGTACAAAATGTTATATTAATATTTTCTTAAAATTTACCTACATGGAAACTAGACTGGCATCAGGCCAGACTGAACCATCAATGAACCCACTCAAACACACTAAAATCATCAAAATTGGTGCAGCCGTTTAGGAGTTCAGTGACACTCACGTGCTGAAGAATTGTTTCCATAAGATAAAGATATTTTCCGCTTATAGAATACTAGCTTACCGCCCCGCGGTTTCACCCGCGATCCCGTTTCTCGAACGAACTTTGCACCCCCGTTTCATCCCCTTCGGAGGTGAATTTTGGAAAATCCTTTCATAGCGTATACCTACGTCAGCAATTTTCAAAATGACGCCACAAAGAAAAAACAAATGATAGCTACATGAAACAATTTGTATTCTTCAGCCAAAGAGTTCCGTTTTTAAATTTTATAGGTAATTCCTTTTTTAATATTTTTCTGTAACTGGCCAGTTCCGGATACATAAATAGCAGCCCTTGTATGTGTAAATAAATAAAGTTGAGAAGTGGAGCAAAAGGAAGACGTTCTTTCTCGGAAACTATAATGTTTGTGAAATGTGAGTGTCGCCTGACCTAGAAAACTAGGAAGCAATTAGTGTAACGACGGCCTGTGCGCTTATAAACGACCTATATCATTATTAAGTAGCATCTTACTACACTGTTATAAATGTGAAAATATTTGAAAGTGAAGATGTTTGTTACACTTTCACGCAAAACCTACTGAACGGATTTTGATGAAACTTGGGACACAGGTAGATCATATCCTGGAACAAAACATAGGATAGTTATTATTGCGGGAAAAAATGAGATCCCTTGGGAACGCGAGTGAAATCGCGGGGGATAGCTAGTGATTTTAGTTTCCGCACACAGGTCAAAATTCAACCATAAAATTTTTAGGGAATTTTTTAGGGAACTTTTTTGAAGAACACAAAAGTACGTCATAGCTACTAAATTTAATAAATCAATAATATTTTAAACTAACTGTCAACTTTTCCGGGATAAAAAGATTCCAATGTTTTCCAGGATTCGATCTATGTGCTAAGTTTCGTCAAAATCTGTTCACAAGTTTTTGCGTGAAAGAGTAACAAACATCTTCTCAAAGTTGTAAGATTAAAAAAACAACAAAAATATGTCCTTCAAATTAAGCCACATACGCGAACATCCAACAAACCCTCATTCTACACCATCATGTATCAAAGAAGATCATTTTTAAGTACGCCACCTTATCTCCGAAGCTAAAATCCCTGTATTTATCAAGATACAGTCACCCCACAGCGCTATCATTAGCCTTAATGTGGCAAACGATTTTTAACCCAGCACCTTCAGTACAAAGGTTTAGAATTCAATAGGGTATTTAACGCTGGGAATTTATCACTGATTAAAGACCGTACTATCGCATCACTACCCCAAGTCGTTAACGTCCAGTGTAGTGATGTGCTATGCATAAATAATTTAAATTTTCGGATAGTACTCAGACCAAATAAAAAAGGTAGACAGAACCGTAAAGAAAGCCGAATTTGAAAAAGGAAGCCGATAACGTTCCTGTGCGACGCTAGTTACGCGGGATAATGTACCTACGTGCAGGTCACGCACACAGCTTCGTGCATGTTGCTTCACTTCATTGGAGACTGTTGTTTACGCACGCTCCTAGTACCTTTTTAGGGTTCCGTACCTGTGGTAAAAAGGATGTTTTGGGAGTGTACCTGGGAGTCTGCGTATAATGTCTTCGATAGCTTCTTCTTAGGTCGCTGGATGGTAGGTACTTCCTTCTTGTGCACAAGTAATAGCGGAGATCACACGCGAGCCGGCGCCGGGTTTTACATTAATCTTTAGCGAATTTGCGTTTTATATCAATTAGATTATTAGCGTGTCCGCAGTATGAGAAAAGAGCCCCTGCGTTCGGGGCGCGTTGCGTGAGCAGATTTTGGAAGAGGACTGCGGGTGAGTTGCGAAAGGATTGGATTGAAAGAATGAGCGGGAAGGAATGAATGGGGTGAGTGATTGAATTTTAATAAAGTGATGTGCGGTAGTGTATGTATGCGTATTGGAACGTTTCTATTTGAACGGCGTGAACAGTACCCAAAGGGTAAAAACGGGACCCTATTACTAAGACTTCGCTGTCTGTCCGTCTGTCTGTCACCAGGCTGTATCTCAAGAACCGCCATAGCTAGACAGTTGAAATTTTCACAAATTATGTATTTCTGTTGCCGCTATAACAACAAATACTAAAAACAAAATAAAATAAATATGCTCCCATACAACAAATGCGAATTTTTGCCGTTTTTACGGAACCCTTCGTGCGCGAGTCTGTCTCGCACTTGGCCGGTTTTTTTATTTGTTCTGTGCTATGCATAATTCATTTAAATTTTCGGATAGTATTGCATTCCTATTTGGCTCTATTTTCAGCTTGTAATACATATATTTAGACACATATATATTTCTATTCATACCCAAATCATCATAATCGCATCACAATAAAGTATCTATTAAAAGGATGAATCTTATTATGACGCTATAAGAACATTCTTAGACGTTCATTTCATCACGATGTTTTACTTCACAGAGAGCTCAAGTTCATTAACCTTATCATCGGCTTAAAAATATCATTTTGTCTATCCGAATTTATTACCAAATAAGAATTTAATTTCTGAACTTACAACACTCACGGTTCACAATGTTAAACTAAGCTTCAATTCGTGTTCCTATGAAATCGATTCGATATTAATCGATGTTTGTAATCGGATTAATGACACATACACGTTACTAGCTTTACGCTAAGGTTTCTTGGTGTAGCTGGGAACTGTTACTCGTCTCGTTCTATCTCATATCTTATCTAATGCGAAAACGAGACGCGCTTTTTGAGTCCTATCTCTAACTAGCCAACAAATTAAATTAGAATCTGGTAACCCTATCAGTTTTATAAATTCAAATATAAGTTTTCTGAATACGAAATTATGTAAATGTTCTCAATTCGAAATGAGAATTTATAATTCTAAGGTACTTAATTTTCTAAATTCAAATTAAATATTTCATATTTTAATCAATACCATTCGTTTATTGTTGTTGTCCTTAATATGTAATTAAACTAAGACTAACTAATATATTACAGATAATCTAATTTACACAAACAAAAATAAATAACAAAAACTTGACTACACTAAATAGGCCAACTGGTCCAGATCGCTGTCAGGTGGTAGCGTGCCCAGAACACTGGCAGCATTGCCTCTTTGGATGGCAATGCTAATACGTTGGGCAAAGTATTCGCCAGCCCTTCGGTCACGTGACGCTTCGATGAGGCGTTTCGCGATGACACGGCAAACGCGGTGAGCAGCTGGTCCCCATGGGGAGCAACTATCAAGATTAAATATTGTTTTTTTTATTTCAAATTAAATGACTACCTACCGATTTATTCTGATTTGTGCCCTTTTAAATCGATCAATTGCAGAGCAAAATTAAAAAAAAACCTTCATCATGGGAATCAACACTCGATTTTATTACTAACAACACTTTATGGCTTTCAGATTTATTCATTTACTTGTGCTACATGACATTGCTTCTTGCCAAATTTCAACGGGAAGTATGCTGTAAGTTTTGATTCCCTTTCGACAGTCAAAATATGTGACAAACGGTGCATAAACGGCCTAGATACCTCCACGCGTTTCTGAGAAAAAAAGGTCTTGTCTGTACTTAATATAACTAGATAGAAATGTGTCCTAGTATTAATATTTTATAATAGTTATGTAGTGTATTTATTTCGTACGTAGAATTATATTTGTTATTTTCTATGTTATCTTTCACTCAACATTTTCTCTTGAAACTTTCCGTAAGAAATTTATATTATACAGAAATAAACAGTCACTCTTGCTCTTGTATCATTTACGTGTTTTTATTTCACTTGTGCGATAATAAGTAATTTATTTACAACAAAAATACAAAATATACAAACAAATATACAACTATAATATATAAAAAACACTTCTTCGAGGCTACCGCAGCTGCCGATCGTCAAGGTTCCCGGCAGGCTGGCAGCGTTACCTCTTTGGATGGCCAAGCTGATGCGTTGGCGGAAAAATCTCCCCGCCCGCCGGTCACCCGAGGCCTCCTTTAGTATTATCCTTTTTAGGATTCCGTACCCAAAGGGTAAAAACGGGACGCTATTACTAAGACTTCGCTGTTCGTCCGTCTGTCCGTCTGTCCGTCTGTCCGTCTGTCCGTCTGTCCGTCTGTCCGTCTGTCCGTCTGTCCGTCTGTCCGTCTGTCCGTCTGTCCGTCTGTCCGTCTGTCCGTCTGTCCGTCTGTCCGTCTGTCCGTCTGTCCGTCTGTCCGTCTGTCCGTCTGTCCGTCTGTCCGTCTGTCCGTCTGTCCGTCTGTCCGTCTGTCCGTCTGTCCGTCTGTCCGTCCGTCCGTCCGTAGCTAGACAGTTGATCACAAATTATGTATTTCTGTTGCCGCTATAACAACAAATACTAAAAACAAAATAAATAGTAGATTGTTATACAAAGGGCTAAAATGACCCATTATATACGAGGTAGTTTTACTCCCGAGCTTTAGCGAGGGACTAAATAGAAACCGAGTTTTAATGGGTTTTAGCGCCGTGTGTTACACTAAACTTTTCACTACGATTGCGAAAAAATAAAACAATCCAATACAATATGAAATATGTGGTTTATAATTTCTTTTTTTTTGTTTCTTCTGTAGCCGCAACACATTGCATGCATTCTACCAGAGATTTTCAAAATTAAAATGAAGTTCTTTTTTTATGAAACAGTAATAATTCGAGTCTTTATTCATGATTATTTTTCCGACCCAAATATCGACCAATAGAATTGCACCATTCGACGTCACGTGGTACAACCTACATGGTATTATACTGATAATTTTTTGAAAATTTTCTCTGGTCGTTGCTATGTATAAAAAACAATCCAGTCAAATTAACCTTTTCGTATTTGTTAACTGTACATTTCGTCTCATGGTGCAATTCTATTGGCCGACATTTGGGACGGAAAAATAATCCCCCGAATACCACACGAGCTTCAAAATTATCTGGCATTTCCCTCAAGGTTCCCTGCAAACAAATAAAGTCGTCAAGTTTTTCAGGAAAATAAATAAATACCCGATAATTTTGAAGCTCTTGTGGTATTATATGTGATTATTTTTCCGACCCAAATATCGACCAATAGAATTGCACCATTCGACGTCACGTGGTACAACCTACATGGTATTATACTGATAATATTTTGAAAATTTTCTCTGGTCGTTGCTATACAAAACATGATCCAGTCAAATTAACCTTTTCGTATTAGTTAACTGTACATTTCGTCTCATGGTGCAATTCTATTGGCCGACATTTGGGACGGAAAAATAAGCCCCCGAATACCACACGAGCTTCAAAATTATCTGGCATTTCCCTCAAGGTTCCCTGCAAACAAATAAAGTCGTCAAGTTTTTCTTGACTCCTTCATTTGTTTGCAACGAACCTATCGGGAAATAAATACCCGATAATTTTGAAGCTCTTGTGGTATTATAAGTGATTATTCTACTTATGACTAAAGACTTTTTCGTTTTTGTAGGCTCATTGTCATTTGACACACAAAAATAAAAAATACTTTTTCCCCTAGAGGATGAATTGCTATTTTTTCCCGCTCTGGTACGCTACAATGACGGTCTTTTTGAGCAAGAGGAGTGAAAATAAATATTTAAGGGCTCCCATCCAAAAAAACGTGATTTTTTTGCCTTTTTTACGTAACCATTCGTGCGCGAGTCCGACTCTCACTTGGCCGGTTTTTATTTTTACTTGTGCATGAGTACATAAAATTACCTCAATATAATCGAATTCTAAAGCATCGTACATATACAAATAACACGATGAAGTGCTTAGTAGAGTTCGTTAGGCGATGAGCGACGAAGCGTGGTACATCGGGCCCTTTGTCAATTTCGCACATCGGTACATACAGTTACCGAAATGTCGCTCACTACATATTAATTTTAGTTAAACCTTTTGACGCGTTTGTCATTATAGATCATGTTTGGGGTTTCTGTCTAATATTGGTAGGTACTTAGTTACGCTATTTGCTTTCTCTATGAGATAATTAATGGTTTGAAGGTTACGGTCGTAACGGCTTTATTGATTTTTATATTTGTATTGTACGTAAATAGATAGAAATTCTTTTTGGAACGAAGTTCCTTATCACGCGTTGTGAAAGGGCTAGACGGAAAAAAATCTTACGAATAATTGTCACGACACTTTTAGTGTCAAAAGTGCGTTGACCTGTCTTTCTCCCTCTCTCTTTTAGAAAGCAAGCCAACCAAGCAAGCAATTTTTTTTTATATATATACTCTCTCGACTTATATAACTTCGTTCCATCCGGGTGTCCCTTGACACCGCTCAAGTTTTTTTTTTATAATTTTTTGTCATGACCATAGATGCATAGTCTTTCAGTCGCATACATTCTCTTCAGTTTTAATTTCTTCTTTTATGTTATAGTCACATTCTCAAATTCACTGTAATGTCTAGTCCTCATCCGTAGACGTCCAGTCAGGTTTTAGTGTAATTGGCGGCTATTCCACTAAAACATTAACGGACTTTGGGACAACCTGAGAAGAAACCACTCAAATAATTAGATATACATACTATAGGTACGTATATCTAATTATTAGAGGTACGCTCGAAAAACTTTAACCTCCTTCAGCAGTCGGGTAAAAATTTTAAACATTTTGATTGTCATCCGTTTCTTTCATCCAAGAGAACTTTTCAAAAGAAAAATTATTGGGCAAAATCATGAAATGGACCATCACAATATATGTGAAGGAGGAAGCTCATATCCCTCCATATTTCTCTTTAACAGTCTCAAATAGTGTCGTGAATTTTATATGTGTGATTTACGATATTGAATGTCTCTTCTTAAGCATATTCACGGAATAGGATACTTAAACATATATTTAGGTACTGTTATATTTTTAAGCGAAGATAGCCCAGTGGTAGTGAAAGAAAACATCGCGAGGAAACGATGTTTTCCTTCACAGAAAGCTCAAGCTTATTGTAGGATTCAAACCCACGACCTTCATCGCGGTATTCGACATCACTACCACAGAGTTATCATCGCCAATCTAGTATAGAATACTTATTGCATAAGACATTTCAAAACCAATAAAAAGCGATAATTTTTATTGTTTTCGTAGATTACTAGAAAATTATTAACAATATATTTACTTCTAGTTATGCGCCTCGCGGTTTCACCCGCGTTCCTGAAGGATCTTATATTTTCCCGGGATATGTTATCCCAGTATATGATCTACCTGTGTGCCAAGTTTCATTAAAATCCATTCAGTAGTTTTTGCGTGAAAGAGTAACAAACATCTACACATCTTCACACACATCCAAACTTACTTTCGCATTTACTAGCTGTTACGCGCGGTTTCACCCGCGTTCCCGAGGGATCTTATCTTGTCCCGGGATAAAAATGTGCCTATGTGCTATTCCAGACTATAATCTATCTCCATGCCAAATTTCATCCAAGTCAGCCGTTCTGGCGGAAATGAGTAACAAACATACATCCATCCATCCAAACTTTCACATTTATAAAATTAGTAGGATTAGTAAGATTAAATATTAGTAGGAAGGATTATTATGACAACACAATATGCAAAGGTACAATTATAATGGAATTCTTCAATGGATTAAGCATAACGCTATAATTTCCTAAACAATAATTTTCAATCTGGATTAAATCTTTAAATATTAATTGCAGACAATATAAACAATTCTGATTCTAATGCCACCGACTCAAAGTCGTTAATTAAATGTGCAGGTACGTACAGGGTATCATTTCTGTCAGTACCTACCTGGTAATGACTGGGTCATTACCAGTAACTGTATCAATATTTCACGCCTACTTACAGAGCTTATAGGCGACACGAAATTTATATCGCCATTTGTTACCTAAGCTTTTTATTATCAGTTTTATGGTTTAAATAATAAGGTTGAAAATGGTTTAAATAGTAATCGTAATAGATTTTAATGAAACATGACATTTGTGGACCAATAGTTATGAGGAAATGTTAGGAAATACGTTCGAATTAGAAATAGAAATTTATTTATAAGAAATTATTTTTTTACAGTGGTTCGGTTGACAATGATACCTCACTAGGCATAGCCTGTATCGAGGCTGTCAAAATTAAAGAAAGAAAGAAGAAAGAAATACATTTATTTTTGACAACATTACATTAAACATTACATTAAAATAAAGAAAAAAAATAACATAAACAGACTAACAATAATGTAATGTTGCGTGATGCCAGGAATAGGTCTCGACTCAGCATAAAGCTAAGGCTAAAAAAAGCCCTCGCGCTGATTTTCAGTCGAGGCCCATGTCCATTACATCACGAACATGTAGTGACGGGCAATTTACAAAAAAAATAAACAAATGACAAAATAAAAAATAAACATTAGGTACATAGAAATAACACTTTAAATTTTATGTATACTAAAATTACATGTTTGCCTGATAGGACTACGTGTGTGACGGTAGTCACTTACCATCAGGTGACCCGCAAGACTGGTTGTCATTTGGGGCTTAAAAATATGAAATAAAATGTTTATGGCCTTGGTATTTTAACATAATATTATCACACATAATGTATGTAGTAGAAAAACTTATATTTGATATTTTATTACATTATGTAAACAGTTATATAATATAATTCAATATTTTAAATGTCTCAATTTATCCACACAAATAATAATACTACGGCAATTACAATTACATGAAACTTGATATCGTAGGAGTTGCTACGGTGCTACGTCGTAGCGCTACGCCGTAGAGGATTAATGAAGCGTGCTACAAATAGAGCTGAAATTCTGTATTTTCTGAAGAAATAAACTTGAAACTAGTACGAGACGTACAATGTTGGTTTAGAAATATAAATTCAAGATTGTTATTTGAAATTCATATATTCTGTAGCTTTGTGAATATGGATAAGTCTGGTGTTCTCTTGCGTTTTGTATTTTTTAAAGTCTAAGCTTTGATAAACGTTACTTTTTAAACGACTTCATTATATTTAATGTGTGGTTTTAAAATTAAAATATTGTAAAAGAGAATGTTGCTCATTTTATGCAAAAGTTTGTGTGCATCGGGGCAGGACTCAAGTGTACGAAAGAGTGATAGTAGGTAGTAGGATTCTAAAGAGACAGCAGTTTTCTGAGGGTCTCACTAAAAATAAAATTACTTAAAAATATTAGTAAAAGCTTGGCTTTTTTGTTTCAATTTACTATGTAACTAGTGCGGGTTTTAGTATTAGTTTAAAATATTTAAAAAAAAAGCCAATATAGTCCAAAAAATGCTGAGTTTCTTGCCGGTTCTTATCAGTTGAAGGCTGACTTCCGAACCGGTGGTAACTTCTGTAATTCGACCTTCATAAGTGCCCTTCTAGGGCCTAAACTGAATAAATGATTTGAACTTTAACTTTGAAAAATATATTGCAAAGATTAATTAAAGCCTTAGTACATACAACATACTCTGTTTACTTCTAAAATCATTCCGCACAGAATGATCAAAGCTGAGTGAATTAAATGCATTGAGCGTGTGTGCGAGGGGCGGCCGCGGCGTGGAACAGAGCACCGTTTTAATTCTATTATACAGCGAATTCGCATTCGTAGTGCCAAAAAGTAGTTGAAACCTAGCCTAAAAATTGTTTTATGATTGCACAGGCTGAAATTAAATAACTTTTTGAGTTGGTTAGTTACATTCTACCTTTGAATGAATACGCTATACGGTATCGAATTGTTCTGAATTAATTTTTGTAAACTATACGAATAAAAATAGTATTTTACGGTTTATTTTTGAATTAAAAATGTAGTTCCATAGAAATAGTATTCGGAACTCAAAGATATTGTAGTTATTTTGGAATATGTTGGATATATGTCGTAGGTACCGCGAAAAGGGAAGATCTTCCACCGGGCTAAGTATCAATGCCCGGGGACTGCACTCCAACGTTTCTTGATAACAACTTTGCCAGC
Organism: Ochropacha duplaris; assembly: GCA_951361185.1. NCBI lineage: Eukaryota > Metazoa > Arthropoda > Insecta > Lepidoptera > Drepanidae > Ochropacha > Ochropacha duplaris. Next base: position 1,611,491 of record OX592709.1, on the reverse strand, counting down.
GCGATGTGGAATTCCTGTGTCATATTTCGTTGTCCATTTGTTGTGATGGCGCGCTTCAATTCTTTTCGCTGACTCTACTCACATGTAGCGCTGTTACTATAGCCGCTACATTTTCCCGTCCGCGGTTTCACCCGCGATCCCATTTTTTCATACAAACTTTGGAACCCCATTAGTCGGCGAATTTAGAAAATCCTTTCTTAGCGGATACGTACGTCTATATACAAATAACTATATGGTTTGAGCTGCTTGTCGATACATAGAGTTAGTCAGTCAGTAACGATGTGTGTGTGTGTGTGTGTGTGTGTGTGTGTGTGTGTGTAGGGGTGTATGCTTGTGAGTGCATGTGATGGGGTTCTTTTGTAGAACAAAATCTACATCATTAACCTCATAAATGTATCGTAGTATTATGTAATGACATTATTTATTTATCAAAATAATAGTTTCTTTTAAACAAAATACTGATGTAGGTGCACTCTATCAATACAAGACGCATAAATTTGTGTTGTGACCTTTTCTTTTAATTTTCTAAATATTTAAGAATACAATTAGACTGTTTGCTTACTACGAGTATAGTATAAATGAATATATGAATGACAACATGCTTGGTGTAGCGCTTGCTCTTGCAAAACACATTGTTTTAATAAATATAAGTTTCTTTTGAAAAACAGTTATTGCTGAGTTTAATGCCTGCTCTTCTCAGCAAAAACAAACCTCACATTCGTATCTGACAACTCATACTCGTATGTGTCAGAGTAGGCTGGTTTAGAAAAAAAAATATCGAGAATTTAAAAAAAAAACATTACCCTCTCTCCGCTCCTAACTTGTACCACACGCCACCCGACGAACGAGTGTAACGAGCCGTGCCGGCGCAACGCTCGTGCCTTGACACACGTCGAGTAATTGCTGATACATATCGATATGCTGAATTTGTCAGCGATCCTACTGACGTACAGTAATGATGTGACGTCACACCATCGTGAATGTGTCACATATTGTCATTCTAAAGATCTAGCTGCAACTGAATGCTGATCTGTTTTTCTTCTCATCTTTCCAGATTCATTTTCTTTCGTTTCATTGAATAAATAAAAATCCTAGGACATTTCACATACGCAAAACTTTATCGTAAACTCATTTAAACCACAAATTACAGTGACTGATATAGGCACAAATTTAAACAAAATAAATAATTAAATACATTTTCTTTCTTTCTTCTCGGACATCATTATTATTCTAAACTAAGTAGAGCTTGTATTGTGGAAACCAGATAACTGATTTACTACGCAATAATATACTGCATAGCAAAATACACTACCTATCACGCCACAGGTTACGGGTTCGATTCCCATTCAGGACAGACATGTGTGCGTGAACATGTCTGTTTATGAGTAGGTATGGGTGTAATTATCTTATTATGTATATATTTACAAGAAAAAAGTGGTATATAGTAACTATATCAGTAATCTAGTTCCCATATCGTAATCTCTGCTTAGTTTGAGATTTGATAGCCGAGGAAAAATGACCGAGAAGAAATAAAAATAAAATATTTATTTTGAAAAATAGATGCAGGATATTTAATTATTTATTTTATTTAAAGTTGTGCCTATATCAGTTACTGGTTTAAATGGGAGTATCTGTTGACGAAGGCTGAGATAGGATAAAGTTTTCTCAATCTTCTACTCGGAAAAAGAATAACTTACCGTCGTCTGTTACGGAATTCCATTTTTTTTACATTACAAGCACACAGCTTACAGTAGAAATAAATTAAGTTCGAAATATCTGAAGTTCCTCTGCTCAGGAACCTTCAATAAGCAAGATTAAACGCAGATGATGCAATCGTAAACCAACTCTAGTTTTATAATAAGGATAAATTAATGTGAACTTTACGTTGGTCCAAGTGAGACGTTGAAGTGATTGAAGATATTTTATAAGCAACGCCAATAATACACGTATTTAACTTTAAAATTGCAACGAACATTTATTTAAAAAATAAAATTATTAAGTATTCGCGTTCTTTTTTAAATTATTTATCGCTTACCTTTATATTTTTTTAATTTACAAAAGTTTAGGATACCATGAAAAATAAAAAAAATTCCATACAAACCTTTTTACACTGAAAGGTTGAATTCTGGAAACCTTTATACATGTTTTATTCATTGTGAGTTTCATACCTATCTGACCAGTATTATATTATATTCCATACTAACTTCGTATATTCCATACCTACTTTCACCCCTTGGTGGTAATTTTCCAAAAAATATTCATTCTACTAAAAAAGTTTTTTTTGTAAATTTAACATAAAAATATACAGTTTTACCCATAAATGTTAAATAATAAAAAAAACTCCTTATGTTTATATCAGTCACTTTTATTAGATAAAATAGTTTATTTAATATCATGGAACATTCTTTATTTTCTAATGTAACATCCAAGCTTATTATAAAATAAGAAGGCCTTACTAAATTGTCAGGCAAATACTTACATCATGCATGTTTGTACTCTAACCCTGAGGTCGTAAGATACACAGTTGTGAACGAAACTTAAATAAACAATTGGGTTCAGTAGGTCGGTTAAAGCGACCCGTAATATTTAAAGCCAACAAAGGTCCGGAAGGGTCGCCTGTCGATCGTCAAAACCTCATCTAATAATCTATATGAGTTCAACGTGACACCCAAGAAACTGTCGGATAATGATTACGTGGCAAAGTGAAGTTTGGTCTACTTCTGTAACCCAAACAAACTGATCCGAAATTTTGGATTGGCATATTAGTTACAAAAATAAGGATCAAAATAATCACACAGGTAATGTATGCAGCCACAGACTGCAGAACAGACAATACAGAAGGATCTCGTCGCAAATTCATGTAAATAAATAACGACTTTTATGGCGATGCAATAAAGTGCAATTCTGTACGCTCAGTGTTGCATGGTTAGAATTATTTTTTCTTCTGATACGCGGCATCCTAACTAGATTTTAGACTAAAGCGGACCCGCCAATGTACTTTAGCTTCAACCTAATAACAGCGCTCAAAGAATAATGTAAAAGTGAAATATTTTTTTTGTTAAAATATTTTTTTAATTACATAAGCCTGGTTTAAACACAATTTCAGTATAATATTGAAGGATGTAAGCACACAAAGCCTATTAGGACTAGCTTAACCCCGGCTCACGAATGGGACGGTCGTCCCCAAACTACCAACAAAAATCAAGTTATTAAGTGTAGCATCCAGAATTTCTATATCAGTTAGAATACAAAGTAATGTACGTATTTCTGATGATTTTCCTACGATTCAATAAAATAGAGCCTGAGAATAAATCGCTATCCGCGCTTAAGTTGTACCACACACCACCGGGTGAGTGTAACGAGCCGTGCCGGCACAACGTTCGTGCCTTGACACACGTCTAGTAATTGCAAATTTATATCGATATATGCCAAATTTGTTACCAACGAGAGATTGCCGCGTGGTAATGACGTGCGGGGAATATTAAGTCAATTCTTGTATAAAAAAGTATGAAAATAGTTTCTGAGTTTGAAGAGAGTTTGATATAATCCTACCCTTGTTTTTTTATGTACTGTTTTTCCTTTTAGTTAGAATATAAGCGTAATCATAAGTCTAAGTGTTTTTGTTATAGTTAATTCGATATGATTTTTATTCATATTTACTGTAATATGTTATTTCTTTACATTTGCAATACTATGCTGACTGGCTACGAAGCATAGTAATGCCAATCTCCACGAAATAATGCTACGGTTAAGTATTACTTTTATTTTTTACAACTACTAAAGTGTGTGCAAGATTCAGCTCAATCGGTTTAAGTTTTAAGACGATGATAGCTCAGTGGTAGTGAAGTCGGATACCGCGAAGGTCGTGGGTTCGAATCCTACAATGAGCTTGAGCTTTCGGTGAAGGAAAACATCCTAAAGAAACCATAGCAAAGTACCCTATGTAGTACTCAACTGGCTGGCTACCACCCTCAAGTTGAAAATCTGTCGCCAAGCACCTATTGGTGTGTTTCGGCAATTGAGAGTCAGTTCGCTTTTAAGGCATTGTAATTAAGTGTACAACACATTAGCAATCCCCCTGGTATTGCCAATGTCTATAGGCGACGGTAGTCACTTACCATCAGGTGACCCGCCTGCCTGTCACTTGTGACATAAAAGCCATGATAATCAAGCGATAGCAGTTTACGGAACATGGTAAAGGACAGTCAATGACCTTTATTGCCAATCCATATGGAACGGACTATAGTACTTAGTGTCACTTATTAGCATTACAATTGGTATTGCCACATAGATTTAATGACATCACTCACAAGCCTAACTACGTCATCCTATATCTAAATGGCAATACCAATTGTCATGCTAACATTAATTTTACAGCCTCATTACGAAAGACCTTTGCGCAGATACGTAATAAAAAAAAAAAAAATCTGTCGCCAAGCACCTATCGGTGTGTTCCGACAGCTGCACTTGAGAGCCAGTTCCCATCTAGACTTTGTGTGCAACTGTTCTACTAAAGTGTGTGCAAAATTTTAGCTCAATCGGTTGAAGTGAGATTTTTGTGCATGAACACGGCTGCTTATATTCAGTCGGTGTAACTAACTATCTAATATCTCTATCTGTATTGTAGTTTATCAGATATTATCTGGTTCTTCTGCATCTTAGTTTAGTTAGGAATAAGATGACCGAGTATGAAGATTTTCCCGAAGTTTTTTTAAATTTATTTTATCAAAGATACCATAGTTACATGTTTTCTAAAATTTAACATCGCCAAACTACTAACGCAGTTTGTAGGCGTCGCGCTCCTTAACACTTTTACATGCTTGGAATACTTACAAGAATAAATTACATTCATTATCTATATATTCCTTAATTTAAACAATTGCTTCTCTAGTATATGTACTCTACACTTAATACTCTTTTCATTTAAAAGTATATTAGGATACATGTTGCATAGTTTGGGGATTTTCTAGTTCTTTTGGCGTGATAATTGTTCTATTCTCCCCTAGTTTTAGTTTTTTATCATGAATACTAAATGCCACGACACCCTAAAAAAGTTTACGAGAAAGTGCGAATTCAATAGTAACTGGCAGTCGGACAGTTACGTTTCAATTTATCGTATTTATTGAGTTGCGAAAAGAACGGAACTGAAACACCAACTGTTACTGTCGACAGTTTTTTTGGAAACATAAGTTACTTTATATCGCGAAAACTATGAAAAACTGTTAATATTAATACTTTCTAGTTCTTTTTATTCCTTCACTCAAAGCTCAAGCTCTTTGTAAGCTTTTAACACGAGCAACAGGAATGGTGACTGACAAATCGAATCAGCTTTATTTTATTAAATGTCTAGCGGGTAATTTATAAAGATTTTTGTATGAAATACATAATTATTTGTGAGGTCATAAATATACACTATCAAAAGAACTACTTTGTCGTCAAATTGTTAATTAAAAATCATAAAAAGGAGTTTTATAACGTTCTCTATTTTTGAGTATTTAGATTTTTTATACACTATTTAGTGTTAGGTATTTTTTCTTGAATCATCAATTTTTCATCATTTATTATTCATCAAAATAAGTCTTTAGTTACAAGACTATCAAGCCTAAACCATCTTTCATTCTTTATTTTAATATTGTTCTTTATTGTTAAAGTCACGTCCCTATTCCACACATAGTGATGTCAAAGATTCACGCGTACGCTTCAAATTTACACCAAACTAGGCACATTGGAGGTAACGAGCCGTAACAGCCTCATGTCACTTGTCTATGGTTGTTGCTTCGATGAAATTTCAATATCCCCCGCCATCAGCCACACGCGACTGTGTACCCTATCTCCTACATCATTAAATACATTTCACTTTAACATGAATATGAGGACCATATTGCCACGTCAACTATTTTTGATTTTTTCCCTCCGACGTACGCAAAAGTGAATTCTGGCAAAATCCCTTTTCGGTTTATGAGAAAAATGTATTAGACGTACGTCGTGATGGTTCTGGAGAATATTGATTTTGAATCAAAAATAATATTATAATATTCGATTGACTATAGAAGTATTGAGGATGGAAAATATATATTATTTATCAAAACCACGTATTGGCAACACATTGATAAAGTGAAATGAGAAAGTTAAGTTAAAAATATGCCTTCTAGGTAGCTACCTACTTTACAAGGTCGGCTATTTCAGTAAAAAGAACAATATTAAACAATGATATTATAAGTAAAAAATTCTAGATAGGTTATAAGCGCTCCGAAAAGGGAGGCTAAAGTATTAGCCTAACTAGACCTGTGTCGCGTCGCCGGCATCAACGGATGCACTTCGCGTACCGAGTGCAATTAAAAATTTAAGTGACCCAAAACAACCAAAAATGCCATCGTGTGTTATGAAATATCGTAATGTTGTGTGGATATTGCAATATTAAGTTATTTATAAATGCGTTAGAGTGCCAATTCTCGGTCATTTTTTAAGATCGACAGTTGTGTAGGTAACCTATCTACACATTTTTACTTTATATCATTGATATTAAACGTGTTCTGCATACTTCAACAAAGCTCGACATATAAACAAACAAACGTCTTACAATGTTATGTTGTCAGCCATTACTACCGCATCTTAAAAACTTGTCCGATTCTCGGAGGACGCATGCCGTGAAAATTGTCAACATAAACACAGTTTATTGGGGCATTTGAATAGAAGCCAATGTTACCAGCTGCAAAAAATTTAAACCTTATAATATAATTTAATTTATAAAGCAAAATCTGAAAACTGTATAATTTAGAGAGAAAAGAATGATCCTTGAGTTTCTTGACGGAGACTTTTCAGTTTAAGTGTATTCCGAACCGAAGGTAGAGTCAATTGTTACGTTCATAAGTGCCTTATCAGGGTCTAAACTGAATTGAGAAAAAAGACTAACGAATCAAGAATTCATAAAAAAATATTTTATTTAACAATATACAAAAAAAAGTAATATTTATAGAACAAGAATACCAATCGTGTCAAATTAATTATATTAATAACTAGCTGTTCCGCGCCGTTTCACCCGCGTTCCCGTGGGATCTTATCTTATCCCGGGATAAAATATAGCCTATGTTCATCAGGGATAGTGTAGCTTTCCAACGGTGAAAGAATTTTTTTAATCGGTCCAGTAGTTTCGGAGCCTATTCAATGCAAACAAACAAACAAATCTTTCCTCTTTATAATATTAGTATTGAAGTATAGATTAATTAATGTTAATACTGCTATCCAACAATACGGTTAATCTACTGATTTTATTCTCAGCGCTGGTAACTCTGCTCACAACCCGTTCCCATTCTTCTCCAAGTCGTTCAAACTTGAAATGCTGTAAAACAACTGTCGTTTCGAAGGAGATACAGTCGAAACTTGAATGAATCTTTGAATTATGAAAGAAATAAAAAGTTTCCTGGAAAGTATTTTGAATGGAAAGCAATTTATGGATATTTTGTATTTAAAAACCATTAAAGTGAACGGACAAATCAAGGTTGTGGTCAAAATAAAAAACTGTTGGAAATTATTTGCCGCAGAACTTCATGTTTAGAATTTTCCAATTTAAAAATTTGAACACCAAAAATAGATTGTTTGAAAATGGAATGCCATGTTCGATTAGTTTGAAATTTAGCGTCAATATCATGTTTTCGTTTTTTTATACATTACACAAATACTAAAATAAAGTTAAAGATCACTTTTTTATTTTATTTTGTAGGACCAATTGTCGGTCTAACTCAAGACCAACCACGCTGGCCTATTTTTTAACCGACTTCAAAAAAAAGGAGGAGGTTCTCAATTCGTCTGTATGTTTTTTTTTTTTTTTTTTTTTTTTTTTGTGTGGATTAGGCATAAAACTAAATATAAATGGCGGAGTTTTAGTCGACTAATAGAAGTTTGGCTCTGGCATATTTTTTTGTTTTATTTTTTAGTCTCCATAGCTCTTTTAAACCAATAAACGGAGTTCTGAATGAACTATGAGTAAACGAATGAAAACTGCTGCTATGGTTTATACGTATTAAAATGTCATGTACCTATGTACCGTATGCCAACCGATATTTTACCAGGCAATGATAGCTCAGGGGTAGTGACGTCGGATACCGCGGCCAAGGTCGAAATTCTACAAATGAGATTGAGCTTTCGATGAAGGAAAACATGGGGAGGAAACAATAGCTCGGTGGAAAATCTATCAACAAAACACCTATCGGTGTGTTCCGGCAGCATTTTAAAAAATAGATGACGTATTATGTATTTTTCTATTATTATTTTAAAATGTAACCTTGCTGTTTCTTGCCGGTTTTTCTCTCTCTTCTTTCTCGGAACCGAACCGGTAGTAACTTATGTAATTCGACAGCCCTCCAAGGGCCTAAATTGAATTTGAATCAGAATCGGTAGTTGCTTACCATCAGGTGACGGGAGGTAGGTTACTTTGTAGCAACCGAGTGGCTGGCTACCACCCTCAAGTTGAAAATCTGTCGCTAAGCATCTGTTGGTGTGGCCAGTTGCACATGAGAGCCAGTTGCCTTTAAGGCATTGTAATGAGGTGTACAACACATTGGCAATCCCCTTGGTATTGCTCTGGTATTCATATAGGCGACGGTAGTCACTTACCATCAGGTGACACGACAGCTTCGTTGTCACTTGTGCTGTAAAAAAAAACCCGCCAACCTGGTAATCACGTGTGATATAAAAATAAATGAAGCGAAGAACGAAGGCTATAAATAAATGATTGATTTATAAGTGCGACTAGACAAGTTACATTAAAGGTCGACAATCGGAACGGTATCGGTACCATAATCGGTTTAGCTGAGCGGTCGTCAGTTCGTCACGCAACACTAACTAGGCGGACACTACACGACGTGAGTTATAGTTCACGCCGCCAATTTATTCATGCCGAACGTGGGTGGTGTTGTATCCGAATGACATAGTTAGTCTATGATAATTAGTCTATGGTAGATTATTGTACAAGATGTCTGACTGATTAAAAGTGAATCCAAGATACTATATTGTTTTATTAAATAAACACAACATGGCGCTGAAAACAGGATAAAAATTTGATAAAGTTAATGATAACGTAAATAGTTCGTGATAAAAAGTAAGGCTAAGCAAGAATCTAAAAAAGAGATAATAATTTATGAAACACGCCACGCCATACCGCCATTTGAATACCATGTCTGAAACGGGAATATCGGGATTAAAACCCCCAGATAAACTGAATTCTCCTGAAGAATTCAAGAGGTGGCGACAACGCTACGAAATATACTGTAAGGCAAGTGGTGCTGTCAATAAGAGTTCGGAAATGCAAGTAGCACTTTTATTACATTGCATGGGTGATCAATGTATTGACATATATAATACATGTTAGAATATTTAGGCTCGATGGACTTGTGACCAATGTCACAGTATAAAAAGAAAATATGTTTGTACGTTCTCTTTGGTTGTAACCTCCAATAACACGGAGTACTTTTGGAAACTGGTTGAGGAATAAATAAATATTACAATGAAATGACTTTGGATCTATGTCCCACAACAAAATATTTAATAGGTTATGGGCCCAGTCAGCACGTAAATCAGTCAGATGGCAAAGATTAATAAGAATTAATAAGTTTCGAAAATTCAGTTCAAAAATTGTACAATATGGCGCATTCGAGTTCAAGCAACGCGTATGGTAATTTACCAATATTCAATGGAGAAAACTTCTCAAGCTGGGTATTCAGGATTAAAAGTTACATGGAATTCAAAGAATGCATCAACGCATTATCACCAAGGAGCGAAGAATTAACAAAGGCTGAAAAAGAAAGTTTTCACAAAATGGACGCCAAGGCGAAAAATATTATAATACAATCAGTATCAGACAGTCAGTTGGAATACCTTAAAGACGAAAATACGGCTTGTAAAATGATTGAAAAATTAAGCCTAATATATGAAAGGAAAAGTAAATTAAATAATATCTATCTTAGAAAGAAACTTCTAAACATGAAATGTATGGATAATGAGAACCTCAAAGATTATTTTTATAATTTTGATAAAATTATTCGTGAAATTGAAAACTTAAACAAAATGGAAGAGACCGACAAAGTAACATATTTATTGATGTCATTACCACAAAAATATCAACAAATCATTACCGTAATGGAAACATCTACAGAAATACTCACATTAGAATATGTTAAAAATAAATTACTCGATGCAGAATTAAAATTAAAAGGTAATAAGGAGCAGATTACATCAGAATCATATAGTTTTACAGCACTTAAAAATTGCTATAGCTGTGGTAAAGTTGGACATATATCCCGAGAGTGTCGCAACAAATTCAGAGGCAGATATATTGAAGGACAAGGAACATTTATAGGAAGAGGTCAGTTACAACATCAATTAAATGAACGGGGACAAATACAAGGACGTGGACAAATACAAGGACGTAGACAAATACAAGGACGAGGACAAATGCATGGAAGAGGACAATTCTATGGACGAGGTCAACATGTAGCTAGAGGCAGAGGATTAAATCATTGGAATCGAGGAAGAGGACAAGAACAAGGTTATTGGAATCAAGCAGCAGCCGCAATCAATCAAGAGGATGACTCAAAATTTGCTTTTATAACAGGTATTGAAGGTAACCATAGCAAAGTTGATAATTTAATAGAATGGGTCATAGATTCTGGATGTACAGAACATTTAATTCAACAAAATTATGAACAGTATATGTGTAATGTTCATATTATGGAAAAAGAAATGAAAATTTATCTAGCAAATGGTGAATATATCACAGCAAATAAGAAAGGTACTATAAACCTTAATTGTAATAATAGTATAGTTACAATTGAGGCAGTAATTGTAGAAAATTTACAGTTTAATTTGTTATCTGTCAAAAAGATTATTGATGGTAATTGTGATGTTAAATTCAGTCAAATAAATGTTGAAATATTGAATAATAAAACTTTGAAAAAACTTGTAGGAAAACATATAGGAAAACTTTTTATTATAGAAATGGAAATCAACTGTTATTGTAATAATGCATATAATTCAGATTTATGGCACAGACGACTAGGTCACCTCAATGTTAACAGCCTGAAGATGATGAACTTACCAGCTAGTGATGCAACCTGTGGACCCTGTATGTTAGGTAAGTCAACACGTTTACCATTTTACTCAGTGCAAGAACCAAGATCTTGTCAAATTGGAGAACTCTTACATACTGATGTAGCTGGTCCAATGTCAACACCAGGAATACACGGTGAGTTATACTATCAAGTAATTATAGACGACTTTTCACACTTTTGTGTTATCTATTTATTAAAACATAAAAGCCAGGCTACTGATAATTTACTCGATTACATAAGAAAAATTGAAACAGAGAAAGGAATCAGAGTTAAGAAAGTTAGATGTGACAATGGAGGAGAATTTAAAAATTATAAAATAGAAAATTTTTGCAGAAATAGAGGTATCATAATACAATATACACAGCCATATTCACCTCAATCAAATGGAGTAGCAGAGAGGATGAACCGTACTCTTAATAACAGAGCCAGGACTTTAATGGTTGAAACTAAACTACCAAAATATCTGTGGAGTGAAGCAATTTTATGCTCTGCATATCAGCTTAACAGATGTCCTTCATCAGCATTAAAATTTAGAATTCCAGAAGAAGTGATGCATGGCAAATTGAATTTATCAAGGCTTAAAACCTTTGGAAGCAAGGCATGGCAAGTAATAATTCCCAAAAGAAATAAATTAGATGAAAGAGCAATAGAAACACGTATGGTGGGATACGCAGCAACAGGATATAGACTATGGGATCCAGAAAGAAATGAAGTTATTATTGCTAGAGACGTGAGATTTGATGAGAATGATTATGTATATAAAGAAGAAAAGAAAAATAATAACAAAACATATTCATATTATGAAGAAGAAGAAGAAATAAACACAGAGAAAGAAAAAGAACAACGAGAGAAGGAAAAAATATCAGATGAAAAGCATAGCAGAGAAATTATTAATGAAGAGGAATATTTAGATAGTGAAAGTCAGAACAATGTTATACAATCAAACACAACAAAAATAGGAAGAACAGTAAAAGCACCAAAGAAACTGGATGATTATGAAGTTTATTCTGCATATTGTTTATATACTGGAGATCCACAAACTTATAATGAAGCTATGAAGAAAGGAGAAGAGTGGACAGAAGCTATTAGAAATGAAATAAAATCACATGAGCTATTAGGAACCTGGGAAATTACAGACCTACCTGAAAAAGAGAAAACAATAGATACAAGATGGGTATTTACAACTAAACAAAACAATTTGAAGAAAGCAAGACTTGTTGCAAAAGGTTTTCAACAAGAAAGTGAATACAACTGTTATGCACCAGTTGCCAGAATGTCTACAGTTAGGTTGATGTTAAGTCATGCAATTCAAGAAGGATATAAAATAAATCAAATGGATGTACCAACAGCATTTTTAAACGGAAATTTAGACATAGATGTGTACATAAAATGTCCACAAGGAGTAGAAATACCAAAAGGAAAAGTACTTAAACTAAGAAAAGCTTTATATGGATTGCGAGAAGCACCCAAGTGCTGGAATCAACATTTCCATGAATTTATGATAAAACAAGGATTTACACAGTCAAAACATGATTATTGTTTATACATGAAAGGAAAAACATGGTTATTAGTTTTTGTCGATGATATATTAACTATTGGGCACGATAACAAAATAATTTCAATTTTGAAAAAGGAATTTAATACTAAATTTTTAGGAGAAATTAAAGAGTATCTAGGTATGGAAATTATACGAAGAGAAGACAGACTTGAAATTAGGCAAAAGGAATTAATAAGGAAAATTTTAGAAAAGTTCAACATGCAAGATTGTAGACCTATAGATACACCAATGGAAATAAATTTTAGCGCAGATCATACAAATCAGGAGATCATTCAAGTACCATTTAGACACTTGATTGGATCACTTCTATACATATCATTAACTAGTAGACCCGACATAACTTATGCTGTCACATATCTCAGTAGATTTTTAGATAAACCAACCATGGAACTTTGGAAAGCAGGTAAGAGGATATTAAGATATCTTAGAACTACTATAGACAAAGGTTTAGTGTATATCAAGTCGGACAACACTAAGCAACTCATAGCCTATTCGGATGCAGATTGGGGAGCAGATAAAATAGACAGAAAGAGCACCAGTGGGTGTGCTATATTTTACTGTGGTAACTTAATACATTGGTATTGTAAAAAACAGTCTTCGGTCGCTCTATCTACAGCTGAGGCGGAATACGTGGCAGGAGCTCTCGCAGTAAGTGACTTAGTATATTTAAAAGGTATATCAGTTGATTTCAATACTATAAATATAGAGACATATCTTAAAATAGACAATCAAAGTGCCATCAATATGATAATTTGTAATGAAAATAGTAAGCGTACTAAACACATTGATATTAAATTTCATTATGTCAAGGATGCTATCAAAAACAATATTGTAAAGTTATCATATGTACCAACAAATTATAATATTGCAGATGTTTTAACAAAATCTCTATGTACAACTAAACATGTTTATTTCTGTAACAAGATGAACATATTGTAGGCAATTTAAATAAGAAAGTATTATTACAAGAAAGGTATTGTAAACATACTATGTAGACAGTAGATTTTATTACTGAATAAGTTAAAAGTAACTAGGATTAAATTAAATGAAACAAAGCTTATGTTTTCAGTAACTTTATTATTGTGTTATTATTATTTAGAGTTGGGTAATTACTTTTGTTTAGATTCATTTTTAGTATAACAATTTTATTGTTGAATTTATAACTAAACAACATAGAATTAATATTGTTTCTGTAATTTAAATATGTATAAAAATATCTTAAGTGAGTTAATTCAATGTTGAAGGGGAGATATTGTAGTATTTTGTTTTCAAGGGGAGAATATATATTTTTTTGTTATTGCTGAAACACTATGTTGATAAATAATTACTAAGTTTATAATTTGTAAGTTTCTATAATGTTTAATACATTAATTCTTTTTGTTTATACCAATTAAAAGATGATGCTTTTGGAATGTAGTAAATGTATAGTAATAAATAAAACATAAATATTGTACTGATATTAATAAATTAAAGTAGTATTCATAATTGAAGTATTAAAAGCATAATCTTGTAATTGAAGGGGAGTGTTAGAATATTTAGGCTCGATGGACTTGTGACCAATGTCACAGTATAAAAAGAAAATATGTTTGTACGTTCTCTTTGGTTGTAACCTCCAATAACACGGAGTACTTTTGGAAACTGGTTGAGGAATAAATAAATATTACAATGAAATGACTTTGGATCTATGTCCCACAACAAAATATTTAATAATACATTCAATCTCAGTGAAGAAGATGCCCAGAACTACGACATTGTGATGAAGAAGTTTACCGACTATTTCATACCTATAAAAAATGAAAGCGTCACTTCACACATATTTTTCACAAGGAACCAAAACCCTGGTGAAAGTTACGATACTTTTTTTACGGAACTCAAGAAACTTAGCCAAGAATGTAACTTTGGAAATTTACAAGATAGGATGCTGAAGGACCGCATTGTAGCAGGTATTTTGGATGTCAGACTTAAAGACAGATTACTGAGAGAGAGTGATCTTACATTAGTGAAAACAATTCAAATTTGCAAAGCAGCTGAAATAGCAGGAGAACAAGTTAAGCAGATCAATGATATGAATGTGCATGCTAGTTGTTCCAAAGAAAAGACATATCAGAAGAAAACATATTCTAAGACTGCATATAATCCAAAAACAAATAAGAAACAAGTTCATGTAGAAAATTATAAGAAAAGAGAAGAGTGTGATAGATGTGCATTGCAACATGAAAAGAATAAGTGTCCCGCATACGGGAAGAAGTGTCTCAAATGTGGAAAAATAGGACACTTTGCACGGAAATGCAGAGGGAATATGGTAAAATCAATACAATATGAAGAAACAAGACAGTGTATTGACAGTGACAGCTCGGGTGAGTTTAATATGTGCAATATCAATGTGCATAAGGTAAATGTAGATAGAAACTGGTTCCAAAATGTACAATTTATTGATCAAGACATGTCAATCAAATTTAAGCTAGATACTGGAGCACAGTGTAATGTTATACCACATTATCTTTGCAAGGATATGAATAACATTATAATGAAACCATGTAAGATGAAACTTAGGAATTATAATGGTCATGAGATACCCACTGTAGGACAAATTAATGCTTTGTGTCAAATTGGTAAAGGAAAACAGGTGGTTAATTTTCAAGTTAGCCAAGGTAATTTCATTCCTATATTAGGGTTACCTACATTAATTAAATTTAATTTAATAGAGAGGAATATTAATAGTGTTCAAGCAGAAAAATATATGTTAATTTCTAGATATAAAGATGTATTTGAGGGGATTGGAGAGATTAAAGATTATGAATATAAAATTAAGCTGAAAGAAGGTTGGAAAGGTAAAATTGAAGCAAGTAGACATGTTCCATTTAAGTTAATGCCTAGGTTAAAGAGTGAGTTAAATAATTTAGAAAGCTTAGGAATAATTTCAAAGATAGATACTCCAACAGATTTTGTTAGTTCTTTGGTGATGACCACGAAGCCAAATGGTCAGCTTAGAGTATGCTTAGACCCACAATATTTGAATAGTCAAATACAGAGAGAACAAATGCTCATACCTACACTAGATGAGATAACTTCAAAATTAAATGGTAGTTGTGTTTTTAGTACACTTGATGCCAATAAAGGATTTTGGATGATAAAATTAAGTTTAGACTCTAGAGAACTTACAACGTTTAATACACCATATGGTAGATATCATTTTAATAGGTTACCTTTTGGTTTATCCTCTAGTCCAGAAGTTTTTCAAAAAATATTTAGTAACATATTTAAAGACATTGAAGGAGTAGAAATATATATCGATGATATTTTAATTCATGCCAGAAATGAGATTGAGCATGATAGGTTATTAGTAAAAGTACTAGAGAGAGCTAAACAGTATGGAGTAAAATTTAACAAAAGTAAATGTGATTTTAAACAAAAACAAGTAAAGTACTTAGGACACATATTGACTACAGAAGGTTTAAATGTAGATCATGATAGAGTTAAGGCAATAATAGAGATGAAAGAACCAAAAGATCAGAAATAATTATTAAGATTTTTAGGCATGATTAACTATATTTCAAAATTTATTCCAAATGTGTCAGAAATAACAGCAGCACTTAGAGAACTCATTAAAAAAGATGTTCCTTTTGTTTGGAGTGAGCGACAACAACAAGCCTATAATAAAATAAAGAAATTAATTAGTGAGCCCCCTGTACTAGCTTACTTTTCAGTGAACAAAAACATTGTATTAAGTGTAGATGCTTCAAAGGATGGTTTAGGAGCAGTAATAATGCAGGAGGGTAGACCAGTAGCATATGGGTCTAGAGCTATGACTGAGGCAGAGAAACTATATAGCCAAATAGAAAAGGAAAGTTTAGCTATTCTTTATGGTTGTACAAAATTTCATCAATATCTGTATGGACAAAATTTTATGATTGAAACAGATCATAAACCGTTGGTATCAATTTTTTCAAAACCTCTTAATAAATGTCCAGCAAGATTACAAAAAATAAGAATGGCCTTGCAACCATACAGTTTTAACTTGACATACAAACCTGGTAAAGAATTATTAGTAGCTGATCACTTAAGTAGATCATATTTGAATGATACTTCAAAAACATATGACTTAGAAATTGAGACTCATGTTGGTATGATAATGAATAGTTTTAAAATCACAGATCAGAAAATGAAAGAAATAAAGGAAGAAACTATTAAAGATAAAGAGTTAATGTGTGTATGCAAGTATATAAGAGAAGGATGGCCAGAGAATAAAAATTTAATAGATTGTGAAGCAAAGATATATTATAGTTATAGAGATGAATTGAGTGAATGTGAAGGATTAATATTTAAAGGAACTCAGATAGTTATACCAAAAGAAAAAAGAAAGGAAGTGCTTGAAAAAATTCACTATGCTCATTTAGGTATAGAAAAATGTAAGATGTTGGCTAGGAAGTCAATATTTTGGCCTAATATGTCAAAGGAAATAGAAGATTTAATACAGAATTGTGATACATGTAAAAGTTTCCAAAACAATAATAGAAAGGAGCCAATGGTCAATAAAGAGATTGCAGAGGGTCCGTGGCAAATATTAGCTACAGACATATTTTTTTTACACAGTAAACCTTATATTCTTGTTGTAGATTCATTCAGTAAATTTGTAGAAGTAAAAGAGTTAGATGATTTGTCTGCCAAAAGCAAAATTAATAGTATAAAAGAGATTTTTGCTCGAAATGGTGTACCTGAAATAGTTTACTCAGATACAGGTTCACAATTTACTAGTTCTGAATTTAAAATGTTTTCACAGGTATGGAATTTTGAACATAAAATGGTAAGTCCTAAACATCATCAGGCAAATGGCCTAGCAGAAAGATATATTCAAACAGTAAAAAGAATTTTAAAGAAACTGATTTATGAAAATAAAGATATACAATTAGGTCTTCTTATATATAGAAATACACCTGTAGGAAATGAGAATAAAACACCAGCTGAATTACTTTTTAATAGAAATGTTAAAAATATATTGCCTTTTGTAAAAAGAAAATATTATATGAATGACAGTTATAAAAAAGAATTGAAACAAAGACAGATTAAACAGAAAAAATATTATGATAAAACTGCTAGGTACTTACCGGAGTTAAAAGAAGGAGATGTTATAAAATTACAGGATGAAACAAATAGAAAACCTCATGAAAGTGGTATAGTGTTAGAAAAAGGACAGGGACCTAGATCTTATAAAATAAAAAATGAAAATGGTAATGTAATAGTTAGAAACAGGAAAATGTTGATCAAAGGAGGGATATATAGGGAGAGAAATGAACCTACTTATACTCCTAATATTACACAGGAAAATCAAAATAATTTAAGAAATAATATTAGTGTGAATGATCCTATTCAAAATGAAAACTTTAGTTCTGTAAGAGAAAATGTAACAAATGGATATACTACTAGATCTGGAAGGATTACAAAAAGACCTTCTCATTTAAAAGATTATGTGTAATTTAAATAGAATAGATAAGTTGATTAATTAATTTTATTACTTAAAAAATTGGGGTTCTGTTTGTTAATAAAAAGGGAGGGATGTTGTATCCGAATGACATAGTTAGTCTATGATAATTAGTCTATGGTAGATTATTGTACAAGATGTCTGACTGATTAAAAGTGAATCCAAGATACTATATTGTTTTATTAAATAAACACAACAGGTGGCGACCACGCATTACATAATAGAGTTGCCAGTACAAGAGACATGATCAAAATCCGTGAGTTGAGTTATTCTCAGCAAGCCCTTTCATTTGATACCCATATTGTGGGATTGCATTAAAAAATAATAGTCCCCTATCTTAGGTGTTCCGCCATGTTGGATTTAGAATGACGTCACACAGCTAACCATGCATTCTCATAGGTATAAACTAAACGTGTGTACAAAATTTCAGCTCAATCAGTTAAAGATATCTGCTTCAAAATTGAGTTGCAAGATTCCCCCCCGAAAAATCATAGGTACCTACATACATTGCAAGTTCTACTAATATCTGTATAAAAGGCAATGTTACTGACTGACAGACTGATCTATCAACACCCAGCTCAAACCACTGAACGGATTGCGCTGAAATTCGGCACGCAGATAGTTATTATGACGTAGGTATCCCTTAAGTAAGGATTTTCCAAAAATCACCCCCTAAGGAGATGAAATGGGGGTCCAAAGTTTGTATGGAGAAACGGGATCGCGGGTGAAACCGCGTAGCGGAAAGCTGGTAGGTATAACTATTAGCGAACGAAACCATCAGAAAGTATGCTACAATCTAGGTTTTTTAAATTCAACCCCTAAAGTATTCGCGGAGGACAGCTAGTTGTGAGGAAGTAGGTACTATTAAATTCATCTTTTTCACCCAACTGCGCGACTGAAAAGACAGCGCTGTATTTTATGTTTTTTTATAACCTTGGACTCGGAACCATATCACAAAAAGTAAATAAGCTTCAAAAACTGAATTGACTTAGTAGATTTCTCGTTGAAATAGAATCAGATTTTTTGTATTTCTAACCAAATTAAAAAGACGGAGGCTCACTATTCGATTGTGTTTTTGTTAGGTACCCGATATCTATACCGATTGTGAATCGATTTTAATGATTATTTTTTCGTTTGATACAATAATAATGTTCATAATTTATCCAATTTCGTATGAAAAAAGCTTTAACTATTATCAAAATTTATCGATTTGTCTAAATGTGTAATACCTTCTCGTTTGCTGCTTTTAAATACATTGTAAGAAATCTATTTTAAGATCTACCACGATACTTTATGCCCTACTAGCTGTTCCGCGCGGTTTCACCCGTTCCCGAGGGATCTTTTCCCGGGATAAAAAAGTAGCCTATGTGCTATTCCAGACTATAATCTATCTCCATGCCAATTTTCATCCAGATCCATTCAGCCGTTCTGGCGTAAATGAGTAACAAACATACATCCATCCATCCATCAAAATTTTCACATTTATATTAGTAGGATATAGTAGGACTAGCTGTTCCGCGCGGTTTCACCCGCGTTCCCGAGGGATCTTATCTTTTCCCGAGACAAAAAATAGCCTATGTGCTATTCCAGACTATAATCTATCTCCATGCCAAAATTCATCCAGATCCATTCAGCCGTTCTGGCGTAAATGAGTAATAAACATACATCCATCCAAACTTTCACATTTATAATATTAGTAAGATTAAGTAAGATAACCGAGTTACTTGCCAGTTTTTGTTTTCAGTTGAAGGCCGACTTCTGTGGTTAATTAGTTTCAGTAAATTTGACCCGCACAATTACTCTCTTAGGGCCTTAACTAAACAAATGACTTAAATTATGACCGTTTTATTATGTTTTTTTTTTGTGGAGCGCTCGTGAGCGATAGGCCGCGCAGCGCGGTCGCCTCTCGCCTCGTTAGCAACGAACCGATAATTTAAACCGATTATCGATAGGTACTCGCGGCTTTTCGTGTTCGACGTACGGTAGACAATCTACCGATTCATTAACTTTTGCAGCTGATGTCATTTACTGTAATGATAGTTAAAAAAAACTGTCACTTTAGTAATTTATTTTAATGAAATAAAGGAATCATTAAGGGTAAATATTTTTAAGGCGATGATAGCTTACCACAACTGACGTCGGATACCACGGCGAAGGTCGTGGGTTCGAATCCTACAATGAACTTGAGCTTTCAGTAGGGTACTTTGTAGTACCCGACTAGCAGGCTACCACTCTTAAGTTGAAAATCTGTCGCCAAGCACCTATCGGTGGGTTCCGACAGCTGCACTTGAGAGCCAGTTCCCATCTAGGCTTTGTGTGGTTACCACCTTCGGCCACATCATCACTTACCATGGTGAGATTGTAGTCAAACACAAGCTTATCAAGAATAAAAAAAATTATATTTGGTTAAATAGATTTACTCTTATCTCTATACTTATCTACTTCTGTATTCAGTGAATTTTTCAAGTGGGCGTGGATTGTCAAACCTTAAACTAAAGGGAAGTATTTCTGAGAATTTGATCCTTATTAGCAACATTATCGGATGGTGTAATAATACAGGCTTTTTGTAGGCAACTTAATCACGCAGTTATAACTCAAATAGATATCAGGGTACATACACGCGTAGAATATTTTTTACCTGACAAATTATTATATTACTTTGGGAACGCGGGTAAAGTCGCAGAACGGAAGGTAGTCTAGTATAATCTCAATACACAGAAAAAAATCCTGATATTTTTATTTTTTCAAAAGATGATAAGCTTGTGTTTGACCGCAATCTCACCATGGTAAGTGATGATGTGACCGTAGGTAAGCACATGAAAGGCAATCTGGCTCTCAAGTGCAACTATCGGAAGACACCGATAGGCGCATGACTTTCAACTTGAGGATGGTAGCCAGTTGAGTACTACAGTGCTATGTTTTCCTCACAGAGGTTTCCTTCACCGAAAGTTCAAGCTCATTGTAGGAATCGAACCCACTGAGCTATCATCACTTTAAAATATGATATACTAGCTGTCCTCCGCGGCTTCACCCGCGTTCCAATGAGCTTTTCCAGACTATAATCTATCTCCATGCCGAATTTCATCCAGATCCATTCAGCCGTTCTGGTGTAAATGAGTAACAAACATACATCCATCCAAACTTTCACATTTATAATATTAGTAGGATAAAAAGTATATACACTTGTCCTGACCGACTGACCTATCAAAAGACAGTCTCAATAGTCGAGGTCAGAAAATTTAAATTCTGCACACATGTTCCTTTCAAAACGAAACGTTTCTAAAATTCAACGGTTTAAAACACGGAGCGGAAACTAGTCATTATACTACGACGTTACATCCTCTAGATTTATAAACACTATGTAGTATACTTCTCAATGCACTAGGCGTCGCACATAATTTTTAGAGCTGTTGAAATAAAAATAAAATTAAAAATATTTTAAAGAGTTTCTGAACGATACCTACTACGTCATCGACTGGAGCGCCCTCTTCGCCGAGTTCATTCCTTTTTTATGTGCGGGCGTCGCAACTTCTAATATCGATAAAAAATATATTTTTAGCTGTATTTAGTAGAAAGTTAGTGCATTAGTTATTACAAAAAGTGTAGTTATGGGGAAAAGAAAAAGGGAACATTATAACTCCAAATTACGTCGAAAAATACGACGGTTGGAACAAAAGTTCCGCGACTCGTCAACAAGTACGGAGGATGAAGGTTAGTTCACGTTTAACTATTATTACAATAATATCGTATTATGAAAACCTACAATATACAATGTTCTTCCTATTTATTGGAACATGATCAAATTATGGACTTTGTTTTTTCCTTTTCTTTCGTCATCAGTTTTATAACTACCCACATTTGAGGTGATTTTTTCTTTCGTAATTTAAAATCGTTCTTATTCTAGGAAATACGGACTATTATATTTCCTTTTATTTACTTTTGTTACAAAAGGGTAATTTTAGGTAATTTTTGATTATAATTATAGTTATTCCTGATTCATTTAATCAGTATTACCCGTATACGTTATACTCCGTGACATGAGCACGGCTGATAACAAAATTAGTCTAGTGGCGTAACGTGATTACGTACAAAGACTTTAAAACCCTATTTACTGCATATAGCAGCTTGTCAAATATACAGTCTAGTGGCGTAACGTGAGTACGTACAATGGCTGATATGACATACAAAATATCAACTCCAATGGTTGTTATTTCTTAACCTTACAGAGTACGACCGCTATTACCCAAGGTCTCCCGCATTGGAACCTGATCCACGTTACTCTCAATCAGATTCTTCAAATGATGATAACCAAATTAGATCCTGTATAGTAACTACTGCCGACCAACCGGGCGTAGACAATGATACAAACACTACGGATGTTTCTAACCTGCTACCTCAGGCTCCGGGTCCTAGTTCAAGCGATATGCCGAATGCGGCTGTACCAGACATCTTACCGCCGGAAATATTAGACGCATTAGGAGACCCAGTAGGTAAAGATGAAGTACTGGGGCCGGCTATTAATGATGAGATAGCTAAACGTTGGGGTAGAATTCTAGTAGATGGAATGACAAAGGAAGCAAAAGAAGCCATTATAAAGAAAACCTTAATACCAGAAAACTTTAGCCTATCGAAAGCTCCAAAGCTCAATCTAGAAATCTCTGCAGTTTTAAGCGAAAATATTAAGCATCGAGATAAGCTACTTGAAAAAGCCCAGAACCAACTTGGCCTGGGGATAGCTGGACTCACTAACTTAGCCACCTCACTCATTACTGAAGACCTTCAAAAGGTGGAAGTCTTAAAGAAAGTAGCAGAAGTAAGTCAGATTTTTCTTGATTTACATCACGAGAACACAAAACATAGACGGAAGCTCATAACTACATCGCTTGACAAAAAGTTTAGTACAACGATTACTGACGTAAAAAGGGACTCATTTCTGTTTGGTGCGAACCTTGGAGAGAAAATAAAAGCCACAAAAACGGCAGAAAGGTCCGGCCTTCAAATTAAGCGGAGCAACGTCAGCGGCCCATCCTCATCCAAGCAACAGTTAAACTGGAGAGGCCCACCCAGGTATCAACAAACCAAGGCACACAAACCGGGTGGGCAGAAACCGAAGTTCTCATCCAACCAAGGGTACACTGCCCCGCAGGGACGGAGACCACCGCCAATCGCGAATCGAGCCCCACCCGCACCGAAAACGGACTTCAGGGCACGCAGGAATCAGTAGAGGTAATACTTCATGCGGGTAGATTGCGTCACTTTATTAGCTATTGGGAAACTATAACTAAAGACCCAAAAGTGTTGGACTATGTAAGGGGTTTCAAAATTCCTTTCGAAAAAACTCCTATTCAACAATTTGAACCATCTAATCCCAGGTTTAGCAAAACTGAATTAAAACAACTAAAGTTGTCAATTTCAAAACTACTGATCTCAGGAGCCATAAAAATGTGCAAATACGTACCGGGTCAATTTATATCAAATATTTTTCTGACCCCTAAAAAGGATGGTACTTTTAGGTTTATTCTTAATCTAAAATTGCTTAATAAATTTATTAGTCATGAACATTTTAAAATGGAAGACATTCGCACAGCCACCAAGCTGATAAGTCCGGATTGTTATATGACTACGATCGATCTTCAAGAAGCGTACTTTTTGGTGCCTATCCATGACTCTAGCAAAAAGTTCCTCAGGTTTAGATTTCAAGGTGTTACCTATGAATTCCAGTGCCTCCCTTTTGGTTTGTCTTTGACACCTTTAGTTTTTACAAAATTGATGAAACCAATAATTGCTTATCTTAGAAACCAAGGTCTGCTTCTCGTCATATTTTTAGACGATATATTATGTATAAATAGGTCGCTTAATGGCTGTTTGAATGATACATCATTGGCTATAGACTTCCTTAAAAGGTTAGGCTTCATCGTAAACATGATAAAAAGTAACTTGATCCCAAATAAAACGCAAACGTTTCTCGGTTTTGAAATAGATTCACAAAAATTATGTTTAAGTTTGCCAAATAAGAAACGCATGAAAATACTTGACCAAACAAAATGCATTTCTAGAAGAAATTTATTAACAATTAGGGACTTTGCAAAATACCTAGGTCTTCTTTGCTCAGCCTGCCCTGCAGTTTCCTACGGTTGGTTATATACGAAGCGACTCGAGAGAGTAAAGTTTCTAGCTCTGCGTAGTTCTAACGATAATTATGACAGTGTCATGAACTTACCACCTGACTTAGAGTCTGACCTTTCCTGGTGGCAAAATAATGTTTTGATATCAAACAATCCAATACGCAGTGGTAGATACATTCTAGAAATTTTCTCAGATGCTTCCCTTATAGGCTGGGGCATCTATTGTAATAGGGAACGTGCTAATGGCTTTTGGGATAACATAGAATCTAACGAACATATTAATCTTTTAGAACTAAAGGCAGCCTTTATTGGCCTACGATGTTTTGCCAAGGATCTACGTAATGTTGAGATCTTACTCAGAATCGATAATACTACTGCTATTGCTTACATAAATAGATATGGAGGAGTCCAACATACTCATCTAAATGATGTATCCAGAGCTATCTGGCAATGGTGTGAGCAAAGGAATCTCTTCGTATTTGCCTCCTACATCAAGTCTAAGGAAAATACAGAGGCGGATCAAGAATCAAGACATTTTAATGTTGATATTGAATGGGACTTGAATTTATCCGCCTTCAATCAGATTATAAACGCTTTTGGAAACCCCCAAATCGATCTATTTGCTACGCGGCTAAACGCGAAATGTAAAAAATATGTATCGTGGAAACGAGATCCATCGGCCTATAATATAGACGCATTTACAATAGACTGGGAACCTCATTTCTTTTACGCTTTCCCACCATTCTCGTTAATACTTAAATGTTTAAGAAAGATAATCAACGATCAGGCCAGTGGAATCATGGTCATACCTTACTGGCCTACCCAGCCACGGTACCCCCTATTTCTGTCTCTTTCTCAAAGCCGACTAATCTATTTTTACCCAAATCCGTCATTGTTATTATCACCTTTCAGGACACCACACCCGCTCTGGAAACAACTTACCCTGGTGTCGTCAGTATTGTCGAGCAAGCATACATAAGACAATCGTTACCAACGAGTGCAATAAAAATCATAATTTCATCTTTAGCTGATAGCTCGTTAAAACAATATAACGTTGTATATAAAAAATGGTGGCAGTTTTGTCACAAAAATAAAACAAATATTTTTGATAATAATGTCTCAAATATTCTTGAATTTCTCGTCACTGTATATCAATCAGGCGCAAGTTACTCAACCATCAATACTTGCCGTTCTGCACTTGCATTAATACTAGGTAAAAGTATTAGTCAAGATGATCGAATTATAAGATTCATGAAAGGAGTCTACAGAATTAAGCCTTGCTTTCCAAAATACGTTACTACGTGGGATCCTAATCTCGTGCTTGATCACCTGTCTAAGTTTTACCCAAACGAGACTCAACCTTTGGATATTCTATCCAAAAAACTAGTAGCTCTCCTCGCATTGTCAACCGCACAACGAGTGCAGACGCTATCACTAATACGTCTATCTAATATTAAAGTAAGCAGTACGAGAATAGAAATAAATATTAGTGACTTGATTAAAACTTCAGCCCCGAATAGATTGGCGCCTAATTTGATAATACCTTTCTTCTCCCTCAAGGAGCAAATCTGTCCGGCGAAAACATTGTCCTCGTATATCGATGCCACAAAATGTTACAGGGATCTCCTGCTAACAGAAAAACTAATTCTTACCACTAGGAAACCAATCCATAATGCTAGCGCTCCTACTATAAGTAGGTGGATAAAAAATGTGTTAACTGATAGTGGTATTGATACCGCCATTTTCACGGCACACAGTACCCGCCACGCTTCCACTTCGGCGGCTTGTCGTAACGGGGTTTCTGTCGACATTATAAAACGAACTGCGGGATGGTCGGGGAATTCATTAATATTTGCAAAATTTTATAACCGACCAATAACAATCGACGATGACAATGTATTCGCAGAAGCTATTTATAATGATTGTTAAGCTATATCTTGATATTTATTATGCTAATTATTCACTTAAGAAAAGTGTATTTTGTTTTACTATTATTGTCCGTTTAATATCTAATTATTATTATTTTATAGTTCAAGATCGAACTTTATGAAGTAAATTAATAAATTTATTTGTTTGTTTACTATTAACGCATAGTTTCATTATCTGAATACATCCTGACTGATCTCGTTTGTTGGAAAGCGCTAAACATCTACATAGTGTTTATAAATCTAGAGGATGTAACGTCGTAGTATAATTGATGGTTAAACGAACTTACCTTAAGTGATGTTCGACCATAATTATACGAGACGTTACATCCGAAGAGATTTATAGTCCCACCCGAACCCAAATACTAAAGCCCATACAGAAAACAAACGAGATGTCTCTGAAAAAATGAACTCGGCGAAGAGGGCGCTCCAGTCGATGACGTAGTAGGTATCGTTCAGAAACTCTTTAAAATATTTTTAATTTTATTTTTATTTCAACAGCTCTAAAAATTATGTGCGACGCCTAGTGCATTGAGAAGTATACTACATAGTGTTTATAAATCTCTTCGGATGTAACGTCTCGTATAATTATGGTCGAACATCACTTAAGGTAAGTTCGTTTAACCATCAAATCTATATGCTAGCAGCCAAACTAAACGACAAAAACCCCATTTAAACGTCTAAAACCCCATTTGAATCGAACCTTCGACCTAATCTCCAATCACCAAAGTTTAGTAACTGTGATAATAGTTTTGGCAATAATGAGAATTTTATCACGGCCATAACATCACTGTTGGAGCAAGTCATCGAGCCCAACCTCGTGTTATTAAGTTCCCGGAACCTAAATAATGTTCCGCATCGTTCCCTCACTATGTAATATAGACAGAAGGAGCTATGTTGCAAGCGACAAGCGACGTAGCGGTGTAAATTTCATTTTTACCGTGTAGTGTTTTTTTTAGGACAAAAACCTGGTTATTTTTTTATTAACGTCAATAGTTCCAGTGCTAGTCAGCTCCGTACAATATGAATGTTTTTATAAGTATTAAAATTTTTATTTTATTGGTAAGTATCTTGACGTTTTAAGATTTCGAGATTTCCTGTAATGTCTTATGTTCTATTCAATTTCTCTTTGAGGTACTAAAGTAGATAGGTTTTTGGAACGAAGTTCCTTATCGCGCGTTGTGAAAGGGAAAAAATGCTCACGAAAAATTGACACCGACACTTTTGTGTCGGTGTGCTATTGTAAGCTGTGCGGCGTGCGCATGTTTCTCTGTCTGTCTCTCTCTCTAACTCTCTCTTATAGAAAGCAAGCCAGATATTTTCATTTCTATTTATATATATATATATATATACTCTCTCGACTTATATAACTTCGTTCCATCCGGGTGTCCCTTGACACCTCAAGTTTTTTTTACTACAATCTGATAAGCAATGATGTGGTAGAAAGTCCATACAAACCCTAGAAGGGAACTCGCAACTACAGTTGTTGGTACTTGGCGACAGAATTTCAACTAGAGGAAGGCTAAATGAGTTCATCAAAGTATGCTCACAGAAAGCTCTTGCTCGTTGTAGGATTCGAAACGATAACTTTCGTCACGGTTATTCGATGACACTTATTTTTTCCAGCAACAGTAAAACCGCTTCAGCTTCCAACTCACCCCACACTTAATGATCCAAGTAATGTTGCCAACATGTTGCAGACCATTTGCTTCGTGATACTGTCTCTACAATCGTGAGACTATTGCATTGCAATGGGCTCTATATATGCAAACGATCGCTGCAATCGTTTAATAATCTTTTCATTTGAATCTAAAATGGTGGAGTATTCATATTTTGAAGCCACCGTCAAACCACTGTTCTTTAGATCAGTGTTAAGAACTTAACAAACGCACGGGAGGAGACGCGCGGGCGGGGAACACCGTCACCGTCGCCGCGCTCCCCACCATCTCCGTGCGAAGACAACGCAGCAGCGAGCCGCCACACACGCACTCGCGTTTCTGGACACCATCGGACACGGACGACCATATCGATAATTTTGGCAATAAACGAGCCCTACAGAAATTACAGTCCGCTATTTTATTTATTTTAACGTCCATAGGACCCTAACAATCAGAGATCTATTATCTACTACTAACCAACCTAATTATATTGCTAAAATGTTTATAAAGAATACCCAAAAAGATTACAGTCATTATTACAACACTACTATTTTTGTAAGTGATTATATTTTTTTACGGAATTAGCAGGGTACTTTGTAGTACCCGACTGGCTGGCTATTACCCCCAGGTTGAAAATCGTCGCCAATCGGTGTGTTCCAACAGCGGCACTTGAGAGCCAGTTCCCATCTAAGCTTTGTGTGCTTACCACCTGCGGCCACATCTACGGTCTAACTAGGGAATGCAATTCGAGATTTCGAGGTATTAGAAATTCGATCTCGGCGAGATCTCGAATGGTTATCAAAAATAATTGTTTTTCTTAGATAAGTGAAACATGATTGAACTGCTTAGATGTGATTATGATGCAACATTAAATTATTGAAAATAGTCTTTATTTTTATAATTATTTATAATGAACAGACAAATCACAATTCAGACCCGTAAAAATAATTAAAGTGAGACAAACAAGAAACAAATGGTTTTAGGAGTGATTTTGGAAATAGCTTAAAAAACAAATAGTGCTTAAAGTGCTGTCGGATGAACGGCATCTTATGTCAGTCGCTATGTAGCCAACGGCTGAAGACGCCCTCTCAGCCTCACTAGTTGGTACCAGCGTGAGCAAGCTGTTGTAAGCAAATTACAAAAAAATACCCCTCGATACTCCACACTCAGAGATCCATCTCTTTTTAATCACGGACTCTAGCTTGTCTGTAGTAGTAGTAACCCGCGTGAATGGACTTTTGCATGCTTTCAAAGTCTCCTCTCGAGATTGCATTCCCTAGGTCTAACACAAAATTATCCAAAAGTAAAAATGTATTTCCTGTGAATCTGCTTTCAAGAACTTCGAATGTTTGGGGCTGATTTTACGTTTCTGTACCTAGGAAGTTTATTGGGTAAGGTTTTAGTTAGACATATCAGTGTTACTCAGAAACATTTCAATAAAAATCTAGAAAATTTGTGCTTAAAAATATTTTAGGAGTTGGCTGTATAAATAAAACTGACCTATAAAGCGGCTTGCCACCAGCATGCCTGAACCACAGCACCATGTAGACTCTATCTTCATTGGAGTCAGGTTCAATATCGCATGGCAGGGATGCCGTCCTCCCCACCACAGCGTCCACATCCATAGTTGATACTGGAACAAAATCGACTATATTTTAATTAATTTGAACTTTTCTTGAACTGATTGAAGATAATCAATATTTCACCATTCATTTTGGATGGCGGTAGGAAACTCTAGTTTACTGTAGGATTTTATCCATCGACTATTTATTTTATTGTCAGAATTCTAACACCTGATGGTAAGTGACTACTATCACCTATAGGCTTTAGCAATACCAGTGGCGTTGCCAATGTGTTGTCAACCTTTTACAATGCATTGAAAGCAATTGAATCTCAAAAGCTAAACTCGCAGCACACCGATAGGTAATTGTGGACAGATTTTGAACTTAAGGGTGGTAGCCAGCCAGTTGAGTACTACAAAGTACCCTACCTTCGAAATATTATCGCCATGGCATCCGCGGTTCAATTACATAACTAGTAGCATTCAGTTTAAATCAAAACGATTAATTAAAACAATTTTCAGATATTTAGCAAATACAAACAGTAATTCATTACGAATGGAATTCCTATTGATTTAGAGGTTGTTTTTAATTGAAACTGACTGCAATATAGTTACGTAATCATCATTAATTACAAACTTATATAAAACAAAGAGTGATCAAAGCGTGGACAAGCTTCCAGAAGACGTTGTAACAGCCTAAAATGTTGTTACCATAGGTAACTATTTTAAAACCGAAAGGCATACCAAATATTGAAATCCGTTCACCCGGTACGGAGCTGAATATTAACAAACATACACACATATTAGTATGATTTAATAGGAAAAAGATTCAAACACGCTTAATGCTTCTTAAATCCAAATACAAAATATCTTGAAAGCTTTCGTCAAAGAGAGTCGGTACGGTTAATCATTTTAATATACGGAGCAGCGCCGGCTGGATAAAATCTTTTGGCTGAATTAGTAGCCATTAGATATAACATGAATTTATATATAAAGTAAGCTGGGTTTTGCTTTTCAGATGAGAAATAAAAGTTTTTTTTAATTCTGTATTTGTGTTTGACCACAATCTCACCATGGTAAGTGATGATGTAGCCGAAGTTGGTAAGCACACAAAGCCTAGATGGGAACTGGCTCTCAAGTGCAGCTGTCGGAACACACGGATAGGTTCTTGGCGACAGATGTTCAACTTGAGGGTGGTAGCCAGCCAGTCGGGTACTACAAAGTACCCTACCACCGTGCTATGGTTTCCTTCACCGAAAGCTCAAGCTCATTGTAGGATTCGAACCCACGACCTTCGTCGCGGTATCCAACGTCACTTACCACTGAGCTGTCATCGCCCCAAAAAGATTACTAGTAATTCCCCGCGGTCTCACGCGCGAACTCTCTTAGCAGATACCACCCTTTTAAGAACCTACCTGGCAAAATGCATGTTCGTAGCATGCTAAGATTTCGTGATTAATCTTATTCTCTCTCTATTTACCCCCTTCGGGTTGAATTTTTGAAAATACACTTGAGATCTCGAGTTAGTTTTGTATCGCTTCGTAGCATCATCGTTTTTTTTTTTTTTTTTTTTTTTCACTCTTTTGTCACTAGTGACAACGAGGCAGGCGGGTCACCTGATGGTAAGTGACTACCGTCGCCTATAGACATTAGCAATACCAGGTGGACTGCCAACGTGTTGTACACCTTATTTCAATGCCTTAAGGGCAAGGGCAACTGGCTCTCAAGTGCAACTGCCGGAACACACCAACAGGTGTTTGGCGACAGATTTTCAACTTGAGGGTGGTAGCCAGCCAGTCGAGTACCACATAGTACCCTACCACCGTGCTATGGTTTCCTCACGATGTTTTCCTTCACCGAAAGCTCAAGCTCATTGTAGGATTCGAACCCACGACCTTCGCCGCGGTATCCGACGTCACTTACCACTGAGCTATCATCGCCTTCGAAGAGGTATAAAAAATAAAATAATATTGTCTTCTGAAACCCTATAGTTGTTTTGTTATTTTTTTCCATTGTTATACATTGAAATAATACGGTCGTAAGTTATTGTATATCAAGTACCTAACTACGATCTTGTTTTGTTTCCTTTTGTAAGGTCGAAAATATAGAATTACAAAAACAGATCCACAATATTAACAGAAGAGGGTTTCCAGTTCAAAATAACATCGATATTTTAAGTGGTACCTAATATCTAATATATCTTAGACATATAAAGAAAATTATAATAACCTTTACCTAAGAAATTCTCGTTTTATATCTAACTAATTTTCCGCCCCGCGGTTTTACCCGTGTTCCCGTGGGATATTATCCTTTCCCGGGATAAAAAGTATCCTGTGTTATTCCAAGATATGATCTACCTGTGTACCAAGTTTCATTAAAATCCATTCAGTAGTTTTTGCGTGAAAGAGTAACAAACATCTTCACATCTTCACACACATCCAAACATACTTTCGCATTTATAATATTAGTAGGATAGGATAGGATTAACTGTAGTATTTCGAATGCTACTAATTTATATTTATTTATATTTAGGTATAGTTTATTTACAACAAATGTAAAAAATATACAATTTATAAAAACTTGATGGAGACTGCCGCTGCTAATATACGTAAGTTGTATTGCTAAAGCACTTTTACCAATTTAATTTTATTTAAGGCGATGATAGCTCAGTGGTAAGTGACGTCGGATACCGCGACGAAGGTCGTGGGTTCGAATCCTACAGTGAGCTTGAGCTTTCAGTGAAGGAAAACATCGTGAGGAAACCATAGCGCGGTGGTAGGGTACTTTGTAGTACCTGACTGGCTGGCTACCACCCTCAAGTTGAAAATGTGTCGCCAAGCACCTATCGGTGTGTTCCGACAGCTGAACTTGAGAGCCAGTTCCCATCTAGGCTTTGTGTGCTTACCACCTTCGGCCACATCATCACTTACCATGGTGAGATTGTGGTCAAACACAAGCTTATCCAGAATAAAAAAAAATATTGCTGTTCATCGATGCATTGAGACGGGAATCAATGAAGTTTCTTTTTTCACCTCCACATTGAGTTTGAAATTGTAATAATAAATATACTGTCACAATTTTGATACATAAAATCCGACCAAGTGCGAGTCGGACGTAAAAATGGCAAAAAAAACACGTTTGTTGTATGGGAGCCCCCCTTAAATATTTATTTTATTCTGTTTTTAGTATTTGTTGTTATAGCCGCAACAGAAATACATCAACTGTCTAGCTATCGCGGTTCTTAAGATACAGCCTGGTGACAGACAGACGGACGGACGGACAGACAGCGAAGTCTTAGTAATAGGGTCCCGTTTTTACCCTTTCGGTACGGAACCCTAAAAACCATATTTGGTTTCTTCCATCAGAAAGAAGACAGATCGTTGCACGTAAGAGTTAAAGCAACAACATTCAATAGGAAATCTCGCAGTGAACTTCAAAGTGAAGCGAATGCAGCCATAACAACAAGAGACACGTAGACATTTTCATTCCTGCAAGACAGCTTGAGTTGTATCCAAATCCCACTTCGAATTTACAGAATTCAATCCAATATAGTTCTTAAACCTTAGCAGTAAGGTCGAAGAGAACTGCAGCGGTGCTATTGGAAGGTATTCCAGCCAATACATGGAGGTTAGAACAATTTGTAACTGCTGCGACATACGGTTGTTAAGTTCGGTCAATGTAATGAAAATCAAAGTAATTTGTGTGTTCAAGCTATTTAATATATAATAAAAGCTTTCGGTGAAGGAAAACATCGTGAGGAAACCATAGCACGGTGGTAGGGTACTTTGTAGTACCCGACTGGCTGGCTACCACCCTCAAGTTGAAAATCTGTCGCCAAGCACCTGTTGGTGTGTTCCGGCAATTGCACTTGAGAGCCAGTTCGCCTTTAAGGCATTGTAATAAGTGTACAACACATTAGCAATCCCCTGGTATTGCCAATGTCTATAGGCGACGGTTGTCACTTACCATCAGGTGACCCGACTGCGTCGTTGTCACTTGTGACATAAAAAAAAAGAAGCTCATTGTAGGATTTGAACCCACGACCTTCGCTGCGGTATCCGACGTCACTACCACTGAGCTATCATGGCCTCAAAACAATGAATAGTTTTTAAAAGTAGTTCTCAGAAGCTGTGTGTAAAACATTGTTTCTTTTTTTCCCAGTGGCTTAGGCTGTGCGATAGGGCAGTAAGCCAGTCATCAGTAAAGACAAGTCTTTTAATATCAGACTTCTAAGTATCACACTGTAAGTTTCTATCGAGGGCTAGCTAACGCTATCACCCCTATAACTCGTGCAAAACTTTCAGATGGCGCGATCAACAGAAACTCTGCACGCTCTCAGCAAATATTTAGTTGTGTTACTGATAAATTGTTGCTTTATGTTGGCTTTGTTAGCTTTGAATAAAATGTTACCCTAATCGTTTGTTTACATCTCCCACCCCGCGGATTCACCTGCATTCCCTGCGGCTCTTATCTACAGGGTGTAATCGTTAAGTGTGTCCAGGCGATTATTTCGTAACTATTACAGATATCCAAAAATAAAAAAACTGATATCGAAAGTACGTTACCTAATCAGTAAAATGACATCAATATTATTTTTTAAATCAAACGAGAAGTATCCAAAATATTGACATTAAACACTCCCATAAATTTAGTATGGGATTAGTAGAAAGGTTCCAGATTCCTTATTTTAAAAGGTTATTTTAGGTTACTACTGATATCAAAGGAAACTGTTTATTAACCTAACAAAGTAATAAAACTATATTTTAATTTTTTTTTTTTTGGCCCAAAATCTTTATAATTTTTCTCGAATTGCAAATTGAATTGGTAGTGACCGTAATTAATTTTACAATAGACAAATTTATTTATTCAGATCAGTTTGGTACTATATACAAAAAACAAAAAGTGATTAAGTATTAAAAAAATATATAAATATAATATATTATAATAACTAATTAAAAAAGAGACAGCTGGTCAAAAATGCTGCCAGTTGGTAGCGTGCCCAGAATGCTGGCGGCATTGCCACGCTGTATGGCAATGCTTATTCTTTGGCCAAGGTATTCGCCAGCCCTCTGGTCACGGGTAGCGTCAACCAGGCGCTTTGTAATATCCCGAAACAATCGATGGGCTCCTGGCCCCCACGGGCCCAGCGTTTCTACCCCAAACGGCTCAAAAATGAAGGCCTTGTCGAGGTTTCC
The DNA here is from genome assembly GCA_951361185.1 of Ochropacha duplaris. Taxonomy (NCBI): domain Eukaryota; kingdom Metazoa; phylum Arthropoda; class Insecta; order Lepidoptera; family Drepanidae; genus Ochropacha; species Ochropacha duplaris. The sequence goes on along the minus strand of OX592709.1, from coordinate 1,576,885 downwards.
ATATTTGCGCCGTTTGAGGTTATTAATTGAATATTATTTATTTCTTAGTAATTACAAAATTTTGTATTCAAATCAGATTTTGGTAGTCTGTTGCTTTCAGCCAGTTCAAATTAATGCGATATTGAAACAAGGTTTATTACTAATTAGTATATCTACTTAAAAATCATATCATACGTAATTATAAAATGAGATTACTAGACCACTTAAAATAAGGAAACTCAAAACTTTCTACTAATCTCATACTACATGTATGGGAGTGTTTAATATAAAAAAATTGAATTCTTCTCGTTTGATTTAAAAAAAGTTATTGAAGTCATTTTACAGATTAGGTAACGTACTTTCGATATCAATTTAAAGTTTTTTTGGTATCTGTAATAGTTACGGAATAATCGCCGGTATACCCGGGATGAAAAGTAACCTGTCCTTGGTACTTTTAAAACTTTCACGAACTACATTCATGTTTGTAAATAATTATAGCGGGTCTATTCACGCATTTTTGACTAACTTCGACGTTTCGATCAAGTTGCATTGACCGTCGTCACGAGTGAGTTGTCTCCAACTACCCGCAACTGGTCTTGTTGTCTTGTGCACGAATAGATCCGGTATATTTATCAACAAACATGAATCCTACGTGCATCTTCAAGGTCTCTCCTATCTCTTTAATGTTCGCTTGCTCTGCTAAAAAAATATTATACGTATTTCAAAAAAATATATATTTGTGATATCTGAAGAAAACTGTCTTCTTGTGAATTATGTTGTCAAGCAAACTGCCCACAAAGTACCTATGCACTCAGATACAAAAGTCATGATGGCAAGATGTTTGTTACTCTTTCACACAATAACTACTGAATGGATTTGAATGAAACTTGGCAAATAGGTAGATCATATCCTGGAATAAAACATAGGATACTTTTTAACCCGGGAAAAGATAAGATCCCTCGTGTACGCGGGTGAAACCGCGGGGGACGGCTAGTCGTTTAGAAATAATATAATTATGTAACCCAAACACAACCTTGTCACAGATGCCCTCAATTAGAAATATGTTTTTTTAACATTTTTCCCGCGTTTATTAGGGCACATTTACACTGGGCGTTTTATCGAACTCGCCCGTCATTTGGGAGTCGCTGGGAAATCGTAACATTTTACGACAACTGTAATATGCCGCAGTGAGGCAAGCGGTTGTGTTCAAAATCGCATTTCCATGAAATGTTGCCCTTATGTTTCCATAGTTGAGTAGTTCTTGTATGATTTTTGATTTTCTACGCTTTGTGATTTGAATTTCAAACGGCTGCTTATTTTTAGCACTAGTAGGTATCTCTCTTATTCATACTTATGTCCTCACCAATAATAAATAAGTACACGGAAAAGTAAAAAATAACGACCTATATTTTTTTAATTAATGGCACTTACAATAAAATATGAGTATAATGTGACTATATTTTGTGGATTGACGATGACCATAAGGTTTAAATTCTACGAATGAAAAAAAATGAATCGAGACTTTATAATCGCGAAATTTTTCAAAAAGTTGATGAAATATGGAAATGCAAAAAGGATATGGCTTTTTTTAATGCAGTACTTACAGGCAATGAATAAAGACAGGAATAATGTGGGAGTAAGAGAGCATGATTAGCGCCGCCATTTTTAAATCTATTTTGTAACATGATGAAAAAGTTTGTTCAATATTTCGAGAATATTCCAAGTCCAAACTCTAATTACTCTAACAGTCAAGATTTGAGAGTCTCTTCTACAAGTCTTACAAGGTCAGTGGATCTTGCAGACAAGCTGGTCCTGGTGCAGGTAATCGATCATATAGAATAGAAGGTCTATTTTAGTGAAGCTCGTCGTAATAATTTATTCTGGGACAGTCTTCACACACATCTGATACTAAATTATGTAGAACTTGTACTACAGTAGGCAGTATCTGATATACTATTTAACTCCTTATATGAATCACGTATTTATAAGTATTAGAGATGTATTTAAGTCATAAGCGCTCCGCAATAGCAAAACTTTTTTAAAAATGAGTTTTTATTTAAATGCTCTAAAAATAATAAAAGTTATTCTCAGCAAGCCCTTTCATTTGATACCCATATTGTATTGCATTAAAAAATAATAGTCCGCTATCTTAGGTGTTCCGCCATGTTGGATTTAGAATGACGTCACACAGCTAACCATGCATTGTCATCCAAACTAAACATGTAGGTTAAAAATTTAGTGGCAAGATTCCACCCGAAAAAAATATATACAATTGCAAGTTTGATTTTTTATACCACTTACAAGCTTACGGCCCACCTGATGGTAAGCGGTTACCGTAGCCTATGGACGCTTGCAACACCAGAGGCGTCACGAGCGCATTGCCGACCTTGCATAAACCTTCTTACTCCTCTTTACTTTTCGTGGATGGCATTATCCAAAGCCAACCACCCTCTGAATGAGAAGATCTCATTTGCCATGTACTCATAAAACCTTCAACAGATTTTAATATACTTGCTAAAGCAAAATATATTACAAAGTAGATGCAATAGGCGCTATTTTAAATACGGAATAAAAAAGCAAAAAGCCACTAAGCTATGCTAACGAGCTAGAAACATAGGTAGTTTAAAATAGGTGGAAACCAAGCACTCTTGTCTACGTCACGCAGCTTTTCAACCAGTGGCTACACTCTATGGAGAGGGAAAATTAAAAACATAATACTGGAGTAAGCTAGACAAGTCTATTTCAAATACGAAGTCCCTTTTGAAAAAAAAAACCTTAACCTTATAAGAAGGTATTTGCACCGTGCTCATTCTACCTACGGTTGTATCCGGCACTTGCACTTGAAAGCCTTCTAGTAATTGCAATCGCTAATGGATTTACTAATTTTTTTAGTAAATTAAAAAACTAATTGTTTAAATTTTTTTATTGATAACAACACTAAAACTCGTCTAAAGGTTATCTACTGTTTCTTTATTTCTTCACTAGCTGTTCCGCGCGGTTTCACCCGCGTTCCCGTTGAATCTTATCTTATCCCGGGATAAAATATAGCCTATGTTCATCAGGGATAGTGTAGCTTTCCAACGGTGAAAGAATTTTTGAAATAGGTCCTGTAGTTTCAGAGCCTATTCAATGCAAATAAGTACCCTACCACCGTGCAAATATTATTTGCACGGTGGTAGGGTACTTTGTAGTACCCGACTGGCTGGCTACCACCCTCAAGTTAAAAATCTGTCGCCAAGCACCTATCGGTGTGTTCCGACAGCTGCACTTGAGAGCCAGTTCCCATCTAGGCTTTGTGTGCTTACCACCTTAGGCCACATCATCACTAACCATAGTGAGATTGTAGTCAAATACAAGCCTATCCAGAATAAAAAAAAAAACAAACAAACAAACAAATCTTTCCTCTTTATAATATTAGTATAGAAGTATAGATATGTAGGTATATGAAACAATAACTAGATTTAATATTAATAATAACTGCCGGCGGTATACTAGGAATAGTTTTTGTAACATTATTTTATATTTTAAGTTTTAAAACATTATATAAAATGTAATCGTTTTTTTATTGGGTTAGGTTTTTTATAATAGTTTTAATTTTTAGGATAATGTTATAAAAAATATTTTCTAAGATTTGTGAGAAATCAGAAAAGAAAAAAGAAAAAAAGAGCATAATAATAATAATATATTTAATCATCTCATCACAACACAACAGTAGGATTAACAAAAGAGAAAAAGAAAAAACAAGAAAAGAAAAGCATAAATAAAATATTATCTTATGTATAAAGAAAAATTAAATTAAGTAAAATTAATAATTAAGTAATTTAGTATCTTACTTTTTCAATCACTATGCAGAAGGTTTTTGAATTTATTTAGGTAAGGTTTGCTACCTGGCAAACGGACACGCAAAAGTGGAACAATATAACAATTTCCAAAAAATGAAATCACAAATATGCAAGTAACACTAGAAGTAGAAGAGAGCTATCCCCATAATATTCCTAATGTCCTAGACTTAATGCAGTCCAGATAACGTAATAGTTGTCAAGCTGTTTAGGAAACGACCTAGCCGGGTGTAGGATATAGTGGCATTAAAACCTAAGATATCTGCCTGTGTAGCGGAAAAATTAAATAAACATTTCCATTGTAACATGCAAAGAAACACTACGTGCTATCGGTTTAAAGTTGAAAATGAAGCAGTTCTTTTTTCCAATTATGGTGTTCCGCAAGGTAACATTTTTAGACCTCTATTGCTTAGTGTTTATCGATATCGCCCATAAAAATACAACTATGATTTTTTTTAAATACGTTGCTTATATTGCTAACAGATTGCCTGTTTTAAAATTATTTCTAAACTACTCTTTTCAGCAAATGTAACCTTCCAAGCAGTGCATTGGAGTCAAACTAATCTACAAGTATCTGCGAAACTCTATTTTTAGTTTTTTATTTGAATCCTTTGTAGTTTTTCAACTTTTACAGGGTTTCATTACAAATCTAAACCACTATAATAATATACTCCAAAAAGCTCGATTTGGAAAAAGACTTTTAATACAAACGTTTACTTATAATATTGGCAATACGTTGGCAAATTCATAAAAAGTACAATAATAATAATAATAATAATAATAATAATTTATTTCAAAGAATACGGTACATATTTTGTTGATAAAGTAATAAAGCGGCCGACGACGTATTCTACCATTATTGATGGTGTAGAAATTATTTATGTTAATTATTAATTAATTAAATTACAAATGATAAAATTCAGCTTAAATTAAATAACAGTCTTATGCCTAAATCAAATTGTATCTTATCAAATTATAATCATATTCACATTTTATGGTCAATAAATTCTTGAAGAGAATAGAAACACATGTCTAATAACCAATTAAATAACTCTGATTTAAATTTATATAATGTCAATTTCCTTAATGCTATGGGTAATTTATTATAAATTTTAATTGCTATACAATAAACATTTTTACTGTATAACTGCAGTCTTTGTTGGGGTACATAAAGCTTATATGGATCTCTACTGTTGCTTTTTTTGACCATCACCACATCATGAAGTGGAAAGAGATGTGGATATTTTTTTACAAACAGACATATTTCCATAATGTAGAGGCATGGCAGTGGAAGAATTTTTAAACTTTTAAACAATGGTTTGCAGTGATCCAAGTATCCTGCTCTGCATATAGCTCTTATGCATTTTTTTTGTGTCAGAAATGCACGATTTATGTCAACCGAATTTCCCCATATTATTAAGCCGTACCGTAAAACAGATGATACATATCCGTGATAAGCAGATAATGCCGTTTCATTAGAAGCTACAAGAGTCAATCGTCGTAGTGCATAAACGAATTTATCCAATTTAATGCAAACTTTATCGATATGCTCTTTCCAATTTAAGTATTTATCTATTGTTATACCTAAGAAAACAGTAGATTGAGTATGTGGTAACGGAATACAATTGTAGTTTACTCTAGCATTAACATTATTACTATTATACGTTTGAAATTGAATAAGCTTAGTCTTCTTAACATTTATATTTAAATTATTGTTATCTAACCACATCCTAGTCCTGTTTAGTTCATTGCTAGTTATATTCCCTAAGTCAGATTGATTTTTAGATTTAATTATTAATGTTGTATCGTCAGCAAAAATAATACAATCTTGTTTGAGTGCTCTAGGTAAGTCGTTAATGTAGAGTAGAAAAAGCAGTGGACCAAGAACACTTCCTTGTGGAACGCCATTGTGATTAATTTTGTACGATGACATAAACGACTTTTTCTTAGAATTGACTATTTTTATGATTTCCGTTCGCTGTTTCCGATTGCTAAGATAGCTATCTAACCAATCATAAGCGTTACCCCTTATACCATATTGTTGCAACTTCCAAAGTAGTTTTTTATGGCACACAAAGTCGAATGCCTTACTCATATCTAAAAAAACTGACAGCACTGGCATTTTTTTATCTAATGATTCTGTGATCTGTTTTACCAAAGAAAAACAAGCCAATGTTGTGGAACTGTTTTTTTGAAACCCAAATTGATTTTCTACCAGTATATTATTTTTCAGTAAGAACCCATCAATTTTAGCTTTCATAGCTTTTTCAAAGACCTTTGACAATATGGGTATGAGTGTAACTGGTCTGTAATTAGCCATATCGGTAGAGTCACCTTTTTTAAATAGTGGTTTGACTATAGACTCCTTCAATCGGGTTGGAAAAACTCCATCTTCGAATGATCTATTAATTAAATAACACAGAGGAAAAGCCAAATAAGAGGCATACCTTTTCAAAATTTTTGTATTGAGACCATCATAACCAGTTGAATTAGTGTTATTTAATGATTTAATTATATTTATTACTTCATTATGGGTTACAGGTGAAATAAACATACTATTTTTTTGATTTGTAATTAGATTATTATTAGTTGGGAGTACGTTAACATGATATTTTTGAGATTGTGTTACATTGATGAAATAATTATTGAATTGTTCGCTTATGTCATTGGGATTATTGAAAATTATGTCATTTACTTTTAATTCTTTAATGTCATTATTAGGATTATTTAATTTAATATTATTTTTTATTATGGACCAGGCTGCTTTACATTTATTTGTTGAGTTTTTAATATAATTATTATTATTTAATTGTTGTGATTTTTGGATACATTTTTTTAACAATTTGGAATAGTTTAGATACCTTATTTTATTGTTATATTTATTCACAGCTTCATAGTGATATTGATAATATAGTAATCTTTTTTTTATACAAGAATTTCTAAGTCCTTTGGTTATCCATTTATTTTTGATAGGTTTATTATTGATTTTCACATAAATTTTAGGAAAACACAGATTGAAGAAGAGACAAAGCAAGTCATGAAAAATTTCAAATTGACTATTACAATCATTCTCTTCACATACTTCGTTGAAGTTTAATGCAGATAAGCATTGATCAAATTTCTTATGATTGCTCTTACTAAAGTCTCGTCTTATTTCAAACCAATATTTAAAGGTTTTTCTTGAGCTTTGTTTTTCAGTAAGATGTATTGATAATGACTGCCCGGTGTCGTGGTCAGACAGAGCCAAATTGTGAATATTACATACGGGATTGAGTGTGCTCATATTAGAAGCTATTTGATCGATACTCGAGTTTTTCCTTGTTGGTAATTTGACATGTGTGATTAAATTATAATTCGCTAAGATGGAATTTAGTACTTTAGTATGCTTATTTGTTTTCAAAATGTCAATGTTCCAATCTCCGCAAATGAGTAGATGTTTTTTATTATTGTGCGTAATTCTTTCTAGCAAAGCTTTAATTTTTTCAAAAAACAAATGAATATCTGAATCAGGTACCCTATATATACACACAACTATAAGATTGTAGGTAGGCAATTCTATGCCGCAACATTCGAAATTACGATCTTCAGCTAACTGCTTTGTTATTTGCAGTGCAGTATATTCTAAATCATGCCGTAATAGTATACATGAACCACCTCGTCTTTGAGTCTTCCTAGAATAGGCTGACGCCAATTTATAGTTTGGTATATTCAAATTACACTCAGAACCATGTTTAATAAAAGTTTCGCTAAGACAGATAATATCTATTGTGCCTAATTGTTTTGATAGTTCTGTGATAGTAAATTCAAAGACATCATTTTTACTAAGAATCCCTGCTATATTTTGGTGAAAAATTGTGAGACACCTATCTGTATTAGAATCATTATTTTTGCAACTGAGCGCGAAAAAGATAATTATCAGTACCTGGGATTGAGGTAGAATCAATTGGTTTTCGTGGCTGGAAATAATAAGGTATAGTACCTTTCCTAGGGCGCTGAACCGCAACTTGTGTGACATTATGAGATGTGATTTTATGAGTTACTTTATTAAAATAGTAAGGGATAGTACCTCTTAATGTAATTTTCGGATAAGTGCATGTTACTATATAATTATTGTCATCATTTTCGAATTTACTAGATTTTATGTATTGATTATATTTATGCTTATTAAAGTTTAAATATTTCTTATTGTAGTCAAACTGATCAATAGCGGAATTAATCTTTTTAGACAAGTCATTCTTAAATTGTACATCATTATCATTGTATTCTGCCTCTATGTAATTGCAATTTGGGAAGTTTTTACAGATCATTTTTAACATATTATTAAGCAGTTTTACATTTAGATACTTGTTTTTATTTACACTTGTGACAAATATGAAATATTGTTTAAGAGTCTTCAATACTGCACAGAGCTCTGTCATAATTTTTGTGGGATTGTTGTCGTGTTCTCCGATTGATAATACAATTCTATCATTTTCACTCATCTCGAACATATGGCACGTGTTAACCAGTTCTTCGGAGTTAGCATAGGGTTTAATAAAAGAACAGACTTGGTATTTCTCGTACTTTGTAGTTTCTCTCTCCCGGATTAAACAGGTTGAAATTCCTTTGCATTGTTTACTTCCGACAATGTATATGTGTCTATCTTTTTTCATTTCTATCTTCTCTATATTTTTGTTTCCCATATTTTCATTCGTTTTGTTGTTAATTATATTCATGCTAAGCTTTTCTTGAGTAGGTTTGGGTGGATCAACTGTGGAGGTTGACTGGACTAAATTATTTTGTCCATTTTCTTCGTTTGATGGCAAAAATCGGGAATGATCTATAATTGCTTTTCTTGACTTCTTCCTGTTAGAGTGTAGTTGATCTCTTAAAATACGTGAGGGGCTTTTGCATACTTCCTTTAGTGTATTTATTTCTTGTTGTTGTTTATTGATTAGTTTCTTTAGATTATTATTTTCAAGCATTAAATTATCTATCTCGTTATCTGAGCTTTGAAGTTTGATCTTTAGCTGAGATAACTCCTCTTTCAAACTTTCCAATAAGCAAGTACATACTACAGTCACAACGTTGCTGAACTTATTTGATCGATACGCAAACTTATTTCAACCGCTATAACTTTGTTTTCACTTATTTCTTAGTAAAATGTAGGTTTTAAGGCTTCTTTTTCCATAACTAATTGCATGAAACCTTGCAAGAAAAAAGTTCTCAAAAGACATTGACAAAGTATTGCTTGTATATACGGCTGCCTCGAGAAATAGGGCTCTATGAAATATATTCTTGAGGAAGCTGAGTGATTGGTAAATGTATAAGTATTACACCTAGACTCAGGATAAACAGACATGTTAGTCCACACAAAATATGTCTGTCCTGGGAGTGACCCTTGGACGAAAAGGCCACGGGACATTAACTCGACCGTTTACTTTCCCCCGCTTGCCACATACCGAGCACTTTAGCCTCAGTAAAACGAAGCCTTGGCAGTGTGACGTGTGTGCCAGTTGAGGATAAATCAACACTAAAAATTACGAAATTTGCCGTGTTTTTTTTGTAAAAACTATAGTGGCCGAACAAATAATGTTTCTTTTAACGTGAGTACAATTTCTCATCCAAGGAGGGAATTTTGAGAGAACCTACTATCTGAGACGTGCCAGGTATTCTTACTAACCACGCTAACTGGCTCTCGAGTGCAACTCAGAACACACCGATAGGTAAGTTGCCTTTTTACTATATTATATGTTCAGATTCTATATTCTGATCCTATTTTAATTTATAAACGTATTGTTTAGTTTAATGTTCCTCCCAATTTTAACCTAGTTGACCTGTTTGAATCTCTCTATCAGGTATTTAGTTCGGAAGAACGAGCTGTTGTCTACACCACAGGCTATCCTAGTGTAGACTCAGTTTCAACCTTTATTGTTGAACAACCTACGTTTATTTGTGTTATAATTAATATTTCAATTTGTAATAGGTTAAGTTTTGAAGATAATAATATTTATTTGTTATACAAGAGTGTAAAGTTGTTTATTAACCGCGTGCTCAATTTTGATGAGCAAGCGAAGGAATCAAAAGAGCCCGAGGTGAAAAATCTTTGCACTCGAGTGCAACATGTAATTTTTCATCCCACCTCAGCGAGGAAATGAATAAATGAAAAAAAAAGAAAATGGCGCGCACAAAGCAAATAAAAAAAAAGGTAAGCAGGTTCCGAGTCTGAGTTTTTGACAAATTAAAAAATGATTCTTTAATTTCATTTTTTAGTTTGTCAAAATTATATATGTATTTTTTGGTATTAGTTTAAGAATAAAATTGTTAAACATTTAAAAAAAAAAGTCAATATAGTCAGATGGTCCAAAAATATTAAAAAAATGTAACCTTGCTGCGTTTCTTGCCGGTTCTTCAGTTGAAGGCAACAGTCAAGAAGTCAGTTGACATCCGAACCGGTGGTAACTTCTGTAATACGACCTTCATAAATGCCCTTCTAGGGCCTAAACTGAATAAATGGTTTTGACTTTAGCTTTGACTTTGATGTATGATAAATTCGGCACCATGGAGGGAGAAGTAAATAGATTTAATGATGATTTGAATTCATAAACATAGTGCACACGATGTTCTATTTACTTTATCCTCTAGAGGATAATAACTGCTTTTACACTCAGATATCGAAGAGCAAAAATACTCTTTCCGAGATGGGGGGATGAAAAGATTATTATTAGTCAGCAGTCAGGATACCTTATGTTTTCCTTCACCTTCGATACGGTATACTCGTAGGTACGTCACTAAAGAATTCGTATAACTTATCGATAAAACTTAGTGCCTATACAAATCGTGTAAATATAGAAGATCGATGCAACTTGAAAGAGGGAAAGAACCGCAATACGAATATAGGTAAGAGTCGGAACGGGAGCATTTAGTATTCGTTGAGGTACCTTAACATTTCCTTTTGCACGTTGTGTGGTACGAAAAGCGATGCTATTAGTATGCAGAAACCACACATTTATTTCAAAGAAAGGTTTGTTGTTTAAAAACTTAACTAATGTAATCTCTTTTTCTAATACAAAACATAATTAAATGATATAAGTTTTCTAATATCAAATTAGTATAATGGTTTTCTACTTAAAAATTCTCGCCAATAATAATTGTGCGCGAGTATTTTCTCATAAATGATTATGATTATGGTATAAACTATTTTTGGTATAAATCTCATTTTAATGAAAAGATCAACTTTTGTGGTTAGATTGGTAATTAAAAATCATCAAAAGGGAAATTTTAGAGGTGTTAGACTCCTCCATTGAAAAGGGAAGATTTTCCGCCAGGCTAGGTTGTGGCTGGGGACCGCGGTCCAACTGTACATGTTGGAATCTTGTATATACGCAGATCGCTTGGAAAACTTCGATAGCGCGAAATCTAGCAACTTTTTATGTATTTTTATTTTATGTATTACTATAAGAATAAAATTGTTAAACATTTGAAAAAAAAGCTAATATAGTCAGATGGTCCAAAAATATTTAAAAAATGTAACCTTGCTGAGTTCTTTCTTTCTCCTTCTAGGGCCTAAACTGAATAAATGGTTTTGAATTTGACTTTGACTCAATTTTGAAGCAGATATCTTTAACCGAAAGTTGAGCTTTGAGCTGACATTTTGGATACACGTTTAGTTTGGATGACAATGCATGGTCAGCTGTGTGACGTCATTCTAAATCCAACATGGCGGAACAACTAAGATAGATAACGGACTATTATTTTTTAATGCAATCCTACAATATGGGTATCAAATGAAAGGGCTTGCTGAGAATGACGTCACTCTAAATTCTAAGCTCGTTTTTAAATTTTTTTTAACTTTTTATACATTTAGGTTAATTTCCTCTTGAATTACAGTCAACAAAATGTTAAAGATCAATTCACTCCGAGTTTAGATAATCTTTAGCTAGCAAAACATTACAGGCGGGATCCGAGCACAATCTGCCTCCAAACATGTCTGTTCCATAACACAGACTAATTAAATAGTAGAGAGGTTTCATAGATTGTATCGCTGTTGAACACAGAGTACAATACAGGGAACCGCAAGTTGCGAAACATTAACAAGCTAAGGGTAGGAAATGGGAGGTTTAGAGTTTGTTCACTGGTGCTGGTACTCTGCTAGTTCTTATTGGACGAGGAGTTAGGGGTACTAGATGGGAGTTTTAAAATACATTATTTTATATTTTGGATTAGTTACGGTATGGCTGAATGTGGTGGCACACAAAATCTCTTTTTACTGTGGATAAGCTCCTGTTTGACCACAATCTCATCATGGTAAGTGAACCTTCAAATATTACTTTTGGTTTTTTTCATAGTATGTGATCAATGATGGTAGCCACAAGTACGAAATTAGTATTATCAAAATTTAATGTCACAAGTGACGACGAGGCAGGCTTGTCACCTGATGGTAAGTGACTACCGTCGCCTATAGATATTAGTAATACCAGGGGGATTGGGACCACATTGGGATTACAATGCTTTAAAAGCAAACTGGCTCTCAAGTGCAATTGCCAGAACACACCCATAGGTGCTTGGCGACAGATTTTCAACATGAGGGTGGTAGACAGCCAGTCGAGTACTACAAAGTACCTTACCACCGTGCTGTGGTTTCCTCACGACGTTTTCCTTCACCGAAAGCTCAAGCCCATTCTAGGATTCGAACCCATGACCTTCGCTGCGGTATCCGACGTCACTACTACTGACCATATTTAATTGTCGTTTCCAGTAGACCACACAACTATCGCTTGGTACGCTCGTGTGGTTCATTGGACCGGCAATACGTTCGCTTCCAATCGAAAAGTATTCATCTACGGTTATGTATGGCGAGTGGTATACATACGGGCATCGAGATAGCGGCCTTTGTGTGGCAATGTATATTTACTGCGCGGACGTTGCGAAAATACCATAGTATGCATTTAGGTACGACGCACACCGTAGAGAGATGACCATTGATATCTAATAACTAAAGATAAACAATCCCAAGCAAAAGTTATCTCAAAACTGTCTCAAATTGTGTTGTGTACTAGTTATTTTTTTTAAGTTTTATTCACAGAGCTATGTACAAAGGCAATAAAATTTTACGACTCATACCTGCTAGCCAAAATATATATTAAACGAGCACTGAGGCATGTTTACCGTCGGAGCGTTCGAATGTTACTAGATTAAAAGACCACCCAAATGTTCGAGTGGGTAGACATTCGGTAAGGTCATTTTTTGTCGCTGATTGTGTATCTTTAGTAATTAGATATCAAAGTGTGTGACTTTATTTTAAGTTAGAAGTATTCTAACAATCACTGATTAATTGCGAAATCACAGAAAGAATTATTGTTAAAATCTAAAATTTGGCAGGTAGCTTCCTAATAGTCGTAGTAAATTATTTTTGAAAATGTTACCGTTAAAGGACTTCCTCGGCAACGTGGGTGAAACCGCGGGGGACAAATTGTATATATATTTATCTGTGAGTGGTATTTCACTTTGTATAGATAATATAGATTCCAAACAACTAATGCGAGGATTTGTATTAAAAAAAATGTTCATTTGGAGAATTCGTGAAGTTCGCAATCTTACGAAGATAAAGATAATTATTATGAACCGATAGAATAACTTGAGGCATTCCAAATACTTTAAAAACCCTAGGATAAAAAATAAATGAGCTACGGAGACCAAAAACTGTTTTAATTAAGGATTTTTTTCAATTATGCTGCTTGTAAAGTAACCTTCTAAATTGTTTACAGCGATTCTCTATTTAGTGTCAATTTTGCTTATATTCTACTAAATTTCAAAAAAGTGATATTGACGTCCACAATAGTTAGATTTTTTAAATGTGTAATTACCGTACAATGCCAGTGTGCACTGACCCTTAAGCGTCTACGACGTAGCACTGACGTAGCATTTACCGTAGTAGATAAGAATGAACATTATCCACTATGCGCTACGGATTTTATAGATTACCCTCTTTTGAAATATTATAACTTTTTCTCAGTTTTGGAAAACAAAATTTATACGGAACCCTCGGTGCACCCTGACTCGCACTTGACCGGTTTTTTACGTAACTGATAGTCTATAATGTATTTAATGTATTAAATACTATTAATCAACTTTTTTTTGTTTAAAATTTAAAAAAAAACATCAGAAAGATGAATTTCAAAATTGAATGTTTTAGACAATCTATAGATGTTTCAAACACAATCATTAGGTCTACCTGATCCTTGATAATTTGATCTGATTTAAAAATAACAGTAATTAAATACGTTTAAAAAGCTACAAGCTTCGTTAAAATATGTTAATTCGACTTTATTTGATATTGCAATAAGGCGCAATTATTTCTGACTTGCAATCCTTTGGCCTTTCTGTCGAGTCCTTAAAAGACCCCACAGGCGAAAACCAAACACTTTTTACTTACTAAAGGTATTCAGCTAATTAATGCTTAATTAAAAAAAGTTTACTTTGTAGAAAGAGCTTAAAGCGATTAAGAACAGTTTTAAATTCACATTATCGTAAAAGGGATAGGGTTGCTACTGTATTTTTAAACTATCGATAAAATCTTTAATTTGATTTAATTTTATTGTTATTCTTGTCCAATGTTTTATTCCAGGATATGATCTACCTGTGTGCCAAGTTTTTTCTCTATCCGTTCAGCCGTTTTTGCGCGATTGAACAACAAACCTCCAAATATACAAAATTTCACATTTATAATATTAATAGGTTTAAGATAAGATAAATATACTTTACTAGTTTTTCGCCCTGCTGTTTCACCCGCGTTCTCAAGGGATCTTATCTTTTCCCGGAACAAAAAGTATCCTATATCCTTCTCCAAGGTTCCATCTATCTCTATACCAAATTTAAATCGAATCGGTTCAGCGGTTTAAGCGTGAAGAGGTGATTTGTACACCACATACGATATGTAAAATAAAGTAATACCTAGGAGTTAACAATGAATTGAAGTCAAAGTCAAAACCATTTATTCAGTTTAGGCCCTAGAAGGGCACTTATGAAGGTCGAATTACAGAAGTTACCACCGGTTCGGAAGTCAGCCTTCAACTGAGAAGAACCGGCAAGAAACTCAGCAAGGTTACATTTTTTAAATATTTTTGGACCTGACTATATTGGCTTTTTTTTTAAATGTTTAACAATTTTATTCTTAAAGTAATACAAAAATACATAAAAAATTATAACCCGCATTAGTTACCTAAATAGTAAACTAAAACATAAAATACCAAGCTAATAACAGCGTATTAAAAAACAAAGGTAATTAACAGTAAAAAAAACAATGTACTTGTACAGAGTGCAGCTACTTCCAGACATCAGAAGAAGTGATAAATTAGGCGGTTGTATTATAGCTTAAGCGATTTATATTCTTTTACCTACCTATTTATTGATATTTTGTACGTATTTTCTATCGTGGAATGAGAGTAGATAGTTTTTGTCGTTTGTCTTCCTTTCAGAAGTTAAATATTTGCATAGATATAGTTTATTAGGTGAATGGTAACATAGGCCTCAAAGCCTTCTTCCGGCCGTTCTTTATATCATGGAAAAACGGGTGAAACCGCGAGTCAGAACCTAGTTGTATTATAATCCCATCTCCCTTTGGAGTAGGTACTAGAAACATCATAAAATTATCAAGGTCTATCAAAATAATTTAATTATTAAATCCTGAATCTAACTTTAAACTCAACTCAAAGCGGTCATACGTAACAGTACTTGTAGCCCGTAGAATATTAAACACCAACCGCATAGTTCGGACAGCCCGGACACTCCCGGACACTCCCGGACACTCCCGGACAGTAGCGGACACCTGACGCGAACGAACCTCCCGGGAAATTATAAATGATTCCACCTGGTACGCATTTAAAATTGATGAAAATTATAACCTAGGGAACAAATCGATGCTCGTACCTATTGCATATTAATTTGCTCATTCGTTAGCGCATGTTTCAGAATTATGTTTCATGAATCTTATAGAGTTTCTTTTGAGTCACCATCATCTGAATCAAAAATAGTATGTACATTTTGAATACACACGTAGGTACATAACAGATGATTAAACACTGAATGAAACTCCTTTAATTTATTGGAACGAAGTTCCTTATCGCGCGTTGTGAAAGGGGGCTAGACGGAAAATATGCTCACGAAAAATTGTCACCGACACTTTTAGTGTCAGTGTCACTTTATTGTAAGCTGTGCGGCGTGCGCATGTTTCTCTGTCTGTTTCTCTGTCTCTCTCTCTCTCTCTCTCTCTCTCTCTCTCTCTCTCTCTCTCTTATAGAAAGCAAGCCAGATATTTTCATTTCTATTTATATATATATTAAAAAAAAAACTATTTATATATATTGTTTTTTTTTTAATATATATATACTCTCTAGACTTATATAACTTCGTTCCATCCGGGTGTCCCTTGACACCTCTCAAGTTTTTTATTAACCAATTGGCCCCCGTGGTTTCATCCGCGTCCCCAAAGGATCTTATATTTTCCCGGGATAAAAAGTATCCTATGTTTTATTCCAATATATGATCTACCTGTGTGCAAAGTTTCATCAAAATCCGTTTAGCCATTTTTACGTGATTGAGCGACAAACTTCCAAACATACAAACCAAATATAAATTAGGATAATTTGATAAAAAAATATGTGATTTTGATTCATACCATAATTTTTTGAAGTCGGCTAATGAAACAGCCATTTGTAACATAAACATATTTGTACTCATCCATCGGAAAATTGTATTACATTTATTTCCTTTATTGCCAAAGGCTAGTAAGAAAATATTGTGATTTCAATAATGGACCTTAATACAATCTGATACGGTCTAATATTACTATACTGTATAGGTCTGTAATATTATGATGACTTTGTCTATGGTTATTGGACCCAGATGGGTCGTAATGTGTTAGTAATTGATATTTCGGAACACTGGAATCTTTACGATCCACATTTTGGATAGGGTTGCCTCCAACAAAAAACCGGTCCATTGCGAGTCGGACTCGCGCACCGAGGGTTCCGTACAAACTTGTAAATAGTTCGTTCATCACGGTAATGGAGTCTCAAGGACTTTTTTTTTTTCGATTACGTTTACGATTACCTTATTTAAGGTTGGTATAAGATAGCACCCAATAGGGACTATAGACCTCAGTATCTGGTATGTCCACCCGTTCCTGAGATAATCGGTGGTGACACACGGACAGACAGACAGACAGACAGACAGACGGACAAGAGAGTGATCTTATAAGGGTTCCTTTTTTTTTACCTTTTGAGGTACGGAACCCTAAAAAAACACGTATTTAAGGATTATTTGAATTTCACCCCTTGAAGGTGTGAAAGTGAAAGAAGGGTGTTAAAGTTTGTATGAAAAATAAAAAAGCTATTTTTAGATAATTTAAATTATCCCGCCAGAACTGGAAAAAACGGATCAGCCAAAATCGTGTAGTCCACGCAGACGAAGCTGCGGGCGGAAAGCCAGTATGGAATAAAGTCTTATTTTTCATCTAGCCTTTTAAAATATGTTATCTGGCCTTTTTAGATTTAGTTAAAATACTTTTAAAAACAGTCATTTTATTTAAATATCATCTACAAAGACGATTCCATTGTTTAATTAAATATACAAAACACATGGATGCACTTTTCGCGGTACGCTTGTGAACGTAAACTCCAAAAAAGCTGTGCCAGACTGCTTAATTGCAAAATAAAACGCATGTCCGGAGACTAGTTGCAAATTGCCACGCAGCGATGCGTCCGGGACATTTCGGACATACACGGACGCTGACGTGCCCCGGACGCGTGGGGTGAGTCTTTTCGTCTTTATTGTAGCAATTTGTTCGTTTCAAAAATTTTGTAATTGTTTTAAAATATAATTGGATTTTTTTTTCTTAACGGTAAAGTGATTTAGATGTATTTCATTTCATACTAGCTTTCCGCCCCGCGGTTTCACCCGCGATCCTGTTTCTCCATACAAACTTTGGACCCCCTTTTCCTCACATTAGAGGTGAATGTAGGAAAATCCTTTCTTACCGTATAATAACTATCTGCGTGCCGAATTTCAGCGCAATCCGTTCAGTGGTTTGAGCTGTGAGTTGATAAGATCACTCAGTCAGTCAGTAACCATTGCCTTTTATAAACACAGACTAGTTTTCCGTCCCGTGGTTTCACCCGCGTTACCTTGCTTATGATATCTATGCGTGTTTCCGAGGGATCTTATATTTTCCCGGGATAAAAAGTATCGTATGTCCTTCTCCAAGGTTCCATCAGTTTTAAGTGTGAAGAGGTAACAGACAGACAGACAGATAGATAGACAGACAGACAGACACACTTTCGCATTTATAATATTTATTAGTATGGATAGTATGGCTTTTCATTGGTGAAATAATTTTTAGAATTGGTTCAGTACTTCCAAAGATTACCTGAACAAACTAAACTACCTTTTTATAATGCCAAAATTCACAGCAACATTTATCATAGGTTAAATATGTAAAGGGCATATTAATATCTAAATACCTCGGTTACTTTTGACGTTGACCAAAAGGGTCTCAAAATATCTGATTCATTTTCAACGAATCGCCTTCAATAAAACCGGCGAAGCGTATGCTGGTTCATGCGTCGAGGGTTTTCTCTGACCCGTTTGAACCCTAACTGTACTCAATAGACAATATTAATTCAATACATAAGGTAAGGTATTTCGAATTTGGAACGTGTTTTCTGGTGGAAATCATCGTTTTAAATAGTTGTGGTAAATGGAATTTTATTGAATACTAGCTGTCCCCGCGGTTTCACCTACGTTCCCGAGGGATCTTATTAGACTTAAGATACTCTTTATAACATCAGCTATTTTCAATGAAAGTCCCGTCAAAATCGGTCCAGCCGTAGCCGGAGATAAGCCGGTACAAATACACAGTTAAAAATTAAAAATTGTAAGTAGTACGATAAGCTTAAGCGGGAGAGGTCGGTGGGTCACCTACCAAATATGTAAAAATGACCTTTTTAAAAGTGGCACCATTTTCGACATAAGTACTTCTGCGATATTTCTGAGTTTTCATCAAGATCATTTCTTATATTCTAAATGCGAAAGTGTTTCTGTCTGTGTGTCTGCTTCACGCTTAAACCTATGATCCGAATTAGATGAAATTTGGTATAGAGATAGATGGAACCTTGGAGAAGGACATAGGATACTTTTTACCCCGGGAAATATAAGATCCCTTTGTAACACGCATGAAACCGCGGGGTGGAAAACTAGTGCATAACATATCAAAATGTATACCACGCCGCAACCTACTCACACAAACTGCGACAATAATGCGATCCTGTATACCTAACACTCTGGGTATTACGGCTGTTTGACATGTCACGGGTTGGGATATTGCCCAGCCCGGGGCAATACGAGGTTGTGGGTCGGACCGGCAGAGGGTCGACAAACGATGGCAGATATACGTGCATTAGTGAATTACTGAATTTTCAAGAGAACGTGCTCTAACCACGCATACTTTATAAATATTACATCACTCTTAACTGAGTTTTCCTCTTTTTAACCGTGCATTTGATCATACAAATTAAGTTCTATGTAACGTAAGAGGTTCGTGTAACTTCTTTGTCGTCTATTTGTCCAAAAAACTGTACTTGAGTGATAGCAATAATTTCAAAATCAGTACGATATATCCATACTCAATACTTATCCATATCTATACTAATATTATAAATGCGAAAGTGTGTCTGCCCGTCTGTTACCTCTTCACGCTAAAACCGCTGAACCGATTTAGATGAAACTTGGTAGAGAGATAGGTGGAATCTTGGAGAAGGACATAGGATACTTTTTATCCTGAAAAAATATAAGATCACTCGGGAACGCGGGTGAAACCGCGGGGCGGAAATCTAGTCTATAATATAAAATGATTTGTACTGACTGACTGACTGAACTAAGCATAGGCTAAACAGTTAGTGTGAGAAACATGAAAACCCTTCATAACATACCTACGCATCAATATAATAGGTTTTTTTTTAAATTGAACACATGAGCACTTGATTCTGCCCACTCAGTTTCGAGTTGCATTCAGTAATCCAAGAATCCCCTAAAAATACTCTAAATCACTTATGCGAAGTCCGTCACACTTTTGTGTCCCCCGATGCCCTGAGCCGAGGTTCGTGCCCCAACTGGGGCGCGGTGAGTCGTCTAAATTATGCATCTCAGTTGAGAGCCCTAAGCACTCGCTGAACAGTCTGCGTAAGGGTGTCTATGGGCCCTCAGACCTCCACCTTTGAGTCCACCACAAAAAATACTTGTTTTTTTATTCTGGATAAGCTTGTGTTTGACCACATTCTCACCATGGTAAGTGATGATGTGGCCGAAGGTGGTAAGCAAACAAAGCTTATATGGGAACTAGCTCTCAAGTGCAGCTGTCGTGCAGCACCGATAGGTGCTTGGCGACAGATTTTCAACTTGAGGGTGGTAGCCAGCCAGTCGGGTACTACAAAGTACCCTACCACCGTGCTATGCTTTCCTTCACCGAAAGCTCAAGCCCATTGTAGGATTTGAAACCCCGACCTTCGCCGCGGTATCCGACGTCACTACCACTGAGCTATCATCGCCTTAAAATTTTAAGGCGTCGAAACACGGAGCAGAAATCTAGTCATCCGCTAATCATAAATAGTTTAGCACTTGACCAAAGTGCCGAGGAGTTTGAAAACCAACGGTCCTTAAGCCGGATGACATGCAGTAGTTCTCAGAAAACATCACCCAGTTTAACTTTGTTTTCTAGAAAGCTTTTAAGTTATACAAGTTAAAACGTGAGATCTAAGCTTAGACACACTCTTGCATTTATGACTAAGTAGCTGTCCCCGTGGTTTGACCTGTGTTCCCGAAGGATCTTATCTTTTCCCGGGATAAAAAGTATCCTATGTTTTATTCCAGATGCCAAGGTACTCGTGTAATAAATTTTATTGAAATACGTTCAGTAGTTTTTGCGTGAAAGAGTAACAAACATCTTTGCATCCAAACAAACTTGCACGCACGCACATCCGCGTGGAACTCTTTCATTATTGAGACTTGAGACCCAGTTGGCTTCGCGACAGATTTTCAACTTGACGGTGGTAGCCAGCCAGTCGAGTACTAAAAACTACCACCACCGTGCGGTGGTTTCCTCACAATGTTCACCGAAAGCTCAAGCTCATTGTAGGATTCGAACCTGCGACCTTCGCCGCGGTATCCGACGTCACTACCACTGAGCTATGCATTAAAATGAAATGAGTTCATACCAAATTTAATTAAAACAGACAGAGGTACTTTCACTTCTACAATATTTCTATGGATAAGGATTTCTCATCGTATTTTAAATGAAAGAAGACAAGATTATTAATAAATACAGAAATAGAATGAATGGGGATTTCCACTAGGTTTGGCTTCAACTCTCACGTGAATTAGAACGGTATTGTTATCAGCATAAAGCTCGAAATAGGACCGTGGGTCTCGAAAACAAAAGTCGCTTGCGGTCCTTTTATTTTGAGATGCATTCGCGTGTTTAGCATTTTGCCAAAATTTTAAGTACCATGTGTTTTATTTGGTACTAGCGGTGAAACCCGATTGTATCCGTATTGTACAATTATTTATCTTAAGTATATACATAAAGTCCTTCTCAAAAATAATGGACCTTTCAAATAGTGATAGGTTGGTAGTGGTGCTTGGCGACAGATTTTCAACATGGGGGTGGTAGCCAGCCAGAGTGTATAGTCATATAGATTCCTCACGATGTTTTCCTTCACCGAAAGCTCAAGTTCACTGTAGGAATCGAACCCACGACCTTCGCTGTGGTATCCGACGTCACTACCGCTTAGCTATCATCGCCTTAAAAACTATGCTATCGTTTCCGAACCGGTGGTAACTTCTGGAGCTCAACCTCCATAAGTGTCCTAAGATCCCTCGAGTAAAACCGCAGTGCAAAACTCGTGAGAAATGTAAATAAAATACCGGCCTTTGTCAGACAATTTACAACCTACATTCCTTGTGTATACGTTACAAGTTTCTAAGACAACCCACCCCTATGATTCAATCAGCCTTTACGGAAACCTTCATAAAGCCCGTCACATTAAAATCGTCGAAAATACGTCGGATATGTAAATGCGGGCCACGTATCTCGCGTGAAGATAAAACAACCGGCGGGTCACGAGCTGCCCGCTATTATTTATTCTGATGATATGGTGCAAGTGATAAGAGGTAGCGAGTTTTTTGTTTTTTATTCTGGATAAGCTTGTGTTTGACCACAATCTCACCATGGTAAGTGATAATGTGGCCGAAGGTGGTAAGCACACAAAGCCTGGATGGATAGTGTGTCCATAGTTAGTATGGAGAATTGTGATCGCGGGTGAAACGCGGGGCGGAAAGCTAGTCATAATATGATTAATAATAAAGGGCCTTATACATCTTAAATAGATGATCTAAACAGCGTCCGTGTGGCAGGCCTTAGAGTGACTGTACAGTCCGATACGGGAGCGACAGCAGCGTCCACATTTTTGGCACCTAAACTGAGGGCTGCTTGATGGATGAGTTGGTGAAGCGACTGTCGCACTCATGTCTCACGCTTGGCTGCTAAATTCTGAAACCAGCACCTATCGTGGGCCCTGCATCCCTCAAGCAGAGACCTCCTCCACCCGCTGCGGTTGCCACCCAGGTCCTCGCACTTCGGGCTGATCCCGAAAACCACCATGTCGCGTTTAGTGCAGTCCTTTCTCTTGTGCTTTCGCCAAGAGAAAGGACTGCACTTCGCTCAGTAGGGCACGTCTTGGTAAACGAGTGGCATCCATTCGGTGCACATGCCCCAGCCAACGCAATCTTCGTTGTTTAAGCATTGCGGTAATGCTGGGAATCTGTGCAATTGTCAACACTAACATAATCAAATAGGTACCTATAGACGTTAGTAATTCGAACATTTATTACTTGAGTGTGGTAGCCACCTTACAGCAGTTCTAATTCTCTCTCCATAGATGTAAAACGCTTGCCTCTCATGCCTTGTATAAGGTCAGAGGTGCAGAAAAAAAGCGAGCGGTAAATTTGAGGTTATAATTTATGTTAACATCCTTATGGCTGACGTATGGTGTTTACTTTATATGGATTCTGGATGTGTACAGATTTTATGGCAAAATCCTCTCGAATTGAGAATTTATACCCAACAAGCCGATTCAATTTCGTATCGTATAATAATGAAACTTCGCGATATTAATTTTCAATTGTTTTTTGTGAAGATTGATTGAGCGTTTTTATTATATTTAATGGCATTTATGGAGAGCCACCCTTATTTTTAGGGTGCGGTATCTTCCAAATTCTATTTATATAAAAGAAAGTCGTGTTAGTTACACTATTTATAACTCAAGAACGGCTGAACCGATTTGGCTGAAAATTGATGGCGAGGTAGTTTAGAACATAAAAATATTTTTGTTATACATTTTGTATAGAACGACGTTTTGACATGTCTCGAGATCGGACTGACAGATGGTTTAGTTTCACAATAGGTGGCGCTGGAATCGGGTTCTAAGTTTTATTTTCAGGGCAGGACAACGTCTGCCGGGCCCAATAGTAGATAATAGATAGAGTTTCATTATACCTAGCCTTGCGTTATCTTAACAGCACAGTAATTTGTCTTCTATTTCCATATTAATCTATGGTTAAACCTTTATTACTGTTAGTACGTATATGATGGTTGACAGATACATTTATTGGAACGAAGTTCCTTATCGCGCGTTGTGAATGTGAAAGGGGGCTAGACGGAAAATTGGTCACGACACTTTTAGTGTCAGTTGTCGTGTCGGGTCGGGTAGGGTCGGATGACAGTTGCTGTGACCCGACCAACTGACACTAAAAGCTGTGCGGCGTGCGCATGTTTCTCTGTCTGTCTCTCTCTCTCTCTCTAATAGAAAGCTTAAAATATATATTTTTTTTTTATATATATACTCTTTCGACTTATATAACTTATATAACTTCGTTCCATCCGGGTGTCCCTTGACACCTCTCAAGTTTTTTTTTTCTTTCCTTTCTAAATGCATCTAAAGCCGCGCTACTGAAGAAAGTTTTAAATGTATCGCAAAAAAGAATCAATTTGTATCACATATTAAACAGTCAAGTGACGATTTCAGTATTGCTAGTATTCCCAAGTATTACTAAAGTTAACTAGCAAACGTGGGGCCTTTTCGAAAATGCAATGCTCTGTGCATTCTAAGATTGTAATATAGTTTTATATACATAAACTAGCTTGCGCACCGCGGTTTAACTCGCGTTCTCGAGGGAATTAAAATTAAATAATACGCTTATTTAATTTTAGTTAGACAGGGATAATATATCTTTGTATTGGTGAAAGAATTTTTAGAATCGGTTTAGTAGTTTATTTTACATTGAATGGGCTTGCGTTTGGCCACTGACCCGTTCAAAGATTTCCCCCTACAAACATACAAAAAGTTGAAAAGGAACTTACTATTTTAAATGCAGCCGTGAGTTACTTACATACATTTTACGAAAGCAACTTACAAGTGTAAGATCGGCCTAACGTCGACAAATGTCATCGTTAGACGATTGAATTTTTCATGCAGGTAATTGATATAAGAGAACGGCTAGATATCTAGGGAGGCTTTTTTTTTTTTTATGTCACAAGTGACAACGAGGCAGGCGGGTCACCTGATGGTAAGTGACAACCGTCGCCTATAGACATTGGCAATACCAGGGGATTGCTAATGTGTTGTACACCTTATTACAATGCCTTAAAGGCGAACTGGCTCTCAAGCGCAATTGCCGGAACACACCAACAGGTGCTTGGCGACAGATTTTTTAACTTGAGGGTGGTAGCCAGCCAGTCGAGTACTACAAAGTACCCTACCACCGTGCTGTGGTTTCCTCACGATGTTTTCCTTCACCGAAAGCTCAAGCTCATTGTAAGGATTCGAACCCACGACCTTCGCCGCGGTATCCGACGTCACTTACCACTGAGCTATCATCGCCTTAAAGATAAGGGAGGGCTATACATCATTATAATTGACATTACCATCGCCTTAAATGGGGAGCTTTAAAATAAACACACTTCTCTATTTATAAATAAAACAATCGTGTACAAGTGTAGTAAAAAAATAAAACGAAGACATCGTAGTGTTGCCACACTCAAAGAAAATTGCTAACTGCTAAAGTACTCGTGTGCTTGTCAAACGGCCTCCGCGGGCCTCTTACCACGTTTATTTTCAAATAACATTTTCCTGTATATATATTTGCTTGGATTTTCAGAATTCCATTGGTGAAAATATAGTTTAGCTTTTTTTTTACACGGTGGTGGGGTACTTTGTAGTACCCGACTGGCTGGCTACCACCCTCAAGTTGAAAATCTGTCGCCAAGCACTTATCGGTGTGTTCCGACAGCTGCACTTGAGAGCCAGTTCCCATTTAGGCTTTGTGTGCTTACCACCTTCTGCCACATCATCGCATACCATGGTGTGATTGTGGTCAAACACAAGCTTATCGAGAATAAAAAAATTTATCGTGCTATGGTTTCCTCACGATGTTTTCCATCACACAGGGTGTCGTAGTGGGATTATATTTCAAGTCTACGCCACCGTCTTTTTAACACAGGCCTTTATATTTTTAATAGAAATAGGTACGATATAAAGGTAAAAAAACCGGCCAAGTGCGAGTCGGACTCGCGCACGAAGGGTTCCGTAAAAAAGGCAAAAAAATCACGTTTGTTGTATGGGAGCCCCTCTTAAATATTTATTTTATATTAATTTTATTATTTATTATTAAATTAAAAATACAACTGAGTATTTTGTGAATATTTCAAGTGCCTACCTGTTGCCATTATTGATATCGAGCAAAAAAGGGCAAAAAAATAGCGTTTGTTGTATGGGAGCCCCCCTTAAATATTTATTTTATTTTGTTTTTAGTATTTGTTGTTATAGCGGCAACAGAAATACATAATTTGTGAAAATTTCAACTGTCTAGCTATCGCGGTTCTTGAGATACAGCCTGGTGATGAAATCGAGCAAAAAAGGGCAAAAAATTGCGTTTTTTGTATGGGAGCCCCCCTTAAATGTTTATTTTATTTTGTTTTGTTTTTAGTATTTGTTGTTATAGCGGCAACAAAAATACATAATTTGTGAAAATTGCAACTGTCTAGCTATCGCGGTTCTTGAGATACAGCCTGGTGATGAAATCGAGCAAAAAAGGGCAAAAAATTGCGTTTTTTGTATGGGAGCCCCCCTTAAATGTTTATTTTATTTTGTTTTTAGTATTTGTTGTTATAGCGGCAACAGAAATACATAATTTGTGAAAATTTCAACTGTCTAGCTATCGTGGTTCTTGAGATACAGCCTGGTGACAGACAGACGGACAGACAGCGAAGTCTTAGTAATAGGGTCCCGTTTTTACCCTTTGGGTACGGAACCCTAAAAAGAGTATTGAGCATGAGTGTGGATGGATATAGAGGTAGAGGACGGCCGAAGAAGGTATGGATGGACTGCGTGAAGAATGATATGTATATGAAAGGTGTGAGTACTACTAGTAGACGACTAGTGATAGAGCGGAGTGGAAGAGGAAAACATGTTGTGTCGACCCCACCTAGCGTGGGATAAGGAAGGGAAGAAGAAGAAGATACGAGGTAAGTAGACTAATATGTAGCGACATCTATCCACCAACAGATATAGTTCGCACGACTCCTAGATAGATGGCGCTCCAATAACCTACATCGCGCTCACGAAGTTTTCCATGCGTTTTCCATTCTGCATATATACAAGATTCCAACATCAACAGTTGGACCGCGGTCCCCAGGCACGATGACCTAGCCTGGCGGAAGATCTTCCCTTTTCAATGGAGAGTCTAATACCTCGCTCCTCCATAAATAAATCAACAAATTGCAACCAAAACTACATTTTGATTATACAGCGTAGGCGCTGCACTTCACTGAAACCTAAAACCGATGCCAAATCTTTAGTTGGGTCAAGCGTAAGGCTTTTGGCCGCTTCGATAAACTGAAAAACTAATCCATAAAGATTCCCGCCATCAAAGCACTAAGCTTACTTCTCTATTAAAAGGGAATTGGAAAAGGAGTGGCCTTTACGTGAAATTTTATTCCTTGTAATTTCCTTGGATATTTTCTAGTGTCTGCTACGTTTACTTTAGTGTTGTTGCGTGATCGATATCGATGTTTATGGTATCGGTTTTGATTATTCAAATTGATATTTATCATGGAAAGTAATTATTTTATTTACAACAAATGTACAAAATATACAAGCAAATGTACAACTATAATATATAAAAAACTTCTTCGAGGCTGCCGCTGCTGCCGATCGGCAAGGTTCCCAGAAGGCTGGCAGCGTTTCCTCGTTTCGTTTATCATGGTGAAAATTAAGTCGGTAAAATACATAATAATTAATTTTGTTTGAGGAATATTTAGAGCTTAATAATTCAACAAGATAAAAAAGTGATCATAGTAGCTTCATTCTGCA
Organism: Ochropacha duplaris; assembly: GCA_951361185.1. Lineage (NCBI taxonomy): Eukaryota > Metazoa > Arthropoda > Insecta > Lepidoptera > Drepanidae > Ochropacha > Ochropacha duplaris. Next base: position 1,549,608 of record OX592709.1, on the reverse strand, counting down.
ATTGTATTCCTCCAGCGAAGTCAAATATTTGAATAAGTAATTCTTAGCCATTTGTTCACACACGGCTATCTGATCCCAAACTAAGCAGAGCTTGTAATATGGAAACCAGATGACTGATATACTACATAATACTACTTTTTTTTGTAAATACATTCTAAAATTAGATAATTACACCCAGACTCAGGACAACAGACATGTTCATGCACACAAATGTATGTCCTGGATGGGAATCGAACCCACGTCCTGCGGCGTAATACCAACCGGCATGACTGAATGTACAAATGTAATGTATCGTTGAAAACACCTTGCTTAGTTTCTTCTCAGTTTAAGAGTATTCCGAACCATTGATAGAGTCAATTTTAACGTATAATTCTAAAGTCATTGAGTGATAGAGTGTAAATCAAAGTCAAAGTCAAAACCATTTATTTCGTTTAGGCCCTAGAAGCTAGGGCACTTATGAAGGTCGAATTACAGAAGTTACCACCGGTTCGGAAGTCAGCCTTCAACTGAGAAGAAGTTCAAAAAAATATCGAAATCAAGTTTTATTTCAAACTTCGGTAGAAAACGCTTCACATCACTATAATCCGTACGTCAAAACCAATATTATCTACATCATGCGATGCGCATGATACCATCTCTGTATTTAAAAGGAGCCTTTGAACTCAAAAGACATCGTACCATATGTAAATACGCTTTATTTCCGGTAGAATTGTAGTGAATCAAGTCAAATTAACTTGTGGAGAAATCGGGGCTTTGAAGATTCTCTCATCTTCAAAACTTTATTATGAAATGGATTAGATAAAGATATTTATATCTTCATTTTATAATTTTTTACCGAGGTGTCATCAGTTTTTTATCTAAGCCAAGTTTTACCTAATTCATTTCGTAATTAATTGCATATTCATTGCATAATTTAAAGATATTTGATTTAGGTACTATTGATAAAATTACTAGTTTTCTGCCCAGCGGGTTCCAAGGGATCTTATCTTTTCCCGGGACAAAAAGTGTCCTATATTTTATTCCAAGACATGATCTATCTGTGTTCCGAGTTTCATCAAAATCCGTTCAGCCGTTTTTGCGTGATTGAGCAACAAACATCCAAACTCACAAACATACAAACTCTCGCTAACTTAAAAAATGTCGAAAGAATTCTTTAGGGTAACATATTGTCCCCCTTCCTTGATGTAGATATTTTTGGGACAACCGTCTGGTTTTAACCAGTCAAATCTAGTGTTCGGCTTTTTATATGAAGTAATATTAAGTCACCTTAACGAGTTACTGATTTGACGAACTTTGTCCGCGACTATGAAAAAACTTGTGAAAATCCCAGCCTTTAAAAAAAAACGTGTGCTAATTTCCGGAGTCGATTTTTCATTGTCATTTTAGTAATCCTTAAAACTAGGGCGCAAGTATCCGGCGAGGCTAGCTCGATAGTCTCACACCTTTAGGTACAAATATACTCTCAGTTATAGGGTTTTTCAAAGGTCGATTCTCTTGTGACCATGTTACATAGTAGTTACATGTTATATAACATACATTTGTATGAAGTCCAACCGCGTCACTTTTTGGTGTCAATTAACGTGTCAATTTCCAACTACCGGAACACACCAACAGGTGCTTGGCGACAGATTTACGACTTGAGTGTAGCCAGCCAATAAAATATAGAATACTTTTTATCCCGGGAAAAGATAATATTCTTCGAGAACGTTAACTATAAAAAACTCAAAATTCAATAAATGAAGGCCCTGGTAAGGCACTTATGAACGTTACAATTGACTCTACCACCGGTTCGGAATACACTTAAACTGAGAAGACTCCGGCAAGAAACTCAGCTAGGAGTGGATCTTTCTTACATTTATTTACATTTTTATAAGTACATTTAGATACATTTTCAAATATTTTACACTACGCCAGGGGGATGCAGGTGCAGAGAGAAGCTACTACAACCATATATTTTTGTCTTCCATATAATGAGCCACCTTATAGTAGGCTTTGTTCATTAAGATAAGTTTAATAAAGAAATTAAATTTAAATTAAGACATTCCAGCTACCTCACGTGGGATCCTATTGTAAAACGAACACAATTCCCGAGAAAAGATTTATAAAACGGACAATCTACCATGAGTAAATGGTACAGCATTAAACAACATATCCTAGAAGCAGAAATTTATGCAAACTCTGCCCAAACAGTCAAGTGTGGATAGCATTGAAGAGCACCGCATGACGCGTGACGTCGTCGGCCAGCGCTAGCAAAGAGATTAGCATAATACCGCTTTTCCGAAACGTTAAGTAAGTATTACATATGTATAAATTGGCTTGTGTGTTTTGAATACGTTTGTTACACTAATACTATTATGTGTACGGAATCCTGTACCTTTATGTCAGCTGGTTGAGAAGAAAGCTGGATGATGCAACATACAGGATGTCCGGTAAATAGCTCGACATACTAAGGGGGAGATAGGTGGTCGAGTCAACAATCAAATATACAAAAATGACCTTAGTAAAAGTGTCACCATTTTCGAGATATTTAATATCTAAAATTAAAAGAAATATCGAATAATTTTGAATAATGATTTATTACAAACATACAAAAATACAAATCTTTCCTCTTTATATTACTAGTGTAGATATAGATAAACATAACAGGTACAACGTATTTCTTATAGAAACGGTATCAAGTGTTATGTATGACACTAAATAACTGTTGTGTAAGAGGACCTATCCATTATCCATGTATAATTTCTAAGTCACAAAATTGTTAATAATAAAAGCCAGTGTTTAATCCGTGATACCAATAACAATTTCATTAGGTACCTTAAATATTTCATACGAGCGTATCCATTCGATTATAGAAACAATTCATGTATAAATTCCTAAATCGATTATCGAAATACCCATTAGTCGATTCGATTATGTAAATCATTTATAATCGCCTAAGTTTATAGTGATGGAAGACCGATTACCAAGCGTGACACACATCGCCTAATTGATTATATTGGATATATACAGCGTGTCCTGTCCATCACTGGCTACTAAATGGTTTACCCCAATTGCACTATACAGGCTGTAGTATTTAACAGTTTGACATACATAATGAGAACTCTTTATTTTAGTGATAAAATATGATTACCCCTAAAAAATCTGAACTCCTCACATATAAATCCTCACTGAGAGCATTATCCACTGGTCTTAGAATGATAACCTTCAAGAAGATATTTTCAGGGTAAACACGCGAGTGACCCTGGTCTTTTATAATGTAGGCATTGACTAAGATAGGTTTTCTAAAAATTAACCCCTGACGGAGTAAAATAAGAGAACGTGAAGCAAAAAGCTAGTTTCCAAAAAATCCAATATCTCTATCATATATCTAGATTGTAACCTTTTAATAAAAACTCAATGGAATGGGATAATCAAAATAATTCGTATTTTTTTAGGTTAACAGAATATTGGAGAGGTTTCCTTTCATATTGTAATTTGAGAGGCACAAGCTAAGCTAATCTCAGATGGCGCCACACTTGCTGATCATTGATATACTGTATTTATTTATTTATTTATTTATGTACACACAATAAAAGAATAGAAAGAAACACAGAACAGATACAAGAGTACAAAGGGACTGTATTTGAAATTATCTACAAAAAAATCTGATCATAAAAATACTATAAAATTACTCCCCGGAATATTCGCCAAGATCGATGAACTTTTGCATACGTTGGAAACAAAAGATACACTTTACATCTATTTATGGGATAAAAACTAGTATATACAAATAATTACAATTAAAGTGTATGATTTCAACATACAGAGCAACTTTTGTTGCATGTTTACAAATATGCCCGAGCTAATTTCTGAAACGGCTGAACCTATTTTGACATTTCGGAAGTAAAAGTTGAAATGTAAATTTTAGCCACCTGTATAATGTATAAATGAGCCTAAATTATATGCACACAAAACCTAGAAGGAATAGGATTTCAAGTGGCGATGAAACACCATCAATTAAATCCATTTTTAAATTTATTTATCTGAATACGCTTTTATCATCCGAATTTAGAAACATGAGGGACTATAAAAGATCTTTTGTTACTAAGATGGTTAAAGTAAATATTTAAGAAACAACAAAGGACTTTATACTATTTTGCAAAAGGCAAACAATTATAATGAATTTCTAGCTTTCCACAGAGATTTTACATTTTCCCCGGATAATAGAGAATCATAGAATGATATGTATAATCTATATATATAAAATTCTCGTGTCACAGTTTTAGTTACCGTACTCCTCTGAAACGGCTTGACCGATTTTGATGAAACTTTATATTTACATTCAGTAGGTCTGAGAATAGGTTGTTATCTATTTATTACTAGCTGTCCCCCTCGGTTTCACCCGCGTTCCCGTAGGATTCGCGTATGTATGTATGCGGAATAACAAAGTGAAACAAAAATAATATAGCATTTTAAAATTTTAGCCAATGTTTAGAACAGTTACAAAAAATTCGCACTCATATGGCTTACTATATTATTCGGCATTGTTTATTTGTCCCAAAATTCACATACGTGCTACGCAGCTGCACTCTTTAGTAACATGAAAACATTTTGGTTAATTTGGATAATATTATTAAAAATACTCTCACTTCCATCCTAAACATCAATTTGGACGACCGTTCATGGTCCCAGGCGTCTTTACCCATCAGGTTTGGAGGCCTAGGGATCCGCAAAATTTCGAGTGTATCTCTACCAGCATTTCTTTCCTCAGTTCACAGTGTGCGAAACCTCATCGGAAGTATTCTAAACCCGTCACTCGGTGACTTTGAGGTTTCGCTCCTATCTGAGGCCAGAAATTCTTGGTTAATGGCTTGTCCAAGTACAGATATGCCCTCGTCCAAATATTCGCAGCTACTGTGGGACGAGCCGCTCAGTAGGCTATCATATGATTCTCTTTTGCAGACATCTAACAGCACTTCTGAGCGAGCTCGTCTCTTAGCTGTTGCGAAATGGGAGTCCGGACATTGGCTAAATGCTTTACCATCAACCAATACGGGCACGTTATTGGATAACTCCACATTCAGGTTATGCGCATGCCTACGTTTGGGTGCTATATGCAATGCACCACATCGCTGCCCCCGCGGGGACAAGGTAAGTGAGCTAGGTCACCATGGCTTATCGTGTTGTAGGAGTGCCGGGAGGTTTTCACGACATGCGGCACTCAATGACTTGATCCGTCGGGCTCTTGTTACCGTCGGTGTACCTGCCGTTTTGGAACCAAACGGCTTGGTTCGCGACGACGGCAAGAGAACGGACAGTATGTCATTGGTGCCCTGGAAGTTGGGTAGGCCCTTGGTGTGGGACGCTACATGCATCGACACCCTCGCGCCATCCCACCTTCCAGACACGTCTGTAGCCGCCGGCGCTGCTGCTGCGAAACAGGAGTGCCTCAAACGTCGCAAATATGCTAATCTACAAAGGATTAACATATTTTCGGCGTTTGGGGTTGAAACCTTAGGGCCTTGGGGACCAGATGCTCATTTTTTGTACAAAGAGCTCTCCCAGCGCCTTATTGAGGCCGCTCGTGACAAGAAGGCTGGCATATACTTTTCCCAAAGAATAGGCATTGCCATTCAACGCGGCAATGCTGCCAACCTTCTTGGGACGCTTCCATCGGGCAGCGATTGAGGGCAATTTTTTTATTTATAATTAGATTAGTTTAGTTTTATTTTAACTTTAATTTATTAATTAAGGTACTTTAACCTGAGTTATTTAATTATGTTCATCATATAGCATTTATTATGGTTATATTGCTTTTCAGAATATTCGCCATGATGATCGATGCACTTTTGCATACCTACGTTGGAACCAATTTTCAAAGCACTTTTTTCCATTCGGCCAAAGAGTTCCATATTTAAATGTTATAATTACTTTTTTAATTTGTAGTTATCCCCGCGGTTTCACTCATATACGTTCTTCCTATGAGGAATCTACCTGCCTAATTTTCATTTCTGTAGCATTCGTTTCGTGAGCCACCTCCCTGGTATTGTTAATGTGTATATGCACTTACCATCAGGTGACTTGCTTGCCTGCTTGATGCTTGTGATCTGTGTCAAATTGACATTATTTTTTCATTGTAAAATTTCCGAAACCCATTGATAGGTGTTTGTGAGTTTGTGAGGTTGTTGGGGGTAATCTCTGGATCTACTGAACCGATTTCGAAAATTATTTTACCAATAGAAAGCCACGTTATTTGTGAGTGTCATAGGCTATATTTTTATCCCGGGAACAGAGATCCCACGGAAACGCGGGTGAAACCGCGGGGGACAGCTAGCAATTATATAAAAAAGCCCTTGCAAATGCCACGGGCCATATAACTCGGATAACCAAGGCAATAAGGACAAAATTGGTTTACTAACAATTTTTCCCCATCGGACGGGACTCGAGAAACGTGGGAAACTGTCAAACGGAATGCCAATAGTAATTCGACTAAATCACAAACACGCACCGATATTGGCCGGACTATGAAAAGGGCTGCCTCCTACAATATTTATATAGGCTGGTATTTTTAGGACTCTTTTATATCATGTGGTGGGTTTGGGAATTTATTTAACAACCTACTTCTTGAGGGAGAGAGTCACCCAAGGTACAGTCTGCAGTAGGGGTTGTCGAAAAAAATATGGATTTTTTTCTTACTAGGCTGAAGTAAGAAAAAAATCTAAAGACGTAAAGGATCTCTGGATCTACTGAACCGATTTTGACAGATAACTGACATATTACACAACTCTTATTTGTTTTTTTAAATACACACTTAAATAGATAATTAGGCAGACTCAGGACAAACAGACAGTTTCTTGCACACAAATGTCTGCCCTGGATGGGAATCGAACCCATCTGTGGCAAGATAGGTAGTGTGCTTACCAACCATGCCAACCGGCCTCACAATGAAGCCTGTTATCATAAGAAAACCTTATTTTTAAATATCATATTAAGCTGGAAAAAGTTACGAAGAAACTGTAAATTCTATAAAGCTTTTATAGAGCGCTAAGCTATGTCGTGTTTTTGGGTTCTGACTGAAAATCAGTATCTGAGGTCTACACTGTCCTCAGTGGTATGCTGAGTCAGAACCTTTATTCGTGACATCACGCAACATCTCACGGTTATTTTGTTTTTCCTTCATGTATTACTTTTTTCTTTATCTGTGATGTTGCGTGTGTCAATGAAATAAAAATCAATTTTCTTTCTTTCTTCTTTCTTTCTTTCTATTACTAGCTGTCTAGTCGAATTTTCGATTAAAAAACGAACTCAACTTGACTACTTGAAAATATACTATCAATCACCTACCAGTAAATTTTAGTAGCATATACCTATACAATTGCCCTTAAAAAGAGCTTCAATCAACTGTCAAAGAATGTCTGAAACAATTTAACATACAAAGAAAATTGGCCCTTATGATTTTCTGCTTACTATCCAACTTTAGTATCTAAACGTTTTTCCAATAAATCATATTTTTATACCGCAAGCAGACAACCCTGCCAATACACTAGGGCTTTCACAAATTCTCGGTACGGTTACTCGCACGGAATCCGATATGAATACTAAATGTGCATCCTTGAGATATAGAGGAGGTTAAACATTATAGAGAAAGAGTTTCTGTATAGTTTATACAATAATAAGGAAGCAAGAAATACATTTATTTACCAAAACACATAATAAACACAATATTATGAATATATTTAAGGAAATTGCGCGACGTGTGTTGATAAATCTATGACCATCAATGTCTTACCACTGATTTTCAGTCTGTGGCTAGAGTGACCACAGACTGAGCGCTAAAATCATTGACATAATAAATAATAACTAACTATAACAACTTTCAGACTCACTACGGGCACTTTCATTACAATATCATTTGCTTATACAGGTTGTAAGGTAAGTAGTATAAGAGGGAGATAGGTGCGGACACTTATTACAACATGAATTTATTCATAACTAGTGGGCAGACGGGCCCGACAGACGTTGTCCTGCCCTGAAAATAAAACTTAGAAATAAAAAAAAAACTAGTATAATAAAGTTGACCATTCTAATGACATTTATAAGATATAGCTGTTCCGCGCGGTTTCACCCGCGTTCCCGTGGGATCTTATCTTATCCCGGGATAAAATATAGCCTATGTTCATCAGGGATAGTGTAGCTTTCCAACGGTGAAAGAATTTTTGAAATCGGTCCAGTAGTTTCGGAACCTTTCAATGCAAACAAACAAACAAATCTTTCCTCTTTATAATATTAGTATAGATAGATTAAATTCCGTCAAACCGTAGACTACAGAGCATGCCAAAGAAATAGACATACATACTCTCTCAAAAACATTACCCAAAAGCCCAAAAATATACTCACAGTATTCTGAAACTAACGAACATTGTACGGTTTTATAACTACAATAATATTGATAAGCAATTAAAAACTATAATTTAGCTAACCGAAATATGAACAGAGGATGCCCAACTCCAAACGATATCAGCCAAGTTAATCTAGTTAGCACATAATTATGGAACGAGGGGTGCAATTTTTGGGAAAATCAACTTTAATATAAAACACAAAAAGGTGAATTTTGACTGGTTAGGTCGAATACTAGCGTCCATTATAAATAATCCTACATTGATGATGTGTCCTGAAGTGGAAGTGGGCAGGTCACGTGGTAAGATGGACAGAATTCATCTCTAATTGGCTAGGTCCAAGAGGTAAGATAGCTATTAGAATACGCCTTAACCAATAAGGATAGATGAAATTATAAAAATTGCTGGAGAAGACTAGACTTTTCAAAGGATTATATCCTTTGATCCTATAAGCATGTATTATTAAATTGTTTTTTTATTCCACAAGCGACAACCAGGCAGGCGAGTCACCTGATGGTAAGTGAAAATACCGTCAACTATAGACATACTAGGGGATTACAAATGTGTTGCATACGAAGGCAACTGGCTCTCAAGTGCAACTACTGGAACAACCCAACAGTTACTTGGCTAGAGATCCAGCCAGCCACACTCTCAGACCAAATAAAAAAGTTAGATAGAGCCCCGCGCACTCAAAGTGAAGCACAGTAGGAAGCCGAATTTGAAAAAGGAAGCCGATCGCGTTCTTATGTGACGCGAGTCACGCGGGATAACGTACGTGCAGGTCACGCACACAACCTCATTGGAGACTATTGTTTACGTACTCTCCTTCTACCTTTTTTATTCGTTCTGTGGCCACACTACACTATAATAGTAGGTTTAGGTACTTGTGACGACGCGATATGTGTTTGAAAATTAAGTATCTTTTAACAAGATTACGAAAATTAGTGTAAACATAGACTTAATCAAGTAAAGTAAACTAAGAAGACATAAATAAACATTAAAGATCTATTAATCAGAACATATAATAATTGTAGATACTTATTTCTAGTGTTCAAGCAAAGCGTGGGTTATTTTTCCGAACATTCATTAAATTTTCGTATAAAGTAAGTACCTACTGAAAAGATACTGTCAAAATATTTATGGATTTAAATTTATCTTTAAAAATAATACTAGGATTTAACTAATAAATTGCATGAATAGCATTCTTTCTGCAGAATAAAAATTCTATTCACGTCGGCACTAGTACAGAGAAATATTATTCCTACGAGATTGTCTTACCTTACGGCGATTCTAGCTTGAGCTTTCGGTGAAGGAAAACATCGTGAGGAAGCCACAGCACGGTGGATTTGTACTACTCGCCTGACCATCATCAAGTTTTTTTTTTTTTTTAATATTCGATAGGCTTGTTTTTGACCACAATCTCACCATGGTAAGTGATGATGTGGCCGAAGATGGTAAGCACACAAAGCCTAGATAGGAACTGGCTCTCAAGTGCAGCTGTCGGAACACACCGATAGGTGTTTGGCGACAGATTTTCAACTTGAGGGTGGTAGCCAGCCAATCGGGTACTACAAAGTACCCTACCACCGTGCTATGGTTTCCTCACGATGTTTTCCTTCACCGAAAGCTCAAGCTCATTGTAGGATTCGAACCCACGACCTTCGCCGCGGTATTCGACGTCACTTGCCACTGAGCTATCATCGCCTTGTAAGTTGTTGAGTTTGTTTTGACAGCTGCTTTTAAAAGCTAGTTCCCAGGTTTTGTATGCTTCACATCACTACCCCCTGGGTCAATGAAGCCGACCAAGAGTTTAAAAAATGCTTTTACCAATAGAAAGCCACGTTATTTGTGAGTGTCATAGGCTATATTTTTATCCCGGGAAAAGATAAGATCCCACAGGAACGCGGGTAAAATCGCGGGGCAGAAATATAATCATGCAATTCGTGTAACGTAATTTACCGATGTCTCTTATGTGTATTTTTTGCGTTTTGTTTCAAGTCTTCAAATAACTGAACGTGAACGTGCAAGTTAAAACAACTGCGACAAAACAGAGCCAGCCAAAGTTGAAATAAGCCACGCTCTACGAAATTAAGCTCGCGGGAACAATATTTTGCTATAATTGACACCGTGCACCACGATAACTGAATTTCTAATGTATACACACGGCTGAAGAGAATGGTGAACTTGTTACAGGCTTCTAACTTGTCTGCACGGTGGTAGGCTACTTTGTAGTACCCGACTGGCTGGCTACCACCCTCAAATTGAAAATCTGTCGCCAAAAACCTGTTGGTGTGTTCCGACACTTTCATTTGAGAGCCAGTTGCCTTTAAAGCTTTGTAAAAAGGTCGACAACACATTGGCAATCGCCCTGGTGTGATAGTGTTTAAATTTCACTTACCATCAGATAACACGCCTGCCTATTCCTCTGACATAAAATAAAATAAAAACAAACAAATTAACCAAACATACAAAAAGTAAGGTCGTAATTCGACCATAACAGGAAAAAAACTGTTTCAAATGTTTTTTTTATTGATAACACAAAATAAATAGGTTGACAAACAGGAGAAAAAGGGACAAAGTTTTTTCTTCACATATTAATATAATGATCAGACGAACCGTAAAATTTAATTACAAAATTTCGTCAAAGGATTAATCAACGTGTATACCGAATCAGATTGAAAAAAAGAAAAATAAACATTCGTTTACGAGTCCACAACGTACAGTCAGCGTCAAAGAGCCCGTCACGGTCAGCATCACAGTCGTCGGAATTGCAAAATTCTATAGACGTTGCTGACCACAAACATAATATTATTTAATATAATATTATTTAATATAATATTATTTAATATAATATTATTTAATATAATATTATTTAATATAATCTATTGATATGCTCTTGTCAGTTTTCACGAAAACTGAATTTCAAAATGTGACAAGTTACTTTTGACGCCGCCTGTACCTACAAGAAATATAAAATTTTAATGAAACGAGTTTTTTAGGCTTTCGCGAATTAAGTATTCAAGCGACGAATTTGGTGGGCGAAACGATATTTATGTGCTGGGCGCGGGCGGATCGAAGTTACGTTCTTTTCACCCTATTTTCACCCCTTTTTAATTTAACCCCCTTTGTTATTTGCACTCTACACCTTTACAATTTACATTTTGACCGGATTCAATTGTTTCTTTGTTTTTTTACGATCGTAGCACTGAACAAGTCGAAAGTTTACAATAGAAGATAACACTAAACTAGCGGCACATTATGATTGCGGTTTTGACAACTCTATAAAATAATAAATATCCTCATTGACATTTGTTCACACACGGCTATCTGATCCCAAACTAAGCAGAGCTTGTAATCTGGAAACCAGATGACTGATATACTGGAAATACTACTTTTTTTGTTGTAAATACATACTTAAATAGTTAATTACACCCAGACTCAGGACAAACAGACATGTTCATGCACACAAATGTCTGTCCTGGATGGGAATCGAACCCACGACCTGCGGCGAAAGGTAGTGTGTTAACCAACTACACCAACCGGCCCCATCCTTCTTACGTGTCAAAAAGAGAGCATAGCGAGTTAAAAGAGACACCCTCTTGTCAAAATGGTCATCGAAACGTGCCACTACTTCAATAATTATGAAGAGGTCAAGTTTGTGTAGGTGTATCTTCAAAACTACTGGTTCGATTTTGAAAATTCTTTCACTAGCAGGAAGCTGCATTATCCCTGAATGATATAGAATAGTTTTTCTCTCAAAAAAGCGGGATAAAAGCTAGTATTTTATATTGTAGATAGGCTTATGTTTAATACATTGTCCCTATGGTAAGAAAGCACATAAAAGCTGTAAGTCCTAGACTGAAATGAAGGTGGCTGTGGTTTCCTCATAATGTTATTCTTAATCGAATGCTTATTTGATGCCATTAGGACTAAGCTATGATTTTATTGCTACACTGTTTTTATGAAATTTTCATGTATATGGTACGTATGGCCCTCTGATATAACAGGGTGAATTTTTCAAGTGGGCATGGATGGCCAAATCCTAAGCTATACAGGCATAGGACATTTGGCACAGCTGAATTCGTTATACTTAATTGAAATATATATAAAAACAAAATTCGTTCCGCGGTTTTTGCGTGATTGTGCAACAAACATAGAAACTTTCACATTTATAATATTAGTAGGCTAACCAAGATACATTATTAAAAAAAAACTCACGAGGTACAAACCAGTACCTTCATCAAAAGTACCTCACCAACGTTTGACAGCAAAGCCCACGTGTACAATCAGAATCGAACGCAACAAATTCTGGCTATAAATATTAAAAGCATCACCTAACATTTAGTTTCGTTGTTTTCGACCACAAATCCCTCTAAAGGGAGATATCACACAGTTCCCAGACTCCCAGTGAGTACGGGTACCTGTGACAAACCATTGTATGGATGTTTGTCCTACTTCTGCAACATTAAATTTTAAGCTGACAAACTATTATCGTACCATATTTACCTTTTGTTCAGAAAGTAAAATCACTGTTATGAATGGGACTTTATCAGTTTAAGCACAGGGTTTGTTTTAGATTGCATTTTGGACTACAAATTTTACTTCATTTTATTTTTATTATTCTGAATAAGCTTGTGTTTGACTACAATCTCACCATTTTTGTGATGATGTGGCCGAAGGTGGTAAGCACACAAAGCTTAGATAGGAACTGGCTCTCAAGTGCAACTGTCGGAACACACCGATAGGTGCTTGGCGACAGATTTTCAACATGAGGGTGGTAGCCAACCAGTCTGGTACTACAAAGTACCCTACCACCGTGCTATGGTTTCCTCACGATGTTTTCCTTCACCCAAAGTTCAAGCCCATTGTAAGATTCGAACCCACGACCTTCGCCGCGGTATCCGACGACACATACCACTGAGCTATCATCGCCTTAAATTACTATAGTAAAAGTAGTGAAAAACATTATTCAAACTAACAAACATAAAAAGCTTACCTCTTCATAATATTAGCTACTTATGCATTTACATAATAGATTGGCAAGTTCCACCTGACGGTTAATAAACCAACTGAAACAATCAAGGCGTCAGAATTCGCGCCATAATCCTAACCTATTAATCCCGGAACACTGTATACAGAGTGTTATAAAAGCTCTTTACAACCCATCACAGTAATATATTATTAAATTGACATTTATAACACCCGCTTTTTAATTATTAATGACAATATCTAATTTTATTCCTTATTAATCACTAAAAATAGGTTAGGTTTGTATAGTATTGTATTGAATTCACTTACTTGGTAGTACTTCATCACGGATAACGATTAGATAATGACGATTTGCGACTACCCATTCGTTTGCGAATCACCCGTTGCTTCAGCTTAAAGCACTGCAGTAATCTTGCTGACCTCGAGCCCTTTAGACTCAATCAATAGGTACAATTATTCTCTTTGATTTGTTATTGTACAAAAAAATCCAAAAATATAAATAAAATTACCTTGCTGAATTTTTTGTCGGTTCTTCTCACAAACTAGTGGTAACTACTGTAATTGGACCTTGATAAGTGCCCTTCTAGGGCCTAAACTGAATAAATGGTTTCGACTTTGACTTTAAATGTGGTGTTTAATAAATGTATCATTCTTTTTTCTTACTAACTTTTATTTAGAATGTATCTTTGTGTATAGATATACAGCCAACTTTTTTAAATATACCTAGCTAGCCACTTTAAAATTTCATTTGCCTTTAACAAATCGTAACTTACTACCCATAGGTCGTAAAAAACTTTTAATACACGCTGTATAAACTTTATTAGATTTAATTCCATAATTAACTCAATGGCGTAACATTGTGGTGACTGCACCGGGCTTCATAAAACCGGTTTAATGTGTAGTTAAGCGGTTATAATTTAACCGTAAACCAATTTGTTTGTATAACGTTTTGAATATCGGTTATTACACATCTAAATTGTAGGTGGATTATGTTGACTAAAGCACATGGGGTAGTCATTATTGTCATCATCCTGTAGATATCCAATACATATAGATACTCTCATAATGTCTGGGTTTTGTTTTTTTTTATTTTACTTTCTTTATATTGTTACGCTAATTTATGTATTTATTAACGACTAGCTTTCCGCCCCGCGGTTTCAGCCACGTATCCCTTTTTTTTCGAAAAATTCTATCTTATTCTTAGTCTACATTTTAAAAACAATACCTGTGAAAAAAATCAGCTTTCTAGGTCCAAGGGTGTAGTCAGTGAGTCAGGCCTTCTCATTTTTCATACAAACTTTGAACACCCGTTTTACCCCTTCAGGGGTGGAGTTTTAGAAAACGTTAAAACACGTATTACTTTATTTTTTATTATTAGCTTTATGCTTCTAGCTTCAAAAATGCCGGACTTACATACAAACATTCAACCCCGTTTCATCCCCTTTAGGGTTGAATTTTAGAAAACGCTAAAATACGTGTTTCTTTATTTTTAATTTTTAGCCTAAAAAACAAAGTTTCATGGTTCTAGCTTCAAAAAATGGCGGACTTCCATATAAACTTTCAACCCCCGTTTCACCCCCTCAGGGGTATAAATTTAAATAACGCTGATACACGTGTTTCTATATTTTAATAGATAGTCTAAAAACAAAGTTTCATGATTCTAGCTTCAAAAATGACCGACTTTCATACAAACTTTCAACCCCTTTTTCACCCCCTTAAAGGTTGAATTTCGAAAAATCCGTTCTTATTCCTCGGTCAAGTTTTAAAAACAACAACAACTGGAAAAAAAACAGCTTTCTAAGTCTAAGGGTTTAGGCTGGGCGTTGATAGATCAGTCAGGTCTTATCCTTTTATATATATAGATATGACTAGTGGACCCGGCAGACGTTGTCCTGCCCTGAAATTAAAACAAAACTTAGAACCCGATTCCAGCGCCATCTACCGGGTCCAATTTTGTTTTCAAATCATCGAGGAACCCATTGAAATACACACACAAAATTTCATCCAAATCGGTCCTGTTACCATACTCCTCCGAAACGGCTTGACCGATTACTCAAATTACTAAAATGGCTATTAAAAAATAAGGGTTGATCGTAGAAGGGTGAAAATTGGGGATTGTATGTATTTTTGTATGTTGTATCATAAAAAAATAGAAATTAGAAATTTTGTCTCAAAAATAAAAATAAAAATTTAGGGGACTACCCCTAACATTTAGGGGGATGAAAAATAGATGTTGGCCGATTCTCATAGATACCTGATAAGCACAAAAAAATTCATCAAAATCGGTTAAGCCGTTTCGGAGGAGTATGGCAACGAAAACTGTGACACGAGAATTTTATATATTAGATATAACATTTTTCCGTAGGTATTTATCTAATTTTAATCTTATTTATATAGAGGTAAAGGAAAAGTAAGAAGAAAAATGGAAAATTTGGGAAAATCTGAATGCTTTTTTTTCCATGGGTATTTTTTGGACAGGGCAACGTCTTTGGGTCAGCTGGTACCTAATAAAAATATAATTCAAACTAAATACATATCACTTACCCAAGTCGTCGCTATCGTCGGCCCAGCCAATCTGACAGATGACATCGTTTAGAATGACAGCAAAAAGCAGCAGCCGCCATCCGCTGACACACACGGCCGCCATCTTGCAATCACTGACGTAATGTCATTTTTTGGTTACCTACATTTTTAGTCACCTTAGTACCTGAAATTATGAAAAATACATGTCAATTACATTCGGACACATCATTGCAGTGCTTTAAAAAGGTGTTTTCTAATGGATTAGGAACATAGTCTTCGTAAAATGTACGTAAACAAATAAGAATCGAACCTATACCCTTCGGCTCTGAACAACCATATTGCTTAGCGAATTTAGTCTGATATATTAGTAACCTAAACTAATATTTCAAATCTGAGAAATTTGGATGTTTGATCGCAATAATGTCAGGAACTACTTTAATTTGATCAAGTAGATATTAGATAGCTTTGTTATAGCCCGGAACTACTTACAAAATAAATTATATTTTGTAAGTAGTTTTAAGAAACGCGATTCTAATCTCTACTAATATTATAAAGAGGTAATGTTTGTGAGGTTGTATCTCTGGATCTACTGAACCGATTTTGAAACTTCTTTTACCAATAGAAAGCCACGTTATTTGTGAGTATCATAGGCTATATTTTTATCCCGGAAAAAGATAAGATCCCACGGGAACGCGGATGAAACCTCGGGGGACAGCTAAGACTAAAACCGAGGATTCCGTACAAGTTTTGGAAACATTTTTTGTGTTTGTTATAGCGGGAACAGAAATACATCATCCGTGTAAATTTTAACTGTCTACCTACGATTATCACGGTTCATGAGATACAGCCTGGTGACAGACATACGGACAGCAGAGTCTTAGTAATAGGGTTTTCGTTTTTACCCTAAGGATAAGGAACCCTAAAAACATACGCTACTTTGTACTGGAAAACATTAGATATTTCGAGATCGCGAGTACCTAAATATACGAAACCAAAGCTAGTATATGTTTAAAAAACCTTGTTACGGATTAACGAAACATTAAAACTTAGCAACAAACAAACTAGCAGAATGATAAACGAGCCTATTTCATTGTCAAATAGCTCTAATAGTTCAGCTCTTAGTAGTCGTCAAAATATTCTACCCCGTGATATTTTGTTGGTTTGAGAATTAGGGGTATTGAAATTACCTACGTTTTGTTATTGGAAATGGCATAATAACTTTTTATTTCGGAATAAACAAAATAACACCTAACATATTTTTTATTATTTATTTCCTTTTTACCATGGGTCCGTGGGAGGAAAATTATTCAAGGCCTCGGGAGACCGGCGCGCGGCGGGCGGGAAGCTTTCTTCGCCAACGCATCAGCCTGGCCATCCAAAGAGGAAACGCTGCCAGCCTACTGGGAACCTTGCTGATCTACACAGTGGTACTTTTTGTACATTTGTTGCAAATAAATTTTATGTGAATAAGCTTGTGTTTCCGAAACCTCACCACGGTTAGTGATGATGTGACCGATGGTGATAAGGTGCTTGGTGACAGACTTGAGGAAGGTAGCCAACCACTTGAGTACTACAAATACCCTACCACCGTCCTATGGTGTCCTCGCTATGTTTTCCTTCACTGAAAGCTCTCCGCCACTGAGCTAACATCGCCTTAAAAGCCAATTTCTACTAAGCATGGATCTCAAAACGTTTCAGTAACAGAAGATAATTTCGTAACATACCTTTTTATCTAAAAATATTATTCTCGCCAGTTTCAATATTTTTTAGTCATTTACGCAGAAGGCTTTATCTCTGCATTTATTATATAATTTTAATCTGTTATTGAATCGATCGACTGTGAAATGTAGCAATTTTTGAGTCTAATTTATGGATGAAACAATAAAGGTTTTACGTTGTTCAAATGAGTTTATGCTATATTTTATGTACCACCATCATCTGATATTTACAATATCCAAAGATAAAATTGATCATTTTTCACACACTTCCAGAGCTTATGCTATGAAAATGAGGTAACTGAAAGGAACTACATATATTTACACTTTTTTTTGTAATTTCATACCTACTTAAATAAAATATGTACACCCAGACTGACAAACAGATATGTTCATGCACACAAAATATGTCTGCCCTGGATGAGACTCAAACCCACGACCCGTGTAGGTAGGTAGTATGTTTAATCAAACACACCAACTGGCCAATCATTATTATCTGATTACGATCTACAGAATTACGGATCCATTCCAATTCCAATCTCAAAAAAAGAACAATAAAATATCTAAATTCCATTCAACCGAAATTCCAATATCAAACGTCCACTTAACCCTCAAAAACAAACAATCAAAAGCAACCCTCAACTAACTGAGCTGTAAAAACAGTGACCCCATTCACATTCGGGACATTTTTCTACCATAACCCGTTCGCGGCGAGATTAACGTGCCAAACACCCCCCAATGTATGTTAATGCCCGCTATCACTGTCCAACAGTCCATTGATATTTGCATTGTATTCAATTCGCGGGCGAGTTGGGGTGCGAGTGTCAGCGTAGAGCGATTACCCGACCTTTATCAAAAATTGATGTGCGCAGTTGTCAAAGGATAGGTCCGCCATGAACGCCATCTATTGATAGTAATCCGAAGTGGCTATCATATTCTCAAAAAATTCTTCTATACAGCCGAAATTTAGATTTGATGAAATACTAGATTTTCGTCCCGCGGTTTATCCTGCGTTCCCAAGGGCCCTTTTCTTTTCCCGGAATAA
Organism: Ochropacha duplaris; assembly: GCA_951361185.1. Taxonomy (NCBI): domain Eukaryota; kingdom Metazoa; phylum Arthropoda; class Insecta; order Lepidoptera; family Drepanidae; genus Ochropacha; species Ochropacha duplaris. Next base: position 1,530,961 of record OX592709.1, on the reverse strand, counting down.
AAATTATCCTATGTTTTATTCTAGAATATGATCTACTTATGTGCTATGTTTCATCTCATCCGTTCAGCCGTTTTTGCGTGAAAGAGTAACAAACATCTTCACACGCATCCAATCATACTTTCACATATAATAGGTCTTTACCTATGAAATTGCCGTTCTGCAGTACTGGCCATTTCAAATATAAAAAAATTTTTCTTGCGTTCTGGAAATTTCGACCTGAAAAATGAACCTCGAGGTCGTCCGAAGACTTTGGTCGACAATGACGAATTAAAGGCGATTGTGGAAGCTGATGGTACACAATCTACGGCTGAATTAGCAGCAGCTTTCGACGTTAGCGTCAAAACAATATTGGTCCATTTGCGTCAAATTGACAAGGTAAAAAAGCTTGACAAATGGGTGCCCCACCAACTCAATGATCGCCAGCGCAAAGTACGCGTCGAGACATGCCTTGCACTGCTCAACAGACACACAAATGAAGGAATTTTGAACCGTATTGTTACCTGCGATGAAAAATGGATTCTGTTTGATAACCGCAAGCGCTCAGCAAGTTGGTTGGGTCCTGGTTCAGCACCTAAACAATGCCCTAAACGAAAACTTACCCCTAGAAAAGAGATGGTCACTGTTTGGTGGTCTCGCGCCGGTGTGATTCATCACAGCTTCTTACCAAACGGGGTAAGCATTACTGCAGATGTGTACTGTGAAGAACTGAACACAATGATGGAGAAGCTGGCACATCTCCAACCAGCATTGGTCAATCGCTCGTCTCCGCTGCTCCTGCACGACAACGCGCGACCTCATACTGCACAGCAGACGGTCTCCAAGTTGCATGAACTGGGGTCGGAAGCTCTCCGTCATCCGCCCTACTCACCAGACCTTGCGCCTACAAACTACAACTTTTTCCAGAATTTGGATAACTTTTTAGCGGGAAAAAAATTCAATACCCGAGAGGCAGTACAAAATGCCTTTGAAGAATTTGTTGCCTCCCGTCCAGCTGATTTCTTTAAGAAGGGCATCAATAAACTGCCACTGCGTTGGCAAAGATGCATTGATTGCATGGGTGATTACTTCGATTAATACAAATAAAAATACATGAAATATTGTGCCGCAATCGATGACTTAGAACTACGTATTTACAGTTTCTTTTTATCATGCCTATTTAAGGAATGAAAGATAAAATAGTGAAACTTAACGTTGAGTGTCGAAATAAATTTTACTACACAAGCTTTATATCGGCGTTTAATAAATTATTCTAAGATTATTACTTTAGGAAATATACGCTCTCAAAATGTAATTTTTTCGGGACGCACTTCAACCGCCGATACCCCGAGAAATATAGTTCTACGTCAAAAAGGTATTCAAAACGGTCGAGCATCGAAAACTGCATGGCAATAAGATGGCAATATAATTTTATCTATTTTTTTACTCGCTCACGCTGTTATGGCCTAAGAGATATGGAAGTTATAGTTGTCGTATATAGTAGTAAGTATATGTCATTAACTCTAGAATAAATAAAACGCTTAAGACACTTTCACAAACAGCCGTTTGACTACAAACTAAGCTGCAGCGTTTTGAACAGTAATTCACCCAGAAATATACGAAACTGCATTAGAATATTACAATGTCTATGTTATTGTTAAACAGCCCTGCAATATTTTGTTTCAACATTAAATAATAATTTTCCGGATTACTTATGAATACAACCAAGCTCTATTTATGGACTGGTTATCGTTTGTAATCCTCATTTTCGTCGGAGTTTGGAAATCACTAGCTCCTAATGCCCTATTATCATCATTTAGTCACGGAAGTTGGGACCAAAGTCAAAGTCAAAACCGTTTATTCATTTTAGGCCCTAGAAGGGCTTATGAAAGAAAGGCCCTAGAAATACTTATGAAGGTCGAATTACAGAAGTTACCACCGGTTCGGAAGTCAGCCTTCAACTGAGAAGAACCGGCAAAAAACTCAGCTTGGAAACCTATATTTTCTAAATATTTTTCTCAGATGTTTAACAATTTTATACTTAAGCTGATACAAAAATTGTAACCCGCACTAGAATAATGTAATATCCAAACTTACAAACATTAACTCTTTATAATATTAGTGTAGATAACTATCAACTAACTATATCGAGATGAGATCCTTCATGATAGTTAAGAACCAATGATGACGTAAGCAATATTTATGTGTGCTATTATCGTAAGTGGAGCTTTAGTGCGAGCGAGAGGTAATTAACTAATTACTGCTCGCTTATTTAGTGACAGGCCTAGCAAGTTTGTGTTGTGGCCCCAACTGCCAAGCCAAAAACCGCTTTGGGGCCTTGCTAAAAAAACGTTTGTTTAAAAATTACACATAATTTTAATTTTTTTATTAAAATTATGTGTAATTTTTAAACAAACGTTTTCAAGTAACGTCACTTACAATTTCTCCGTAATTTTTAACAACAATATTAACTCATTTTTTAATAGATCCTTTTCAGCGTTCAAATTCAAACTTTACTGAATATAATTTAGAGTTTTGATTTAATAATCTTGAAAGGGTAGGTTTGCTTTGATCATTTAAGTGAAGGTTTAAGCAAGTCTGTGGCCGTCCACACACATCACTTTCTGTTACTTATTAAAAACTAGCTGTTCGCCGCGGTTTCACTCGCGTACCCGAGGGATCTTTTTTTTTCGGGATTAAAAGTAGCCTATGTGCTATTCCAGACTATAATCTATCTCTGTGCCAAATTTCGTTCAGATCCATTCAGCCGTTCTGGCGGAAATGAGTAACAAACATCCAAACTTTCACACTTTAATAGGACATTACGATACGCGTGACCTAAGTAGGCTATTATTGCACGGTGTGAAGTTAGCGCCCGAGCGCAGCGAGGATGCTAAACGCCGTGCAATAATTGACAACTTCGGGCACATGTATCGTATACTATTTTATAGCACATGTGACATAAACCCGCCCCGGACGAGTGGCGGGGGCGAGCGGACGCAAGGGATGCGATTAGTGTTTTAAAAGAAACAATTAAACGAATTGAGCTTTATTTTTTGTACTCGTATAATTCAAACAAGAATGTGCGCAAACCACAAGGGCCGCGACAATTTGGGTTCAAAATAAATTTGAAACGATGTTAAAGTAGATAATGACTGGCAACAGATTCTCCGAAATAAAGAACAACATAAGCAGGACTTACCAATGTTTAGGTCGTCATATCCTGCAGGGCGTTGATCTTATTCTTGTTACCAAAGAATTCTTAAATGTACACGCAGGTGAGATGAAAATAATTAATATATATTTTTCGGTGCTTTTATCTGTGTCGATTTTTTCTTAGAATCACGTTTCTCCTTGTTTTGGCTGTGACTGAATGACATTTAAATGTTTCCTTTTATTTTTTCTACATGAGTGAAGTTGGTCAATTCATTTACACACCGTGCAGAAATAGGCTACTTAGGTCACGGAAAAGCGTGCGTAAAGTGCGGGTTTAGGTCACACTGTGCTATAAAATATATTATTTAATGGGTAAATAAACTAAGACTAACTAATATATATTCACATTTATAATATTAGTAAGATAGTAAGATTAGTGGTATTTAAAAAGAACTCTTAATAATTTATGCACAAATTGCACTATTCAATAACATCCCAACGGAGCTCCTAAATTGCAGTATAACGTGACTTATTGGAACATTTCCCTCGAGCGATACGGAAAGTGGGCCTTATTGTGCCAGAATTACACGCTCCGCGTCCGTAATGGGACCGCGGCCTTATCGAATGGATCTTTTTATGAGAGCGTTTTGGGGTTAGTTCGCGTTTGCATAGGTTATGCCGTATTCTAATGTCCCGTTTTAGACATACGCTTGGGGCATGGTATTTGGTGGTGGTAAGGCGATGATAGCTCGAAGGTCGTGGGTTCGAATCCTACAATGAGCTGTCGGTGAAGGAAAACATTGTGAAGAAACCACAGCACGTTTTTATGGTACTTTGTAGTACTCGTCTGGCTGGCTACCACCCTCAAATTCTAAATCTTTCGCCAAGCACCTGTTAGTGTGTTCTGGCAGTTGCACTTGAGAGCCAGTTGCCTTTAAAACATGGTAATAAAGTGTACAACACATTGACAATCCCAATATATGCAAATTCAAGGTGCATGCTGTATCTTATTATAGAAGCGTGCACCTAGTCCTTTATGATGTGTTAACTAAATGATCTATTAACTTTATGGAGTTTATAAGCAGAGGTCACATGTTTGTGCATATTACTAGAATTGTTATATTTTCACTGGAAAATGCTGTTTTTTTTTTTTTCTTTATGTCACAAGTGACAACGAGGCAGGCGGGTCACCTGATGGTAAGTGACAACCGTCGCCTATAGACATTGGCAATACCAGGGGATTGCTAATGTGTTGTACACCTTATTAAGGCGAAGTGGCTCTCAAGTGCAATTGCCGGAACACACCAACAGGTGCTTGGCGACAGATTTTCAACTTGAGGGTGGTAGCCAGCCAGTCGAGTACTACAAAGTACCCTACCACCGTGCTGTGGTTTCCTCACGATGTTTTCCTTCACCGAAAGCTCAAGCTCATTGTAAGGATTCGAACCCACGACCTTCGCCGCGGTATCCGACGTCACTTACCACTGAGCTATCATCGCCTTACTGGTGATACTTTTACTAAGGTTGGTAGGACCCGCCCACCTATCCCCCCCTTAAGATTGTACTACTTACCGGACATCCTGTAGAAGCGTGTACCCACCTACTCAGTCCTTATAATAAACCATTAACTTTTTGGAGTATATTTAAGCAGAAGTCACAAGTTTGTGCTTATTTCTGGTATTGATAGATTAATTACGTTTCTTTAACAAGTATGGCATATTTAACGTGAACTAAACAAAACTAAAGGTACACCCTACAATAGACAAACGTCCCATTTCCGAATGACTGTCCCATTGGGCCGCTGCACGCTGTCGCCGTAACAGTAAGTAAATGCACCGCTTTGTGTGCTTTGTCCCGGCTGTATACAATGACAAAACAATTACATATATCTATATAGATATCTAATATATAGATAGAGATATATGTATAAAGCAATGTGTCCTTGATTTGGAAATAAGAACCTTTCTTGGCTACGATGCCATAAAACTAGATTTAATGTTGTGTAAAAAAGAGCAATCGTAAAAATATCGTAAAGTTAAGAAATGTATTAATAGTTCTGGATCAGGGTCGCCGATGTTAGTATGTTTTTGCTTTAGAACCTTATATTACCTTTGTTATTTTCTGTAAAACCACATCATAATTTTATATTGAGTATGAAAATGCAAATACTTTTAGTTACAAATTTTGTCGTAGATAGATAGAAAGATACCTAAATCAATGTTCATTATCTAATATCGAATTAAAAGGTAATTAATTGTTATTAAGTAAGATTTTATATACTGATGATGATGATTCACTCCGACCGTTTTCGGTCATGGCGACCACTTCGACTCCTAGTTCGTATGACGCTGATGGGCCCGAAGATGACTTATGGTCCCGATTTGAGTGGTAAACCCCCGTGCACACTGATTGCACGTGAGTATACCATCTACATAATTAAAACGAATGGCCGCGGGTGGTCGGGCTTTTAACAAGTCGCGTTTAGCGTCGAGACCAGTTTTACGCTGTTCCTCAAACTCGTGTACTTGTCTTTGTACAAGTCCGCGCCATTCAGGGCGCTGTGCTGCCAATCCTTCCCATTCTATAGTTTCTCTCGTCTCATAGTTTATATCTCGGAACAATAACTTATTGTTCCGAGGTTTATATAGTATCGTATGACTGACAAAATATGACATTTCAGCCAGTTTAAAAAATTTCAATAAACTTATTTGACTGGTCGGTTAGCGACTTGAAATGAAATGTTTATTCATCCAGATAGGCCTTCACAGGGACTTATGAATAGTCACTCTAACGCACGATTTGGAAGGTTGCTTTTGCTGATGTGTGGGTGGTTAAACATACTACCTATACCGCCCCAGGACGTGGATTCATTCCCATACAAGACAGACATCTGTATGCATAAACATGTCTGTTTGTCCTGATAGGTGTAATCATCTATTTATGTACGTATAGAAGCTTGTATATGTAGTATATCAGTCAACTGGTTTCCATTGTTGTATGACTCAGTTCTGCTTAGTTTGAGAGCAATTTAGTATTTAAAGATTATCCAAGAATATTTGAGAGCAATTTAGTATTTAAAGAATGTCCAAGAATATTTGAGAGCAATTTAGTCGTATTTCACGCCACGTGGCTCTTAATGATATTATCCGTAGGGCTCTTGTTGTCGCCGGCGTGCCTTCTGTACTGGAACCAGTCGGTATTTCGCGTGGCGACGGCAAGAGGCCGGATGGTATGACTTTGATCCCGTGGAGTGTCGGCAAGCCGTTGGTGTGGGATGCCACTTGCGCCATCTCACTTACCGGCGACTTGTAAAGCCGCGGGAGCGGCTGCGAAAGGTGCGGAAAATTTAAAAAGTACGCCTGTCTTGGTCCAAATTATCAATTTATGCCTTTTGCGGTTGAGACCATGGGTCTGTGGGGGTCAGAAGCTCGTCGTTTCGCAAATATTTTATGTAAAAAAATTATCGAGGCCTCGGGTGACCGGCGGGCGGGGAGCTTTTTCCGCCAACGCATCAGTTTGGCCATCCAAAGAGGAAACGCTGCCAGCCTTCTGGGAACCTTGCCGATCGGCAGCAGCGGCAGCCTCGAAGAAGTTTTTTATATATTATAGTTGTACATTTGTTTGTATATTTTGTACATTTGTTGTAAACAAATACTTTTTCCGTATTTAAAGAATGTCCAAGAACATTTGAGAGCAATTTAGTGTTTTAAGAATGTCCAAGAACATTTGAGAGCAATTTAGTATTTAAATAACGTCCAAGAACATTTGAGAGCAATTTAGTATTTTAAGAATGTCCAAGAACATTTGAGAGCAATTTAGTATTTAAATAACGTCCAAGAACATTTGAGAGCAATTTAGTATTTTAAGAATGTCCAAGAACATTTGAGAGCAATTTAGTATTTAAATAACGTCCAAGAACATTTGAGAGCAATTTAGTATTTTAAGAATGTCCAAGAACATTTAAGAGCAATTTAGTATTTTAAGAATGTCCAAGAAAATTTGAGAGCAATTTAGTATTTTAAGAATGTCCAAGAACATTTGAGAGCAATTTAGTATTTTAAGAATGTCCAAGAACATTTGAGAGCAATTTAGTATTTTAAGAATGTCCAAGAACATTTGAGAGCAATTTAGTATTTAAATAACGTCCAAGAACATTTGAGAGCAATTTAGTATTTTAAGAATGTCCAAGAACATTTGAGAGCAATTTAGTATTTCAAAAATGTCCAAGAATATTTGTTTTTTATTCTTTAACCCATAATTAGATATGTATAAAAGCGATAATATAATTTGGGAGGTACATTCTTCATGGGGAGGTAGTAAGTATCCGCTAAGGGTTTTTGAAAATTCAACCACTAAGGGGTTACCTCGGGAACGCGAGCGTAACCGCGCTAAAACAACTAGTTTATATATACAAATAATGCCTTAACGTACACAAAAATAACATGAAATAATACAGAATTTGTCGGAATTCTTTTTTTGACACTTTTCGTACTACATGTTCAGTGAAGGAAAATAATGATTGAGCTGAAGTATATTTACAATAAACACGAGTACGCCGTTAATATTTTTCCAATATTTCCATGGCCGGTTTCCATAGAAATCCCTTAGCAATAAACCACTTATGCTAATTGGTGAAACTTTCTTACAAAATAAATTAGGTCAATATAGAATATTAGCAAAGTTGCGTAAAGAACGCTTTATTCCATCCAGCGGTTTCACCCACGTGTTCGAGATGAGAGTATAGCACTCAGGGATAATGTAGCTAGCGGTCATAGCTCAGTGATAGTGACTTCGGATACTGCGGCGAAGGTCGTGGGTTCCAATACTACAATGAGCTGGAGCTTTCGGTGAAGGAAAACATCATAACGAAACCATAGCACGGTGGTAGGGTACTTTGTAGTACCTGACTGGCTGGCTACCACCCTCTAATTGAAAATCTGTCGCCAAGCACCTATCTGTGTGTTCCGACAGCTGCACTTGAGAGCCCATTCACATCTAGGCTTTGTGTTCTTACCACCTTCGACCACATCATCATTTAGCATTGCGGTTGAGATTGCGGTCAAACACAAGCTTATCCAGAATAAAAAAACCTTCTACATCCAAACTTACAAACTTTACCCCTGTATGTAGGTAGATGTAGATATGGTTTTGTTTTTTTTTCTAGATGGTCGCACACTGCCATTTCAAAGCAGCTTCCAATCGCGAACGCGGTTTTAAACTTTTTTTTCGAGAATGATGCGAAGAGCTTTTTGCAGGATCGGTAACGCCTGAGTGATACCTAGGAAGCACTGTACAATAGCGCCCGCTGATTTGGGGCTTCACTTATGTTTTTTCGTGTAGTAAGTACTCTTCGTAGTACCTAAGAACTTTCACCAAGGCTTTTGACGCGATTTTTCGAAAAAAAAAACCTAAAGTTTCTAACTAATTCATAAAAAAATAACCAATCTAATAAAATTCTAACCTAATCAAGCCATGTTGATTCTGAATAGAAAAGATATTTTAAATAAATTAAACAAAAAAAAACGTGAATTTGTTAGAAATTTTAAAACTTAAGGTTTTTTTCTCTCGAAAACTGTGCGTTATCGCGTTAAAAGCGTTGGTGAAAGTTTTTACAACGAAGATTACTACACGAAAAAAAATAAGTGAAGCCCCAAATCTGCGGGCGCTTTTGTACAGTGGAGCCAAATAGATAATTAAATATATAAAATTTATTATAAATATGCGTTCGTAATATAATCCAATAACCTCTTATCTTCATCTATGATATAAATTGCACCGCACACTGTGTGCAGTTTTATACAACTTGAGGGCAGGGTACTTTTTATCCCGGGAAAAGAAAAGATCCCACGGGAACGCGGGTGAATCCGCGAATGACATTAATCCTACTAATATTATAAATGTGATAGTATGTTTGGATGTGTGTGAACATGTTTGTTACTCTTTCACGCAAAAACGGTTTTGAATTAACTTGGCACACAGGTAGTTCATATTCTGGAATAAAACAGGATACTTTTAATCCCGGGAAAAGATAAGATCCCTCGAGAACACTGATGAAATCGCAAGGAAAGCCAGTAGATTTAGAAATATGAATTGATGAATGAAATAGGTACTTAGTTTATTTCTATTATTATGATAATTATTCGACTCATTAACAAACAAAAGTCATTAATAAAATTCAAAAAAAACAACACATTAACAGTTTAATCATACATTTACATGTTAAGAAATACTTACTTACTACTTTCCAAAAATACTTACAAATAAACGAAGAAAACGCTCTACATCTCCACTTTAAAAACCATTCGTTTCATTTAAAAACACACTGTATAAATCACAGAAAATTTAAATAATGTCACTTGAAAAAAGTTCCGACGCGATCGGATATTATCCGAGGAAACGCGGGAGCGAAACGCCTGCCCCCACTGAAGTCCCGTGGCGCACTGAAATTAAATAAACCCTTGCTTGCACCTTCGCCAGTACCGTAGTATTACACGGTTATTTTCAGTACGTATCTGCTTTCAAATAGTCCTCTAACGTTCGACTTGCTTTTATATTCCGGCGGGTTTTAAAGTATAATGAAAAACAGCGTTTGTGTGAGTGTTCGGAAGTTTTCCGTCGCGCGTCGGCTCGTTAGAACTCTTAAACAAGCTTTGAAAAATTTCCCAGCGAATACTCATAATATGCGAATAGGAAGTTAGGAAATTAGATATAAATTTATTTGTAATAATAAATATTTCTTTGAGAAACGGCACCGTAACCTTCAGACTTTTAGGGGTGGTAGGGTACTTCGCAGTACTCGACTATGTATAAGATGAAAATCTGTCGCTGAGCACCTGTTGGTGTGTTCTGGCAGTTAAACTTGAGAGATAGTGCCTTTAAAGCATTGTAATAAGGTATGAATACATTGTCAATCCCCTGGTATATAAGGACCAGGAGATCCATAGTCTACTCAGTTTGGACTCCTGTGTCCCGCTACATATTTTAATTGTACTTTAGCTTAGTTTCTTTTTGGAACGAAGTTCCTTATCGCGCGTTGTGAAAGGGGGCTAGACGGAAAAAAATCTTACGACAGCAAAGTGTCGGTGACACCGCTGTGCGGCGTGCGCATGTTTCTCTGTCTGTCTCTCTCTCTCTCTCTCTCTCTCTTATAGAAAGCAAGCCAGATATTTTCATTTTTTTTTATATTATCTTTCATAATGTAATTAATATGCATGCTGGGAGAAAATAAATAAATTATTATTTATATTTACTATCAGATGACCCGCCTGGCTGGTTGTCGTTTGTGGAATAAAAAACACAATTTCGTGTATAATATAATTCCTCCCTAGAAACAAATTATTTTTTCAAACTTAGATGGTGATCTATGGCGTAGCTAAATATATTTTCTAGTTTTAAAGTTGGAATCTGAGTCAGTGACAGTACGTGCTTTTATCTCGAGCCGAGCTGAACATTCTGTCTGTGGGTTGTCGTAAAAAAATGTTGATTTTAAAAATGGAACGTTCATGTCTTTATTTATAGTTGACAGTCTTTTTCAAAAATGGAATAAAAGAAATTGAAAAATATTTGAAATAGTTCCATTGTAATCATTGAACCGCCATATACATATGTATGTATAAAAATAAAAACGGTGGAATTGTTAAAACATTTTTTTATATTATTGTAATGTTATTTGTTATTGAATTTTGTCATTATAATTATACTTAGAATAATAATATATATTTATTTATTCATCAATAAATGCAAAATTATAACTAAAGTAGTACCTGCTTATGTATCAATATATCGAGGTAAGAAAACGTTTTTGCTGTAAGTAGCAAGAATGGCGTAAGTAGACTGAACACACAGTTAGATTCAGAAAAAAAATCTGCATCGAATGGTCTGGGTCTCATATCGGTACTACGACAAACATTTTGAAAATAGGGTATAATTTTGAAACTTAGTAGATGTATGTTGTATACCTTTAAGCTAAAGAGACGTTTTTAAAATCATTTGCTCAATAACTTCCATACATTAAAAAAAAAAAGGACTTCAAAGTTAAAAACACTTAGTTAAAATTCTTTAATTCTAACCATTCTCGGGCAGTATTTTTAAGCTAATAGTAGTAGGTTCAGTTTTTATTAATCATTTCTATTAATTAATATGCCTTCTAACTTAGAACATCGAAAAATCGAACCCTAACAGCTCTAATCTCAAAAAATAATAATAAAGCAAAAAATAAAGGTTATTTTTAAATAATGTTTAAAGTTGAATATCTCCGTAACGGTTAAGTTTCGGACACCATATTTAGGAACCAAATCCATCAGAAATGAGCTGAATAATAACGTCCTTTAATATTCAGTACGATTTTCCCTGTAACCCTCTATATTATATTTAGCTCCTAACCTATAAAACGAAAACTATGCAAGTACATAAAAAGCTACATTTCCTTCGAGAAGGTCATCAAAGGCCCCACGCTCGTTTGCCAGCAAGTCCTGACTAATCTAAGATAAACCTAGGATGGCTTAGCGATCTCAACCTACGTAGATATTTAAGACTGGAAAGATAGAAAAATCTGCATTCAGTAATTGGCACTGCGCGAATAATTAAGCTTAATGTACACTACATAAAAAAAGAAGAAAAATAGATGAACTAAAAGAAAAGCTCGCTGAATAAAGATGTTTCGTTGTACTGTGCTGCCTTTTATAACACACCACTTATAACATATTAGCTGTCCCCCGCGGTTTCACCCGCGTTCACGTTCACCCATGTCTATAGGCGACGGTAGTCACTTACCATCAGGTAACGCGCCAGACTCGTTGTCACTTGTGGTATTAAAAAAACAAAAAAGCTCATGCTCATTGTAGGATAGGAACCCAATACCTCCACAGCATTCAACACCACTGAGGTATCACCTTATTTATTTTTTTATTAGGGATAAGCTTGTGTTTGACCACAATCTCACCATGGTAAGTGATGATGTGGTCGAAGGTGGTAAGCACATAAAGCCTAGATGGGAACTGGCTCTCAAGTGCAGCTGTCGGAACACACCAACAGGTGCTTGGCGACAGATTTTCAACTTGAGGGTGGTAGCCAGCCAGTCGGGTACTACAAAGTACCCAACCACTGTGCTATGGTTTCCTCACGATGTTTTCCTTCACCGAAAGCTCAAGATTGTAGGATTCGAACCCACGACCTTCGTTGCGGTATCCGAGCTATCATCGCCTTAAAGGTAAACCCAAACGACAACTAAAACAAACTAAACTTTAATAGGTATAGGAAGTAAACCGTAACAATGTAATATTATCGGTTTTAAACAATTTACCGGTTGAACGTTAGTCGGTTTATTGTAAATTCCACGGATAGCTTAGAAATCCGTGATTATAGGGTTTTATTGTTTTGTGATTCGCATTGGATTTAATGGGGGAGTGTGTGTGAGGGTTCCGCTACATTATTGGCGGAACGTGGAGTTGTGTTTATTGAGTGTTTAGGGGTTGGTAGTTGGTTTATGGTAGGGGTCTATGGGAACTTAGTTTTTGAATAGTTTAGGTTATTTTAGGTGAGTGACGATGTGGTTGAAGATCGGGGAGAGATATAATCAATGTGGAGGAATCCGTTACTAATTATTACTATTTTGATTTATAAATGACCTCAGTAGCAGTGTCATTATTTTCGAAATATTTTTCTGATTTTACTGCGGTCACTTTTGCATATTGGGTAGGTGACCCGCCCGCAAATTTACAAAGGCTACCATTTGAGTCACGAGTCGGACTCTAATAGATAAGCTTTTGTTTATGCATATTACTCGACAAAACCTAATCTATCTCAGTAAAAAAAATGACTCAAATGGATTAGCTTTTTGCCTTGATATTTCCGAAGAAATGCACGGACAAAACCTAGTCGAATAGAGGCTCACCCCAACTAAACTTGAAAAGAAGAAATCCGTAAGACCTCACTTCACAATATAATTATCTATAGAAAAAAATAAAGCTCGCTCCAAGTGCTAAAAAAATACCTCCCTCCCTCTCCCGCCCTCTTAAGTTTGTCCTACTACTTACCGGACACGTCCACAAATGTCCTGAGTGGGAATCGAACCCACAACTCATGACATAAGAGGCCCGGCACTATGACAACCATAAAACAGAAATAAAAATAATGTAAACTAAAGTACAGTTACGAACACAAATCAATTAACATTAATTACGTTTCGATATTCTCAGCCAAACCGTTACCTACCTTTCTCATCAAGTTTATTTGTATTTTGTTCCGGATCGGTGTTACACCAAATGAGGAACAAATACTCTTTGTATCGAACTATTGAGATAACAAAACGTTTGTTTTCCAAGTCGGTACTGTTAACTTTAACAGTGGCTTTAAATACAAGCGCGCGTGGGGTACAGTCGGGAACAAAAATAGCGGTGAGTGTGAACTTTTTTGTTTGTTTTTATTGTTGATACATGCCAGCGTCAGGTATTTTGAATTTCGAATTTGATGGTGTAACTATGTGCAGAGCAGAGTTACCTACAGTAGGCATAGACACGCGTTCAAAATTCATAAATATCTTTATAATGCTAAATTTATATATTACTGTATTACTTACAACAAATGTACAAAATATACAAGCAAATGTACAATTATAATACATAAAAAACTTCTTCGAGGCTGCCGCTGCTGCCGATCGGCAAGGTTCCCAGCAGGCTGGCAGCGTTTCCTCTTTGGATGGCCAAGCTGATGCGTTGGCGGAAAAAGCTCCCCGCCCGCCGGTCACCCGAGGCCTCGATTAATTTTTTACATAAAATATTTGCGAAACGACGAGCTTCAGACCCCCACGGACCCATGGTCTCAACCGCAAAAGGCATAAATTGATAATTTGGACCAATACAGGCGTAGTTTTTATTAAATATCTTTATTAAATCAACTCATTACAAATATTTTTAATCGTCACATGTTCGATTTATGAAAAATTCTAATGCTGCATAGCATATCTCTGGTGGACAAGCAGGTTAACAGTATATGAAACTATCATGTTCAGAGTTCAATGACTGAATTGAAAAAATCGTTATATTTTTTTATTTTTTATTAAAGCCTTTATTCAGAATGTTTCAATATGCATTAATTTAATTTAGTTATAATATATCTTCTGTAATATTATCTTCTGCTTGCTTTTTAGCAAAGGCCTCCTCTAACCTTTTCCACTCTTTTCTGTCTTGGGCAATTCTTGTCCACACTTGTCTTTTGCTTGGTCGTCCTTTTTTTCTTTTTCCTTCCCTTGGGTATTATATTAGTTAAAATATTTTTTACTTGGTATTTAAGTATACAAGTTTAAATTAATTTGTATTGTTTATACAGCGTGTCCCGACTGCGCCGTCCGCCTCAATACCGCGGCAGAGGCACAACCTCTGTCGTATGCCTCGAGGCAGGAGCGAGGCATAGAATATACACATCAAGAAAATGTGTTGCAATAGCTTTTGTGGTTATCTATATATCTTAATCTGTACGTGTATTTGTCACCTAACTTCTCCTAAACGGTTGGACTGATTTGTATGAAATTTTGTGTGTATATTTCAAGTTCCTCGATGGTTTGAAAACACAATTGGACCCGGTAGGTGGCGCTGGAATTGAGTTCTATGATTTGTTTTAATTTCAGGGCAGGATGACGTCTGCCGGGTCCGCTAGTAGGTATATAAAAAGAGAAGGCCTTACTCTCTGACTCATCAACGCCCAGCCTAAACCTTTAGACCTAGAAAGCTGATTTTTAATACGAAGACTAGAAACTAGAAGGGATTTTTCGATATTTTAAGAAAGGTTTCTTTCCTATTTTTATGGTGCTTGGCGACAGATTTTCATCTTGAGGGTGGTAGCCAGCCAGTCGGGTACTACAAGGTACCCTACCACCGTGCTATGGTTTCCTCACGATGTTTTCCTTCACCGAAAGCTCAAGCTCATTGTAGGATTCGAACCCACGACCTTCGTCGCGGTATCCGACGTCACTTACCACTGAGCTATCATCGCCTTAAAATAAAAGCCAACAAGGAAACTGGCTCTAAATTAATTAATCATATTACCTACAGTTTATAAATTACAGATCAACGAATATTATACGAATATTAAAAAAAACCTGAGTGCTGAAAGAAAAAAAATACGCAACAGTCAACATCTTACGCCGAAACAGAATAACTGGGGCGTATCGTTATCTCGCTCATCGATCATTTAGCATCCCCCTGTGAATGTGTTCATGTACCGAGTATCATCGGTTTATTGTTACTTTTTTTTAATTATAATAATAATAATAATATATATTTATTCTCTCCCAGCATACATATTGATTACATTCATAAAAATAAAAGAAACTAACGAAAATACAATTAAATATGTAGCGGGAGACAGGAGTCCACACTGAGTAGACCCCGTACTATGGATCTCCTGGTCCCCGCCTCTCAAGAGTTGCAATAATTAAATGCAGGTAGGTAGTCTAGTTCTTATAATAATGTAAAACTATTACCAGTAGATATAGGTATGTAGACGAAAAATAATAAATAGGTAAAAAAAAGTGACATACATTGATAAACTGGCATCCCAGAAAAAGGGAGGAAACGTGCGAGACCATTTTGAAGATGGGAAAATGAAGTAAATGCTATAGCAGGAAAATCTTGGTCCAGAACAGCCCGATCTAGAGAAGAATAGATGAAGTTGAAAGATGCCAAATTTAAGCAACCAGACGTAAGTATAAGTAACTTAAAATCAATGTTATATCTGCATAAAGGCTATTCTTATATTATATTACTATGGTAGGTACTTGATAAAGTTGTCCAAAATAATATAGTAAGATTTTTTTAAGTTTATCAACAAAAGTTCTCTAAACAACGATAAACTACAACATAGAATCGAACTTATATCTCTAAGCAATTCACTACACCACGGTATGGAATGGATATTTTAGAATTGTTTTAATTTGGACGGTGGTAGGGTACTTTGTAGTACCCGACTGGCTGGCTACCACCCTCGAGATGAAAATCTGTCGCCAAGCACCTATCGGTGTGTTCCGACAGCTGCAATTGAGAGCTAGTTTCCATCTAAGCGTTGTGTGTTTACCACCTTCGGCCACATCATCACTTACCACGGTGAGATTGTGGTCAAACACAAGCTTATCCAGAATTTAAAATATATATTAGTGTCATCATTGGTTGCGCGTTGTGAAAGGAGGCTAGACCGAAAAAAATCTTACGAAAAACCGACACTTTTAGTGTCAGTTGGTCGGGTGACAGTTGTGTGTAGTAAGCTATTGTAAGCTGTGCGGCGTGCGCATGTTTCTGTCTCTCTCTCTCTCTCTTATAGAAAGCAAGCCAGATATTTTCATTTATATATATATATATATATATATATATATATTATATATATATTTTTATATACTCTCTCGACTTATATAACTTCGTTCCATCCGGTGAGACCCCCTGTAGTAATCGTATAAAAAAATATTCATAGGTTTCATCAATGTATCCATCAAATATACTACATTATTAAAATATTAAAACAAAAGAATCCAATTCTAATTTTGAATCACCGTATTGTGTTATAAAGCATAGTACTCACAGTACGATTGTCTCGTATGGTACGAGTACGTACGTACTGTCTCGACAGTCGACTGTCGACTGTCGACTGTCGACTGTCGACTGTCGACTGTCACCCTCAACGTTTTTATATACCCCTACTTAATTAAACTCGTCCGTTTTACAGTCGCTACTTTCATACGGGCCACATTGTATTGTACCAGTTAAACTCTCGTGCATATTGTATATCTGTTCATCTATTTGTTCATACATTCATTACATTGAATTATTACATTTTTACATTACTTAAATAAATCTTTACATTAAACATTAAATTAAATCAAACAAATTTCTAAAATGGCTCATTAGTCACTGAGTCTGAGTAAATAAATCTATTTAAGTATTTATTTAATAAGATGTAGTATAGTCTTTTCATAGTACAAGCCATGTTTCGTTTGAGATATGATGGAAAATATGTGATGTGAAAAATATTCCAGGTGTTTTTTTACTTTGGGATAAGCTTGTATTTTGACCGCAATCTCACCATGCTAAGTGATGATGTGGCCTAAAGTGGTAAGCACAAAAGGTTAGAGGGAAACTGGCTCTCAAATGCAACTGCCGAAACACACCGATAGGTGGTTGGCGACAGACTTCCAACTTGAGGATGGTAGCCAGCCATTTGGGTGCTACAAAGTAACCACCGATGTATGGTTTCCTCACGATGTTTTCCTTCACTGAAAGCTCAAGCTCATTGTAGGATTCGAACCCACTATTTCTCGAGAATCCTCTGTTTTTCTGGGATTATAATTTTCATCCAAATCCGTTCAGCCGTTACAGAGCTGAGTAAAATACTCTCAAACATTTTAATTTATGACATTAATAGGATAGTAGGCTAAATGTATTAATACGTAGACAGCACTCGTGTGCTCAAACCTTTATACAAATGTTACTAAAATGGTTAATTACAGAGCAAACATTTTCAGTCTTTC
The DNA here is from genome assembly GCA_951361185.1 of Ochropacha duplaris. Classification (NCBI taxonomy): domain Eukaryota; kingdom Metazoa; phylum Arthropoda; class Insecta; order Lepidoptera; family Drepanidae; genus Ochropacha; species Ochropacha duplaris. The sequence continues at coordinate 1,513,317 of OX592709.1, read as the reverse complement.
AACCATTTCTAACTTGACCAAAATAGAGCGGAAAATTACAAAGACTCATTATGATAAAGTTGTTTATTTTAGCTATATTTCTATATGTACTATTTTGTATAAGTTTGTATTTTATTGGAGCATTAAATAATGTCTTGAAGTCTATGTTAGGGTCATCACATCATCCTACAATTTATTATAAATGTGAAAGTATGTATATTTCGATGTTGGTTCCTCAATAAGGCACAACGGATTTATAGTTTGGTAGATGATCTACCTGTGTGCCAAGTTTCATAAAAATATCCTGGAATAAAACATAGGATACTTTTTTATCTTTTTTTTTATTTTTTTATTCTGGATAGGCTTGTGTTTGACTACAATCTCACTATGGTAAGTGATGATGTGGCCGAAGATGGTAAGCGCACAAAGCCTAGATGGGAACTGGCTCTCAAGTGCAGCTGTCGGAACACACCGATAGGTGTTTGGCGACAGATGTTTGAGGGTGGTAGCCAGCCAGTCGGGTACCACAAAGTACCCTACCACCGTGCAAAAACTGTGCAATCTCGTGAAAAGATAAGATTCCTCAGGAGCCTGGATGAAACCGCGGGGGAGAGCTAGTATCATAATACAAATTACTCTAAACAACAGCATTACAGCATATCAGTCGCATTATTCAAACGAAACAAGTTCAAACTTACACTAAAGTTCATCCTTCGTTCCCCCGATGCAACGACACTTGGACTAAAATATTCTTATTTTAATTTCTCTCTAATTCTTATATTTATATTATTTTTCTTTTTTTATATCTTTTTTGTGTAGCGGTTTTCATTTTTTTTTTCATACTTTGTAACATAACATGTTATACAACATTGTGATATAACATGTTTCAGATAATGTTGACAATGAATGTTATAAATCATGTTATACCAGCATCTACGTTTAAGAAAATGGTTATATAACATTGTTAAATTGCACTGTGTATTGTTTTATGTTGCAAATTGCGCAATGTTGAATAACAAGGTTACATAATGTTGTCGTGTTATAAAACACAAGCTATATAACATGTTACATAGTCTGTACGCACCTTTACATACCTAAACTCCTAAACATTCCAAGTCGAATTCCTCAATCACTCCAATTCGATACATATTATACTTTGAAAGCTAGTAAGCTCTACATATCCGTATAAATCTTAGTTTGTCCTTATTTCACTAAGTTGTTTTGTCTACAAATATCGAATAACCCTTCGATAAGACCTCGTTGCTTAGGTTTCTAAAACATTGAAAAAAATGTTGAAGTCGAAAGATTTACTGCAAAATAGAGGAAGCTTTTTTGCTAAGCATCGAATTGAATAATTTTTTCTTTTATCTACTACACATTTTTTTTAATGGTAATTATTCATACTATCTGGGCATTATTGATATTGTCCTACATATTACTTCGTACCTACTGATATTATAAATGGGAAAGTTTCTATGTCTGAATGTTTGTTGTTCAATCACGCCTAATAGTTGAACAGATTACAATGAAACTGAAACATAATATAGATGCTTTTTATATCGGGAAAAGATAAGATCCCTCGGGAGTGTGGGTGAAACCGCGGGGGACAGCTAGTAGGTATCACAATACAAAATCACGTATTACGTAACTCAATTTTTGGAGTAACTCATGTAACTCGCCGTCATGTTTTTCTGTAGCCTATTTTTAAATGTTGTAAATAAATTGCATGGCGTAAAGTACCAAAAATTTTACGTAACATGTAGTTCAAACCCCCCCCCCCCCCCCAATTCTATCGAAATCCGAAAGGCTTTTGAAATATTCACAAAATATTGAGTTGTATTTTTACTTTAATAATAAAATTAAAATAAAATAAATATTTAAAGGAAACCCCATGCAACAAACGTGACTTTTTTTGCCTTTTTTACGGAACCCTTCGTGCGCGAGTCCGACTCGCACTTGGCCGGTTTTTTTAACTACGGAGCCCTAAAAATAAAGAAAATTGACACTCAAAACTCTCCATATTACAATTAAACTAATTTGAACTGACGCCAGATATTGTAAAAGTTACGATAGAAAGTTCCACGTCACGTGGTGCACGAAAGTAGAACAGGAAAAATTTATTTAAAAAAAAAAACAATGTACCTAAAAATGTGTTTAATTAATTTTATAACTGAACTACGATATGGCTTGAAATTATCCAGATATCAAAAATAGTCACAAAACGATACCAAACCGTTGGTAACAAACATTTAACGTGTAGAAGAACAATTTAAGCAACCTTTTTGACCTTCGTAAAATCTCTCAATATTTGGGATAATGTAGCTTTCTTTTAGTGAAAGATTTTTCAAAATCGTACCATTAGTTTCAGAGATAACTTCCTACATCCAAACTTACATTAACCTCTATAATATCAATGTAGATTTATTTTGAAACCGCTAGTGACAACCAGGCAGGCGGGTCACCTGATGGTAAGTGACTGACTACCGTCGTCTATACACATTAGCAATACCGGGAGGATTGCCAATGTGTTGTACACCTTATTACAATGCCTATAGACAACTGGCTCTCAAGTGCAATTGCTGGAACACAAACAGACGCTTGGAGACAGATTTCAAGTTGAAGGTGGTAGCCAGCCAGTCGAGTACCTACTACAAACAAAGTACCCTACTATCGTGCTGTGGTTTCCTCACGATAAAACATCGTGAGGAACCTCCGAAGACCACTGAGTTTTCTACTAGTGAAAGAATTATCAAAAAAAAATGTATCATTAGTTTCCTCCGAACATTAATTTGCCTCTTTAAAATATTAGTATAGATTGTGGCATCCACAAGGATTTGAAATTCCAAACGATTGAATCGATGTAAGCTATGAAATTCAAAATGAAATATGACTTCAGCGTTCTCTCAAAGGTTCGCAACCTCATGGAATCAATTGTACCTAATTGGCTCAAACACAAGATGTTGCATTGGATTCTCTACATCGACCTTATTTCTTTGACATCATGTTCTACTGGCACAGGACACTAACGATTTCAATAAGAACTAGAATTGATGAATTCGACCGACCGCGGAAGAACTCCATGACAAGAGGCAAACTTCTACGGTAAAGGCATAAGTTTGTAGTACCTACGGGTGGTAAAGTAGACTTTATGATTTTAAGGTAAAACTCGTTGATCCTGAAGATCTTGGTCAGGATATTGGGACAATCTTATTAATTTATTGTATTGTCATCGGTCCTTGATCAATTCGGCAATTTTTTTTAAACAAGTGATTGAAAAACAAAGCTCTTGTGTGTGTACAGAAAAACATTCTTTACCAGGTAGTAAAATTGGAGAGGGCGTTTGATTTTAGGGGTGATATTTGATCTCTTCTGCCCCCACTGCCACGGACCCTGCATTCGACTCCTTTGAAAAAGTGCAGATAGAAATAAGATACTTTGTTTGGTACGTGAGACTAGTGCTCCCCGCGATTCTACCTGTCTTGCATTAGGACATAGCCTGCTGCTTTTCGAGCAAAAACTTTTGCATTCATAAATATAATTTGTTAAAGTGTAACGAATAAACTCAAAAAGTACTTGACTGATTTAAAAAATATTTCAAACTCAAACTCATTTATTCTTACTCGTTACAATTGACTCTACCACCGGTTCGGAATACACTTAAACTGAGACTCCGACAAGTAACTAACTCACCCTTAGAATGCTACATTATCTCTAAGTAACATAGGCTATATTTTTATCCCGGGTAAAAAGTAAGATCCCATGGGAACGCGGGTGAGACCGCGGGGGACGTCTAATAGTTAATAACGATGTTCAGAATATAGTGTTTATTTTTGCTAATAACTATTTATTAGTGAAGCTACGTAAATATTCGTAGCTCGTAAACACAACAAAACAAGTGGGACCACAGAGAATATTTCAATCTGATGTAGATTCACTAAATGCCGGCAGTACCCTCACAATCCGCGCTATTGCCCACCAAGCCTATCCCGTTTCATTTCCTCCGCGCACTCTTACAAACAAATGCTTATATGTATGGCGCGAGTGACAGCGGGGAGAGTAGCGGAGCGGGGAGCGGGCTAATTATTTAACAACTAGTTTTCCGCCCCGCGGTTTCAACCGCGTTCCCGAAGGATCTTATCTATTCCCGAGATAAAAAAGTATCTTTTGTTTTATTCCAGGATATGATATACCTGTGTGCGAAGTTTCATCAAAATTCGTTCAGCCGTTTTTGGGTAATCGAGCAACAAACATTCAAGCATACAAACTTTCACATTTATAATATTAGTAGGCTTTTCCGCCCCGCGGTTTCAGCCGCGTTACCGAGGGATATGATCTTTTCCCGGGATGAAAAGTACTCTATGTTTTATTCCAGATTACGATCTACCTGTGTGCCAAGTTTCATCAAAATCCGTTCATCCGTTTTTGCGTGATTGAGGAATAAACATACAATAGGATATTTATTAAATAACTCAGCCCCCGCCCTCACATTGGAGCCTTCAATTTCCTTTTTCCAGTCAATGATATTGAATTGCCTTCGTTGAATATAATAGAACACTTATGTGTTGTGAGAATTTGTTCACGATATACTTGTACAGTAGGTATATGCCTTGTGTAAATGCTAACAGCAAAAACAACCTTCCGAACCGAGCATTTAGAGTCTGACTATTCATAAGTGCCTGTGAAGGCCTATTTGGATGAATAAACAATTTCATTTCATTTCATTTCATTTCATTTCATTTCATTTCATTTCATTTCATTTAACATATTGACGACGGTAATACGGACATTTGTAATCTCACAGCAAAAAAGGCTCGAATATACGCGCTTGAGAGAACGTTGTCTAGAAATCTCACTAATTTATTATTAGTTTGAGGTAAATGTCGGTGTTTTTAAGGCGATGATAGCTCAGTGGTAAGTGACGTCGAATACCGCGGCGAAGGTCGTGGGTTCGAATCCTACAATGAGCTTGAGCTTTCGGTGAAGGAAAACATCGTGAGGAAACCATAGCACGGTGTAGGGTACTTTGTAGTACCCGACTGGCTGGCTACCACCCTCAAGTTGAAAATCTGTCGCCAAACACCTATCGGTGTGTTCCGACAGCTGCACTTGAGAGCCAGTTCCCATCTAGGCTTTGTGTGCTTACCATCTTCGGCCACATCATCACTTACCATGGTGAGATTGTGGTCAAACACAATCCTATCGAATATAAAAAAAAAAAAAATACAACACCGCAGTGGCTAGATCATTCTGAGATCGTCTATCCTAAATAATAATAATAATATCCTCATTGACATTTGTTCACACACGGCTATCTGATCCCAAACTAAGCAGAGCTTGTAATATGGAAACCAGATGACTGATATACTACATATACTACTTTTTTTGTAAATACATACTTAAATAGATAATTACACCCAGACTCAGGACAAACAGACATGTTCATGCACACAAATGTCTGCCCTGGATGGGAATCGAACCCACGACCTGCGACGTGATAGGCAGTGTATTAACCAACCACGCCAACCTAATCCTACTACATATATTTATCTGAAGAGTTTGTGTGTTTAATGATTTTTGTTAGTTAGCCTTTTTGTTCGGGAAACACCGGTTTCCATAGTACAGGCTCTGCTTATTTTGAATCAGATGGCCATTTTTTTTTTATGTTACAAGTGACAACGAGGCAGGCGGGTCACCTGATGGTAAGTGACAACCGTGTTGTAGATACACCTTATTACAATGCCTTAAAGGCAAACTGTCTTTCAAGTGCAATTGCCAACAGGTGCTTGGCGACAGATTTTCAACTTGAGGGTGGTAGCCAGCCAGTCGAGTACCTACTACAAAGTGCCGTGCTGTGGTATCCTCATGATGTTTTCCTTCACGGAAAGTTCAAGCTCATTGTAGGATTCGAACCCACGACCTTCGCCGCGGTATCCGACGTCACTACCACTGAGCTATCATCGCCTGGCTAACATAACAGCTAGAACATTCAGCAATTATTATATTGTAAGGTAAGTGTAGCTACAAACGTAGGCAACGTGAAGTGAGTGCTAGAACTCAATTAGTGTAATTTGCGGACTGGATAAAGAACCGATGGAATTGCATCAGCCGACGGGCGGCGGTCGTCCGTCACGCGGCTCACTTCATACCTATAGCACTGGGAGAAAATAGTCTCGTGTTGGGCTCTTAAACAGGAGGGAAGCTATCCTTATCCTGCTAAATATTTTTTTATATAAGTATTAAAATTATATAGCCTCGTGGACTTATCTGCACGGGCGGTCGTCGCTCACAATTACAATAATATTATACATAGAGTTAGAACACTTATAGCTAAGATTTAAAAAAAGCTAAGCATGATAATTTTGTGAAGTAAAAAAAATTTTGAATGTTTTTTTTATCATAATACTTGTCTACTAGTTAGAAAAGTATTATTTTATCAATCATTCATCAAAATTAATATTATAAAGAGGAAATATTTGTTTTTTTTTGTTTGTGTTTGTGTGTTTGTTTGTTACGATTTAACTCAAAAACTACTCGACCGATTTTAAAAATTCAGCAGCTTTCTCATAGCCTGTATATCGGTAGCCCAATAGCAATTATTGTCATCATATAAACAAGTGACATAATACGATAGGAAGTAAATATCCCGGGGATGTTGCCATTTTACAAAAATAACAAAAAAAATCTTTTACATTTTGTTGCAGGCAAAGTAAAATGGCCAAGGACGACATATGAAATGACGTACCAAAATCATATTTAATGGCCCCACACAAAATTTTAAAACTACATTTGTATTCAAGGGCTGCACGTCAAGTTTTACAGCCTTAGCCAATTTAAATCAATTCCATTGAAGTTGTTCCGCCGTAAAACCACGGTTCCGCACCTCAGGGGGAATTACACGACAAAACCCTCAAGGACGTGTATTTACTTGGAATTAATCAATACGGCGTCATTCATTTTCTATACGTTCAAAAATAGAATTGAAAGGGTGGCATTGTTACTGGTGAAAAGACGCTACGTCAACTGACACGCGAGTAAAAACGAAAAAAGAGTTACAAAACTCTTTGGACGTTACCAATAACATAGGCTGTATAGTATATCGACCTTTACCTATTTTTTTAGATGTTGCAAGTTTAACTAAACTTTAAAAAACTAGTTTGTCTGAGAGCTGCAAGAGAGCGGTTGACTTCGCGAAAGTTTGCACTGATTTGCATTTTTTACGTTTTCAAGGAACCCCCATGGCTCGGCCATTTTGAAAATATTCCAAAACCTGAGTTGATTGAAAAATCGATATAATTATCGACAGCTAGTTCTTTATAAAATTAAAATGTATACTTACTTAATGAACAGTGCTAAAAGCTAGATATAATTTAAGCATAATCATTTTGTATGACAAATCTGAACAATATTATTTATGTTTGCAGCTGTCAATTTGACCTAATTTTGACAAATGTTTGACCAGCAGATACCATAATTATCTGCTGAATAATGCCGTGTTAACTGAAGGCAATCTGCGTGCTGTTCATTGTATAGGGGTGTGTCTAATATTTTACTTATATGCATGAATCTAGTTGTGATAATAGGATTATACCATTGGGTACATTCTTGGTATTGTTTTTGACAATATACGTTTATTGGCGGCATAAACGGCCGTCTTTTTTTACGTTAACTTAGAAGTTTGATTTTTTCACAGCTTGAAGGGACTGTTAGACCTGAGTATATCGTTCGATACCTCCACGCGTTCTTGAGATAAAGCTTGTCTTGACAGACAGACGGACGGATGGACAACAAAGTTATCCTGTAAGGGTTCCGTTTTTTTCCTATTGAGGTACTGAACCCTAAAAAATTACTGCATGCACTAGCTGTCATAATGAGTTGCATCTTTTTGAAAAGTTCTTTTTAAACACTATTCCTTTTGACATTCACTAAAAACCAATACGACGTTTTAGTATAATATTTTAAAAAGATAGTTTTTTTTTTGTAATATTTATTAAACATACAGGTGCCACCCCTAAAACTACATTTGCAAATAACATTGTAAAACAATTATGGCGGATCAACCCCCGGTTGGGGACGGTGCGGTGGTCAATTGGGGCCACTCCGGGTATTATATTCCCCGTAAATTAACACGGGTACAAATTAACCACGATAAGTGGGTGATTTCAACCGCTTTTTTATAGAGGCTTTTGTGTTTCATGACCCTTAAGTGTGGGATTAAAATAATCTATGATTTTTGTGTTTAAAATTAAAATAAAGACAGAAACGCTGCCAGCCTGCTGGGAACCTTGCCGATCGGCAGCAGCGGCAGCCTCGAAGAAGTTTTGTTATATATTATAGTTGTACATTTGTTTGTATATTTTGTACATTTATTGTAAATAAATATAGTAAACACGTGGATGCAAGACCACGAATCCCACGAATATTATAAATGTGAAAGTTTGGATGGTTGGATGTTTGTTACTCTTTCACGCAAAAACGGCTAAACGGATTTTGATGAAACTTGGCACACAAGTAGATCATATCCTGGAATAACACATAGGATACTTTTTATCTTGTTGGAGTGCTAGTGTTATATGATTTCATTGTGTTGGTGTAACAGTAATTTAGTATACAGTTTAGTTATGCCTTTTGTGGTTAGATTACAAATTAAAGATCATAAGAAATATGATTTTTATAACACATTCGATGTTTTAGAGTATTTTAAGGTGTTTTTAATACACCGGTTAGTGTAATTTACCTCCATTCAATATTTTTCTCAGAAAAAATTATCAAAAACAAAAATGGCCGCTTACTAATGACGTATATCACCACAATTGTTGCAGATTATACCTGTTTAACATATAAATTGTTTGAGTATAGCTTTCAGTAATTATAGTATAAAGGTGCGTCCATAAATAATCTTTATTGCCCAGCAAATTTGTATATTAGCCGAGTAAGTATTAAGGCCTGGTGTGGACGAAATGTTGGGTACGTTATAGTATTGTGGTTATAGACACTCTTGGGTATTTGTGGGTTATTATAGAAGTTATTAAACGGTCAATCAACTATTAAATATAATTTTAGGACTGTTCTAGCTGTTAATTTATTTGATATAGCTGTCCTCCGCGGTTTCACCCGCGTTCCCGTGGGATCTTATCTTTTCCCGGGATAAAAATATAGCCTATTTTACTCAGGGATAATGTAGCTTTCTAATGGTGAAAGAATTTCAAAATAGGTCGAGTAGTTTTGAGTGAAATCGAAAATGAAATTTTTCCTTTTTACAATATAGCCTTTTGCGGTTGAGACCATGGGTCCGTGGGGGTCTGAAACTCGTCGTTTCACAAGTATTTTATGTAAAAAAATAATCGAAGCCTCGGGTGACTGGCACGGCGGGCGGGGAGCTTTTTCCGCCAACTCATCAGCCTGGCCATCCAAAGAGGTAACGCTGCCAGCCTGCTGGGAACCTTGCCGATCGGCAGCAGCGGCAGCCTCGAAGAAGTTTTTTCGTTGTATATTATGCACATTTGTTGTAAATACATTAATTATACTATCATTCATATAACAACATTGCCTGAAGCTGTTGACGCCTAGAGTCTAGAAGAAGAATGTTAAATTCAGATAATAATTGGCCATAACTGGCCATCTTGTTCTTTTACATCTGTAAGTACTTAATACTGCGTAATAAAAACTATATTTCTAAAATCACCGGGTCTATTGTTTTTGAAAGGTGGCAGCCACCGCCCTAGAGGGACGCTCGTCAAAAACATCAACTAGATCCGCTGACTGCTTGTCCGTCTTCTGACATTAAAAAAAAAACTAATTAACGCAGCCTTTTACAAAAAAAACCGGCCAAGTGCGAGTCGGACTCGCGCACGATGGGTTCCGTAAAAAAGGCAAAAAAATCACGTTTGTTGTATGGGAGCCCCCCTTAAATATTTGTTTTTAGTATTTTTTGTTATAGCGGCAACAGAAATACATAATTTGTGAAAATTTCAACTGTCTAGCTATCGCAGTTCTTGAGATACAGCCTGGTAACAGACAGACGGACGAGCAGACGGACAGACAGCGAAGTCTTAGTAATAGGGTCCCGTTTTTACCCTTTGGGTACGGAACCCTAAAAACAGCTGTCACCTGCGTTCGCTTTAGAGGTTGAATTTTCATAAATCAGTAAGTATTCGCTACTAAAGTAGTTAGTATCAAGAATCTTATATTTCAAGTTTGTAACATTTTATACTTTCTGAAATTTGAGTTATATTTCGCTTTTATACACACAGATTAAAAAATAAATATAAACCCAGTTTTTCTTGTAATTTTTCTTATTTATGAACCTTCAAAAAGGTGTATATAAGGCCTATAACGAAACTAGGTATATCTGTATGGAAAGCAGATTGTACCACCTCTAATATACCTAAAAAAACAAGATCCTTTGTTACCTTATGATGTCACCCTTCCGAAAACTGGAAGCTTATTAGCCGAGGCACCTATCACATAATCCGACTTTACAACCTTAGCTTAAAAAATCGATAGGTTCGTAAACAATGATATTACAATAAATAGACGTAGATAGTTTAAAGCCTCCACGAGCTATAAGTTAAAACCTGGCTAATTAGCCAACTTTTAAGGATTAGGAAAAAGAGTGTGGCGCGTCTTCGTGGATAGCACTAACTATAGACAGAAACCGTTATTCATCTGTCACACTGTCTATGTTTAAGGCGATGATAGCTCAGTGGTAAGTGAAGTCGGTTAGGTTACACCCAGACTCGGGAGAAACAGACATGTTCATGCACACAAATGTGTGTCCCAGATAGGAATAGAACCCACGACCTGCGGCGGCCCGTTAAAGAAAAAGAATACAATTCTAGAGAAAAGAAGAAGAATACAATTTCTAATTATTGTCTCTGAGCATAAAACCGTTTCACGAGCATTTACACAGTAATACTACTAAAATATGTGCGATTTATTTATATTCGTAGTGAATAAATCAGTGTTCACAGTCGGACACTCACAAATAGATTGGGGGCAACTAAAGCTCACAGTTCCGACATGACTAGAACACACACATTCGAACGCTTGTATCCGATCAAGAGAGTGTAAACACCCCAACTACGGCTATTAAACTACCAACTAAATGTTTTCGATTGATATTTTAATCATTCACTGGAAAGTAGTGTTTTTTTATTCTGGATAAGCTTGTGTTTGACCACAATCTCACCATTTTAAGGCGATGATAGCTCAGTGGTAAGTGACGTCGAATACCGCGACGAAGGTCGTGGGATCGAATCCTACAATGAGCTTGAGCTTTCGGTGAAGGAAAACATCGTGAGGAAACCATAGCACGGTGGTAGGGTACTTTGTAGTACCCGACTGGCTGGCTACCACCCTCAAGTTGAAAATCTGTCGCCAAGCACCTATCGGTGTGTTCCGGCAGTTGCACTTGAGAGCCAGTTCCCATCTAGGCTTTGTGTGCTTACCACCTTCGGCCACATCATCACTTACCATAGTGAGATTGTGGTCAAACACAAGCTTATCCAGAATTAAAAAAAAATGGTATGTGATGTTGTAGCCGAAGGTGGTAAGCACACAAAGCCTAGATGGGAACTGCCTGTCAAGTGCAGCTGTCGGAACACACCGATAGGTGCTTGGCGACAGATTTTCAACGCATAGGTAATCCAATACGTGTGGAGCCAGGTCGGTTGCAAAAGTATATTGACGTCGGTAGTTACTTACCATCAGGAGACTACACACTCTGACTAAAAAACGGTTAAGTGCGAGTCGGACTTTTGATTGCGTTTACTTTTTTCACTGCTCCTAGGGTTTACGGACCTGAGTATTTATTTTTAATTTCAACTTGTTACCTGCACGCGTTCCTGAGAAAAAGGGGTCTTGGCAGATGGATTACATAGTGAGGTTATATGATATCTAATAACTAAAGATAAACAATCCCAAGCAAAACTTCTCACAAAACTGCCTCAAATTGTGTTGGGTAATTTTTTTAAAGTTTTATTCACAAAGCTATGTACAAAAGGCAATAAAATTTTCGACTCATACCTGCTAGCCAAAATATATCTTAAACGAGCACTGAGGCATGTTTACCGTCGGAGCGTTCGAATGCTACTAGATTAAAAGACCACCCAAATGTTCGAGTGGGTAGACATTCGGTAAGGCCATTTTTTGTCGCCGATTGTGTATCTTTAGTTATTAGATATCAAAGGGTTATAAGGTTTTTTTTTCCTTTTGAGTTAAGGAGCCTTAAAAACATTTTTTAAATAAAACTTGTCATCAAATCAAAACAAATATCAAGCAAATCACAACATTATTAGAGAGACAAATAATAATCAAAATCAACAAGCAATTTCCGTTTCCTTGTTTTATCGCAAACAATGCCTTAGAGCTATGGGAAGGGATAAATAAACGTATTACATAACATTGTCTATGAAAATTATTTTCCTTATTCATATTTAATAACTCAATGGTACTTTGTACTATATAGGCATACTGAATTACTTATATACTGAAAAAAACAAATTTTGTCCTACAGTTGCACTTACTAGCCGTCTCCCGCGGTTTCACCCGCGTTCCCGTGGGATCTTATCTTTTCCCGGGATAAAAAGTACCCTATGTTTTATTCCAGGATATAGCCTATAATTGTGCGCCAAGTTTCATAAACATCTGTTTGTAGTTTTGGAGTAAATCGCGGAAAAATCATCGTGACACAGGCCTTTTATATATTATTAGCTGTCCTTCGCAGTTTCACCCGCGTTCCCGTGGGATCTTATCTTATCCCGGGATAAAAATATAGCCTATGTGAATCTGGAATAATGTAGCATTCAAATGGTGAAAGAATTTTTTAAATCGGCCCAGTCGTTTTCATACATACAAATCTTTCCTCTTTATAATATTAGAAAGAAAAGATGGTGTGTGATATCGTTTGTCGTGTAAGTATGAGCATGTTATGAGAAGGGATGATAGCCATATAGCCAAAAGAGTTATGAATATGAAAGTGGATGGATACACTGGTAGAGGAAGACCGAAAAAGAGACGGATGGATTGTGTGAGAGATGATATGAGTAAGAAAGGAGTGAATACCGATATAATAAATAAATATCCTCGGACATTTGTTCACACACGGTTATCTGATCCCAAACTAAGCAGAGCTTGTAATATGGAAACCAGATGACTGATATACTACATATACTACATTTTTTTTGTAAATACATACTTAAATAGATAATTACCCCTGATTGATAATGATATATGATGGATAGAAGAACCAAATGGAAGAAAAGACCATAAATTATTGGGAACAGGGCGGGCACATCATGAGTGTGTGATAATTCCATTTACTATAGGACATCAATAATATTTCCGACGGGCCGATTAGCGTGGTTGGTTAACACACTACCTATCGCGCCGCAGGTCGTGGGTTCGATTCCCATCCAGGACAGACATTTGTGTGCAAGAACATGTCTGTTTGTCCTGAGTCTGGGTGTCCCCCGCGGTTTCGCTCGCGTTCCCGTGGGATCTTATCTTTTCCCGGGATAAAATTATAGCTCACAAATAACGTGGCGTAAAATCGGTTCAGTAGATCCAGAGATTACCCTACAACCTCACAAATGTTAGGTCGCACCGTACTATCGGCATCGGTGACCGGTGCGCGGTGCGCGGTGCGCGCTGCGCGGTGCGGGTGGACGGCACACCATAAATAAACCATGAGCTGAAGCGCACCTGGTTGCTGTGGGCTTTGGTATACACGCACGACATTATGCATTGCCAAACTGTATTTATAATGGAACAAAAGTCAAAGATTTTGAGCTAAACTAACCGGAATAAAGCGGCCAAGTGCAAGCCAGATTCCATAAAATTGGCAAAAAAATCACGTTTGTGACCACTTACCATGGTGAGATTGTGGTCAAACACAAGCTTATCCAGAATAAAAACAAAAAAAAAGTGGGCTGATTGTTTGTTCGGAAAAATTACCAAACAGGAGCATGCTTAGAAAAAATAGCTTCATTATCATTTTTACGCAGGACTTGAACCGATTCTCACATAAACTGAACTGAAAGAGTGGCTTGTGTTTGACTACAATCTCACTATGGTAAGTGATGATGGGACTGAAGGTGGTAAGCACACAAAGCCTAGATGGGAACTAGCTCTCAAGTGAGCTGTCGGAACACACCGATAGGTGCTTGGCGACAGATTTTCAACTTGAGGATGGTAGCCAGCCAGTCGAGTACTACAAAGTGCCCTACTACCGTGCTATGGTTTGCACGATGTTTTCCTTCACAGAAGCTCAAACTCATTGTAGGATTATAACCCACGACCTTCGCCGCGGTATCCGACGTCACTACCACTGAGCTATCATCGCCATACGTCAGTGCCTACTATAAAACTCTGCATATTTAATCACAAATTCCACCACCCCCAGCCCCTGTACGATCGATCGGCTCATTATCGACACATACTGTAATCACCTACATTTAGCGATGCGATGCGATACCGTACACCGTAGACCTATTGTTATTCCTCACGTGTATCTATTCAGTGCAGTAAGCTTGTGTTGACCCAAATTGCTAGTCAGCTGGTCATTTGGGTCTTCTCCATTTCAGTTGAAGCTTTTCCTGGCCATAAAATCTGTTAAGGCGATGATAGTCCAGTGGTAGTGACGTCGGATATCGCGGCGAAGGTCGTGGGCTAGAATCTTACAATGAGCTTGAGCTTTCGGGTGGTTAGGCCAATTGTTGGTGTGTTACTGCAGTTGCACTTGAGAGCCAGAGAGAGAGAGTTACCTAGAGAGCCGTCGCCTATAGCAATACCATTATTGCTGGTAAGTATTGCTATAGGCGACGGCATTCACTTACCATCAGGTGACACGCCTGCCTGGTTGTCACTTGTGGTTTAAAAAAAGTAAAGAAGTTATCCTACTAATCTTACTTCTTACTAATATTATAAATGTGAAAGTTTGGATGTCTGTCCCTCTTTAACGCCAGAATGGCTGAACGGATCTGGATGAAATTTGGCATGAAGATATATTATAGTCTGGAATAGCACATAGGCTACTTTTTATCCCGGGAAAAGATAAGATCCCTTGGGAACGCGGGTGAAACCGCGCGAAACAGCTAGTATTATAAATGTGAAAGTTTGGATGGATGGATGTATGTTTGTTACTCTTTAACACAAAACGGCTGAAAGGATTTTGATGAAACTTGGCACACAGGTAGATGATATCCTGGAATAAAACATAGGATACTTTTTATCCCGGGAAAGTATAAGATCTCTCGGGAACGCGGGCGAAACCGCGGGGCGGAAAACTAGTGGGCTATATTTTTAATCGACTTCAAAAAAGGAGGAGGTTCTCAATTCGACTGTAGTTGTTTTTATGATTGTTACCTCAGAAATTTTAAAGTCCATCTGGAACGCGGGTGAAACCGCGGGCGGAAAGCTAGTATAGATATACATTTCTTCAATGACAGTCACGAATGGCCCAGGTGGCATGTGGGAGTCCAATCAATTCCTAATTACAGATTTCACAACGTTCCTATTGTATTCGATACTCTGTCGATGCCATGAGTCGTGACATTTCAAAGCCTTTTTAGTATAGGAATACCTATAGGAAATTTATTATGGGGTGTGCGAAAGCAATTTTGAATTATTGTTTGTTTTGTGTCGTTGTTTATTCATAAGAAGTATTCGGTGTATTGTTCTATATCTATATAAGCTCCTGTCAAGTTGGCTCTTTTAATGTTTATTTTTAATAATACTAATGTAATATTACTATTGTTTATTTAGGTATTTTCTTATATGGAGATTTGTATGAAATACAAGGTACTTCTGACGTCATAAATATACACCATCAAAAGACCAACTCTTTGTCGTTGAATTAGTAATTAAAAATCATGCTCAGGTCTGCTTGAGTTTGTTGTTTATTAAGTCGGTCATAATTAAATTCTATAGATTACTATTTTTGCCGCCATAACACGCAAATATTGTCAGTGAGACTAGATAAATAATAATTATTGAATGTAATAGGTGTAAGTTGTTTTAGAAAAGAGTAATTGCTGAGTTTATTGGCTCTTCTCAGCAAAAACAGCCTTCCGATCCGAGCATTTAGAGTCTGACTATTCATAAGTGCCCGTGAAGGCCTATTTGGATGAATAAACAATTTCATTTCATTTCATGGAAAGGCGGAATTTTACAACCTGTTCGCTGTTCTCGAGTATTTTCAGATGTTTTATACACTTGTTAGTGTTCGGTATTTTTTTCATCATCCCTATTCATTGACATTCATCCAAATAGGCCTTCACAGGCACTTATTAATAGTCAGACTCTAAATGCTCGGTTCGGAAGGTTGCTATTGCTGAGAAGATCCGGCAATAAACTCAGCAATTACTCTTTTCAAAAACAACTTACACCTATTACATTCAATAATTATTTATCTAGTCTCACTGACAATATTTGCGTGTTATGGCGGCAAAAATAGTTATCTATAGAATTTAATTATGACTGACTTAATACATAATAACAGGCAACTGAATAATCGATTTCCAAAACACAATCAAATCGATTCTTGAATACACAGGCTTAATCAAAATTCCATTACATGTCAAATGCACAAACAGATATTAAGATTGGAACACACCTGCGATTGCGACCAGCAACGTTGACGGGCGACTCCTTCGATTTATGAAATCTATTGTCGCTCGTCTGTATACCGCCTTTGTGCTCGTGACGTGTGTGTACTGCTTTAAAAATGTTGTTATTTCCTTTTGTATTGGTTTTGCTATATGTTTTTTCTTGTTATTTTGAAGAAATCTATCTTGTTGACTAATACGGATGTTGCATATATTAAAGAAAACAATACCAGTTACTACCCAGTGTATAAAACACCTAGACATGAATAAAATACTTCAAAACATTATGTTTTCTATTCAAAATTATGTGTTGTATTCAAAACTTCATACATATGAATATGTCATTAAATTAATCATTCCGAAGACTTTTTTTCCACACAAAGTAGACAATTTGATGGTGCATATGTATGACGTCACAACTCATTTCATACAATATTACTGTATTTAAACGGATTTTGATGAAACTTGGCATACATGTAGATCATATCCTGGAATAAAACATAGGATAATTTTTATCCCGGGAAATGATAAGATCCCTCGGGAACGCGGGTGAAACCGCGGGGCGGAAAACTAGTCCCACTAATATTATCTATATTATAAATGTGAAAAACGGCTGAAAGGATTTTGATGAAACTTGTCACGCAGGTAGATCATATCCAGGAATAAAACATAAGATACTTTTTATCCCGGGAAACGATAAGATCCCTCGGGAACGCGATCTTAATTTTGATCCAAAGCCTATGAAATGCAAACCTTTCTTACAGCTTCTATCTATCAGTGTCAAATAAAAATACATATCTTGGACATTCTTCACTCGGCCATCTGATCCCAAACTAAGCAGAGCTTGTACTATAAACAACAAGATACACTGATACTTCTATCAACTTATGCGGTTGAGACCATACAAAGAGGAAACGCTGCCAGCTGGAGAACCTTGCTGATCGGCAGCAGCGGCAGCCTCGAAGAAGTTTTTTACATATTATAGTTTGTAGGTACATTTGTTGTAATTAAATTGTAAATATCTAGGTAGTTTTAAATAATCTCCATTAATAATAACCTCATAACCCTACCAGGGCTCAGGGCCGCAATAGGGCGAGCCCTTTCTTCATTAAGTCCAGTAATACACACGTCACTTCATCCGTCTCTGCATTAAGCGAACAGGGCCGCTGGGAGAGCGTTACGCGGTAACTGCTAATTGGAACTGCTCACAGATAAATGTTATTGTGGGTTGTTTTAGCACGTTACATACTTAGTTAGTGGGACGGATCTAGGTTGCCCCTCATCTATACATTGTTCAACAGATAACTCTTTACTTAAAGTTTTGTGACGCTGCGAATCGTCGCTCATCGGTTATTGCTGAAAATCAGCGCTGCAGACATTAGGTTCGTCCTAAGTCTCAGTATTATGCTGAGACTTAGGACGAACCCATATTTTTGCGCACATACGACGCACAAATCTCCAACAATATTGTTTAGTTTGTTTTGTACTTTATTATTTTTTCTTTTTGTTGCTATGTATTTGGTTTGCGTCCAATGGTGCGCATTAATAATGGAGCATAAAATAATAAATGGAGCTCTGGGGACGTGCTGCTGATTGGGAGCGTGTCTTTCGAATGCAAAAGAGAGCAGTGAGAGCCATAGCGCGAGTGCCACAAGAAACTTCTGCACTAGCATTGTTTCGGACCATGAAGATACTAACGGTCCCATCGCTGGTGTGCTTTCAGGCAGCGTTGTACGCGAGAGATAACCTCGACCAGTACTCGAGGCTCGGAGATGGGTATGGGTCCGGCGCACGGTATAGGCACAGACTGCGACCTGTCCCGCGGCGACTTACTAAGACGTCTAAGCTAGTGCACGTGATGGCGCCGGCGGTCTATAACCGGCTGCCAGATAAAATTCTGTATACTTCCTCTAGGCCATTATTTAAAGTTAAATTGAAAAACTGGCTGGTTGAACAGGCATTTTATAAATTTGACGATATGATTAACTAATTGGTATATTTTGACACAGATCGGCTTAATACAATTTTTTATTTTTATTAGTATTTATTAATATTATTAGTAGGTAGTATGTTAGTTGATTATTGTATTCGTACAATGTGATTATATTTTTTTAGAATTTGTAATTTTATGACTTGTAACTTGCTGTTGCCAATAAAGAACTATGAACTATAATAAAATATTTTTCTTTCTTCTTTCTTTCTTTCTTTCTTTCTATGTTATTCTAGTCAAATTCTGTAATTGCCTTAGGTAGGGCTCAAATAGAGGTAAAATTTAAGCTATTTGATGAATCGATATGATTACTTTTCTTTAAAACCCATAGTCCAGCCCTGGATACTCCTTTGTCTCTAATAGCTAAGCTCTAGTGAGATGACTCAGAATATTTGATTTATACCAAGATTCGAGCTTCTGAGAAAATCTTTCCGACTCTATATTTTACGGATTCAGCAAATTAATTCATATTTCAATCTTCAGTTGTAAAATCAACAGATTTTACTATATTTTAATATAATTATTATTGAGTTTTAATACCATTATTTACGGATTAAATCTTGAGATTAAGTTATAAAATTAAAATAAGTAAGACACAGACTTTTTATTTTTATTTTAGGATAAGCTTGTGTTTGACCACAATCTCACCATGGTAAGTGATGATGTGGCCGAAGGTCAAAGCCTAGATGGGAACTGGCTCTCAAGTGCAGCTGTCGGAACACACCGATAGGTGGTTGGCGACAGATTTTCAAACTATATTATTTTATCGAATTTGAGATCCGCCATTTTTATATAGCGCTATTCTACAAGTTGACATATGTCAGCAAGCAGGCGGATCTCCTACCCCGAGGCGGACTACCATCGAAGAGGATTGACAATGTGTTGGCGACTTTTTGCTAGGTATGCCTAGAATACAATTACCTGGGCACACTGATAGATGTTTGGTGACAAATTGTTCAATTTGTAATCTAGGCGAGTACTACAAAGTAAGTACCCTACCACCGTGCTATTTTCCTCACGATGTTTTCCTTCACCGACAGCTCAAAGAAAGCTAAATAAGGATTATGAACGAATTCTTGTATAAATAATTAATTCATAAATAAGCAAAAGTTAGTTACTCTAACTTGCGTACCAAAGAGAATTTAAATATTTAGAAAATACAAGCAATCTGCGGCTAAATTCGTGATGCTCGGATAAAAAATACGTATCCTATATGTTATTTAAGCTTTAAATATTACTTATATAGGTTTTTTTACAATCGACAATAGCCATTAGCAATACCAGGGGGATTGCCAATGTGTTGTCGACCTAAAAATATCTATCCATGTCATTTGCCCTAAGTACATTATGGGTACTAAGATAGGATAGAACATTTCATATACAACGTGGAACCCACAGCGTTACAAAGTCCAGCAAGGTGTTAGATCGTTTGTTTGTTAGCAGCTATCTCATAAATCTTGTTGGTAAGTAGAAAGCCCGGCGGAGATTAAAGTGGAGAAAGTTTTAATCTTAGTATCCGTAAATACGATTATAGGTACTATAATAGTGAGGTATCCTAGAGGCTGATGAAAACTAATTCTTGGGAGCTGTCTGGACGTTGGAACTACCGTTTTATTTATGGAATTAGGATTTTAACCCGTTTTTTTATTCTGGATAAGCTTGTGTTTGACCACAATCTCACCACGGTAAGTGATGATGTCGCCGAAGGTGGTACACACAAAGCCTAGATTGGAATTGGCTCTCAAGTGCAACTGCCGGAACACACCAACAGGTGCTTGGCGACAGATTTTCAACTTGAAGGTGGTAGCCATGCAGTCAAGAACTCTACAAACGTGCTGTGGTTTCCTCACGAGGTTTTCCTACATCGAAAACTCAAGCTGTAGGAATCGAACCCACGACCTTCACCGCGGTATTCGATATCTATAGACTATCGCTGAGCTATCATCTTTTGTTTGTTGGTAAACTTTGGAAATACTGAACCGATTCTAAAAATGATTTATCTCTAGAAAGCTTCTTTATCATTGTCTAACATAACAATATCATATCATATCCGCAGAGCGGTGGTAGCTGGTAGAAGCAACGAAAAAATCTAAATATTTCTTTAAGTACTATTATTTTTTATTTCATAAGGCAACTTTTATAATATGGAGGAATTTCATGGCCTTGGAGGGTAATAATGTTAAAACTTGAATATTAACTATCATACCAATCCATATGGAACGGATTATAGATCATCTTTAATAGTGGAAATAACTTTTCAAATAGTAGAAATAAATAAGTAAGTTTAAAGAAAACTGGCATTTCTTACAATTCATACCTTAGTGCCATCTGTCCAAAACATACTAAAGAAATCGTCCACCCAATAAATTCAGGGGTGCCAATTCGTAGAAACTATCTACGAAAAAAAAACAAAGAGATTTGGATTTAAAAGTCAACATCCAATATGAAAACAAAATGTTGAAGAACGATTTGGGTGGATAAGGAACCAGATGGAAAAGAGGGAGCTCTGAAGATGGTTTAAAATAGACAATGTTTTTTAAATTTTTTTTTGGACTTAACAAGAATATATTACATATGTACTTAAAACTATAACAAAAAGGAAAATAATAAAAAATACACTAAATATATACATACTAAATTAGAAAAAAAAAACTAAAATACCTATAAATAAAACTAAATTATATTATTTCATTTTTCTATCGACATTTTATAACCTGAATTTAGAATTAAGTTTATGTTTACTTATTTAAAAAAAGTTTTCATTAAGGTTTGCCGTTTGACTCGCTAGGTAAAGGCTAGGTAGGTACCATTCGCTCCCCAAGAAAACTAGATTTAAAAAAATAAACTTTCAGTATAGGAAAATCACAAAAATAAAAATAAAAACTTTTGATATGCCGTCAATAAAATTCAAAACCGTCTGTGAGGCTAAATAGCAATCGTCTGACAGCCCTGTGTAATACCACGATGGGCGACCAAGATAGGTCGGATATCTGAGGATTTGTGGGCCATTAATGATGTCAGCAGGCCCACGGGAGGCCCATTGATGGGCCCCTTACGTTTTATGTGTGAAGGTTATTTGCTTTGAGGTTCGAGGGACGCGAGGCCTACTATATGATATTTTATGATTTGTTTTTAAAATTTTATATGTTTGGATTATTATCTTTCCGGTTTCACCCGCGTGCCCCTTTTTTGTTTTTTGCGTTTGAATTTCGAATCTTATTCCTCGTCTACGTTTAAAAATAACTCCTGTGAAAAGAATCAGCTTTCTAGGTCCAAGGGCGTTGAGTCAGTGAGTCAGGCCTTCTCAGGGAGTCTCGTAAATAGTACGACAAACTGAAGGGGGAGATAGATGAGAGGCTCCCTACCAAATGTATACTATAATGAGCACAGTAGAAGTGTCATCATTTTCGAGATATTTCGAAATTTCTGGAGGCTCGTAGGTTGTATGAAATGGAAACCGAATATAAAAAACTGAAATGTATTTTTTAAATATTTTGTGTTTCCTTGTATAACTCATAATTATATCCTTTTTTGCATTTATGTAAATATGTCACTATATTTAATTGTTAGCGGCGCGCCCGAAACGGTAACATTTGAATACTTTTTTTATCTGCTGCGATTTTTCGAGGCACTTGATCGATGGCTTGTCGGTACAAATACCGAGCGCATTTAAATATTTGTCAGAGGAGACAAATCGCAGGCGAGTCGGTGCGGTGCGGTAGCACGACTCGAGAGAATAGTGACGCGTAATGCATTTATCGATAAAAAAAATAATTAAATTCTATATTACTATTTTTGCCGCCATAACACGCAAATATTGTCAGTAAGACTAGATAAATAATTATTGAATGTAATAAATAGGTGTAAGTTGTTTTTGAAAAGAGTAATTGCTGAGTTTATTGCCGGCTCTTGTCAGCAAAAACAACCTTCCGAACCGAGCATTTAGAGTCTGACTATTCACAAGTGCCTGTGAAGGCCTATTTGGAAAAAAAAAAAAAAAAGATAAATCTTATTTTGAAATTATACCTTTTAAAATACCTTTATATATTGAGTTTATTCTAGCAGCCACTATGTTATTTATTTAGCTAACATTTTGCAGTAGGTACATAACTAAATAACATGATAGGAATTCAAATTAGTTCTCCACTAACTATATATACTTTTATACATATACAGACTATAGCCGACGGAGGGTCAGATCTGCCATGTCCACTGGCCCCATATTACCATATGGGGTCGCTAATGCGGCAGAACAAACCCCTAAGAACATTAAACAGTTCTATGTTATTTCTATAATGTACTAATTAGGTATTTCATTGAAATTTCAGTAAGGATTTCAGTTGCTTAATTGTCATAGTCAGCGCCGGATTTAAGGGCGGGTAACCGGGGCAACTGCCCAGGGCCTTCACAAGAGAGGGGCCCCTACATACAGTCTATATATTCATAAAGTTCTATAAGTGTTGTGGGACACGCGGTTGGAACGATGGTTCCTTCCGCTATTTATAAGGTGAAACACTTACAAGAAAAATATGTATTATTTATCCTATTCGCAAAATAATTTGGGGCCTCCACTCTTTAATTGTCCCAGGGCCTCCACACCTCTAAATCCGGCTCTGGTCATAGTACAAGCTTTGGTTAGTATTATAGTTTGGGTTTGAAGGCTGGCTCTCCAGTGCAACTGCCAGAACACACCGATAGGTGCTTGGTGACAGATTTTCATCTTGAGTGTGGTAGCCAGCCAGTTGAGTACTACAAAGTACCACCGTGCACTACAAACAACCATCTTATCTGACAGTTAACTCAATTATAAATCCAGTGATTAATTTACGATAATTAGGCAAACTTTTAGTACCTAATCGATATCGATAAATCACTGTCACCACCCCAACCCTAGTGATTCATTTGAAACCAATCCATTTGATCTCTTGTTTTCAATATGAGGGATTATACAAGAGCTTATTTACATCGAGATTTTGTTTTATTAATATCGACTTTATTGGTTATATAATACGACTCCATGTTATAAATAGATTGAATTACATGATAAGCTTTAATGGATTATGAATGGCATAGTTATTTAAAAGAATGGAGTTAGAAGGTATGGATAATATGCTTGTGTTTGGCCATAATGTGGTAAACGCTAATGCCGGCATTTCACATAATATCTATAGGCGACGAAAAAAAGTTAATAGTTTTTCTAATCCATAGGTACTATAATACATATTATAAAGCTGAAGAGTTTATTTGTTTGAACGCGCTAATCAGGAACTGCTGGTATGAATTGAAAAATGATTTTCGTTTTTTGATACCAAAATAAGATCGTAAAATGGCCGACGAAGTAAAACGTAGTGAATATTTAAACGTAAAAAGAATCCCGAGTCCATTCAAGTAGGTAAGTGATTATCTAAGTTAGCGGTGCGTTCGAGAACTTGAGTCAAGTTGGTTAGAAGAATTTTTAAGAAACGGAGAGTATTATAATTAAGTTTTATCTCATCAATCATGCCAGCGCCATCTGTCGGGTGCCCGGTGGCGATTACTAGTACTAATAGTATGGGTTCGTATGTTACACGACCGCTGATAGGGAAAGGTAAGGAGACATCAATAACAATAGTTTCTTCTGTGAATTGAGTGATCCATATAGTCTTGGATCCTTGGATAAGGATTTTTTTTTATGAAACTTGGCACACAGCTACTCGTGGATCACATCTTGGAATAATAATAGAATACGTTTTATCCCGGGAAAAATAAGATCCCTCGGGAACGCGGGTGAAACCGCGGTGTACAGCTAGTTATTTTAAACTACATTTCTATAGTTGGTAGATGCTTATTTTTCCTCATTCATGATCCACGATCCACACTAATATCATAAAAGCGAAAGTATGTCTGTCTGTCTGTTAACACTTCACGCTTAAACTGCTGAACTGATTTAGATGAAATTTGGTAAAGAGATATATGAAACCTTGGAGAAAGACATATGATACTTTTTATCCCGGGAAAATAAGATCCCTCAGCAACGCAGGTGAAACCGCGGGGCGGAAAACTAGTTCATTATAAACCTAATTATAAGTACAGATAGTATTAGAGTATTTTCTTGTTATATTTATCATCATCCTGACTAACTAAAAATAGAACTAGACTACTTAGGCCTCTCCTAAAATGTCTTCCAAGAATCCTTCACGACAGTTCTACATACACCGTACTATGAATACGACAGAATCCCAAATAGACATTTACGTATTCGCGGGCAACTTTGGAAGACGAAGACGGCAATGTATTCATCTAATTGATTATTCCTCGCTCAATTTCAGGTAACTCCCGCGTCTACATGCACTGGAAAAGTGGCGGGAAAAATTGGAAAGTGTCGGACTGAGGATCATCAGAACGAAAACTGAACACCTGTTCTGCGACTTCCGTGGTACATCTAGTTTTTCCCATATAGCCTTAAATGGTGAATTCCTACCAGTCTGTTCAGATTTCAGGTACCTTGGTTCCCTGATCCAAAGCGATGGTGACATTGACCGAGATGTGACGAATGGATGGATGAAATGACGGCAGGTTTCTGGCACCACCGACGAATGCCCATGAAACTTAAAGGGAAAATTTATAAAACCATCACAAGATCTGTCGTAATGTATGGATCTGTATGTTGGGCAATGAAAGAGGTGAATGAGAGAAGAGTGCATGTGGCTGAGATGCGAATGCTGAGGTGGATGTGTGGCGTTACGAGAATGGATAAGATAAGGAATGAGTATATCAGAGGAAGCTTGAAAGTAGCACCAGTCACTGAAAAGATGAAAGGAAATAGATTGGCTTGGTATGGGCATGTCATGAGGAGGGATGAAAGGCATGTAACAAAAAGAGTATTGAGCATGAATGTGGATGGATATAGAGGTAGATGAGGGCCGAAGAAGGTATGGATGGACTGCGTGAAGAATGATATGCATATGAAAGGTGTGAGTACTGAGACGACTAGTGATAGAGCGGAGTGGAAGAGGAAAACATGTTGTGTTGACCCCACCTAGCGTGGGATAAGGAAGGGAAGAAGAAGAAAATTAATCCATTACCAATCATGTTGGTAGTTTTGGAACGATTACTGCGAGCCAAGGTGTTTAAACTCATTTATTCAGTTTAGGCCCTGGTAAGGCACTTATGAACGCTATAATTGACTCTACCACCGGTTCAGAAAACACTTTTTCACAGAGGCATTTTTTTTTCGTTTTGATTGGAAAGGATGTCCAGTACCAAACACTTTTCACCAAAGGTAAATACATATCCTGGTACAGTCTTCACATATGGTTACCTGATCCCAAACTAAGCATAGCCTATGCTACGAAAATCAGATAAAACAACATGTACGTTCTACTTTTATTAACACCCAGAATCAAGACAAAAAGACATGTTCATGAACACTGATGTGAATTGATGAAATAAAAGGCGTATCGATCAAGAACAAACTGTATTACTGTATTCTTTATCCTATCCAAAAACATAGAACAGTGTTGCCAGCCCTCAATTAAATTTATTAACATTGCTATTTTATTTTAACACCCCTTCTCAATGTTATATATATTTTACATTTAGTTAAAATCTATTTTTATATTTCCTACTCCACAATGTTTTAGAAACTTTACAATTAACTCTTTACTTAGAGGTTTTGTTAGCATGTCTGCTGGCTGTTCACAAGTGCTAATGTACTTAATACAAATCTTATTATTTCTAATTAAATCTTTAACAAAATGATATCTAATATCCACATGTTTTAAACGTTTTACAGATTCAGTACTGGCATTTAATATTGCTGACTGATTGTCACAAAATAACTTAATTGGACAGGCATTTTGAATATTAAAATCATTTAATATATTAATAAGCCAACATGCTTCACTAGCAGCCATACTTAATGCGATGTATTCGGATTCTGTTGAGGACAGACTTACCGATGTTTGCTTCTTTGAGCTCCAGACAATTAAACAATTTGCAAAGATAAACAAATACCCTGAAGTAGATTTTCTATCTCTTTGGTCACCTCCCCAGTCTGCATCACAGAAACCTTCCAACATAGCATCATTACACTTGTAAACTAATTTGTAATCTAAGGTATATTTTACTTAACGCAATACTCTCTTAAGTGCACTCAATAGTACATTATTAGCACATTTCTTATATCTACTTAGTATACTGACAGCAAAACATAGGTCAGGCCTAGTGCCTGAAACAGCATACATTAGGCAGCCGATCATTCGTCTACATATTTCTTCAATATTTTTATCATAATATTTATCATCAGAATTAAATATCTTAGTATTAAAATTTTGATCCATAGGGGTTAACATTGGCTTACAATTTTCCATTTAAATTTTTTTAAGGATACTTTCCAAATAGAATTTTTGTGACAGTTCAGTTGTCCCATTTTGCAAATTTTGTTTTATATTTATTCCTAAAAAATCCGAAACTAAACCCAAATCTTTCATTTTAAATTCCTTATTTAATACATTTTTCAGTTTTGTAATCTCCTCATCATTAGAACCAAAAATTAATAAATCATCGACATACATTAAGACAAAAACATTACCATTATACTTTTTATACAAACATGAGTCACACTTTGACCTTACAAACCCTTCTTTAATTAGTACAGAAGTAAATTTGACATTCCAACTCTTAGGTGAACCTTTTAAACCGTATAATGACCTATTTAGTTTAGCAGTATTGTTATTTCCTAAGCCTTCTGGTAATGTTACATAAACATCTTCTTTAATTTCCCCATATAGGAAAGCCCCCGTTACATCCATTTGGTATATAGGTAAGTTAAGTTTGGTTGCTACTGCTACAAATATTCTAAAGGTAGACAACTTTGCAACTGGTGCATAAATATCACTTAAATTGAATGTATCCTGTTGCTCAAACCCCCTAGCAACCAACCTGGCTTTATACTGTTTTACATTATTTATATCCTTAATTTTAAAAACCCATTTACTACTAACCGTTTTCACATTCCTTGGTACTTCACACAAGTCCCACGTGTTGTTGTTCTCTAAAGTCTGTAGTTCCCTTTCAATGGCTTCAATCCACTTACTAGCATCACTTCTTTTCATAGCTTCCCTGTATGTGTCTGGCTCACACTCACTCTCTTCGGAATGCACGTTATTACATTTATAGAAAGATGTTTGCTTTCTCACATGGTCACCTCTTCTCTCTCTAGTTGGACTGGTTTCTTCCAATGAATATTCTTCATCACTGCATGGTAAGTGATAGTGAGTACTATCAGTGTTGCATTCTGATCTGTCTTCGCCTACATTGGTGGTACATGTCACATCTGTCAATGGGTTGCTATCTTGCACTAACTCTTCATCCAATTTTATTGACATCATAGATTCCTCCTTTTCTTTGCCTTCGTTTAGTTGAAATTCTTTCTCACTACCATATTTCAAGAAAACTATGTCTCTCTTTGTCTCAACCGTATTCTTCTGTGAAAAATAAATTCTATATCCTTTCACATCTTCACCGTATCCAACCATCAACCCTTTTTCACCTTTTTTGTCCCATTTCTTCCTTTTTTCCTTTGGAATGTGAAAATACACCTCGGTGCCAAAGGTTTTCAACTGGTGAATATCAAACTTTTCATTTGTCCATACTTCAAATGGAGACCTTCCATTTTCATGACTCTTTCCGGTTCTATTCAAGACAAATACTGATGTATTGATTGCTTCAGCCCACAATTTCTTTGGTAAATTCTTTTCATGTAACATGGTCCTTGCTGCTTCCACTAACGTTCTATTTTCCCTTTCAGCCTTTCCATTCTGCTCTGGAGTATAGGTTACTGTAGTTTGATGTGTTATTCCGCGCCTTGAGAACATCTCCTTTACTTCTTTGTTTAGGAACTCTAAACCATTATCACTTCTAAACAACTTCACTCTGTTTTCAGTTATAATTTCGGCCTTATTTATGAAATTCTCAATGCACTGTTTGATTTCATGTTTTGTTTTGACGAAGTAAACATACCTGAAGTTAGAATAATCATCCTTTAATATGACAAAATATCTCGACCCACCAACAGACTTTTCTTCCATTGGGCCACAGGTATCAGCGTGGATTAGCTCACATGTCCTTGAACTCACATATTCACTCCTACTAAATGGTAATCGACATTGTTTCTTTGCAGAATATCTTTCACATAAGTAAAGTTCTGATGTGCCAATCTTTTGTGCCACTCATTTAAATCGTTCTGCACACGATTTGCAGTATTTGCAGTATTTGCAACCTCACACTCTGGTTTATAACCTAAAACCAAATAATAAGAGCTTCCAATTCTTTTCGCTAAAGCATAAACCATATTGGATTTGTAAAATTTGCAGCAACTGTCATCAGTCTTCATGACGTAACCTTTATCTGTGGCGCGATTTACCGAAAACAGATTAGTTTTTAATTCTGGAACATACAGAACATTGTCTATGACAGTATCGATCCATTCAGTCCCGTTCGACACTTGTACCGCCATCTGTCCACAGCCTAGGACATCAATCGCTGCGCCATTTCCGACGACCACAGATTTTTTCGATGTACTTGAGAACGATGTAAACAATGCACGATCCCGACACATGTGTTCGCTAGCACCAGAGTCTACTAGCCACTTTGATTCGTGCATTTCGTATGATGAGTTACACACTATAAAAGCATTGCTTTTCGTTTTATTCTTATTAGCTTTTTGTTTTCTAAACCGACACTGCGCCGTGTAATGTCCAAACTTTCCACAATAGAAACAGTTATTATTATTTAAGCTTTCTTCACTGTTATTTTTATTACTCTTGCAATCATTTTGATAATGTCCAATTTTGCCACACTTGAAGCACTTTACAAGTCTTTTATTTTTCACGACGAGCGCAGATGACGATGTGGTCTGCTGGGAATCTTCACTCTTTTCTTTCAACCTCTCCTCTTCAATTAATAACCTGGCTACCAAGTTATCGATGGTTTGTTTATCGTCAGGCGCCGATTCCCACGCCGATACGAAATGTTTGAACTCATCAGGCAATGTCATTAACACTTTAGTAATAACAAACTTGTCAGAGATATCTTCGCCCATTTGTTTTAACTGGTTCTGCATTTCTTGGATCTTAGATAAAAATACTGACATAGCGATGCCTTTCTCGTACTTATATTGAAAAAAACGTTGTTGTATAATATGTACACTGGTTTCCGTCTTCTGTTCATATACGCTTTAAAGCTTTCTCCACATTTCAGAAGAGCTCGTACATGTAATAATGTGTAACATGACTTCCTCTGTCATCCGTGTAACCAGCAACGTCTGCGCCTTGGCATCTTTAGCTTCCCATGCATGTTTTTGATCAGCATCCTTGGGTTTCACGCACCGCCCCTCGACAATGTCCAGCCAACCGTGGCCTCTTAACAGCACGGTTGTTTGGAATTTCCAAATATTCCAATTCCTGGAACCTTCCAGTTTGATCACGTTAACGTTGTTATTGTTATTAATCTCCATTTTCCGATGTCGTTCCAAATAACCGGAAAAACTTTTCCTTCTCGACGATGTCCGCGAGGAGATAACCTCACCTTTTTAGGTTTCACACTCGCCGATGAATAACAAAATAGAAACGATATAACTTTCCGCTTGCCGCAATATTTAAATCGCCACAGAAGATTATGTATTTGCCTGGGCCCATAACCTGATGTGAATTGATGAAATAAAAGGCGTATCGATCAAGAACAAACTGTATTACTGTTTTCTTTATCCTATCCAAAAACATAGAACAGTGTTGCCAGCCCTCAATTAAATTTATTAACATTGCTATTTTATTTTAACAAACACAAGTCATGGATGGGAATCAAACCCACGAACCACGACAACCTACCCGAAGATGATAAGACGCAACGTCACTTATATTTACGTTAGTATAAGTCTAAAATTATTCAGATTCCTGAAGGTCAATGCGTAATAAAACCTTAGTAATATTATTTTGATTCTTAAAAATAAACTTTTATTTATTTAGATGCTGTTAGATACTTGTTTAGTTGTCTTTGAAATACAACCATAATGTTTTGATTACAGCATTTCTTTATAAAAACACTTAATAATGCTCTTGACTCTGAAAAGCTGAATAAATAAATATTACCATATTCTTCATTGGCTATTCTGCCGAAATGGAGATGCTCGAAATTTTTAAAAGAGCTCATATATTTTATAAAAAAGCGAGTGAATTAAGAAATGAAGATGGACAGTGCGGTGCGGTCGCGGCGGCATATTTAATTTAATCGGCTCTACAACTGAATTAAAATAATAAATTACATCCAATTATATTTGGAATTGTTGCCCTTTTTGTGACAAAGACGTAGGACTGTATTATATTGCGCCATTACGAATATTTTAACTTTATTAAACACTAACTGTCTGGTTTCACCCGCGTTCCCGTGGGATCTTTTCATTTTAATCGGGTTAAATAACGTGGCTTTCTATTGGTAAAAGAATTTTCAGAATCGGTTTAGTAGATCCAGAGATTACCCCCTACAACCTCACAAACTTTACATCCCGCGGTTTCACCCGTGTTCACGAAGGAGTTCAAAATAAAGGAAGCTATGTTAAACAGTGATAAAGTAGCTTTAGATTGGTGAAATAATTTTTTGGATAGTTTCAGTAGTTGCAAAGATTAAACAAACAAACAAAAAACAAACCTTACTTCATAACTAACTTCGGCTCCGCGTTTTCGAAATAAAAAGTCCTAGTTTCTATAATGTTAGGTATTTTAAATGAGACATAATCTAAAGGCCACTTTTTAAATAATGCTGATACGCCATTCCTTTATACTAGTTACATGGCTTGGACGAATAAACCACGGAAAGGTCAATAGGTACGGTAACCGCTTACCATCAGGTGGGATTTTTGTTTCTATAGCCTGAACACGAACACGTGCTTTGCGACAGATTTTCAACTTGAGGATGGTAGCCAGCCAGTCGGGTACTACAAAGTACTCTATCACCGGTCTATGGTCGGTGTTCTCCTTCAACGAAAACGCAAGCATACTATAGGATTCGAACCTATGACCTTCACCGCGGTATCCGACGTCACTATCATCGTCTTACCTAATTACAAGCAATTTTCATTAACTTTATCAGCCAACAAAAGGTATTTTTTTTCATTCTGGATAAGCTTGTGTTTGACCACAATCTCACCATGGTAAGTAATGATGTGGCCGAAGGTGGTAAGCACACAAAGCCTAGATGGGAACTGGCTCTCAAGTGCAGCTGTCGGAACACACCAACAGGTGCTTGGCGACAGATTTTCAACTTGAGGGTGGTAGCCAGCCAGTCGGGTACTACAAAGTACCCTACCACCGTGCTATGGTTTCCTCACGATGTTTTCCTTCACCGAAAGCTCAAGCTCATTGTAGGATTCGAACCCACGACCTTCGTCGCGGTATCCAACGTCACTTACCACTGAGCTATCATCGCCTTAAATGTATGTATTTTGATGATAATTTATCATTTCGTAAGCTTGACAACGTGAATGATAGAACCATAGATCGTCGGACGGAACCCTCGTCGAGCAGGTACGGTACGAGTGCACACTTTAAATAAAACAAAATAAATGTAAGATAAGAAATTGAAACAACTCCGGCCATCTCGAGAATTACTTCCGCGATCTCTTAATGATAATTTATTTTGTCTCAACAAGTAACAAACCAAACAAATTGAAATAGCTTGGTATTCGTCAGGATTCTTACTTGATTTCCTTTTTTACCTCGTTTGGCGTGAGGAAAATACAGACTTGGATACTGTTCAAATGAAGGATTTGCCCGTTAAGTTTATTTTTTTTGTGTCACTAGTGACAACGAAGCAGGCGGGTCACCTGATGGTAAGTGACAACCGTCGCCTATACACATTAGCAATACCAGGGGGACTGCCAACGTGTTGTACACTTTATTACAATACCTTAAGGGCAAGGGCAACTGGCTCACAAGTGCAACTGCCGGAACACACCAACAGGTGCTTGGCGACAGATTTTCAACTTGAGGGTGGTAGCCAGCCAGTCGAGTACCACATAGTACCCTACCACCGTGCTGTGGTTTCCTCACGATGTTTTCCTTCACCGAAAGCTCAAGCTCATTGTAGGATTCGAACCCACGACCTTCGCCGCGATATACGACGTCACTTACCACTGAGCTATCATTTACATTTAGATACTTTAAAATGTTTTTTCATCCAAATAGCGATCGCTTATCGAATAGGCATATATTTGATATATTTGATAGTCACCTTCACACCCTATTTTATTCAAAACAATTATCAGGGAAAGTGTTTTATGATTCTACTACATTGTAAACTTTATGGTTTTGTTACTTGTCTTACTTGAAAAATCCTACTATAATATTATAAAATGTGAAAGTTTGTATGTTTGGATGTTTGTGCCTCAATGACGCAAAAACGGCTGAATTGATATCGATGAAACTTGGCACACAGTTAGATCATATCTTGGAATAAAACACTGAATACTTTTTATCCCGGAAAAAGATAAGATCCCCCGGTAACGCGGGTGAAACCGCGGGGCGGAAAACTAGTAAAAAAAAATATAAATTGTGTGTTTCCTGTTATATCAGCAGCATGGTCGCCTTTTATGTAGATTGTTTACACTACTCGTCTATATATTGAGAGATTTCCATCTCATAGTTCAAAACGGGCCCCGTAATTACGATTTTAAAAACTTCATCAACACTAAATAGGTGCTACTAATATTACCTATCCTACCTACCTATAGGAGGAGGTAAGATTGTGAGGTTGTAGGGGTTACTAATAGGGGGGGGGGGTTACTAATAGAAAGCCACGTTATTTGTGAGTGTCATAGGCCCGGGAAAAGATAAGATCCTTCGGGAACACGGGGGTCAACTAGTTATGAAATAAAAAGGTATCTAAAGACGCTATGTGAGATAAAAAGAGAGATTAACCATAGAGTAAACCATAGTCTAACACAAAATTACCACCAAACTTCCCTTAAAAGGTGCAAGCTCATAATTTTCTTGTGACCCCCCCTACTGAGGGGGAGTTAACAACTTCCTGCTACCAGATGGTGTGCGCCGATTTAAATTTTCTTGTTTTATTAAAAAAAGTTCGCTCCTGACCTGAGGCTTTTGACCGACTTAGTAATGTCAGTAAATAGTAATTTAATGGCGAACTTTATGTGGAAATATTTGCGGATAAATTTAATATATTCCTATTGATTAAGTGCCCAGTAATGTAGGTATTATTTGGCTAAGTTATGGACTGAAATGTTCATTTCAGAGAATGAATTACACACGTATACTACTGTTACCATTCATAACCATCTGTTTATGAAACTAAACTCATGGCTTCCTCACGATGTTTTCCTTCACCGAAAGCTCATGCATGTAGGATTCGAACCCACGTCATTCACCGCGGTATCCGACGACACTACCACTGAGCTATCATCGCCTCAAAGGTAATATAATCCTTCAACCAAATTGCTATACTTGTTCAAACTGTAAACAAAGTTACTCTCCATAAAACAAAAATGGCGGGTCCCCCATTTTTAATTAGGCACCTGCAAACCGAGCAAAGCTTTTTAGCTCTCAACTAAATGCAGTAACTTTGAGCACATCGCTACCTATGTAACGTAAGCGGAAAGTGACGCTAAGCTGGAAATAAACTAGCTTACGCTCAGCCAGAGGCGTAGCTAGGTAACCAAAGGCCCTAGTGCAAAAAAAAACTGGGCCCCTAACTAAACTGTTTAAATATAACTATACAGAAAACATTTATTAGATTTAATATTCTATTTACAACAAATGTACAACTATAATATATAAAAAAACTTATTTTATTTATTTTATTTGATTCTGCCTTCCATATACGCCTTATAAAATGTAAATGGCTAACTTTATATGTATAATGTCAGAGGTCCACTGTTTCCCAAGACACCAGTTACTACTTAGTTTGGGAGCCAGGAGTTCACAGAAGTATTACTAGCCTGTTATGCATGTATGTACAATGGCAATGTAATGCACTATAGGCTTTTGATTAATAATAAATTTCATTTCAATTTCATTTCAATTTCATTTCAATTTCATTTCATTTCATTTCTTCGAGGCTGCCGCTGCTGCCGATCGGCAAGGTTCCCAGAAGGCTGGCAGCGTTTCCTCTTTGGATGGCCAAGCTGATGCGTTGGCGGTAAAAGCTCCCCGCCCGCCGGTCACCCGAGGCCTCGATTAATTTTTTACATAAAATATTTGCGAACCGACGAGCTAAGAAAGAGAGTTAGGAAGAACGTGTGCCAAACGGTAGGAGTGAATTGCTAGGGTCATTAGCTATGTATTCTGGCCCAACAAACTTTTTCTTGCCTTATTGTTTTTTTTTTCGAGTAATTTTTAATTAGGATCATGCCATTATTTTCATTCCGATGGTGGGAGAATTATTAGCTAGTTCGATATGAGGTTTGCTGGTCAAGGTCCGAGGGGCCCTGAGCTTGGGGGCCCCGGTGCACGGCACCGCCTAGCCCTCCGGTAGCTACGCCACTGCGCTCAGCGGTTTTAAATGCAAGACGGACCAAGGTACGGGAGGGTCAGCACACCACAGTGCTCATTACGAAGTAGTTTAATTAAACTGAGTACATTCTACTGATTTATAACTATAACTGAAAAGTAAAATACCACTCACTGATTAATCACGAAATCTCAGAAATTATAAATGATACAAGCTTAAAGTTCAGGTAATGAAATGAAAATGTTTTTTATTCAAATAGGCCTTTGCAAGCACTTATGAATAGTCTAGACTCTAATGTTCGGTTTGGAAGGTTGCTTTTGCTGAGAAGAGCAAGCAATAAACTCGGCAATTACTCTTTTAAAAAACAACTTACACCTATTACATTTAATCATTATTTATTTATCTACTCTCACTGATAATATTTGCGTGTTACGGCGGCAAAATAATAATAAATATTATTTAATTATGACTGACATCAAATAAGATAAGGTAGATTCCTCGTACATAGATCATATTTTTGAATATTCAACCCCTAAAGAGTTCCCTCGGGAACTAGAGCGACACCGCTGGGGACAACCAGCAAAGCTACATCATCGTAGGTATGTTAAATACAAGATACATCATCGTAGGTATGTTAAATACAGTTACAGTAAGCAATCGCTGAAAAAATTAGCGAAATAAAAATGCTTTATGGCGATGATAGCTCAGTGTTAAGTGACTTCGGATACCGCGGCGAAGGTCGTGGGTTCGAATCCTTACAATGAGCTTGAGCTTTCGGTGAAGGAAAACATCGTGAGGAAACCACAGAACGGTGGTAGGGTACTTTGTAGTACTCGACTGGCTGGCTACCACCCTCAAGTTGAAAATCTGTCGCCAAGCACCTGTTGGTGTGTTCCGGCAATTGCACTTGAGAGCCAGTTCGCCTTAATAAGGTGTAAAACACATTAGCAATCCCCTGGTATTGCCAATGTCTATAGGCGACGGTTGTCACTTACCATCAGGTGACCCGCCTGCCTCGTTGTCACTTGTGACATAAAAAAAAAAAATGCTGCCGTACGTGAGTATAATTAGCCATTTCCACGATCGTTTAAGGGTAAACGTTTAAACGTACTACATAAGGACCTTCGAAAATGGGTCCCGCCAACAGGGGCGTATTACGTTGTAGGGTGCTCTTACACTTGAACAAATAAATGCTCGGTTAATGGACATTAGACTTACCATCTAGGCTTTGTGTGCTTACCACCTTCGGCCACATCATCACTTACCATGGTGAGATTGTGGTTGACAAGCTTAGCAACTAGTGACGAGAGCTGTACACCTCGAGAAAGTTTTGTGACATTTTTGGAAAATTTATTATGTCTTCAACTGTTTTGAAATGCGACCTGTAGAGGAGAACAGACGGACAGACGGACAGCCGGACAGACATTCGAAAGCATTTTTGTTCAAGCTGAAACGGAGACTTTTCGCTCGCTCGGTCAACTACATTCACATCACTTAGGTACAAAGTAAACTATGTTTATAACGCGATTCCGTTTCTCCATACAAACTTTGAACGCCCGTTCAATCCCCTTAGGGGATGAATTTTAGAAAATCCTTTCTTAGCCTACGTCATAATAACTATCTGCGTGCCGAATTTCAGCGCAATCCGATCAGTGGTTTGAGCTGATAGATCAGTCAACGATTGCCTTTTAGATACAGAAGAGGAGGATTCTTGACAAAAAAAAACCTAAATTTGTTAGAGCGAGAAGATCTGAAGCATGATAACATTGCCCCACACTATTTTTCTGGTTACCTACTAGACATTTATGGCCTTATTCATAATAAAATCAACGGTATTTAGTAACTGCTTAGCAGATTATGAATTCAAGTTTTGTATAGAGAATTTGAATTTAGAATCTGCTAAACACTTGAAACACGCGTGATTTTTTTATGAATAAGGCCATTAGTATTCTAAACTGACGTAAACAAAGCCCAGTAAGCGTTCCCCCTTCAATTATTGCCTCTCACAGTTACAACGGTGTATGGCACTAGAGCAGGTACTTGCGTTCTCAAGAGCCGTTTAGTGTGCGTCGAGGATTACGATCTGCGATAGGTAGGTACAAGAGATCTTATCCTGTTAATAATTTAAGCCACTTTACTTTAAAAGAAATGGTTTTTGTTTTGGACTCCACTTTTCTTTTTATGTTTTTTCTTGTGACATGTTTTTTTGTGAGTACAACACGGTCAAATCAGGTGTATTGCGTATTTAATGTTTTAAAAATCGTCAACATATTATTCACTAGCTGTCCGCCGCGGTTTCACCCGCGTTCCCGTGGGATCTTATCTTTTCCCGGCACAAAAATATAGCCTAAATATCTGTCCCACGGAAAAAAAGAAGTAGCCTATGTGCTATTCCAGACGATAATCTATTCCTGTGCCAAATTTCATCCAGATCCGTTCAGCCGTTCTGGCGTGATTGGGTAACAAACATCCATCCATCCATACTTTCACAGTTATATTATAGTGGGAATTAAGTGGGATGGGATTTATCTGAAACGTAATCATTAGTAATGCACAGGTTGGTCAAGGTTTCTTGTTTCTATCACAAAAAGTAAAGTACCATAGAGTTATATATTTCGTAACCTACGCGTGTTTAGGCGAGGAAAATTAAAAATTCAGTCCCGCACACCGCGGGCGGGTTTTTTTTTATACGCGTCATAAACCTAATGTTATTTATTATGGTAATAAACGTGGAAAAGTGAAAATAATGAGTCTCCCCCTCAATCTAGGTACGCACGTTCGGCTGCAAATCTTCACGCTATTTCCCTTTATGGTGGATGCAGAGTAAAAATATATGGAATTTTTAAATTTATTTTTTTGTCATTAGAACCTCTGGGAACTCTAGCTATGGCAACTCTATCAGTTTTTAACTCGTAATGTAATTATTTCGTCTATAAGTAATTAAATTATCGATTTAGGGAGGCTTAAAAGTAGCTATTTTTTGGTATTATCTTGTGCTTTTGTCAATCGTTTCAATAAACTATTAAATCCTAATAATATTAGATACTAGTCTCTTAGAGCTGTAGACCTCGCGAAAATTTTGTTATAAGATTGATTTTTTTTCGAATTAATTAGGTTTTTAAAAAAAATAGATCCGACATTTTGAAAAAAAACCCAAAATTTAAGCGACAAAAAAAATCTATATAATTATCGAATGCGCATACTTGCTCTTAATTTCACGAGAATCGGTTGAGAAATGCCATCTGTAGAGGAGAGCACACGGACAGACAGACAGCTGGACAGGACATATGAAAGCATTTTTGCCCATGCTGAAACAGAAACGCTTCGCTCGCTCTGTAATATGTGAAAAGTTTGTTAATTTGATTGGTTAGATTTTTGTTACTCAAAAACGCGAAAACTACTGAATAGATTTTGATAAATCTTGGCACACATGTAGATAATATAGCCTTGAATAAAAAATAGGATTTTTAGGAAAAATTAAGATAAAATCGCGGTAGACAGCTCGAATTAGAAGCCGTTATACGTAACGGCTTCTAAGTACCTACATAATATTTACTTTACATTACATTTACTTTCAAAATTAGGTATTAGAATAGTGTTAATTATATTTAGTTTTAATATTAGTTTGTATAACTTTTTGAAATGAAATTCAAAAGGAGACAGTATTATAATATTAACACGAACTTAAATTTGTTTTCTAGGTGTTGACTGACATAATCAAATCAGCTTCTTTTTATTACACGTCAAAACGATAGTCTATATGGAGATTTGTATCAAATACTGACTTGTGACGTCATAAATATACACCATCAAAAGATCTACTCTTTGTTGTTCAATTGGTAATTAAAAACGTGTTCGCTATTTTCATGTATTTTTAGATGTTTTATACACTGGTTAGTACATATTAGATATTTCTTTGCATCATTAGGTTGCAGTCATTTGATCTACTAAATCCAGAAACATATAAGGAAATAAAACTTAAAATCAACTGTAATACTTTTAATTGGACGATTGTACGCATCTGGGTCCAAGTTCACCTACTTCCGAACTCCTTTCTTAATTATAAAAGACAATTAAGAAACGGTTACAAACTTAAGAACTACGAACCAGGGGAAAACAACCCTTAAGTATGAGTAGATAAGAGTGGTAGTAGTAGCAATAGATGTTGGCAATACGAACGATTAAGATTTGGGTCCCTGAAATCATTCCATAGAGTCATTAGGATATTTTGTAAGATAATTTGGGATAAAAGGGCTCAAAAATCTCGATAATTTTACATTAGCTCATTTACTCCGTACTATAGAGTTCTTTTGGCAGGAAAATATGTCTATTTAAGATTTCTAGTTTTCCTTTTTTATGACGAAATAAAAAAAGTGGAATAATGTGGATTTTATAAAAAAAAAAAGGATTTTCATTAAATTTTAGAAAAGAGTTATCTATAGATATTTAAAAATTGAAATTGCACGAAGTTTCAGAAGGTATTAAGACACTACCTTCGCCGCGGTATCTGACGTCACTACCACGCTACCACTGAGCTATCATCGCCTTAAAACAACACATTGGCTTTCCCCTGGTCAAAACATTAGTTCTTCCCCCTGGCCTAATTAACCTATCACAATATCCTTTATAATACATGGACATCCAGATAACCTTTCCTCTGACCCTCAGTAACAGCCTGCAGGCTCCATTCAACTTGTAAAACTTGGCAATAACCGTTACTTTACGACGCGACACCCGTACGTCCAGTCGACAATCTGATAAAATTTAATTTGTACCGGTCGTTAACTCTAAGTAGCAATCATGAATCTGCTATGAGAAATTATAATTTATTCGTCATTTCTTTTGAAAGAATTATGTGGTAATCCCCGTCAGCAAAGTTGTCGTGTAATTCAGAAATATTGCCAGGTTTCTCTCGCGTTCCCAAGGGATCTTATGTTATCTCGGTATAAAAAGTATCTATTCTGTGTTTTATTCTATGATATCTATGATCTATTTCTAAGCCAAGTTTCATCTAAGTTCGTTCTGCCGTTACGGAGCTAAGTGGTAATATACAACACATAAACTTTCTCTTAATAATATAACTACGGACAACCTGTATAACTGTTGGCACAAGACGATTAATGACCTATGCTCAACCACATTTGAACTCCAACGTCAAGAAACTGTGCAAATACGTAACTTTCACTTTCGGTAATCAAATAATGTGATATTTACTAACCGTTTAAAAAAGAAGTTACCAAAGGGTGTATACAGTCCTTTTAATTACCTCTGTCGGCCAACATCCTCTCACGGTCACATCCTCTCACGGTCACATCCTGTAGTACATATTATCCGATAATGTTTGCTTTGAGGCAAATGGTTTATGGCAATAACCTTGGCCATTGTCACGCAGTCAAAGCCATTCAGTTTAGACGCTAGGAGCTAGGAGGTCACTTTTTTTTGTTACTGGCAATCATCCTATTAGGATATTTCTGCCAATGTAAAAGTATTTGAAATGGTCTTGGTCTATTTGTCACTCCTTTAATTTTTTTTTTATAATTTTAAGTCAATACAAAGTTGTAGCGACATCTA
Source organism: Ochropacha duplaris (assembly GCA_951361185.1). Classification (NCBI taxonomy): domain Eukaryota; kingdom Metazoa; phylum Arthropoda; class Insecta; order Lepidoptera; family Drepanidae; genus Ochropacha; species Ochropacha duplaris. The sequence goes on along the minus strand of OX592709.1, from coordinate 1,472,673 downwards.
TCTACACATAGATATAGTTCGCACGACTCCTAGATAGATGGCGCTTCAATAACCTACATCGCGCTTACGAAGTTTTCTATGCGATCTGCATATATACAAGATTCCAACATCAACAGTTGGACCGTGGTCCCCAGGCACGATGACCTAGCCTGGCGGAAGATCTTCCCTTTTCAATGGAGGAGTCTAACACCTCGCTCCTCCATATTGGTGACCCCGACGTGATTGGAATGTCAGCAGTATGCAGCATCACTTCCCAGCACTCCGCACCAGGTTGCAGCAGCAGTCACACAGCAAGCCAGCTTCGCCTTCTTCAGGTCCAACGCAGCCGACTCACCGCGCTTCCTGGTCCTGCAAGGCTACCGGCTCAACCCGACGCAGCAACCTCGCTCAGTCTCGACTCACTGTAGACTACGAGCAGCACTGGCACTTGCAAGCTACATTAGCACGACCAGCAATATCGACCTCTGGTCTTGGAGGGGAGTGATGTAGCGACATCTATCTATACATAGATATAGTTCGCACGACTCCTAGATAGATGGCGCTTCAATAACCTACATCGTGCTTACGAAGTTTTCCATGCGATCTGCATATATACAAGATTCCAACATCAACAGTTGGACCGCGGTCCCCAGGCACGATGACCTAGCCTGGCGGAAGATCTTCCCTTTTTCAATGGAGGAGTCTAACACCTCACTCCTCCATATTGGTGACCACGACGTGATTGGAATGTCAGCAGTATGCAGCATCACTTCCCAGCACTCCGCACCAGGTCGCAGCAGCAGTCACACAGCAAGCCAGCTTCGCCTTCTTCAGGTCCAACGCAGCCGACTCACCGCGCTTCCTGGTCCTGCAAGGCTACCGGCTCAACCCGACGCAGCAACGTCGCTCAGTCTCGACTCACTGTAGACTACGAGCAGCACTGGCACTTGCAAGCTACATTAGCACGACGCAGCAATATCGACCTCTGGTCTTGGAGGGGAGTGATGTAGCGACATCTATCTACACATAGATATAGTTCGCACGACTCCTAGATAGATGGCGCTTCAATAACCTACATCGCGCTTACGAAGTTTTCTATGCGATCTGCATATATACAAGATTCCAACATCAACAGTTGGACCGCGGTCCCCAGGCACGATGACCTAGCCTGGCGGAAGATCTTCCCTTTCAAATGTCATCGCGAACTTCTTAGAACTGCTATGTCGACGTCGTATAAAATTCTTTCTTTTTTTCTCCAAAATTTGTGGATAAAGTATCGGTTTTTCATTAATAGATACCTAGACAATAACGTCGTGTAAATCTGCGCGCGTAAGCTCTATAGTGTAATGTATTTTAATTTATAAGGCCTGTCTATTTTTGTGTTTTTTGAATGTAGGTAAACCAATTTAATGATTTTTAAAATGAAATGAGGAATTCATTGTTGGAAAGGAGCACAAATATCGCAAATATTTTTTTAAATATTATTGAGAGGTATAGAATAGGTACTTTAACTCCTTGGAATAATTTATTGGTCTAAGTTTAACTCATAATGAATCTTTAAATTAAAAATAACGCTTTATAAAAATAAATTGATTATCTGAGAAAAAGAAGATCTTGCTGTAATTATTAGGTAGTGTTCTGAAGTCAACGAAAGAGTAGCATGTGTGGCATACATTTTTCGCTTTATTTTATTATACGCTTTAATGAAAACTTTTTTTATTAATTTCAAGATTTTCCTAGCTCTGCACATCTCTGCTCGCTCCGCTTCGGTAGACAGGCAGCCTAAATACCTCTTCTTAAATTATGTTTACAAATACATACCGCCGACACACAACACACAACATTAATCATAAAACATAAATAAAACGAAGTTTGTTTCGAGTTTCATAGCTAAAGGTTACATAATTGCTTTAAGAATACACATTAAACTTAAAACTTCCCGGCTTTCTTTGAAACGGTATCTTTATTTGTTTACTTTAATATATTGTAAAGTTTATTTAATTATTTATTATGAACTGCTTGGAGAAAAGGATAGTAAGGCCGTGCCACTTTTTTACTCGAGACTTGGCGGGAGCACTGCCGCGCCCCCAGGTTATTGCATTGTCTTCGGTCCTTGATAAGTGTGCAAAGTTTCAAATCTATCCGTAATTTTGAAAGGTATGAAAATCACGTTCATTTGCTTGAGACTTGGCGGAGGCCCTGCCGCGCCCCCAGATTATTGCATTGTCTTCGGTCCTTGTTTGTTGTATGAGAGCCCCCCTTAAATATTTATTTTATTTTGTTTTTAGTATTTGTTGTTATAGCGGCAACAGAAATACATAATTTGTGAAAATTTCAACTGTCTAGCAATCGCGGTTCTTAAGAAACAGCCTGGTGACAGACAGACGGACGGACAGACAGCGAAGTCTTAGTAGTAGGGTCCCGTTTTTACCCTTTGGATACGGAACCTTAAAAAGTTTAGGTAGTTAATCGGAAGACGCAGCGTGGGCAGGCATCCCACACGGTGGACCGACGATCTTGTGAGGGTCGCGGGAAGCCACTGGATGCGAATTGCGCAAGATCGGCCATCGCGGAGATCCTTGCAGGAGGCCTTTGTCCAGCAGTCTTGATGACATGATGTTGATGATGAGTTACCAGTGATACGAATTAACTTTGAAAATCTGGAGGATACCTTACCTAATAAAAACGCCAAATAGGCCAACCTATACTGTAGTATCAAATATTAATAACAGGCATTAATCCAGTTTTCCAAGAATTTGTCCTAGTTTTACAGCCGTTTGAGGTCGAATAGACAGATTCTCCGAAAATTCCTAAATGATACGTTGATACTGAGTTTCATACTAGGAATGAAAATCTAGCTTAGGTAAATACAACCCTATTATTTATAACTAGGTTCTTCCCGGGACTACGTTCGCGAATCGTGCTATTTCACAGCATTTATAAAATAAAAATGTATCTTTTCTAATATTATAAAGAGGTAAAGTTTGTGAGGAATAAATAAATAAATATAGGAATAAAAAGGAATTAAGAATAAAATTGTTAAACATTTGAAAAAAAAAAGCCTATATAGTCAGATGGTCCAAAAATATTTAAAAAATGTAACCTTGCTGAGTTTCTTGTCGGTTCTTCTCAGTTGAAGGCTGACTTCCGAACCGGTGGTAACTTCTGTAATTCGACCTTCATAAGTGCCCTTCTAGGGCCTAAACTGAATAAATGGTTTTGACTTTGACTTTGACTTTGAGGTTGTAGGGGGTAATCTCTGGATCTACTGAACCCATTTTGAAAATTCGTTTACCAATAGAAAGCCACGTCATTTGTGAGTGTCATAGGCCGGTAAAAGATAAGATCCCACGGTAATGTGAAACCGCGGGGGGCAGCTAGTTATATATATTTTTTACTTTAGGATAAGCTTGTGTTTCACCGCAAACTCATCATGGAAAGCGATGATGTGGCTAAAGGTGCTAAGCACACAAAGCCTAGATGGAAACTGGTTCTCAAGTGCAGCTGTTGGAACACACCCAATCCACTATACTTGACATACCATCATCTGCCTACCATATTCCCAATTATTTGTGGTCGGCGCTCATATCATCTCTCATTCAATCCATTCATCTGAAAAATAATGATTTGTGAAAGGGGACTAGACGGGAAAAAATCGTACGAAAAATTGTCACGACACTTTTTATGTCACTATGTATGTTTATTAAGCTGTGCGGCGTGCGCATGTTTCTCTGTCTGTCTCTCTCTCTCTCTCTCTCTCTCTCTCTCTTATAGAAAGCAAGCCAGATACTTTCATTTCTATTTATATATATATAAATAGTTTTTTTTTATATAGATATATACTCTCTCGACTTATCTTAATATATATAAATCTCGTGTCACAATGTTTGTCCTCAATGGACTCCTAAACCACTTAACCGATTATAATAAAATTCGCACACCATGTGCATTTCGATCCAACTTGAGAGATAGGATAGTTTAAATCTCAAATTATAGTCGCAATTTTAATTTATTGCTAATTATTTGTCTGTTATTATTTGACAGTCGCAATTATCTGTTAACTCCAAATGATTCTAACAGATGTCGATACCTTTCGACTGGGTTGAGTAAGTAATCAATAGATGGCGCTGCTATGGTAAATCTAGGAACGTGTCATATTTTTTTGGTCGCTCAGGTTAGTTTAAATGAAAAAAAAAAAGGGAAAACCCATAAAAAATGTTGTTTTTTTAATAATTCTAAATTGGTAATTTTCTACGGAAATCGTCGGACTGTCATTATTTTCGTGATGGTTTAGATTCACAATTGCACCCGGTAGGTAGCGCTGGAATTGGGTTCTAAGTTTTGTTTAAATTTCAGAGCAGGACAACGTCTGCCCGGGCCACTAGTATAACTTATATAACTTCGTTCCATCCGGGTGTCCCTTGACACCTCTCAAGTTTTTATACAAAAATATCGTAATAAGTAATTTTTCCTAATTATGATTTATCAAAAGCTTCAAGCAAGGGAGTTATCAAACGACATTATCCTTACGAGCTTTGATATTCGTCAATAATTACAAAGCAAGCACTTAATAGCTTTTAAACTGGTTGACAGTTTAATCAAGTTAAACCGGCGGCCATTTTGTTTAAGCACCTGTCAAAATGTTAAGTTTCATTAATTAATAACGAAACAACGTTTTTGGCACTCTTGTCGAATTATATTCGATAAGAAGATTATAACAGCATTTTAAAATCATTGTCAAAGTTACTTAACGCTGAGTAATTCATGTTTACTTGTTGTAATTTAATTAGACAGGCTTCTTACGTAAACTTAAGATTATTATTAGGATCTTGATCATTTGAAACGTCCTCCATCGTGTATACGTCCATACACAAAGCATTATATCAAGTGACCAGCCATACCAGCTTGTCAGGCTTAAAACAGCAAAAAAATAAATTACCGACACCAAAACCTATGGTAAATTAAAAAAAAATCTAAATATTGTCTTTACGTTTAAAATAATTGTTATATTTTAATCCAAGCGTCGTAGCGTCAGGGGACTAAGTAGGTTGGTACATAAAATAAAAACATAAATACCATTTTAAAATAATAATGTATCAAATCTAAATGCAAGTTTCGGATTGGAGTGGTAACTGTGAGCTTCTTTTGTTTTCTTCATTTTACTGCGCATAGCTCGTAACCATGGCAACCTGATGGCAAACAAATGTGGTTTCCTGTTATCAAAACAAAAAGTTACCATGAGTAAATCCAAAACTGGAGGAGTGTGGGAAGACAGGGAAGTGCTGTTCGATCTACCATTTGCGTAAGATATTAAATATTAATTTTATTACTACATTAAGATGTTAGTTCTCCATTTCAATCTTGATGCAGGTACCTAAAGAACGGTGTCCGACGAAACCGGCAAGAGGGCACGTCCGGGTGGTTTTTAGTGGGTAGCACTCTCTACCCCTCCTCACTCTGAGGAAGGAGAGGCGATGTGTAGTCCCACATAACCCTTCGCCACTCCCATGTGCGGAGGGTATGCGTAATGCATTTTCCACCCGGTCAACAACAAAAAAAAAAAAAGGTACCTAAAGCATCATTTTTAGGGTTCCGTACCCAAAGGGTATAACGGGACCCTATTACTAAGACTTCGCTGTCTGTCCGTCCGTCTGTCCGTCCATCTGTCCGTCCGTCTGTCTGTCACCAGGCTGTATCTCAAAAACCGCGATAGCTAGACAGTTGAAATTTTCACTGTTGCCGCTATAACAACAAATACTAAAAACAGAATAAAATAAATATTTAAGGGGGGCACCCATACAACAAACGTGATTTTTTTGACATTTTTACGGAACCCTTCGTGCGCGAGTCCGACTCGCACTTGGCCGGTTTTTAATTACCATCTAACCAAAAAAGCAAATATTTTAGAAAAATTGTTTATATTTATGACGTGACAAGTTCATATAATAGGTATTTCAATCAAACAAAATTCCATATTTGCATAGACCTATACAAACATATTCGTAAACGTTCGATTTGACATTTAATAAAAGATGCTGAATTGATATGTCACTCAAAATCCCAAATGTCATAGTTCTTAGACGATCAAAATATGTGATAGACAGGCGAGATCGACTTGTGACGTGGTTTCAACATCAATAATCCTACCGCGGCTCAAATTGTAGAATGAACTCCCCGCCATGGGTCAGGGGTCATTTGGGATCCGTTATTTAAAATGATGAGACTGTCGAAGTCATCGTAGACGATTAGAACCTTCTCCTCATACATCAACACGTATATTAACTTCGTTAAAACTTAATTTCATAGATTGATGATAGGTAATGGTAGATAGAATGATAATGGTTAATGGATAGAAGTAATCTAAGCTTAATTTATTCTCTACTGTAATATTCTACGATAGCTCCTAACACATGATAGCATTTTAGGTTGTTTTGTCACTTTTACTTTAAATTGCATTCGTTCCATTGATGCCGGCAACGCGACAGTTCAAATAGGCTAACTAGCCACTTTGGAAAGAAAGAAAGAAAAATGTTTTATTCATGCGCGCCATCCGACGCAAACCAAATAGCAACAAAAAATATAATAAAAACTTACTTTTTTTTTAGCTAGAGGAAAGTAATATAATGGCAACACTGCTTTATACCTTTCATTTATAGCCTCCCGTACTACTCCCATCAAATAGATCGGCGTTCTGGATCCAGCCTGGACCGCGTTCCGCCATTAGGTGACCCTTGCCCTAGGGAGTAGGCACAGCTTCGGGGTTCTTCATTCAAGAAGTGATTGTAGTTTCAACAACGCAAGAGTTATAGATAGTGACATCCGCAAAGACGCACCCCACTCTTTTTTCTAATCCCCTACAAGTGTAAGTCTTCATGAATGGCAATGTTTGATATGTCGTAGGTACCGCGAAAAGGGAAGATCTTCCACCGGGCTAAGTATCAATGCTCGGGAACTGCACTCCAACGTTTCTTGTTGACAACTCGTATATATGCAAAGTGCAGAGAGGCGAATAGGCGATGATAGCTCAGTGGTAAGTGACGTCGAATACCGCGGCGAAGGTCGTGGGTTCGAATCCTACAATGAGCTTGAGCTTTCGGTGAAGGAAAACATCGTGAGGAAACCATAGCACGGTGGTAGGGTACTTTGTAGTACCCGACTGGCTGGCTACCACCCTCAAGTTGAAAATCTGTCGCCAAAACACCTATCGGTGTGTTCCGACAGCTGCACTTGAGAGCCAGTTCCCATCTAGGCTATGTGTGTTTACCATCTTCGGCCACATCATCACTTACCATGGTGAGATTGTGGTCAAACACAAGCCTATCCAGAATAAAAAAAAAAAAAAAAAAAAAAAAAAAACTTTGCCAGCGCGATGTAGTAATTCCTGTGTCTTATTTCATTACGTCAATTAGTTGTGATGACTCGAATCACATGTAGAGCTGTTACTATAGCCGCTACAGGCAATCTACACCCCTAGTATTGAAAGCGTCTATAGCGTCCAGCGGCTACGGTAACCGCTCACCATCAGGCGGGCGATATGGTATTTACCAACTAGTGGGATCATAATATGATGTTTGATTCCAGCTACTTAAAACTAAGACCAGGCGAGAAGATCTTCGACAGAATAGAACCCATAGAAGACACGAAGGGTAACAGCGGAACCAAGGGACGGATGGTGGTCACAAACTTGAGGATTATTTGGCACTCCATAGCTTCACCCAGGATCAATTTGTGTAAGACAGGTTTCACTGATAGATAGTTTACAGCCCATTCTTTTAATTGCTAACTTATTAGGGCCACAACATTTGGTCCTTCGAGCCGGATATGAACCAGCGACCTATGGATAGTTCACAGTCCACACATTTAATTGCTAGCCTATTAGGGCCACAACATTTGGTCCTTCGAGCCGGATATGAACCAGCGACCTATGGATAGTTCACAGTCCACACTTTTAATTGCTAACCTATTTGGGCCACAACATTTGGTCCTTCGAGCCGGATATGAACCAGCGACCTATGGATAGTTCACAGTTCACACTTTTAATTGCTAACCTATTTGGGCCACAACATTTGGTCCTTCGAGTCGGATATGAACCAGCGACCTATGGATAGTTTATAGTCCACACTTTTAATTGCTAACCTATTAGGGCAACAACACAAGTAACTTTTTAATCAGCTTCGTATTAAATATACTTTATAATAGTCAAAAACAAAGCAATTTATTTTTCTTAACGTCATAGATTCAAAAGATACCACCGGGTCGGTAGTCAGCCTGGAACTGAAAAGGATAACCTATTGAAATAGAATAGGCGATAATTTTTTGTATGACAGAATCTACAGCTAGTAAAAATATAACTCTTCAATTTATCAGCAATAGGACTAGGCTGCATAGTATCGTCGAGCACAAAAGTGGTGAACTCGGGCTTGAGAGGCACTACCCAGGCGCTGAACGTGCTGGCTGCCTTCAAGTCCAACAGATACGAGTTCATATTCACTAATCTGTCGCCTAATTGTGTGCGCCATTATACCACTGTGGCCGGGGTCCATAAGTAAGTTGTTTATAAACTACATCTTTAAGGAGAAACTAACTATCTGACTGACTGACAGCACACAACTTAAATTAGATGAAATGCTTCCTTTAAGTAGGTACCTAAGTTTTAGAATTAGTTTAGTAAGCAAATAAAACTTTGAAAAGGATACTCTCAAATTCTTCTAATCCAAATAAAGTCAAAGTCAAAACCATTTATTCAGTTTAGGCCCTAGAAGGGCACTTATGAAGGTCGAATTACAGAAGTTATCACCGGTTTGGAAGTCAGCCTTCAACTGAGAAGAACCGGCAAGAAACTCAGCAAGGTTACATTTTTTTAATATTTTTGGACCATCTGACTATTTGGCTTTTTTTTCCAAATGTTTAACAATTTTATTCTTAAAGTAATACAAAAATACATAATACAGACTTGATATTAAAAATGTGTCCACTAATATTTTCGATTATGACGTGTAGGTATTATGTAGTTAAGGTAACATTTCAACACAGACAATATAACCTAATTTCAATAAATAATTATGTAGATTTTAAATTATTTTTAGAGCATATGCCGGTTCAAGACTCTACAGAGACCTTAAACTTAGAAGTTCTATCATACACAACAAACATTTGAAGATGCTCCCACTTGAAAAAGTAAGTAAATAACTGACTCATTTCTCACTAACTTTACCAGACGCCATCTAGTGGAGAGAGCTTGAACTTACGTGCAAGGACTTTTTGCTGTTTTATTTATGCAGAATATAATTTGTACAAAGCTTTCTGTATGGACTATGGATAATTTATGGAAAATATTCCAGATCTGCCTCCAGGAACACAGCATCTGGAACCTATCGAGTGATTCTGGTAATCTTGGCACAATGGTGGTCACCAACGTCCGAGTGGTCTGGTATGCAGATGTTAACGAAGCCTTTAATGTATCCATGCCTTATATTACAATTGAGAATGTAAGCATTTGAAACTGAGAAAGGGATAAGATTTGCAAAAAAAAATGAAGATCTGAATTTTGAAGTGTTCACTAGTATTACCATACGCTTATAATTCTACACATTTGGTAGAATTTATTAATACAAAAATATTAGCATACCTATATTTAAAAATCATAATTTTAATGAAACATATTATTATCATTTTTTAAGATCTCGGTACGTGATTCGAAATTTGGTGAAGCATTGGTCTTTGTTGTTCGGCAATCATCGGGAGGTTACGTGTTGGGATTCAGGGCCGATCCTCGAGATAGACTTCGGCCTTTGCTTACTGAACTACAGGCTCTACACCTAGCATACACTGATAAACCAATATTTGGGATAGAAATCAATTGGGGCGACGATGTAAGCATAATTACTTGCTTGGCAGTTTATGCTCGTATAATTCTTTAAATAAGGTCATCCTTGGTCTGTTGAATTTAATAAAAAGTGATTTTTCAGGTCTCTAATTCAACAATAGATGACATTGAAGAATTAGATGAAATTGGTGAACCACGAGGTGAAATGGGGCCCAGTATTTATTTAGCATCACAACTAGCCCAAAATAAAGGTGACAGTGAAGTGCAACCAGTGTATAGCCCATATTTAGGCTTAGCCATAGAGCCTCTGAAAGAAGGTTTCACTTTGAAAAGTCTTTTTGAAGTACAAACAAGTTCATAAGATCGTAACTGATGCGTAAAAATCGCTTATTTCACTTTGTCAATAATGCTTACACACTAGCTAGGTACTAAGTTTAAAATTCCTGAATATTTCCTATTGGTCCTTTTTACATACCATACCCGAGTGTCCAAATGCAAACACAACTCAACCGGCTTGTACAGTATTAGTCAGTACTTTGAACCAAACTGTGTATGTGTTTTACCAGAAATGTTTTTAATTTATAAAATATTAATATCCAATATTTTTAATGTGTAACATCTTTCCTCTCGATTTCCTGCAATCGAAGGAAGTGATTTTGTGAAAAGGGGCGGAAGTTTGTAACTGGAAGCTAGGTTGTCAGATAGAAACGAAGTGTGTATAAGTGTGTACATGTATGGTATTACCAAGGTGAGATGTCAGATGTTATATACACATCATAATATACGACTTCTGTAAGGCTCACTCGATTTTTTTTTCTTGAATTGATAGTATTAATTTTACATAACTATAATTTGCTCTAAAAAATACTTATATGGCATCGTTTAAATGGATGGGCGGACCTAAACTCTTATAAAAAAATAAGTGACTACCTAATAAACGAATGTAAAATCGTCTAATGCTAATTTTATTACAACTATAACAAGTAAATAAAAACCGGCCAAGTGCGAATTGGACTCGCGCACGAAGGGTTCCGTAAAAACGGCAAAAAAAACACGTTTGTTGTATGGGAGCCCCCCTTAGATATTTATTTTATTTTGTTTTTAGTATTTGTTGTTATAGCAGCAACAGAAATACATAATTTGTCTAGCTATCGCGGCTCTTGAGAAACAGCCTGGTGATGATATCGAGCAAAAAAGGGCAAAAATAGCGTTTTTTGTATGGGAGCCCCCCTTAAATATTTATTTTGTTTTAAGTATTTGTTGTTATAGCGGCAACAGAAACACATAATTTGTGAAAATTCCAACTGTCTAGCTATCGCGGTTCTTGAGATACAGCCTGGTGACAGACAGACGGACAGACAGCGAAGTCTTAGTAATAGGGTCCCGTTTTTACCCTTTGGGTACGGAACCCTAAAAAAGAGCTATTATGAGTATAAACAATTTATGTATTTACAACTAATCTATATAATACTCGTATTTACAAAATAAACAATCTATGTATAAAAAACTTATTCGAGGCTGCCGCTGCTGCCGATTGGCAAGGTTTCTAGCAGGCTGGTAGCGTTTCCTCTTTGGATGGCCAGGCTGATGCGTTGGCGGAAAAAGCTCCCCGCCTGCCGATTCATTTAGAGCTATTATTAACAATATTGAATTCACACGATGTCTTTTGCGCAAGGATTAAGTAAGTGAGTAATTTATTTAGAATCCAATATTTTATTGTTTATTTTGTCTACTTACGTCACTCGGTCGTAGACCCAAGACTTAGTAGTTTATATTTTATTAGAATAGTAACTCTAAAATTGACAGTTCGTTGAAATATCTATCGGACTCTGACGTTAATTTTTTTGACAGATGTCAGTCAGTCAACATAAATGAATTACCCGTAGATCAAAAGAAATATTTATAAAAAATATATTACAATAAATTATGTTATTATTCATTTTATGAATTACTCACAGATCACATTTGTTTTTGTAAGCTATTTATTGTTTATGATTCTTTTGATGCTTTTTTGTAACTGTTATACAAGTAAATTCCTTGGAACAAATAAACATTGTTGCCTTATAAATAAATATTTTTATTCGAGCACGTTTACATAAGACGTAAATTCACATAATGGACAAAGAAAATAATAACAGAAGTGCAGCTGGATTGGTAAGTACCTACCTACATAAAAAACTTAATTAATTTTTAGATACTTACCCAATAAACGCCAATAAATCGTTCGATAAGTTTACGACATGTAAAACTTTTTGGTTGACATGTAATTTATTTACATTTACATTCATTTTATCTCTTTGTTTGTTAATTTTCCAGCGACGCTCTGCAGTAGCAGAAAGGATACGTTTAAGAGAAGAATGGTCTGCTCTTAAAGGAATGGAGGCATCAAATAGACCACAAATAGGTGTTCTAGCTAAAAGACCTGGCAACATTGCTAAGAATATACTTAATAAGAAACAAAGTAATCTAAAGTCGGCCAAGATTATTACAAAGATGAGAGATAAGGTAATGGAATTTCTTAAGAACAATAAGTACACAAAAAGGATTAAAACCATAAGTTGTTTAGATACTGATACTAGATTACCAATGCTAAAATAATGATGGAATCGCTATTTATGTTATTAATAACATGATTTGTGATACCTGGATTAAATATAATTTGTCCACAAAAACTGAGAGTTAGACATAAGTACATCAGTTTCACCGCAGGAGATCAAGATTTTCTACTTTGAATTTGTTCCTTGTAATAACCGAAATGCTCACTACCTTAACTACTACTCTTTTGCTGACATCAAAACCTAGTAGGTACCTAACTACACAGTCCGATCACTAAAATTCAAAATGTTTTATTCAATTATTGGGAAGACACTTAAGGAGCCCGTTTTTTTTACAATAGTCCCTCTTTTTTTTACCTACTACTCATTTGATGACATCACAGTCATTTTACTACTCTTTTGCTGACATCAAGACCTAGTACCTAACTTCACAGTAAGAAGAAGAATTATCTACATCATACCTAATTTAAAAAAAAAACGGGCCAAGTGCGAGTCGGACTCGTGCACGAGGGGTTCCGTAAAAAAGACAAAAAAATCACATTTGTTGTATGGGAGCTTAAATATTTATTTTATTTTAATTTTATTATTTAATATTAAAGTAAAAATACAACTGAGTATTTTGTGAATATTTCAAGTGCCTGCCTGTTGCCATTATTGATATCGAGCAAAAAAGGGCAAAAAAATTGCATTTGTTGTATGGGAGCCCCCCTTAAATATGTAATATAGTTTTTAGTATTTGTTGTTATAGCGGCAACAGAAATACATATTTCGTGAAAATTTCAACTGTCTAGCTATCACGGTTCTTGAGATACAGCCTGGTAATGATATCGAGCAAAAAAAATGCGTTTTTTGTATGTGAGCCCCCCTTAAATATTTATTTTATTTTGTTTTTAGTATTTGTTGTTATAGCGGCAACAGAAATACATATTTTGTGAAAATTTCAACTGTATAGCTATCACGGTTCTTGAGATACAGCCTGGTGATGATATCGAGCAAAAAAGGGCAAAAAAAATGCGTTTTTTGTATGTGAGCCCCCCTTAAATATTTATTTTATTTTGTTTTTAGTATTTGTTGTTATAGCGGCAACAAAAATACATAATTTGTGAAAATTTCAACTGTCTAACTATCGCAGTTCTTGAGATACAGCCTGGTAACAGACAGACGGACGGACAGACAGCGAAGTCTTAGTAATAGGGTCCCGTTTTTACCCTTTGGGTACGGAACCCTAAAAAAAGGATTGCCTTTCAAGTCCAGCTGTTGAAACACACAAGTGCTTAATGACAAATTTAATTATGTATTTTTTTATGTTGTCAAGCTGATAAAAAGGCAGGTGGTCCACCTGCTGGCTACCATTTTATCTCTGACCTATTACAGTTTCAAACATTTGTGTTTGAGATTTTTTGAACTCTGGACATTACCGGTGAGTTATTGCCGTTTCTTCTCCGGTGGTAATAATAGCCTTAAAAGATAGCATAATAAGATGAAGTTTAATAAGTGTTCCTTAAGTGTCCCAAAATTGAATAAAACATTTTTGATTTGATTTTATTCTTCACACAGCCATTTGATCCTAATCTAAACAGAACCTGTACTATGGAAACTAAATAACTGATATAACTTTTTAAATACATGTAGATCCTTGATAAGTAGTTTTTTTAATTAAACATGTACCTACACTTGCTTGGCAATATATTTCTGACAAAATCCGCAGGAAAGCACGAGAGGTGAACAGCTAATATATGACGCACTACGTGGAATTGTGGCTTTGGTAGAAGTGGGGTCTGAATCGCGGGCCCTTGCGCTGCGGGCCGCGCTTTCTGCACTGGGGGCAACTGTTGTACCCACTTGGAGCCCCCTTGTTACACATCTAATATGGGCACAGGGTTTGTTACTTATACTTTTTATTAAATATCCAACGTATAAACATTTGTGTTTCAGATATTTTTATTATGCCTGATGGTAAGTAGTGACGGTAGCCTATAGTCTAGTATACCACAGGTATTGCAAGCTTCTATAGGCATATTGGTATTTTGCATGGTGGTATTTTTAATAAGCCTGGATAAGCTTGTGTTTGACCACAATCTCACAATGGTAAGTGATGCTTGGTGAGTTTCTTGCCAGAGTGTTCGTCAGTTTAAGTGTATTCCGAACCGGTGGTAGAGTCAATTGTAACATTCATAAGTGCCTTACCAGGGCCTAAACTGAATAAATGAGGTTTGAGTTTGATGATGTGGCTCAAGGTGGTAAGCACATATGTAGGTAACTAATGCGGGTTATAATTTTTTATGTATTTTGGTTCTTTAAGAATAAAATTGTTAAACATTTGAAAAAAAAGCCAATATGGTCATATAGTCCAAAAATATTTAAAAAATGTAACCTTGCTGAGTTTCTTGCCGATTCTTCTCAGTTGTTGTCTGACTCCCGAACCGGTGGTAACTTCTGTAATTCGACCTTCATAAGTGCCCTTCTAGGGCCTAAACTGAATAAATGTTTTGACTTTGACACAAAGCCTAAGACCTAGCTTTCAAGTGCAGCTGTCGGAACAAACCGATAGGTGTTTGGCGACAGATTTTCAACTTGAGGTTGGTATCCGGAATTAAAAAAAACCTGTTTACACTGTGGTACAGGTGGTTGTCGTGCGACTCGCGCTCGTGGTTGTGCGCTGGCGTGCCGGCTGGTGTCCCCACTGTGGGTGGAGGCGTGCGCGGCGGCCGGCCGGCGACAGCTCGAGCACGCCTTCCCAGCCGCCGCGCGACCATCCGACCTGCCCTCGCCCATCACACTCACACGGCTACTTGTACGTACTATACATTAGGGGCCGTCCATTAATCACGTGAGGCTCGAAAGGGGGGGAGGGGGTTCGGCAAAAATCACGAAATATCACAAGGGGGTAGGGGAGTGTAGTAAGATATCACGTGTATTTATTTTTTCGTCAAACGCGCGATTTCTAAACCAAAAAGCGACGTGTAGTGTGGACCTTGACTCGCCGTTGCCAGGCAACGAACGAAGTAAAAAAAAAAGATTCTTTGTAGGTACAAAAAAATACACGTGATTTTGGGTGGGTTAGGGAGGGTTAGTCTTAAACCTCACCACGTATCACCAAGGGGGAGGGGGATGTTAAAAAATGCTAAAATAAATAGCACGTGATTAATGGACGGCCCCTTATGTACTTTGTTTCAATCATCAAAACTGTTCAGTTGTGCAAACCACACAGACATTATCAATCACACATCAATCTTAAGTTTGCTTCTGCCCCGCGGTTTCGCCCGCGTTCCGGAGGGAATTTCAGCTTTCCATTAGTGAAATAATGTTTTAGAATCGTCTCAAATATTAGAGTAGTTCCAAATATATTCCCCCTACAAACAAAAACAAACCTTAACCTCTTTATAATATTAGTATAGATAGAAGAGAAAAGAATATCCTCATAGAACATGGATTCATGAAATATTTTGTTTTGTATCTCAGAGTTGTCAAGTAGAACACAAGATATGAGTAAAATCATTCATTACCACAACTCCATACTACTTGAAAGAGACTATAATATAAATTTTAAAACACACAATTCAGAAACAAGCAGAAATGGAGAACGTGTCTCTAGCAGACTTATTGAACAATAGCAAGGAAGAAAAACCAATGCGTTTGAGGATATCCAGCGATAGCGAACATGATACAAGTGCGGATAAGACTACGGACACGTCGCGGGATACGTCGCACGATACGTCGGCGGATAAGTCGCGAAACACTACAGCAGGTATGTTTAATGTTGGTGTGTTAAGTACATAAATGCTAGAAACTTGAATGCAGCTGCAAGAAGTATTAGGTTTTAGAGATGATAGCTCAGTGGTAGTGACGTCGGATACTGCGGCGAAAGTTTTGGGTTCGAATATTAGAAGAAGTACGTTGGTAGGATTATTATTTGTACTTGACTGGCTGGCTTCCACTCTCAAGTTGAATCTGTCGCCAACCACGTATCGGGTTTCGGCAGTTGAACTTGAGACCTGGTATTACTAATGCTATAGGTGACGGTATTCACTTACCATCAGATGGCCCGTCTGCCTGGTCTTGACATAAAAAATAACTTAATATTCCATTGTTTATAAAATATCTTCTAAGGATGTTTGTTCTAATTATTGGAACGAAGTTCCTTATCGCGCGTTATGAAATATGAAAGGGGGCTAGACGGAAAAAAAATCCCCGACATTAAAGATGTCGGTGATTTTTTGTGTCGGTGACAATAGTCACCGACCGCTGTGCGGCGTGCGCATGTTTCTCTGTCTGTCTCTCTCTCTCTCTCTCTCTTATAGAAAGCAAGCCAGATATTTAAAAAAAATATATATAAATAGAAATGTTTTTTTTTAAATATATATATACTCTCTCGACTTATATAACTTATATAACTTCGTTCCATCCGGGTGTCCCTTGACACCTCTCAAGTTTTTTTCTATAAAAATATGTCATATGATTTTTTTTTTTTTTTTTATTTAATTCAGCAAACAAAATGTAAATCTATGATCCCAAATGATTAACGACCATATCGTCATGTATTTAAGACATGGAATCCCGCGTGAACACGGCGCCCCGGCGCGCGCTGCCGCTGTCTGTGTCGGTGAGTCCGGCGCCTCGAGCTGGCAAGTCTCGCAGGAAACTGTTCACGTACAAGGAAGGGGAGCTAGCTGAACGGGCTTCCGATGAATCAGGTATTTATGTTTAAAAAAAATTGCTGACGATAAAGTAGTTTTGCTGACGGAATAGTAATCTTGCTGACAATATAGTAGTTTTGCTGACGGAATAGTAATCTTGCTGACGGAATAGTAAATAATCTTGCTGAACGTATAGTAATCTTGCCGACGGAATAGTAAATTATCTTGCTGACGGAATAGTAATTTTGCTGGTGGAATAGTAATCCGATCAAAAACTTTAATGTGAAAATAGGAGCCAAGTAAAATATGCGTGGTTGTCGACTTCGCCGTCAAAATAAATTAGGTTCTAAATTGATGCCAAGTTCTGTAGATAACCCTGTAAAATTATTGATAATTGATGACACGGTTTTAACATTTTTTTGTTAATATGACATTATGTAGTGCGTTTTTTATTTTTATTAATGTTAATTATCAAAAATATAACAGAATGTCCAAAAATGCAAATCCATCGACACAAAAGTATAATAATAATTCATTTATTTCAGATATTATAAGATCCATATTAGTTAGTGACAATTTGAACTTAGAACTATGTTAGTTTGACAATTAATCATACAAATAGAATATATTTCATCATAAACCCTTTTGGCTGTCATCATAAAAACGAAAAAATTCAGACCGTGTCATTTAATATGTCAATTAAACTCAAAGAAGCTGACACAAAAAAACTGTCGTCAAAATTATTCGGTAGTTATCAATCCTAATAATTATATAGAGTTCCCAGAAATATAACTCAAAATTTAAAGGTGCGGAATTTCTTTAACTTAAAATACGCCTGTAATGGTCAAAATTATCAATTTATGCCTCTTGCGGTCGAAACCATGGGTTCGTGGGGGTCCGAAGCTCGTCGTTTCGCTATCTTCAAAATTAGCCATCCAAAGAGTAAACGCTGCCAGCCTGCTGGGAACCTTGCCGATCGGCAGCAGCGGCAACGAACTCGTAAATATACAAAGTGCCGAGAAAACTTTGCTAGCGTGATGTAGGAATTCTGAAAGAAAGAAATAAAGAAAGAAATACATTTGTTCTTGACAACACACAACATTACATTAAAATAAAAGGAAAAGAAATAACATAAAAAGACAAGACAAACAAACAAACAATAATGTAATGTTGCGTGATGCCAGGAATAGGTCTCGACTCAGCATAAAGCTAAGGCTAAAAGAAGCCCTCGCGCTGATTTTCAGTCGAGGCCTACGTCCATGACATCACGAACATGTAGTGACGGAAAATTTACAAAAAGAATAAACAAATGAGAAAAAAATTAACATTGGTACACACACGAACAAAGGAAATACAAATAACACCTTAAATTTAATCTAAAAAGAAAAAAAAAATTCCTGTGTCTATATTGTCATTAGGTCAATATTATTGTGATGACGCGCTTCTATTACTTTCCACTGACCCGACTCACAATACTCTCAACTCTACCGCTACCAAAGAGATTTAAAGATAGATACAATAGAGCGGCTATCAGAAGAAATGTCATAGAAAAACTGTGATCCCATTCCATGCCTCAGTAACCCCATCTATCTTTGAATAAACTAGACTAGACTGAGCGACTTTTGTCCACTGGACATAAATATCGGATTACGATTTTGTTCGCAATGTCCTGTCTATTAGTATAAGTTAAAAGTCTTTGAACGCTACAATAGAAAGTTTTTTTTTTTAGATACAGATACACGACCAAAGCGCACACCAATTAAGCTGACACAACGCGAGCGCAGAGACTTGGCGCGCGCCGAACGAATGGCCAAGAAACTTGTCGCAGCCTGTTCACGAACGAATGCCAACACACAGACCAACATGGTCCAACCTACTTTGAAACCGAGGATTGTAAGTTATGGTTTTTCTATACTGTAGTCTATGCTAAAAGTCTGCGGGTCACCTGACGGTAAGTGACTACCGTCGCCTTGGTTTTCAACCCTTGGGGGGGTAAAATAATAATAATCTATCTATGCTCTGGTGTTAGGTATGTTATAGCTCAGGGGTCACAAAACATAGTCGTTTGTTAGGTATTGGGACCGTGCGTTAGACTCTAGACTTCAAAAGTGTTTTAAAAATGTTTTCTGTTATTCTAATATAAAAATGATTTCATATCATTTGAAATAAATAGTTCGTTCATCACGTAAATGGAGTCTCAAGGATTTTTTACAAAATTTTTTTTGATGTAAATGCATATTTACGGTTTTCGAATTTATTCCTTTACTTGTGCTATATGACATTGCTTCTTTCCAAATTTCATGATTCTAGGTCAACGGAAAGTACCCTATAATTTTGATTCCCATGAGGGCGTCGAAATATACGTTTATTGCGACATAAATCTTTACTTATATTTTTCACAGCTTCAAGGGACTGTAGACCTGAGTATATCTTTTTAATTTCAACTCGTTCCCGAGATAAACGGTCTTGACAGGCAGACGGACGGACAGACAAGAAAGTGATCCTATAAGGGTTCCGTTTTTTCCTTTTGCGGTACGGAACCCTAAAAATTTGCCCAAATGAAAGTAATTAATTTGTGATCCCTGTTTTTGTGTAATATTCTGACCCAACTGTGTTATATAACAGGTATTAACAGGCATGGCTCGTGCAGAACGACAGCGTATTACGAACGCAATAAAATCACTCGGCGGTCGGATACAATCACACGTGAACAAACGCACCACACATGTACTACTGGGGTCTTGTCGGGAGGAAGGTGATCAAATTGGTGATGAGAAAAATGTGTGCTCCAATATTACTGGTGAGTAGTACAGTTGCTTGCTTTTGATGACTTTATCCGTATAGATTGTTAAAAGACAGTGCTTTTCGTCCGCGAAGCATCTAATGCACTAAAATTTGGCACCCTTTTAACTTATTTTTGCTATGTGTTTTGCTTTTTAGGGTTCCGTACCCAAAGGGTAAAAACGGAAACCCTATTACTAAGACTCTACACTCCGTCTGTATGTCTGTCAACAGGCTGTATCTCAAGAACCGCGATAGCTACAGTTGAAATTTTCACAGATAATGTATTTCTGTTGCCGCTATAACAACAAATACTAAAAACATAGTAAAATAATTTCGGTGCGCGAGTCCGACTCACACTTGACCGGTTTTTCTTTGTAGTGCCCGAATGGCTGGCTACTACCCTCAAGTTGAACCTCTGTCGCCAAGCACCTGTTGGCGTGTACCCCCATGGTATTGCTAATGTATATAGGCGACGGTATTCACTTATCATCAATTGATCCGCCTGCCTGGTACCTTACAACATATACTTGTTACTCGAGACGAGGCGTAACGCTTTTTTTTTACGTGACGATTTTGACCATTAAACTCCTACCAACCGCGTTAGAATTTTCCTGTGTTACATCAGATCGTTGTTCTAAAGAGCTATTAATTTTTTATACCACAAGTGACAACGAAGCTGACGGGTCACCTGGTGGTAAGTGACTACCGTCGCCTATAGACGTTTGCAATACCAAGGGGATTGCTAATGTGTTGTACACCTTATTACAATGCCTTAAAGGCAACTGGCGCTCAATGCAACTGCCGAAACACACCAACAGGGGCTTGGTGACAGTTTTTCAACTTGAGGGTGGTAGCCAGCCAGTCGAGTACTACAAAGTACCCTACCACCGTGCTATAGTTTCCACACGATGTTTTCCTTCACCGAAAGCTCAAGCCCATTGTTTGATTCGAACCCACGACACGATGAGTTTATCCCGGAATACATTGGATTCTTTAAATTCGCCTGTCATAGTAACTTAACTGTGCAATAGATGGCGCTTAGCTATACTTTGTGGGGGCTGCTTGAGTTTGATAGCAAGTCGCTCGTAATTAAGTTACATACCATAGATAATACACTATATTCTAGAGATTACATAGGTACTTTTATATTTTTACTTTTAGAAAGCTCAAGCCCATTGTTTGATTCGAACCCACGACCTTCGCCGCGGTATCCGATGTCACCACTGAGCTATCATGGCCTTATTATTTATTATTTGCACCAGGTATAACAAACCATAGTCCAGAACAGCTGGTGGTACATAGAAGTGATTTAGTGAAAGCGCGCACGGTTAATGCTTTATCGGGGGCGGCGCGCGGCTGTCGTGTTCTGTTTGCGCGCTGGGCGCTCGAGTCGTGTGAGAGAGGCTCCTGGCTGCACCACCATGGGTACGAGGTGATCCACTTGAAGAAGATGTCACAGGTACCTAGTAATAATCTATGGGGCCGTCCATTAATCACGTGAGGCTCGAAAGGGGGGGGAGGTTCGGCAAAAATCACGAAATATCACAAGGGGGGTGGGGGGTGTAGTAAGATATCACGTGTATTTATTTTTCCGTCAAACGCGCGATTTCTAAACCAAAAAGAGGCGTGTAGTAAATAAAAAATAAGATTCTTTGTAGGTACCTACTAAAAAATACACGTGATTTTAGGTGGGGGATCATCAAGGGGGAGGGGGGGTTAAAAATGCTAAAAAACATCACGTGATTAATGTACGGCTACGCATTTTGTTAAAACGTGGCACACAGTTACATATACTCGAATAAAACATAGGATACTTTTTTCCCTGGCAAAGATAAGTTCCCTCGGGAACGCGGGTGAAACCGCGGCGAAAACTAGTCTTAGGTATATAATAGAGCTTTTACTCCTGTAAAAATTGTTTCCTTGACGTTTAGAAATTTTATTTACTAGTTAATAACTGAGACTGATTCTAATAATTAAATAACTTTTAAGTAAATTCGGTCGAGATTAATTTAAAAAATACATAAGTTTTAGATAATCTTCAACTGAATTACTTAGGTTTATTAAACCTTCGGTCGGTCACTACTGATGTTATAATACTTATACTAACAATAATTAACTATACTAATCCAAAACTTACATCCCAAATCGTTTCACAGAAAGCGCGCGTTGAACGCACTGCTTTAGGTAGATTGCGTTCGGAATATGCATACGACGTTTTCAATGGAATGAAGGTACAAATATCACCCAATGCTGAGCAGAGAGACGCTGCCACGCAACTTTTAACTCTATGCGGCGGTGTTATATATAATGGCGGTTATACACAAAATGGCGGCTATACACAAAATGGCGGCGATCGACCAGCTGATTTTGACATAACAATAGGCACGGGCGAAGGGGAAATAACCTCAAAATGGGTATTCGACAGTGTCGCCGCGGGAAGAATGAGAACTACACGAAGATATAAGAATAATCCAATACCGGATAGTGGTCATTTATTTAATTCTTTAAGAATTGACAGATGAAATGTGATTATACAGTGTGTATTATTGATATGGCAACATTTGTTGTTTATTTATTGAAAATTAAGTATAATGATATATAAGTAACAATATTGTTTTTGTAAAGTGTTTTTTGTTTTAATATGTTGCTTGGGAGAGCTGTGTAATAATTAATACATTATTGGGAAAGTTTGACTGGTTTATTTTCACTTAATATACCTAAGACAGTTTTGACCAGAAAATCTTCTGAAAATTATTCTAAGGCGATAATAACTCAGTGGTAGTGACGTTGGATACAGCGGCGAAGGTCGTGGGTTCGAATCATAATATTAGCTTGAGCTTTCGGCGAAGGAAAACATGGTGATGAAACCACAGCACGGTGGTAGGGAACTCAACACATTAGCAATCACGCTGGTATTGCTAAATTAATTCACTTACCATCAGGTGACCCATCTGCCTTGTTGTCACTTGTGTTATAAATAGGTATTAATTTACACGATGACTTTATCCCGGAATAAATTTAATTCTTTAAATTCGCCTGTCATAGTAACTTAACTGTGCAATAGATGGCGCTTAGCTATACTTTGTGGGGGCTGCTTGAGTTTGATAGCAAGTCGCTCGTAATTAAGTTACATACCATAGATAATACACTATATTCTAGAGATTACATGCTTCAAGCTCTTATATTTTGCCGTCAGACTAAATTGTAAGTTACTTTTGAAGAGTAATTTCTGAGTTTATTTCCAGCACTCCTCAGTAAAAGCAGCCTTCTGAAAAGTGCTTTAGAGTAGACTTTCAATTTGAATTAAGTTTTGTCATTTTCAAATACCTGTTACTGTTTTATGCCTTACCTGTGCGTATACTTTTTTTTTCACACACGGCTATCTGATCCCAAACTAAGCAGAGCTTGTAATATGGAAACCAGATGACTGATATACTACATATACTACTTTTTTTTGTAAATAAATACTTAAATAGATAATCACACCCAGACTCAGGACAAACAGACATGTTCATGCACACAAATGTGTGTCCTGGATGGGAATCGAACCCACGACCTGCGGCGTGATAGGCAGTGTGTTAACCAACCACGCCAACCGGCCCGTCGACTTAGTTAAGAGGACTTACTTTGACTGACTTTGCTTCGGTTTGACCAGTAGCGGATCCAGGGGCGCTAAGGGGCCCTAACCACTGGCGACATCTATAATCAACATGGACAAAGCTTTTCAATGGAAGAGTCTGCCACCTCGCTCTGCATATCACTTTAATCTTTTGATTTACTAACTTCCGCGCCGTGGTTTCATCCGCGTTTCAGAGGGAATTCAAATAAATTATATTCCATTATTAGCTGATAAAGTATGTTTAAGTAAATACTATTACAAATAAAAATGTCGCATCTTTACCTTTATCATATTAGTTAAGGTATGATTTATACCGAACACTAAATGCTTAGTTCGGCATCATTGACGACCGGCCTGAAATAGTAAGGGGCCGTCCATTAATCAAGTGAGGCTCGAAAAGGGATGGAGGGGTTCAGAAAAAATCACGAAATATCACAAGGGGGGTGGGGGGGATCAAACACGCGATTTATATACCGAAAAGTGGCGTGTAATGGGTCCTTAATTTTCTAGAATAAAATAAAATTATACCTGTATTTAAAGATAATATTCTAAAAAAATTAAGATTCTTTGTAGGTACTAAAAAATACACGTGATTTTGGGTGGTGTGTGGGTGGTTAGTCTTTAACCTCACCACGTATCACCAAGGGGGAGAGGGGTATTAAAAATTGCTAAAAAAACATCACGTGATTAATGGACGGCCCCTAAATGGATAAACTAGATTTCGCCCGCTAGGTTTGAGTTCGATCGCATGGGATTCTACCATTCTTCCATGAATCAAATCCGGATAGTTTAGTTCCTAATAATACCTATTTGTAGACGAATCTAATTTAAAATTGTTGTGGCTTTTCAAATTAGTACTTTGTAGTACTGGACCTGGCTGGCTACCACCCTCAAGTTGAAAATCTGTCGCCAAGCACCTGTTGTGTTCCGGCTATTGCACTTGAGAGCCAGTTGCCTTTAGGCGACGGTAGTCACTTACCATCAGGTGACCCGCCTGCCTGGTTGTCACTTGTGGTATAAAAAAACAGTATGGACAAAACATAGAGGAAATTACGTTTCAAGATAAGAGATACAAGGAAAATAAAAGTTACTCATCAATTCTAATTTTAACAGCCACCACAACCAGGCTATAAAATAACAAACTACAAGACCAACATAAATGATTGATTTATTTAAAACATTCATACATTATTAATATAACGTCATTAAACATTTATAAACGTATGTTATGTAAGACGTAATAACAAATTATCATAAACATTGGTTGGTTACCTACCCAACTAAATATAGAACAATCGAAACATTCAATGGATTCTTGTGAATTTTAAATTAGCTACAAAGTGTATAAATAAAAGAGCCACTTACTCACGCACTGACGTTTCAGTTAGCTTGTCATTTAATTTTAATAAATGTCACTTAAAATAATAGAATAGAAATACATATCCTAATGGTAGCGCATGAAAAAAAATATAAAATAACCATTTAAAAAAACAAGCTTTTATTTAAATGCACTCACAAGTAAATAAACCTTAAAATGAATCAAACTCACCATTACATTACACAATTTTATATCTATGATATAAAAGCTGGTCGTGAGGTTTATGGTAGGGGAGGCGAATAGGGGATTTCGGGATTTACTCGAGCGCGGCAGATTAACATAAGGGGGGCAACCTTGCACCTTGTGAAGTACTCTCACCAAATCTGAGCCCTCTATATAGTGTCGAACGTCTAGGGTAGCCCGTCAGATTAGTAAAAAAAAATCGATGGTTTGAAATACTCGAGCGCGTCAGATTAAGGTAAGGTAAGTTAGTTACATGCAAAATAGTGTACATTTCAATAATCTGACAATTTGGGCGTGACGAAAGAAAATTGGAGACTCGCAAAGTTGCAAAAAAAAAACGTCACCTGGATTTTCTCGAGCGCGATTAGTTTTTCTTTTATTTTGAAGGAAATTAGTCACGAATCACGGAAATATCTTAATCTGCCGATTTGCACAAGCCGAAGTAGCTAAAATCATTATTAAGTGTATAGTCCAGGAATATTATGAGTTTCACCTCAGAATGAGAGATAGTCAGCTATTAACTTGTACAAACCTTTATTTTGACACCCTAAAACTTGTCTCAAAAGCTAATTATCATAGGGTGCCCGCGACTACTGATTTTTCAAGGTCAAATGTCAAAAAATCATTTATTGCAAATATCTCGTTTCCTATGGGTTTTTTGGTATATGTATTCATAATAAATATTGTAGAAGATTAAATTCTCTACAACTTTTGCACAAACATTTTTTCGATATCTTGAACCATTTTCGAGATTTCGATATTTTTTATATATTTTTTTTTTCAAACCGTCAGATTAAGGAAATTCCTCAACATAATTGTCAGATTATGGGTCAGTACAAGTACAACAAGGTCATCACGAAGAACCGCCTGTATAAAAATCTGACGCGCTCGAGTAAATCAAGGTCACGATTTTTTTTTGCATTTTCAAAAATCGGCCCTGACTTATGGTCGCGTCCAAATCGTCAGTCTTTAAAATAGGAGCTACTGGAGGGTTCACTTAACATCCCTTATTAATGTCTGACGCGCTCGAGTAAATTTTTTTTTTAAATATTTTCGACCCCTTCGTACGGCCACCCCCACCACGCAAAACGGCAGATTATTATTTTTCCGTTATCAGACAGACGTGGCGCGACTACCCTATTAATATCTGACGCGCTCGAGTATTTCTTGGTGACTGTTTTTTTTTACATTTTTGAAACCCTGTAGACGCTCTCCCCACCGCTGAAGGGGAAAATATCACATAACCTTTTTTTCTTTATTCCACCTAATCTTCAAATTCCAGTAGGTCCCAAAGACGCTCGAGTAACTACAAATTTAGCATCATTGCCTCCCCTACCATTACTTATTTACGTATTTTAAATACCTATTTACTTTTTGTTTTCTTAGATTTACTTATGTCAAGATCAAGTTACATAATTATTGTATTCTTATCTCGCGACAATCTTTTACATCATGTTACAACAAAATTTTGTAATGTAATAAAATGAGTTTGATTCAATTTAAAGTTTGTTATTCTTTTTGGAGCATTTAAAAGCTCGTTTAAAAAAAACACCAAGAAAATAAGAAATATAAAAATCATAAATGAATGGCGCTACGTCAAGTGAAGTCGTGGTTTTGAATCCTTTTTATCTTGGGACAGGGCCGTATAACCTACAGGTACCCTGGGTACTAAGGTAATGGGGCCCCATGAATATTATTATGTTGCAAGTTTGTTAAATATTAAAATGATAAAAAGGTAGTAAGTAAGTAATTAACATTTATAATCAGCAATTATAGTTTGATTTTAATAAAATAAATGGTGATTTGGCAGAAACTAGGAGACCCCATGGATCGATGGGCCTTGTAGGGCTAATACGTCACTTGTTTCAATCCAAGCCCTAAGAGCTTTGGGCTTTCCATTGGCCACCGGCGGCAGCGGCCAATGGAAAGAGTCCGGAAAGAATTCCAAAAGCTGCAGGTAGGTATCTAAATATTTATTTTTCATAAAAAAAAATTTAATCTGTTTTTTTTTCGCCATTGTCGATAAAATTAATCGATGTTCGACGAATAATGGAGCCCCGCAGCATCTCTTTTCGAAAGCCACTTCCCTTCTATAAGTTATTGGCTTTCATTTAATCACACATCTTACCTACTGATCATGAATGAAGAAATGTAAGTTTTATAATTCTTCAAAATCCTGTCACCAAGCCTCGAAGTTCCGGCAGCTGCACTTAAATCTTGACATTAAAAACGTAGGTAGAATGAAAACAAGTTATTCAAAATGACCTTAGAATACCAATAATAACTTTATTTTTTTACATTTAAATATAGCCATGTCGAGCTGTTTTCTTTCACCTTAATTTTACAATCACTTACTGTTCAATAAAACTTGGAAATAACAAATAACATGTAATGAATATTAACAATTGCATTGTTGGTTTGATGGATCAAAATATTAACAACTAGCTGTTCCCCGCGGTTTCACCCGCGTTCCCGTGGGATCTTTTCTTTTCCCGGGACTAAATATAGCCTATGTTAATCAGGGAGGACAGCTATCTAACAGTGAAAGATTTTTTCAAATCGGTCCAGCAGTTTCAGAGCCTATTCAATGCAAACAATCAAATTTTTCCTCTTTATAATATTAGTAGACTAGATGTCTCCGAAGGATCTTATCCTTTCCCGGGATAAAAAGTATCCTATGTTTTATTTCAGGATATCTATCTATCTGTGTGCCATGTTTCATCAAAATCGTGATTGAGTAACAAACCTCTAAACATACAAACTTTCACATTTATAATATTAGTACTTAAGATAGTATAGGTATACCAGCATCAGAGCGTAGATCATCTTCATTACGTTGGTTTCTTACCACTAGGTGGCAATCAAGCTTACAGCCCACCTGATGGTAAGCGGTTACCGTAGCCTATGGACGCTTGCAACACCACAGGCGTCACGAGCGGGTTACTATGTATAAGTACCACCTTTTTGTTGTAAATACATATAAACAAATAGATAATAGACTGTTAATGCACACAAATGTCTGTCATGGATGGGAATCGAACCCACGGCCTGATTGTGTTAACCAACTGCTTGAGTTTGTTGTTTATTAAGTCGGTCATAATTAAATTCTATAGATTACTATTTTTGCCGCCATAACACGCAAATATTGTCAGTGAGACTAGATAAATAATTATTGAATGTAATAGGTGTAAGTTGTTTTTGAAAAGAGTAATTGCTTAGTTTATTGCCGGCTCTTCTCAGCAAAAACAACCTTCCGTACCGAGCATTTAGAGTCTGACTATTCGTAAGTGCCTGTGAAGGCCTATTTGGACAAATAAACAATTTCATTCATTTCATTTCAACGCCAAATGGCCTCTAAAACTAAAACAGTAGTTATGAAAAATCAACAGCGCCAGATCAAAGACTCAAGTTATTTATTTAGTTGCAAGGAAAATGATTATAATAAGGATGCTTATGATGTTCAGCCTGCACACTCTATAGATAGTCCTTTCCAAGAAGACACTACCCATTATTTTTCCTTAACCCTTACAGTGCAAATTGATATGTAATCCAAGTGCCGACTGGCCGGCTACCACCCTCAAGTTGAAAATCTGTCGCCAAGCACCTTCGGTGTTCCGACAGTTGCACTTGAGAGCCAGTTCCCATCTAGGTTCTGTGTGCTTACCACCTTCGGCCACATCATCACTTACCATAGGGAGATTGTAGTCAAACACAAGCCTATCATGAATAAAAAAAGTGTACATATTTTCACAAGTGTTGTAGTGCTGTCGATATGTGTATATGTCGATATGGAGCACTGCAACCTAGTGCAAAAGCACAATTGTACTGTAAGGGATTAGGGAAAAGAGT
The DNA here is from genome assembly GCA_951361185.1 of Ochropacha duplaris. NCBI lineage: Eukaryota > Metazoa > Arthropoda > Insecta > Lepidoptera > Drepanidae > Ochropacha > Ochropacha duplaris. The sequence goes on along the minus strand of OX592709.1, from coordinate 1,443,863 downwards.
GGGGCACTATCGCGTGTTCGTGGAAGGGACTATCTATAGGCTGGTGAGGTAAAGTCCCGAGAAATGTCGTGGGAGCCGTGACGTCATAGGCCTGATTGACAGTGAAACTTACAAATCTGACATCACCGTAATCTAGCACCTTGCCTGGTTTTCCTCAAGATGTTTTCCTTCACCGAAAACTCAAGCTCGGCTAAGATTCGAATATACGACCTTCACATCACCATCGCCTTAATTAATTTCACTCTCGAGGTAAGGTATAGATAGAGCCATAGACGAGGACGCACCCCACTCTTTTCCCTAATTCCTTACAGTTCCAAGCAAGAATGATATATTCTAAATGGATGGGTAACTCTAAATACCTATTTGAAGCAAGATAACAACTACGTTGGGACAATCTCTCTTTCTTACCCTACTTACCCTTAATGAAAGAAAGAGAGATTGTCCCAACGTAGTTGTTATCTTTTTCTTTTTCGCAATTGATAGGTATTTGCTTCAAGTAGGTATTTAGAGTTACCTATCCATTTAGAATATATCATTCTTGGTTCCAAGTGCTTCGCTAGTGTTGTAGTGCTGCATATCGACATATACATATCGATATAGACATATCGACAGCACTACAACACTAGCAAAAGGATGCACACTTGCACTGTAAGGGATTAAGAAAGAGTGGGGCGCGGATATTACGAATTCAAATTACATTTCACTAGCTGTTCCGCGCGGTTTCACCCGCGTTCCCGTGGGATCTTTTCTTATCCCGGGATAAAATATAGCCTATGTTAATCTGGAATATTGTAGCATTCAAATGGTGAAAGAATTTTTAAAATCGGTCCAGTACTTTTTGAGCCAATTCGTTACAAACATACTTACATACAAATCTTTCCTCTTTATAATATTAGTATATATAAACAATCAAAGAATCCTTCCAGTATTGCTATCTTGTGACCCGTTTTAGCTACCAGAAACCCTGTGGATCAGTCCTTAAAATTTCGGATACATGGCAACCCTATTCAGTGTGTCACTCCTTACCAGTTAACGGTCCATATGCCATTCTGGAACATTCTACAACAAAATAATAATAACATTACATATTATAAGTGTAAGCTCCGACACGTGGTACTTCGGATGTAACATTAGGGTAGGGGACAAACGGCCTTGACACGAAACCACTAGACCGACAAAATATACTGTATAAACCAGACAAATTAAGAAAACAATCATAATACATTGTTAAGCGTTAATTACGTAAAGTTTTTTTTATGTTAAGCGGGTAATGTAAAACAATTTCCATTTTATTAATGTTTATTTTATTCAGCAATCGAAAGGGAAAGTTGCGGAGTTCTTTTTAATTTTGTTTTTACTAGCTGTTGCTCGTGGATTCGATTGCGCTAAAGTACTATAAGATGCTTTGTGATTTCACTTACTCTCACACTCACCAGTTCAACACGTCCCGCAAAACATTATGGCCTCCTTAATGTCAGTTGAAGCAAAATGGCGGCAATTTTTTTGCTGTCAACAGGCGCTTTCAGTTACTCCCAAATTTGAAATTTTTGCGGGCAACTTATTTTCCGAATCCTTTTTCCATAAGAACCTCATTTGGTTAACCTATGAACATTTTTAAGACCAAAAGTATCCAAATCTGTGCAGCCGTTCTCCAGTGTTACGATTACCAATTGCCACAATTTAATCATTTATTATTATCGTGCGTCACAAACCATCAGTTACGCCCAGTTTCTGATTAATGTTAACCAATATTAAATATTATGGCTGTCTGTATTTTACACATCTTTGATAGCGAGTGATCTTTGATCTTTTAATCAGTGATTAATATGTAGAAATTGAGAAAAAACTATTATTTACCTGCCCATATTGGTATCTCTACGAAGAACGTGCTGTAGCATACGCTATAGCGATAAGACCGCTAATTTTGTAATTACATTTATGTACACTTGTCTCATTATTTTCTGTTTTTAATATAAAATTGTATTAACAGTTTCATTGTCGTAAGCGTAAATAATGTTTAACTATCAATTTTGGCACATCCGGTAGTAATTTATCGCCTATCATAAATTTCTTAGAAAAAAATAATACAAACATATAATTAGATGTGTTCTATAAATATAATTAAGTATATAGATAAAGTAAACAATTGAAAATCATGCCACATAACAGAGCTCGAATAGTTCATTGACAACTAACCTGTTTATATAAAAATAAATACTTTTGTGACAAATAAAAATGAAAGGCCTAATAGTAATTTTTATACATAATAAATATAAAAGTTTATAATTAAATATAACAGTTTATAATGAAATATTTCTATTCAAATAGGCCTTTCCAAACACTTATGAATAGTTTAGACTCTAACTCACGGTTCGGAAGGTTGCTTTTGCTGAGAAGAGCCGGCAATAAACTCGGCAATTACTGTTTTCAAAAACAACTTACACCTATTACATTTATCTATCTACTCTCATTGATAATATTTGCGTGATGGCGGCAAAACAAATATAATTTAACTATGGCTGACTTAGTAAACAACCAAACTCAAGCAGCTATATGAAACTGTGTCCAAAAATATGATAGGTACCTAAGTACCAAACCAACACATATTTTTGTCTATTCAAATAATTTAATTTTTATTCATTACTAGTTTTAGATAACAATTAGTAACCTAAAGAACCCGCCCAGAGAATTTGTTTGTGTATGTTTTTATTTAAAAAGGGTTCATAAATCCTTGAGAGCGAAGTCTTACAAGTCAAATATGGCGCAGTTTGCGTCAAGCGAAACATACTTTCCGTTAGTTAGCCGGTGAAAAGTGAACTTTTTATCCAATGTACACCGACCAAAGTATGTAGGTACCGCAATCCGTGAATGCCCCTTGTCAGCTGCAGCAATTGAAATCGTAACGGTTACACGATTTCTTAACTTGCTCAGTGAATCATCTTTCCGCTTGATTCACGACGTATACTAGAGTCACCTATAGCGTAGGTACCTACATGCATATTCATTTTACAAGCATGAGGATATGATAAGCCAAGCTACAGCTTGGGTTTTAACCTAGACAATTTACTTAAATATTCAATACGCGTACTTGATATGGGAGGTTTATGTTCAGAAGAATTTGCATGCTATCATTGAAATTAAAATATTTACGAATTCAACTTTTAATATTGATAAATTCTACTATCCTACTAATATTATAAATTTGAAAGTTTGTTGCTCAATCACGCAAAAATGGCTGAACGGATTTTGATGAAACTTGATTCACGTCGAACATATCCTGGAAAATAAAACATAGCATATTTTTAAGCCCGGGAAAAGATAAGATCCCTCGGGAACGCAGATGAAACCGCGGGCACAGGAGATATAAATTTAGTAATTAGGTAGGTATATTAAATCAATAATAAATTGGCTTTCAAGGATCAGTTCTTCAATGAACATTTTTAAAAGTTAAGTTAGGTTAAGCTCGAGTTAAAAGTATTGCAAAGTTGTCACTTTGCAATACTTTTAACTAGTGGTAAATGTTTGTTATAAGCTTCGCTTACACAACTGAGACGACATTACAGTTACTTATGTGTGCAAAACCGGCTCCCAATAAAAATTATCAACAAAAAGGCCTATGCTGCAACTGGCTGCAAGGGCCAGTTTCAAGCCCCGATTAAAGTTAATTGGTAAAATGACATTCTTGTCATCGATGACATTGACAGTTATATTTTTAATCAAAAATTAACATCGAAGAGGTTTTATGATATGAATATAGATTTTGGAACTGTCATCTTGTATATTCCTTTTCTTGTGCTTTTCTTTATTGTGAGATTGCGGTCAAACGAGAGCTAATCCAACGTGAATAAAATAATACAAAATGAGCTTTAATTATGGTGTGGATATGTTTGTACTTACACACTGTTTTATATTGTTAATTACCATTTTTAATTTTTTTTTTTTATACCTACGCTTTTATTATCTTGGTATTTTTTTTGTTTTGTTTTAGTTAACTATGTAGGTAACTAATGCGGGTTATAATTTTTTATGTATTTTTGTATTAGTTTAAGAATAAAATTGTTAAACATTTGAAAAAAAAAAGCCAATATAGTCAGATGGTCCAAAAATATTAAAAAAATGTAAACTTGCTGAGTTTCTTGCCGGTTCTTCTCAGTTGAAGGCTGACTTCCGAACCGGTGGTAACTTCTGTAATTCGACCTTCATAAGTGCCCTTATAGGGCCTAAACTGAATAAATGGTTTTGACTTGACTTGACTTTGTACATAGAACTACTCTATAGGTAACCTTTAATTGACAGCAAATGACGTCTGTCCTTTTTCCACTGAATGAAAATGATGAGGAAAACACTATATTTTATAAGTTATTTTGATCAGACCAAATAAAAAAGGTAGACAGACCCCGCACTTAACGTGAAGCACAGTAAAGGAAGCCGATCGCGTTCCTGTGCGACGTGACGTGACGTGACGCACACAACTTTGTGCACCTTGCTTCACTTCATTGGAGACTATTGTTTATGTACGCTTCTTCTACCTTTTTAGGGTTCCGTACCTAAAGGGTAAAAACAGGACCCTATTACTAAGACTTCGCTGTCCGTCCGTCTGTCCGTCACCAGGCCGTATCTCAAGAACCGCGATAGTTGAAATTTTCACAAATTATATATTTCTGTTGCCGCTATAACAACAAATACTAATAATAAAATAAATATTTAAGGGGGGCTCCCATACAACAAACGTGATATTTTTGCCTTTTTTACGGAACCCTTCGGGCGCGAGTCTGACTCCCACTTGGCCGGTTTTTTATTTGTTCTGTGGTTATTTTGTAAGTTATTTGTGAGTTTGTGACAGTTTTATTTTTAAATCATTTATAATATGTTGTCGTATTATGAAATGTGTTAACTAAACTAAATTTGACTAAAAGTAGCGTTAATTACAACATTTTAATTTAGTTTCCACTAAGATATTTGGATATTTCAGATTTTTATATTTATATTTTTGAATTTCTGATAGGTATTTAATATCTCGGAAATGGTATGGTTGTATTTGTATATTTGGTAGGTGACCGTCCCACTTGTCTCCTCCTTCAGTTTGCCGGACTACTTACCGGAGAACCTGTATAATGATATAATGAAAGGGTCACCCATCACACAAATCATGACCTTGCAGAAAATGAGTGACGAATAGTCAGACATGGCCTTTTACAATTGGAAATTGACTTATGGACTGCCCGGCCAGTTTGTTGATCTTAACGGGTTATTTATTACGCAAACTAGTTTGGGCCAAGAGAATATAACTTATGATGAAATTGGCGTACCTACACAAACGCTGCTTGAGCATCAAAATCTAGAACAGACTAGAAAGCAATCACTTAGAAAGACTTATTCGACGGCAGGTCATCGTGGAGTTTAAATTCCCTGACGGACTTTTTGGCGGGAACTTGCGAAGTGGCTCTTTCAAATACTTAGACATTGGCAGAAATATCCTAAATGGATGATTGCCAGTAACAAAAAAAACCCTGCCACGTTTCTATAGGAGAATATTATATCTGCAAGTACCAAGTGTACCTAAATATATTTATCTAGTTTTCTTAGTACAAGCGCTGTGCTGTTTGGGAATAGGCTATTTAGATCTGTAATGAATTTGAGAACTTCATTCTATTCCAGAATATTGTTGGAGTGGCCTTTTTAGACCATTTGTAGAAGTTACCAGTTCATCCTTTAAAATAAATGGATTTTATTCACCACTAATTTTACTTTGACTACCTATCTGAAAGACCACAATGGTAAAAACATCATATAAACAAAACTTCGCCTTCATTTTATAAAATGACATCCCAAAAAACATGGATCAATGAGCATTAGTGTAGGATCTGTGTCTTCGCTATTCGCAGTCAGTCAACCAATCAGCCGAGACGAGTTTTGGGTATTTGGACGAGTTAAGGCTATGTAAATCTAATAAATTGTCAGTACAATCAACCAGAAATTGGTCGCATTCCTTTACTATAGGTAGGTTCCTACTGTAGAAAAAAATACGATGAAAATGATCATTAGATTATATCAGTAGAACGAAAAAGCGAGCGTATGATGCCCTGAGTGAATGCTAGAATAAACATACTCTTTCAAAACAAAGAAAAGTTTATAATTATGCTTGCGTTAATCTTCAGAAACCATAGACTTGAAAATTTTGTCTGATTACCCGGAAACGCAGAACAAACAAACTAAAGCTAGCTAAAAAAATCGGTATGTTTCGAGGAAAGGCGGGAAATCCATCCATCACTGTCAAACATCCCGCCAAAAAGTCACCGTCAAAAACAAGTTCATAAAAACCTGGAAAATAGGGATATAGGTACTTACCTACTCAATAATTATTCATAAGCGCCTGTGAAGGCCTATTTGGATGAATAAACATTTCATTACACGGTCAGAAACAGGAATTACTAAAGGAGTGAGTAGGAGTGTCCTTCAAAAAGTATTCCAATAGTTGCCATGTGTATTATTTTACCAAAATGCCAGCGTGACAATTAAGGTGTCAGAAGACGTCATAAAACCGGTAAAAAGTTGGTATTTAAGCAGGTTAAATAACAAAAAAAGATTTATTGTTTCTGTAACTGTGTCTGCCTTGATATTCACAATCTAACATCAAGATTTTAAAATCCTTCTCTTAAATCTCAGATTTAAAAAAAAACCATATCAATTAGAACGTGAGGATGATTTGATTGAAATTAACTTTGATTGGGATTTCGGTAACTAGCGATTAGGATGAGGAAATAAGTCACACGTGTTCGGTTCGGTACCTACCATAATAATTGCAAGCGGTAGGTAGGTTAGGTACCTACCTATATTCATTCATAATTCGACAGCCTTGCTTCTACTCCTTGTAATATTTTTAAATACCTACTTACTTTATTTAAAGCAAAGAATCATTGCGATCCATACCTACATTATTTAAAATAAAAGAGAGATTTTAATGTTACCATTACCATGTATTTTTTTATTAGGTAGGTGTACTATTATAACAAAATTTTCCTTTAATTTATGTATTTACAAATAAAATAAAAATATACAAATAGTGACATGATGCTTTATAAATCTCCCATTTGAAAATTACTGGTTATAGTTTGAATATCGTACCCTCAAAATATCCCCTTTGTGATAAAAAACGATGGCCGACTTAAAACCGTTCAATTATACAGACTGAATAAATCTACATTCGATCGCTCGAAAGAGATAGAATGACTATGTAAATATGAATACCTAAAACATGAATGGACATCAGCTGTTTCTAGTTTTGACTTGTTTGTTACATAGATATGTTCACAAAAACCCATTCTCCGTGTAAATGTCCTTCGTTTTGGCTGTCCAATGTACATATGCATACGTAAAGAAACAGATTGCATACATAGTTATGTATTACGATTTACGAGGAAACCGGTCGGCTTGCATTGGACGGTGTCTGCATCAATTCAGTCACCTCGAGACCGAATGTTTAAACTTTCTTACAAAATGATTCACTGCAGTGCGACCGATCGGCTAACTTACATGACTTTCTATCTATCTGAACCTCCATTTGACACTAATAACTTCTAGTTAGCTACTAGAGGTGCGACCTACTTTGCAATACTTAAAATTCGAACATGAGGGTACACTTTGTCCGTTAAATTGACATTTCATATTACCTGATATTCCAGCACAAGCGGTGTCCACAGAAATCGTCCAGTGTACGGTGATACGGTGGCTACAGGCAGGCCGGGATTGGTGCAATTTGATACAAAATCACAACGTTTACACCGAATCGCGTCCTAAGCGTGGCCACCGCAGTGAACGACCGACCGGCCAGCTAACGGGACTGCGCGCCGCGGATGCTGAGCGCCTGAATAGCGGTCTTCGACGGCCGGGCCCGCTTGGATAGGCCGGGACTGGTGCAATATCGCACACTAACCGAATATAGCGCCAGTCACCGCCCAGCCACACGGGCCTCCCGGACAAAGGATGCCGACGATGCCGAGACGGCCGCTCCTGCGCCGCGCCCGATGCGTGTCCTTCGCCACCCGGCGACGCTCCGGTTCCTCCGAACCGCTTCGGTTATCAACTCGGTAAGATTGAACTCACGCATTCGAGCCCAACGGAATGTTACGCGCGAATTTCGCGGAGTGACGCGCACGGGTGTGCGTCTCGCACCACGGCCGGCGACGGAGTGGCGAGGCGCGGGTCGGGGAGACCGACGCAGGCGCAGCTGTCGCGCCGTCTTCCCCTCGCCCCGCGCCCGCCGCTACCCCGCCCCGGCCCTTTATCGTTCTGGGAAGTGGTTCCTGAAGTTCCCGACAGTGTTGTCGATGTTTAAAATTCGCTCGTTGCAAGGGAAAATGTCATTCCAGTGATGAAATATTTTGAAAGTTGTGCACCTTGACACGTTTCGTAAACGCGACGTGTCGGTCGTTATTTGCGTCATATTGGAGCTTTTCGCGTTGTTCGTTTCAAAGTTGATTTAGTCATAGATTATGGCGACCATCTTCGTGAATGAAATAACTGATATTGAGGTAGGTATTCGACTCACACTAACATTATATCATATTGAATGTTGAAAATTATAATATTGCTCACTTTGACCGGTCACTCACACGTCATGTGCTAAGCCACGGCCATTAGTCAATTTATGAGGATTAAGTAAGATTAAAATTATCTTTTTCCCATAACTCTACAAAAAGTAAAACCATTTCTTTCTGACTAGTTTGCAAGCCAAATGAATCAATTAGCATAAAATTATGTACCTACCTATACATTTCATTCAGCTTCGGTGCTGCAAATCTAATATCAATGAAATATTTCGATATTTTTATTTAGTTCTGAATTCTAGAAAAGATTTTGATGATAATGAAAATGCCTTCTTTAGATAAATAAAAATATTTTATTTATTTGCGATAAATGAAGCCCCACGTTGGGGTAATTTTATTCTCTTGTCTAGCAACCCCGTAATATTCGACATTCAAACCGTCCATCCAGGGCCCGCCACTACCTGCGCCTGAGTCGATATCGGCATAGAATACAAAGGAAAATGCTAAAAGATACATCAAAATCTTTACGGTCGCGTAAATTACCACGCGCAACCCACGTGGTAATATTTTTTGATCATGGGACGCGATGACGTCATTGTTTTTGCGTGTCAATGATCAGATGATAATCATGACTCGACTTGTAAGTTCATTGATAAATGAATTAAGTTTTTTCTTAAATATAGGCCTTGATTGAATATAGTTTGTAGCTAGGCGTTTTGTTTGAGTGTTTTTTTATAGTGGTAACTATCTATAATAGGTACTAGTTAGGGGTTAACATTAAGTGCAGCATAGTGCAGATGTTGTAAAGCAGGGCGCATTTTGAACGGATAATTCGTTGAGGCGCAATTTAAAGAACATTATGTGCAGTTAGTTTTTCTTGTAATAAAAATCACAATTCCTTATATTAAGCTAATTCTTATTTTAAATATTATGTGTCAAATCCACTTATTTGTGTTTTGTTTTTTCAGCAAAAGATCGGGTAAGAGTAAATCCAGGTGGCCTAAAAAAAATAAGATGGATCCCGAAATCACGTTGCAGCGGGATTTGAAGACTAGGTAAGCTTTTTCTGAATATGTTTTTTTAAATCAAATAACCGTTTTCACATCCAAAGATGCCGACTGGCAACTAAAAAAAGTTACTTTAAAAGCTGATCAATGATTTGAAATAAATATCTTTTACTTTTCTAAAATAACGAATCAATAACTAATAGGTACAGTTTTTTTTTACAAAATTTTAATTACCTACAAACAAACCGTTTTTAAATAACTAAACGAAATGATTTAGTTTTAAATAATAATACAAGTAAAATCAAGATTAAGTTCTAACAGTTTGAACTCAAACACAACAAGATTTAAAGTGTTAACTAACTCATAAGTATTAGTCGGTATTTATGGGGAGAAGTTTTTTCAACTGGTTACACTGTGGAAATACCCGGGTGCAATCTATGAATGAAAAAAAAAATGGGGGCGGAATGAAACTGCATAGGTGTGACGGTGTATATATCAATTGTGTACCTATTAAATTACGTTTATTTATGTAAAGTACTTTTATTAGATACAAATAATTTTATTAGTTAGGATATTACAAATAGGAAAGTTTAGGTAGATATAAATTCAATTAAACACTAGAATAGAACAGAATAAACTTTAATTTCCTCGGAAAGAGGGTAAAAGGCGGGATACAATATTAGCAGGTCATAAAAAAATTACAGGTAAAAAAAGGATCCAAATGCAACCTATTTAAAAAATAACTCGTAATAATTCTAATACTTAATATTAAAAAAAATAAGTACCTTTGTAACAAAATTACCTTTCATAAAAAAACACCATGTGCAAATAATACAAAAGGCAATGTTTTCTTTAGTATGCAAATTACAAAAGCTTCAATCTATGACAGAAACACTAAGAAATATATTTTTCTACCTTCCCATAGACAAAATACAAAGGGGATCATAATTTTTTGCGAATACAAATATTTCCGAACGAAATTCGCCTGATTTAGAACAAAAGGAAGGAGCACACCTACATCATTCTATTCATCACTTCCCCAAATAAAATATCGACCGTAGCACATTGTGATAAGATTAAAAATTATTTCAAAGAGCGGTAAATGTAAGTTTGGTTGAAGTTTGGCCTCGGCTGGAGTAGCTCATTCCAAGAAACCATAAAACTGTTGATTCCATTGTAATTTTTGTGAACAACTTACAGTACGGATATTGTGAACTATTCTATTCGGGCTGTATTACCAAAAATGCATATTATTGTTTTCAATTAGATAAGAAAAACACCATGCGTTTAAAGTAGGTGAGAAAAACGAAACACTTTCAGAAAGTACAAATGCTATAAACTTGAAATTTGGCAGATAGATTTCTCACAGGAGGAGTAGCTCCTACGCCGAAAAAGTATTTTTGAATATTCGACCCCTAAAGGGTTTGCTCGAGAATCTGGATCTACTGAACCGATTTTAAAATTATTTTACCAATAGAAAGCCACGTTATTTGTAAGTGTCATAAGCTATATTTTTATCCCTGAAAAAGATAAGACCTCATAGGAACGCGGGTGAAACCGCGGGGGACAGCTAGCTTTTAAATACAATCAAACAAGTGACGTGATAGCCTGAAACTTATTTTTAAGACATAATTGAAAGTAACGATTAAAAATACATGTAAGTAATAATATATTTTCAAAGTCAAATCTATTTATTCAGTTTAGGTCCTAGAAGGGCACTTATGAAGGTACACTACAGAAGTTACCACCGGTTCGGAAGTCAGCCTTCAACTGAGAAGTTTTGAGTTTGAGTTTCAACTTTAACCAAAAAGTCAAAGGCAATAAGTCATAGTCAGGCCACAAAAAACCCAAAGCTGTTCTTGTGCTGAAATGACAGTTGAAGTAGAATGTAGGTCTGTCTGTACTCTGTAGGTAGGTTATCGATACAGGATGTTTTGACTATTTATTTACGCGCTGAGTGGACGACCACCATCTACCATGCTCTTAATTGTGCCTACGCTTAAATACCGCGGCAATTTTATATCGAACTAGTTGACCCCCGCGGTTTCACCCGCGTTCCTGAAGCATCTTACCTTTTCCCGGGATAAAAATATTGCCTATGACGCTCACAAATAACGTGGCTTTCTATTGGTAAAATAATTTTCAAAATCGGTTCAGTAGATCCAGAGATTACCCCCTACAACCTCACAAATTCACAAACTTTACCTTTTTATAAAATTAGTATAGATTAAGTATAGAATAGTTGTCCCCCGCGGTTTCAGCTGCGTTCCCGAGGGATCTAATCATTTCCAAAGATACAAAGTATCTTATGTTTTAATACAGGAAATGATCTCCCTGTGTGCCAAGTTTCATCAAAATCCGTTCAGCCGTTTTTGCGTGAAAGAGTAACAAACATCCATACATACAAACTTTCGCGTTTATTAGTAGGATTGGTCCTTTTACGCAGCAAAGAGCCGAGAACATCGGATTTCTGACATATTTCGCAGCGTTTTATCTTTGGTTTTATGCTAAGTGCTATAAGCTAATTTTTATACCGATATGGTGGTTAAAGTAAGCCTAATTTACTTTTAAAATTAATACTTCGACCACAAGGTACCTAACCTAGTAATTTACAACTACACCATTTTAATGCACCAACATGCTTATTGTAGAAGAACAACTAACAGGAGACCAATGAGCTGGTGGTCACCCTAACTGACAGGCTATTGGTGCTATAGGTCATGGGTTCGATTCCCACCCGGACAAACATTTGCGTGCACGTATCTGTTTTTTAGCGTGGGTGTAAATATCTATACATATTAACAAGAACGTATGAATCAGTTATCTGGTTTCCATAGTTTCAGTTCTGCGTAATGATATCAAAAGGCCGTGTATGAAGATGTCTCAGAATATTACTGTTATTATAAAAATGTTTAAAAGCTGCCTAAATAGTAAACAAATGATGTATCGATCGCATTAGTTGTTTACACAGCTGTTACCTTAGCTTATCTATGGAACCAAGAAAGAAAGCTTGGTGACGTTTCGTTCGACATGTTGTCACCATGAAAACATCAAATTGGACTGGTGAAACGCAACGTCTCTGTCCGTAATATTTTTTTCGTTTTTAAGGTTCCGTACCCAACGGGTAAAAACGGGACCCTATAACTAAGACTTCGCTGTCTGTCCGTACTACAAATACTAAAAACAGAATAAAATAAATATTAAATTTTTAAATTTTTAGGGAACCCTTCGTGCGCGAGTCCGACTCGCACTTGGCCAGTTTTTTTTATTCTGGTTAAACTTGTGTTTGACCACAATCTTACCATGGTAAGTGATGATGTGGCCGAAGGTGGTAAGCACACACAACTCTAGATGGTAACTGGCTCCAAAGTGCAGCTGTCGGAACACACAAATGTGCTTGGCGACAGATTTTCAACTTGAGGGTAGTAGCCAGCCAGTCGGGTACTACAAAGTACCCTACCACCGTGCCTATGGTTTTCTCACGATGTTTTCGTTCACCGAAAGCTCAAGCTGCATATTTTTGCACAGTACCTATAGAATTATTGTTAATTATATTTTAATACGCGAAACAGAACGATTCAAACCCAACCGCTTTCAATGATTAAGCTAAGAGCGAATACTCAAGATATTACAAAAAGCTAAACAAAGACAAATACAAAGGTGTGTCAAGAATAATGGTGGCACGACATAATGGTAACGTAGGAGCGGGAATCGAACGCGTGCCCGCGACAGCTGCCGATGCATCTGCCACCCCCGCCTGCGCCGGCGCACCACACACCACCCCACCACCCCACCCGGCGGCCATCGTCCATCTGGGTTACCTACCTGTTGCACTCACCTCACCATGCATTAGTGATTGTTTTAATTTTACTTTATTATGACGTCCTGGCTCCTAAAGTCTTTACGAACACACTCACCTCCCGTTATTTTTAAAATGAGAACTTAATAAATCGACGGTTAAAAGATTATAAGTAAAATTTTGGTCGATGCGTTAATGCTATTCTACTTTTAAAAATCTGCTTAATTCATACTCCACATACTCGAAATTTGAGAGCCAGTTCCCATGTAGGCTTTGTGTGCTTACCACCTTCGGCCACATCATCACTTACCATGGTGAGATTGTGGTCAAACACAAGCTTATCGAGAATAAAAAAAACAATGTCTTTTCCATTTTCACGATAATATGACAGTAAATAAAAAAGTTATGTTAACTTTACTGCAATTTCTAACTTTACAATGGTCTCCTGAAAAAATCTTATCTTTTTTTTGTCTCTTATCTCCTACCCTTTACCTTTCAACCGTCGAAATTGGTAGTTTGTGTGTGATTCAGACTTGCAAGCAACAGTCACTCATAGTTTCAACCCCGAGGATTCACCGGTTATTCCCGAGGAATCTTCGGTTTTTCCGGGATTTCCTACACTATATGACCGCGGTTCGGATTCAAATGCTAATAAATAAAATAATACATGTATTTATAGCAGTGAATGAAAATGAAAACATTTACACATAAAAACAGTTTGCTTTTGCTGAGAAGAGCCGGCAATAAACTCAGTAATTACTATTTTTTAAGTAGTAAAATCAAATTCATAATATCTTTATTAAATAAACTCATTACAAATAGGATTTTTAAATATTTATTTTAAATATTAGAGTTCAGTAGAGACTAAAATATTAATAATAGAGTTTTAACAAATTAAACACATATTTATGTAGGGACGGGGGGTGTAGATCAAACGGATCACGACAATCATTTTCAAAAATGGACCCCAAATTAAACTAATTGGTGATCACTGCTTTATGGTATTCCAGGGTTTGGCCTATTTCATCTTACAGTTGTTCCACTTGATGCATCAACCATGAATTTATGGGTGTCCTAGCTGTACCCCATGTTTCCGAGGAATCTTATCTTTTCCCGCGATAAAAAATATCCTATATTTTATTCCAGGATATAATCCACCTGTGTGCCAAGTTTCATCAAAATCCGTTCATTAGTTTTTGCGTGAACGTAACAAACATTTCACGTTTAATAGCTTATTCCTTTATCAAGATAAACCCTTTCCTGCCCGACTATAAAAATGCAAGATAATATGTTAAAATTTAGACAATAAATCAATAATGTTGCTGTAAGTCCGCGCTGACTATCGACAGCGACAGGTCGGCGCAATCTGCGCTGCTCGGCTCGGCGCGGGCGCAGCTGCGGCGCGACAGCTGCGCTCCGATGAGCTCGCTGTAGTGCGCACCACAGACTACCTATACATTTACTTATACCGACCTATTTAATAGACATACGTATCTCCAGGTGTGAAAATCTGAAGTCAGTCTAAAGTATTTTTTCATGTAAATTAAGGCTGGCGGGTCACATGATGGTAAGTGATTACCGTCGCCTGTAGACATTAGCAATACCAGGGGGACCTTCAATGTGTTTTCTTTTCAATTCATACACCGGTAGTTGCTTGGCGACAGATTTTCAACTTCAGGGTGATAGTCAGCCAGTCGAGTATTCTACGTCTGTCTTTATGTTCGCGATAAACTCAAAAACTACTATACGGATTTTCATTCGGTTTGCTCTCATGGATGGAGTCATTCATGAGGTAAGTTTTGGTGTATAATTCATTAAGGTTTTATGAATATTGGCTGAAATATGGCGGTTTTTGTTGAACATGTCGGAACAGATCATGCCGACTGGGAGCTTTATTGGCGTGCGCCGCGTAAACCAATAGAGTTATACATTCATCCTAATACGACACTACGAGACAAAAAGTTGTCTTATCCTCAGCTACCCGAGTGAAACCGTGGCAGGTTGCTAGTATTAAATAAATCCTCCCTGATTCGAAATTAACTGTACTTCACAATGTATAATTTCTCGGTGGGCCCAAACATCAATCGACATGAAACTACGGACGACATCTGTTCCAAGAATGAGGACATGTCCGTCAAGTCGGATGTCGGACAGTCTTCCGACCGAGGATTTTCATTATGAAAAATAATGCTCAGATAATAATTTGTTTGACCAAAGATTTGTAAGTACCTATTGTTATGTAGAAATCGTCAAATCGATTCATTTTGACATCGTAATCGATACAATTTGACAGTTAAAATCAACAATTGATTTGAATTTATTTTGTTTGTTTTTGAGTTTAAATTCAAAGTAATATCGATAGGGTATAGATTGAAATAGTACATTACGATACGTGTGACCTAAGTAGGCTATTATTGCACGGTTTGAAGTTAGCGCCCGAGCGCAGCGAGGATGCTAAACGCCGTGCAATAATAGACAACTTCGGGCACATGTATCGTATACTATTTTATAGCAAGTGTGACATAAACCCGCACTTTACGCACCCTTCTCCGTGCAGAAATAGGCAACTTAGGACACGGTAAAGCGTGCGTAAAGTGCGGGTTTAGGTCACACTGTGCTATAAACAATATTTGACGGGCCTGTTGGCGTGTTGATTTAATACCCTGACTATTACGCCACAGGTTATGGGTTAGATTCCCACATAGTATTAACATTTCTGTGCATAAACAAAACATGTTTATTTGTTCTGAGTCTAGGCGTAATTATGTAAATAAAAGTGTTTATTATAGAAGCGAACTATTAATTAGCATCCCAGCAAAAGCATTTTCAATATAACAACCATCTAGTATAGGCTGTAGGTAATAAAGTCCATTGCAACACATTTAATAAAAAAAAACATTTGACAACCAATTCGAATATTTTGAACTTCATCGTCAGGTATCAACTACTACTAAAAGACACGTCGCGTGTGGTTTTCCTATACCTACTTATTTCGGTTCAACTTTATCTAGGTAAACTTCAATGTCACTTTTGCCCATATATTCTGACTTTCTTAACACAAAGACGATTCAGTTGAGGCCGAGATGAATCGCAATAAGTTTGTGGTAATGCTTCAAAAACATTGGTTGTTTTTGACACACCTGTAAAACAAATGAATAATTCGATAAAAAATATTTTTTGCGAATAATAGTTGAAGATCTATTTTATTTTTAATTTTCCTGTCACGATATAAAACATCCAATAGTTTTTTTTTAAATAATCCAGAGACAAGTTAACCTCCCAGCGTATAGATACTAATAAAACTCATGAAAAACTAAAGGAATCTCGCATTCTCCCAGCGCTCGCGCTCACGCTCCGAGGAGGCACCGACACCGGCGCGGCGTCGCGGGCGCACGAGTCAACCGTCTCGACCGGTCCCATCCGGGGCGACCGTTACACCGGCCCGCGGCCCGCGGCCCTCGGCCCACGTGCCTACAGTTCACTCCACGATTATGCTGTATAAAACGAGCTTCATTACACATTTAAGTTGTTGATGACTTCGCGAATCCCTATATCATTCGGGTTTCGATAGAACAGTTCATTGTTTGCGAAAACTAAGGTAACTTTTGAAGGTGATTGCGTCTTTACTAGTTTTTACGGTTCCGTCTATAGACATTAGCAATACCAGGGGGCTTGCCAATGTGTTTTCGACCTTTTTACAATGCCTTAAAGGCAACTGGCCTACTGACTACAACAGACTACAAAGTACCCTACCACCGTGCTATGGATTTCCTTCACCGAAAGCTCAAGCTCATTGTAGGATTCGAAGGCACGACCATCGCCACGGTATCTAACGTCACTACCACAGAGAGCAGCTATCATCGCCTCATGAAGTTATAAAGCTATAACTATGAAACATGAATATTAATACTTATCTAAGTACTTATTGCAGGTACGGAACCCTCCTTATAACTGTAGTGTTCCTCCTTGACCGGCGCTCAAGAAAATTATTTTAAAATGCCATCCTGGTAAAACTTAATACACCAGGCTTGCCCTATAGATAGGTACTGAGGTGACCTAAATCGGCTCTCTTAATAAGGAATCAAAGCTTGAGATAAGAGTAGCACGACATGAATACAACGGAACCTGAACCTATGACCCCGCGGAGGTGTCCGCTAAATACAACCCTAAACTGTAAAGCTGGAGTGATCACTTTATCAAGGAGTTTTGTGTATAGTGGGCGTATTTGGGTTGGGGCAAATAGGGCTTTTTACATAATCATTTTATGTAGTTACAGGACAGATAAATGGTTCGTTCAAACATGATAAATTTTCGCAATACATGTGTTTATAATTTTTGTGTGTAATTAAGTCTGAATTTGATCGGAAGAAAGTTCATTTTAGTATATCTTGGCTCAATTAAGTTACACCTGCCCCAAAGGTTTAATTCTACCACGTTTAAAAACGCTCATAATTTTGCAACAAGGTTTCGGTGATGCTACTTTTCTGCTACTACAAAGTTAGTTTTGCACGGTGGTAGGGTACTTTGTAGTACCCGACTGGCTGGCTACCACCCTCAAGTTGAAAATCTGTCGCCAAACACCTATCGGTGTGTTCCGACAGCTGCACTTGAGAGCCAGTTCTTATCTAGGCTTTGTGTGCTTACCATTTTCGGCCACATCATCACTTACCATGGTGAGATTGTGGTCAAACACAAGCCTATCCAGAATAAATAAAAAAAAAAGGTAAATACTTTTTTGTTTTTTACTAATTCCTAACCTTTTACAATGTTTTATTTTTCATATGCAACCATTGCTTGTGCTGTTATAATTTATATACTTACATAGATATTTACACAATCTAAGAACAAACTGAAAAGATCATACACACATATCTTGAGTGGGAATCGTACCCACGACTTGTCGTTTGGTAGTTAGAAATTTATCTCCATCCGGCACACCAAACTCTTCTTGTCTATTAATAAAGTCGAAAGATTTATATGTTTGTAACGAATTAACTCAAAAACTACTGGACCGATTGCTAAATTATCCTTGGGTAACATAAGCTATATTTTTACTATATTTTTACCACGGGAAAAGATAAAATCCCACGGGAACCCGAGTGAAACCGCGGGGTCAGCTAGTATTTGATGAACACCTTTGCCCGCACCTAATTACGGCCCTGTAGAAATTAGATCCTCGACTAAACCAAAGCGCAAAAATTTCAATGCACTTACAGTGGCGGGCGACTGGCGAGCTTATAACAAGTTTTGTTTACAAAATGTAATAACTTAGTCTTAAGTAGAAGCAGTGTAACTTAACTTCTGTTTATAAATAAGTCTATGTGTATAGGTACAGTTTGAATCTGTAATCGGGGTCAGATATCACACGAAAGTGACGACAGTTCCCGGTGCCACAGACTAAAAATATCAGTGAGTTTTACATAGAACATAGAGTTTAACCAAAGACTATAAACTGACTTTTGCCCTCCTAAATCTCGGAGTTTTGACTGCATTCCGAATTTCGAGTGTTTAATAATATGTATTATTAATAGCATATTTAAAGTTGACCAGAAATCTATTATTTCCCATATTTTTTTTACCTTTTTTTCTCTTTTACCGTCACCAAAGATGATTAATTTAAAATCCTAAAGCTACAAACTCCATTAAAATAGAAACTTGATGTATTCTAATCCTATTGAATTGTTGATAAATAATGATATCCACATTTATTAGCAAATGCAATGGCGAATAAATTACCAATAAAGAAATGGAAACTCTATAATTTATTAATACAAAGGTATTTTTTTTTATTTATGTTCCAACGCCTCGAGCAAGGGCTACGTCGACAAAGAGCCAAGGCCCATAGATAAGATACAATATGATATGTTGAATATTTACGACAAATGCCGGTGAAAGTTCCATCTTTGACAATCATTCGGCGTGTGTACTTGCGGCATTCAAAGTTTTTGTAAGGGTTCCGTTATTGCATATTATTTTACTTTTTTCGGGCTAACTGAATAGAGCACAGCCCTAATTATTAGAACTACGAATGTGGAATTTTGTGTAAGGCTTCAATTTATCATGCACTGGTTTCGCACGGGTCGCAAAGACCTTATAAATCACTCCATCCATTGGTAAAAACCGTATGAAAAGCTGTTCAGTAGCTTTTTAGTTTATGACGAACATACAGATAGACAGACGCGGTGTGGGACATTGTTTATAATATAAATCTTTTGAGCTATGACACTCACAAATAACGTGGTTTTCTATTGGTAAAAGAATTTTCGAAATCGGTTCACTACTTCCATAGATTACCCCCTACAACCTCACAAACTTTACCTCTTTATAATTAGATAATTTCCAAAAACCCCACATTTTTGGAAATTGGTATAAAAATCTGTATTTTTTTATGACTTCAGAAAAATTCTAGCCTTTTGGGTTGGAAATAAAGAGTGACCTATTTCAGGTTTTGAAAAATCATTCCCTAAGGGAAGAAATGGCACAATGTTTTAGGGAAATACTTTTGCTCCCGTTAATGTTCATAAAACTTGGGATTTCAATATAACATGTAGGTTAAGCTTATTTCAAAATACAACAGCTTAGGGGAGAAAGGGGTACAAACATTTTATGAGCAATAACATTCTTCTATGATGTATTTACTTTGCTCATTTACACAATGAATAGCACTTTTCAAAATACTCTGAGTGGGTAAAAAGGCATGCTCTATTAAAATTTGTAGAGATTGGGGGTTCCTCTTTCTATAAAGGTGAACTAAGATAGTGGTGATGAATGAAGTGATGCTGACCTCTAATTATTAGATACGCGTGTGTAAACGGTTCAGCATAGTTCATTACTGTAAATTTATTTTACGTGTATTTTCGTTTCGCCACAATTAATTTTTTAGAAGTCTGACAAACAGGCGGGTGGCTCACAAATATTATATAAGTAACAAATATTTTGTTCAAACGTTTTGCAAACGCGACCATATAGTCTCGCATAACAAAGCCATAATTTTTCTTTCAATTTCTCCCGCTCACCAAGTCCCATCAATAACGTTACATCAACCATATTTTCGTTAAAAAAAAACATTAGAATGATGTAACATTTGATTTTAGCGTCGCATCACAATGGAGATCTATGTTGCTCATATTCAAGAAAAATACCTAACACTAACTTGTGTATAAAAAACATCTGAAAATAATCGAAAATAGCGAACACGTTGTAAAATTCGGCATATTTATGATTTTTTTTTACCAATTTAACAACAAAGAGTAGGTCTTATATTTATGACGTCAGTATGTATTTCATACATAACTCCATGTAAACTAAAAAGAAGCTGATTTGATATGTCAGTCATCATCCCTAATGAACACGTCTGGTCTGATTATTCTTTTTTTTTTTTGTTGCTGGCAATCGTCCTTTTAGGATATTTCTGCCAATGTCAAAGTATTTGAAATTAACTTTTTGGCGGGAACGCCACTCTGCAAGTTCCCGCCAAAAAGTCCCTGATTATTCTTAGTCTGTTACCGTAACATTTAGAAATGTAACCATCTATTTAAGTAGGTATGTATTTATTAAGTAGTATATCAGTTTAGTTTCCAAAGTACAAGCTCTTATTACTTTAGGATGGATGTGTGTAAAGAATGCCCCAGGATATTTATTAAAAGACGGTCCGATATTATGAATTTATGAAATGAAAATGTTGTTTTGTATTTATTTTGAGCTAGGTCCTATCGTTTTGTCAAGCGTTAGTCATCTGCGTTCTTTACTCTGTGACCTAATGTCATCCACTCGAACTCCAATTAAAGAGCCTCAAATATAACTGTACAACATTACACAAATACGGTTAATGTAAACATGGTCGTAACCACTGAGGTAATATGTACCACTAGACCATCAATTCTTATGATGAATTAATATTTCATTATTTAAAACAAATGTACAAAATATACAAACTGTAATATAATATACAAAAAAAACTTCTTCGAGGCTGCCGCTGCTGCTGATCGGCAAGGTTCCCAGCAGGCTGGTAGCGTTTCCTCTTTGGATGGCCAGGCTGATGCGTTGGCGGAGAAAGCTCCCCGCCCGCCGGTCACCCGAGGCCTCGATTAGGTAATTAATTTATAAATTTCTTTACATATAGACATTTATACTATTTATTTTAATTGGCAAACCTAATAAATAAATAAATAATTGCAGCAGTGAATTTAGGACCCTGAACAAAATGTGAAATACAAGAGATTTCTGACACTAATGTAATTTTTTCTACTTTTAAATCTTTCACTAGAGACATACTAGTTTTTAAAATTTTTACTCACTTTTCCCTGAGGTAGTTGTAATAATTAGCAATATGCTATTCAATAACACATAACGACCAAAGGGTGACTGCAAATAAGTGACCAGTAGTTCGATTCGTAAAAAAATTCGTGTCACGTTGGTTGTCCGCGGTGAACTCCTAAACGAATGAATCGATTTTAATAAAATTTGCTCCTTGCAGTTGATAGGATTTTTTATCCCGGAAAAAGATAAGATCCCACGGGAACGCGGGTAAACCCGTGGAGGACAGCTATCAATTCCCGTATCACAATGTTGGTCCATGATGAATTCCAAAACTACTAAACCGATCTTGATGAAACTTGGCACACAAATAGATTATATCATGGAATAAGAGATAGGACACATTTTATCCCGGGAAGAGGGGCAGCTAGTAAGATATAAAAATCAGCCCAAACTTCGCAAACGGTATAAAATTATTACAATTTTATATTTAGTTTCAATCCGTTATTCTTGTCAAAAATCACGATACATAAATAGCGGAAATAAAATCGTTGATAAAAGTATTCACTACCTACAAGAACGTTAAATGCTAAAATCGTAAAAATACATATGCAGATAAACAATAGGCATAATAACTGAACAACCTGTGCCAATTATTATCTAGAAAAAACTAACCAAAAACAAGTTTGTTCAGATTGTAAAGAATTCTAGTTTTAAAACGTATTTATAAAAGCCTTCCTCCGCCTTTTTTATTTAAAGCATAAATTTATCACGTGATTTTTCAAATATTTTTTTCAAGTTCGTTCGTTGAGCACAATGAACTCTTTAGGCTTTTTGTTTTTTTTTGGTTATTTTTACTAGGTTATTCTGTTTCTATACCGCCAATAACTTTTGGGACGACCGTCCCATTCGCGAGTGAATGGATGACTACTATAATGATTATCCACTCATAGAATATCATTTTTCAGACAAATTCCCGCATGTATTTAAGACTAGCTGTACTCCGCAGTTTCACCCGCCTTCCCGTGGGATCTTATCTTATCCCGAAATAAAAAAAAAGCCTATGTTAATCTGGAATTAAGTTCGTTACATACATACATCCAGGTATATTCCCGTTGACCACCACCCATTTGACCACCACTGGTGGACATTGCTACAATTTTTTTAAATGCGTTCTCTTGACCACCACTGGGGGACAACGATACAATATTTAATATTTTTCCCATTGGCCACCACTGGTGGACATTGACGCGACTTTATAAAACAATCCCAATGGCCACCACTGGGGGACAGTGACACAGTTTTTTTAAATATCTTCTCTTTGTCAACACGTCATCGTCTCTTTGACAATAGCACGACTTTTAATTGTATGTCTAATAAGCACCACTGTTATTATGATATAATCCAAGACCTATAGCAGGTACTGTACCGGTAAAAGATAGGAAAAGGAGTAAGAAGGAATAAAAAATTTAAGCGTTTTTTTTTAATAGGGATTTATTCAAGAACGTAAATAAGAAGTTTTTCTTATAGTAGTCTGTAAATATCGAAAATAAGCAAACCTTTTCGTACCTACACGCGCGAACGCCGGCGTTCGCTCGGAGATTGACAGGTTAAGGAATGTGAATCTGGCAATATTGACGCGATGTTTTTACAATGTTTTATGTCCCACTAAATTGTCCAAAACCAGTGGTTCTCAAACTTTTTTGGGGACGGAACCCTTTTGGGATGCAAAATACTTGATGGAACCCTACAATAAAACAATAGTTTTTAAAAGTGTATTCTTTATTAATAAGCATAATAAAAGTACAATGTAACAGTTACTAATTATTACTTACTTTACCACATGGCAAGTACAATAATAGAATATATTAAAAAAGAAAAAATCTAACTAATGGGAGGTATGAAACTGTTTTTTATTTTTCATCAATTGGTTGATATTGGAAAATTGGATCCGGTTATGTGACGTGACGATGTGACACATTCCTTAACCTGTCAATCTCCGAGCGAACGCCGGCGTTCGCGCGTGTAGGTACGAAAAGGTTTGCTTATTTTCGATATTTACAGACTACTATAAGAAAAACTTCTTATTTACGTTCTTGAATAAATCCCTATTACAAAAAAACGCTTAAATTTTTTATTCCTTCTTACCCCTTTTCCTATCTTTTACCGGTACAGTACCTGCTATAGGTCTTGGATTATATCATAATAACAGTGGTGCTTATTAGACATACAATTAAAAGTCGTGCTATTGTCAAAGAGACGATGACGTGTTGACAAAGAGAAGATATTTAAAAAAACTGTGTCACTGTCCCCCAGTGGTGGCCATTGGGATTGTTTTATAAAGTCGCGTCAATGTCCACCAGTGGCGGCCAATGGGAAAAATATTAAATATTGTATCGTTGTCCCCCTGTGGTGGTCAAGAGAACGCATTTAAAAAATTTGTAGCAATGTCCACCAGTGGTGGTCAAATGGGTGGTGGTCAACGGGAATATACCAATCTTTCCTCTTTATAATATTAGAAAGAAAAGAAGAAAGATTCTGTCTCTCGAGTACAGTTGTCAGGAATGGCGATAGATTTCCGAAATGACGTTCGAAGTAGCGATTACTGGAATTTTTTTTGTAGGTATTTTAGGGATGACCGTCCCACCCGCTCGCTCTAGGTACATAGATTATAGACACTGCTTTACCGCTTAATTCCTCGTCCATATTAATGAATTACCCTACTGAGAGAGGAAGTGACTTCGGACATCTACTCATTAGCAATTTTCCAGGGAAATTCACCACGTGTTTAGCATTAGAACAAGGATGAATACCTACTGTAATAGTAGGTATATAGAGAAATCGAAAACAGTACAGTCTATTCCATAAACAAAATACCATTTGACATATTTTAAGAATGTCACAGAAATAAAACTCATAATTGCATTATGGTTTTACTAGTCACCCGCGGTTTCACCCGCGCTCACAGTGAATTTTCAGAAATCCTTTCTTAGCCAGAATACCCCTAAGGATAGCATTTACTATCCGAGATTGGTATTTAATATTACTTAATAAAAATAAAAAAAATAAAATCCATTTATTTCAGACAACTAAAATCCATATTATTGTTAGTAAATTACACACCTTACATAACTATGTTAGTAACAAAATAACATTTCTGACATGACATGACATGACATGAGGAGACATCACCGAAACGCACCTTTTAGATGAAGTTCGGCTATCAACTCTATATGCAATAACCCCCAGGACTCTAATAGATGAACCATATTTGTTGTAAAACATTTTTCTTGTAGTACATTCTTAAACGTCATATTGGTCTTCGTATTTCGAATAGACTGTACTAAAAAATCTAGGCCTA
Organism: Ochropacha duplaris; assembly: GCA_951361185.1. Classification (NCBI taxonomy): domain Eukaryota; kingdom Metazoa; phylum Arthropoda; class Insecta; order Lepidoptera; family Drepanidae; genus Ochropacha; species Ochropacha duplaris. The sequence goes on along the minus strand of OX592709.1, from coordinate 1,418,894 downwards.
TGTATTTTTTTAATATAGTAAACTCGATGTTTCGTTTTTTTACCATAAATAAACAATTTAGTGAATAACATTATATTATTTAGTTCACAAATTAAAAGTATTTCCGTTCGATACGAAATAAGCTGGTAGGTATCATAACGGTTATGTGCAATTAAATTAAAAAATATTGACATGAAAGTAGTTAATTCACTATTTTATTATCGATTATTTTTTTAAAGCCCGTTTAAAAACAAAATCTAATAGATAAAAAGTTACAAAGATTATAAGATTGTTCTAGAATTTCTTAAAAGTTATCCTGTTTCTCCCGGAAACTGCGTTCAAAAGAATATAACAGTTCTTTTTATTATCAAAGTAAAAGGTCTGCTTTTATTCTGAGAAGATGGGTGCATTGCAGGTATTAACATATTGTCGGTAAGGAGCTCGACGTTACAATACAAAGGACGCTCCATTGTAAACCGAACTTTTTTAGAATTTTCTACAGATTTTATGATTAACGTTTACGAAATTCAAAAATCTTGTCTATGGGAGACAATGAAGGAGAAAGTATGTAAAGAGTATTTACGCCGCAATAGCCTTATGGCTAGTATCTTGATCGATATTTTTAAGTCTCTAAAACCACAAAATGGTACCTACCTACATTTAATTATTGTAACTCTCAGTGTGGACTCCTGTCTCCCGCTACATATTTAATTGTATTTTTGTTAGTTTCTTTTATTTTTCTGAATGTCATCAATAAGTATGCTGGGAGAGAATAAAATATATATTATTATTTGTTGTTATAGCGGCAACAGAAATACATTATTTGTGAAAATTTCAACTGTCTAGCTATTGCGGTTCTTGAGATACAGCCTGGTGACAGACAGACGGACAGACAGCGAAGTCTTAGTAATAGGGTCCCGTTTTTACCCTTTGGGTACGGAACCCTGAAAGTTTTTAGTTTCAATAAAATAAATAGATGTTTAACTCGGTCATCTACCCTTAGCCAATCGCATAGTCATTGATCAAAGATCTGACACGCGTATACGCAGCTGTAGATATGTATATGTATACATACGTCATACATCCTCACCTCACCGTTACATTTTCAAGTGTCTTGCTTGCACGATTCCGGAACCAATTGGCCGTAGACTAAGTTTTATTTTTTTGTTTTATTTATTTTATGCATTGTATAGTCGATTATACTGCCTCAGAATTACTGGTTGGTAAATTATTTTCGTAACTACCGTATATTGGTAATATGCTCAAGTACACCAACTCTTGGTAGGTGGAGACATTTAATTACAAATGAATAAATAAATATCCTAGGATCCTATATGGCTTCTGATCCCAAACTAAGCAGAGCTTGTTGACAATATTTATACTAGGTACATACTATTTTTCCATTAATGTGATGTTTATTTAAACTAACATTATAAAGAGGAAAGATTTGATTTTTTAAACGACTTCAAAAAAGGAGGACTGTATGTATTTTTTTGGTTTGTTTGTTTGTTACCAATTTTTAAAATTCTTTCACGATTAGAAAGCTACATTATCCCTGAGTAACATAGGTTATATTTTTATCCCGGGAAAAGATAGGATCCCACGGGAACGCGGGTCAGCTAGTTTATTTATATTTATTTATTTATGGTGCCTACTAAATACTGATTGGCTATAAGTTTTCGTGTCCGACTGTATCGATCACACGCTAGTTTCCACAGTAACCTTACGCGTGTAATTCTATTAAATATTTTACCGTGCAAATATAAATACCTGACACCGATTATCTTCCGATTTCTCTAAAGTTCTAAACTACCATTGTGGACCGACAGTTTACATCACATTTACTTTTGACAAGCTTGTGTTTGACCGCAATCTCACCATGGTTAGTGATGATGTGGCCGAAGGTGGTAAGCTCACAAAGTCTAGATGGGAACTCGCTCTCAAGTGCAACTGCCGAAATACATCGATAGGTGCTTGGCGACAGATTTTCAACTTAAGGATAGCCAGGGTAGGAAGGGTAGCCAGTCGGGTACTACAAAGTACCCTACCACCGTGCTATGATTTCCTCACAATGTTTTCCTTCACCGAAAGCTCAAGCTCGTTGTAGGATTCGAACCCACGACCTTCGCCGCGGTATCCGATGTCACTACCACTGAGCTATCAAAGGTTTTTGTTTGTTCGCTATACTAATCTTTGAAATCTAATAACAGTAACGATAAATGCCATAATGAAGATCGCTGGTTCAAATCGTACAATTTACTTAAATTTGAAGGAAAGAAAACATTGTTTGGAAACCACTGCACGGTTAGTATAGTACCCACCAGAATAAGCCACCTACTCATTGAAGAGTTCTGACAACTGCCTCTGTACAAGCCTATAATACGTTTTCAAGCGAGAGTGTGATAGTAAATTTTAATATAATCAAACAATAAAAATTAATTTTCATTGCGGTTGAGACCATGGGTCCGTGGGGGTCTGAAGCTCGTCGTTTCGCAAATATTTTATGTAAAAAATTAATCGAGGCCTCGTGTGACCGGCGGGCAGGGAGCTTTTTCCGCCAACGCATCAGCTTGGCCATCCAAAGAGGAAACGCTGCCAGCCTTCTGGGAACCTTGCCGATCGGCAGCAGCGGCAGCCTCGAACAAGTTTTTTATATATTATAGTTGTACATTTGCTTGTATTTTTTGTACATTTGTTGTAAATAAAATTATCACGTAATATTAAAAAAAAACAAACAATTATGTATGATATACATCGATATAGGTATAGACCTATATCGATGATGATATATTACACATAGGTACATATTGTCATCCTTCATACGAACACACATTCAACTGACATTCTCGTTACGCAAACTAATTGTAAGGTACCTACGTTCTGCTGTACCTACAACACATTCTATACAATGCTGGCAAATCCCGACTGGTCGGTTTTTTGCTCTCAGGTATCGCTTGCGAAGACGAGGTATTATCCGATCCCTCAGTTTGCTCGGCTGATTGTCGCATTCATACGGGGATAAGTGAAAAAGGTACGTTGTTCGTTCAATTCAAAGACGCAGGTGTGCGCTCCATTGAAGTTACACCCCAGCCTCCGTAGTTTCCTATGCGTACAGCTGCCAAGACGATCATTTAAAAACTTATTCGCGTTCGATTGACAGCGGATTAGCGAATATTTTTTTGGAAAAAATATAAATTAGGTTTTTTTTAAAATTAATGTTTATTCATAACCATAGATACAAAGTATTCGTAGAATACATTTTCTTCAGTTTCAATATTCTTATTTAATGTCGACGGGTGCAAAGTAAAAAGAGTCATCTACAAAACAGTAACTTTTTAGGAGAGCACATAATAGGAAAAAATGCTCCCATTTTGTCAATTTTAAACCAAATTTGTTGAAATTTTCATCATTGCTTCATTATTTAATAATATATCCACATATATGTTTAATTTCTTCTAATTATGTTTAATTTACGAGATATTGTAGATGTCTGCATCTACATTGCGCTTAAAAAAATGACAACTGTGTTAACTACCACTTGGTCGTTTCTACGTGGAAATTCCAAAATTTAGATTTAGTACAGTATGATTAGTATATTTAAGTAAATACGAAAAGTTCAACACTTCCTATTATTAAAATTAGTTAATGACCGTTTTACAACTTAAATACACCAAGAATTCAGGACATAATTGCGCAGATGTCTTTTTCTACGTCGTCGATTCGGTGCAGAAAAGAAGAAGGTTAAATGATATATTTACTTAGGAATCATTCATTTATAATCGTTAAAAACGTAAAAAAATTAAATCAATTACTGATAATTTATGAGGTAGGTAATTGCAGGATCTTTGGTTGAGAATTCAACTTATATAAACTTTGTTTGAAAAAATATCAATAAAATTAAATCTAGAAAGTTCTAAGCTTTTTATACTTTAAAACTTAAACCGGCTTAAGATGTTTTGCAGGTTGCAATTTTCTATTTCTGGACTGATGTTGATAACCTGAATTTAATAGTAATTTACGTCTTGTATCAATCCCCTTGTCTTTATTTCTCAATCGCCTTTTCTTTGATCTATCAATACTGAATAGACGTATTTTTCTACCGTTTAACGAGGAAGGCGTAGAACATTCACTTGATGCTTCCGCTTCCGAAGAAGCATCACTGGTTTGGCGTGTAGAAGATTGATAGTTTGAAAGTGACATAGTCGATGGTGTGCTTGAGTTTAGTAAACAGATATTTTGATCTAATTCTGATAATGGACGCGGCGGACTTGAAGTAAATGAATTGTATTCTGAGGGCGTTGTTGTATCCGATAATTTGCTCGGAGAATCTTTATTATCAATATCAACATTTTCAGAATTAATTTGTATCTCAGATTGAGAGTGAACTGGTGTGGCCGACCTAGAGTACACAGAACATCTTGCAAAGTTAACTGATACTCATTTGTCTTCATCGCTGACACATCAAGGTCTTCTATAAGATGTTCAATAACTTCATCGGCCAACACAGCATTTTTCTCGAAAAATCCATCGCTTATGTTCTGTAAGCTTTCATCTTCTTTAACCTGTGAGTTCTTTCTTGGAACAATCGGGGTTTCAGAGTCCGCACCACTTGGTTCTCTAATGGGACAATCGGGACGATGACATTTACTTGAAAATTGGGCGCGAATTTTTAAATTTTGAAAACTGTGCGCAAGTTGACGAGTTGTTTGACAGGTTAATGTCGCGAGTCAACAGATTAAAAGGTCGTTTTGGACTTTCTGAACATGAAACAATAGTAAAAAATAACAATAAGAAAATAAAATTTGATCATAAGTCAATTAATATAGTTAGCGATAAGAATTAACATAGGTAGGTACCCATAAACATAACAAACAATAACAATTTACAAAAGTAAATTGAGACATCTACATCACAATCGCAACGTATAAAAAGCTATATGGCAGATAGCCTTTTATGCGTCGTTTCGTAACAAAAAATATCAATGATAACCTATTTTCATAATTACAACAACTAAATATGATTTAACTTCAAAATAACAATAACATTAAACTTGTATTATAAAAAATACGTACCAGAACTAGTTTCATAGTTGTTATCGATAAGTTGTAATAGTTCTTCTCGGTTCATAATAGCGCATTGTCGTCTCGTTTTGGCCAAATTCACCAATAATTTACGTTTTTCCATGTCTATTGTGTTGAACTCAAACTGTTTACTAATATGATAACACTTTTACACAAACTTTATCACTTAATAAATCAAAACAAACAAGCCCCCCGCGCGTCCCGCGTATAAACGGCCAGCGGTAGTTATCCGCAGCTACATCGTGCAATTTTACAAAACAGGCGTAGTTGTCTTCTTTTACGCGACAAAAGTACCAAAAATAATGTGATATTTGTATTTTTGTTTTTGCTATGTTGTAAAACATGATATTTTAAGTTAGTTTTTACAAAAAACCGAAAATCTCAAAATTGCAGTTGACTTTTTTTACTTTGCACCCGTCGATGTTACAGTTACGTTGGATCACATTCACTGTAAAGTCTAGTTCTCGTCCGTACAAGTCCGGCCAGTGTTAGTGAAATTGGCGGCTATTCCTCTAAAACTTTTCACGGACTTTTTGGAACAACCTGAAAAGTCACGATACACGCTTTCATGTCATTTCACTTTCACAAGCCCACCTAAGAGGCCATATTCCATGCAGACCACTACTCAGTAATTTAATCATATTAAAATAGTTAATTTAGTCTACAAAATAATTCATTCGCCCGCTCACAAACCGCCAGTGTTCCCCGCCCCAAAAATCATATTAAATAACAGTAACAACATTAAATACAAACCAAACACGTGTTAAAATTCAGAGCATTATAAAAGTGCGTCACCTGATATTGGTGACCTTGGCTAGTCGGGCTTCGCTGGGTGTCCTTGGAAACCAAGGGGCTCGCAAAATGAATGCCATGATAATGTATAGCCGTTAAACATGTCCTGGATGAATAGTCCGGAAGCCAGTCTCCCCCTTTTTTAAATTATGCATGTGGAGATGCGAATTTACCATCATTTGACGGTTAAACGACTTTTCTATTTCGCCAATTGTTTGTTATTCGACTGGTCAACGGATGTTTTTCCCCTATTTTTTATGGTTATATAATTGTTAATGTAAATCTGTGAATGAGTGTATTGTTGAACCAATTTATTTAGTTTGTAATACAATACAATGCCACTGTTGATTGTAATTTAACAAGAATTAGTTAATGATTCAAGATTAACAAAAAATATACAATTAACTCTTTCTCGAACAATAAGAGAAGTATTCTGGATTGCCTTGAAAGACGAGCAGGTAGACGGACCACATGATGGTAAGTGGTGATCGCATTGATATTAGATATCAAAGGGTGATCGTCACTTATGCATGGGAAATGGAGCAGGGTTAGCTTTTGACAGATAAAGCGTCATAGGAAACTATCTATATTTCTTCAAGGAATCTTATCTTTTCTGTGTGCCCAGTTTCATCTAAATCCGTGCAATAGTTTTTGGGTGAAAGAGTAACAAACATCGTCAAATTCAACAAACTTTCATAATTAGTAGGTACCTAATAAGAAGTAAGATGCAACTTATCACAAACTAGTTTTTGTCCTCATCTTCTTTATTTATCTATGATATCTTCTCATGATTTAGTTCTACAAAAAGTTATAGGTACTGTTCTTCCTCAAGATTCAACCTCCATACTAAATTTCATCAAAATTCGTACAGCCGTGTAGCCGTAAAAATCAATAAGACAGACGGTAACTTTTAAGTGAACACTGTCGTATCGTTAAAGCAGTTTCCAGACATCCGAGGGTAATGTATAGGTACTTCAAAATGTCATTCTTTAGTCTTATTTCTTAGTTTATTTATCTATTCTAAACTATCAATTAGCTAGCTTAATATTCCGTGAATTTCGTCCACTGCATTCTTCGACTGATAAGCATTTCAGCATAATATGTTGACAATAATTCTGCAACTCGATTTAGGCACTTAGGTTTCAGTTTATGATTCATTTATTATCCCATAGGTACATTACACTGCTTAATATTATTAAAAAACAGAGAGAAATTCGCGATTCAAACGGTGATTATTATGATCAAGTGTACAACACATTGGATATCCTTCTAGAATCGCTTATGACCATAGACGATGGTAGACGCTTTACGTCCGGTGACTCGCCGCCACCGGTCTAGCTCGTCAGACTTTTGAAATAAAAACTTTTGTTTATGCAATGAAAAACGACGGGAAGACGATCTGCCAAAGGGATGGAGAACAGCGCTGGTCCGAAACAAGGGGAGAGAATTAGAGGAGGTCTATGTCACACGTAGACAAGACAACCTGCCTTGATTCCTGATAGTTAGTCTCAATGTTTAAATTCATAAGTTTAATGTATGATCTAAAGTAAAAAAAATGTACAATAAAACAGGTACTGAAGACTTTTTTTAGGGTTCCGTACCCAAAGGGTAAAAACGGGACCCTATTACTAAGACTGCGCTACGTCTGTCCGTCCATCTGTCTGTTACCAGGCTGTATCTCAAGAACCGCGATAGCTAGAAAGGTACACTTCATAGAGTTTTTTCTTTTGCTACTGCTCTTGTTTTCCATCCATCTACATTTCATAATTTGTCACTTAGGTACTTTTAGCAAGAATGTTTTTATTTCGATCACAAACTCATCAAAAAGTTTCAAAGAAAATTGGCTCTGAAGTGCATTAGCCGGTTCACACGAATTGGCGACCACAGGAATTATCGAACGAGTTTTTTTTTTTTAAAATGGTTACATATTACGTAGTTTAGTCTGAGGATAGTAACTCTATCTCTGGAGTGAATAATAAACTTCATCAACATCCAATAATGTACAATTAGAGCAGTTAATTTAACTTGCCAATAGATGGCCCTATTCTACGGTCTTATGCTATTATTTTTCCGCTAAAATCTAGCTGACATAAAATTATTTATTTGTTATCTAATTATAATATATTTAGGTAGGTACCTACTACATTCCATCCATATTTAACGTGTAAAATAATGGCTTGAAAATAGAAAAAAGTGAGGTTGTCCCAATGTAGTTAATTGGGACAACCTCAATTTCATTCAATAAATTTATTAATAATATTGATAGGAATTTGATTCAAGTAAGTAGAGTGTACGATCCAGTTAGTGTATAAATTCATGCAAACACCTATTAAGGAAAAACCCCCATTTCCATTGAGAAATGTCAGTCAAAACATCGCACTGAATAGTCTGTCTATTCAGCCTCAAATAAAACAATTAATGCGTGTTACCACCATTTATTTGAATTTTACTAAAAAAATTGAATAAAAAATATTGTATTTCATCAACATGTTATTTAGTAATGATTAATACAGACGTAGAAAAAGATCTCCCCTACATCGCTGCTATGTTAACAATTATTATTTTATTATCAGCCGCGGCATTGGGTGTCTGCATGTAACGCCGCCCCGTGGGTGCCGTCTGTCTGTCTGTCTGTGTGTGTGTCAGGGACCGGTTGGGTCTATTCGGGTTCATTATGCATATGGGTGGGACGGCGCGTGTGTTGTCAGTCTCACTTGCTGCTCTTAATCTAATCTTCTTCTTCACCGCTCTCGGATTCTGTGGAAACAAAGAACTGTTAGCAAAAAGTATCTTCTATTCAAAAATAACAGCTCAAATATTTATTTTAAAAATTCTACTGAAGCTTTCGTCGTCTGTATCAAAAGAAATGCACGCATTCTTTTACATTTCCTCACAATTCTCGGCCAACATTTAGTCGCCATCAATTATTTACCGTACGGCACGACCATTTACCCGTATTCGACAATAGCATAGACTGTTTCGGTGGGACTAAATTTCAATTTTTTTTATGCAGGATGTAACAAACACAGACAACAGAAAAAGATCTCTCAGGTACCAGAACCTGGAAAACCAAAACCATCAGCCAATAAAAATAGACGTACCCTCCTCAGCGCTCTGCAGCCACTCGACAAACTTCTTCATTTGGTCGAGGAACATCATCTTGCCCTTGGTGGAGTTGGGCTCGCGGTACCACTTGAGTATCACCTCCTCCGAGAGCACGTTCGTCTTGTACAGCATCAGGACCAGCTTGCTGAACGCGCGCATGAAGCTCATGTTCTCGTAACAGTACTCTTGTACCTGGAACGTGGATTCATAATTATTGAATACATCAAAAACTTATTTATTTAAAAAAAAAAAAAAAACGATTTACAGGTGACATCCAAATGGTCACTTCAACCTTGATAAATGCCCTTCTGTAGTCTAAACAATAAAAATCCGAACAAGTAGGGTACGGAGCCCTAAAAAGGCTGCTACTACTCCCAAATAAGTTTCATTTTGTCTACAGTCAGGCCTCCGTCACTCGCGCAATGTAGCGTTTAAGTTTCTCCCGCTATGTAACTCGCCAACAAAATATCGCCTCAAGCGGGACTGAACGCGCATACTACACGTTTCTCATTCGCACTCGCGCGCTGTTCTCAGCGTACGTTTCTTCTTGCAGCGTCTTTTGCAGGCTAATATAACGTAGGTATTTTAGCTTTTGTATTTTAACTATTATTTAAGTGCTAAGCTATGTCAAATTCGTTTTTAAATCCAACATACCTTGGTCAACAGCGCTATTTCAGCCTTCGCAGATTGCGCAAACGCAGCCAGGAGCGGCGTGTAGTGTCGCAGATGCTTCGCCGCCTGTTCCGCCAGCAACTCCTCCTTCTTGTTCCATTCGCCACGGGACATGACGCATTGCCAAATCTGACAACAATATCTTCGTTACAAAATGTACTTTATGACTGTACACTTAAGAGTGCATTTTAGTATAATCAGACTGCCATATCGACAAGGTGTCTCGGCTAGGGCGACGCGAGCGACGGTGAAACCGAAAGACTCGGCTGTACCGAGCTCGCGACGTCACGTCGAGACACTCCGACTCGTCATCGAGTATCATCATGTGAATTACTGGCTTTAAAAGCACTTATGAATAGTCTAGACTGTAATGCTCGGTTCGGAAGGTTGCTTTTGCTGAGAAGAGCCAGCAATTATTCTTTTCAAAAACAACTTACACCTATTACATTTAATCATAATTTATTTATCTAGTCTCACTGATAATATTTACGTGTTAAGGCGGCAAAATAATAATGAATAGAATTTAAATATGACAGACTAAGTAAACAACAAACTCAAGCAGACCAGCCCCCACAAGCAGCACCTGTCCACAATTCATACGGGAAGTCGTAGTGTACGCTGTATTTTATCCATTTTATTTATAATATGTTTACTTAAAGAAAAACATGTCTAGAAACAAGTACAGCTAGATTCAAATTCATAAGTAGGTACTCAAAGTATCGACATTGCAAATCAAAAATATATTTATTAAGTGAACTGATTACAAGTATTTTAAATCGTCACATGTTTGAATCAATATAACAGAAAAAAAAATTTATGCACGGTTCGGAAGGTTGCTTTTGCTGAGAAGAGCCGGCAATAAACTCTACAATTACTCTTTTTTAAAAAGCAACTTAGACTTCAGGCACATTCATTCCAAGTGCCAGAAGAGTTGGCGGTCAGTATACAAATAATTATCAAAATGTATTTCTCGTGTAGCTATGTAATATACTCACAATGGCGACGACCTCATGGTCCGGTATGGAGTGTCTCACGGCCATGTCTCGCAGCTCCTGTATGAGATCTCTCACTGGTTTCTCGTCCGCCAACTCGTCGAGAAGCGCCGCTGTGAGCTCGCGACGTGCTTCCTACAACATTCATTAACAACTTACATTACAGTTCAAATCAAAACAAAACTTATTTATTCAGTTTAGACTCTACCACCAGTTTGGAATACACTGAGAAGAATCCGGCAAGAAACTCAGCAGTTTTAAATCCAGGCGTGAATATCGTATACGAGAAGTTATTGAGGCAACAATATTCTTTTAGCATTACAGGCCTACATACTGTCTATGTATATCAGTTGAATTACTATCAAATTCAATTTAGGGACATTTATTGAATGTAATTTTTATTGCTACCGTTACCACCATTTCCAAATATTCTGTCAGGAGAAGAAACAGCGAAACAAACTCCGGGCACTTTTTAAACGATAATAAAATGCCGCATTTGTGTTAGCATGTCAGCAGGTGGGTAGAGGTGTTGTGGTAGTGTGTGGTCGTATGTGGTAGTGTGTGGTACCTGCGAGGCCTGCGCTCGGTGCAGCCGCAGCAGCTCTGCGAGTCCGCGCGACGCGAACGAGGTCGCCAACACGTCCTCGCTGCGCCGGTTCAGCGGCAGGAACTCGAGCAGTCTGCACACACAAGCAAATAAACGTCATATACATCGGAATTAAACATATATACTAGCTTTCTGCTCCACCATTTAATTCATGACGCTGTATTTTTATAAATAGCTTCAGTGTATAACATTTTAATATATATAATCTTCTGGAAGAAGAATTCTTTTAGTTGCTACCAAAAACTACTAATGGCCTTATTCATAATAAAATCGACGATGTTAAGCAACTGCTCAGCAGATTCTTGATTCAAATATTCTATAGAGAATTTGAATTTAGAATCTGTTAAGCACTTACTAAATACCGTCGATTTTATTATGAATAAGGCCATAAGTGTATGTTTAAATGTAATTATATCAGCTCCATCAGAATCTTCTCCCAGGACATTATTTGAGATCGGGGCATAAGATCTCATGTTAGGATGAATCTAATAGAAATAAATTCTAATTTAGCAGGTACCGAATTTGGTACCATCATGTTAATAAAGACACAAACAAACAAGCCCAAATGCAATATTTTCTGCTTAGAAATCGTATCAGTAGTTACATCTACATTTATGCCAAATGGAAATAAACTGACCAAGATTGGTTGGCACGACAAATGTAGCGTCACTAATGACTTGTCCGCAAACGTACGGCAAGCCAGTACATGACGCGGTTATATACCCTATATCTTGTTATAACGAACTTTATAAACATATTCGCTAATATTAATAGAACAGGGTTTTTGAGGCGATGATAGCTCAGTGGTAGTGACGTCGGATACCGCGGCGAAGGTCGTTGGTTCGAATCCTACAATGAGCTTGAGCTTTCGGTGAAGCAAAACATCGTGAAGAAACCATAGCACGGTGGTAGGGTGTTTGTAGGTGTAGGTTTGTAGTACCCATCTGGCTGGCTACCACCCTCAAGTTGAAAATCTGTCGCCAAGCACCTATCGGTGTGTTCCGACAGCTGCACTTGAGAGCCAGTTCCCATCTAGGCATTGTGTGCTTACCACCTTCGGCCACATCAAGTGAGATTGTGGTCAAACACAAACTTGTCCAGAATAAAAAACATTGAATTTCATGTGATTCTTAGTTTTCTAATTAACTAGGCTACTGACGGGTTATAATTTTATTATTGGCTCGTAAATTTTTAAATATCATTTTGATATCGCAACCTTAAGTTCAGTGCTAAGCGTTATAGCCGTGCTACTCGACTCGTGTGCGAGTGCCTGCCTATGACAATTCATTATACATTTTACTGCTTACACTCACCTAGGCGTCGAGTAGCACTTGTGATTATAAAGATTCGACACTTATACGCGTGTTAAGCACTGTACTAAATTCTTCTGTACGTGCTTGCCACTGAACTCCTAAACGGCTGGACCGATTTTGATATTGTTTTTGTGTGTTTGAGTCCTTTGACGATCTAGATTCAAAATTGGATGGGGTAGGTGGCGCTGCAATCGTTTTTTTTTTCAGGGCACGATAACGTAAATCAAATTCTGTTCAAGTAGCTGGTACCATCTCCACCACTTGAATAAGTACTAGTAAGCGTACCTGCCCTCAAGCTGCCCCCTCTTGAGTGCAGTGACGAGCGAGGTGACCCCGCGCTCCGCCTTCACCGTCGCAAACACCTCCAGCACGAAGTCCAGCGCCAGGTTGTCCTTCAGGATGTGCTCGTTCACCAGGACCAGCAGGACTGATGGTGGAACGCACCCGTTACCTGCACACACATTGCTATTAGGGATAAGGCTAACTATTGTTACTGTTGTTTTTTATTTTGTTTGATATACCAATTAAGAGTTATCTATCCATCTATCTATTAGTTGTAGTGGTGGAAACGTAAACCAGGACTGTATTAATAAGTAGGTCATAGACAATACTTTGATTTACATAAGATATAAAAATGACATCAATACATTTTCAGGATAACATGGTTTGGAGCCCAAAAACACAATAAAAGTATGGGATTAAATGGGCGTATTATTGTTAATTAAATTAAAACCAATCAAAAGCAGTTATTTAATGAAAAATAGTACCAAATAATGAAACCTTCATAAGTCAGGGTCTCAAAACAAACTTATTTAGTAGTAAAATAATAAAATGTAGTGCGGATGATCCGTGGAGGCGAGCTAGCACACATCCACAGTGGATCATCCGCGCGTCACTGTCGCACACTTCGACACCGAACAACACATGTAGCGGCGCCCGGCTCTAATCGTGTGCACATTGCAATCTCTATCTATACGCGTTAAGCAATCCATATGATTCCAAGTGCTACTAGACGCGTAGGTGTGTGTAAAAATAAAATATATAATGCACGCACTCACATACGCGTCGAATAGCACTTGAACGTGTTAATATTTAAAATATTTATTAATTTAATAATGATGAAAGAATTTTGTGTATCGGCCAACTAATTGAAGCCTTTTTCATTCACCAAAAACTCAAGCTCATTTTAGGATTCGAACCCCGGACCTTCGCTAAGATAACTACCATCATCGCCGTAATACCAAGCGATATTAAAATTTATCTAAACAATCATGAATAAGTACCAAGTATTCATAAGCGACTTAAAATTGCCTGCATAGGTTCCAAACTTAAAACTTATCTATTCAGCTTAGGCCCTGGTAAGGCATTTATGAACGTTACAATTGACTCTACCACTGGTTCGGAATACATTTAAACTGAGAAGACTCCAGCAATAATCTCAGCTAAGAGTAAGTACCAAGAATGAGTGAATGATTTATTTAAAAAACACTAGTATATGTACATACCGATCCAAAGTGCAGTCATTCGTGCCAGCTTGATGCGCTGGAGCGGTTCGAATCCCTTCAGGTACACCAATACCTGCATCACACAAACATACTTACATCTCTATTCACTAGTTAATAAAGTCTATATTTCTTTACTGTGGGTTATCGTGTCCGTCTATATTAAGATGCTTTAATCATTGCAAAGAATCATGAAATATCCATTATTTTTTTAGTCCAAAATGTGAGATTCCATGGCCTCTCTTATATTAGGGTCAGAATTCATTTATTAACACGTAGCATACCGTAGAACACTACTCAACATCCTACTAATAATATAAATGTGAAAGTTTGTATGTTTGTTACTCATTCACGCAAAAACGGCTGAACGGAGTTTGATGAAACTCGGGACACAAGTAGATCATATCCTGGAATAAAGTATGGGATACTTTCTATCCTGGAAAAGATAAGATCCCTAGGGAACGCGGTTAAAATGGCGGAGGACAACTAGTCTATACTAATATAATAAAGAGGTAGTTTGTGAGTTTGTAGGGGGTTATCTCTGGATTTGATTTACTGAACCGATTCTGTTTTTTTTTTTACCAATAGAAAGCCACGTTATTTGTGAGTATCATAGGCTATATTTATATTCCGGGATAATAAGATCTATCGGGAACACGGGTAAAATCGCGGGGGACAACTAGTAGATAATCATTATTAATTTTGTAGTGCGGATGATCCGTGGAGGCGAGCACACATCCACAGTGGATCATCCGCGCGTCACTGTCGCACACTTCGACACCGAACAACACATGTAGCGGCGCCCGGCTCTAATCGTGTGCACAATTAAATAAATGTCACCTAATGGCATAGGCCAGTATTAACATTATCCATTCTTAGCGGATACCTACGTCATAACTATCTGCGTGCCAAATTTCAGCACTATCCGTTGAGTGGTTTGAGCTGTGTGTTGATAGATCAGTCAGTAACTATTGCCTTTTTTTATATACAGGATGTCCGGTAATTGTACGACAAACTAAGGGTATATTCTATAATATAACTTATTTTATATTCTGCCTTCCATATACGCCTTATGAAATTGACCACTGATTTCCAAGACTGTTACTACTTAGTTTGGGAGCCAGGAGTTCACAAGGAAGTATTGCTAGCTCAATAAATTTCATTTCATGTCCTAAATATAAATTCACCCCTAAGTGTATGAAATGGGGGTCCAAATTTTGTATGGAGAAACGGGATAGCAGGGGAAACCGCGGGGCGGAAAGCTTTATAACACGGTAATTACCTGTGACTTGTTGTAAAGTGATAGATATAAAAATATTCATACCTTTTTCATTTCTTCTTCAAACATCTTCTCCAAATATTTGTAACGGCGCATCAGCTTCACGAACACCTGTGGACAACTTTCTACTATTACACACTAGCGTACTATTTAAACTTAACAATTATACAATACAATGTATTCAGTGATAATTGAACGAGAAAGGGTTTCTCAACATTTGCGTTCAGGACTCTAGCCATGTTTTTCATCATTTTAAAATACTATATAAAAACTATGCAGGATTCATTTTTATAAAATGTACAGAGTAAAGATCCAACTGCCTTTTACATGTAGGTATGTAAACCTCCGAAATATTTTTGATGTAAACTATTTATTTTTTAATTTAGAAATAATAATAATTAATAATAGTGACTTCAAATAACATATTTTGTTTGTAGGAGAAACTGGTATCCAAGCTAGGCCGGAGACTGTGTTAAGGATAACCAGACGCGATTTTGGATAATATATAAACATACCTGTTCAAAGTTACGCATGGTGTCCATATCTTCGTTGGCAGAAAAGATACAGGTATTGGTCTTCGGGGATTCCCCGTCCATCGACACCGAGCCGCCGGGGACTGTGGACATAAACAACCATTAACTTTTGTTCTATATTCACTAAGCCTTGTTTGTATACAAGTATTAATCAGATATAATGAACGAACGAAAAGTGTTTTTCGACATAATTGTTCGGGACTCTAGCCAGTTGTTTCATCATTTAAAAACAAGTCGGTAAACATTTATTAGTGTATTGAGGTAACTTCTAGGTTTTGTCTGCTTACCACTTTCTACAACAATTTGTGACCACATACATCATTTAAGGCGATTCAGAGGTAGTGACTTCGGATACCGCGGCGAAGGTCGTAGGTTCGAATCCTACAATGAGCTTGAGCTTTCGGTGAAGGAAAACATCGTGAGGAAACCACAGCACGGTGGTAGGGTACTTTATAGTACTCGACTGGCTGACCACCCTCAAGTTGAAATTCTGTGGCCAAACCTGTTAGTGTGTTCCGACAGCTGCATTTGAGAGCCAGTTCCCATCTAAGCTTTGTGTGCATACCACCTTCGGCCACATCATCACTTACCATGGTGAGATTGCGGTCAAACACAAGCTTATCCAGAAGTAAAAAAAAAACTTCCCACTGTCGACCACAATTTGACGTATTTTAGCAAACCACAACCTAGTCAATATTGAGTTTCTAAATAAAAAAATATACTTACGCAGAAGCCCCCCAGCAATGAGCACGTCGAATATAACCTCCCCATAGCGCCTGTAGTCTAGCTTGGAGCCGGCCGCGTCTAGGAACTTGTAGGCGGCGTCCAGGTCACCGCCGGCGCGCTCCAACCCTTGCACCAGCGCGTCGCGGAACCCGTTGGGGTCGTACTTCTCTTTCTCATCTGATCAATAAGGTAACTTTAGTAAGCATTGCAATCTAAATCTAGTTGTGGTCACAAGAATAGGGTAGTGTAAAAACAAATTCTAATTAGTTCGTCCTTATCCAAAAATATTGGACACATATTTTTTGCTTTATCAAATCAATTAAAATATACAAAGTCGCATCAAAGTATAGGAGTGGGGCTTGTGACGTCACTTTTGAAGTCAAATTTGCATTACGGCGTGATGTCACGCGAAATTTAAACGCACTATATCCTCGTCATTTTTGTTTACGGAACAAAATAAAAAATACGTGTCCAATATTTTTTGTTAATCTACCTATCCTACTTCATGATCTGAGATGATTTTATTTTTTTTATGTCACAAGTGACAACGAGGCAGGCGGGTCACCTGATGGTAAGTGACAATCGTCGCCTATAGACATTGGCAATACCAGGGGGTTGCTAATGTGTTGTACACCTTATTACAATGCCTAAAAGGCGAACTGGCTCTCAAGTGCAATTGCCGGAACACACCAACAGGTGCTTGACGACAGATTTTCAACTCGACAGATCTTATTATAATAAATGTGAAAGTTGTTAGAATGTGATGTTTACACTTTCACGCTAATACTACTAAATGGATTTTGATGAACCTTGGCTCACATGTAGATCATATCATGGAATAAAACATAGGATACTTTTTTTCCCGGAAAAGATAAGATATCTCGGGAACGCCAGGGACAGCTAGTGTTACATATTTCACGGTTAAATAGACAATATTCTATTAGTTACACATAATATATTTTCATAAATAGATATCGATAGATTGATTATTATATGCAAAGCTATCAGAGACAAGATAGTATTCATTCAAACAATTTTACTTGTAACAATAGCAATAATAAAAGCAGAATTATTGGTGTGAACTGTGAATATCAACTAGACGATTTATCAACTTTAAGTTGAAAATCTGTCGCCAAGCACCTATCGGTGTGTTCCGACAGCTGCACTTGAGAGCCAGTTCCCATCTAGGCTTTGTGTGCTTACCACCTTCGGCCACATCATCACTTAACATGGTGAGATTGGGGTCAAACACAAGCTTATCCTAAAGTAAAGTAACAAGAATCGATAGTGTACCTATACTAATATACGTTAGGAAATCGAAGACGTAATGAAATCAAAAAATCGCCTATACATTGGCAATCGTGGTGCCAAAAATTTTGAGAATTCATAAACGAGGAATCATTCCAAAACAATCGTAACGCCTCCAAGGCCAATTCGTCAGTCTTGTGACACGGAATAGATACACACGTCACTAAAATGTGCGTCATTAGACAATCACTGTACTGTATGCGACATTTAATGTACCTTCGCTATAGACATGGATTTCTTAATAACTTTTAGGGGTCTAAAACTGCCTTTCGACTTTGAAATAGTCACTTATAGTAACATAAAAGAAATTGATAAAACGTCCCACTAATATTATAAATGCGAAAGTTTTTATGTTTGGTTGAAATGAAATTGTTTATTCATCCAAATAGGCCTTCACAGGCACTTATGAATAGTCAGACTCTAAATGCTCGGTTCGGAAGGTTGTTTTTGCTGAGAAGAGCCGGCAATAAACTAAGCAATTACTCTTTTCAAAAACAACTTACACCTATTACATTCAATAATTATTATTTATCTACACTATCTATCTGTCTCACTGACAATATTTGCGTGTTATGGCGGCAAAAATAGTAATCTATAGAATTTAATCATGACTGACTTAATAAACAACAAACTCGCACAGACCAGCCCCCACAAGCAGCACCTGTTCACAAGTATGACGCGTGTGGCAGCCATCGCCCTCCTCGCACATTTTATAGGGAAGTGAGCGACACGCCACACGTTGGTTGTTACTACTTCACGCAAAAAAAACAACTGAAAGAATTTTGATACAACTTGGCACACTAGTCGATCATATTCTGTATTAAAACATAGGATAATTTCTTTTCCGGAAATGATAAGATCCCTCGAAACAGCGGTAGAAACAGCAAACTATTATAACTCAACTTGCTTATAGTCAAAGTCAAAACCATTTATTCAGTTTAGGCCCTAGAAGGGCACTTATGAAGGTCGAATTACAGAAGTTACCACCGGTTCGGAAGTCAAGACAACTGAGAAGAACCGGCAAAAAACTCAGCTAAGTTACATTTTTTAAATATTTTGGCTTTTTTTTTTCAAATGTTTTACTATTTTATTCTTAAAGTAATACATAAAAAACTTGAGAGGTGTCAAGGGACATCCGGATGGAACGAAGTTATATAAGTCGAGAGAGTATATATATATATATAAAAAAATATCTGGCTTGCTTTCTATAAGAGAGAGAGAGAGAGAGAGAGAGAGAGAGAGAGAGAGAGAAAGAGAGAGAGAGAGAGAGAGAGAGAGAGAGAGAGAGAGAGAGAGAGAAACATGCGCACGCCGCACAGCTTACAATGTGACACTGACACTAAAAGTGTCGTGTCAATTTTTCGTAAGATTTTTTTCCGTCTAGCCTAATATAGGTATACTAGATTCTATTGTTTCCAGGGACATCTGTGCCTATTATAGCCAACGGGTTACATAAATGTAGGTACATTAGAAGGCGAGAACATTCGAACTGCAGATAAATTGCTACTATTTCAATTCAGTCTTCGAAATTAGCGAATCTATATCAAGGTACCGCAAAATCAATAATCAAGTATGCCAGTCTTGTCTGGTCTCTGGGCTAACACGAGCAATGCCTATCATATTATTTAGAAGTAGCACGCAAAATATAGGTAGGTAAATACTGATTACATTATGTGAATGTTAACACAAAACAATGTTAATTTTATGACGCTTTTGTCCCACTTCGGCGTACGTACTGAAGGAAAATAAAAGCGATTGTTATTATTGGACGTTCAATCAATTATTACAGTAACTGTGTTTAACTCAAGAAAACGATGTTTTACGGGTGACAGAGTAATTCGCAAATTACTTATGGCCTCATAAAAGCAGGATTCTTAATTCAAATTTTCTATAGAGAATTTGAATTAAGAATATGCTAAGCACTTGCTAATTACCATCGATATTTCTATGAAAAAAAAAAAAAAAAAAAAAAACAGTCGAATTGAGAACCTCCTCCTCCTTTTTTGAAGTCGGTAAAAAGGCCATAAAAGAGGGTAAAACTAGATTTCTCATAATTTTTTTTGATAATGTTGTGAATATTTGCATTTTAATTGATAACGTCCATTTTAAAGTTTGTATACTGATTTTAGGAAGATTTTAAATACGTGGTGCGGCCAGACTATATCTCCACTTGTACACGCGGCCTCCATCTTTATAAACTTCAAACTTGTCTATGGAATTATTAATTAATTTATGAAAAACAATCTGTCGCGAGGCAACATTAGCAGACATCTATCTAAAATTTAGATACATTGAAAATTTAACGTCTCAGACATTGCTTGTTGAAAAATTTAATTACTACTTGTAACTTCACCATGGTATATCGAAGCCAACATAGCCACACCTGCCGGAAACCGGTAGTTACTATGCTACAGATGTTGACCTTGAGGGTAGTATCCAGTCAAACAGGTACTACAAAGAAAAACCTGCCAATGAGCCCTTGAATAATATCATGTAATAATAATGTAATAACATCTCGGAAAATGGGTTGGTACCATCTGACGGACAACTCTACCACAGCGCGCGCTCATTGGTCAATAAAAGTTGAGGCTGTATGGCCTTAAACCCTTTGCCTGCACTACATAAAGGATATAAAACACATCCGTCCCTATCTGACAACCCCTTGCTGTCACAAGTGTCACATATTTACGTCCATTTTCATGAAATCACTCCCACAGATTGACACATCGAAACAGTTACACATTTTCAAGGCTGATAGCTCAGTGGTAGTGACGTCAGATACCGCGGCGAAGGTGGTGGGTTCGAACCCTACAATGAGCTTGAGCTTTCGGTGAAGGAAAACATTGTGAGGAAACCATAGCACGGTGGTAGGGTACTTTGTAGTACCCGACTGGCTGGCTACCACTCTCAAAATGAAAATCTGTAGCCAAGCACCTATCGGTATGTTCCGATAGCTGCACTTGAGAGCCAGATCCCATCTAGGCTTTGTGTACTTACCACCTTCGGCCACATCATCACTTACCATGGTGAGATTGTGGTCAAACACAAGCTTATCCAGAATAAAAAAATAAAAAAACATCGAAGCACAAAATCTAGAATACGCATACAGGTTGACAATCATTTCACTTCCCAGTAAATAAGCGATAGATAACAAGTGACAAGATTAAGCATGTTATTTGCTGAACATAGTTTCCTATCTTATTTGTGTTAAGAAGAATAAATATCTATTAACTAATGTGAAGAATGTAGCTTGGGCAGAGGTTCCACCCTACTATTGTTAACTTCAGCTGCCGGAGTTAGAATGCCGAGCTACGGCTCTGCTATCCATTCGCTAAAACGCTCCCCCTTCCGCGGCCATCTTTCCTTCTTTTTTCATCACTACTTTATGGAATACTTTTAATGACGGTGTTGCCATTTTTGAATACGATAAACATAAAAATCATGACATTTGCTAGTTAGAACTACCGACGACTGCAGGTTTCGCCCGGTATAAAGAGAAGTCCTTTGCAAGGACAGTCGGGGACAATTTATCAAGTCTTATATTGGTATTTTAGTATTAGATGAAAAAGAAACCTAGGAATCAAATATATGTACTTAAATTATCTAGGTACCTATAATAATATATTACATTGTGCAACTTTCACAAGCCATACAAGCAATTTCTTTCCTCGGTCCATACCGAAATCAAAAGAGAACAGCGTAATGAATTTAGTTAGAGTTAGACAAACTGGACAAAGTTTTCCTGATAGTATTTTTAAGAGGTAATATTGCGCTATTTTTCCTGTTTACTTGAAGTTTAGCGTATTATGAGGAATGCATATTTTAACTTTAAAGTAGGCTGGTTCGTAAAAATAGGATTTAATATTAAATTGCAACGTGAAATGTGGCGAAATCTCCTCGAAAGTTGGCGGGGTCTACCGTGAGGGTATGGCAGCATATGAAGTAACATTTTTCATTTCCTTCTTCTAGCCCTCTAAAATACATTAATTATAATTTGTTGATTTAGTCAGACATAATTCATTCATATAACTAGACTAATTGACTGACCTTGTAGTGAATATACAGTTTTAGTTAATTTAGTATGAATAAAATGTATTGCCGACGGGCCAGTTGGAGTGGTTGGTTAACACACTACCTATCACGCCGCAGGTCGTGGGTTCGATTCCCATCCAGGACATACATTTGTGTGCATGAACATGTCTGTTTGTCCTGAGTCTGGGTGTAATTATCTATTTAAGTATTTATTTACAAAAAACAATAGTGTATGTAGTATATCAGTCATCTGGTTTCCATAGCACAAGTTCTGCTTAGTCGGGGATCAGATAGCCGTAAAGAAAATGTAAACATGTTTAAACTTGGTTGAATGTTAGGATTTTTTTGGCAAATAGATTATGTCTCTTCAAATTGTCTGTTTTTATGTTAGAAGATAAATAAGCAGGAAGGTTACTTCATGGTAAGTGAGGAATGTCCCTTGATATTAGTAAACCAAGAAGGATATCAATACTTAGAAGGCAAGCTCTAACTTCCAACTATCAGAATACACTAGCAGTGCTCGGGGACAGATATTCAACTTGGAGGGGTTAACCAGCCTGTCAAGTACTACATAGATGAGAGACTGTGCTGGCAGGTTCCCTCAAGATATTTGTCAACGCTATGCATGTTATTTGTCCTAACAGCATTCTAAAACTTATTCACCCAAAGTTCTCTGCCAATTGAACAAGATTATAGAATTTATTTTATTTATTCAATTTTAGGGAGACTTAAGCTTTACAGTTTATAAACTTAAGTATGTGACAGAGAAGTCATTAAGTAGTCTCCACTGATAAACATTTAATATAGAAGAGATACAATACGACAATTTAGAATAGTTACTGGACTCACTAAAATAAAGTAGTAATAATAATCAATGCAATTTAGCATACATATTTTAATAAATAACAATGCAAACCACCCAATAATTTACCCTTTGGCTCGCAGATAGGATAGTCTATTCAAAAGTATGAACAAATAATTTAATTCCAGGAATTTAATCAAAGTTAATAAACTCACAGCTATAAATTAAGATGTAATGGTTTTCAATCATTGAGATTCCTCATTGAATAATTGTTATTGGATTGGATTCTCCTAATATTGACTCAGGGTTGAAAATTTACAACCGAGTTTAATTTACAAAAACTTCAGGAAATAAGGACTAAATATTTTAATTTAGATAACTTTTAATAATATTTAGATAACAGTAATACTATAACTTATACCTTATTCGAAGTAGGTATATATTTCTATATTTATGAATTAATCACAAGAATATTTATTTTGAATACCTATCTACTTGAAAATAAACAAAGGTAGGTATTATAATACTAATGTAGGTACTTCTATTCTTTGACAATATGAAATGAAGGATACATCTGCTCTGACGACATTAAAACCAGGAGTTGATCCACTCTTATGATGGGACTTTTGACGATTATAATTATTATTGATTCATGTCAAATAAAAAGGATGGTAGTTCTTTGAAGGTAAGAGACAATGACAAGCTAAGTACATTGCACGTGACCTACTTAACTTTAATGAGAGACAGTTACGAAGCGACATGTTGTCATGTTTGCGTCACGGCCAAGGCTAATTACTATATAAATTAATAAATCTCACCTCTCTTCCTGGTCTTGATCCGTTGACCCGATAATACTGGTTTTTCTACCTTCTGACTCATACAATATATTGCTGAAATAAATAAAACACGTGGCAATTAGTGTTCAATGCTTAGGTGTCCGTTATAATAAGGTCATCGGCCGCGCTGAGCCACGCAATCCGAAGCCGCGAGCCCTTCGCCCTATCGTTATGGCGTCGCCTCACGCGGTCTACTTACTGCAAATGTGCTCGAGCCGCAGAAAACGACGATGAAATGGAATTTTACGCGATTTGATAAACAGATCACCTGGGAATGACTCAGCAAGCCCCACAAAAGTAAGATTGCAATTAACACCAGCTCTTATCGCGAACGCAACATCGATGCGCAATTTATAGTAATATATGTGTGCACTGATACTTACGTAGTGACAGGTTATGTAGGAGCCTTTTACTCCTTTTGCGAGTTCTCTAGGACTGCGCAGCGCCTGTTCAGAAAAGAAAGAAACGCTGCGACGATCTCCTCTATTCCCTAGTGCTAGAGTAGAGACAACGTGTATGGAGTTGCCGGATGTCCGGTTAAGTCACGACTATTGATTCAAATCTGCATGTACTAATTTTGGCCAGATATTTATTTCAAGGAATAATTCTCCAATATTTTTAAATAATCCTTCTATAAACAAATACTTTTATGCAATTATCAATAAGAAGGTAAGTAATAAAGCGAAGATTAGACAGAAAGAATTGGAAAAGTTATGCAATGTTTATTTTTATATTTGGTTTTTTGTCACAATCTAAGCGTCAATAAAAAATAAAAATATTTTATATGCCGACACAACAAATTTGAGAAATTTTGTATCACTTAATAAAAAAACACAATATGAATGGAAAGTATTTGACTATAAATGGCAGAGAAACAAAACACCATAGACATTTACTTTTTAAAAATTGCACAAAGCAATTTTTTTTATATTGTTTATTCATGACCATAGATACAAAGTCCTTCAGTCGCATACATTTTCTTCAGTTTTAATTCTTACGTTACAAGAGTCACGTTCTAGTCCTCGTCCGGTCCTACAAGTCAGGTCAGGTTTTAGTGAAATTTGCGGACGTTCCACTAAAACTTTTCACGGAGTTTTTGGGACAACCTGAAAGGTCACGATACACGCTTTCATTTTATTGGGATGTGCGCGCTTTGATTATTAAAACCAGATTATACGTGACTAAAACACAAAAGAAGAAAATCAAAACCAAGATTTAAACTGAAGAAAAACGTCTGAAACTACCTGAAAAACTTTGTATTTGCCTTGGCCATGAATAAAATTATTAAACAAAAATCACTGACAGATTCCATTGACAAAAATACTATATTGTACCTGTGACAGTTTTTCGTTTTGTTTGAGGTTATTACAGAAGTTACAGTATATTATTTTATTATTGTGACGCTATAAAATGCAATTAAAATAAAGGAAATAAAAAATCTTAACGGCTGTTAATTGTAGAGTGAATGTCACTCTTTTAATATGGCAAATTCAATATTAACCAAGGTATAATGTTAAATTTTCTACTTTTATTATCATTTACAAAATCGTTTATGACTGAATATTTTCTCCACCAAAATATTGAAATAAGTTCTCATCAATAACATGAATTATCGTGTATCTCAAAACAATTAAATTGAGCGGTTCCTCCAGGTTTTCAGGCTGCAATAATTATTTTGATATTATATACAAGGTCTTCAACCTCTTCATGTATCTGTCTCTCTATTAAAGGGTGCCTTACGCCTAGCACCAGCAATCTTCACGCAGCAGTCCCGCACAACCACATCAAAGCACTGGATCCCTAAATTCAAGAAAGAGCGAGCTCAAAAGTTCTTAAAAGTTGAACTGCCTGAGTTAGATGAAGACTTTGGTGCAATGACCCCAGAGAAAGTAAGGCAGAAAATGAAAGAGAGGGGTGTTTTAGCACCCAGACCATGGTTAGAACGACCCTTCTATATTTCTTCAACAGGTAATGGATAGTATTCCGTCAAATTTAGGTTTAAATAATGTTTTATTATTACATTATTATTAACTGGTTGGTTCTGAAGGTGTATGATCCATCCCACTTAAACAATAAAATAACAATTTAATCAAAAATTTCACAAGCCAACTTGTTAATGTTTTTTTTGTGAAATGTGAAGTAGGACCTACTAAATACTTTCTATTACATCTTAATAATTTCTTTTTTTCATGAGTAATTCTTCTTCTTTCTCTTGTCATTATCCCACGCTAGGTGAACATAAGTAATTAATATTCAATAATCAAATAATAAATCAGTGTTACATTGATTTGATTCAGGTGGAGTATTTGAGCCTTATGTACCACCCGAGGGTGACGGAAAAGCTTCCCTAGCATCTCCAACTCGTGCCAAACAAGCTGTTCAGCAACTAGAGAAGAAATCAAAGTCAATGATGGCAATACGTAAAATAAAATCTTATGATGAAGAGTTTGATTCCAAGGAGTTTGTTGGGAAAGCACAGGATATCTACATAAAAGCTCATGAGAGTTTGGCCAACGATGATAAAACATCACTGAGGTTGTATGTTTCTGAGAAGGCATACCCTGAGTTCAGGCACAATAGTAGGATGAAGACTATTCGATGGAAATTTCTGGAGTCCTTAGAGCCTCCGAGAGTAGTTCATGCACGGTGTACTGATGTTGTCAGTAAGGAGAACATTTTTGGACAGGTATTTATTTAACTCCTGCATTTTTTATGTGTATATTGAGAATTTTTTATATCTGACATACATTTGGGCAGGTTACATGTGACTGCTGTCACCTATATACGTTTATTTATAATCTATACCAGGCATTGCCAATGTGTTGGCAAACTTTTTTACAATGCATTGATGGCAACGGCTCTCAAATACAACTGCCATGGTGTTAGAGTAGTACAAAGTACCCTAACACCATGCTATGGTTATGTTTTATTGTTTTAGATTATTCTGGTATTATAATGATAAGCTATAAATTAATAATATATTTCAGATAACAGTCCGTTTCCACTCACGTCAGCAGTTATCCGTCTACGACAGATTCGGTCGCCTACTCCACGGTAGCGAAATCTTAGCCAAAGATGTATTAGAGTACATAGTCTTCGAAAAACACCTGTCAAATCTCTATGGGACGTGGCGAATCCATGACAAAATAATACCAGATTGGACACCCCCCAAAGAGCCTTCAAAACTTACAAGGGTTATGCCGGATCCAGAACCTGAACCAGTGGCTTTGCCCGAACCGGAGAAAGAAACTGCGGCGATTACTGATAAGTGATGGATAGATTTGTAAATAAATGTAGGTGTTAGTTTAAATTATTTTCATGTTTTATTTTCTTACTAGCTGTTCCGCGCGGTTTCACCCGCGTTCCCGAGGGATTTTATCTTTTCCCGGGATAAAAAGTAGCCTATGTGCTATTCCAGACTATAATCTATGTCCATGCCAAATTTCATCCAGATCCATTCAGACGTTCTGGCGTAAATGAGTAACAAACATCCAAACTGTCCCATTTATGATATTAGTAAGATTCTGAAGTCATTTCAGAAAAACTTCAGTTTACCTCGTTATAAATTACTGCTATACTGCCGCCATGATCAAGCGACAGGTTTACTGAAAATGGTAAAGGACAGTCATTTACCTTAATTGCCAATTCATATGGCACGGACTATAGATCAAAAGTCGATTTGTAGCGGACACCTACTAGGACACTATCAGGAAGGAATCTACCTGCCGAATTTATAGTTTCTAGCATTAGTACTTTTTGAGATTTCGTGATATATATTTTTTTTATACCACTAGGTGGCAAACAAGTTTACGGCCCACCTGATGGTAAGTGGTAACCGTAGCCTATGGACGCTTGCAACACCAGAGGCGTCACGAGCGCGTAGCCGACCTTGCATAAACCTTTTTACTCCTCTTTTGAAGAACCCCATGCTGTAGTCTCTAGGGAAAACAGCGAGTGGTATTTCACTCTGTCCCCCGTTTTAACCGCTTAATATCTTATACCAGGACATAATCTATTGGTGTGCCAAGTTTCATCAATATCAGTTTTAATAGTTCATCGCGGACCAACATCGCGACACAGGAATTTAAAATATTAAGATTTCGACTTCCATTTTGCTTTCCAATACATAAATAAATTCTACTAAAAACTCTACTGGGCATTGTAAAAGATCGGTAACACATTGGCTGGCTATCATCTTGGGCTTGATAATGTCCATAGGTGATGATGTAAGACCCTAGATCAAATAAAACCCAAAAATACAATACAATCTTTTATTGCAATAATCTTTACTCTCAGAGCATAATCACTCGATTTTATTAAAATAAATTAATATTGACTATTTCTTACAAACTTACTTACTTTACGTACCACGTTAGTTTACTAATAAACGCATTAGTGCTTCTCAAATTCATATGTATATCTTTTTGTAACAAACAATACTGATTGGTAAAGTTAATTTTAAGTCGGAACAAAATTACACTTTACACAAATATAAATAAATCATGTTTTTCGACAGATATGTAACACAGTAACAATAAGATGTGAAAACAAATAATTATTTCAATATAGTAATTCTATAAAATCTGAATCAAAATTTATTACCCGCTATCATAACATACTCAAAATTATTCACAACAGATTTCTTTAGGGCCTGTTATATATATATATTTTTTTATTTACTATTATAACTCTAGAATTTTAATTTTATTATAAACTTTCAAGAAATAGATCTAGTGAATTCTAAACAACAATGTCGTTACAAGATATTTGACTTACAAGTAAACAAGGCGTTGCGGTTAGTACAGTCTTATTTCTATTGGAAGGCACCATCATTTTAGTTAAAACTTACATCAATAATATTTACAGGAAACTGGTTTATTACAATCAACAAACGTCTCACTACTATACATGTACAGGAATGATTTTAATGTTAAAATCATGGCAGATATTTGTACATAATTATAGACATTTTAACTTAATTATTTGTGCAGATTTTTTAGGTTATTCGAAAATATTGTGCCAATCATATACTGTTTATTTTAAACAGGTCTTTATTTAAAGCTTTTGTCCTATTAAGCATATTGCCTTTAAAAAATATTAATAATAGTTTAATAATGTTTATGGGACACGACCAACATTTTTATTATGCACTAGCGCCCGCGGTTTTACCCGCGTTCCCGAGGGATCATATCCTTTCCCGGGATAAAAAGTATCCTATGCGCTATTCCAGAAAATGATCTACCTGTGTGCCAAGTTTCATCAAAATCCGTTCAGCCGTTTAGCGTGAAAGAGTAACAAAAATCCATCCCAACTTTCACATTTATAATATTAGTAGGATGACAAACGGTGGAGATTGGATCGTACGGCACTTGTAATAAAGACTAAATTTCATTGTTCACTAATCGTACAATAATAACTTTATATCCATTCTATACTAGGTACTCATATCATACGACGGTAGGTGTCGGCCTGTGGGAGGGTTTAGGGGGGAGAGGTGGGGGTGTGCGGGGCGTGGAGGGGGCAGGGGAAGGCGAGGGGGACGCGGGGGGTATACTGTGCAGTCGCTGGCGTTGCGTCTCGCGGAGATTCTCAAGGAAATCTGTAAGAGATAATAAAGTTGGTTATTAATTGAATATAGGTAAGTAACTTTTTTTTAAAGCTGGCAATCGTTTAGGACATTTCTGCCAGGACTTTTTGTCGGGTTCTTGCGAAGTGACGTTGCGTTTTTGTTTTATTTTCATTAAATTGTTTTATTGTATAAATATCGGTGACGTTTTGTCCAATGAAGATCAATCTTAAGTGCACAAGTGATGTGAAATGTAAACGTGTATCGTGACTTTTCAGATTGTCCCAAAAAGTCTCGGGAATCGAATCCACGACCTGTGGCGTTGGGTAGTAAAAGAAAAGTGTAATCACCGGGCGGGTGATGATGCAACGGAGGGCCGGGACGTAACGCGGCGCGCACTCGACCCGTCGCCCCTGTTGCCCCCGTCCCGAGTCCTGCCCCGGCCCCTCTATCACTCATGGAGCTGGAGCTCTGCCCTCGACTTGAACTGCTTTTAATACTGCCACACTGAAAATAACATTATTATTATTAGATTTCATAACAGATTTTATTATGAACTAGGTAGCTGTTTCCCGGGGTTTCACCCGCGTTCCCGTGGGATCTTAACTTTTCCCTATGTTCATCAGGGATAATGTAGCTTTCTAATGGTGAAATAATTTTTCAAATCGGTCCAGAATTTCCAGAGCCTATTCAATGCAAACAAACAATCAAATCTTTCCTCTTTATTATATTAGTATAGACTAGAAATTTCATGTTAAACTCAAAAGTCATTTATTCAGTTTAGGCCCTGATTATGAACGTTAGCATTGGGATGATGCCCGTATTCAAGAAAAAGCAACCCGGCATGCGGTTCACCTGATGGTAAGTGAATACCGTCGCCTAGACATTTGCAATACCAGCGGGATTGCCAATGTGTTGTACACCTTATTACAATGCTTTAAAGGCAACTGGTTCTCAAGTGCAACTGCCGGAACACACCAACAGGTGCTTGGCGACAGATTGTCAACTTGAGGGTAGTAGTCAGCCAGTCGAGTACTCCAAAGTACCCTACCACCATGCAATGGTTTCCTCACAATGTTTTCCTTCACCAAAAGCATTGTAGGATTTAAATCCACGACCTTCGCGGAATACAAGCTTTTGCTTGCTCCTAGTATTAATACTATGACCTAAATCAATAGCAATAAGACTCATTTTACCTGTTCGTCGGCATCCCGCAGCTCCTCGTGCAGCAGGTCGCTCAGCGAGTCTCCGTCCTCGTCTCTTTCCCGAGTGTGTTCGGGTCCACTTCGGTACTCCCCGTTTTCTGTCACCTCTACTATCTGTAGACGAGCGCCGTCCAATTCCTGTTCACAATTAATTGTCTAGATTTTAGAACATGTGTAGATAACACTATTATCTTTATTTGTTTTAGGTAAATCCTTTCATATGATAATTTTGTGTTTTTTTATTATTTTCTACCGATCAAAATCCTCCGTGACACTGGCAGAAATGTGAAGTGAAGTCTAAACCATTTATTCAGTTTAGTTAGGCCCTAGAAGGGCACTTATGAAGGTCGAATTACAGAAGTTACCACCGGTTCGGAAGTCAGCCTTCAAAGGAGAAGAACCGGCAAGAAACCCAGCAAGGTTACATTTTTTAAATATAGTTGGACCATCTGACTATATTGTTTTTTTTTTCAAATGTTTAACAATTTTATTCTTAACGAATATAAAAATGCATGAAGTAAGAATTGGCGATGTTTTGTTGAAAAAAAAAACGTGTTAGAATGAGTGTTACAGTGACCTGCATCAGTGTATCAGGATGCACGACCTGTCCAGCGCGCAGCACGACCCGGGGGGGGTGGTGCGGCTGGGGTGGCTGGTGCGGCTGGTGGGGGTGGTGTGGCGTGGTGCCGTACCGCTGCAGCACGGGCCGCAGCACGTGTCGCAGGCGGCGCGCGGCCCGGCATCGAACCGCCACCACACGCCCGCACACCTCCATGCGCACCACAGCCACTGACTCCACTATGATCTCGCGACCCCCCACTATTGTCGACGGCGATTGGATGTCGATTTTTGTTGACTCGTTCTGTGGAGCAAAATTAAATCATTAAATACTAGCTTCCGCGCGGTTTCTTATCTTATCCCGGGATAAAATATAGCCGATGTTAATTTGGAATAATGTAGCATTCAAATGATGAAAGAATTTTTTAAATCGGTCCAGTACTTTTTGAGCCAATTCGTTACAAACATACTTACATACAAATCTTTCCTCTTTATAATATTCTCTAGGAGAATGTGTATTCTTATGAAGGTTTTTTTGAAAATTCAACCCCTAAAGGGATGTGGATAAACCTGTATAATGGATGATAAATTCCTAATCTGTATGTTCAAGTTTTTTTTTATGTAAATATGAAATTTTCAGTTGATATCAGTACTAACCACATTCCATGATTAAATTTGTATCCAAATTAAAATATATTGAATATTTCAGAAAAGATTTTCAACTTGAGAGTACCACCAAAGCCAGCTAGACGAGTACCACCAAACTCTCTACCACCCCATCTTTCCCTTCACCAAAAGCTTAGGCTCGTTGAAGGATTCGAACCTTTCATTCAACACCAGCTACCATCGCATTACCAACACAATCAAACCACTCAGTGGTCTTTAAGGCATTGTAATAAGGTGTACAACACATTGGCAATCCCTCTGGCATTACTAATGTATATAGGTGACTGTAGTCACTTACCATCAGATAACCCACCTGCGCCGTTGTCACTTGTGGAATTAAACCAAACTCAATATAAAACATCTCCTCACCGGTCCCCCATCCTTGAACATGACATCATATGTGGTGCACAGGATGTTCCTCCTCTGCAGCAGCCGGTCTACCAGCCTCGCCACGGTGAGGGTCGCCTCCACGCCCACCACCGACGTGGCTCCGTCGGGCAACACCACGCGGCACAGGGAACACTGGCCGGCCGTTGACTGACTCGACTTTACTACCTGCAAGGAGACATGCAGAGTTATTATCACGTAGGATTTCCCAAAATTCACCTGGTACACGACATAACGGTTTTTGCTTACGTAACGATTTCTGCCAGTTCACTCATTCATTCCAAAAACAATAATGTTCTATGATCTAGCTCAGGGGTCGGCTAACTTTTTAGACAAAGAGCCAGATTCCAGAAAAATATCGACTTCTCGGAGGCTCAAAGAGACGCAGTTTTCTGTTTTAGGTTTTTCACTGTATTCCAAATTTTAATAGGACTGTAGTAAAATGTAGTAAACTGTGTTTGGGTTCGAAATAAAGACAATTATTTCGCTCGCGGTATTTAAGTAATATTTGAACTCGTATGCACCCAAAAATGAATTTGAGGGGAACTTGAAGAGACCGCAAGAGACCCTTCAAAGAGCCGCATGCGGCTCGCGAGCCGCGGTTTGCCGACCCCTGATCTAGCTAAACTAATATTATAAAGAGGTAAAGGACTTTTTGGCGGGAACTTGCAGAGTGACGTTGCGTTTTCGTTTTATTTTCATTAAATTCGTGTATTTTGAGTTTTATTGAATAACTTCGGTGGTGTTTTATCCAATAATGATCAATCTAAGTGCACAAGTGAAGTCAAATGAAATGAAAGCGTGTATCGTGACTTTCCAGGTTGTCCCAAAAAGTCCGTGAATGTTTTAGTGGAACAACCGCCAATTTCACTAAAGCTTGACTGGACACGTATGGACGAGGACTGGACATTACAGTGAGTTTGAGAATGTGACTATAACATAAAAGAAGAAATTAAAACTGAAGAATATGTATGCGATTGAAAGACTTTGTATTGACTAAAAGTACTAAAACTTATGTAAAAATAAAAACTTGAGAGGTGTCAAGGGACACCCGGATTGAACGAAGTTATATAAGTCGAGAGAGTATATATATAATAAAAAAAAACATTTCTATATATATATATATATGTATATAAATAAAAATGAAAGTATCTGGCTTGCTTTCTATAAGAGAGAGAGAGAGAGAGAGAGAGAAACATGCGCACGCCGCACAGCTCAATAAACATACATAGTGACATAAAAAGTGTCGTAAGATTTTTTTCCGTCTAGCCCCCTTTCACAACGCGCGATAAGGAACTTGTGACAAATAGACCAAGACCATTTCAAATACTTTGACATTGGCAGAAATATCCTAATAGGATGATTGCCAGCAACAAAAAAAGAAAAAAAAAGGGGTAATGTTTGTAAGTTTGGATGTCAGAGGTGATCTCTGAAACTACTGATCCATTTTTTAATTGACTAGGAAGAAGCTACATTATCACCTAGTGTTAAAACTTACTTTTCTTATCTACTTTTATAAATAAGGTGATGCAGATCCGTTAGTGCAGTGTCGAGCAATATTTACTTAGCAGAGACAATAGTTTGTTGATTTAAAGGCACGGGTAATGCATGTGCATGTAGCAGAGTGCAAAATCATCGTGTTTATTATATTTTGTTTTAGATAGGCTTACTGTATTTATTGATGTCCCCCGCGGTTTCACCCGCGTTTCCGAGGGATCTTATCTTTTCCCGGGATAAAAAAGGGTCTATGTCCTTCTTAAAGGTCCGATCTACCACAGTTTAAGTGTGAAAAGATAACAGACAGACAGATAGAGTTACTTTCGTATTTATAGTATTAAGTATGGATGGTAAGCATTATGCATAAGTGTTCCAAAGATTTAAGATGCGGGTTGAATATTTTGAAATAGCTTATTTTTCTTCTCTTCTCTCGTGGGGTCTTATTTTTTCCCGGTATAAAAGTATCCCATGTTTTATTCCACGATATGATCTACACGTGTGCCACGTTTAATTAAATCCGTTCTAATGCGATGATAGCTCAGTGGTAATCCAGAATTAAAAAAAAAAGGTTTAGCGTGAAAGAGTAACAAACATCCTAACAAACTTTCACAAACGAGTCAAACAGATCTGCCTTTAATTCATGTTTTCTAGTTAAATTTCCACCCAGCCCATTATGATTAATAAAACAAATTAAACAGATAAAGTATAATTATACATAGCGCAGAAATAGTAACACGTTAACAATTAAATATTAGCACAGAGCAGTGGCAGTGGTGTGTGCGTTATCATAATTTTCACACTAAATACATAGATATGTGTTATATTATTCGATTATTAAGACCAATATGAGCAAATCTAATGTGAAGCCATGTTATGAAATCAATTTGGGGTTAAAAAAAATACCAATTTTCCGCCCCGCAGTTTCACCCGCGTTCCAGAGGGATCTTATCTTTTCCCGGAAAAAAATTATAACCTATATGACATACATGAGGTATAAGTTGCTTTTTAAAAAATAGTAATTGCTGAGTTTATTGCCGACTCTTCTCAGCAAAAGCAACCTTCCGAATCGTCCGTTAGAATTTTTAATAAATCAGACATGTGACGATTAAAAATACTTGTAATAATTAAATAAAGATATTTAGAATTTATTTATGAAATGAGAATGATGAATTAGAATGTTATTTTTAGGGTTCCGTACCTAAGAGGGTAAAAACGGGACCTTATTACAAAGACGTCCGTCTGTCTGTCACCAGGCTGTATCTCAAGAACCGAGATAGCTAACCAGTTGAAATTTTCACAGATGATGTATTTCTGTTGCCGCTATAACAAAAAGTTCTAAAAACAGAATAAAATAAATATTTAAGGGGGAGCCCCACTGCCCCATACAACAAACGTGACTTTTTTGCCATTTTTACGTAACCCTTCGTGCGCGAGTCCGACTCGCACTTGGCCGGTTTTTTAGTAATACGTATATGAAAGATAAAAATGGTAAGTGTGGGTTATCCTTAGAAGATAGATTATTATACTAGCGGAGTTTTCTATGGACCTTTTTAAGATTAAATTTTGTCAATAATAGTCCTGGTGTGCAAGTGGAGTACTCACATCAGTGACAGCAGGTGGTGTGGGTTCGTTTTGGTTGTTTCGTTCCCTGGACGCGGCGCGTAGTTTCCACGGGAGGAGAGACGCGCCTCCACTCCTGCGACGCTCTGACGCGTTACTTGCAGATTTCTTTAGCTGTTGGTTAAAGTTAAGGTTATTCTTTGATTTATTAATGGTCAATATCAAGGAGGCTTTTACCCGCGTTTCAGAGGGAAGAAAATAAAGTATAGTACATGTTATTTGCAGATAATGTAACTTTCTAGAGGTGAAAGAATATTTAAAATCGGTTAAGTATTTTTTGAGTTCATCATACAAAAATCTTATATTTAAAAACGACTTCTAATTTTTTTTGTAAATACGGCAGTTTTTTTTTTATACTACAAGTGACAACGAAGCTGATGGGTCACCTGATGGTAAGTATCTACCGTCGCCTATAGACATTAGCAATACCAAGGGGATTGCCAATGTGTTGTACACCTTATAACAATGCCTTAAAGGAAACTGGCTCTCAAGTGCAACTGGCGGAACACACCAACAGGTGGTTAGCGACAGATTTTCAACTTGAGGGTGGTAGCCAGCCAGTCGAGTACTACAAAGTACCCTACCACCGTGCTATGGTTTCCTCACGATGTTTTCTTTCACCGGAAGCTCAAGCCCATTGTATGATTCGGATCCACGACCTTCACCGCGGTATTCGACGTCACTACCACTGAGCTATCATCGCCTTATTTAGCAGTTTTTTTTAACTCTTTGATAAGCTTATGTTTGACTCTCCCATGGTGAGTGATGACGTGGCAGGTGATAAGCACACAAAGCTTATATGGAAATTGGCTCTCAAATGCAGCCGTCGGAACACACATTTTAAGTACGGGCAGTTAAATTTTAAGGCGATGATAGCTCAGATACCGCGGCGAAGGTGGTGGGTTCGAATCCTTACAATGAGCTTGAGCTTTCGGTGAAGGAAAACATCGTGAGGAAACCACAGCACGGTGGTAGGGTACATTGTAGTACTCGACTGGCTGGCTACCACCCTCAAGTTGAAAATCTGCCGCCAAGCACCTGTTGGTGTGTTCCGGCAATTGCACTTGAGAGCCAGTTCGCCTTTAAGGCATTGTAATAAGGTGTACAACACATTAGCAATCCCCTGGTATTGCCAATGTCTATAGGCGACGGTTGTCACTTACCATCAGGTGACCCGCCTGCCTCGTTGTCACTTGAGACATAAAAAAAAATATTAATAAGAAACTCAGATCATTTAAAATACCTATCTTCAGAGTGCAATTGTACCTTAGAATTGTCACTATCAACACTGTTTTGACTATCTCTAGGTGCGTAAGGCGGCGGCAGACCGCGCAGATCGGCGCGTGCGCACTCCGCGTGTACTCCGGACCTTAAAAAACGAGGGTAGCTGTCGAATTTCATCACGTTGAAGATCTGCTTCTGCGCCTGAAACAATTCATGATGTGGGTTTGCTACATGATCTTTATTGCTAAACGTTTTATTAATTACTAGTTGTACCCCGCGGTTTCACCCGCGTTCTCGAAGATCCCCTTATACAAAGTATCCTATGTTTTATTCCAGGATGTGATCTACCTGTGTGCAAAGTTTCATCCAAATCCGTACAACCGTTTTTGCGTGATTGTGTAATAAATATCCAAACATACCTTTCACATTTATGTGATTAGTAGGATTAGCAGGATTAGCTTGATTTGTATCTTACACCAGCATTTTGATTAAATTGAAAATATTCACCGTTATAAATGGAGTTGTCTTGAGGAGGCCTATGTTAAAGGTTAACCTACTAAACCGCCCGCAGATGTCAGCGAAATAAAGTACCTATTGCAGTTTTTTTGCCATTAGATTGACAAACAGGCAGACATTTGCAATACCATGGGGACTGCCGATGTGTAGCCGACCTTGAAGAGCTCTTTTTACGTCCTTTTTGAAGGACTCCATATCATAGCGCTGTGTGAATACCGTAATGGGGAGCTCATTCCACATCCTAATGGTCCGCAGAAGGAACGTCCGGCTGAATCGGTCGGTGGACGATCGAGTTATCTGCTTTCCATAACAGAAGCTCTGCTTTCCATAGCAGAAGCTCTACTTTCCATAGCAGAAGCTCTGCTTAGTTTGGGATTAGATATAAATGTCCTAGTATGTACTGATATGGAGCTGCAGATGTGTACCTGTTGGAACAGGTCGTGCGGCGGCGGGTCGCGGTACATGTTGAGTGCGGCGGCTCGACGCGCGGACGCGTCCACGTTGACGGGCTCGGAGGCGCCCTCGGCGAGGTGACGCTGCCATATCTCCGAGGCGACCGTGCTGCGCTTGACGGCATCCTCTATCGACCTGTACTGCTCGCACGACCACCAGAACCTATCAGAAACATCAAAGTCAAAGTCAAAACCATTTTTGGATAATATGTGTTTGTCCGCAATCTCTTTTTTTAAATTCTGGATAAGCTTGTGTTTTGACCGCAATCTCACCATGGTAAGTGATGATGTGGCCAAAGGTGGTAAGCACACAAAGCCTAGATGGGAACTGGCTCTCAAGTGCATCTGTCAGAACACACCGATAGGTGCTTGGCGACAGATTTTCAACTTGAGGGTGGTAGCCAGCCAGTCGGGTACTACAAAGTACCCTACCACCGTACTATGGTTTCCTCACGATGTTTTCCTTCACCGAAAGCTCAAGCTCATTGTAGGATTCGAACCCACGACCTTCGCCGCGGTATCCGACGTCACTTACCACTGAGCTATCATCGCCTTAAAAAATCTACCTAAATATCTGTGATGATACTGATGATGCCTCTTCATCACTAGCAGAAGTAACCATCAATTTCATCAACCAGAGAGTTATCCCAAACACTCAGCTCAAAGGGTAGTACCTGATGTTCTCAGCGGCGAACTCCTTAGCGAGGAAGTGTGCGAAGGCAGCAGCTCCGGCAGGGTCAGCCAGCAACTGTTCGAGCCCCAGCGACCAGCGCGCCACGCTGGACCCGCTACTAGGGCTCGCAGACACTGGAGCTGAACCCTCGCTCATTTGCTGTTGAATACACCATGGATTACAACAGCTGGAGTGGCACCGATGGTAACCGAAGGATGAAAAGAAATCCGGTGGATTGACGATTGTTTTCAAGTAGTTCGTTGTGGAGTTTTGATCTGCCCCGCGGTTTCACTTGTGTTCTCAAAATAATAAAGTCCATGATTCTCGATGATAATGCTTTCTATAGGTGACATAATTTTTGAATCGGTTAGGTATGTATTTTTGGCTATTACAAACACACAATAAAATCTTTTCTCTTGATAATATTAGTCTTTATAATATCTAAAAAAAACGTAAAAGAATTATTACATTTTGATGTAATACAATGAATTGTGTATTTCAATTATGTATTTCATAATCAATTGTTGTTCGCTAAACGCTTGTATTATGTATATACTTTAATCACAAATGACATAATATGATTCACATTTTACAGGGGTTCGTTCCCCTTCCATAGTATAGAGTACTTTTCATCTCCCAATGAAATATCGACACAGTAAATAATTCACAGGATTTTGTTCACAATGGACCCAAGACCTTTCTTATATCCTATTATTTTATTAGAAACTAGCTGTTCCCCGCGGTTTCACCCGCGTTACCGTAAGATCTTATCTTATCCCGGGATAAAAATAGCCTATGACACTCACAAATAACGTGGCTTTCTATTTGTAAAATAATTTTCAAAATCGGTCCAGTCGATCCAGAGATTTACCCCCTACAACCTCACACACTCACAAACTTTACCTCCTCATAATATTAGTTTTTTTTTTATGTCACAAGTGACAACGATGCAGGCGGGTCACCTGATGGTAAGTGACAACCGTCGCCTATAGACATTGGCAATACCAGGGGATTGCTAATGTGTTGTACACCTTATTACAATGCCTTAAAGGCGAAGTAGCTCTCAAGTGCAATTGCCGGAACACACCAACAGGTGCTTGGCGACAGCAATAGATGATTAGACAAGTAAGGTACCTTATTATACATGTTGCGATGATCGTGGTGGCGGTAGGAGCTACCACCCCCACTGCCGGTCGTCCAGCGGCGGAACGGCGACGACTGCTCGCTCTATTGACAAAACATAACAATACATTAAATCATTATCATCATAGAATATAAATAGCTAGAAGAGACAGTGTTCAATGCCATCAGACATACAAGATATGTTCCTATTTCGTTGTATTATAGGTTTAATAGGGATCTGCCTTGTAGCTGAGCATGGGGCTTAGAATAGCAGCTACGGTGCTCCCCTGTCGTAAAAGGACTCTAAACGGGGACCTTCGGGGTCGTGGGCAATCGGGGTGGGGGCCCCGAGCGCCCGAAAGCGGCCCCGAGGAGGACGATGGGTCGTCGTGGTTACGACCCATCGTGTGATAGCAGAGCGAGGGTGCTGGGGGGAGGTATCACACCTCCCCCGGGACGGGCTATCTCAGCACCGCGCGTGGAGGGGGTTGAGTATGAGTTCTGTAGAACCCGATCTCTACAGCGCAGATGGTGACCACCGTGGGGTTTTAGCCAGTAAGAGTCTGGCATAACCCGGTCGCTGCCCCCCTTGAGCGATCGGGTATCCTATGAGGATTTCCCCACGTTAAAAAAAATAAATTTTTTAAGTATTTTTAGATGTTTTAAGGCGATGATAGCTCAGTGGTAAGTGACGTCGAATACCGCGGCGAAGGTCGTGTTTTCGAAGCGTACAAGCTTGAGCTTTCGGTGAAGGAAAACATCGTGAGGAAACCATAGCACGGTGGTAGGGTACTTTATAGTACTCGACTACCCTCATAAAAATCTATCGCCAAGCACCTGTCGGTGTGTTCCGGCAGTTGCACTTGAGAGCCAGTATTGTAATAAGGTGTACAACACATTGGCAATACCAGCGGGATTGCTAATGTCTATAGGCGACGGTATTCAGAGCTCAGTTCGAATACTCTTAGCGTTTATACAAATTAGTTTTTAATGTGAACGTAATAATTTATTATTTATTTAGTGTAATTAAAACACGATTTAAATATAGATTAATTGTTGTTATAAACAACATTCCTATTTATATTACATTGTAATTAACTAATCGTGGACTACTTCATTTATTTGGATTGTGTGATTAGAGTTGAATTGCAATACAATTTATTGTATGTAAATGGGGACGCGCGTCCCTTTGCGAGCCAATCGGCTAATTACTAGTCCCCCGCGTTCTCGAGGATCTTATCTTTTCCATGTGGATTTCATATCATTCCAGGATTTGATCTACCTGTGTGTTAAGTTTCATCTAAATTCGTACAACCGTTTTTGGGTGATTGTGTAATAAATATATATAACATACCTTTCACATTTACAACAAACCTATCTAAACTGATGCTAGCGGATGTCGGCGAAATAAAGTATCTTTTTTTTATTTTTTTATCCTCGGTCATTTGTTTACACACGGCTATCTGATCCCAAACTAAGCAGAGCTTGTAATATGGAAACCAGATGACTGATATACTACATATACTACTTTTGTTGTTGTAAATACATACTTAAATAGATAATTACACCCAGACTCAGGACAAACAGACATGTTCATGCACACAAATGTGTGTCCTGGATGGGAATCGAACCCACGACCTGCGGCGTCGCCAACCGGCCCGTCAAATATCAATATCAGTTATCTGGTTTCCATAAATTATGCAATAAATACTTAGTACCTACCTACCTACCGATTATTGACTATTCGCGGATGACTTTAAATATATTTGCTACATCTCTAAAGAATAAGTAATAATTTTTAGAAATTGCAACGGAAGCATTTGAATAATTTCACTATTGAAATTACATGAGATTCTTATCACAACAATAAAATGCTGCCGGCGGCGTGTGAAGTGAACATTTTATATTATAAAGTGTCTAATTTAAATTTAAATGCAACGTACGTTGAAAATACGGAGAATAAAATGGACTATATAATTTATGGTAAAATAAAATGTTATCTATGCCACATTCAGATTTATGGTCTCAGTTTCATTTGAATATGGAAGCAAAATCCTTGCCAAAGACTACATGGATTTTTACAGTGACTCATGAAAAAAGGAAAATCATAGATAGAATGCTAATTTTAGTTCTTAGTGAGTTATATTTGTTTAGTTTGATACGGAGTTTCTTTACTAATGACGGAAACAGGCATTTGATGGACAGTTTATTTGTAAAGGGAAAACCCCTACAGTAAAGTTCTGTAGTATTTCTTATAGGAATATTCTGTGTAACTAATTATGTGGCAAAAAGTTTTTGTTGATATAGAAACTTCTTGAAATTTTAAACGTCAAGTTTGACAGCCTACTTTCATCAAAAGAGACAAACGTAGCGAGATAAAGAGAGATAGCCTGTTGTCAAATTCTTTTAAATAAAGGAGTTTGGTATATTTTCTGCTGCATTAGATTTTTTTTAAAAGCGTTTGGGATTAAACAATGCGGTGCTATAGGTATTTATATGATATCAAGCATATGAACAATGCATTTGTTTACATAATATATTTATTGAAATAACAGGTTTTCACAAGTTACAATAAATAAAAGCTGCAAACTTAATCATCATTGATGTATTAGATTTGGTTATGGGTACTGGGAAATGATAGCCGGACTAATGGGCGTAACCATTTAATATAGTTTTTATTATAAATGAGCAAGAGGAACAACGAGGCTGGTCTGTGACCATCGACAAGAGAGAGAGACGGGGTTCACACGAACACCATAGATTACTGGCGTGGACAGTGTTGCTATATGTAATATCTTCCCTTTTTTGAAAAGTAAGTACGACTTTTATTTAATTTAATTTAGAGTCTAAAATTGCTAGTATCCAGGCCAAGAATCTTTACAATCTTTAATTTCTGAACGCATTACATGTGTCAAATTGACATTTTGTATTTTGACGTTGACAATAGACTTTGACAGAAACATAACCTTATATTATGCAGTACATATTTAGCATTGTAATTAAAATTACGTAATTTAGCTTATTAAACTTAAATTAATGAAGGTAACGTGCTGGCATTTTAATCAATCGGCCAGAACGTGACACATACGGTGCACTGGTACTAGGGATATTGACATTAACATTTTCATTCAGTGAATTACTAACATTTTTATTGTTTTCAGGAATCGACTGTAGTGCGGGAGCATCTACATTATAATTTACAGTGTTACTAATGTTTGTTTTATTTTCAGGCACCATCTCGGCTACAGGGGCGACAGGTTTGAGAATATGTTCGCGACTTCTACGGAATTCTCCTTCCGGGGACTTGATTACAAAGCTACGAGGTTCCCTGCTGGCCTCTGAGATTGTACCTGGGATCCAGACACCGTGTGGTTTGTGTTTGAAATACACTTGGTCACCTTCCTTCACTTCGGGCAATTTCTTTGTGTTTTTATTGTAATAA
Organism: Ochropacha duplaris; assembly: GCA_951361185.1. Lineage (NCBI taxonomy): Eukaryota > Metazoa > Arthropoda > Insecta > Lepidoptera > Drepanidae > Ochropacha > Ochropacha duplaris. The sequence continues at coordinate 1,376,407 of OX592709.1, read as the reverse complement.
AGTGTTGTATAAGACTTTTGTGTTTCAATATTCTTTTTAAGCAATTTAGTGTTAACTAAACTTGGCGACAATTGTGAGTCTGTGACTGGCAGCTTAGTGCGTAAATATCTAGACATAGATAGTTGTGCAGGTGAGTATCCTGTCTTTTTGGGTGTATTTCTATACTGAAGTAAGGCTAGGTATGGGTCTGTTTTGTCTGCATTACATTTTCTTAGCATATTCTTAATAGTACCTATTGTTCTTTCAACCATACCATTAGATCTACTCAGATAGGGACTAGAAGTAATAAATTCTATGTTCCAATCTTTAGTAAAAGATCTGAACTCTTTACTATTAAACGGTGGACCGTTATCTGATATTATGAATTCAGGGATGCCATGCCTGGCAAATATAGACTTCAAATGAATTATGACAATGTTTGCATTTGAACCTGAACTCAGAAGGGCTAATTCGACATACTTAGTAAAGTAATCTACTACTATTAAGTATTTTTTGTCATTAAAATCAAATAAATCAATACCTACTTTATTCCATGGCAAGTATTTGTATTCATGATGTTGAATTGGCTCTTTACTGTTATTTCTACGATATGTCAAACAAATATGACATTGGTTTACAAACTTTTCAATATCATTGTTTATATTAGGCCAATTAACAGTGCTTTTTGCTAATCTAATGGAACTATTTATTCCTTGATGTCCTTCATGTGCTAAATTAATTACATAGTCTCTCATGGACTCTGGCATAACAATTTTATCTGACATAAACAGTATGTTATTCATGACATGAAGTTTGTCTTTTAATGAAAAGTATGGCTTGATAGATTGACCAACAGATCTTTTATGTTCTGGCCATCCATTTTGACAGAATTGGATAATTTGGCACAAGATAGGATCTTGACTAGTCTCATTTTTAATCTCATCAAGTTTTTCTTGAGTGACTGACAAATTAGAAAGAATTAAATTAACATGTAAATCAATATCATTCTCAAGATCTTGAAGTGTATGTTCTGATAATGCTGCTCGAGACAATGTGTCTGCTATATAGAGATAGCGACCGGGTTTGTATAATACCTGAAGATTATAGGGCTGAAGGCGTAACATTATTCTTTGTAGTCTAGCTGGAATATCTACTAAGGCTTTTTTAAATAATGTAATAAGTGGCTTATGATCTGTTTCTACCGTGACTAATCTACCATAAATGTATTGGTGAAACTTTGTACAGCCGAACAGTATAGACAAAAGTTCTTTTTCGATTTGAGAATAGTTTTGTTGGCTTTTTGTTAATGATGCTGAGGCATATGCTACTGGTTGCTTGTCATGTAAAAGCACTGCACCCAGAGCATCTTTAGAAGCATCGACAGACATTATGACATCCTTATTTGGGTTATAATAAGTTAGTACTGGCGTACTACTAATAAGTTTTTTAATATTATTGAACTCTGTTTCATGTTGTTCTGTCCAAAACCATTCAGTTTGTTTTGACAAAAGAGTTCTTAGTAGACTATTCTCTTTAGACAAGTTAGGTATGAAAGGACTGAGATAATTGACCATACCCATGAACCTTTGAAGATCTTTAATGTTATTAGGTCTTGGCATGTCACAAATTGCTTTGACTTTTGACTGATCAACTTGAACACCATTCTGACTGAAAATATGACCTAAATATTTGACTTGACTTGCACATATGACTGACTTGTCTTTATTGAATTTAAGATTAATTTCTCTGGCTCTATTGAGGACTTTTTGTAAGGTTTGATCATGTTCTTGACGAGTTTTGCCATAAATCAAAAAATCGTCCATCATGATTTTCACATTTTTAATATCGCTAAATCTTTTGACCATTTCCCTATAGAATATCTCTGGTGCTGCATTAATACCATATGGAAGACGTTTGTACCTATACCTACCAAAAGGTGTTATAAAAGTACAAAGTTTTGATGCACTATCTGATAATTTCAGCATCCAGAAACCTTTGTTGGCATCTAATGTTGTGAAATATTTGGCTCCAGTGAGATCTGACTTTATCTCATCTAATGTTGGAAACTGGTAATGGGGTCTCATAATTGCCTGATTAAGTTTACGAGGATCTATACAGAGTCGTAACCTATTATCCTTTTTAGTAGTTATTACTAGAGAACTTACCCATTCCGTAGGCTCATCAACAGGACATATGACATCACATTTCACAAGTTTGTCTAACTCTAATTTAAGTCTATCTTTTAAATGAAATGGTATGCGACGACATGCATCTACACTCGGTGTTGCATCTGGCTTGAGTTGAAATTCACAACTGAAATTGTTTAGACAACCTAGTCCATTAAATAAATCACTATTCTTTGATATAATATTTTGGCTAGCGTCAGTCTCGACATAATGTATTTGTTTGACTAACTCAAGTGTTTTACATGACATCCTGCCTATAATATTTTGTGAGTCAATGTCTACTATATGAAATAAGACATTATAAATTTGACCTTTGTAACAAACTGGTAAAGTACATTGACCTATTGTCGGTATCAGCTGACCGCTGTATGTAGACAACTTGTGTGTGCTCTTATTAACCAAGAGAGGTGAGATATTCAGTTTTTTGAAAGTTTTAGTTGACAACACATTGGTGTCTGCACCCGTATCTATCAGGAAGCTAATATCTACATTGTTAATTCTTAAATTTACACACCAGGGATCTGACTGAACTTTATTAATGTGAATTGATCCCATAAAGAGTCGATTTACTGATTGATCAGAGTCTACTTCTATCGTTTTTACCTGTTTATTGCGGCATACTGCAGCAAAGTGATTAAATTTACCACATTTTTTGCACTTCGCTCCGTTGGCTGGACATTTGAAACGATGTACCTGTCCACAGCGACCACATAACCTGTTGTTGGGTTGCCTTGCGGGTTGCTGCGACTGTGACTTGTTTGTTCTTGACAATTGTTTCTTATGAATCTGCAACACACTTTCAGAGTCTTGTTTACCTATTTTTTCGGTATTTTCCTTGGCCATTACCACTGTTTTGGCAATGCTGATGGTCTTCTCTAATGTTAAGTCGATCTCCTGCAGAAGTCTCTGACGAACATTGTTGTATTTATTATTCATGTTTGCTATGAAAACATCACGAATTAGGGAATCCTTAAGTGTTTTGAATTCACAGTTGTTGCTCAAGTTTGTCAGGTCTGTCAGAAACGAATCAATGCTCTCGTCAGGTGATTGATGACGTGCAAAGAATGTGTGTCGAATCATGGTTAGATTCTTCATAGGCTCAAAATAGTTTTCGAACTTTTGCTTGACCTGCTCCAGTGTATTAAAATTTATATCCATGTCGAATGAATTGAAAATTTCGATACCTTTTTCACCGATAACGTGAAGCAGCATGGCGACTTTTCTTTTTTCTGGAAGTGTTTCGTAGTTGCTTGCGACTATAAACAACTCGAATGACTGCCACCATTTCTTCCATATCAAGGCATTGTTTTGACCGACTTCGATCCGTAGACTTGGAATCTTGATAAAGTTACAACTTTGTGGCGTGTCTGACGCCATTTTCCTTTCTTCGCCTTCCTTTCTGCTCGCCATATTTCCCGTACTTTTCGACATCTGACTTTTATACTATTACTTCTGACACCATATTAGATTTGGTTATGGGTACTGGGAAATGATAGCCGGACTAATGGGCGTAACCATTTAATATAGTTTTTATTATAAATGAGCAAGAGGAACAACGAGGCTGGTCTGTGACCATCGACAAGAGAGAGAGACGGGGTTCACACGAACACCATAGATTACTGGCGTGGACAGTGTTGCTATATGTAATAGATGATATTAAATTTATAAATTGTAATATTATATGAAAAATAAAAGAATGTCTTGTACCTATACGGTGAGGGCATAATGAAATGAGAGATCTACTTTATATAAATCTAAATAATCTCTTGTTAGAATAACACGTGCCAAATAATATTCTGGGACATCATCACATATGGGTCTGATCCAAACTAAGCGATCTTGTTATATGTAAACCAGATAACTGATATACTAAAATATATCCTCTATACTCATACTAATATTAGAGTTATGCAATAAATTTAGCATTAACTCTGTTTGCTTAGTACCTAAGCCTTAGTTATCAAAAATAAATGGCTGAGCATATTTGGTGAAATTGGGGACCTGTAATTAATATAGACATTTAATGAAGTCCACGCGAGGGACGCCGCGTTCACAAGTACAAGTACCAAAATATAATTACCTCTTCTTTACTCTCCCCGATATACCATACGACCATGGCGAACATAATGTTAACAAAACATCATAACTGCACTTATTCCGTTAAAAACACTCACTTGTAAAATTATAATAACACAGTCGATAATATAATTAATTTATCAGTTTAAACTGAACTGAAGCGACAGGAAAACGTTCAATTAACAGTTGAACAAGTGTAGGAATGTCCTCGTTAAAGTCCGTAGCCCGACTGCCTGACTGCGCGCGCGCACCCGAACGAATATGTCGCATCGGTCGCTCGCACAATGCGAAATTACAATAACAATAAGCGACGCAAACAAAACAATTTCCGGCGGAGCTGATGATGCAAGTTAAGAGAGAACTGTCCTTGCAGGAAAAGGTTAAGGAAATATTGTTGGGTTAGGTAATACTGTGACCATGTGAAGTTCAATGGACTGATGGCAAAAAAAGGCTTTGAGTAGGTGTAGAAGGCGATGATAGCTCAGTGGTAGTGACGTCGGATACCGCGGCGAAGCTTGAGCTTTCGAAAGAAAACATCGTGAGGAAACCATAGCACGGTGGTAGGGTACTTTGTAGTACCTACTCGACTGGCTGGCTACCACCCTCAAGTTGAAAATCTGTCGCCAAGCACCTGTTGGTGTGTTCCGGCAATTGCACTTGAGAGCCAGTTCCCATCTAGGCTTTGTGTGCTTACCACCTTCGGCCACATCATCACTTACCATAGTGAGATTGTAGTCAAACACAAGCCTATCCAGAAAAAAAAGGCTAGTTTTTTAAAGCTAGGATAGCAAGCTAGATCCTCGTGCACTATTCTGGCTTGCTGTCTTGGCTAGGGACGTGCTAGTGCTGTTCACATGATGCCAGATAATTTAACGCCATCCTATTAAATTATATTAGCCTTAAGAAGATAACTTTCTCACTGGCTTACTAGCTTAGCTAGATCTGTTAACACGAAACCAAAGCTGCTAACTTACTATCCTGGATTGATAAACTAGCCTCGTGTTTCCCGGGCTTTAGCTCAGCCAGTGTGGAACTTAAAAAAATCAATTGTAATATTCGACCCAAACTGACATAAATGTTAGTAAAAATAGAAAATTTAATTCTGTTCGTAATATGTCTGGAAATATCCATCTATTATTAACATTCAGTCACAGGAAACTATTTAACAATATTTGACGTATTTTAACGTCACCACCTAATAATTAATATAATATGGTAAAACTATACAGGACGATCCTCCCTCTATACTATTATAACTCACTTTTTAAATCGCCAGGCCGCTATCGCGCTTGGTAATTCCGCAGGCGCTACGACCGTCGCGTCGGCAATAGTTTAGCGTGTTATATTCATGTTTCGTAATCTGTATTTATTATATTAACATGACAAATAAGGTAGATAAAACTTATTAATATATGAAATTTATTATATATCCTTAAAATCCATAGATTGAATTGAAAAATGAGTTATTTTTGATCAAAAATCACGAGTTTCTAAGCCTTAACTTGTATGGAATAAAATTTCATTCAAAAATAGAAGCATAGGCACTTAATTTTGTAAGTAGATCGCTCGCGGTAATATCCTAGAACAGCCGAGGAGCATAACAAATTAACACTATGACTCAATGTATGTAAAAGACATTAAACCTTATTTGGGTAAGTTAACAATCATAGTTGCTGGAAGAATAGATACTTATAGATGACATTGATTACTATTGTTGTGGCTCAAAAACAAGAAGAGAACTAAAAAAAATAAAAATATCCAGGGACTTTTTCTTAGAGCTCGAACTATTTTACATTGCACCCAAACTCATACACAAATAGGAACAATATGTCCTATATGGCAATCGAACCCACGACCGTATGCGTTAACAAGACTTAATCATCATCATCATCACAAATCGCTACCTCCTATAATAACAGACAGGAAGCAATAGCAGTTAGTGATGACTCGTATTATTTGTGTACGCCATACGAGGATAGTTTAATCATTTCTGGCTATCAGCCATGCAGTTCTCGAAAGCGTATAGTAACTCACGTAGACTCGACAAGGAATATGGGTCATGAATGAGTCGACATTGGGTCCAGAGGAATTAAATTGGCTGGGGAAGCGGTGGCCTTCATTACACGTGACTAGGGGAATTTGTTGCGGCAAACAACATTTTAAAGTATGAATCGACGCTGGCATTCTTGTTTTGTATTTACGGGACTTTAGTCAATATGGAAACTGGAATTAAGGTTTCATTTCGATTACAATTTTTATAGGTGACCACTATCTCACTTGATGTTAGGTGACGATGCGGTCTACGATGGTGCACGCTTACATAGAAGCAACTTATTCACTCGTGACTTGAAGACTCCCAGGTTGTAACAAACAGGCAAGGAGTTCCAATCCTTCGCAGTACGCATAATGAAACTCGAAGTAAATCGCTTCGTGCGTAAAGATGGTATAAGTATACACCATGTAACGATGGCGCATCGCCGTGCGTCTGGTTGTCCGATGGTGAAATGGTTTCGGGAATTTTGTCGTGTAATACCAACGAACCTACACTTGAGTCTGTTTGAGTGGTCTGCTTGAGTTTGTTGTTTATTAAGTCAGTCATAATTAAATTCGATAGATTACTATTTTTGCCGCCATAACACGCAAATATTGTCAGTGAGACTAGATAAATAATTATTGAATGTAATAGGTGTAAGTTGTTTTTGAAAAGAGTAATTGCTGAGTTTATTGCCGGCTCTTCTCAGCAAAAGCAACCTCCCGAACCGAGCATTAGAGTCTGACTATTCATAAGTGCCTGTGAAGCCCTATTTGGATGAATAAACAATTTCATTTCACTCTCCGAAATGTATCCGATAAAAAACCGAATGATTCAGAATAGCCACCATGTTTGTGAAATAGACAATATGTTTATTGTTTATTATATATATCTATAATAGTTTGTTATTGTCACGGGTCATTCATGTATGACAAATTGATAAAGTAAACATTATATGAATCATTCCCGCGCTACTGTTGTCAAGTAACCTAATATTATAAAAAGGAAACATTTGTATTTTTGTATGTAACGAATAAACTTAAAAACTACTGGACCAATTTAATAAAATTCCTTCCTGAGTAACATAGGCTATATTTTTATCCCGTAAAATGGTAAGATATAACGGGAACGCGGGTGAAACCGCGGAGGACAGCTAGTGGTCTAATACTAATATTTTATATATATTATACACTTTTAAATGTTGTCAACTATAAGTAGGGAATGAGCTGACCATTAGTATACAGGCTTTGCCTACCATAAAGGTCAGAGACTTCAACCTAATTGTGTTTTTTTATGTGGTCAAATAAAGATTTTTATTTTTATTTATTTATTATAAAGAGGAAAGATTTGTTTGTTTGTTTGCATTGAATAGGCTCCGAAACTACTGGACCGATTTCAAAAATTCTTTCTCCGTTGAAAAGCTACACTATCCCTGATGAACATAGGCTATATTTTATCCCGGGATAAGATAAGATCCCACGGGAACGCGGGTGAAACCGCGCGGAACAGCTAGTAATAAATATCCTGGGACAGTCATCACACACGGCCGTCTGATCCCAAACTAAGCAGAGCTTGTATGACATGTACAGCTTTCGGTGATAGAATATATTGCGAGGAAAAAATGGTGCTTTTTTATACTTACCACAAGGAAGGCGGATCACCTGATGGCAACTGAATACCGTCGCCTATAGACATTAGCAATACCAGCGGAATTGCCAATGTGTCGTACACCTTATTAAAATTCCTTAAAGGCAACTGGCTCTCAAACCCAGCTGTTATCCCTACCAAACTCAAATTCAGCACCTCCTTATGTAATTATGGTTATTTATGAATGAGGCCCTGGTTCATTTTCATTAATTACAGAGTGACCTATCATAAGCAGTGTTGATAGTACACCACACAGTTGATTCATGGCTTTTACACAAACTATAAAAACCCAACCGGATTTACTCTAACCGCGACTCCGCAGATCCAAAATAACTTATTGTCTAAAGGCCTCAAAATTCCGTATAGTATGACTAAACACACAATAGTAAAATAGATAAAAACACATTCCTATTGAAATACGCGCGAAAACGGCAAAATGATGTTCTAATAAACGGTAAAATTGATGTACATAATTATTTCAAAGCAAATATAAATTTTGACGCAGATATTAATGTTTATTCAAATGTCGCTACTGTTATTAGTGATAAAGAATTATTAAATAATTTTACATTGTAAGGTGACCTGCGCACAGCGCGGTTTTTTCTGCACTTGAGAGGTAGTCCCCTTATAGGTTTTGTGTTCCTATCACCTTCCACATCATTAAACTACGAAACCACCGACATGAAAAGTCATAATAAGAAAAAATCCCCAAAAATAACGATGAAGTAAATAAATGTAAACATTACTTGTAAGTAAGCTTAAGTTTGTTGTTTACAAAATCACTCGTAACTAAATTCAATTTCTTAATTCCTTTTTTGCCGCCATAACACACATATATTATCAGTGAGACTATATAAATAATTATGAAATGTAATAGGTCTAAGTTGCTTTTTTAAAAAGAGTAACTGCCGAGTTTCTTGCCAGCTCTTCTCAGCAAAAGCAACCTTCCGAACCGAGCGTTAGAATTTAACATGAATCAAATTGACGATTAACAATACTTGTAATGAGTTTACTTAATAAGTATATATTTGAGTTTGAGTATTACAAAAATAACTAATGAAAAACAAACAGAAGCATAATCTAGTTGCTAGGCCTCTTACGACCCGAGATTAACAATGCATACCGGCTGCCGATAAAAAACAGAGATATCAAACGCAAGGTAACTCCCATTGGAAATACATCAAGATAAACAAGTTAAAACTCACAATTCTGAGCAATCTCGCAAGGAACCTCTCGAAGGCGTCTGTAGGCATATCTAACACTATCACAGTAAATATAACATCCGGGGGCCACGACAATCTGGCGACGACTGGCGTGTAATCTGCGGTGTACTAAACCGTGTACGTTTTGTGTGGGTGTCTTAATTATTTCTCTTATCAGATTACGTTATCAGTGAGCGTCATAAACGCCTCTGCATTTGACACAATCTTGAGAGCGTATTGATTGTTAGATGCGGTAATTGATTATACAAGGAACCTGGTTTAATCCAGATTGAAGAGACGAACTGCGTTGTAGTTTGTTGCGATGGGGAAAATATTTAAAGTGAACATTTTAATTTACATATGTTTATGAGGGAAGAGGGATAAAGCATTTTAGCCTACGAAATAGGCAGTAAAATTGGGCGAATACCTTTTGTACTCTAGCACAATCTTGCTGCACCAACAATAGGGATGTTTACTGACAAATCAAATCACCTTCTTTTTATTTAATTTCAAACGATGATATACACCATCAAAATACCAACTCTTTATCGTTAAATTGGTAATAAAAAATCATAAAGAGTCATAATTTTACATCGTGTTCGTTATTTTTAGATGTTTTAGACACTAGTTACGTGTTAGGTATTATAATACTTTAATTAAGATATTTTGAGTTTCTCGTGCCACAAAATAGTTGTGGTTGACAAAGCAGCAAACAATTGAAATACAATTGATTTTATGACATTGCGCATTGCTGGGCCACTTTAGTGAAAGTTTTAGTTACACCATGATTGTTCTAAAACTCAAACTCAAATATAGTTAATTCATTACAAGTATTTTTAATCGTCAATATGATTCATGTTAAATTCTAACGCTCGGTTCGGAAGGTTGCTTTTGTTGAGAAGAGCCGGCAGAAAAGTCAGCAATTACTCTTTTTAAAAAAGTCAAAGTCAAAACCATTTATTCAGTTTAGGCCCTAGAAGGGCACTTATGAAGGTCGAATTACAGAAGTTACCACCGGTTCGGAAGTCAGCCTTCAACTGAGAAGAACCGGCAAGAAACTCAGCAAGGTTACATTTTTTTAATATTTTTGGACCATCTGACTATATTGGCTTTTTTTTCAAATGTTTAACAATTTTATTCTTAAAGTAATACAAAAATACATAAAAAATTATAACCCGCATTAGTTACCTACATAGTAAACTAAAACAAAAAATACCCAGCTAATAACAGCGTATTAGAAAAAAAAATGGCAATTAACAGTAAAAAAAAAAACAATTTGTAGGTACTTGTACAGAGTGCAGCTACTTCCAGACATCTTTATCCTCAATATATTGGGCTACCTTGTAATAAGCTTTTTCTTTCAAAACTTTTTTTATGTACGATTTGAATCTAGAATCAGTCATCTTGGTAACAGATGCTGGTAATCTATATATATAAAAAAAAGTCGTGTTAGTTACTCCACTTATAACTCAAGAACGGCTGAACCGATTTAGCTGAAAATTGGCAGGGAGGTAGTTTAGAGCCAGGAGAAGGACATAGGATACTTTTTATCCCATTTTCGTGGAATAATAATTAAATAAATAAAACGTGGTATAACAAAATGCAACTGACATGGAATAAAAAAACGCAACTGACAGTTAAACGTAATGTTGTCTACGGTTAAGTATGTTTGAAAATTTGACAATTTAAAATGTTGAAGTTGACCGGTTGATGTGTTTGTTTCGAGTTTCTTTTAGCTTATTGTGCCGATATTATCATTAACAATACCACGCCGCGACCAAGACGATCAAATTTTTCCCGACAAAGCCGTAATGCAACTAGGATTCGAAACATTGAGAATGAAAGGACTGAGGAAGAACAAAGTCGGGTTTGTTTCTACATTTATAACTCGAGAACGGCTGAACGGATTTTAATGATCTTTGATTTGTTAGCATCCAGAATAGCAGAATAACTATTAAAAAATACAAAAAGTACACTAAAAAGAATCATCATCATCATCATCATATCAGCCGGAGGACATCCACTGCTGGACAAAGGCCTCCCCCAAGGATCTCCACCATGACCGGAAAAATAAAATGAAGAAAATTATTTTTGCCATACATTTTGTATAGAACAACTTTTTGACATGTCTCGAGATCGGACGGATGGTGGCGCTGGGTCGGGTTCTAAGTTTTCGGGTTTAGATTTTCAGGGTAGGACAACGTCTGCCGGGCCCACTAGTTTATTATAAAAGCAAACACTATTCCCAAGAAATGACTTTTTAACTCTAGCTAATCTGACAACGCTAAATGAAAGCAACTTAGACCTATTACATTTTATAATTATTTGTATAGTATTACTGTGTTATGGCGGCAAAAAAAGAATAAAGAAATAGAGTTTAGTTATGAGTGATTTAGTAAACAACAAACTCAAGCAGACCAGCCCCCACAGCACCTGTTCACAAGTATGACGCGTGTTGTTGGGTGAAGCCTTCTAAACAACAAACTAATATCATCATGAACTATGACATTAAAAGACGTCATTGCTTTCTCTGGGCGATTGTTTGGCACGTACGTCATCAGCACAAATTGACTTAGGCCCACCCACAAAATTCTGGTAGTTCAGTAACCTTTCGTGAGGGTAACACGAAATCGATGAAAACAAAGACATAGTGCAACCCCGTAAGTTATCTTATCTTATTAAACTGCTAATATTATCTTTATTGATACTTTTCGTGAATTTTATTTACGCTGCAGATAAATATTTTCGCTATTAGAGTCTGAAAGGAATTGGATCGGTATTTATAATCTCTTAAATATTGGTGTTTCTTAACTTTTGGCAGTTGAAAAATGAAAAACGATGATTATTATTTATTTGAAGACACCAGATAGCCAGCTAGCATTTGTATCATTTGCTCCAACCCAATACATCTTACTGAAATGTTACGCAAAAACGATTGAACCAATTTTTATGACACGGTTGAGTCTAGCTTCATTGTGCTAACAGCTGTGTTGTGGAACAGCCTTCCGGCGTCTGTTTTTCGTAGAGATACAATCTGGGTGCCTTTAAGGCTAAAGTAAATAGGCATCTACTGACTGCGCGTGCTTCATCTTCGTCCTCATTACCGCTTTCCATCAGGCGTAATTGAGGACAAACGCGCTTTCAGTGGAATATAAAAAAAAAAGATAAGATCCCTCGGGAACCTGATTGAAACCGAGAGGGACTGCTAGTAATATTATATTCTAATTTTGGACCAATATGGGCCAGTTCCATCGGTTATCAATAAGCTCTTGATATCGGTTAATGTAGTCTCGTTCAGAATACAATGAGACTACATATCTACCAGAGACATATCGGCAACAGGTGAAACTGGCTTCTTCTTCGTCGGAGGATATTTGGCAGGGATTACTCCAGCCATCCTAGCTTTTCAAAGAAGCTTGCCAGCGCCTGGACGTCGCTGAACGTCTCCTTGAGACTACCCGGGTTACCCAGGTTGTTTGCCCAGCAGCGAAACTAGCTTTTTAAGTCTTAAAAAAATTTATTCGTAAACATCTGCATTTAGTCCTTAGTCCTTATCATTTATCATGCATTTATATCTCGTCTTGTACGATGGCTGAGCCATTCTGTCACTAGATTTTATGTTGGATTACTTCCTGAAGGCCATCTTTGAATAATCTGCATTTTCATCAGTCATGTAGCATTAGTTCTAGATCCAAAAGAGATAGGTGTCAATTGCACCAGATTTTAACATGTGATACCCCATATTTTTATAGATAAGCAGGTTAAGCACAGAGGGTACTTTGTAGTACTCGAATGGATGGCTATCACCCTTAAGTCGAAATTCAGCGAGGCACATATTGGTGTTCCGGTTGCACGTGAGAACCGGTATCTTTCCAGGTGTTGAAGGTCGGCAACAAATTGTCACCCCTGATATTCCTGTCCATAGGAACTGTAGCCACTTACTATCAGGCGACTCGGCTGGTCATGCATGACTTCACATATAGAAAATTGGGAACAATCACATGATGTAATCTTAGGTGGTAACCACACATATCCTGGCTTTCAAGTGCAACTACTGGTACACAGCCGTCACGGGCCAGCCAGACGTTTAGGTACTTCCCCGCTATGGTTTTCTACACCGAAGCCTCAAGCCGATTTTGACCTTCAAAGTATTTACTACAAAAGGAGTTCATTTTAAAAAAGCCTTTCATTATATATCAACCGTCTATTGTACGCACGAAATTTCCTTGATATGGTATTTTCAATTGTATTCTAATGACGTATTAAAGTTCGTTTTTGAAATAGATTATACAATAACATGCTGAATTTACTTCATGTTAATTACGAGTGCGTTAGCTATTGTGATACAACAATGTACTGCCGTTAATGTTTTCAGAATCGGACTTCGAAGGTCTCATTCCAGACTTCATTTAAATAACAATAATTATATGAGATGATAATGAAAAAAACCGGCCAAGTGCGAGTCGGACTAGCGCACGAAGGGTTCCGTAAAAATAACAAAATCACGTTTGTTGTATGGGAGCCCCCCTTAAATATTTATTTTATTCTGTTTTTAGTATTTGTTGTTATAGCGGCAACAGAAATACATCATCTGTGAAAATTTCAACTGTCTAGCTATCGCGGTTCTTGAGATACAGCCTGGTAACAGACAGACGGACGGACAGACAGCGAAGTCTTAGTACTAGGGTCCCGTTTTTACCCTCTGGGTACGGAACCTTAAAAAGAACTGACATACAGGCGGGACACCTATACAAATAATTATTAAATGTAAATTGCTTTTATTAAAAAGAGAAATTGCTGACCGATGATTACTGCCGGCTCTTCTCAGCAAAAGCAACCTTCCGAACCGAGCATTAGAATTTAACATGAATCAAATTGACGATTAAAAATACTTGTAATGAGTTTATTTAATAAAGATATATTTGAATTGGATGGTAAGTGACAACCGTCGCCTATAGACATAAGCAATACCAGAGAACGCCAATAAGTTGCCGATCTCTTTACAAAGGCAAGTGCAACTGCCAACACATCGGTAGAGGATTGCCGACATATTGTCAACTTAAGAATGGTAGTCAGTACCTTACGTGCTATCGTTTCCTCACGGTATTCGATTTCCCAGAAATAAAAAAACTTGAGAGGTGTCAAGGGACACCCGGATGGAACGAAGTTATATAAGTTATATAAAATATATATATATAAATAGAAATGAAAATATCTGGCTTGCTTTCTATAAGAGAGAGAGAGAGAGAGAGAGAGAGAGAGAGAGAGAGAGAGAGAGAGAGAGATACAGACAGACAGAGAAACATGCGCACGCCGCACAGCTTACTACACACAACTGTCACCCGACCAACTGACACTAAAAGTGTCGGTTTTTCGTAAGAATTTTTTCCTTCTAGCCCCCTTTCACAACGCGCGATAAGGAACTTCGTTCCAAAACTTCGTTCCAATAAGTAAATCCTTGCGTTGTTAAGTAACTCGAACTCATACGTCTAGAAGGCGATTACAAAATTAGAACTAATCTATTAAATCAGAAAACGGGTAGGTAAATTACACAATGTAGGTATTTTTTGCACCCTGACTAACAATATTGTACATTTGTAATTACGCACAGTACATTGCGGTTAAACTTACACATAAAACAAAGTCATTCATAAACATAAGTTAGTTGACACAAATCTGAAATCAATAAAAACATAATTTTTCCTCATAATATTAGCAAGTTTACGGTTCACGGAACTATTACATTTAATTTCTTGGTAATAGATATATTGATATACTCTTTTGGGAGATTGTAAGGGGAATCAAAATATGTGTAGATAATTAAGTACTCTAATATACTCAAATCCTATGTAAGGATGATGTAAAATGGCTGTCCCATAAAAGTGTGTCCCGTCAGTACATGATAATATTTTTCAAAGTTCAACCCACTCTTTGTGCGAGAGGACCTCGTTGACTACGTGCTGACGCACGTAGGGTCAACGAGCGATAATAGCTCAGTGGTAGCGACGTCGGATACCGCGGCGAAGGTCGTGGGTTCGAATCCTACAACGAGCTTGAGCTTTCGGTGAAGGAAAACATCGTGCAAACCATAGCACGGTGGTAGGATACTTTGTACTACCCTCAAGTAGAAAATCTATCGCCAAGTACCTATCGGTGTGTTCCGACAGCTGCACTTGAGAGGCAGTCAAACTACAATACAAATACGTCGGTTAGGTCGATACACAATAGTTTGGGTTTAATGCCAGCAAATAATTTATAGGATCGGCAACCGAATTGTACTCGTATCCATAACTAAGTATCGTATACATACTAATCTATATATACCACTCATTAATTAATGACGAAATCACAGATAGTATACAGGGTGTCCGGTAGGTAAGTATATAGTACCTACGTCAAACTTAAGGGGCAGATAGGTGACCCGCCTACTTTGATACTAGGTACCTACCAAATGTACGAAAATGACCTTTTTTTTTTTATTTTTTATTCTAGATAGGCTTGTGTTTGACTACAATCTCACTATGGTAAGTGATGATGTGGCCGAAGTTGGTAAGCGCACAAAGCCTAGATGGGAACTGGCTCTCAAGTGCAGCTGTCGGAACACACCGATAGGTGTTTGGCGACAGATTTTCAACTTGAGGGTGGTAGCCAGCCAGTCGGGTACCACAAAGTACCCTACCTTTGTAAAAGTGTCACCATTTTCGAGATATTTCGATATTTAGATTTTGAATTTTAGATTTAGGTACTTGGTAGGTGACCCGCCCACTACTCCTGCTTACCGGACTCCCTGTATACTATCTGTGATGTCGCCCGTATCGTGAGACCCGCTCACCTATCTCCCCTTTAAGTTTGCCGTACCTACTACTTACCGGACTCCCTGTATACTATCTGTGATGTCGCCCGTATCGTGAGACCCGCTCACCTATCTCCCCTTTAAGTTTGCCGTACCTACTACTTTCCGGACACCTGTATTTGTTACATACTGGAAATTTTGCAGGTAGATTCCTCATAGGGAGTAAGAATCTGAAGATGAAAGTGTTCCCTTAGTAATGCGGGTGACGTCACGGGGGACAATCAGTAATATCATAAATGCGTAACTCCGTATGTCTGACCTTAGAGAAAAACACAGGCATTTTTCTATCGCTGACGAAAGCAAGCCTACATATATATAAACACTTACCAATCAACTATAGTAGACTCAAATCTCCCATTATCACCAACTAACTTTAGCACTTGAGCAAATCGTATAGCAATCTATTATCGATCCTACGACCTTGAAAATACGGCGGATAGTGGCGTAACTTTCACGGCTAGGTAAAACTTTCACTGGTCACAGACGTTACGACGTCGGCGTAAGGCACATATTCGCTTGATATTCACGTGGATTTTAATATAAACTTGGAAACATCCGATGGTGTCGACGGTGGTGGAACAACTGAGCACACAATGGCTCGTTCGAATCGAACTCTAGCTATGTGGTTCCCACACAATTTTGTTATACAATAAGAACACAAATAGAATTTAATTGCAGACAATACACGGGAATCTCCGGTCGAGCGTGACTGTGGAAAAAGCTTTAGACTGAGATTTTTTTCCATCTCGCAACAATGACCAGAAGAAATTAAAATCACGTGTAGAATAATTGACGCTACATCTATATAGGTTAAAAGTCAAATCTTAAAGCCATGTATTCACTGAGAAACATGTTTCAGATACAAAGTTTCTGGAACAAAACGTAGATGTTTACAGATACAATGTTTCGGGGTCTTGGCCGTTCACATATCGTTTGTTTCAAATATGTCGCCTGAGGTATTCTATAATATCGGCTTCGTTTGAAATAATAATATTATTTAAAAATCCTATTGTCGTCCCACCCTACCGCCATGTTTATAAACAATTGAAACACACATCCACGCTTGTATACAGCTGTTGCGAAACTGATTTGTACCTGTGCTCTACAATTCCATCGGGGAGCACAGAAACATGCTTAAAACACGTAGCGTTTACCGCAACAAATTCAAATGTTTTACAAACATATGAATTAGTTTCTGTAGATTTTGTTTCTGAAACAGTGTTTATAAACAATTGTTTCTCAGTGAATACATGGCTTGGTACAATACGCTAAAGTAATATTTAAATTATTTAAATACGTAGTCAATACATTTTCTGCTACGAACACGCCACGTAGGCCACGTGGTACGAATTTTCATAAGCGCACGTCTACGCGCTACGACTTTCTTCCTTTGCTACGAGAAATGTGCTACGTATTGCTATATTGTAGCTTACATAGGTACATCATGTTGGCGTTTTTAAATATGCTACGAGTTTTCTAATGCTACGAGTTATAGTACCATACATTTTTTTTTGTAAATTCGACGTCTTATCCAACTGTAACTGTTAACGGTACCATACATAATTGAAAAGCTATTAATACGAAATAAGGAGAATACGTCACGTCCTTCAAAGCGAATAGATTATTAGGCCAGAATTAAACTTTGGCTTTAAATAAATAATAATTTAGTAGTATTAAGTTGTTGTGTGTGAGGCTAGATAGACGAAGCTTACAAGCTATATAAAACTTCTCTTTCTACCTTTCCTTATCCTACGCTAGGTGTCGGCACATGTTTTCTTCCACTCAGCTCTATCACTAGTCGTCTCTGTACTCACACCTTTCATAAACATATCATTCTTCACGCAGTCCATCCATACCTTCTTCGGCCGTCCTCTACCTATATATCCATCCACACTCATGCCCAATACTCTTTTTGGAACGAAGTTCCTTATTGCGCGTTGTGAAAGGGGGCTAGACGGAAAAAAATCTCACGAAAATCACCGACACTTTAATGTCGGTGATTTTTTGTGTCGGTGACAAAAGTCACCGACCGCTGTGCGGTGTGCGCATGTTTCTCTGTCTGTCTGTCTCTCTCTCTCTTATATAAAGCAAGCCAGATATTTTCATTTCTATTTATATATATATATATATATATATATATACTCTCTCGACTTATATAACTTATATAACTTCGTTCCATCCGGGTGTCCCCTGACACCTCTCAAGTTTTTGTTACATGCCTTTCATCCCTCTTTACATGCCCATACCAAGCCAATCTATTTCCTTTCATATTTTCAGTGACTGGTGCTACTTTCAAGCTTCCTCTGATATACTGATTCCTTATCTTATCCATTCTCGTAACGCCACACATCCACCTCAGCACACCCACAAGCTACACAAAACAATTTACAATGTAATGCGATTCACATTTTTAATTCAACAAAGAGAAAGTACTTAACTCAGTACGTATTTATTCAATAGTCGTAATGTAGGAACAAAGTAATACAATATATCAAAATAGTTATTTTTTTCGCACCACTACAGAAATCCATATAATTGTAAAGAGTAGATGTCAATAAGGAGTTCAGTGTACACAAGTGTGGTGCTTTCGACGTATTGATACGTGCGCACGCGCCGCTCAGGTGATAGTAACAACTAGGGTTGTCAAAGTTGCGTTACTAGGAAGTTAACACTGAAAATTATAAGTTAAAAAAACTTTTTTAATAACAAGCTTTGGATTCAGTGTGACGTCACTTTATTTTTTGAGTTATTCTCAACAAGCCCTTTTATTTGTTTCCCATATTGTAGGATTGCATTAAAAAATAATAGCCCGCTATCTTAGGTGTTCCGCCATGTTGTTGTTTCATCTAAACGTGTAAACAAAATTTCAGGTAAATCGGTTAAATACATCTGCTTCAAAATTGAGTTCCAAGATTCACCC